>OX336399.1:181118363-182536034 GCA_946902985.2 Meconema thalassinum | reverse complement strand
GGGGTTAGGCAAGTATTACTATATGGTGCAGAAACATGGAGATTAGGCCGGTATTACTATATGGTGCAGAAACATGGAGATTAGGCCAGTGTTACTATATGGTGCAGAAACAAGGAGATTAGGCAAGTATTACTATATGGTGCAGAAACATGGGGATTAGGCCAGTGTTACTATATGGTGCAGAAACATGGAGATAAGGCAAGTATTACTATATGGTGCAGAAACTTGGAGATTAGGTCAGTGTTACTATATGCTGCAGAAACATGGAGATTAGGCAAGTATTACTATATGGTGCAGAAACATGGAGATTAGGCAATTATTACTATATGGTGCAGAAACATGGGGAACAGGCCAGTATTACTATATGGTGCAGAAACATGGAGATTAGGCCAGTGTTACTATATGGTGCAGAAACACGCAGATTAGGCACGTATTACTACATGGTGCAGAAACATGGAGATTGGGCCAGTATTACTATATGGTGCAGAAACACG
Organism: Meconema thalassinum; assembly: GCA_946902985.2. Lineage (NCBI taxonomy): Eukaryota > Metazoa > Arthropoda > Insecta > Orthoptera > Tettigoniidae > Meconema > Meconema thalassinum. The sequence goes on along the minus strand of OX336399.1, from coordinate 182,535,540 downwards.
CAGATTGGGCAAGAATTACTATATGGTGCAGAAACATGGAGATTAGGCCAATATTACTATATGGTGCTGAAACACGCAGATTAGGCAAGTATTACTATATGGTGCAGAAACATGGAGATTGGGCCAGTGTTACTATATGGTGCAGAAACACGGGGATTAAGCCAGTATTACTATATGCTGCAGAAACATGGAGATTAGGCCAGTATTACATATGGTGAAAAACACGGGGATTAGGCCAGTATTACTATATGGTGCAGAAACACGGGGATTAAGCCAGTATTACTATATGGTGCAGAAACACGGGGATTAGGCCAGTATTACTATATGGTGCAGAAACACCGGGATTATGCCAGTATAACTATATGGTGCAGAAACACAGGAATTAGGCCAGGATTACTATATGGTGCAGAAACATGGAGATTAGGCCAGTATTACTATATGGTGCAGAAACACGCGGATTATGACAGTATTACTATATGGTGCAGAACACGGGGATTAGGCCAGTAGTACTATATGCTGCAGAAACACGGAGATTAGGCCAATATTACTATATGGTGCAGAAACCCGGAGATTAGGCCAGTAATTACTATATCGTGCAGAAACACGGGGATTAGGCCAGTATTACTATATGGTGCCGAATCATGGGGATTTAGGCCAGTATTACTATATGGTGCCGAAACATGGTGTTAGGCCAGTATTACTATATGGTGCAGAAACCCTGGGATTAGGCCACTATTACTATACGGTGCAAAAACATGGAGATTAGGCCAGAATTACTATATGGTGCAGAAACACGGAGATTAGGCCAGTATTACTATATGGTGCAGAAACACGGAGATTAGGCCAGTATTACTATATGGTGCAGAAACACGCAGATTAGGTCAGTATTACTTCATGGTGCAGAAACATGGAGATTAGGCCAGTGTTACTATATGGTGCAGAAACACGGAGATTAAGCCAGTATTACTATATGGTGCAGAAACACGGAGATTAGGCCAGTAATACTACATGGTGCAGAACATGGACATTAGGCCCGTATTACAATATGGTGCAGAAACACGGAGATTAAGCCAGTATTACTATATGGTGCAGAAACACGGAGATTAGGCCAGTATTTCTATATGGTGCAGAAACACGCAGATTAGGCAAGTATTACTACATGGTGCAGAAACATGGAGATTGGGCCAGTATTAATATATGGTGCAGAAAAACGCAGATTGGGCAAGTATTACTATATGGTGCAGAATCGTGGAGATTAGGCCAGTATTACTGTATGGTGCAGAAACACGCAGATTAGGCAAGTATTACTATATGGTGCTGAAACATGGAGCCTGGGCCAGTATTACTATATGGTGCAGAAACACGCAGAATGGGCAAGTATTACTATATGGTGCAGAAACATGGAGATTAGGCCAGTATTACTATATGGTGCAGAAACACGGGGATTATGTCAGTATTACTATATGGTGCAGAAATACGGGGATTAGGCCAGTAGTACTATATGGTGCAGAAACACGGAGATTAGGCCATTATTACTATATGGTGCAGAAACACGGGGATTAGGTCAGTATTACTATATGGTGCAGAAACATGGAGATTAGGCCAGTATTACTATATGGTGCAGAAACATGGATATTAGGCCAGTATTACTATATGGTTCCGAATCATGGGGATTAGGCCAGTATTACTATATGGTGCAGAAACATGGTAATTAGGCCAGTATTACTATATGGTGCAGAAACACGGGGATTAGGCCAGTATTACTATATGGTGCAAAACATGGAGATTAGGCCAGTATTACTATATGGTGCAGAAACACGGAGATTAGGCCAGTATTACTATATGGTGCAGAAACACGGAGATTAGGCCAGTATTACTATATGGTGCCGAAACATGGAGATTAGGCCAGTATTGCTATATGGTGCAGAAACATGGAGATTGGGCCAGTATTGCTATATGGTGCAGAAACGCGGAGATTAGGCCAGTGTTACTATATGGTGCAGAAACATGGATATTAGGCCAGTATTACTATATGGTGCAGAAACATGGAGATTGGGCCAGTATTGCTATATGGTGCAGAAACGCGGAGATTAGGCCAGTGTTACTATATGGTGCAGAAACACGGAGATTAAGCCAGTATTACCATATGGTGCAGAAACATGGTGATTAGGCCAGTATGACTATATGGTGCAGAAACACGGAGATTAGGCCAGTATTACTATATGGTGCAGAAACACGGAGATTAAGCCAGTATTACTACATGGTGCAGAAACACGGGGATTAGGCCATTATTACTATATGCTGCAGAAACACGGGGATTAAGCCAGTATTAACTATATGGTGCAGAAACGCGGGGATTAGGCCAGTACTACTATATGCTTGCAGAAACACGGGGATTAGGCCAGTATTACTATATGGTGCAAAAACACGGGGATTAGGCCAGTATTACTATATGGTGCAGAAACACGGGGATTAAGCCAGTATTACTATATGGAGCAGAAACACGGGGATTAGGCCAGTATTACTATATGGTGCAGAAACACGTGAATTAGGCCAGGATTACTATATGGTGCAGAAACACGGGAATTTGGCCAGGATTACTATATGGTGCAGAAACATGGAGATTAGGCCAGTAATTACTATATGGTGCAGAAACACGGGGATTATGCCAGTATTACTATATGGTGCAGAAACACGGGGATTAGGCCAGTAGTACTATATGGTGCAGAAATATGGAGATTAGGCCAATATTACTATATGGTGCAGAAACCCGGAGATTAGGCCAGTATTACTATATGGTGCAGAAACACGGGGATTAGGCCAGTATTACTATATGGTGCAGAAACATGGAGATTAGGCCAGTATTACTATATGGGTGCAGATACATGGATATTAGGCCAGTATTACTATATGGTGCCGAATCATGGGGATTAGGCCAGTATTACTATATGGTGCCGAAACATGGAGATTAGGCCAGTGTTACTATATGGTGCAGAAACATGGAGATTAGGCCAGTAATTGCTATATGGTGCAGAAACATGGAGATTAGGCCAGTATTGCTATATGGTGCAGAAACGCGGAGATTTAGGCCAGTATTACTATATGGTGCAGAAACATGGAGATTAGCCCAGTATTACTATATGGTGCAGAAACACGGGGATTAGGCCAGTATTACTATATGGTGCCGAATCATGGGGATTAGGCCAGTATTACTGTATGGTGCAGTAACATGAGGATTAGGCCAGTATTACTATATGGTGCAGAAACACGGGGGTTAGGCAAGTATTACTATATGGTGCAGAAACATGGAGATTAGGCCAGTATTACTATATGGTGCAGAAACACGGAGATTAAGCCAGTATTACTATATGGTGCAGAAACACGGAGATTAGGCCAGTATTACTATATGGTGCAGAAAAACGCAGATTAGGCAAGTATTACAATATGGTGCAGAAACATGGAGATTGGGCCAGTATTACTATATGGTGCAGAAACACGCAGATTGGGCAAGTATTACTATATGGTGCAGAAACATGGAGATTAGGCCAGTATTACTATATGGTGCAGAAACACGCAGATTAGGCACGTATTACTATATGGTGCAGAAACATGGAGATTGGGCCAGTATTACTATATGGTTCAGAAACACGCAGATTGGGCAAGTATTACTATTTGGTGCAGAAACATGGAGATTAGGCCAGTGTTACTATATGGTGCAGAAACACGCAGATTAGGCACGTATTACTATATGGTGCAGAAACATGGAGATTGGGCCAGTATTACTATATGGTGCAGAAACACGCAGATTAGGCACGTATTACTATATGGTGCAGAAACACGCAGATTAGGCAAGTAATTACTATATGGTGCAGAAACATGGAGATTAGGCCAGTATTACTATATGGTGCAGAAACATGGAGATTAGGCCAGTGTTACTATATGGTGCAGAAACATGGAGATTAGGCAAGTATTACTATATAGTGCAGAAACATGGGGATTAGGCCAGTGTTACTATATGGTGCAGAAACATGGAGATTAGGCAAGTATTACTATATGGTGCAGAAACATGGAGATTAGGCCAGTGTTACTATATGGTGCAGAAACATGGAGATTAGGCAAGTATTACTATATGGTGCAGAAACATGGAGATTAGGCAATTATTACTATATGGTGCAGAAACATGGGGATTAGGCCAGTATTACTATAGGTGCAGAAAACATGGAGATTAGGCCAGTGTTACTATATGGTACAGAAACACGCAGATTAGGCAAGTATTACTATATGGTGCTGAAACATGGAGATTGGGCCAGTATTACTATATGGTGCAGAAAACACGCAGAATGGGCAAGTATTACTATATGGTGCAGAAACATGGAGATTAGGCCAGTATTACTATATGGTGCAGAAACATGGAGATTGGGCCAGTATTACTATATGGTGCAGATGCACGGAGATTAGGCGAGTATTACTATATGGTGCAGAAACTCGGAGATTAGGCCAGTATTACTATATGGTGCTGAAACATGGAGATTAGGCCAGTATTACTGTATGGTGCAGAAACATGGAGATTAGGCCAGTATTACTTTATGGTGGCAGAAACATGGAGATTAGGCAAGTGTTACTATATGGTGCAGAAACACGCAGATTAGGCACGTATTACTATATGGTGCAGAAACATGGAGATTGGGCCAGTATTACTATATGGTGCAGAAACACGCAGATTGGGCAAGTATTACTATTTGGTGCAGAAACATGGAGATTAGGCCAGTGTTACTATATGGTGCAGATACACGCAGATTAGGCACGTATTACTATATGGTGCAGAAATATGGAGATTGGGCCAGTATTCCTATATGGTGCAGAAACACACAGATTAGGCACGTATTACTATATGGTGCAGAAACACGCAGATTAGGCAAGTATTACTATATGGTGCAGAAACATGGAGATTAGGCCGGTATTACTATATGGTGCAGAAACTCGGAGATTAGGCCAGTGTTACTATATGGTGCAGAAACAAGGAGATTAGGCAAGTATTACTATATGGTGCAGAAACATAGGGATTAGGCCAGTGTTACTATATGGTGCAGAAACATGGAGATTAGGCAAGTATTACTATATGGTGCAGAAACATGGAGATTAGGCCAGTGTTACTATATGCTGCAGAAACATGGAGATTAGGCAAGTATTACTATATGGTGCAGAAACATGGAGATTAGGCAATTATTACTATATGGTGCAGAAACATGGGGAACAGGCCAGTATTACTATATGGTGCAGAAACATGGAGATTAGGCCAGTGTTACTATATGGTGCAGAAACACGCAGATTAGGCACGTATTACTATATGGTGCAGAAACATGGAGATTGGGCCAGTATTACTATATGGTGCAGAAACACGCAGATTGGGCAAGAATTACTATATGGTGCAGAAACATGGAGATTAGGCCAGTATTACTATATGGTGCAGAAACACGCAGATTAGGCAAGTATTACTATATGGTGCAGAAACATGGAGATTGGGCCAGTATTACTATATGGTGCAGAAACACGCAGATTGGGCAAGAATTACTATATGGTGCAGAAACATGGAGATTAGGCCAGTATTACTATATGGTGCAGAAACACGCAGATTAGGCAAGTATTACTATATGGTGCAGAAACATGGAGATTGGGCCAGTATTACTATATGGTGCAGAAACACGCAGATTAGGCACGTATTACTATATGGTGCAGAAACATGGAGATTGGACCAGTATTACTATATGGTGCAGAAACACGCAGATTAGGCAAGTATTACTATATGGTGCAGAAACATGGAGATTGGACCAGTATTACTATATGGTGCAGAAACACGCAGATTGGGCAAGTATTACTATTTTGTGCAGAAACATGGAGATTTAGCCAGTATTACTATATGGTGCAGAAACACGCAGATTAGGCAAGTATTACTATATCGTGCCGAAACAAGGAGATTGGGCCAGTATTACTATATGGTGCAGAAACACGCAGATTGGGCAAGTATTACTATATGGTGTAGAAACATGGTGATTGGGCCAGTATTACTATATGGTGCAGGTACACGGAGATTAGGCCAGTATTGCTATATGTTGCAGAAACATGGAGATTAGGCCAGTATTGCTATATGGTGCAGAAACGCGGAGATTAGGACAGTATTACTATATGGTGCTGAAACATGGAGATTGGGCCAGTATTACTAGATGGTGCAGAAACACGCAGAATGGGCAAGTATTACTATATGGTGCAGAAACATGGAGATTAGGCCAGTATTAATATATGGTGCAGAAACATGGAGATTGGGCCTGTATTACAATATGGTGCAGATACACGGAGATTAGGCCAGTATTACTATATGGTGCAGAAACTCGGAGATAAGGCCAGTATTACTATATGGTGCTGAAAAATGGAGATTAGGCTAGTATCACTGTATGGTGCAGAAACATGGAGATTAGGCCAGTATTACTATATGGTGCAGAAACATGGAGATTAGGCAAGTGTTACTATATGGTGCAGAAACACGCAGATTAGGCACGTATTACTATATGGTGCAGAAACATGGAGATTGGGCCAGTATTACTATATGGTGCAGAAACACGCAGATTGGGCAAGTATTACTATTTGGTGCAGAAACATGGAGATTAGGCCAGTGTTACTATATGGTGCAGAAACACGCAGATTAGGCACGTATTACTATATGGTGCAGAAACTTGGAGATTGGGCCAGTATTACTATATGGTGCAGAAACACGCAGATTAGGCACGTATTACTATATGGTGCAGAAACACGCAGATTAGGCAAGTATTACTATATGGTGCAGAAACATGGAGATTAGGCCAGTATTACTATATGGTGCAGAAACATGGAGATTAGGCCAGTGTTACTATATGGTGCAAAAACATGGAGATTAGGCCAGTATTACTATATGGTGCAGAAACATGGGGATTAGGCCAGTGTTACTATATGGTGCACAAACATGGAGATTAGGCAAGTATTACTATATGGTGCAGAAACATGGAGATTAGGCCAGTGTTACTATATGGTGCAGAAACATGGAGATTAGGCAAGTATTACTATATGGTGCAGAAACATGGAGATTAGGCAATTATTACTATATGGTGCAGAAACATGGGGATTAGGCCAGTATTACTATATGGTGCAGAAACATGGAGATTAGGCCAGTGTTACTATATGGTGCATAAACACGCAGATTAGGCACGTATTACTATATGGTGCAGAAACATGGAGATTGGGCCAGTATTACTATATGGTGCAGAAACACGCAGATTGGGCAAGAATTACTATATGGTGCAGAAACATGGAGATTAGGCCAGTATTACTATATGGTGCAGAAACACGCAGATTAGGCAAGTATTACTATATGGTGCAGAAACATGGAGATTGGGCCAGTATTACTATATGGTGCAGAAACATGCAGATTAGGCACGTATTACTATATGGTGCAGAAACATGGAGATTGGACCAGTATTACTATATGGTGCAGAAACACGCAGATTAGGCAAGTATTACTATATGGTTCAGAAACATGGAGATTGGACCAGTATTACTATATGGTGCAGAAACTCGCAGATTGGGCAAGTATTACTATTTTGTGCAGAAACATGGAGATTAAGTCAGTATTACTATATGGTGCAGAAACACGCAGATTAGGCAAGTATTACTATATGGTGCAGAAACATGGAGATTGGGCCAGTATTACTATATGGTGCAGAAACACGCAGATTGGGCAAGTATTACTATATGGTGTAGAAACATGGTGATTGGGCCAGTATTACTATATGGTGCAGTTACACGGAGATTAGGCCAGTATTGCTATATGTTGCAGAAACATGGAGATTAGGCCAGTATTGCTATATGGTGCAGAAACGCGGAGATTAGGCCAGTATTACTATATGGTGCAGAAACATGGAGATTCGGCCAGTATTACTATATGGTGCAGAAACACGCAGATTAGGCAAGTATTACTATATGGTGCAGAAACTTGGAGATTGGGCCAGTATTACTATATGGTGCAGAAACACGCAGATTGGGCCAGTATTACTACATGGTGCAGAAACACGCAGATTGGGCCAGTATTACTATATGGTGCAGAAACATGGAGATTAGGCCAGTATTACTATATGGTGCAGAAACACGCAGATTAGGCAAGTATTACTATATGGTGCAGAAACATGGAGATTGGGCCAGTATTACTATATGGTGCAGAAACACGCAGATTGGGCAAGTATTACTATATGGTGCAGAAACATGGAGATTAGGCCAGTATTACTATATGGTGCAGAAACATGGAGATTGGGCCAGTATTACTATATGGTGCAGATACACGGAGATTAGGCCAGTATTACTATATAGTGCAGAAACATGGAGATTCGGCCAGTATTACTATATGGTGCAGAAACACGCAGATTAGGCAAGTATTACTATATGGTGCAGAAACATGGAGATTGGGCCAGTATTACTATATGGTGCAGAAACACGCAGATTGGGCCAGTATTACTATATGGTGCAGAAACACGCAGATTGGGCAAGTATTACTATATGGTGCAGAAACATGGAGATTAGGCCAGTATTACTATATGGTGCAGAAACACGCAGATTAGGCAAGTATTACTATATGGTGCAGAAACATGGAGATTAGGCCAGTATTACTATATGGTGCAGAAACACGCAGATTAGGCACGTATTACTATATGGTGCAGAAACATGGAGATTGGGCCAGTATTATTACATGGTGCAGAAACACGCAGATTGGGCAAGTATTACTATATGGTGCAGAAACATGGAGATTAGGCCAGTATTACTATATGGTGCAGATACACGGAGATTAGGCCAGTATTACTATATGGTGCAGAAACTCGGAGATTAGGCCAGTATTACTATATGGTGCTGAAACGTGGAGATTAGGCTAGTATTACTGTATGGTGCAGAAACATGGAGATTAGGCCGGTATTGCTATATGGTGCAGAAACATGGAGATTAGGCAAGTGTTACTATATGGTGCAGAAACACGCAGATTAGGCACGTATTACTATATGGTGCAGAAACATGGAGATTGGGCCAGTATTACTATATGGTGCAGAAACACGCAGATTGGGCAAGTATTACTATTTGGTGCAGAAACATGGAGATTAGGCCAGTGTTACTATATGGTGCAGAAACACGCAGATTAGGCACGTATTACTATATGGTGCAGAAACATGGATATTGGGCCAGTATTACTATATGGTGCAGAAACACGCAGATTAGGCACGTATTACTATATGGTGCAGAAACACGCAGATTAGGCAAGTATTACTATATGGTGCAGAAACATAGAGATTAGGCCAGTATTACTATATGGTGCAGAAACATGGAGATTAGGCTAGTGTTACTATATGGTGCAAAAACATGGAGATTAGGCAAGTATTACTATATGGTGCAGAAACATGGGGATTAGGCCAGTGTTACTATATGGTGCAGAAACATGGAGATTAGGCAAGTATTACTATATGGTGCAGAAACATGGAGATTAGGCCAGTGTTACTATATGGTGCAGAAACATGGAGATTAGGCAAGTATTACTATATGGTTCAGAAACATGGAGATTAGGCAATTATTACTATATGGTGCAGAAACATGGGGATTAGGCCAGTATTACTATATGGTGCAGAAACATGGAGATTAGGCCAGTGTTACTATATGGTGCAGAAACACGCAGATTAGGCACGTATTACTATATGGTGCAGAAACATCGAGATTGGGCCAGTATTACTATATGGTGCAGAAACACGCAGATTGGGCAAGAATTACTATATGGTGCAGAAACATGGAGATTAGGCCAGTATTACTATATGGTGCAGAAACACGCAGATTAGGCAAGTATTATTATATGGTGCAGAAACATGGAGATTGGGCCAGTATTACTATATGGTGCAGAAACACGCAGATTAGGCACGTATTACTATATGGTGCAGAAACATGGAGATTGGACCAGTATTACTATATGGTGCAGAAACACGCAGATTAGGCAAGTATTACTATATGGTGCAGAAACATGGAGATTGGACCAGTATTACTATATGGTGCAGAAACACGCAGATTAGGCAAGTATTATTATATGGTGCAGAAACATGGAGATTGGGCCAGTATTACTATATGGTGCAGAAACACGCAGATTAGGCACGTATTACTATATGGTGCAGAAACATGGAGATTGGACCAGTATTACTATATGGTGCAGAAACACGCAGATTAGGCAAGTATTACTATATGGTGCAGAAACATGGAGATTGGACCAGTATTACTATATGGTGCAGAAACACGCAGATTGGACAAGTATTACTATTTTGTGTAGAAACATGGAGATTAAGCCAGTATCACTATATGGTGCAGAAACACGCAGATTAGGCAAGTATTACTATATGGTGCAGAAACATGGAGATTGGGCCAGTATTACTATATGGTGCAGAAACACGCAGATTGGGCAAGTATTACTATATGGTGCAGAAACATGGAGATTGGGCCAGTATTACTATATGGTGCAGAAACACGCAGATTGGGCCAGTATTACTATATGGTGCAGAAACACGCAGATTGGGCAAGTATTACTATATGGTGCAGAAACATGGAGATTAGGCCAGTATTACTATATGGTGCAGAAACACGCAGATTAGGCAAGTATTACTATATGGTGCAGAAACATGGAGATTGGGCCAGTATTACTATATGGTGCAGAAACACGCAGATTGGGCAAGTATTACTATATGGTGCAGAAACATGGAGATTAGGCCAGTATTACTATATGGTGCAGAAACATGGAGATTGGGCCAGTATTACTATATGGTGCAGATACACGGAGATTAGGCCAGTATTACTATATAGTGCAGAAACATGGAGATTCGGCCAGTATTACTATATGGTGCAGAAACACGCAGATTAGGCAAGTATTACTATATGGTGCAGAAACATGGAGATTGGGCCAGTATTACTATATGGTGCAGAAACACGCAGATTGGGCCAGTATTACTATATGGTGCAGAAACACGCAGATTGGGCAAGTATTACTATATGGTGCAGAAACATGGAGATTAGGCCAGTATTACTATATGGTGCAGAAACACGCAGATTAGGCAAGTATTACTATATGGTGCAGAAACATGGAGATTAGGCCAGTATTACTATATGGTGCAGAAACACGCAGATTAGGCACGTATTACTATATGGTGCAGAAACATGGAGATTGGGCCAGTATTATTATATGGTGCAGAAACACGCAGATTGGGCAAGTATTACTATATGGTGCAGAAACATGGAGATTGGGCCAGTATTACTATATGGTGCAGAAACACGCAGATTGGGCAAGTATTACTATATGGTGCAGAAACATGGAGATTAGGCCAGTATTACTATATGGTGCAGAAACATGGAGATTGGGCCAGTATTACTATATGGTGCAGAAACATGGAGATTATTATTAGCGTATGGCAAGGAAATTATATACATAATATATACAATATATACACAATAACAAAAGAACATTGATTCACTTCAGGCATTCGTGTTATGCGTTATAGCTGAATGTCCAACTTTTGAACCCACTGCAGTGCCTCCGCTGTTGGTGATAGAGAGTCTTCCAATCTACCTGGATAAGCCCGTACTTGACACACGCTTAAAATGTGGGGAATGGTCTGGCGAGGGGCTCCACGATCACATTCTGGAGATGGTACAAAGTTTCACCTATAGAGGGAATCCCTGCACCTTCCATGACCTGTCCTGATCCTGTTCAGTCTGGACCAAGTTGCACGCGGTAGTTGGAATCCGTTAGCATTTTTTTTTCTCTGAAGATGTTATGTAGGGGCAAGTCAGTGGAGTTATTCCAGCGGCCTTTCCATTCCTCCAAAGCATCGAAGTTGGTGGATGTCTTCAGAGCAGCATCACAAAGAGGTGGATGTCGTGATTTCAATCCTTGGAGACTAAGAGCTGGTATGTCGCCTAGAACAGGTAGCAGAGGATTCTTGCAGGTCTGGTTGTAGTCTCGAACAAGAGTACGGGATCTTCGTAAGGCAGGTGGCATTATACCAGACAACAGTGGGAGCCAGTGGACTGGAGTTGGTCTGATGGTGCCAGATATAAGACGCATGCTGGTATTCATTTGTGGGTCAATATACTTCGTATACGGGATATTAAGCCACACTGGAGAACAATAGTCGGCAGTAGAGAAACCCAGTGCTAAGGCTGAATAGCGCAGGATGGAGATTAAGTAAACGCACAGAGAGAGAGTGAGATAAAGGTTTTTGAAAATAAAATCCTCAGAAAGATTTTATTACCAATTTGTGAAGCTGGTGAGTGGCGAAGGAGAAAGAACAAGGAACTCAAGGAATTGTATAAAGAACCCGATGTTGTTGCGGAAGCTAAGACAAGAAGGCTGAGATGTGCTGGTCACGTGTATAGAAGAGAAGAGACGAGGGATCTAGACTGCGAGAAGTGTGTGAGAAAAAGCCAGACGTACGAAGACCTAAAGCCAGACCAAAAATGAGATGGGGAGACGTCCAGCTACTAGGAGCGCGAGATGAAGATGCCAAGGACAGAACGAGGTGGAGGAGGCTACTTGACGTGGCCAAGAACCGACTGCGGTTTGTGGAGCCAGAAGAGTAAGAGTAAGTATTTTACAATAGGTGACGCACGAGTAGTTTCAACAAATGGGTGATAGTGTGCGATTCGTTTCATGAAAGCCTCGTATGTGCTCATATACCATTCATTCCTTTTCGATGAAACTTTGGTGAGTTGTTGTACACATTGCTGCGAGGTTTTCTGATTTTTGTAATCCACTTTTCAAAAGTTGGCTCGCGAGTCGTTTTAACAAATGTGTCCTGCTCACGCGACGGAAAGCCTTTTGATTGGTTCATGTACGCACCGTATGTCTGTTAGGTAGGCAGCCCGAAGGCTGGTTGGATCCTCAAAAAGTACCGCCGTTAGGTTCTGTGGGTAGATACCCTCAAAACCCCAATGCAGCGCTATATTGAGGCATACTAGGCAAGATGAAGAGTGAAGTAGTTTGTCATTACTATCCTCACTGAGTCAGAACAGCAGTACTAACCCTATGAGTAGAACCTTTCACAGCATCCACAGGCACTGACTGTGCCCTGAATGTCATTACTAAGCACAACCCATACCTCAGTAGCTTCCATATAACCACAGCCATGAGTGAGACTGAGACATCGGTGAAAAGCCACATTTTACTCTTGCCTGTGCCAACAGACAAATGCAAATATACTGCATTCAACAAGAGATGGCAAACAGGCCAATGTACGCACTAGCTGGAAGAATCAAAAATAGTTTGTATCCGCTATTACTTCAATAAACAAATTTACAACACAAAGACTTTCTTTGATTGGCATTGCTACGCTTGACGCGTACAGCTAGTGTTTGTGTTATTTTACGTTGGTATGATAATTTTATATGTTTGATGTTCCACATTATCTTTTTATATTACTCCCACTGTTGTCAAGTTTGTTGAATATTTTGTCCAAATATTCCTCATAAAACCTTTTGTGGGTTATTTAGTTTCACCCTTGACGTGTTGTATAACATGCATACGCAGGAAGATTACTGGCCGTAAATCTGTGCAGATGTCTATAAACTGAGCCAAGCAATTACACGTTTTATTTCACCACTCTTGTGTTTCACTTTATAAAAACAGGTCTGCGCCATTAGACGCACTTTCTCTGGCTGGAGACCGTAAAAAGAAGAACCACAGTTGTAACGTGACGAAATTAAAAACGTGCTGCGCTCTTGTGTGTGTGGCATTACGTGTGCCCTGGTCTCTCTATGGTCTCTCTGTTGTCAAGGACAAAACTGTAATAACTATTATCACAATCACAGAGATATACTCCAATATCGAGACAGATTTCCGCAAACGAAGACTGAGAATTTACGGCCACATCATGGGACTGAATGACGACCGATTAGCAAAGAGAATTCTGACAAAGCAAGCTCCTGTGACGATGCCTAGTTGAGGTAAAGCAACAAAATGACCTAGAACAGAAAGTCATTAATCTTAGAATCTGGAAATTAGACCAATCATATCACCTGACGAAAAATCACTATAATAACAAGTCATTGAGCATTGGTGCCACGTTAAGATACTACAGCATGGTTGTCAAACCTAAAGGATTATATATATGATTTAGAGACTTTTCCTATGAACAGAAGGGGACTCGTCTACCAGTTAGTCAAAGTAGAACACAAGATATTGAGAATAATTTTAGAAAACAGATGGGTTGACGGGTACATACTATTGAAATCAAATGAATTGTTATACAGAAAGATAGAACCAGTCGCGTCAACAATGAAAAAGACGAGGTTGTTATTATATGGGCGAATCTTCCAAGTTCCAAGAATGTGTTTAAGATCTTACAGAAATCGATTTTCTGGGGAGAAATATTAAGGGCTAAAATGAATCTAGACAAATAGTCAAAAACTACCGGGGTTTTTAAGTTAGGAGCAGAACTCACAATACAGCGGGTTCCTCTTTCTGAAGATCGTAAGAAGGCACTGAGTGATGGGCTCAAGAGATACTGCCAGGACATCAAAGATGGCAGACGAACAAGAGCAGCACACAGAAAATGATATTGATTGGTAACTTGTAGTCCATAGTGCCTCTATTCGAAGGTCGGTCGACTGGAAGCAGGCTGTGGATTTTTTTCATGTTGTTGTTAGAGTCTTCAGTCTTTTGACTGGTTTGATGCATCTCTCCATGCTTCCCTGTCCTGAGCTAATCGTTTCATCTCTACATAGCTACCACACCCTACATCCGAGGCAATCTGTTTAACATATTCTAACCTTGGTCTACCCCTACAGTTCTTGTCCTCGACCCTTCCTTCCATAACTATGCTTGCTATTCCTGGGTGTCTTAGTATATGTCCTACCAACCTATCTTTTCTCTTCATTAGCAGTCGCCAGAAACATCTCCCCTCTCCCACTCGTCTTAATACCTCTTCGTTTGTAACCCTATCTACCCATCTGATCTTCGTCATTCTCCTGTAACACCACATTTCAAATGCTTCAATTCTCCTCTTTTCTGCTGCACCAATAGTCCAAGTTTCACTTCCATAGAGCGCCACGCTCCAGACAAAGACTTTCAAAAATTACTTCCTAATACCTAAATCTATATTCGATGTCAGCAGATTCCTTTTTTTGTAGAAATGCTTTCTTTGCCTAAGTCAACCTACTTTTTATATCCTCTTTGCTTCGTCCATCACTGGTTATTCTGCTTCCTAAGTAACAGAAGTCTCCTACTTCCTTCAGCTTTTCACCTGCCAATTTGATCTCCATAGAGGTTTCTGATTTATTTCGGCTGCATTCCAGTATTTTTGTTTTACATTTATTAATTTTCATCATGAATTCTTTCCGTAAGACGGAGTCCATACCATTCAAAAACTCATTCAAATCCTCAGGCTTGTCGGCCAAGATGACGATGTCATCGGCAAATCTCAGAGTTGAAATTATTTCTCCTTGAATCTTCACTCCCACTTTAAATTTTTCTCTAATTTCCTTCATTGCTTGTTCAATGTAAAGATTGAAAAGTATGGGTGATAAGTTGCAGCCTTGCCTTACACCTTTCTGAATACCAGCTTCTCTCTCATGTCCTTCAAGACAATACAAGACAATTCAAGACAATTCAATGATAATAATATCTACGGTATAACAAGAGATGCATGAGTATCAACACAAAAATTCGACACTACATGACTGTCATTAAACCCGAGACACTCTACGCCAGCCGAACCTTAAACCTCAACTACAAAGAGCATCTCGAAAACATCAAGAAGGCGGAGAGAAAAATCGTCTGAAAAATCTTGGGTCCTAAACTCACAGCTGAAGGATATCGTCTACAATCACAGAGAGATACTCCAACACCGAGACAGCTTCCCGCAAACGACGACTGAGATTGTACGGCCACATTATGAGACTGAATGACGACATACTTAAGATAACTTAAAGTGACAACAGTCTGGATTACACAGGTCCAAATTTATCTCAGAAGTGTCAATATCACACCAACAGACATCGAAGATGGAATGCCATTCAGGCAAAAGATACACAGTTGGGAAGTTACACCTGAAGATCGACCAAAGAGAACGGGGAGACGATGGATGCAGGAACTTAGAGTTCGTCACAGCGAAACGATGGAGGAGTTTTGGAAGACCAAGAAAAACAGAAGCAGATCATAATTTGTCTTATGTGATCCTATGGGTCTAACCAAACTAACCCCGTGGCACTACAGCCCATGAAGGGCCTAGGCCTACAAGCGACCGCTGCCCAGCCAATTTGCCTGCAGATATTGGGGTGACGCGTGTTGAGTGCGTCGGGTCCCCTCGGCCGTTAATCTTGTCTTTCGTGACCGGGGCGCTTCCTCACTGTCAGACAGCTACTCAATTGTCCTCACGAGGCTGAGTGCACCCCGTTCCAGCCCTCGCGTCAGTTTCTAAAATCCCTGACGGAGCCGGGAATCGAACGCGGGGCCTCTGGGTGAGAGGCAGGCGCGCGACCCCAACACCACGGGGCCGGCCCTAGTGCTATACGGGCTGTACGTGACACAGTTCTGCCAGGGGCTATCTGGGTTGTGTGCGCCCCAAGTGTACAGACTACCCGCCCGGCACTAGTGCTATACGGGCTGTACGTGACACTGCTCTGCCAAGGGCTATCGTCTTGTTCATTTGTTTAAAAGCACGTTATGGATGGACAGTGGCTAATGAGAGCAAATGAGGACTTGCACAACAACATAGAGCCTATCACAGCATCAATTAAGAAGAGACGGCTACTATTTTACGCTCACCTTCTGAGGATGACTGACGATCGATTAACGAAAAGATTATTATTAACGAAAAGAATATGGAGTTTCATTAAGCCTTAAGCAAAAAGGCCGAGATGGTTCGAGGAATGCGAAAAAGATCTCAGGCAAATTGGTATTCTATACCGAGAAATTCCTGATAGGAACACACTTAGAAGATTGGTGAAAAACTACCAAGGTTTTAAAATGGTATCAACTTCTGGAAAATGGAGAGGACCTTTGTCCGAAGAACATAAACAGGCAATCGTCGCTGGGGTCAGAAGATACTGGCAGGAAGTCAAAGCCGGAACAAGAACAAGACCTAGACACTAAAGTGAAGTTGGTTGTAACCACGCAGTCCATTCGATGTTTAAAATACTAGCTGTACCCGGCATGCGTTGCAATGCCAATCAAAGAAAGTGTTGGCGTTGTATCTTTGTTTGTTGAAGTGCTTTTGGATTCCCAATATTTATTTATTTTCGGGGCGTGGTGGCGCAGCGATCAAGCTGTATGCCTCTCACCAAGGCGGACCGGGTTCGATTCCCGGTCAATGCATGTGAGATTTTCGATGTGAAATGCCATGTCCTGTGGTTTGGATTCCACGTAAAACGGAGGTCCCGTGGCTTATGATCGCGAGATTAACGGTCACGTTAAACTACAAGCTTCCTTTTTTTATTTTTTTATTTTCCGTTAAACACCTCTAAGCTATTGCAAAATTGATTTACTATCTCAAAAATATCATAGGAGCGTGCTCAACAACTCAACAAAGTTTCATAGCAATGAAATGAATCGAATATGAACGCATGCGGGACTTTGTTGAAACGATTCGAGCGCCGCCACACATTTGTTGAATATACTCGTACGCTGCCTATTGTAAAATGGATTTACTAAGTCATAAACCTTCCCAGGCGTGTACACAAAAACTCAACAAAGTTTCATAGCAATGAAATGAATCGAATATGAACGCATACGAGATTTTGTTTAAACGATTCGTGCGCCTTCACTCATTTGTTGAATCTTCGTGTGCGCCACCCATTGAAAAAGGGTTTACTAATTCATACACTTCGCAGGGCTGTACTCAACTCACCAACGTTTTATCACAATCGGATGAATGGTATATGAACGCATACGAATATTTTTTAACGATACACGCGCCGTTACTCATTTGTTGAATCTACTCGTGCGCTACCTATTGTAAAAAGGATTTACTAAGTCAGAAACCTTTCCTGGAGTGTGCACAACAATTCAACCAAAGATTCATAGGAAACGGATGAATGGTATTTGAACGCTACGGGACTTTGTTTAAGCGATTCGCGTGCCGTCGAACATTTGTTTAATCTACTTGAGCGGTACCTATTGTAAAGTGAATTTACTAACCCAGAAACCTTCCCTGAAGAGTACACAACATATCACCCAAGTTTCATCGCAATCAGACGAATAGTATATGAACGCATACGGGACTTCGTTGAAACGCTTCGCACGTCGTCGCTCATTTGTTGAATCTACTCGTGCCCTACCTATCGTAAAGTGGATTTGCTAAGCCAGAAACCTTGCCTGAAGTGTACACTACCTCTCACCCAAGTTTAGTCGCTATCGGACGAATGGTATGTGAACGCATACAGGACTTTGTTGAAACGCTTCGCCAGTCGTCGCTCATTTGTTGAATCTACTCGTGCGCTATCTATTGTTAAGTGGATTTACTAAGCCAGAAACCTTCCCTGAAGTGTTCACAACAACTCACCCAAGTTTAGTCGCTATCGGACGAATGGTAAATGAACGCATACGGGACTATGTTGAAACACTTCACGCGTCGTCGCTCATTTGTTTAATCTACTTGTGCGATACCTATTGTAAAGTGCATTTACTAACCCAGAAACCTTCCCTGAAGTGTACACAACATCTCACCCAAGTTTCATCGCTATCAGACGAATAGTATATGAACGCATACGGGACTTTGTTGAAACGCTTCGCGCGTCGTCGCTCATTTGTTGAATCTACTCGTGCCCTACCTATCGTAAAGTGGATTTGCTAAGCCAGAAACCTTGCCTGAAGTGTACACAACCTCTCACCCAAGTTTCATCGTTATCGGACGAATGGTATGTGAACGCATACAGGACTTTGTTGAAACTCTTCGCCCGTCGTCACTCATTTGTTGAATCTACTCGTGCGCTACCTATTGTTAAGTGGATTTACTAAGCCAGAAACTTCCCTAAAGAGTACACAACAACTCACCCAAGTTTAGTCGCTATCGGACGAATGGTAAATGAACGCATATGGGACTAAGTTGAAACACTTCGCGCGTCGTCGCTCATTTGTTTAATCTACTTGTGCGATACCTATTGTAAAGTGGATTTACTAACCCAGAATGCTTCCCTGAAGTGTACACAACATCTCGCCCAAGTTTAGTCGGTATCGGACGAATGGTATATGAACGCATACGGGACTATGTTGAAACACGTCGCACGTCATCGCTCATTTGTTTAATCTACTTGTGCGATACCTATTGTAAAGTGGATTTACTAACCCAGAAAGCTTCCCAGAAGTCTACACAACATCTCACCCAAGTTTCATCGCTATCAGACGAATAGTATATGAACTCTTACGGGACTTTGTTGAAACGCTTCGCGAGTCGTCGCTCATTTGTTGAATCACTTCGTGCGCTACCTATTATAACTTGGATTTACTAAACCAGAAACCTTTCCTGTAGTGTACTCAACCTCTCACCCAAGTTTCATCGCTATCCGACGAATGGTATGTGAACGCATACAGGACTTTGTTGAAACACTTCGCCTGTCGTTGCTCATTTGTTGAATCTACTCGTGCGCTACCTATTGTAACATGGATTTACTAAGCCAGAAACATTCCCTGAAGTGTACACAATCTCTCACCCAAGTTTCATAGCAGTTGGATGAATGGTATATGAACGCATACGGGACTTTGTTTAAGCGATTCGCGTGCCATCATTCATTTGTTGAATCTACTCGTGCGCTAAACCTTTCATATTTATTCACCTTTTAAACCTTCTCTGGACTTCCATTAATAATTCAAGACCAAAATTAGGCAAATCGGTCCAGCCGTTCTCGAGTTTTAGCGAGACTAACGAACAGCATTTCATGTATATATATACGAGTAATATATATTTCCATTGACTTTTCAAGGAAGCAAGATTTTTCCTGTACTATTGAGACGATTTGTAAGATTTTGGTACAAACCACACCTTCTAACTCCCTCTGGTTTAGGAGCTTGAGTTTTGTGAAACATACACCTTAGTGTATTACATAATAAGATATTAATAATAAAAATAATAATGGTTTATTACCGCTATTCAAAATCAGGTTCTGCTGACAAGGAACTAAATGAAGTGCATTCGAAAGGGTGATGCAGATTATGTCACAGTACTTTTGAGACATAACATCAGGTTGTCAGGTCCTAGCCAACACAGACCACGCCAAACGGCTCAACCATGTCGCGAAAATCATTCACTACAAACTTGCTCAGAAACATAGCCTATTAATACATTTAATGACACCATGTTATAAGCATACACGAAGCAAACTTCTTGAGAATGACACCCACAAAATATATTGGGACAGATGTGTCAACACAGCTAAAACATCAGACATCATTCTTGTGAGCAAATTCAAAAACATACTCATTGATCGACCTTACTGAGCCAAATACACACAACATCCAAAAGGTGTACAGCCAAAAAGAAACCACAACTACAGGGAATTGGCAAAAGAAATAAAGGAGATGTGGCATCAGATAAAGACAAATGTTGTTTACCTTGTCCTCTCAGCAACAGGTGTTGTACCAACGTCTCTGCAGAGAAACCTGTAGGCATACACATGCTCAACAGTTCGAAGGTTTTTAAACCTCCCCACCACAAAGATGAAATGGAAGATAATTAACTGGCAGTAAAATATCGTTGATGATTGCTTCCCGGCTTATGTAACAATAGACGCGAATACAACAGAATAAATTAATGAATAATTAAATAAACTAATAAATAAATAAATGGCTGAATGAATAAATAAATAATAATTAGAATTAGAATAAGAATTAAAACAAGTACAGGATCAAAGAAAGGAAAAGGTAAAATATAAAGTGAAAGGAAAAGGAAACGGGGAAGTAGACGAAGAAGAAGTAGAATAAAAAGAGAAAAGGAATAAGAATAAGAAAATTATAAGAAACCTAATATGAAATAGAAAAATAGTACGAAAATAAAAAGAATAAGAGTAACAAAATGAGTAGGAAAAGAAAAGAATAAAAAAGAATAAGAATGAGAAGAAGAAGAAGATGAAGATGAATAAAAGTAATAAGAAAAAGAATAAGAATGAGAAGCAGAAGAAGAAGAAGAAGAAGAAGAAGAAGAAGAAGATTATGAATAAAAGTAGTATGAAAAAGAATAAGAATAAAAAGGAAATGGATAAGAATATGAATATAAGAAGAAAAATGAAAAGAATTAGGAAGAGGATAAGAATATGAATATAAAAAGAAAGAGGAAAAGAAGTAGAATAAAAAGGAAATGGATAAGAATAAGAATATAAAAAGAAAAATGAAAAGAATTAGAATAAAACAGGAAAAGGAAAAGGATGAGAATAAAAGAGAAATAGGAAAACAATAAGAATTAAAAGGAAAAGGAAAAGAATGAGAATAAACAGGAAAAGGAAAAGAATATGAATTAAAAAGGAAAAAGGAAAAGAAAAGAAGAAGGAAAAGGAAAAGAAGAAGAATCCACCTGAACCTGCTTTTCCTCAATAAATAAAAAAAATAACAGTGACACAAACCAGTTTTTGCTTCACGAGGCTGAGCGTACCCCGCTCCAACCCGCAGACCAGAATTCAATTTCTTGGCCGAGCCGGGAGTCAAACTCGGACCTCCGCGCTGACTGAAAAGCACTTGTCAAAAGAAAGTGTGAGCGAGCCGTGTTTGTCCTGCGAGCCTCACATACAGAACTCCTAATCTCCAGCGAGCATGTCTGTTGGTGCGGAATACTGCGCAGAAAACTAATAGGGAGGGAACTGAGAATCCACGGCTGCTACGATATTGGCAGCTGTGTGAGTTGCGCTCATCAACAGATCCAAATCTACAAGACAAATAACTCTGAAAAAAACTACCAAACCTACGTCACAAACAATCTCTGCCCTCCAATAAAAGCGTCAGATAACTTAAGTGTGGTATTTATTACTGTAAATATTAACGATTAAACACCCGAAAAAGAGCTATTTATTTTAATGTTGCGAAACTTAGATAGTACATTATGCAACGAACCTATAATAGCAAAACCCTTTGACTTTCAAGGTAACAATCTATTGTTACGCCTTGTTCGTGCCAAAACTGTCAGGGTAACGATCCATCGCTACTGGCCTTTACTATTGATTATTTCGTTATATTCACGCTTAATAAGAGCAATTTTCAGAGAATATGAAGAAGGTAATTTTAACTCGCGTTTATATTCCGCGCGAACCTCTGATAATTTGTATTCATATTAATTCTTCGAGTCTGATACATGTGCTCCCAGAGATTCGTGTCTTGTTTACGTCATGGAATCTTGACATTTACCACACTATCAAATAATATCGAGTTCCATTTAACATGAATATTAGACTTAACAAGTGAATTCCATTTCCAAAAATTACTTCAAAAATTTCCATTGGTTTGTTTTTTACATTGAAATCATATGGCTCAGAGACATCACTTATTTTCGGTAATAAAAAATTATTTATACACTCTATGTTTATAATATTTTATTTCAATACCTTTATTGGTCTCTCTTCCAACTCATTTTAAAAGATGTGTGTGCACAGCTTAGTAAATACGGCTAGCAGTTTTCACACATCCATCAGATGAGAGCTTGAAAGTGAAGGGGTTGATTACCATTATAGGCGAGTTGCATACGACTGTTTATGTTCGACGATAATTATAACTATTTTATGTTTGAACATAAATATTCATAAATATCTGTCGATATTTCACCAGTTTTATGTACTGAACAATGCGCGTGGGAAGCAGAAAATACCATGGCCTCGTCGAATACCCAACTATGACACTAGCCAAGCAATGAAATTTCAAATAGGAGGCCGTGGAATTCAGCGCAGGTCACACAACTGTTTCTTGAGCTCTGATTGGTGGGAGAAACTGTACCATAATGAAAACTTGTACTAGCCTATAATGAGCCTCATTTTAGTACAGTTTTCTGACATTTAATATTTACATTTCGCCAGGATCAAACATAAAGAATTCTACAGTAGTTTAGGCTTTATTGTATCACAACAATAATAGATACACCCACATAGATTAGTTTTGGGGGAGGAAGACTGTTAGCTGGTAGGATCCTCATTACCAAGTTAAAGCGGGAAAATGAATGATATCCTAGGCCTTGGATATCCAAATACCATCGGGGGGGGGGGGGGGGGAAGAGAACAAGAGTTGACCAAGGGTGGTCGACAGAAAAGACGACAGAGAGGAGCCAGGCACAAGTAAGTGGAAGAAATTCCAGACCCAGATGTGAGCCCTGGGGGGAAATAGTTGAAAACTGATGTAAAATTCGAAGACTTACGCCAGGTCAGTGACCTACACGAGTTGATTTTCTTCTTCTTCTTTTTCTTCTTGCTTCGTTACGGCCTACTAAGGACCACGTCATGTCAACTGTTTCTTCTGCATTTTAATGTTGGCCCAGTACTCCTTCATTCACAATCCATGTTGCACCTTTCTCTCCGTCGTCCACGCCTTCCCGGTTTTTAGTTTCGGCTTATGTTGAAAACTCCGATGTTTTTGAAGTTTTCTCTAAGTGGGCCACCCTCCTGGATATCTAGTATTATTATTATCACATTCATTTCACCACATACGCGGGTCATATCAACATATCGTCGGCTTGTTTGCAAGACGGTATGACTAATTCTCTAAGGTGGAACATGGAAAAACGAGCGAACAATGGAACGGGTCTCCAAGATGACGGCCTTCTGCATGGTGAAATGCAGACCAGGATGTATTCCCAATATTTCCAGATTGCGAGCCAACGATTTAGGGACGATGCCGGTAGAAGAAATGACTATGGGCAGAACCACTAAACCTTCCTGTCTCCACATTTGCCGTATTTCCTCAGCCAAGGGCAGATATTTGGTGATCTTATCACAGCAGGTTTGTTGCAGATTATGGGAATTGGGCACTGCAATATCAATTAGGAAGGTTCTCTCCTGCACCTTGTCCACAAGAACGATATCTGGCCGGTTTTCTGGTCTGGTTTTATCAGTAATAACTGATCGGTCCCAATTACTTGTGACCAGGATTTTCCAAAACGGTGTCAGGAACATACTGATAGTAAGGCAAAGTATTTTCAGATAATAAGTGCTTTTGAGCAAGGTGTAGGTGCATTATTTTGGCCACTTGGTTGTGCCTTTTCATGTAATCAGTACAGGAGATTGCTTGGCAGCCTCCTGTGATATGTTGAATTGTTTCCGGTTGTAGTTGGCATCTTCGGCATTTATCATCCTGAATATTTGCCTTAACTATATATTTCAGATAGTTTTGGTAGCCACAACTTGATCCTGGATTGCAATCATGAATCCTTTAGTCTCAGTGAATAGGTCCGCATGAGTCAACCAGACGTTCGACGCATCGATGTTATTATTATTATTATTATTATTATTATTATCATCATCATTATTATTACTACCGTGGCGCCGGTGTACTACATGTTATCTCAACTTTCGTCTTGACTTCTCATTCCCATTTAATTTGCTGGCCAGTTACGGCAGCAGACGCAGGTATTCTCCGGGTCTTCCCAAGTTGGCTCCCCCCCCCCCTCTCTGAGGAATGCTTGTCGGGACAGATTTAATTAAACACGTTCACATTGTTTAGACAGCGGCGCGTGAAATTCAGCACTCGCATAGTTTGGTCACCATTGGAATGTCGATGTCGCTTTCTGCGGAGTAAGCGATGGGACGTCACGCTTAATAAATCTATCCTTCCATGCATGGATCTCAATATTTATTTAGGTATTTATTTACTTATTCATTTCCGTTGACCATATTTATTCATTTACATAATTCTTAATATCCATTTTCCTTTATTTATTTATTTTTAAAATGTATTTATTTACTTATTTATGAAAATCCACAGCCTGCTTCCAGTCTCTGACCGGGTCAGGAATGGAATGAATGAAGCCCCCGTCTAGTGGCGAGGATATGAACTGTGCCGGCTGCCGAGGCCTGACGCACTCCTCTGGGGCAATGATTAAGTGAATGACAGATGAAATGAAATGATAGGGGAGAGTTTTGCTGGAATGAAATTTTGACAGGGAAAACCGGAGTACCCGGAGAAAAACCTGTCTGTCTCCGTTTTGTCCAGCACAGATCTCACATGGAGTGACCGGGATTTGAACCACGGACCCAGCGGTGAGAGGCCGGCGTGCTGCCGCCTAAGCCACGGAGGCTTTATTTACTTATTTATATATTTGTTTATTTGTTTATTGTTTTTTATTTATTTAATTTATTTATTTATTTATTTATTTATTTATTTATTTATTTATTTATTTATTTATTTATTTATTTATTTATTTATTTATTTATTTATTTTGATTGTTGGTGTCAGTAAGGGACAGTGAATGAATGAAACGCATGTATCATTAAGCACTACATTGGCGCGGTAGAAAGTAAGAAACATCTTTTAAACAATATTGTATTCAAGAATGTAGACGCTAAGTCATTTTCCTTCGTCCCTTGCATAATGTGTGGTTGGCTGAGTTCTTTGAGTATATTCGAACAGGTGATACTGTGCGCAGGCTCAGTTTCAGAGTTCACAACCCTTAATAATGCCGCATATAAACTTTCATCCAATAATATTTAGCAAGACAATAGAGGAAAATGTGGGTCAAATATATGTAACCTTCTTTAAAAAGAGCAATTCATGTAAGTGAGCCTCCGTGGCTTAGGCGGCAGCACGCCGGCCTCTCACCGCTGGGTCCGTGGTTCAAATCCCGATCACTCCATGTGAGATGCTGTGCTGGACAAAACGGAGGCAGACAGGTTTTTATCCGGGTACTCCGGTTTTCCCTGTCAAAAATTTCATTCCAGCAACACTCTCCACTATCATATCATTTCATCTGTCATTCATTTAATCATTGCCCCAGAGGAGTGCGTCAGGCCTCGGCAGCTGGCACAGTTCATATCCTCGCCGCTAGATGGGGGCTTCAGTCATTCCATTTCTGACCCGCTCGGAGACTGGAAGCAGGCTGTGGATTTTCATTTCAATGCATGTAAGTATTAGCCGTGCCTTTTGCGAGGTTTTTGTAAAGAAATGCCCATATGTTAGCCAACTTCACGAAGCATCGTGATGGACATAGCTCTCCCTGATACTGGCAGGATATTTCCCAGTTGCTCAACTTTTCTTGATGGGTTGGCCGAATATCGTCAAGTTGAGCCCTTGCAGCACTCAGCATTAGGGGAAACATGTTTCTATCTAATGCTACTACTGCTTCATCTAGTTCACTGTCTACTGCCCTTCTGTGGAAATATGTCTGTAAACTGGTAACTGTCCTAATATACAAGTTCCGAACATCCACAGGTACTCTTCCTCCCAAAGTTCTTGGAAAATGAAACTGTGCTGGTCACTTTTGGGATGACGGGCACAGAATCAGGTGATCATGACTTAAATATCACGGTTGATATTCTCTTAACTCCGTTAGAGTCAATTTAACTAGCCCGAAACTATACGTTAGTATTGCGATGACCTTATTCATTCCAGATAAGTTGGTCTAAAATATGGTTTTACACTGCTGCATGACTTTCGTTTATTAGGCTATCACTCGTTTTTAGTAAGATTGTCTTCTAAAGGTGAGTTCTTAGATCTGCATAGCCCAATCCTGGAAACACAAACTCTCCCACAGTACTGTAGTGACACAAGTCGTTTGGAGCAGCAGCTGGTTCTTGAGGGTTGGTTCTTCTGTAATCCTCAAGCTCTTTCCTCCCATTGTACTTCAGTCTCACGTCTTCGGTGACGTCGTTTGAATCATGGGTAATCTTGGTGGTCGAGGTGACGCCATGCCTGGCAATTTGATGCCGTAGTCTCCGATTTGCCAGTGTCAATTTGACATTTTAATAAATTGGTTTTCAGAACGTGTTTGAGCGCTTTCATTGTCCTCCCTGCTTTCTTTGTCCGACCTGCAACTAACGATAGTTTTTTTTCTTTTGTTTCGGCAGGGGGAAATCTTCCAAAGACACCACTCTGTGTGGGAGTTGGATTTCCACCAACTAAAAACCACCTGCCCTCTTCACTTAGCCCATTCCGGGACTGCTTGACAGCATTACATCAGAATGGAGTGATTATACTATTAGTTTATTCCTTTTTCTTCTTTCTCCTTCGTCCCCATAATAATCGTAGCCATTGCCTTTACAATGTTCCAGGCTCGTGGGCTCTCCAACATAATCTGAATCAGATTCCTAGTCGTCAGTCGCCGGCCAAGTTGTTCACATGCTTCCTTTCTATCTTCCTCCCATCGAGCACAGTGGAAGAAAGTATGCTCTACTGTATCCCTTTCCGAGCAATACCGACAACCATCTCCCAGCGTCTTCCCAATTTTCAAGGCATATACTCCAAATTTCCCATGCCCTGTCAGGACCTGGGACAGGAAATAATTCACTTGTCGATGACTGCATTTCAGCCATTCTCCTACGTCAGGTACAAGTTCTTTAGTCCACTGGCCAACATTGTTTGTACCATCCCATCGGACCTGCCAGTCTAGTAAGAGCTAACTAACGATAGTAAGGAGATCGCATTATTATTATCATTAGTAGTAGTATTTTATTAGTATTACCTTAATTATTATTATTATCTAGTAAGAGGAGACTACTGATGACAGCCATGCTGTATGGAGCGGAAATATGGATGGACGCTCTGGAAAAGGAAGTCACTAGGACAAGTGCAGAGGCGGGGTGCTTTGCACGTGGCATCTGCATATCGCACGGTCTATGAAGAAGCAGTCCTTGTTATTTCCGGGATTAATCCAAGATATTTTCTTGCGAAAGAATGCAAGAACATTTACTGGAGGAAATCTGAGGTAGGTTTACAATATGCAAGACGAACAGCAAGAGTACAGACATTTAACAATTGGAAGATCAAATGAGAGCAAGAAAGAAGCCAGTGGACTAAGAGAATGATCCCTGAGGTGCAGGTTTGGACAGAGAGGAAACATGGTGAGGTTGGTTATTATCTCAGTTCATGGCTGTTCTTATCTGAAGAAGATGGGGAAGGTGGATTCACCAGATTGTATCTACTGTATTAATGAGCTAGATAATGCTCTAATCACACCTTCTTCCCCTGTGGACTGTGGGTCCAAAATAGACAGTCTCTTCAAGAGCACAATTGAGGTAGAGGTATCTCCTGACAATATGTTTACGGTAATGCTACTAAATGAAGAAAATTGGAAGCCGGTAGCAAGTTTTTTTGAAAGTATCCTCCGAACAAAGAAGACAGATCTGGATCGCCATTGAGTGCCTTACGGGCAAAGATAAAATGGGTCTAGCCTGAAGTAATGTGCTAAACGGTTCGAGGCTAGTGTTCAGAAGTAACGGGGGGGGGGGGAGTTTTAGTCGGTAGTCTTCCACCCAGGAGCCCGACGCTATGTGCGTAAATGCATTTCATCCAAAAAAAATCGTATTATTATTACCAATAGGTAGATTAAGGCTTTCAAGGTCCCAAATATCCCCATTATTATTATTATTATTATTATTATTATTATTATTATTATTATTATTATTATTATTATTATTATTATTATTATTATTATTGATGTGTAACATCTTTCCACTCGGTTGCTGGATATTTTTGTGGGAGTGATTTTGAAAAATGGGACGGAAGTGGATCGGACGGAAGTGTGTAAGACGCACTGCCAGCTGGATCGTATCCCTCCTGGGCATTCATCAACACACAAAAATCTTTTTTTATTTACACGTACATAACAATTCCAAGACTCTCTTTTTTTTTTCTTCACTGCCTACTTGGTATTTCTACTCTCACACTGCCTTCTTGATACTCTGCTGCTAATCATATCAATAAGACTCATTTTAACAGAATCCATATGAAATTACGTGTTGGTCTGTGAATCAAGAGGTCCGGGAACTGGGCAAGCCTTTCATGATCTACTGCTGTGCACATTGCATTTACTCGCAAGTTGACCTATTTATAAGGAATTTAAGATTATGAGCGGTGTCGCGTCTATTAATCTAGTTGATCCATATCGTATTCTTTATTTAGGCTAGTGCTGGTGGAAGCTGCAAATCATCTAATAAAATGAGTTCTGTATTATAAACTACAACATCTGTAAAACACTCCCTTTTACAATAGATTAATATGTGTGCCAATAATAGTATAAAATACCGGTGTATCAACAATTTCACGTGAGGTTTCTTCTATGTCAGATGTTACACATCATATGCGACTACTGTAAGGCTTGTAAAGTTTATTATTATTATTATTATTATTGCAATTATTTATTCACCATAATAAAATAAGAATAAACAAGGACCATAAAGAGTCCCCTCACACCCACTTTAGTGGCGAATATCTGTTTTCCATGACATTTCCGTCTCCAATAGAATTTTCTGTTATTGTTATCTGCGCTCGCGTAATGGGCTCCGTCAATATAAAAGTGTTATTTCTACAAAGCTATGTTTACCTATCGGCATCGAACTGTAGCGCTTTCCCTTGTCTTCTTTCTTCCAGAATGTTTCCGAGGGGATTCCATTTCACGAGATGTTTGTTTCCAAAGATGCAGGAAGTGTTTTTCTAGCTTCTAGCGTCGCTTCTCCTCTAAATGGAACGCTTCTTGGAAATACAATAGCTGGAAGAACAAAATTAAATCGATAGTTTCATAGAAGTGCCTCATAGAAGGCGGTGTGTCATGCTATCTATAACATTTACTCTATGGAATCGTCTTCATCACGAGTACTTGTCATCTCGTCTCTTCTACGGTTTGTTTCCAGAAAATATCAGAAATAATTTAGATTGGTTGGTTGGTTGGTTTCTCAGTTTAGGGGCTGCGACAACGCGGTCATGTAGCCCCGTGTACTTTGGGTGTGTGTAGAATCTCTCTGATAACCGGTGTTAATTGTGATGGCTGTATTAGTGTATGTTTTATCTGTGATTCAGATAAGGACTTTTGCTACCAAACGCCACGGTCAACGACCAACTAGTTCTGAACTTGGTTACTAAATACCACCGCAGTCGGCTCCTGGTGACGAACCTAAGAGCGTTAGTAAAATTTAACCTATATTAGCTTCAAACAAGTGTAATTAGTGGAAGGTTCTTTATCATGCCATAAATCTATGATATGGGACCGCCGGCTTTACTTCCCCTCCGAAGAAGGGCATACTGAGGGATTTCTAACGCTCTTAAAAAAATCCAAATACTTCGGCCGGGTTTGAACTCGCGACCTTTGGCATAGAAGCTCAGCATGCTACCAACTACGCCACCGAAGCCACCAAGAGAAATAATTTACGGATTGATTTAACTAGCCATTGGAACCTCGTGGTGTAGTGGTTATCGTTCTTGGCTGTCGCACAGACAAAATTAAGATACAAAATAAAAATAAAATCTAAATTAAGAATTAATATAAAAACAGAAAATTTGAAAATAGGAAATTAAAAAATTTAAATAAGAGTATGCATAAAAATAAAATATAGAAATATAAACTCAAAACAAATTTTTAAAAAATTAAATAATAATAAATTTAAAAAATAAAAAATATGAAATAAATAAAGTAGGCTAATAAGCTCCAACTCCAATTCAATCATTCTCTGCTGATCTTAGGTACATTAATTACAATAATTCAACAATGACGTGATATCGCTCGTGAGGGTACTTGTCAAGGATTACACACTTTATCAGTAAATTATAGACTACGATGAGGAATAATATTTTATTATAATTGATTTAAGCCCACTAAGAAGCGCTTATAACTAGTTCTTCTTCGATGCTCCCAGTATCCCTTATCTCCTCTGAGAGGGGTTTCCTACACTTAGGCACGTTGGGAGGTGGGGTCCGATAGTTAACCATTTCACCAAATTTGGAGCGATGATAGACATCAAGGTCAGAAATCCGAGTGGAAACCACGTCTTTTTAGACTTCATTGAGCCACAGGCTTCCAGTCTTGTAACATTTGAAATAATTACATTTATTGTAGCAGAAGTATTTTTCTTTACTTCCTATATTCGTTTAGCCTTTTAACAGTGGTTACGATATTTATCGCCTATAACGTAGCCTTTTTACCACAACAATGACGCTTCTCAACTAACCATAAGGATATTGGATCTTCATATAATAATAATAATAATAATAATAATAATAATATCGTATGGCCTCGGGTGCCGGGTGCAAGCTTTGTTAATTGACACCCAGAGGGCAGCTTACATGTCGAATTTAATTCTCCTTGGAGCGCTATGAATGTCAAGGAGGTTAGATATCTAAGCTCCATGAAGTATACCGCTTTCTAGTAGAGAAATTACGAACTTTGTGTCGGCGGAAAATCCCGAGATTAATTTTACCACTATGAATACGGCCTACTAAATTCAAATGGGTTCTTTAACATGCCAACAACGTATGGCGTGAGTATCGTGATTTTTGCCGCCTTTCAAAAATCACTTACCAGGGCCAGGAGCGAATCTGCAAGCTTGGGGGGGGGGGGGGAAATAGCTTATAAAGATAATAGCGGAAACTCCTCGTCAAAACAAGAGACGCGCTCCCTAGCACCACCTAGCGGTCCGAGTTGGCAACGTAAGACCAGCTGATTTACAACCGTGAGATCCAACCACACAATTATAAGAAATTATTGACCTGTGGATGATCTAATTATCCAATTTTAATGGTTGGTACGGGGAGTATTTGTGCCATATATGGCTGTAATGATTATAAACAACAAAGTGACCCAAAATCTTTCTTCAGGTTCCCAAGAAATTATTGTAAACAAGTAGCCTACCATTACACTGATAGTTCGGTGTTCTTTTAATACAAAATGCTTTTACAATATAATTTAGCATATTTTAGCCTGTTCTTTATTTATATATAGATGCACGCTGTGGGTTATTCGAAGCCGAAGAGCTGACTTAGATGACGTATTGAAAAGGAATGGCCCAGACCATTTAAACAGAACTCATGTTGTATGATCAGACCTCTTTGTGGAGAAAGATTTCAGGAACAAAAACTTGTTTAGTCAAGAAACAACATGCTTCAATATTTCCGATTGAAAGTGTACGTAGTTATTTATTGTTGTTATAAGGGGCGGAACAGCGAGGTCATCTGCCTCTTAAGTGTACGTATTGCACTATTAAAGCAAAGGAGGTTGGTGTAATCTAACAAGTTCAGAAACACAAATTTTAATTTTACTGACTTTATTAGGAAATATATAAGAAGGTACCGTAACTGTTTTTTTAATGTAATTAAGCGTGTTCAACTCGTTTTTAAATACCAGTATGTCAAAAAGGATAGATTAAAACCAATGTGATTAGGCTATATTTCCTTGTAATTTTCAGTATTTGGCCTCGTGCAGTGCCTTCAGTTCTACTGCCTATGGCAAAGCAAACCATATGCAGAAGCAGTCCAGTATTTTTTAGAATTCTATATAAATATTGTACAGAACCAAGTATCTTTTGTTTCTTTTAACACTAATCTTTAAATTATTTGCTGCCTAAATATCAAGCCGAGACATATGTTAACTTCACAATGCAATTTCGGTCGGTGCGCACTCAAAAATGCTAGCTGTGGGTGGCAAGGAGAGTAATGCTGTCAACTCTCACCAAGAGATGGCACTGTGATCGCTGTCTCCAAACGAGCGCATGCTTTTGCGGCCGAGTTTCCGCTATTATCTTTATAAGCTATTTGGGGGGTTGGGGGTTGGTAGTCCGACACTATAACCACACGCCCACCGTGGCAAGCATAATAATTATAATAATAATAAAAGGCATAACTGATAAAGAAAACTGTGAGATACTAGCGAGATATTTTGAAGAGTTACTAAATTGTAAACCACCAAAGGAACAACTAACCTTCAAGCTTGAAGACACTGAAATACATGCTCCAATGCCATCAAAGGGTGAGGTGGAACAGGCTATCAAAGAACTCAAGAACGACAAAGCAGCGGAGAAGACTCTGTCATAGCGTAGCTATGGAAGTATGCAGATAGCAGAACTATAGACATCTTGACTAGATTTATACAAGACACCTGTATTATGGAAGAAATCCCAGCAGGATGGAACACTGCTCTAATCCACTCTCTGCATAAGAAGGGGCATAGAGATGATGTTAACAATTATAGAGGCATTTCCCTTCTCTCGGTAACGTATAAAATTCTCTCTAAGATCTTACTCAAGATATTAGAGTCTCTGCTAGATAAAGAAATTGGAGAGTACCAAGCAGGCTTCCGGAATGGCAGATCATGTATTGAACAAATGCACAACCTTAAATCCATCATTATGCAGACTAAGAACCAGTATAAAACTTTCGTGATCACATTTATTGACTTTAAAAAGGCTTAAGACTCTGTTGATAGAGCAGTTTTGTTCAATATGCTGCAAGAACTCGGACTTGATCGTAAAACACTGAACATCGTCAAATGTACCCTAACAAACACCATATCAAAAGTGAAGTTTAGAGGGAAAACCTCTGTCCCTTTTGAGATTAAAACAGGAGTAAGGCTGGGAGATCGAATCTCGCCCATATTATTTAACTGTGTATTAGAGAAAATAATCCGAGAATGGAGAAAAACACTTCCTGAAACAGGTCTTAAGAATAATAAACAGGAAACTCAAAATCAATACCCGAGTGGACTGTATCGCTTTCACAGATGATGTAGCTATGCTAGCAGATTCGTTGAAACAGCAATAGACCAGATCAATACTCTTCAATCTATAGCCTCCAAGACTGGCCTTCAGTTGTCTTACGAGAAAACAGTGTTCATGACAAATGACAAATCTGCACCAGAATACCTTCTTCCCAACAACAGGATCCGTAAAGTCAGAGATTTTAAATATTTGGGGGAATGGATCAGCGAAGACCTCAAGAACAATAAAGCATTTGAAGAAAGGATTCTGAAACTGAATATTGCCTACAATCGATGCGGAAAAGTTTACCAGAAGAAATCCATCAATGTGAAATTAAGGCTATAATCAGGACCGATGTCCTCTTTGCAGCTGAAACCCTAACCAGCAAAGGGGAAAAACTGATACAGAAACTAGAGGTTGGGGAAAGAATTATCTTGAGGAAGATCTTAGGCCCAAGGATCATAAATGGAGAAAGGTATCACAGGCCCAACGATGATCTATAGCTAAAGCAAGAACCTCTAATGGACACACTCATCAAGAGACGCCTCCAATTCTACGGACACCTTCAGAGAATGAACGAGTCAAGATTGACCAGTGTAATCCACAGAGCCAGCTCCTGCAAGAAAACAACTTCACTGTGGTACCAGCAAGTTAAACAAGATCTGCAAACCTTTAACATCTCTGAATCCGAACTAACAAGACAGACAAGCTTTCCGGAAAATGTTAAAAGAAGATCTATAGATTAAACTTAAGAAAGGGCAGAGACCAAAGAGGTCAGAAGCAGCTAAATACTACAAAGTCAGAAAATGAAGGAGATATGGGCTAGGAAGAAGACTCTTAAGAATGTGAAACCAATCCCAACTCATCAAGCTTAAAACCATTTTGGTTAACCTACGTAGTCCATAGTTGGCTCATTCGAAGAAAGAAAGAGGAAGAAGAATGTATGGCATCGGATGCCAGGTGCAAGCTTTGTTATTTGACGCTTGCAAGTCGAATTTTGTTAATCCTTGGAACGCTATGAAAGTCAAGGAGGTTAGATATCTAAGCTCCTTGCCACTATAGCACTTTCTAGTAGAGAAAGGAGGAACTTTTGTGTTGGCGGAAAATCCCGAGAACAGTCGTATCCAGAGTGTCTTAATTACCATTATAGGCGAGTTGCATACGACTGTTTATGTTCGACGATAATTATAACTTTATTTTATTTAATTTTATGTTCGAAAAGAAATATTCATAAATATCTGTGAAGATTCAGTCACTTGAATTTAGTGATCGGAGTGCATGCACCGAGTTTGTTCTCTGTGCTTTCCAAGTTCACTGACCACGCATGCGCTCTGTCTGCTTGGCTATGCCATGTGTTTACAGCCTGCCGTTCTGCACCAGCATTGACTCAAACTGTCACCGAAGTTGTATGAAAGAATGCTTTGTGTAGAAATTGGAGTTGGGGATATTAAGGTACAGTGCTATTTCTTTTCTCATATTCGCCAGTTTATTTACGCGAAGATATGGGACGGCGCACTTTCCATGTCGGTGATTTTGTCTTTGTGTTTGCCATTATAACTACAACGGTTGATCGGACATCATTTACATTGTCAACTTTCAAATCATGTAATTCATGTCCGACATGTTGGATTCTGTGTTCAAGTGCGAAGCTATCAAGTACCTAATTGTTCACACATCGTACATCTTGAGCTCTGATTGGTTGGAGAAACTGTACCATAATGAAAACTTGTACTTCAATGAGCCTCATTCATATATAAACAAGATTTTCATTGATTTTATGTTCGACCCTGACTATTATATGCCAGAAAACTGCACTATAATGAGGCTCATTATAACACTATTTTTCATTATAAAACAGTTTCTCCCGCCAATCAGAGCTCGAGAAACAGTTGTTTGACCAATTAGATAATTAGATGCGCTGAGTTCCACGGCCTTCAAATATAAATTTCACTGCGTGGCCTAGTGTCATAGTAGGGTAATCGAGGAGACCATGGTCAAATACAAGGCATTCTCTGCGTCATATGCGCTCTGTTCAGTACATAAAACTGGTGAAATCTCGACTGATATTTATGAATATTTATGTTCGAACATAAAATAGTTATCTAATAATTATTGTCGAACATAAACAGTCGTATGCAACTCGCCTATAATGGTAATTAAGACTCTCGTATGGTTTAATTATTGCCATTATAGGCTCATTGCATAATGTGCTATAAATTAACAATGTTTGTAAGGATATCCATTTTCTTGACAATGTTTAACTAGTTTTTAAGGTGTAATATTTTTCACGCTGAGGATGGAAACATTTCATTAAACAACTTCCCTTAGCATTGATCAGGCGGATTTTCAATTTATCAATTCTATCAATGTTGTTGTTTGAGTCTTCAGTCATTTGACTGGTTTGATGCAGCCCTCCATTCCTCCCTGTCCTGAGCTAATCGTTTCATCTCTACATAGCTACCACACCCTACATCCGAGGCAATCTGTTTAACATATTCTAACCTTGGTCTACCTCTACAGTTCTTGTCCTCCACCCTTCCTTCCATAACTAAGCTTGCTGGGTGTCTTAGTATGTGTCCTACCAACCTATCTCTTCTCTTCATTAGCAGTCGCCAGAAACATCTCTCCTCTCCCACTAGTCTCAATACCTCTTCGTTTGTAACTCTATCTACCCATCTGATCCTCATCATTCTCCTGTAACACCACATTTCAAACGCTTCAATTTTCATGATTTCTGCTGCACCAACAGTACAAGTTTCACTTCCATAAAGTGCCACGCTCCAGACAAAGGCCTTCAAAAATGATTTCCTAATACTTAAATTTATATTCGATGTCAACAGATTCCTTTTCTGTAGAAAGGCTTTCCTTGCCTGAGCTAACCTACCTTTTATATCCTCTTTGCTTCGTCCATCACTGGTTATTTTGTTTCCTAAGTAACAGAAGTCTCCTACTTCCTTTAGTTTTTCACCTGCCAATTTGATGTCCATAGAGGTTTCTGATTTATTTCTGCTGCATTGCAATATTCAATACGGATATATTCCATTTCTTTTTAAATGGTTAAAGTGTACGCATTCTATACAATAACAAACCACACCTGCCCATTGTAGGACTAAGCTCTGCTCCTTGCCACGTGTTCGTTATTTGGCAATACACACATGTGCTAGTTCTATGCAAGTCTCGTCGCGAAGCAATAAATGTGCGCTATGTAACAGCTCGTGAGCTTTGTTTTGTACCTGGAAGCCACGATAAGACTGGAGCGTCACGTATATAAATCTACAGCTGGATTTCCAACGTTTACAAACCTTGATGTCGGTATTTGAGTGCACTACCCTATTTTCTAAAACTAGATTGATGTAACCTTTATTTCATACGTGCACTATTCTTGCAAAGCGCTTCTGTTCTACAACGCGAGCGCAGATAACAATAACAGAAAATTCCATTGGAGACGGATATGACATGGAAAACTGATATTCGACACTTAAAAGGGTGTGAGGGGATTTCTTATTGTCCTTGTTTATTCTTATTTTATCATGGTGAATAAAGAATGGTAATAATAATAATATTATTCAATAATAGTCGGGATATTTGGGACCTCGAAAGCCTTAATCTACTTAGGCTATTGGTGATAATATAAGATTTTATTTTAGGTGAAGAAATGCATTTACGCACAGTGTCGGGCTCCTGAATGGCAGACTACCGAAGTAGGGAATATAAGCCGATTCTGGCACAGGGGCTAATGGGCAAGATGGCCGCCGCGCGCAATTAGTCCTATGTTATTCTTATGGAGGGGTTAGTCAGAGCTGGCACAGGGGCTAATGGGCAAGATGGCCGCCATACTCGGAGACCGTGAGTAATGTCACAGGGGGAGGTCGGCCGTGTAGTCGTTAAATGGAATATTTATTGTTGTATTGTTATTATTATTATTATTATTATTATTATTATGTAATTATTGATTAATCATGTACAATCAAGACCAGCCAATATATCATCCACTTGATGATTAAATGGTAGAATTCTTGGATGTCACTGTGGAGTCCCCGGTCTGAGTCCTAGCTTTGCCAAGAAATTTAATTTCTGGTCTGATAGTTGGAATGGGGTACACTCAGCCTTGTGAGGCAAAAACTAACAAGAGTGGGGTTAATTCATACCTCAGCCATTTTGCCTAACCCAACTTCACCTAACCTCACCTAACCTAACCTAATCTAACCTTACCTAACCTAACATAACCTTAGTTCACCGAACCAAGCATTTCCTCACTTAACCTCACTTAACTTAACCTAACCTAACTTTACCTAAACTTACCTTTAAAGCTAAGCCAAAGGCTAAGCAACACACTCAAAGTATATAAGGGCACATGCAACTATCTTTTTTTTGCTAGTCTTATAGAGAGTAAGGTAAAGCTAACAATTGCACTGTGGCTACTGTGCAAAATGTTCGCTACACACAACCAGCTTAGGATTACAAAGTCAGTTAAGTTTTAAAAAGTAAAAGCTTTTATTCCTTTTTTGTTTCTTTTCATGTTCATGTTTTTATTCATTTCAAATATATTTACACTATTTTCACATAATACATTTGTTATAATTACAGTTGTTTTTATTTTGTTTTCTATTTTTATTTATGTTTGCGTATGATAACCATTTTTTTTTTCTTTTTGTGTTTTCTATGTTTAGTGCTATTGTTTTATTTCCTAAATTGTTTTATGTATTTGGTATATGCAGGCAGAGGATTTTGATATTCTTAACTTAATTCTTTAAGCATGGTCAATGATTGAGTAATGACCATAGGCATGAGTACCTATACCATTAGCATCGATTACTCTTTTATCATCACCAGGATACAAAGCAATTTTGTTTAGTCTTATAGATGATATGTCATGTGGTTTAGAAGTGATAATGTTCATTGGTATTCTTTTTACATTGTTTTTCATGACACAATCCTTATAATCTTGAAAGCTTATACAATTTTTGACAACACCTCTACTAATACCTTTAATCTTTTTGATTTCTTTACCATTTATGTCTAAAGCATACATTTTAGCTCTAAGTCCAACAAATGCTTTAATAATTTGTCCACAAGCCTCGTCTTTAAATTTCCCCAACGTTTTCTTGTTTGATATAGAGTAACATATATGATTAGTAGGATAATCAGATGTGTCCAGGTGTTCTAGAAAATCCAACTTGTCTTGATATACATCTTGGGTGTTAACCAAATATATGAACGAATCAGTATCCATATACATGAGTTTAAGATTGTCCATGCCATAATAGGGTAGCAGGACATCATAGTGGTGGGAATACATGAGAGTTTTTGAAATATCCAGTATACACATTCCAATATATATAGGCTTATTGAATACAATGTTACGTTTAGCCATGTGGAAAGCAGCTAGGTTAGGACCATAAATTGTTCTGTCAATAAATGTCGGCTTTGCTATTAGATTTTCAGCCTTTTTGCTGTCAGTCACAAGACGTATGTCTATTCTTTTACGAATATTTTCCATTGTTTTTCCAAAAATGGCATTGTTGAATAATTTGTATAGATTTTTCTCAAAATCATTTTTGGCTTGTTTTCGAAGGTTGTTATTAAAATCAACGTAAGCCTTTAGCCAAGGTCTTTGTTTAAACTTTAACACACTATGAATTTTTACCAATTTTAGTCCATGATCTAAAGCCTGTTTAAGTGCCATGTAATGAACAACGTACCGCCTTCGATTTCCAAGATGAGGAATTAGTTTTTTGAGAGACGAATCCTTAGGTTGTGTACACTCTGGTAGGAAAGGTAAATCGTTGTGCAGATCATGAAGGTCGCATGGGTAATCAACATCAACGTCTAGAATGTACCCCACAGGATCGTCTTCCTTTAGTGTTTCTAGATCAACTGTATCTGGAGAAACCCACTGAAATCCACCATAAGGAAGAGAGTGACACATAGCCCATCCATATTGGTTGTTGGCATCATCATAGGTAATAAACTGCGATGGTTTCTCAGAATCATAGGTTTCCATGTATTTATTGTTAGCTTCAGCATACCGATGAGACACCTGACATATGCCTCCACGTATTCCAGACTCTATTAAAAGAATCTGATCGTAATCCTGTAGCAATTCCAGTTCAATTCCAGTGTAAAGGAGCATTGCCTCGAAACTTAAACCAGGCGAAGTAAAAAAGTGTGCTGCATCCACTCGGTGTGTTTCTAATGTTTTGTTTCTGAACGTTTCAAAGCTGTCTGCAAGTAGGAGTACATCTGAAGTTAGGTAGAGGTCACTATACCCCCCTAGAGTTTTAATGTTGAACTGATTCCATACATTTTTGGCATGTTCATAGTCTTCTTTACTAACATCTTCTTGACTTAATTTGTTAAAGAATGCCTCTTTTGGAGGTAAACACGTTTCACTTAACTTTTCCCATGAATCGATGTAATCATAACAAAATACACCTTTACGAGTCATGAGCATTGCATTTTCTTTTCCAAAGTACTTGTCTGTTTCAGGGTATGATGTTAAGTTGGAAACTAAGTTTTCCAAACTACTTGGCAATAACCGAAACGTGTCCACAAATCGAAGCTTAACATTTCCTACATATTTGGTGAAGGAAATGTACTTTTCTTTGGAGTTAGCGATAACATCTACTCTCTCAGTAGTACATCCCAATTGTTTTACAATGAAATTTGCATCGTAGCCACTCATATTATGTAGAAATACAGGAACGGGGTTACGTGTTTTACACCTCAAATTACAGTTATTGTGAGCACTTCCACGGTATTCCCCTGTAATATGGCAATGGTCTCGAACTTTCCAGTCCTCTTTGGTAAATGGTTTATGACACAAATAACAGGTTTCAGAACATTGGAACTCTGCTTCTTGATCCTGAGTTAAGGCCTTTGGAACATTTAAGCTGTAAAGGCGATCAATTTCATTAGCTATTGAGATCAAACAGTCCATAAACTTTTCTGCAGCGTCAGGTCCACGATAAATAACAGGTTGGCTTGGAAGGTTTGTCTTTATGTGTTCCACAGCAGGTGAGGGTTTAACATATATACCAAAGCTCATAGGAACATGACTCTGGTATGGCACTGTATAACTTGCCTCAGGATTGGGTAGACATGTTTGATATGGTAGAAGTATACTTTCAAAATCTGCATAGATAACGTAAGGTATTCTCAACATTTTTTCCACATTTAAGAATTTCACAATTGGGTTTTTAATAGGCATTTCAACCCTAGCAATGTCATGTTGGACACACAAAGCTCTATGTTCTTTTAATTTTTCCATTCCTTGTTGTCCATATTGATTATCAAAGTGAGTAAAGCACCGTTTACACGTATATATCTTGTGTCCATGGTGAGTAATCTGATGTGTTACTAGTTTATCAAAATCTTTGATAAAGACGTAGTGGTTCTGACCAGATGAAGAACTTAGCAGGAGGAGGTCACGATGGTCTTGTAGCTCTTGATCCACAACCTTTAGAGGAAACACCTTGTTGTCTTTTTCCAGTCCAAATACATTTATGGATATGCTGTTGGCTTTCTCAAATTTGGGAATGTCAGCTATCGATGTAGGAAACGATATTACTGAAAAATCATACTTGTTTTCCAGGTCTTTGTATTTACTAATGCGTTGAGCATTCTTTTTAACCAGTTTTGCTAAAATGGCATACATAAAACACTTTTCATTTTTCAAGTTTTCAGGATTAATGCAGGCTTTTCTTGCTTGTATAGCTGCTGGTAATGGAATATATGTGCTGCCACGCAAGGGATTGTACTTATTTATTTTCAATCGTACTCCTTCCACTGCTAACAAAGCCCAATTACTGCCTTTTAGCTCAGATTCTTCCATTTCCGTCGTTAACTTTGTGAATTGTGTTTCCAAGAAACTACTTAAGTCTGATTCCAAAAATAAGGCCTGATTTCGTGTTTTAAAAGCACGATCTGTAATTTCATTGGTAGATGTATGAATGAATCTACATTCAGCCACAAGATTAACTTTGATCGACTTGTGCATTGCTAGTTCTTTCTGCATAGCTTGTATTATTTGCTGTTTGGACTCTTTAAGGTATGAATTTAAATCCTTACACGTGTCACAACGTATGAAAAAGGATTTAAGACGACCTTGAAAAGACGTTTCATATTCAGTAAGTCCATTTTTGTCAGGAACCATTGAAAGCAGGTAATGTTTTGTTGGCTCAGTTTTTTGTCTTTTAGCTGCTGATATAACATTACAACATTCTTCATGACGACGTCCGTTGTAGACATTGTTGAATTTACTACCACAAGTTTTGCACTCATGAAACTCACCACACGATACTTCATGACGCTTTCTATGATAGTCTCGAAGAAAAGTCTATCCACACTCTTTACACATATAGCTAGGCATGGTTTCTTCCATCATGGATGTTAATTTCTGCAAACAGCTGCTTACTGCGTATCACAAGGCTGTAGGCTGGTCAGTGAGACGGACTTTCACGATGTGAACACTGCAAAAGGTAGTAATCAACTGATTGTATTCCTGCTAAGAGACCTCTTATATACCCTAATCAAGACCAACAGCTACTTACCACGTAGTACACGGCTAGAGCCTAGTGGGTGAGACGATCTTTCACAATGTGATCACTGTTAAATGTAGTAGTCAACTGAAAATATTCTTACACCTTACTAAAGGTTATCAGGTACTTACTGCATATCAAAAGGCTGTACACTCATATGTTAGACACTCTCTCTTGCTAAGGACCCCTATATTCCCTATAAATGGCTATACATGTTAGTTCTAAACACTTAATGGATATTTGTATATTAAATGTATATACACAGCTTATACGAGCACGTTTTCACGCAATAAAACTTTGTCAAATAGCCACATGCGACACGCAAAGTATGTTTCCGCTATCTAGCGGTGACTATGAGAACTACCTGAACGACTGCATGGCACCTAGCGCTCTGTATTATTACTGAACGATCAGCATGCTATCTAGCGGTCGATATCAAAAATTAGTCAACTACCAGCATGCTACCTACCGGTCGATATGACAACCCACTCAACTACTAGTATACATTCCAATAATGAACACATTTGCTCATATCCACTAACAATACACACAGCGGGTTTGCTTTATCGTTTAATACAAATATATCTTGTTTAAATAATGTAACAAAAAGTTACATGGCACAATTGTATGGGAATGTTGCATTACCTAAAATGTAATAGTATGTAAGTGTTTAACATTTACAATAGGCTTATAATGAAGGATTATGGTGGTGGCTTATCGTGGTGGCTTGAGATGGTGGCTTATGGTGGTGGCTTATGGTGGATTATGGTGGTGGCTTATCGTGGTGGCTTGAGATGGTGGCTTATGGTGGTGGATTATGGTGGTGGCTTATGGTGGTGGCTTATAGTGGTGGTATATGTTGGTGGCTTATTTTTGGTGGTTTACGTTAATACCTTATTTGTAATGGCTTATTTGACAAGTTATTTTTGTCAATGTATTTAGAGGATTTTTCTCTTGGTCTTGGAAAGTATTTCAACTCTTTTTTATGGTAGCATAATGCTTACCGCCATGTTTGTAAGCAACAACAACAACACACTAAAATTCCAAGAATCCAAAGTACTCTAAGGTTAATGATTGTCTCCCAACTCCATTCAACGCCTAGTCAAAAACATTATATATTTTAAAATTTTTCAAAAAAAGGT
The DNA here is from genome assembly GCA_946902985.2 of Meconema thalassinum. NCBI lineage: Eukaryota > Metazoa > Arthropoda > Insecta > Orthoptera > Tettigoniidae > Meconema > Meconema thalassinum. The sequence continues at coordinate 182,492,195 of OX336399.1, read as the reverse complement.
AAATTGGGAAAGTAGGCTATATGTTTAAACTAAAAATCATATCAAATCATATACTAACTCCAACACCTACGACTATCCCACTCTCAGTCAAAAAATATAATATTCTTCAAATATTTTTTCCAAAACAATATTTGGAAAGTAGGCCATATTTTGAAAACTATTCATCCTATAAAGTCATATATAGACTCAAACCAATGGCTTTTATATCCTTAATCGTAAGAACAAAATATGGAATCGTTGACATTTTTTCCAAAAAATGTTCTTTTTAAAACGGGGGCTGTATTTTGGAAACTAGGAATTTTACAAAAAAGTTTGTTTAACGTAACTGACAGGTATTTACCCCCCACTACCCACAAACCACGTCCCAGGTCTCTGGGACAAAATCCAAAAAAGTTCAATTTGGAAAGTAGGCGATATTTTGAAAACTATTCATCCTAAAAAGTCATATATAGACTCAAACCAAATGGCTTTTATGTCCTTAATTGGTAGAATAAAACTTAACATTTTTTCAGTTTTTCCAAAAAAGTCCAATTTTCAAAATTGTTTATATTTTGGGAACTAAGAATTTTACAAAAAAGTTTGTTTAACGTAAATGAAAGGTCTTTACCCCCTCTACCCCAAAAAATACATATCAGGTCCCTAGGACAAAAACTGTGCAGTAGTGTGTTTTGATCGGTTCTATACCCTCCTCCTCCTCCCCTCCTCCAAAATGGCGGCCGTAGCTTAACTTAACCTAGCCTAACCTAACAAGATGGCGGCCGTAGCTTAACTTAACCTAGCCTAACCTAACAAGATGGCGGCTGTAGCTTAACTTAACCTAACCTAACCTAACCTACGAGGTGTGATCAAAAAGTTCCAAAAATTTGGCTGCAACTTAACCAAACCTAGCCTAGCCTAACCTAACCTAAACTACAAAGTGTGATCAAAAAGTTCCAAAATGGCGGCCGTAGCTTCACTTAACCTAACCTAACTTAACCTAACCTACGAGGTGTGATCAAACATTTTTCAAAATAGTGGTCATAGCTTAACTGAACCTTGCCTAACCTAACCTAACCTAAACCTACGAAGTGTGGTCATAAAGTTCCAAGATGGTGGTCGTAGCTTAACTCGACCTAACCTAACCCTACGAGGAGTGATCAAAAAGTTCCAAAAATGGCTGCCGTAGCTTAACTTAACCTTTGAGTCATTTTTTTAACGGGTCCCGGAGGACGGGTCCTTGTTGACGGGTCCCTGTGGCGGGTCCTTTGGACTGATCCCTATGGACTGGCCCTTGCATTTTATCCAAATTATGTCAAAGGGGACCCGCCACAGTGACCCGTCAACAAGGACCCGTCCTCCGGGACCCGTTAAAAAAATGACTCAAAGGTTAAGTTAAGCTACGGCAGCCATTTTTGGAACTTTTTGATCACTCCTCGTAGGGTTAGGTTAGGTTGAATTAAGCTACGACCACCATCTTGGAACTTTATGACCACACTTCGTAGGTTTAGGTTAGGTTAGGTTAGGCAAGGTTCAGTTAAGCTATGACCACTATTTTGAAAAATGTTTGATCACACCTCGTAGGTTAGGTTAAGTTAGGTTAGGTTAAGTGAAGCTACGGCCGCCATTTTGGAACTTTTTGATCACACTTTGTAGGTTAGGTTAGGTTAGGCTAGGCTAGGTTTGGTTAAGTTGCAGCCAAATTTTTGGAACTTTTTGATCACACCTCGTAGGTTAGGTTAGGTTAGGTTAAGTTAAGCTACAGTCGCCATCTTGTTAGGTTAGGCTAGGTTAAGTTAAGCTACGGCCGCCATCTTGTTAGGTTAGGCTAGGTTAAGTTAAGCTACGGCCGCCATCTTGGAGGAGGGGAGGAGGAGGAGGGTATAGAACCGATCAAAACACACTACTGCACAGTTTTTGTCCTAGGGACCTGATATGTATTTTTTGGGGTAGAGGGGGTAAAGACCTTTCATTTACGTTAAACAAACTTTTTTGTAAAATTCTTAGTTCCCAAAATATAAACAATTTTGAAAATTGGACTTTTTTGGAAAAACTGAAAAAATGTTAAGTTTTATTCTACCAATTAAGGACATAAAAGCCATTTGGTTTGAGTCTATATATGACTTTTTAGGATGAATAGTTTTCAAAATATCGCCTACTTTCCAAATTGAACTTTTTTGGATTTTGTCCCAGAGACCTGGGACGTGGTTTGTGGGTAGTGGGGGGTAAATACCTGTCAGTTACGTTAAACAAACTTTTTTGTAAAATTCCTAGTTTCCAAAATACAGCCCCCGTTTTAAAAAGAACATTTTTTGGAAAAAATGTCAACGATTCCATATTTTGTTCTTACGATTAAGGATATAAAAGCCATTGGTTTGAGTCTATATATGACTTTATAGGATGAATAGTTTTCAAAATATGGCCTACTTTCCAAATATTGTTTTGGAAAAAATATTTGAAGAATATTATATTTTTTGACTGAGAGTGGGATAGTCGTAGGTGTTGGAGTTAGTATATGATTTGATATGATTTTTAGTTTAAACATATAGCCTACTTTCCCAATTTACCTTTTTTTGAAAAATTTTAAAATATATAATGTTTTTGACTAGGCGTTGAATGGAGTTGGGAGACAATCATTAACCTTAGAGTACTTTGGATTCTTGGAATTTTAGTGTGTTGTTGTTGTTGCTTACAAACATGGCGGTAAGCATTATGCTACCATAAAAAAGAGTTGAAATACTTTCCAAGACCAAGAGAAAAATCCTCTAAATACATTGACAAAAATAACTTGTCAAATAAGCCATTACAAATAAGGTATTAACGTAAACCACCAAAAATAAGCCACCAACATATACCACCACTATAAGCCACCACCATAAGCCACCACCATAATCCACCACCATAAGCCACCATCTCAAGCCACCACGATAAGCCACCACCATAATCCACCATAAGCCACCACCATAAGCCACCATCTCAAGCCACCACGATAAGCCACCACCATAATCCTTCATTATAAGCCTATTGTAAATGTTAAACACTTACATACTATTACATTTTAGGTAATGCAACATTCCCATACAATTGTGCCATGTAACTTTTTGTTACATTATTTAAACAAGATATATTTGTATTAAACGATAAAGCAAACCCGCTGTGTGTATTGTTAGTGGATATGAGCAAATGTGTTCATTATTGGAATGTATACTAGTAGTTGAGTGGGTTGTCATATCGACCGGTAGGTAGCATGCTGGTAGTTGACTAATTTTTGATATCGACCGCTAGATAGCATGCTGATCGTTCAGTAATAATACAGAGCGCTAGGTGCCATGCAGTCGTTCAGGTAGTTCTCATAGTCACCGCTAGATAGCGGAAACATACTTTGCGTGTCGCATGTGGCTATTTGACAAAGTTTTATTGCGTGAAAACGTGCTCGTATAAGCTGTGTATATAAATTTAATATACAAATATCCATTAAGTGTTTAGAACTAACATGTATAGCCATTTATAGGGAATATAGGGGTCCTTAGCAAGAGAGAGTGTCTAACATATGAGTGTACAGCCTTTTGATATGCAGTAAGTACCTGATAACCTTTAGTAGGGTGTAAGAATATTTTCAGTTGACTACTACATTTAACAGTGATCACATTGTGAAAGATCGTCTCACCCACTAGGCTCTAGCCGTGTACTACGTGGTAAGTAGCTGTTGGTCTTGATTAGGGTATATAAGAGGTCTCTTAGCAGGAATACAATCAGTTGATTACTACCTTTTGCAGTGTTCACATCGTGAAAGTCCGTCTCACTGACCAGCCTACAGCCTTGTGATACGCAGTAAGCAGCTGTTTGCAGAAATTAACATCCATGATGGAAGAAACCATGCCTAGCTATATGTGTAAAGAGTGTGGAAAGACTTTTCTTCGAGACTATCATAGAAAGCGTCATGAAGTATCGTGTGGTGAGTTTCATGAGTGCAAAACTTGTGGTAGTAAATTCAACAATGTCTACAACGGACGTCGTCATGAAGAATGTTGTAATGTTATATCAGCAGCTAAAAGACAAAAAACTGAGCCAACAAAACATTACCTGCTTTCAATGGTTCCTGACAAAAATGGACTTACTGAATATGAAACGTCTTTTCAAGGTCGTCTTAAATCCTTTTTCATACGTTGTGACACGTGTAAGGATTTAAATTCATACCTTAAAGAGTCCAAACAGCAAATAATACAAGCTATGCAGAAAGAACTAGCAATGCACAAGTCGATCAAAGTTAATCTTGTGGCTGAATGTAGATTCATTCATACATCTACCAATGAAATTACAGATCGTGCTTTTAAAACACGAAATCAGGCCTTATTTTTGGAATCAGACTTAAGTAGTTTCTTGGAAACACAATTCACAAAGTTAACGACGGAAATGGAAGAATCTGAGCTAAAAGGCAGTAATTGGGCTTTGTTAGCAGTGGAAGGAGTACGATTGAAAATAAATAAGTACAATCCCTTGCGTGGCAGCACATATATTCCATTACCAGCAGCTATACAAGCAAGAAAAGCCTGCATTAATCCTGAAAACTTGAAAAATGAAAAGTGTTTTATGTATGCCATTTTAGCAAAACTGGTTAAAAAGAATGCTCAACGCATTAGTAAATACAAAGACCTGGAAAACAAGTATGATTTTTCAGTAATATCGTTTCCTACATCGATAGCTGACATTCCCAAATTTGAGAAAGCCAACAGCATATCCATAAATGTATTTGGACTGGAAAAAGACAACAAGGTGTTTCCTCTAAAGGTTGTGGATCAAGAGCTACAAGACCATCGTGACCTCCTCCTGCTAAGTTCTTCATCTGGTCAGAACCACTACGTCTTTATCAAAGATTTTGATAAACTAGTAACACATCAGATTACTCACCATGGACACAAGATATATACGTGTAAACGGTGTTTTACTCACTTTGATAATCAATATGGACAACAAGGAATGGAAAAATTAAAAGAACATAGAGCTTTGTGTGTCCAACATGACATTGCTAGGGTTGAAATGCCTATTAAAAACCCAATTGTGAAATTCTTAAATGTGGAAAAAATGTTGAGAATACCTTACGTTATCTATGCAGATTTTGAAAGTATACTTCTACCATATCAAACATGTCTACCCAATCCTGAGGCAAGTTATACAGTGCCATACCAGAGTCATGTTCCTATGAGCTTTGGTATATATGTTAAACCCTCACCTGCTGTGGAACACATAAAGACAAACCTTCCAAGCCAACCTGTTATTTATCGTGGACCTGACGCTGCAGAAAAGTTTATGGACTGTTTGATCTCAATAGCTAATGAAATTGATCGCCTTTACAGCTTAAATGTTCCAAAGGCCTTAACTCAGGATCAAGAAGCAGAGTTCCAATGTTCTGAAACCTGTTATTTGTGTCATAAACCATTTACCAAAGAGGACTGGAAAGTTCGAGACCATTGCCATATTACAGGGGAATACCGTGGAAATGCTCACAATAACTGTAATTTGAGGTGTAAAACACGTAACCCCGTTCCTGTATTTCTACATAATATGAGTGGCTACGATGCAAATTTCATTGTAAAACAATTGGGATGTACTACTGAGAGAGTAGATGTTATCGCTAACTCCAAAGAAAAGTACATTTCCTTCACCAAATATGTAGGAAATGTTAAGCTTCGATTTGTGGACACGTTTCGGTTATTGCCAAGTAGTTTGGAAAACTTAGTTTCCAACTTAACATCATACCCTGAAACAGACAAGTACTTTGGAAAAGAAAATGCAATGCTCATGACTCGTAAAGGTGTATTTTGTTATGATTACATCGATTCATGGGAAAAGTTAAGTGAAACGTGTTTACCTCCAAAAGAGGCATTCTTTAACAAATTAAGTCAAGAAGATGTTAGTAAAGAAGACTATGAACATGCCAAAAATGTATGGAATCAGTTCAACATTAAAACTCTAGGGGGGTATAGTGACCTCTACCTAACTTCAGATGTACTCCTACTTGCAGACAGCTTTGAAACGTTCAGAAACAAAACATTAGAAACACACCGAGTGGATGCAGCACACTTTTTTACTTCGCCTGGTTTAAGTTTCGAGGCAATGCTCCTTTACACTGGAATTGAACTGGAATTGCTACAGGATTACGATCAGATTCTTTTAATAGAGTCTGGAATACGTGGAGGCATATGTCAGGTGTCTCATCGGTATGCTGAAGCTAACAATAAATACATGGAAACCTATGATTCTGAGAAACCATCGCAGTTTATTACCTATGATGATGCCAACAACCAATATGGATGGGCTATGTGTCACTCTCTTCCTTATGGTGGATTTCAGTGGGTTTCTCCAGATACAGTTGATCTAGAAACACTAAAGGAAGACGATCCTGTGGGGTACATTCTAGACGTTGATGTTGATTACCCATGCGACCTTCATGATCTGCACAACGATTTACCTTTCCTACCAGAGTGTACACAACCTAAGGATTCGTCTCTCAAAAAACTAATTCCTCATCTTGGAAATCGAAGGCGGTACGTTGTTCATTACATGGCACTTAAACAGGCTTTAGATCATGGACTAAAATTGGTAAAAATTCATAGTGTGTTAAAGTTTAAACAAAGACCTTGGCTAAAGGCTTACGTTGATTTTAATAACAACCTTCGAAAACAAGCCAAAAATGATTTTGAGAAAAATCTATACAAATTATTCAACAATGCCATTTTTGGAAAAACAATGGAAAATATTCGTAAAAGAATAGACATACGTCTTGTGACTGACAGCAAAAAGGCTGAAAATCTAATAGCAAAGCCGACATTTATTGACAGAACAATTTATGGTCCTAACCTAGCTGCTTTCCACATGGCTAAACGTAACATTGTATTCAATAAGCCTATATATATTGGAATGTGTATACTGGATATTTCAAAAACTCTCATGTATTCCCACCACTATGATGTCCTGCTACCCTATTATGGCATGGACAATCTTAAACTCATGTATATGGATACTGATTCGTTCATATATTTGGTTAACACCCAAGATGTATATCAAGACAAGTTGGATTTTCTAGAACACCTGGACACATCTGATTATCCTACTAATCATATATGTTACTCTATATCAAACAAGAAAACGTTGGGGAAATTTAAAGACGAGGCTTGTGGACAAATTATTAAAGCATTTGTTGGACTTAGAGATAAAATGTATGCTTTAGACATAAATGGTAAAGAAATCAAAAAGATTAAAGGTATTAGTAGAGGTGTTGTCAAAAATTGTATAAGCTTTCAAGATTATAAGGATTGTGTCATGAAAAACAATGTAAAAAGAATACCAATGAACATTATCACTTCTAAACAACATGACATATCATCTATAAGACTAAACAAAATTGCTTTGTATCCTGGTGATGATAAAAGAGTAATCGATGCTAATGGTATAGGTACTCATGCCTATGGTCATTACTCAATCATTGACCATGCTTAAAGAATTAAGTTAAGAATATCAAAATCCTCTGCCTGCATATACCAAATACATAAAACAATTTAGGAAATAAAACAATAGCACTAAACATAGAAAACACAAAAAGAAAAAAATGGTTATCATACGCAAACATAAATAAAAATAGAAAACAAAATAAAAACAACTGTAATTATAACAAATGTATTATGTGAAAATAGTGTAAATATATTTGAAATGAATAAAAAAATATTGTATGAACACTGCTTGGAAATTTTTAATTACTACCCACCTACTACTCCTAATCCAAACTGTTAACCTCTAGTAATTTTGAGAAATTGCTTTAGTAAGCTAAACTAGGTACTCAAAAGTATAGTATATCCCATGTATTACCTATATATACTTTGGAATAAGGTATACATCCTTGTTATTTGTAATGAAAAAATCGTGTTTGGCAAATATGAACTTTAGACATGGACTAAATAAAAAACATGTAAACAACAAAATTGAAAAATCCATGTTTCCATACTGACAAAATTCAAAAACTTAAAACTAAAATTTTAAAAACTGTAAATTGGAATTTGACAAATTACAATGTGTGAAACATGAAAATGAAAAGAAACAAAAAAGGAATAAAAGCTTTTACTTTTTAAAACTTAACTGAGTTTGTAATCCTAAGCTGGTTGTGTGTAGCGAACATTTTGCACAGTAGCCACAGTGCAATTGTTAGCTTTACCTTACTCTCTATAAGACTAGCAAAAAAAAGATAGTTGCATGTGACCTTATATACTTTGAGTGTGTTGCTTAGCCTTTGGCTTAGCTTTAAAGGTAAGTTTAGGTAAAGTTAGGTTAGGTTAAGTTAAGTGAGGTTAAGTGAGGAAATGCTTGGTTCGGTGAACTAAGGTTATGTTAAGTTAGGTAAGGTTAGATTAGGTTAGGTTAGGTGAGGTTAGGTGAAGTTGGGTTAGGCAAAATGGCTGAGGTATGAATTAACCCCACTCTTGTTAGTTTTTGCCTCACAAGGCTGAGTGTACCCCATTCCAACTATCAGACCAGAAATTAAATTTCTTGGCAAAGCTAGGACTCAGACCGGGGACTCCACAGTGACATCCAAGAATTCTACCATTTAATCATCAAGTGGATGATATATTGGCTGGTCTTGATTGTACATGATTAATCAATAATTACATAATAATAATAATAATAATAATAATAATAATAATAACAATACAACAATAAATATTCCATTTAACGACTACACGGCCGACCTCCCCCTGTGACATTACTCACGGTCTCCGAGTATGGCGGCCATCTTGCCCATTAGCCCCTGTGCCAGCTCTGACTAACCCCTCCATAAGAATAACATAGGACTAATTGCGCGCGGCGGCCATCTTGCCCATTAGCCCCTGTGCCAGAATCGGCTTATATTCCCTACTTACCGACTAAAACTCCCCCCGTTACTTCTGAACGGCCCCGTGGTATTGGGGTAGCGTGTCTGCCTTTCACCCGGAGGGCCACAGGGCCCCGGGTTCGATTCCCGGCTCGGTCAGGGATTTTAGAAACTGACGTGAGGACTGGAACGCGGTGCACTCAGCCTCGTGTGGACAATTGAGTATCTAAAACTCAGCAATTCTTCTAGGTTTTGTGCTGTGTCTTGTGTGGGGTTTCGCCTAGGACACCAAGCTGGCTCATCGGCGGGCTCTTGGTGTCCCCGCCCGGACCCCACACGAGTGACGAACTGCGCGCCTGAGTACTCAGGATGGGTAATGGAGTCTGTTGAGTCTGAGTTTACTCCTGGGGTCTGGCGTTATGCCATACGGAGACGGTGAGTGCGTGACGTCATGCAGCAGAGTCCTGGAAGCCCTCCTGAGCCTTTCTAACATGTGTAGCATTTGTAGCATGCATCATTTGAAATGATATAAAGTCTAGTCTCTCACACTGACTGTATCTTCTGTTCTTTCACATTTGATTCAATTATTTCCTAATTTCGATGTTAAATCTCTATTTTAGAACCCAAATGAACGTAGTGAAATATTCACAATCCATACGTATTATTAATATTGACCTCACACCAGTATTTCCTCTATAGTCCACACACGGACCTCGCATTCCCGGCTTAAGTAAATCTGTACAAAACAAGGCTTATGCACTCGAGGGTTAACAATACAGTTAGGGTTCTGTATATTGTGGCAATGTGTAGAAACTGTAGCTGTTAGTTCTGTAATATTACATTCAAAACACAGGACAGCCTCACGTTGTGAAGCCATTTGTAACTTTGAAGTTACAAAAATATAATTAAACAAGAAGTTCCGTGACGAACTAAAGAGCCTACTTTCCTTAAAATTAAGTTTCATGCCAATGATTAATCTACAGTATGTGAACCTACCTAGAATAATGACGAAATTAAGTTGGTAATATCGAAATGTCTAACTAGTTCGAAATATACCTGGTATAATGTAGCCTAATAGAGCATTACAGTTGGCAGCCCTTGTGACTGAATATATTCTTAGTTCCATCTCTTAAGGAACAGAATTTAAAAAATTGGTTGAAGTCCAATGGACGTTACATACAGTTAGACATTGGATCTATCGGCGCGCGTAAAAGCATGTTGGCAACAATGTCATGCGTGTGCTGGTCAGAAATAGCCTAATCTGAAATATTATGATATCTTGTTGTGCCAATTTTGGATGAAATCCATTTGTTAGTATAGAAGTTACATGTATTTTAAAATTGGACCTATCAGCAGGCATAGAATCATGTTGGCAGCACTGACTTATGTTAATTATTCCAAATTAATCTAGAATGTCAGGTGCTATACGTGTGCAAAGTATAGGGCTGTTGGCTTGCATACTTCCTGATATATTGATATTAGGTTAAAAAAATATAGACAGCATTTATTAACAGTTGGCAGCCCTGATTGCTCTTAAGAATACTTATAGTCATATCTGTTATGTTACACATAGCACATACGAAATTTGGTTGAAATCCAACTGATAGTATAGAAGTTACACGTATTTAAAAATTGACCCTATCAGATGGCTTAGAATCATGTTGGTAGAACTGAAGTATATAAGTTACTCCAAAATTAATCTAAAATATCAGGTACTATACGTGTGCACAGTTTAAAGCTGTCGGCTTGCATACTTTCTGATATATTTGTATTTGGATAAAAAAATAGAGAGAGCAATTATTAACAGTTGGCAGCCCTGGTGGCTCTTAAGAATACGCTCAGTCATATCTGTTTACGTACACATATTACATACAAACTTTGGTTGAAATCCAATTGATAGTGTAGAAGTTATAGGCATTTAAAAATTGGACCTATCAGATGGCTTAAAATTATTTTGGCAACAATGTCATATATGGCCTCCTGGAAATTAAACTGAAATAGTGTTATCTACATGTGTGCCAATTGTGGAATAGCTCCCATTCTTACCTTCCAAGATATCCAACATGGAGCTCAAATTTCTAGTGCGTTTTTTCAGCAGTTGGTAGCACTGACATCATTTTCAAATATGGACGTGATATATTCCGGTATACATCTTTACTCATACTAAGTTTGATTTCGATATCTGCAGCCGTTTAGGAGTTGATAGGGGGGGGACACACACACAGCCGGATAGACAGAAGGACAGACAGACACACATTTTCCCGGATCGATCACATAAGTCAACTTTTTCCTCATTTTTTTTCAAAATGTGAAAAGTAGGCTAAAAATCGGTAGTTGCCTCGTTCTCAATTTTTAATAAATTTCAAGAATTATTATTGATAAAATAAATGATAAGAACCAACAACTGGTGAAAAACTCTTCTTAATCTCCGGGTGAGTGCAGATATCCTGCTCGTGCATTGGCCTTACCAAAACGTCATAAAATGTATAAAAGGTAAGAAAGCATTTAACTTCAAAAACTGTACAGCCCAACTTATATTAATTCTACATTCTGAAACTTAGCAACAAATGACTGTACAAACTGAATAAAAAATAGACTTTACTGCACAGAATTAAACAAATCGTAAAACACAATTGAATCGGTTGGGGATGAAAAGCATTAAGTATTGACTCAGCAACCTTGGAGAGAATGAAGTCAGCCTTCTGTTGAAGCCAGAAACCACTGCTTGTCAATGACTTACTGCCTTTCAGTCTCGTATTCCCTGCTAAATGTTGGCCGCACTGTAAGATTCCCGCGTGTTACAGTGCTATTGTAAATTACATTGGTGCAGGGCTTAGGTGTTTTTATGTTACAAATCCATTTTAAAATAATAAGAGAGGCAGTCAGTCTGAAAGACTGGACTTTATATCATTTTAAATGCTACAAATGTTGAAAAATGCTACAAAGACTCTTGACATGTTAGAAGATCAAGAAACAATCAGAACGCTAGAAAGTTACAAGTCATGAGGGAGCTGGCTGGATGACGTCACGCTTGCCGTGTCGTTGCCATCTCGTAACTCCAGAGCTCACCTGTGAACTCAGTACACATGCACCAAGCGGTACTATGACGTCACACACCTCAGTGCATTCTCAGTATATTTCGTGACGTGGCAGTAACGTAACGACCAAGTCGACAACATCATTCTGCCGCACTAAACTCACCACGGAGGTGAAAGGCATTAAGTCACGTTCCCAAATTTGATTTGAAAAATATGTGTATTAAATTAAAATTGATATTCCGCTAACACAAATATAACCTGAATAGTTGCTTCACAATGTAGATCACTAGTATAGTGTGTTTGTTAGGTTCTGTTCAGTCAATGACGTTTTATCTGTCTCCCGAAAAGTAGTGAAAACTGTCTTAATGTTTTTCATCTCCAGCCGATTCAATTACATATTACCCCGGACTAAAATATGACCTTTAATAAATATAAAAATTATATTATTAATAATAATAATATCGTATGGCCTCGGGTGCCAGGTGCAAGCTTTGTAATTTGACACCCAGAGGGTAGCTTGCATGTCGAATTTCGTTGTTCTTTGAATCACTACGAAAGTCAAGGAGGTTAGATATCTAAGCTCCTTGAACACTATAGCGCTTTCTAGTAGAGAAATGAGAAACTTTGTGTTGGCGGAAACTCCCGAGATTAATTTTGCCATTATGAACACGGCCTACTGAATTCAAATGGGTTCTTTGACATGCCAACATCGTATGACATGCATGTCGTATTTTTACCGCCTTTCAAAAATCACTTACCACCGCCAAGAGCGAACCTGCAATCTTGGGGTTAGTAGACCGACACGCTATCCACTCACCCACCGTAGCAAGCTTATTAATAATAGTAACTTCATAAAATAGTGGCACTGCGTCAACTGCGGACCATTGCAATTAGGCACGTTGCCAACACGATAAAATACTGATATAAAATGTATAAACATAAATTAATAATATCAATAGTCTAAATGAAACTGTCATGGGGGACTCTTAAAATTATTGCCTGAACTGTAAGCAATATTGCGACACTCTAAGGGTTTTCTGAAATCGTGTGGTAAGTAGTGAATTAATAATGAATCCAGAACTTGGCAACATAAACACAGATGTTTTGTTATTTTACAATGTTCTCCTAGTTATTGTGTACTAAATGTTTGTGTGTCCTCATTTCCCAGTACAGTATCTGTAATAAGTGTCCTTTTCGACATTAAATTGTTGGCGATGAATCTTTTGACTAGGATGTTTTATGATCTAAGAAGGTGAACACATCTCATCCTAGCCTTCACGTCAGATCTTAAATTCCTGGTTAAGTCGGGAATCGAAACCGGGCATGCTTTTATTTCATTCATTCATTTACTTTATTTTCAAATGGGGGTAATTCCCCGATGGAAAATTGTACACTTACGGAAAATTACCAACAATAACATCACACAATATACACAAGTCGCGATTTGGAAACTACGGTATAGTAATTACATCGTAGTATTTACACAAAATTTCAATCTTCTTTTAAACACGTCAATATGTTTGGGGAAAGGCTCTAAGACTGAGGCAGGTAATGAGTTCCAATTATCATTACCACGATTATTGAAAGAATATTTCCCATAATGTACGCTGTGGTCGGACCTTGACTTTATGTGGATGATCTGCCCTGCTCAGGTAGGTGGGATTTGGACGTTTGCTTAGTTCTCCCCGCGCTGGCCGATTAGTGTAGGTGTTAAACGTAGCGTATAGTCTGGATTTCGTCCTTCTATCTTCCCGAGATTCCCACCCTAGTTATTTTATCATTCGAGTTACACTACTTCTAGGATAATTGTTGAGCACAAACCTAGCAGCCTTCCTTTGTACCGTCTCCAGCTCATTGATGAGCCCTACCTGATATGGGTCCCAAACCGCTGAGCCGTATTCCAAGATTGGCCTCACAAGGGTCAAATATCCTAATTGTTTGCCTTGGTAAGGGGCAAGTGTGCTACACCTACACCATGGGGCCGGAGTGCGAAATAATAATAATAATAATAATAATAATAATAATATTGTTGCTGTGATGTCCTCCGAGTGTTTGAACAACAACGTGAACATGACGTATAATGGTCACGAATGCCGCTACGGGAAATAATATTACACCCATTGATAATGTTTGAAAGCGCACAGCTCACAAAACGCACTGACGTGGTGATCTAATCCCCCAGATAAAGCATTAATTACATTGAATGTATTATTGGCGTAATATCAGAACTGTAGGTCTCTTAATCACTCGCTAGGCATGTGTATACTTTTACACATGAAACAGTATGGTGTGGTATACAAAATGTCATCGTGACAATGTTATCACTAAGCCAAATATGAACTGTCATATTCATATTTATGATGTAATGACGAGGTACTAGAGGCATAAAGAAAAGGATCGTGACTAAAAGGATTGGCGCAATCCTGGCGTGCAACTAAAGAGTCTACTCTTCCTACAATGTACCTAGGTAAGATGCATACCAATTGTTCATCAGTATAGATCTATCTAGAGTAATAGATGTAACTACGGTACAGAATTATTATTTTGACGATCAAAACTGCACAGTGTAGACAGTGATACGGACAACTCCTCTCACCAGGACACGCAAAACTCAATCAGATAGTAGCCTGTACAATACAACCTGAATTGACCATTTAACCACAATCATATATTCACTCTAAACAAGCAAGTTTGGAGGTCAATCACCACTTCCAGTATTTTAACAAAACATCACATAGACAATACAGTAACTAATAAATATTAAAGAGTTGAACTATCTCAACTAATACTGCAACTAAAGAAGTGTACATATTGTAAATATTTTCACCCATACTTTCAGACATTACAAAAAATTATAGCCTAAGTGTAATGGATCTGATGATGATCGCTTGACGATCGAAATTGGTCATCCAAGTGTATTTATTAATCTCATGTAATTGTTTTTTTTCAGCGTTAGTGAATAACCCATCTCCTTTGAATAGAATCGTGTTGACCGACTGAAAAGCACCAAACTTTCGTTTACTAAGGCAACACTGAAAATATGGCTTCAAACACCTATTTTTATTAATATTTTACCTTTACAAAACATCCTTGCAGGTTGAAAATGTAGAACCTTTATAAATAGTACTTCGACACAAAAATACCTAGGAATTACCCTAGATGAACACACACACAGTAAACATGGTAAAAGGAACTAAGAGAAAACATTTACATTTTCTACACTCTCCGATTCTATGTAAATAAAAAATACTGTCAAAATAATTTAGAGTGCTCTGATTGAAAGAAAATTAAGAGATCCCATATCATCTTGGGGAAATCAAAACACAACTTTAATTAACAATCTCCAAGATAGCCAATACAGGTTCTTTAAATATTTCACTGGTATCCCTTGTTTTAATATTAAAGAGTTGTTTCAAATTACTGTACGGGATCTCTACTACCATAAGGTCTCTCACATCATACACACAAGAACCATAACAAATGATAAATAATGAAAAACCTTCATGTAGACTCTAAATAGCTATGGATTCAAGAGACTAAATTATATTATACCATCACTATTTAATGAACTACCACCTGGATTGTCGAACATGAAAAGCGAACAACTAAGTATAACTTCGCATTAAAAATTATTACCTAAATAAACAGTAATTTATAACATAACCTTATAATTACAAGCACTCTTGTATTGAAATACAATCTATATAGCCAATATGTTGTAAAAGTAATTAATATGTCTCACAGATAATCTGTACTGGTTTTGCCGTCATATTCGTGAAACATATCACAAATGAATTATCAATAGTAATTAATGAATAAATTCAAATTCAAGTTTCCTCACGTATATGGTGAGTGTCAACATACAAGATACGGACTTTATAATCAAGTACCTTATACAGCAATTATTACTGGGATAAAATAATCGGACACTGTGACATGTTCACTGCCTTCTGCATTCTGGTGATCAGACGCACCTCCAAATCAGTTACCAGAGCCTTTGGAACTACTGTATTCCCGTTGCTGACATCACCAGTGGTAAAATGTTCAGAGTTTAGTTGCCACATCTTCCTGATTTCTTCTTCCAACGGTGCATATTTGTTGATTTTTCGTGCCTGAGTGGTCTTGAGGTTTTGGTTTAGTGGAGACGCGATGTCTAACAGATAAAAATTTTGATTTGTTTTGTAAAGGTACACGATATTTGGTCGATTTGCCCAGATTTTCTGGTTCGTTAGGATAGGTCTGTCCCAGTATAGTTTGTACACATCGTTTCCGAGTACGTTGGGCCACTGATGGGTCGTTTACAGAAGTCCTCCTGATAAAGCAAGCTCCTGATGTATATCGTGGCTACATCATTAGGCCTCTTTATATACTCCACACCAGCTACAGAAGAGGAGTCACCAATAGTTTCCTGCGCCAAAGTGCATCTACGGCATCATTCATTGGCCACGTTCTCTTTCAAAATGTGTTCTCTATACTATCACTCGGACTTGGATTCAGTGACGAGTTATTATTATTATTATTATTATTATTCTTTCTTCGATTCGGCCAACTAGGGACCACGTCAGTTCAACTGTCTCTTCTTCCGAGCTCTAACTACCGCCCAGTGTTCCCGCATTCGTCTTCGGTGTTGTTCTTTTCTCTCTTGGGACCACGCCTTCCCTGTCTTCAGCTTCGGCTTTTCCTGGAAACCTTTGTGCGTACTGCCCCCGTAATTGAATTATATAGAGACCACGGTGGCTATTTTGGAAATTATAGCGAAAGTTATGGCTGCCATAGTTATGACGTGGGTAGTCATGACGTAAGCACGGATGACGCAGACGTTATGCCAGCAGGCTACTTGAGCTGAGATTCTCAGTGACGTCAGCATTTATTCGAGAAGGATCCGAGATGTACGACGCAGTCGCAGGAAACGTGGAATTCTGCTGAGGAAGAAATTATGCTATTGGAGGGGAGGCTCAAACCAATGAACGATAGTCTGAAGGAAGACGGAGATTGCTGAAACTATGGTATTTTTATTACTTTTTGGAATGCAGAATTGTGGAAATCCATTTGCAGTAGAGGCATTGATCTGGAATTTTGGTGAAATTTATTTTCAGTCTTTGAATTTTGAAAATCCGTCATGTATTGACGAAGTTGGAACTTCTAGCGATGACGCAGTAACACGCGATGGAAGGGATAGATACGCCCCTCATGAAGTTCATAAAAGGCCTTGCGCAGAAGAGAGGAGCCTCATTCTCTCATTCGCTCATTGCCTCATTCTCAGATTATAAATCAATCGTCAGATTTCAAATAGTCTTTTCAGTGAAACGTCGAGTGAGATTATTAGTGAAAAAGTCGTCTCTGTAACGCGTGGCGAAGCCACTGCATTAAACGAGAGTCGAACATACAAGCAGTGCAGGTTTACTGTGAAGTAAATCTAGGTGAAGTTGAAACGACACTTATAACGCTTCTACAAGATTAGCTGTGAACAGTTAGCGGTCGCCTATAAGCTAATTCTCTTGTGCATTGCTACAGTAAGGACTGTAGAAAAGCTGAACAATTTCGAGGAAGTATTTTGGAAGTTATTGACAATTTTAGACGACTGACAAAAGTGATTTTCTCGCCACAGGAGAAACACTTTGTATAGCCAGACTCTACGCTACGGCTGACCCGGCTAGTGAAATAGGGAGACTTCAGATTGCTTTTGTGACACAACGCTACAGTATAATGGAGCAATTTAATATGGCAGTTTGTTCTTCTAATACTATTACCGAAGAGAAAATGGAAGGCTAAAGGACTTTATGCAATTGGGACATATTTCAACGGAGTAAGATAGCAGCATGGAACTTCGCTAATTGCTATTCCATACAAGCGAACATGTGGTAAATAACCATCTACACCCATGTTTCGTGATTAAAGGCTGAATACTATCAAACAGCAATAGAAATGATTTCATACTTTCTGAATATGAATATTTCTTCGGAAATTTATACAAAAACTTCATGGCGATTTTCAACTGGAACTTCAGGGATTTTTCAAGAGAGGTCAGGGTTGTCCCGACTCACAAAGAAGATTATTGCCGGAAGGATGTCGTTCGTCTTCGTGAAGCAGTTCGATTCTCCGATGGTGCTGTTTCCTGTTTCGAGGATGGAGCTCAGCTTTAACTTGGTGAAATGGATCCATCAACAGTCTTCTTTGGGGAATTTTCCTCTGGAACGTCAATCGGCAGATAAGGTAGTCGTGAACGTTTATTGTATTTGAGTTTCTTAGCAATATTTGAGCAACCATTTTTCCCATATTTTTGTCCTCATGTATTTTTTTTGCCCGATATTCTTGTTTGAGATTCCTATTCTCAGTACACCTTGATGAGTTATACCTTTTTCGACGTTTTATTAAGACATTGTTATGTCATGGGCATAGTTAAATGATTTTGAATCAGTTGAGACTGATATTTAGATTTTTCAGTAGTTTGCTTATTTTTGTAGTCACGATTTGACTGTAAGTTAATGATTTTTATGGCAGATTTAAATTCAGACAGCGTGTCACTTTATTAAAGTAATTCTACCCAAGTTTAATTACTTTGACCAATTTTCTGTCATCATCAAGAAGGAAGAACATTTAAATGATTTTAGAGCGTTAAAATCCAGTACGTTGTCGACGATCTTGGAAATACTAGTCGTTATTTGAATTGATTGCAACACAGACATTTATCGTCAGTCATGAACGACCATTGCATCTTAGGCAATTTTGTGAAAGATGAACATTAATTATGAATAATTGAATGCATTAAATTCGTGAAACTTGTGTTAGGTTTTTTCTCATATAGAGATTTATATAACGATGTTTGCATTCCCCAGTCTAATTGGATTCTATTCGACTATTTTGCGGTTAGTCGCACTTTGTTTGATGGTAGTATTTTTATACTACAATTTTTTGAAGATGTTAATCTTAAATTTTGATAGACCAGACAGGCGTAGGTAAGCGTATTCACTATTAAATTTGTTTGTGATTGGCAAATTTTTATTTCATTTCGATTCATGAATGAAATCCACGAAGTTTAAATGACAACAGTTTTGAAACAATTATTGATATAAGAATTTTTAAGTGGAACTATGAATGTATAATCGATAGTGCAGCAGACATGTTAAAAGTCGCTGATGTATAATGCCCTTAAATAAATGAAGGAGATTCCCACAGTAATTAATAATGATAAAGATTGTTAGGGGAGGTTTTGTAAATGCTGTGGAAGATTTTGATGCCGTATATTTTAATATATGATGAATTTTGGGCTATTTTGAATGCAGTTTGTGCATTATTTTGTAAGCGAAGTATTTTCCGCTAGAGTGTATTGTCAGAGTTCGTTGAAAGTTAATCAAGTGAATTTACTGTTATAATTAACAAGAGTTGTGAAAGAATTTGAGATAAGATTTTGAATGAAGATTACCGTCACAAATAATTAAAATTATTACAACCTTTATTAAACCAGATTGTGACATGTACATGTATAACTAACCTTCATTGGTCGATTATATTAAACACGATTATGAATTTACCAACCGGATAAAACATGTGGTTCAATGTATTTCTTAAATTATTAATTTAAATAATATAAATGTTGATATTGTAAATAATAAATGTAAATATCTTTGACAATAATGTGGAACGAAAGTAATGTTAAAGGCGTGTTTAACATTTTTGTAATTATTTTCGACAATATTATAAACAATTTCTAATTGTTATAAATAATTTATGTGATTTTGTTATAAACATTTAAGAGTGTGTTTGATACTCTAAACTATGCTGATTAAACATTTGGATGATAACTTAACAAGTTTAAGGATAGTCAAAATAATCCAGTGGGATGTGAGTTAAGCATTTGAAAGATTTGCGTCAATATGTATGAGTTGTCTTGTAGACATTTAAAGCTTTAAAAGGAGCTGAATTCTTACGCAAGTGTGGGGAGACGAGTGCGCCCCATTTGACAGGTGTGAGCCAGGTTGAGGAGTAGACCAGCTGGCTCGACATCTGGTTACAAGCAGGCGAGGTCGATACTCCGGCCTTGTGCCTATTTATAAAAGTGTTATGTTTATTAAAAGAAACCAAATGCTCTATATATGTCGTACCCGGACTTCCTCATCCAATCCAAATGTGTTTTAAAATGTTACGTTATTTTGAGCTCATGGGAGCTAACATATTGTTTGATAATTTGCAAGTCCTTTAGGAGGACGTAGTCAGATTGACATAGGCTACTAATAGCCACGTTTTTTTTGTTGAGTTGTGAAAATCATACTCTTCATTTGAAAATAAAGCTTTTGTACAGTTCAGAGTTCTTGCCGTCGTTCTGGTTCATTTTTAAATGTCATGGTGAAGGTTATTGTGAGAGCATACTTTAAGGATCCTGTTGTCAACCCAATCCCCGAGATATTTATAAGAGGTAAGTAAAAGTAAGTATGAAACCCCGTCTATTTTGGTGTGTTCCACAATAATTTTTCTTGGTAACTTCTGTGTTCAAACCTCGGTAGTATCTGTCAGTGCCATTTTCATTGATGTAGCTGAGCTGGTGCGATTGATTGTTGGCAATCCGATTGAGGGGGCGGATATCTGACAGCCTACTATCCGGGTAAACGGGGACAGAAGGATTGGCGCACCTAAAACGTTGGGGCTCGATTCAACATAACTGGATCACCAGGTTGAACGCCAGTAGGATTGGCAAACCTAAAACGTGTGGATCGATTAGACTCAAATAAAGAGGTTGATTCTTTGTTAGATGTCTTGGCCAATTGTAGAAGTTAAGAGTGTGATTATATAGGAATTAAATGTTGCATTGTATTAGGAAAATTACACTCAGAAAAGATCAGATCTTATACAACTTGAGAAAGGTTAAATAGGCTGGAAACTTAGGAAAATCGCCTATGATCTGGAATCTTATTTTATTTGACCGGCTTATGACATTTCAGTCATATTAAAGATTAAATTAAATTATTTGGATTGTAAATGTAAAATTATTTGTGTTAGGATATTTTAAAATGAGCCAGGGAAATTTGAACATGTGCTTGAGTTTGTTTCAACATGAAGTGTCTTCGAAAGTTAATTATAAGGTAGTTATAAGTTAGATTTAAGACAGAAAATTGATCAAATTTATATATGGTGAAAAGTGTTGCTCAAATGTTGTTATTTTGCTCTTTTGATGTATGTCCCTACAGCAGTCTAATTTTTGAATAATATTGTAATGGCAGATGAAAGTTTGAAGATGATGTTAGCGGAGATGTCTGCTAATATGAAGCAGATGATGGAGGAGAATGCTAGTCGAATGGAGGAGAATATGAAAACTCTTCAGACCAGTTCTACTAACTTAGAGGATAATATGTCGCGTTTACAGATTAATACCCAAGGAATTGAGAATACTGTAACTGACATGCGCTCCGACATGTCCAATGTTAAAATAGATGTGTCTAATATGCATAAAAATGTTGCTGATGTTAAAATAGATGTTGCTAATGTGCATAAAGATCTTACAATGTTGAATTTAGATGTTGCTAATGTCCGTAGTGATATTTCTTGTGCTAGGGCTGAGGTAGTTGTTGTCAAAAATGATGTTGCGACTGTCCAAGACAAGGTTGAGGAAGTCCAAAGAGGAATCCAAAATGTTAGAACTGATGTGTCCAATGTTCAGGTTGATATTAATAACATTCATTCGGATGTAAACGAGATGCAAAGTGACATAAATAAAATTCAAGTAGAGGTCAACACAGTTTTCGTAGATGTTGCTAAAGTCCAAACTGATGTAAATAAAGTCAGGGAAGAGATAGAAAATTCGAAAACTCTTTGTACACGTAATATAAGTGCATTAACGACTAGGCTAGTTGATGAGTCAGTTAGAACGACAGCATCTTTAGAAGGTTTAAAGTTTGATGTAGAGGTCATGAGAACCCAAGTATTAGACCATAATAAAGTATTGAAAGAGGATATTGAATTAGACATAGCAGAAATGTTAACGGAAAATGTAGCAATATGGAAAGAAGAGTGGAATAGGTCAAGTGGGGAACATGTAACCCAAATTCAGGATCGTATTGAAAGGAAACTTGCCAGTACTCAAATTGATATTAACAATGAAGTAGTACAGATTAGGAAAGATTCAAGCGTCAGGATGGATTCGCTATCCGAAAGACAAGTTGAAGATAGGACACAATTAGGTCAGGATGTGCAAACATTAAAATCTGCATTAGAGGAACAGATTCATAAAGTTGTCTCTGATGTGAATGAAACGACGAGTAAACTGCAGAATTTGAAGTTAGGAGAGGCTAATTTAATGGAGACCTACAAAGAAGAGTTAATCAAGAAAGTCTTAACGGAAATCACTGACAAGGATACAGTAGGCTTGGCTTAAGAAACCAGTAGGAATTATGCCAGGAGATATAACCTAGATCCAGAAGAGAGAGACGTGACTCCTGAAGAACGTATATCCAGATTCAGGGAGGAAGATGACGAGAGGAATATGGAACCTGAGTGGAACTATAGATATAGTGGGAAAAACTACCCGGATTCATATCCGAGGAACGTAACGGTCATCAGGAATTTTGAAGATAAACCGCAAAAATTCAGTAACACGGATAGTTTGACACCTATCGAATATGTAAGGAACCTCAAAGATTATTTCATCGAAGCTCACATTCCCAGAGAGAGAGAGATGAAGATAGTGGAGAGATATTTGATTGGAGGACCCCTCGAATGGTTTCGCGCATTTAGATACACATTCAGTAACTTTGACGAGTTTGCAGAGGCATTAATCAAACGATTTTGGTCCATAGAAGCGCAGAATTCGTTAAGAGCGGAGGTGTATTCAAGAAAATACTCCGGTACTCTTCCAACGCGGTACGCTGATTTCTTTACGAGTCAATTATCCCGCTTGAGATTTTTACAACCCCCATTGTCCACGGAGCAACTTATTGATGCGATTTCTCGTATGCTGCCAATTGAGGTGAGAAGACTAATAATTTCGTCCAACATCAGGGATTTAACCAGCATGGATGAATTACTGAGGAGGTTAGACTACACAAGTCCAATGCCTAACGTGGTACAGAAAGGTCAAAGGCAGGAGTTTAAAGAAATAAATACTGTATATATGGACCAAGTCCAACAAACTGACAAGCCAGATGAGGAGAAAACTGACAATGTAGGTCCTCACAGGAATAATCAGTTTCGAAATAACAGATCGCAAGGTTACCGACCATATCAACAGAGAAGAGGCTGGAACTATAACCGAGGAAATTACAATGGAAGAGGCAGATATTACAACAATAATGGTTATAACAGGAATTATAATAGGAATAACCAGAGCCAAATCAGAAATCAGAATCCTCAAGGTCAGGTTATGACACCCGATCAGTATCAGGAAAGAGAGAAGGAAAGCCAGCAATACCTGAAAGAATTACGGGAAAAAGAAGCAGACAACCAAAAGAAAAGGCAGGATGTTGTGATCGATCCTGGGCCTTCTACGAGCCAGCAGAATTTTGAGGTCGGTAACACACAAAAAAAACGCCGATTTCTCAACGTCAGTGAGAACCTGTAAATACATTGCCACACCACACCTGATTACGATTAATGAGATATATGAAGTGACTGATGAAGATTTGCTAGAAGAGAGGGGTATAGTTAAAGAGGAAAGACCATGTGCCTTACCTATTATTTCTGTTCGGATAGATGGACAACAGTATAAAGCCCTGATGGATACTGGTGCAATTATCTCCATCATTTCAGAGGAATGTTATCAAAGTCTGCTAAGAGGAGAGAACATGACAGTTCTACCTGTTTCTACCGTCAAAGTGAGAGGGATATTCCAAGATAAGGCAGTGAAGTGCAAGATTCAAGTGTTATTGAACTTTGAGATCAATGGAAGGAATTATGAACAGATCTTCATTGTGGTGAGCA
This sequence comes from Meconema thalassinum, assembly GCA_946902985.2. NCBI lineage: Eukaryota > Metazoa > Arthropoda > Insecta > Orthoptera > Tettigoniidae > Meconema > Meconema thalassinum. The sequence goes on along the minus strand of OX336399.1, from coordinate 182,468,414 downwards.
AGATCAATTTTGATATGGTGCTTGGAATCGATTTTATATCGAAGGTCGGAGCTATTATTGACATGAAGAACAGAAGTATTAGCTTTAATGATGGGTACATAATCACAGAAGAGATAGAAAAACAGGACGTGAAAAACAGTCTGGAAATAGACCTTAGGGAAGAAATTTTGAATACTATAGTTAATGAAGTGGAAAATTTAGCAGAAATACCCAGTAGAAAAACTGAATGATTTGAAGAAATTCAGGGGGAATTTGAGGATCTGATAAAGGAATTCCAAGATATTTTCGATGAAAAGCCTGGATTGATTAAGGATTATAAATACAAGATAAGGCTGACAGATGAAACCCCTTACCAGAAGAGAATATACCCCATTCCTGAGAAATACTATCAAGAAGTACGAGGGTTAATCAGAAAAATGGAGGTAGACGGGATTATTAAAAAACAGGCGTCGTCTTATATAAACCCCATCACAGTAGTGAAGAAAAGTAATGGTCAGATACGTCTTTGTCTCGATGCCAGGACCATTAACTTGAAGATTCTTCCAGAAAATGACCGACCACCCAAGATTAGAGATCTGCTTCGAAAATTCAAAGGAAGAGCATGTTTCAGCGTTCTTGACTTGACGTCTTCATTTTATCAAGTTCAGCTAGAAGAAGATAGTATGCAGTACACTGGATTCCTATTTGACCAGACGTCATGGGTCTTTGTCCGAATGCCTTTTGGTATGGTTAACAGTGGACCAGCACTTATTCGAGCACTTGATAGTAAGCTCACTGACGAAGTGAAAGAAAATGTAATCTGCTACATCGACGATTTAATCGTATCTTCACCCAGCGCCGCAGAACATTTAGTGCACTTGAGAAAGTTGTTCGAGAATTTAAGGGAGGCCAATATCAAGGTGAATTTTGGAAAATGTAAATTCTTGAAGCAGGAAATAAATTACTTGGGGCATACTATTGATAAAGATGGATATCATCCAAACATGAAAAAAGTAGATGCGATCACGAGATTTCCAAAGCCAACTAAGGTGAAACAAGTCAGAGAATTTGTAGGAGCATGCCAATTTATTAGCAGCCACTGTCCAAGATACTCGGAAATTATGGCTCCTCTGTATGACTTACTCAAGAAGAATAACAGATGGAAATGGAGTACCGCTGCAGACGAGGCTTTTGAGAAAGCAAAAGAGATGCTCAGAAATAATGTGAAACTGGAGTACCCAGACTTTGAGAAGGTGTTCTATATTGAGTCTGATGCATCAAGAGTAGGCATTAGTGCAGTCTTATACCAGAAAGACGAGGCAGGCAACAAGCACTACATTGCGTTCACTAGTCGGAAGTTGAAGAAACACGAGGAAAATTACTTCACGACGGAGCTTGAAGCGTCAGCTTTTGTAACAGCATTGCAAGTCTGGAAGAAAATACTGCTGGGACATAAGGTCATCATTATTACTGACCATAAAGCACTACAGTTTATGCTGCAAACTGACATGTCGAGTGATAGATTGACACGTTGGGCTTTGTTCACCCAACAGTTTAACGCCACTATCGTCCACCAGCCTGGGAAAGATAACTTACTGGCTGATGCTCTATCACGTAACCCTATTAAAAATGTGCAGATACACCATGTACAATTGGAGCAAGAAGATCAAGAAACCGTTAGGAGGTTAGCCCGAATCGGTGTGTCACAGAAGAGACACGCTCCAATAAGGAAAATGTACAGGTTCCTCAAGGGTTACATGGACAATACTGATGTTGACTATGTAGCTACACGGAGAAATTCACGACACTTTGTCTTGAGTGGAGACATCGTATGCAAGTATGCTGACTCTGCGCATACAAAACTCCGAATAGTCGTGCCACCTAAACTTGTTGTCAATTTAGTGTGGGTAGCTCATCACGCAACTGGACATGCCGGTTTAGATAAGACTCTTAATACTCTTCAAGAGAGATTTATCTGGACTAACATGCGTTCCAGCATTGCCAAGGTCATTCGATCATGTGACAAATGTCAAAGAGCAAAGTATGCTTCTGCTTTATTAAAAGGAAAACCGAAGGCTATGATTCCTTCTAAGCCAAACGAACTTATGGCGACGGACATATTTGGCCCCTGTCCGAAGGGATATCAGGGTAATCAGTACCTGTTGGTTACCGTGGATGTTTTCTCAAAATTTGTTACAATGAGTCCCATGCAGAAAGCTAACACAAGGAACGTAGTAAGCAGACTGGAAAATGCTGTATTTCCTAAAGCTGGTATACCAGAATATCTACTGTCAGATCATGGAACGCAGTTTACATCCGTGGAATTTGCAACGGATATGGAAAGGCTTGGCATTAAGCACTTATTTTCAAGCGTGCGTTACCCAGAATCGAATTCCTCAGAAAGATATATGGCTGAATTTTCGAAATTCTGTCGAATTTTCTGTCCAAATGATCATTCTGGTTGGGTGAGATTTGTACCCCTTATAGAGGAATGTCTGAACTCTACAGTGCAGGAGAGCACAGGAGAAGTGCCAATGCGACTTCATCTAGGAAGAAACCCAGAAAGGCCGTGGGATAATCTTTTCAACCACATTCCTAGAGATCCCGACGTAGGAAGGCAGCAGAGGATTGACAAGGCGAAGGAACAACTCCAGAAAGCAGCAGAGAAACGATTGAAAAGAGTAGCTGGAAAACGCTTTGGTGCACCCTTACAAGTTGGAAATCTTGTATTATTACGCAGACCTGTCAAGGCTGATATGAGCAAGAAAATCTACCCCAAATTTGGAAATGTATTCATGGGGCCGTTTAGGATCACGAACGCCTATGGAAACAACTGCTATGAACTCTACGATGATGAGAATAACGTCATTTACGGCAAGTTCAATGCTGGAAATTTAAAAAGATACTATCCTAGAGTAAGCCAGTAATAATTCAATTTCGTGTTCAACAGAGTTGAGGTACTTGTAACACTGAGTTTAAAAACAATTTGCAACTGTTTTTAAAACGTGGTGAGAGGAGAATGCCCCCGTAATTGAATTATATAGAGACCACGGTGGCTATTTTGGAAATTATAGCGAAAGTTATGGCTGTCATAGTTATGACGTGGGTAGTCATGACGTAAGCACGGATGACGCAGACGTTATGCCAGCAGGCTACTTGAGCTGAGATTCTCAGTGACGTCAGCATTTATTCGAGAAGGATCCGAGATGTACGACGCAGTCGCAGGAAACGTGGAATTCTGCTGAGGAAGAAATTATGCTATTGGAGGGGAGGCTCAAACCAATGAACGATAGTCTGAAGGAAGACGGAGATTGCTGAAACTATGGTATTTTTATTACTTTTTGGAATGCAGAATTGTGGAAATCCATTTGCAGTAGAGGCATTGATCTGGAATTTTGGTGAAATTTATTTTCAGTCTTTGAATTTTGAAAATCCGTCATGTATTGACGAAGTTGGAACTTCTAGCGATGACGCAGTAACACGCGATGGAAGGGATAGATACGCCCCTCATGAAGTTCATAAAAGGCCTTGCGCAGAAGAGAGGAGCCTCATTCTCTCATTCGCTCATTGCCTCATTCTCAGATTATAAATCAATCGTCAGATTTCAAATAGTCTTTTCAGTGAAACGTCGAGTGAGATTATTAGTGAAAAAGTCGTCTTTGTAACGCGTGGCGAAGCCACTGCATTAAACGAGAGTCGAACATACAAGCAGTGCAGGTTTACTGTGAAGTAAATCTAGGTGAAGTTGAAACGACACTTATAACGCTTCTACAAGATTAGCTGTGAACAGTTAGCGGTCGCCTATAAGCTAATTCTCTTGTGCATTGCTACAGTAAGGACTGTAGAAAAGCTGAACAATTTCGAGGAAGTATTTTGGAAGTTATTGACAATTTTAGACGACTGACAAAAGTGATTTTCTCGCCACAGGAGAAACACTTTGTATAGCCAGACTCTACGCTACGGCTGACCCGGCTAGTGAAATAGGGAGACTTCAGATTGCTTTTGTGACACAACGCTACAGTATAATGGAGCAATTTAATATGGCAGTTTGTTCTTCTAATACTATTACCGAAGAGAAAATGGAAGGCTAAAGGACTTTATGCAATTGGGACATATTTCAACGGAGTAAGATAGCAGCATGGAACTTCGCTAATTGCTATTCCATACAAGCGAACATGTGGTAAATAACCATCTACACCCATGTTTCGTGATTAAAGGCTGAATACTATCAAACAGCAATAGAAATGATTTCATACTTTCTGAATATGAATATTTCTTCGGAAATTTATACAAAAACTTCATGGCGATTTTCAACTGGAACTTCAGGGATTTTTCAAGAGAGGTCAGGGTTGTCCCGACTCACAAAGAAGATTATTGCCGGAAGGATGTCGTTCGTCTTCGTGAAGCAGTTCGATTCTCCGATGGTGCTGTTTCTGGTTTCGAGGATGGAGCTCAGCTTTAACTTGGTGAAATGGATCCATCAACAGTCTTCTTTGGGGAATTTTCCTCTGGAACGTCAATCGGCAGATAAGGTAGTCGTGAACGTTTATTGTATTTGAGTTTCTTAGCAATATTTGAGCAACCATTTTTCCCATATTTTTGTCCTCATGTTTTTTTTTTTGCCCGATATTCTTGTTTGAGATTCCTATTCTCAGTACACCTTGATGAGTTATACCTTTTTCGACGTTTTATTAAGACATTGTTATGTCATGGGCATAGTTAAATGATTTTGAATCAGTTGAGACTGATATTTAGATTTTTCAGTAGTTTGCTTATTTTTGTAGTCACGATTTGACTGTAAGTTAATGATTTTTATGGCAGATTTAAATTCAGACAGCGTGTCACTTTATTAAAGTAATTCTACCCCAGTTTAATTACTTTGACCAATTTTCTGTCATCATCAAGAAGGAAGAACATTTAAATGATTTTAGAGCGTTAAAATCCAGTACGTTGTCGACGATCTTGGAAATACTAGTCGTTATTTGAATTGATTGCAACACAGACATTTATCGTCAGTCATGAACGACCATTGCATCTTAGGCAATTTTGTGAAAGATGAACATTAATTATGAATAATTGAATGCATTAAATTCGTGAAACTTGTGTTAGGTTTTTTCTCATATAGAGATTTATATAACGATGTTTGCATTCCCCAGTCTAATTGGATTCTATTCGACTGTTTTGCGGTTAGTCGCACTTTGTTTGATGATAGTATTTTTATACTACAATTTTTTGAAGATGTTAATCTTAAATTTTGATAGACCAGACAGGCGTATGTAAGCGTATTCACTATTAAATTTGTTTGTGATTGGCAAATTTTTATTTCATTTCGATTCATGAATGAAATCCACGAAGTTTAAATGACAACAGTTTTGAAACAATTATTGATATAAGAATTTTTAAGTGGAACTATGAATGTATAATCGATAGTGCAGCAGACATGTTAAAAGTCGCTGATGTATAATGCCCTTAAATAAATGAAGGAGATTCCCACAGTAATTAATAATGATAAAGATTGTTAGGGGAGGTTTTGTAAATGCTGTGGAAGATTTTGATGCCGTATATTTTAATATATGATGAATTTTGGGCTATTTTGAATGCAGTTTGTGCATTATTTTGTAAGCGAAGTATTTTCCGCTAGAGTGTATTGTCAGAGTTCGTTGAAAGTTAATCAAGTGAATTTACTGTTATAATTAACAAGAGTTGTGAAAGAATTTGAGATAAGATTTTGAATGAAGATTACCGTCACAAATAATTAAAATTATTACAACCTTTATTAAACCAGATTGTGACATGTACATGTATAACTAACCTTCATTGGTCGATTATATTAAACACGATTATGAATTTACCAACCGGATAAAACATGTGGTTCAATGTATTTCTTAAATTATTAATTTAAATAATTTAAATGTTGATATTGTAAATAATAAATGTAAATATCTTTGACAATAATGTGGAACGAAAGTAATGTTAAAGGCGTGTTTAACATTTTTGTAATTATTTTCGACAATATTATAAACAATTTCTAATTGTTATAAATAATTTATGTGATTTTGTTATAAACATTTAAGAGTGTGTTTGATACTCTAAACTATGCTGATTAAACATTTGGATGATAACTTAACAAGTTTAAGGATAGTCAAAATAATCCAGTGGGATGTGAGTTAAGCATTTGAAAGATTTGCGTCAATATGTATGAGTTGTCTTGTAGACATTTAAAGCTTTAAAAGGAGCTGAATTCTTACGCAAGTGTGGGGAGACGAGTGCGCCCCATTTGACAGGTGTGAGCCAGGTTGAGGAGTAGACCAGCTGGCTCGACATCTGGTTACAAGCAGGCGAGGTCGATACTCCGGCCTTGTGCCTATTTATAAAAGTGTTATGTTTATTAAAAGAAACCAAATGCTCTATATATGTCGTACCCTGACTTCCTCATCCAATCCAAATGTGTTTTAAAATGTTACGTTATTTTGAGCTCATGGGAGCTAACATATTGTTTGATAATTTGCAAGTCCTTTAGGAGGACGTAGTCAGATTGACATAGGCTACTAATAGCCACGTTTTTTTTGTTGAGTTGTGAAAATCATACTCTTCATTTGAAAATAAAGCTTTTGTACAGTTCAGAGTTCTTGCCGTCGTTCTGGTTCATTTTTAAATGTCATGGTGAAGGTTATTGTGAGAGCATACTTTAAGGATCCTGTTGTCAACCCAATCCCCGAGATATTTATAAGAGGTAAGTAAAAGTAAGTATGAAACCCCGTCTATTTTGGTGTGTTCCACAATAATTTTTCTTGGTAACTTCTGTGTTCAAACCTCGGTAGTATCTGTCAGTGCCATTTTCATTGATGTAGCTGAGCTGGTGCGATTGATTGTTGGCAATCCGATTGAGGGGGCGGATATCTGACAGCCTACTATCCGGGTAAACGGGGACAGTACGTAGTTTTTCCTGAAGTGGAACACGCTCCTGGATATCTTTAGGGGAAATTTCCATTTCGCGTAGATCTTTCTCAACTTCCGTAAACCATGCCCCTTTGGTTTTCATATTTTTAAAGTACGTCAATATCCGTTTTGATATCCTGCCTGGGTTCATTCGCGTCTCGTGGCTATAAAAGGCAATCCGTCTTTTTCGAATCGTGTCACTAATCTTCTCCAAGTGCATGTACAATTCGTGGTTGTGACGCCTTCTGTACTCGCTGTTTTCTTTGATGGGACCCAGGATTTTCCTCAAAATCTTCCATTCTTTGGCCTCTAGTTTTTGCATTAGACCTTTCTTGTTCATTATTAGAGTCTCAGCCGCATGCAGAGCCTCTGGTCGAATAACAGTGCAGTAATGTCTAATTTTGGCGTTTAAGGATATCGATCTCTTATTGTAGACGTCTTTATTCAGGTTGTATGCCATTTCCATTTTATTAATGCGTGACATGAAGGCTTCCTTCTCTGATAGGTTAGGCTCTATCCATTCACCGAGGTATTTAAACTTTTATGCCTTCTGAACTTATCCTAGTCCGACCTCCAGTTCCCTGGGTGCTGATTTTATGTTTGTCATGATTATTATTTCATAATTGGCAGATCAAATGGGAGCATGGTGTACTCGTATTAATCCCCAAGTACAGGGCTGCCTCTTCCGTCATCTCCGCCGTTCTGAAGTTCACCTTCTCGGCCTTTGATGTCGTGGAGGTCTTCACTCGTAACCCTGAGCAAGGGGCCTATGTTATACCCCATAGGACTAGGTCCCCATCAAAACTTAGCCACTACTATAGCTCCGACTATACAGTAGTACCGTTGCCCACCCCCGTGACGTCCCTCAGGTGCATGTCTGGACAGAGAGGAATAATAATAATAATAATAATAATAATAATGTTATTGGTTTTACGTCCCTTTTAACTACCCTGGCTTTTAGAGACGCCGGGGTGCCGGAATTTTGCCCCGAAGGGGATCTTTAACGTGCCAGTAAATGTACTGACACGGCTCCCTCGCATTTGCGCACCCTCAAATGCCAGCTGACTGCGCCAGGTTTCGAACCTGCAACCTTGGGCTCAGCAAGCGAGAACGTTACCCCTGAGCCACGCAGCCAGACGACAGAGAGGAAACATAATGAGGTTGGTTATTATGTCACTCAGTTCTTGACTGGGCATGGGTACTTCTGTTCTTATCTTAAGAAGATGAGGAAGGTGGATTCACCAGATTGCATCTATTGTGTTAATGAGCTAGATAATGCTAATCACACCATCTTCTTGGTCGAACATCAATTCCGCTCGATTATCCTCAATTCCGCTCGGTCCTCCATGGGACCCAAAAATAAGTTCCTCAACTCCGCTCAGGCTTTGACAAGGGGTCGGCAAAGGGGTTATCCCCAATGACGTAAACAAATGTCATAACCCTCCTGCTCGCTACATCAGACACGTACATTCTACTTAACAGCAGCGGGCGGGTGTCGAGCAAAGACAAGAATAGTCGTGTGAGGAAGCTCATGCAGTACGACAACCTAGCAATGAGTAGATTAGATCTTGTGAAGTGTGTTCCTCAAAATATTTAGGGGATGAAAAGAGTTTTATCTAATTTTTTTGTATAGTTTGAAATGAAGTAAAGATTTATGTGATATTAAGATGCTGATTTTCTTATTTTATTAAATTTCCTGCCCATATTTTTAATTAACAACAGTGATTAATATCTAGCTCTTTATGTAGTATGTTTATATCTGATTTAACGAATGAGCGGACTTGACTTCAGACCGCTTGACCGATGGCGTGGTGGTGTTGCAAGACGTTGTTGTGCCATTGGTCAACCGCTCTGATGTCAAGTCCGCTCATTCGTTAAATCAGGTATAAAGTGTTTGGCACATTATAACTTTTATGGAGGAAAATACAAGTGATTTAAAATTAATCATAATATTCTTTTAAATAAGTCTGCCAAGTTTTCTATTTTTTTCTACAAATTTTATACATTGTTTTTAACATGTGCATAATTAAATGTTTGTATGTTTTTAACCTAGTCAGACATTATGAAATTAAATTTAGATAATAATAGGTGTATAATTTGTATCTAAAAAAATACTTTCGATATCAGCTGCGGATGATGAAAATACTGTTTTTCAGCCTAGAACGGAAAATTCAGCTGCATTCATGAATTCACTCATGCGCTGCATAAGGTGTTTGACCCAGCCCTTGGTATGCGAGCAGGAGGGTTATGACATTTGTTTACGTCATTGGGGATAACCCCTTTGCCGACCCCTTGTCAAAGCCTGAGTGGAGTTGAGGAACTTATTTTTGGGTCCCTTGGAGGACCGAGCGGAATTGAGGTAACCCTGGCTACCTGACTGGAATTCCCGAGCGGAATTGATGCCCACCCTTCTTCATTTGTGGACGGTGGGTCCAAAATAGACAGTCTCTTCAAGAGCATATTGAGGTAGAGTATCTCCTGATAATATTGTTATAATAATAATATCGTATGGCCTCGGTGGCCGGGTGCAAACTTTGTTATTTGACACCCAGAGGATAATTATCAATAAATGATAAAAATGGTCCGGTTAGCCCAAACAATGCCAGCGTTTCGCCCCAGTGTGCCGTTGGGCTCGTCAGTTGGTACAGACACACCTACCAATACGCGTGGCTAGCACATACTGAGAAGGCCATGCAAGACATAACATACAAGCGGTATTGACGTCACGAGCATGCCAATGTGCTACGGGAGTCAAACTCCCTTTCATAACCTTACCCAGAAGATAGTTTTCATGTCGAATTTCCTTGTTGCTTGAAGCACTATGAAAGTCAAGGAGGTCAGATTATATGTAAGCTCTAATAGAGAAATGAGAAACTTTGTGCTGGCGGAAAATCCCGAGATTAATTTTGCCATTATGAACACGGCCTACTGAATTCAAACGGGTTATTTGACATGCCAACATCGTATGACATGCGTGTCGTAATTTTTGCCGCCATCCAAAAATCACTTATCACGGCCAGGAGCGAACCTGCAAGCTTGGGGGGGGGGGCGGTCGTCCGACACGTTAACCACTCACCCACCGTGGCAAGCTATAATATTGTTGAGGTGATACTACAAAAGCAAGAAAATTGGAAGCTGGTTGCAAGTTTTGTTAGAAATATCCTCCGAATAAAGAAGACCGTTCTGGATCGCCACTACTGAAGAATGCCTTACGAGCAAAGATAAAATGTCTCTAGCCTGAAGTAATGTGCTAAACGGTTCCAGGATAGTGTTCAGCAATAACGGGGGGAGTTTTAGTCGGTAGTCTACCACTCAGGAGCCCGACACTATGTCCGTAAATGCATTTCTTCCCCTAAAAAATAAAGAAATAATAATTATTTATTTACCATAAATCATGCTCGGAATATGGAAGGCTTAGTGACAAAGGGCGCCCTACATACGTATGATATACTTCACGGGTACAACATACATCAACATTTCGTTTTTACAACATTTACAATTTTTACAAAGATATTTTCATTATTTACAAATTTAGAATATTAATAACAAGATTAATATAGTAAGTTTTATCCTGTCCACTCACTCTGTCACGTACGCACTTCCATAACCTCAATCGCTTCATTCATTCCATTCGGATACTCATTCATCAGCGTGACTATCAAAAACGCATACAAAAGTATTACTTGGATAATACTTCTGAAGGCGGCAATACATGCAAGTAAAGTGAAGGGTTAGTATTAAAGTAATTTTGCACGGGGTTGATTTCCACAATCTTCAAGACCCAAAATTTAACAACAGCCGTAGGGTTTGGAAAGGAACAACAAGTAGTTCCGTGAAGAACTAAAGCCTATTTTCATATATTCTACTTATGTTAATTGCCACTATCAACATACAAAATTTCAGTTTGATTGCTCTAATAGATTCGTAGATATTGAGAACCGACTAAATATTTCGGATGGTCGCCATGTTGGATTGTTAAATGTATAGGCCATAGAGTCATGTACCATTAAAGGAAAATTATTGCGTAGGTTCATTATTCAAACTTTCACTTCGATCGCATGATTACGACACAAGAAATAAAAACTTAATTTTAAAATTCGCACAGCCGCCATCATGAGGTTATGTAAACAATTGAACTAAATTAGATACCAGTGCATTACAATGTGTATAAACATTTTCTATACCAAGTTTCATTGCGTTTTTGATTATTAAATCGCGAGAAAAGTCTATTTAAAATTTTCAAACTCGCTTGGCCGCCATGTTTGTTTTGTAGTTAACCAGTTTTTGAAAGTCTTATAGATGAACTTCCAGTAGTGCCCTTTATCTCCGTACAAAATTGCAGGGTGATACCGCTGATAGTTTCGGAGATATTGAATGCTGGTGAAATATTTCGCACAGCCGCCATCTTGAGGTTATGTAAACAATTGAACGAAGAGAGATGTCGGTGCATTACAATGTGTATAAACATATACTGTATCAAGTTTCATTGCGTTTGGTTGGTTAAATCGCGAGAAACGTCTATTTAAAAGTCGCAAATTCACTTGGCCGCCATGTTGGTATTGTAGTTACCAGATTTTTAAAGGTCACATAGATGAAATTCTAGTAGTTCCCTTTATCACCATACAAAATTCCAGGGTGATATCGGTAATAGTTTCGGAGATATTGAATGCTGTTAAAATATTTCGCACAGCCACCATGTTGGATTGGTGAGACGTAACAAAATTTGAAGGGCACGATCGGGGTCGTCCGGAATAGTGCTATGGACTTACCGAGTTTCATTGAAATCGCTCCAGCCGTTTAGAAGTTATTGGGGACACACACACACACACACGAAACACACGTGCACACACAGACACACGGCCAAAAGGTGATCTCATAAGCTTTTTTTTTTTTTTTTTTTTTCATAAATGAAAATAGGCTACAAATGTCTAAGGTTCGTTGACAAGAATGATAAAAGAGAGAAGCCTGACACAAATAATTGGAAGCAATGACAGACTCATCGAGAGCTCCTGCCAGAAGTTGTGATTCCCTGAGGGGAGAGAGGTCTGTTCAGAGCTCTTTTAATCTGCCTGTTTCTTCCTCGCCTCTTCAGCCAGCATTCCCCATGGATCTGCTTTGCGCAGCCTCATCGTAAACAGCGCCTCTTACATATTCTCTTTGACCTGGTTCGTTGAGGAACACTCTTATTGTTTGCTGCACACAATCTAGATAATCCCTGATGAAATTATAATTCATTGCCTGGGGAATTACCCCAGTCACAGGACATAAATCCTCGGTTTAGTCGGACCACTGATTAGGGTACGTTACAATACCCATAATGATAATAATCTGTTGACATCGAATATACTGTAGTTTTAGGTATTAGGAAGTCATTTATGAAAGCCTTTGTCTGTAGCGTGCGCTATATGGAAGTGAAACTTGGACTATTGGTGCAGCAGAAAAGAGGAGAATTGAAGCGTTTGAAATGTGGTATTACAGGAGAATGATGAAGATCAGATGGGTAGATAGGGTTACAAATGAAGAGGTGTTAAGACGAGTGGGAGAGGAGAGATGTTTCTGGCGACGAGATAGGTTGATAGGACACAGCCTAAGACACCCAGGAATAGCAAGGTTAGTTATGGAAGGAAGGGTCGAGGACAAGAACTGTAGGGGTAGACCAAGGTTAGAATATGTTAAACAAATTGCCTAGGATGTAGGGTGTGGTAGCTATGTAGAGATGAAACGATTAGCTCAGGACAGGGGGAATTGGAGACCTGCATCAAACCAGTCAAATGACTGAAGAATCAAAATCACACAACAATAATTTTCATCGGTTATCCACGCAGCTCGGCTTCTCCTACGGACTCTACTGGAGATCATTCCTCTACCGTCGCAAAGACGGTGTCTTGGATCGGAACTCTATTGGTCAGCAGATACAACTGGGGATGGTGACAGCCGACCGCTAACTTGGGTCTAATTAAGGCTAGCATGCTTGGCTGTCACCGCGAAGGCCCGAACTTAATTCCTGGCTCTGCCAAGAAATTTAATTCTGGTCTGAGGACTGGAGTGGGGTCCACTCATCCTCGTGAGGCAAAAAGAGGCGGGTTCGATTCCTATCTCAGTCATCATGGAAGTGGTTTTCCGTGGTTTCCCACTTCTAAATGCCGGGATGGTACCAATTTTAAGGTCACGACCACTTCCTACACAAATCCTACCTCAATTACAAATACACACACTAGTACAGACATCACAGTGGCACAGGTTATCAGATAACATCTACACATACACCCAAACACACGGGGCTACATGACCAGGATGCACCAAAGCCCCTAAAAGAATCAACAACAACGACAACTAAATATGCGACCAAACTATTTCTAACTTCTGCGCACAGTGTCTGTGAGACTCTAGAGCTCTGCAGTTCGTCTCTTGATCCAAATTCAATTTCCTTTTGTAGGGCCGAATATTGTTCTAAGAATTTTAAGCTCTTGATTTTCAATGGCTTCAATTTTTGAATGATCTCGTAAAGTTGTGGTTTCTGTTGCATATTGAGCTTCTGAGAGGACAACGGTTTTGTAATGTTTCAATATTGCATTGTGACGTCACTCTTTTATTTTGGCAGCTTCAGTGGCGTAGTTGGTAGCATGCTCAGCTTTATCCCCAAGGTCACGGGTTCAAACCCGGCCAAAGTCGTCGGATTGCTTAAGAGCGTTAAAAATCCCTCAGTATGCCTTCCTTCGAAGAGGAAATAAAGCCGGCGGTCCCATGTCAAAGATGTATGGCATGATTAAGAACCTTCCACTAATTATACTTGTGTGAAGGTAAATTATTGGTTAGATTTGACTAATGCTCTTAGGTTCCAAAGTTCGTCGCCAGGAGCCGACTGCAGTGGCATCTAGTAACCAAGTTCAGAACTATTTGGTCGTTGACGGTGGCGCTTGGCGGCAAAAGTAGGAACTATTTGAAAAATTCTAAGTTGCAGTACTTAAATTAAAAAACAGATAACACACACTAATACAGCCATCACAATTAACACCGGTTATCAGACAGATTCTACACACACCCAAAGTACACGGGGCTACATACCGCGTTGTCGCAGCCTCTAAACTGAGGTTCCACACAACCAACTCATTTATTGTGATGATTCCACTTTAGTTTCAATGCCCTTTGAATACCAAATCCGTATATTGTTTTAATTTTAATCTGTTCGTAATATTGTAGGCGAATATGTTTCTATTGTAAGACCTTGGCATATTGCATGTCATCAAATGCACCCATGTAACATTGGAGGAAATAAACAAATAGTATTATTATTAATAATAATAATAATACATAACAAGATGTTCAGCAAAGAACATATAGCCTACTTTCTCTTAAATGTATGGGTATAGTTATAACTGTCTTTATCAAGGAGTATCATAGAATCATTTCTTGATTGAAGACCTTATAAACCATTTACCTTGTAAAATGTTGGTTACAATGGGTTGAACCAATGTACTGCGGCTCACTAGTGTCATTATTGTTTTCACCTATTTCATATATGTTTTTATTCATCTCATTTCACGTAGTATGAGATTTTATTTGTTAGTAGTGTATTTTGCAAGGGTTCAGTTGCGAAATATTCCATTATAAGTGTATGTTAAATTCTTGTTCATATAAAACTGTGTATAAGATGACACAATCTAGCTCAGTCAATGGCGTAGTAGACATGTGGTGTGTAATGTGGGAACGTAGGTTACAAAATAGTTCACTAGATTCTTTGTAGATAATCAACAAAGGAAAAGAGAATAGAAGGCTTTGGAGGATGATGAGGTTATGTAAATAAAGAAGTAAGTAAGAGGATGGTTTATGATGTGTTGAGGAAGAGAAAAGGAGAGAGTTTAGATTATATTTGGTGAAAAGCGAAGCAGAGCACTATTAAATATTATGATTTGGATGAATGGCCAACGAACCAGCAAACGTTAAGAGGATGATAGAGGTTAGAGAAGTTTCAGAGTAAAGAGGATATGTTTTCGCTAAGTGTGTTCAAACACTCCACCACCCCAAGATAAAGATTTACGTGAGCGTACCGTCACAGCCTCTATCAAACACCAGAGAGTAATCTATGCACCAGAGCCTCGGAAAAACTACTAACATCATTGTAGAAAAAATGCAACACTCAAACTAGTGAAATATAATTCAAGCACGAGAGATCAGCTGCCATCTTGCCATGTGACAGAGACCACTCTACTCTTCTAAGTCAGTGGTACAGTATAATATTATAATAATAAAATGATAATTGCCAACGGGTCACGTCATTTAGGATAGCTTAAACTACCCTCGGTTCAATAATCGGAATTGGTGGGTCCTAAGTTATTGATTATAATGCTTGAATGATTCACACAGCCGCCATCTTGAAATGGTATGGCTGATGACATTTTAGTTTGGGCGGAAAACGCGTCCTATACAAATGTATGTTGTTACCAAATTTGCTAGAGATTGGATGATTAGTCTAGTCGTAATTTGATTTTACGTTTTTCACGTTTGAGTGGCCGCCATTCAGTTTTGGTCAAGATGGTGGCGATATAAAATATGACACTGAGGTGTCTATTGCTAGTGCTACCTTTGTACCAAAGTTCGTTCAATTCGGTTTGGTCGTGTTAGAATTGATAGGAGGGACAGATATACACACTCACACACAGACAAACAGACTGACAGCTTATGACCCGCGTAGATCTCATAAGTCTACTTTGATTTTTTCAAAAATCGAAAGTAGACTAAAAAATAATGTTTCTTGATTGACTGTTCGTCTCGCATGCGTTCATATACGATTCATCCAATTGCGATGAAACTGTGGTGAGTTGTTGTGTGGACCCTCGCAAAAGTTTCTGGATTAGTTAAACAATTTTATAATAGGTGGTGTGCGAATCGTTTCTATATATGAGTGTTGAATCGCGAATCGTTTCAACAAATGAACTTTGGCTAGTTGTCGAGTGCATGCCCGCGAAGGTTTCAGAATTTTTTAACAATTTTATAACTTACTAGGTGGTGCACGAGTCGTTTCTATATATGGCTGTTGGCGCGCGAATCGTTTCAACAAAATAACTTTGATTAGTTGTCATGTGCACGCCCGCGAAAATTTCTGAATTAGTAAAACAATTGTATAATAGGTGGTGCGCGAATCGTTTCTATATATGAGTGCTGATGCGCGAATCGTTTCAACAAATGAACTTTGGTTAGTTGTCCAGTGCACGCCCGCGAAAGTTTCTGAATTAGTAAATCCATTTAATAATAGGTGGACCGTGAGTTGTTTCAACAAATGAGTGTATTTTATATAGTTTAGTGGCAGTTTATGGGTTTTCTTTTTATGAGTGCGTATCCAAAAGCACATTCTCTCTTTGTTTCTTTCTTTCTTTCTTTCTTTCTTTCTTTGATTGGCATTGCAATGCATGCCGGGTAGAGCTTGTAATAATAATAATAATAATAATAATAATAATAATAATAATAATATACAACTGGCCATCCTAGCTCACTTATCTAGCGGTGTGATATGTCTAGCCTAACAAACAGACAAACTGAAGAATCTTATTTCTAATTGCAATAAAGAAAACCAATGTACAGTGATTTATTATGAATTCATTTTAGGGGGTCGGTTGGTTGGTTCCTTAGATTAGGGGTTGCGACAACGCGGTCATGTAGCCCCGTGTACTTTGGGTGTGTGTAGAATCAGTCTGATCAGTTATAATCGGTGTTAATGGACGACTCGACTTGTGGCGTGGCTTTGACGTTCCTCAAGTGTCTCACAGAGTGCGCAGGTGGTCTTGTGGGCGAGAAACGAATGGAGGCACGTTGTCTTGGGCCAGAATGTTATTTACCGAGTTGAAGTGTCAACGACTTGCAGTTGGTAATACGTATATATTATCGTAATT
This sequence comes from Meconema thalassinum, assembly GCA_946902985.2. Classification (NCBI taxonomy): domain Eukaryota; kingdom Metazoa; phylum Arthropoda; class Insecta; order Orthoptera; family Tettigoniidae; genus Meconema; species Meconema thalassinum. Next base: position 182,451,609 of record OX336399.1, on the reverse strand, counting down.
CGTATTAAATATAGGCCTAATGATAAGAGTTGTAAAATGTAGCCCATGAACTTACCGGAACCGGTTTATGTTCTTATAGTTACGGCGCTGTGTTTAAGGCTGTAATCTGTGCATAGCCTACATGAATTATTGAAGTTGTTTGGTGTGCCTATCTAGGTTATGTAATGACTTTAAAGGCTGTCTGTTTTGCTAGACAGAGGGAAAACTCCTCCAAGAATACTTTATTCGTTGTGTGACTTACCGGAACCAGTTTATGTTCTTATAGTTACGGCGCTGTGTTTAAGGCTGTAATCTGTGCATAGTCTACATGAATTATTGAAGTTGTTTGGTGTGCCTATCAAGGTTATGTAATGACTTTAAAGGCTGTCTGTTTTGCTAGACAGAGGGAAAACTCCTCCAAGAATACTTTATTCGTGGTGTGACACCTAGAATTGTTAGCTGTGACCCCGGAGGTCTAGGTTCGATTCCTGTCTCTGTCAAGACATTTAATTCTGGTCTGAGGGCTGGAATGAAGTAGGCTACACTAAGCCTGAGAAGCGGTGGGTTCGATGTCCTCCTCAGTCATCCTGGAAGTTGATTTCCGTGATTTCTCACTTATACTCCAGGCAAATACCAGGATGGTTCCTAACTAAAAGGCAACGGCCGTTTCCTTCCCATATCTCACCTGAATTATAAATAGCCTACACACACTACTACAAATACCACAATAACAAAGTTTATCGAACAATCATCCCACACTCGTTCAAGTACATGGGGCAAATGATCGCGATGCCCAAGGTCCTCAAATGAAACAACAGCACCAAAAGCCACTTTATTTCAAGGGTGTGAAGAGAATGACGAGTTCAAAGTTCTTAGGTCGTACTGTTCGTGCAAAACTGGGTAATTTTTTCGTGAATATTTCCAATTTAATATGAATTGGCTGTCTGGGAAGACATTTAATATTAACCCACTTTTTTTTAGCTGAGGAAATGCATTCATCTAATGGGATTGTTTTACCTCATCTTTGTGTATAATATAATCAATAATGCAATGTATACAGGAATTTCATGGTTTTCTTATACTGTAGTACCAAATGTAAGTTTTCTTTTGTTTTATGATGTATGTTCTCTAACACGATTAGATTAATTAAAACCTCATCTTTGCTGTACTGGAGCCGCTGAAATTCCTGCTAAAATATCCTGCACATCTGTTGAGCAGGAATGGTATAGGCTAAACCTAGGGGAAAGTGCATTGACCCAGAACCGGTGATGATCATGGCATTCTCGAAACCTAACAGGAAGAGGAGAATTCTTAATTCTGTCAATTTTCCAAATTCTTAAAATACAGCTGTAAATTTTAATGTCTGTCTGAATTTACTGCTGCTAGTTAGTTATTGTTGTTTTAAGGGGAGAAACAGCAAGGTTATTTGCCCCCAATTTACTGCTGAAGAGGATAATAGCAACCTAGGACTAATTCCATGTGATGTCTTCTTACAAGAGAATAAGAATGTAGAGAATCCCTTTGTAAGCTTCTTCTTCTTCTTCTGCTTTTACGGCCTCATTGGACCACTTCAGTCAATCATTTCTTGGTCCTCTTCTTCAGTAAGTTTCCTTTCCGAGTCGCCCAGTAGCTTTTCATTCGCTCTGATCTTCTCAGGCGTTCCTCATCTGTAAATACCCTTTTTACTGTATTACGTTTGTCTATTTTAGCCTGAAATCTTATTTTTATATCTCTCAGTTTTTTTAATTTTGTTGTTTTGTTTTGCAAGTCATCCAAGGTTATTTCTAATTCTTTCATATCTTCTCTAATTTCCTTAATCCATCCTACTTGTTGTTTCATATTCCAAAGTTTCACTACAATTTTTCTAGATAACCTGGTTTCTGGTGTCCTCAGGATGTGACCAAAAAAAGAAATCCGTTTCTTCCGAATAGTACCAGTGATGGGCTCCAGTTCTCTGTATACCACTTCATTTGGTACTATCCGCCACTGTCCATCTTTCTGATATTTTTTATTTACGCATGTTCTAGCTATTCTTCTTTCTACTTTTAAAATTTTGTCGATTCTGTTTTTCTGAGTAACTTTAAAAAGAGTTTCACTTCCATAGGTCACCTCTGGTTGAACCACCGTCTTGTAATGTTTTAATTTTGTTGCGATTGATAGACATTTTCTTTTATATGTAGACCATGTTAAATTTTGGGCTTTTATAATTTTATTAGTTCTTTCTTGCCATGCAGGTTTCTCATCCAAGTTGTAAGTTATAATTTCTCCTAAGTATTTAAATTGCTTCACTATTTTAACTTTCTTGTTATTTACTGTTATGTGATTGATTACAAGTGGATTTGCTACCATTATCTCTGTCTTTTCAAATGATATCTGAAGTCCAATTTTTTGTGCTATATTTTGTAGGCTTATTATTTGATTTCTGGCTTCTTGAATATTATTAGCCAGTAAAGCTAAGTCATCTGCGAATCCCAAGCAATTTAAGTCTTTTTGATCTTTCTTGGTTCCAATTCTTATGTTCCTAGGATTTTCCCTGTACCATTCCCTCATCACATATTCCAAAGCACAATTGAAAAGTAGAGGCGATAAACCATCTCCTTGCCTTAATCCGGTTTTAATCGTAAACGGCTCAGATATTTCTCCTCTGAATTTTACTTTATATTTGGTGTTAGTTAGAGTTAGTTTTATAATTTTTATTAATTTGGGATGAAGTCCGAAATTCCTTAGTATTTTCAGCAATGAAAATCTATGTATGCAATCATAAGCTTTTTTGAAGTCTACGAAGGTTATGACTTGCTGTTTTAGTCTACGTTTGTAGTAGTCCATTACTAATTTTAAGGTGATTATCTGTTCAGGGCAGCTTCGCCATGGCCAAAATCCACCTTGATATTCTCCTATTTCCAGTTCTAATTGATCTTTACAACGATTATATAGAATTCGTGACATGATTTTATATGTAAGCTGCATTATAAATCATACTGGTATTTACAGTAGGCGTAGGTCTACATATGCCTATAGATAGATTTCATTCCCAGTTTTTGATTGATGACCTGGAGTTAAGGCCACATAGCTCATAGGCCTATAACGTGCACCAATCTTCCTCTTTTCATTACATTTAGCCTGGTCAATGCCAAGTTCATAAAACCTTTGTAGGCTACTACCAGTACCGCTATGCCTAATTTAAAAACTAATATTATAGCAACTCAACCGGTATATCTTTTTTAAATAAAAACTACTCGTATCGGAAATCTGATATTTTGTAAGATACCATAAGCCGATTAATTTCAAAAATGTCAACTAAAGATAACGCCCAAGGTAATCCTCCAGAACTGCCGTAGGCCTACCGGTAGGCCTATGTGAAAGTAACTACGCTCATAATTCTCATCTAAAATATCAGTATTTTCCCTTAGAACTTTCAATATGTTAGAATAACTAGAAATATTATTTTAGGCTATACCTACAGCTGCGAATTGTACTTATTTTACTCTGAATTCTGGCTTGTTGTACCCTAGGCACTGCACTGACACCGTATTCATCAATAGGAAAATAATTACCGTAGTTTAAAATCAGAAATTAAGCTCGTAACTGTATTTCTGTACTAGCCTAATATTTTAACATTATCATACCAAGTGTTGAATAAAGACAGTGTGAATACTACCGTCTTACATCTAGGCGTAATATTGATATGCCAGCTTATGACGTGGCGGCTTCAATTTTATTGGAGAAAAAGCGGGAAATACATTTGTCACAGCATCATCACTTAAAAATTTCCTTCCAGGCAATACTGGCCTATGGTCTAAAAGGTAAGAAATGAAACGTTACTTTGTACTTGCCACATCTGTTTTTGCACTGGGGAACTGCACAATATTCAACCATTATTCCTGGGGCGTATATAGAATTTTATTTCGGGGGGGTGCCCAACCGGGGGTTAGGAGGCATGGTATTGGTCGAAAGAATAGGGGTCCGGGGTTCTCCCCGGGAAACTTTTGTATAATTTGGTGCAAAATGATTAGTATAAGGCTGTAAGCATCACTTTTTCAACCAATTCGTTGTGATGTTTTATGTTTGGTTAATGTCAAACACAGCTAAGACCATTTTAGGATACTTTTTATTAATACCCCCAGGGGCTCACATCTAGTGGGACGTGGGTTGGCGACCACGGGGCCCCAGCTGAGTCCGGCATTGCTTCCACTTCCTTGTGCCGGGCTCCTCTCCGTCTTCTTTCCTGTCGACCTCACTTGGTCAACACTTGTTCTCTTCCAACCCCGACGGTATTAGGGTATCCGAGGCCAAGGGAGTCTCTTCCTTTCGCGCCTTAATTGGCCCTTGTCTCGTCTTTTCTGATACCCTCCGCGAGGGGTCAGCCTTCTTTTTCATTTCCTTTTACCTCCTGCCTTGTGCTCAAGGCCCTTAAGGAGGCAGGGTGTATGTAGCCCCACCACTTCTGGTGCACCCTAGATAATGTTACACCCTCAAGGTCTCACGGCTGGTGAGTTCGGGAGTTGGCGATCCCGAGAATTCCTGAACTGGGTCCGGTTTTCCCCCTTTTATCCATTCCCTGTTAGGGCGGACCCTCTCCTCTTTCACTTTCCTACCTGCCTTTTATTGCTCTCCTTCCTTCCAAGTCCCTCAATCCGCCTTCTTCGAGGGTTGAGGGCATTTCTTTTCCTCCTGTCCTTTATTTGCCTTATTCTCCTTTTTTTTTCATTTCTTCTTCTAGTATATAAGTTTGTAGTTAGTTTTAGTTATAGTTTACATTTCATTATCATCTTCACGATCACCCAAACTATTAGGGGCCGATAACCTAGATGTTAGGCCCCTTAAAACAACAATTATCATCATCATCATCATCATTTTATTAATACAATCATCTTGCTCTCTTGATAGTGTTTACATCGAAAGAATTAATGTTACTGTTTTGGTTTACAACTCACACTAGAATATAGCATTGCCAAATCGGTTCATAGCTTCATCGTCTGTGAGAATAGATTACACCGCTGAGTCTGTTTTCGGAAGTAGAATTTCTTAAGTATGTTTTCAACCAACTCAAACTCCGTTCGGCAGTACCAGTAGCTACAGAGAGAGGCAAACTTGCCAAAAGTTTGATAATGGTATAAAAGTTAGGCAAAACACTTTTGTCACACGCTTCAGGGGCACTTGTTGCTGTTCTTGGTTCGTTCATAAGAGGGAAGGCACAGGAGAGTAATAAGAGGTTATGTTGTTACACATAAGGTCAGAGCAAACTGATTGTCACATTGTTTACATCGCTCTACTTTCGCCTTGCTTAGCAACGTTGCCATACGTCACTTAGTAACAATAGTACCTTGCTTTGCAACGTTGCCATACGTCACTTAGTAACAATAGTACCTTGCTTTGCAACGTTGCCATACGTCACTTAGTAACAATAGTACCTTGCTTTGCAACGTTGCCATACGTCACTTAGTAACAATAGTACCTTGCTTTGCAACGTTGCCATACGCCACTTAGTAACAATAGCACCTTGCTTTGCAACGTTGCCATACGTCACTTAGTAACAATAGTACCTTGCTTTGCAACGTTGCCATACGTCACTTAGTAACAATAGTACCTTGCTTTGCAACGTTGCCATACGTCACTTAGTAACAATAGTACCTTGCTTTGCAACGTTGCCATACGTCACTTAGTAACAATAGTACCTTGCTTTGCAACGTTGCCATACGTCACTTAGTAACAATAGTACCTTGCTTTGCAACGTTGCCATACGTCACTTAGTAACAATAGTACCTTGCTTAGCAACGTTGCCATACGTCACTTAGTAACAATAGTACCTTGCTTTGCAACGTTGCCATACGCCACTTAGTAACAATAGCACCTTGCTTTGCAACGTTGCCATACGTCACTTAGTAACAATAGTACCTTGCTTAGCAACGTTGCCATACGTCACGTAGTAACAATAGTACCTTGCTTTGCAACGTTGCCATACGTCACTTAGTAACAATAGTACCTTGCTTTGCAACGTTGCCATACGTCACTTAGTAACAATAGTACCTTGCTTAGCAACGTTGCCATACGTCACGTAGTAACAATAGTACCTTGCTTTGCAACGTTGCCATACGTCACTTAGTAACAATAGTACCTTGCTTTGCACCGTTGCCATACGTCACTTAGTAACAATAGTACCTTGCTTTGCAACGTTGCCATACGTCACTTAGTAACAATAGTACCTTGCTTTGCAACGTTGCCATACGTCACTTAGTAACAATAGTACCTTGCTTTGCAACGTTGCCATACGTCACTTAGCAACAATAGTACCTTGCTTTGCAACGTTGCCATACGTCACTTAGTAACAATAGTACCTTGCTTTGCAACGTTGCCATACGTCACTTAGTAACAATAGTACCTTGCTTTGCAACGTTGCCATACGTCACTTAGTAACAATAGTACCTTGCTTTGCAACGTTGCCATACGTCACTTAGTAACAATAGTACCTTGCTTTGCAACGTTGCCATACGTCACTTAGTAACAATAGTACCTTGCTTTGCAACGTTGCCATACGTCACTTAGTAACAATAGTACCATGCTTTGCAACGTTGCCATACGTCACTTAGTAACAATAGTACCTTGCTTTGCAACGTTGCCATACGTCGCTTAGTAACAATAGTACCTTGCTTTGCAACGTTGCCATACGTCGCTTAGTAACAATAGCACCTTGCTTTGCAACGTTGCCATACGTCACTTAGTAACAATAGTACCTTGCTTTGCAACGTTGCCATACGTCACTTAGTAACAATAGTACCTTGCTTTGCAACGTTGCCATACGTCACTTAGTAACAATAGTACCTTGCTTTGCAACGTTGCCATACGTCACTTAGTAACAATAGTACCTTGCTTTGCAACGTTGCCATACGTCACTTAGTAACAATAGTACCTTGCTTTGCAACGTTGCCATACGTCACTTAGTAACAATAGTACCTTGCTTTGCAACGTTGCCATACGTCACTTAGTAACAATAGTACCTTGCTTTGCAACGTTGCCATACGTCACTTAGTAACAATAGTACCTTGCTTTGCAACGTTGCCATACGTCACTTAGTAACAATAGTACCTTGCTTTGCAACGTTGCCATACGTCACTTAGTAACAATAGTACCTTGCTTTGCAACGTTGCCATACGTCACTTAGTAACAATAGTACCTTGCTTTGCAACGTTGCCATACGTCACTTAGTAACAATAGTACCTTGCTTTGCAACGTTGCCATACGTCACTTAGTAACAATAGTACCATGCTTTGCAACGTTGCCATACGTCACTTAGTAACAATAGTACCTTGCTTTGCAACGTTGTCATACGTCGCTTAGTAACAATAGTACCTTGCTTTGCAACGTTGCCATACGTCGCTTAGTAACAATAGCACCTTGCTTTGCAACGTTGCCATACGTCACTTAGTAACAATAGTACCTTGCTTAGCAACGTTGCCATACGTCACTTAGTAACAATAGTACCTTGCTTTGCAACGTTGCCATACGTTGCTTAGTAACAATAGTACCTTGCTTTGCAACGTTGCCATACGTCGCTTAGTAACAATAGTACCTTGCTTTGCAACGTTGCCATACGTCACTTAGTAACAATAGTACCTTGCTTTGCAACGTTGCCAAACGTCACTTAGTAACAATAGTACCTTGCTTTGCAACGTTGCCATACGTCACTTAGTAACAATAGTACCTTGCTTTGCAACGTTGCCATACGTCGCTTAGTAACAATAGCACCTTGCTTAGCAACGTTGCCATACGTCACTAAGTAACAATAGTACCTTGCTTTGCAACGTTGCCATACGTCACTTAGTAACAATAGTACCTTGCTTGGCAACGTTGCCATACGTCACTTAGTAACAATAGTACCTTGCTTTGCAACGTTGCCATACGTCACTTAGTAACAATAGTACCTTGCTTTGCAACGTTGCCATACGTCACTTAGTAACAATAGTACCTTGCTTTGCAACGTTGCCATACGTCACTTAGTAACAATAGTACCTTGCTTTGCAACGTTGCCATACGTCACTTAGTAACAATAGTACCTTGCTTTGCAACGTTGCCATACGTCACTTAGTAACAATAGTACCTTGCTTTGCAACGTTGCCATACGTCACTTAGTAACAATAGTACCTTGCTTTGCAACGTTGCCATACGTCACTTAGTAACAATAGTACCTTGCTTTGCAACGTTGCCATACGTCACTTAGTAACAATAGTACCTTGCTTTGCAACGTTGCCATACGTCACTTAGTAACAATAGTACCTTGCTTTGCAACGTTGCCATACGTCACTTAGTAACAATAGTACCTTGCTTTGCAACGTTGCCATACGTCACTTAGTAACAATAGTACCTTGCTTTGCAACGTTGCCATACGTCACTTAGTAACAATAGTACCTTGCTTTGCAACGTTGCCATACGTCACTTAGTAACAATAGTAATTTGCTTTGCAACGTTGCCATACGTCACTTAGTAACAATAGTACCTTGCTTTGCAACGTTGCCATACGTCACTTAGTAACAATAGTACCTTGCTTTGCAACGTTGCCATACGTCACTTAGTAACAATACTACCTTGCTTTGCAACGTTGCCATACGTCACTTAGTAACAATAGTACCTTGCTTTGCAACGTTGCCATACGTCACTTAGTAACAATAGTACCTTGCTTTGCAACGTTGCCATACGTCACTTAGTAACAATAGTACCTTGCTTTGCAACGTTGCCATACGTCACTTAGTAACAATATAACTTTGCTTTGCAACGTTGCCATACGTCACTTAGTAACAATAGTAATTTGCTTTGCAACGTTGCCATACGTCACTTAGTAACAATAGTACCTTGCTTTGCAACGTTGCCATACGTCACTTAGTAACAATAGTACCTTGCTTAGCAACGTTGCCATACGTCACTTAGTAACAATAGTATCTTGCTTTGCAACGTTGCCATACGTCACTTAGTAACAATAGTACCTTGCTTTGCAACGTTGCCATACGTCGCTTAGTAACAATAGTACCTTGCTTAGCAACGTTGCCATACGTCGCTTAGTAACAATAGTACCTTGCTTAGCAACGTTGCCATACGTCACTTAGTAACAATAGTACCTTGCTTAGCAACGTTGCCATACGTCACTTAGTAACAATAGTACCTTGCTTTGCAACGTTGCCATACGCGACTTAGTAACAATAGCACCTTGCTTTGCTACGTTGCCATACGTCACTTAGTAACAATAGTACCTTGCTTTGCAACGTTGCCATACGTCACTTAGTAACAATAGTACCTTGCTTTGCAACGTTGCCATACGTCACTTAGTAACAATAGTACCTTGCTTTGCAACGTTGCCATACGTCACTTAGTAACAATAGTACCTTGCTTTGCAACGTTGCCATACGTCACTTAGTAACAATAGTACCTTGCTTTGCAACGTTGCCATACGTCACTTAGTAACAATAGTACCTTGCTTTGCAACGTTGCCATACGTCACTTAGTAACAATAGTACCTTGCTTTGCAACGTTGCCATACGTCACTTAGTAACAATAGTACCTTGCTTTGCAACGTTGCCATACGCCACTTAGTAACAATAGTACCTTGCTTAGCAACGTTGCCATACGTCACTTAGTAACAATAGTACCTTGCTTTGCAACGTTGCCATACGTCACTTAGTAACAATAGTACCTTGCTTTGCAACGTTGCCATACGTCACTTAGTAACAATAGTACCTTGCTTTGCAACGTTGCCATACGTCACTTAGTAACAATAGTACCTTGCTTAGCAACGTTGTCATACGTCACTTAGTAACAATAGTACCTTGCTTTGCAACGTTGCCATACGTCGCTTAGTAACAATAGTACCTTGCTTTGCAACGTTGCCATACGTCACTTAGTAACAATAGTAACTTGCTTTGCAACGTTGCCATACGTCACTTAGTAACAATAGTACCTTGCTTTGCAACGTTGCCATACGTCACTTAGTAACAATAGCACCTTGCTTTGCAACGTTGCCATACGTCACTTAGTAACAATAGTACCTTGCTTTGCAACGTTGCCATACGTCACTTAGTAACAATAGTACCTTGCTTTGCAACGTTGCCATACGTCACTTAGTAACAATAGTACCTTGCTTTGCAACGTTGCCATACGTCACTTAGTAACAATAGTACCTTGCTTTGCAACGTTGCCATACGTCACTTAGTAACAATAGTACCTTGCTTTGCAACGTTGCCATACGTCACTTAGTAACAATAGTACCTTGCTTTGCAACGTTGCCATACGTCACTTAGTAACAATAGTACCTTGCTTTGCAACGTTGCCATACGTCACTTAGTAACAATAGTACCTTGCTTTGCAACGTTGCCATACGTCACTTAGTAACAATAGTACCTTGCTTTGCAACGTTGCCATACGTCACTTAGTAACAATAGTACCTTGCTTTGCAACGTTGCCATACGTCACTTAGTAACAATAGTACCTTGCTTTGCAACGTTGCCATACGTCACTTAGTAACAATAGTACCTTGCTTTGCAACGTTGCCATACGTCACTTAGTAACAATAGTACCTTGCTTTGCAACGTTGCCATACGTCACTTAGTAACAATAGTACCTTGCTTTGCAACGTTGCCATACGTCACTTAGTAACAATAGTACCTTGCTTTGCAACGTTGCCATACGTCACTTAGTAACAATAGTAATTTGCTTTGCAACGTTGCCATACGTCACTTAGTAACAATAGTACCTTGCTTTGCAACGTTGCCGTACGTCACTTAGTAACAATAGTACCTTGCTTTGCAACGTTGCCATACGTCACTTAGTAACAATACTACCTTGCTTTGCAACGTTGCCATACGTCACTTAGTAACAATAGTACCTTGCTTTGCAACGTTGCCATACGTCACTTAGTAACAATAGTACCTTGCTTTGCAACGTTGCCATACGTCACTTAGTAACAATAGTACCTTGCTTTGCAACGTTGCCATACGTCACTTAGTAACAATATAACTTTGCTTTGCAACGTTGCCATACGTCACTTAGTAACAATAGTAATTTGCTTTGCAACGTTGCCATACGTCACTTAGTAACAATAGTACCTTGCTTTGCAACGTTGCCATACGTCACTTAGTAACAATAGTACCTTGCTTAGCAACGTTGCCATACGTCACTTAGTAACAATAGTATCTTGCTTTGCAACGTTGCCATACGTCACTTAGTAACAATAGTACCTTGCTTTGCAACGTTGCCATACGTCGCTTAGTAACAATAGTACCTTGCTTAGCAACGTTGCCATACGTCGCTTAGTAACAATAGTACCTTGCTTAGCAACGTTGCCATACGTCACTTAGTAACAATAGTACCTTGCTTAGCAACGTTGCCATACGTCACTTAGTAACAATAGTACCTTGCTTTGCAACGTTGCCATACGCGACTTAGTAACAATAGCACCTTGCTTTGCTACGTTGCCATACGTCACTTAGTAACAATAGTACCTTGCTTTGCAACGTTGCCATACGTCACTTAGTAACAATAGTACCTTGCTTTGCAACGTTGCCATACGTCACTTAGTAACAATAGTACCTTGCTTTGCAACGTTGCCATACGTCACTTAGTAACAATAGTACCTTGCTTTGCAACGTTGCCATACGTCACTTAGTAACAATAGTACCTTGCTTTGCAACGTTGCCATACGTCACTTAGTAACAATAGTACCTTGCTTTGCAACGTTGCCATACGTCACTTAGTAACAATAGTACCTTGCTTTGCAACGTTGCCATACGTCACTTAGTAACAATAGTACCTTGCTTTGCAACGTTGCCATACGCCACTTAGTAACAATAGTACCTTGCTTAGCAACGTTGCCATACGTCACTTAGTAACAATAGTACCTTGCTTTGCAACGTTGCCATACGTCACTTAGTAACAATAGTACCTTGCTTTGCAACGTTGCCATACGTCACTTAGTAACAATAGTACCTTGCTTTGCAACGTTGCCATACGTCACTTAGTAACAATAGTACCTTGCTTAGCAACGTTGTCATACGTCACTTAGTAACAATAGTACCTTGCTTTGCAACGTTGCCATACGTCGCTTAGTAACAATAGTACCTTGCTTTGCAACGTTGCCATACGTCACTTAGTAACAATAGTAACTTGCTTTGCAACGTTGCCATACGTCACTTAGTAACAATAGTACCTTGCTTTGCAACGTTGCCATACGTCACTTAGTAACAATAGCACCTTGCTTTGCAACGTTGCCATACGTCACTTAGTAACAATAGTACCTTGCTTTGCAACGTTGCCATACGTCACTTAGTAACAATAGTACCTTGCTTTGCAACGTTGCCATACGTCACTTAGTAACAATAGTACCTTGCTTTGCAACGTTGCCATACGTCACTTAGTAACAATAGTACCTTGCTTTGCAACGTTGCCATACGTCACTTAGTAACAATAGTACCTTGCTTTGCAACGTTGCCATACGTCACTTAGTAACAATAGTACCTTGCTTTGCAACGTTGCCATACGTCACTTAGTAACAATAGTACCTTGCTTTGCAACGTTGCCATACGTCACTTAGTAACAATAGTACCTTGCTTTGCAACGTTGCCATACGTCACTTAGTAACAATAGTACCTTGCTTTGCAACGTTGCCATACGTCACTTAGTAACAATAGTACCTTGCTTTGCAACGTTGCCATACGTCACTTAGTAACAATAGTACCTTGCTTTGCAACGTTGCCATACGTCACTTAGTAACAATAGTACCTTGCTTTGCAACGTTGCCATACGTCACTTAGTAACAATAGTACCTTGCTTTGCAACGTTGCCATACGTCACTTAGTAACAATAGTACCTTGCTTTGCAACGTTGCCATACGTCACTTAGTAACAATAGTACCTTGCTTTGCAACGTTGCCATACGTCACTTAGTAACAATAGTAATTTGCTTTGCAACGTTGCCATACGTCACTTAGTAACAATAGTACCTTGCTTTGCAACGTTGCCATACGTCACTTAGTAACAATAGTACCTTGCTTTGCAACGTTGCCATACGTCACTTAGTAACAATACTACCTTGCTTTGCAACGTTGCCATACGTCACTTAGTAACAATAGTACCTTGCTTTGCAACGTTGCCATACGTCACTTAGTAACAATAGTACCTTGCTTTGCAACGTTGCCATACGTCACTTAGTAACAATAGTACCTTGCTTTGCAACGTTGCCATACGTCACTTAGTAACAATATAACTTTGCTTTGCAACGTTGCCATACGTCACTTAGTAACAATAGTAATTTGCTTTGCAACGTTGCCATACGTCACTTAGTAACAATAGTACCTTGCTTTGCAACGTTGCCATACGTCACTTAGTAACAATAGTACCTTGCTTAGCAACGTTGCCATACGTCACTTAGTAACAATAGTATCTTGCTTTGCAACGTTGCCATACGTCACTTAGTAACAATAGTACCTTGCTTTGCAACGTTGCCATACGTCGCTTAGTAACAATAGTACCTTGCTTAGCAACGTTGCCATACGTCGCTTAGTAACAATAGTACCTTGCTTAGCAACGTTGCCATACGTCACTTAGTAACAATAGTACCTTGCTTAGCAACGTTGCCATACGTCACTTAGTAACAATAGTACCTTGCTTTGCAACGTTGCCATACGCGACTTAGTAACAATAGCACCTTGCTTTGCTACGTTGCCATACGTCACTTAGTAACAATAGTACCTTGCTTTGCAACGTTGCCATACGTCACTTAGTAACAATAGTACCTTGCTTTGCAACGTTGCCATACGTCACTTAGTAACAATAGTACCTTGCTTTGCAACGTTGCCATACGTCACTTAGTAACAATAGTACCTTGCTTTGCAACGTTGCCATACGCCACTTAGTAACAATAGTACCTTGCTTAGCAACGTTGCCATACGTCACTTAGTAACAATAGTACCTTGCTTTGCAACGTTGCCATACGTCACTTAGTAACAATAGTACCTTGCTTTGCAACGTTGCCATACGTCACTTAGTAACAATAGTACCTTGCTTTGCAACGTTGCCATACGCCACTTAGTAACAATAGTACCTTGCTTAGCAACGTTGCCATACGTCACTTAGTAACAATAGTACCTTGCTTTGCAACGTTGCCATACGTCACTTAGTAACAATAGTACCTTGCTTTGCAACGTTGCCATACGTCACTTAGTAACAATAGTACCTTGCTTTGCAACGTTGCCATACGTCACTTAGTAACAATAGTACCTTGCTTAGCAACGTTGTCATACGTCACTTAGTAACAATAGTACCTTGCTTTGCAACGTTGCCATACGTCGCTTAGTAACAATAGTACCTTGCTTTGCAACGTTGCCATACGTCACTTAGTAACAATAGTAACTTGCTTTGCAACGTTGCCATACGTCACTTAGTAACAATAGTACCTTGCTTTGCAACGTTGCCATACGTCACTTAGTAACAATAGCACCTTGCTTTGCAACGTTGCCATACGTCACTTAGTAACAATAGTACCTTGCTTTGCAACGTTGCCATACGTCACTTAGTAACAATAGTACCTTGCTTTGCAACGTTGCCATACGTCACTTAGTAACAATAGTACCTTGCTTTGCAACGTTGCCATACGTCACTTAGTAACAATAGTACCTTGCTTTGCAACGTTGCCATACGTCACTTAGTAACAATAGTACCTTGCTTTGCAACGTTGCCATACGTCACTTAGTAACAATAGCACCTTGCTTTGCAACGTTGCCATACGTCACTTAGTAACAATAGTACCTTGCTTTGCAACGTTGCCATACGTCACTTAGTAACAATAGTACCTTGCTTTGCAACGTTGCCATACGTCACTTAGTAACAATAGTACCTTGCTTAGCAACGTTGCCATACGTCACTTAGTAACAATAGTACCTTGCTTTGCAACGTTGCCATACGTCACTTAGTAACAATAGTACCTTGCTTTGCAACGTTGCCATACGTCACTTAGTAACAATAGTACCTTGCTTTGCAACGTTGCCATACGTCACTTAGTAACAATAGTACCTTGCTTTGCAACGTTGCCATACGTCACTTAGTAACAATAGTACCTTGCTTTGCAACGTTGCCATACGTCACTTAGTAACAATAGTACCTTGCTTTGCAACGTTGCCATACGTCACTTAGTAACAATAGTACCTTGCTTTGCAACGTTGCCATACGTCACTTAGTAACAATAGTACCTTGCTTTGCAACGTTGCCATACGTCACTTAGTAACAATAGTACCTTGCTTTGCAACGTTGCCAAACGTCACTTAGTAACAATAGTACCTTGCTTTGCAACGTTGCCATACGTCACTTAGTAACAATAGTACCTTGCTTTGCAACGTTGCCATACGTCACTTAGTAACAATAGTACCTTGCTTTGCAACGTTGCCATACGTCACTTAGTAACAATAGTACCTTGCTTTGCAACGTTGCCATACGTCACTTAGTAACAATAGTACCTTGCTTAGCAACGTTGCCATACGTCACGTAGTAACAATAGTACCTTGCTTTGCAACGTTGCCATACGTCACTTAGTAACAATAGTACCTTGCTTTGCAACGTTGCCATACGTCACTTAGTAACAATAGTACCTTGCTTTGCAACGTTGCCATACGTCACTTAGTAACAATAGTACCTTGCTTTGCAACGTTGCCATACGTCACTTAGTAACAATAGTACCTTGCTTTGCAACGTTGCCATACGTCACTTAGTAACAATAGTACCTTGCTTTGCAACGTTGCCATACGTCACTTAGTAACAATAGTACCTTGCTTTGCAACGTTGCCATACGTCACTTAGTAACAATAGTACCTTGCTTTGCAACGTTGCCATACGTCACTTAGTAACAATAGTACCTTGCTTTGCAACGTTGCCATACGTCACTTAGTAACAATAGTACCTTGCTTTGCAACGTTGCCATACGTCACTTAGTAACAATAGTACCATGCTTTGCAACGTTGCCATACGTCACTTAGTAACAATAGTACCTTGCTTTGCAACGTTGCCATACGTCACTTAGTAACAATAGTACCTTGCTTTGCAACGTTGCCATACGTCACTTAGTAACAATAGTACCTTGCTTTGCAACGTTGCCATACGTCACTTAGTAACAATAGTACCTTGCTTTGCAACGTTGCCATACGCCACTTAGTAACAATAGCACCTTGCTTTGCAACGTTGCCATACGTCACTTAGTAACAATAGCACCTTGCTTTGCAACGTTGCCATACGTCACTTAGTAACAATAGTACCTGATTATAATGGTTTTTAATGTTTTAATTCATAAACAAATAATATATGTGACAAAAATTTCGGAGGGGGGGGGGCGTCCCCCCCCCCCTTATATGCGCCCCTGCATTATTCTATAATGTATAAAACTACGGATATTTAAGCGTAATTCGTAACTACAATTCACACAAGCTATTCATGGCTGCCCACAACACCGGTTTGTAAACAAAGTCACGTGATCGCGTGACGTCAGAGGGCGGTACTGGTCTAGTCGTCCATTGTGATGACTGTATTAGTGTGTGTTATCTGTTTTTAATTCAAGTAAGGACTGCAGACATTCGATTTTCAAGTAGTTCCCACTTTTGAAACCGTCAACGACCAACTAGTTCTGAACTTGGTTACTAGATGCCACCACAGTCGGCTCCTTGTGACGAACGTTGGAACCTAAGAGCATCAGTCAAATCTAACCTATAATTTAGCTTCACACAGGTGTAAATAGTGGAAGGTTCCTAATCATGCCATAAATCTATGACATTGGACCGCCGGCATTACTTCTCCTCCGAAGGACGGAACATGTTGGTCCATCTGATAACGTGTGTTCTTGTGGTGACTGTAGTGGTGTATGTCACTGTAGTTATTGGGGTCGAGGTTTGGTGTATGCAAGGAAGTGTGCAAGAATGCCTCGGATGAACACCATTTATAAACACCGAACTTCCATTTCGGCTTTGCCTTCGCGCTGTACGACTTTAAAAAAACGTTGTGAAATGGACTAATTGGGATATGAATTTAAACTGATGGAGATAAACAGTGCGAACACAATTATTAAAGCCAAATAGCATTACGTGCGAATTATTCTAAATTATAATAATTTAGTTAATGATGCATCAATAATCCAGTTCGTTTATCGAGGGAGAAGGTCACGCTGTATTGCATTCAGATATACAATGCCATAATGTTGTGCATGGTAAAACAGACGCTGGGGGCTGAAAACAATCGTCATCTTTCTAGCATTAATCCCGCTTTGTTGCAGGGTCTGTTTTTCTGCTCTCTTCTTTCCCTACTAATCGATCTTGAGCGTCTCTAGTTGAGGCATTCACCAGTGGCATGTCCTCCTGAATAGTTTCCAGCCAGCGCTTTCTCGGTCGCCGTCTTGGTCGTCGGCCTTCTGGACTGATGTCAAGTGCAGTTCTCGCAACTGAAGAGTGATTGCTACGCAGGACATGGCCATACCAACGTAGACGGCTCTCCCGCATTTTTATTTTTTTTATTTTATTTTTTTATTTTTATTGGAGCCAAACCAAATGTAGTTCGAGTATTGTCATTCCTGATGCGATCCAGTCTAGTAAGTCCCTGTGTCCAGCGAATCAACTTCAACTCCATGACATGTATTTGTTGTTTATGTCTCTTCGTTACTGGCCAGCATTCAGTACCGTACAGTGCTACTGATCAAACGATGGTTTTGTCAATTTTTGACTTCAGATACAGTGGCACATTCCGGTCAAAAAGGACTCCAGAGACCTTGCGTCATTTCAGTCATGCAGCGTTGACTCTCTTTCGAACATCTGGGAGTGATTAGTGTACCCAAGTATTTGAACAACCACTATTTTCGGAGTTCAGTGCCATCAATATGAATAGATTCTTCACTTGGTACTCCACACTCCATATATAATACTCTGTTTTCCCAATATTAAGTCGTAGGCCATGGGTGTCTAGTGCAGTTTTCCAACATTGAACATGTTGTTCCAATTCTTGGCGAGACTTGCATGCTACATTGATATCGTCAGCATAGAGCAAGGTCCAAGGATGTGGTTGCAGAAGTTCGGCTGCAATGTTATCAAGACAGATGATGAACAGGAGCGGGGACAAAGCTGACCACTGATGAACACCAACTCTGAGGGGAAAGTTGCGGAGTTTCCTGCAGCACATCGGACGTAGCTGGTGACATTCCTATAAAGAAGCTGAAGTCATTGAACATAGGCTTCTGGCACCTCATGCTGTCATTGCGTATACAATAGTAGATCTCGAGGTACCCTGTCAGATGCCTTTTCTAGATCCAAGAAGGCTATATGGAGTGGTTTCCTCTTTTCTGGGTGCCTTTCCATCAAAAGACGGGTGAAAACAATACCGAATAATAACCATAAAAATAATAATTAATACGGTAATTCAATCTGAAACTTTATACCAAATAGAATCCCTGATATTTGGAGGCATATCACTAAGTAAACATTCAGAAAAACAAGAAAAGAAAATTCTTAGAGATATCTTTGTGGAGAGAGGGAGTGTGAATGAAAAAGAGGTCTCACGAGTTATACCAACATTCTGAGAAAATATCAGACACTATTAGAAAAAGACGATTGAAATTTTATGAACATATTCAAAGAATGGAAAGTGAAAGAATTACTAAAAGAATATTTAATCATGCCTCCTCATTAAAAGGCAAAATTAACCCGATAATCTAAATTGAAAATGACCTCCAAGAAATCAACGTAAGAGACGAAAATTTCTGGGACAGGTGAACAAATTAGCAGTGTTACGTTTCTTGGCTCACCTCTCCCCTTGTTGAGTTCTCGAGTAAGGGAAGAATATTCAACTTCTATTTACCATTCTCTCAGGAACTATTAACAGTAACTGGTTGGTTGGTTCCTCAGTTTAGGGGTGCGACATTGTGGTCATATAGCCCCGTGTACCTTGGGTGTGTGTAGAATCTGTCTGATAACCGGTCTTAATTGTGATGGCTGTATTAGTGTGTGTTATCTGTGATTCAGGTAAGGGCTGCAGACGATCAAATTCAAGTAGTTCCTACTTTTGCTACCAAACGCTACGACACCTATCAGTCGTTTTGATTGAATCAAGTCTTTTCTGTATATGTATATCTATGACATTCGTCATATTCACTATATTGGCCCGTATTGAAATCTACAATTACTGATTATGGTTTCCATTTTTCAATATAATTCAAGATGTTGAAGAAATCGCAAGAATTACAGAATAATTCAATGTCTCCTATTTTCATGAACATGTGATTCTAAGAAGAATCATGCAATAAATATGAACCCAACGCCACTGCCTTTCTACCCTCCGACTTGTGTACTATTATTTCAAAACCGGTTTATTCCCTGATTCACTGAATATGACACTGTTTCTTGTTTCCCGCGAATTCTTGCACCTAACTCATTGTTTACAAAATCACTTAGGTATTATTAAGGATCAGGGCATGACACTGTTTCGTGATTCCCCCGAAATCTTGGACCTAACTCATTGTTTACAAAACCACTCATGTATTGTTAAGGATCAGGACATGACACTGTTTCGTGATTCCCCCGAAATCTTGGACCTAACTCATTGTTTACAAAACCACTCAGGTATTGTTAAGGATCAGGACATGACACTGTTTCGTGATTCCCCCGAAATCTTGGACCTAACTCATTGTTTACAAAACCACTCATGTATTGTTAAGGATCAGGACATGACACTGTTTCGTGATTCCCCCGAAATCTTGGACCTAACTCATTGTTTACAAAACCACTTAGGTATTGTTAAGGATCAGGACATGACACTGTTTCGTGATTCCCCCGAAATCTTGGACCTAACTCATTGTTTACAAAACCACTCATGTATTGTTAAGGATCAGGACATGACACTGTTTCGTGATTCCCCCGAAATCTTGGACCTAACTCATTGTATACTAAACCACATAGGTATTGTTAAGGATCAGGACATGACACTGTTTCGTGATTCCCTTGAAATCTTGGACCTAACTCATTGTTTACAAAACCACTTAGGTATTGGTAAGGATCAGGACATGACACTGTTTCGTGATTCCCCCGAAATCTTGGACCTAACTCATTGTTTACAAAACCACTTAGGTATTGTTAAGGATCAGGACATGACACTGTTTCGTGATTCCCCTGAAATCTTGGACCTAACTCATTGTTTACAAAACCACTTAGGTATTGTTAAGGATCAGGACATGACACTGTTTCTTGTTTCCCCCGAAATCTTGGACCTAACTCATTGTTTACAAAACCACTTGGGTATTGTTAAGGATCAGGACATGACACTGTTTCGTGATTCCCCTGAAATCTTGGACCTAACTCATTGTTTACAAAACCACTTAGGTATTGTTAAGGATCAGGACATGACACTGTTTCGTGATTCCCCCGAAATCTTGGACCTAACTCATTGTTTACAAAACCACTTAGGTATTGTTAAGGATCAGGACATGACACTGTTTCGTGATTCCCCGAAATCTTGGACCTAACTCATTGTTTACAAAACCACTCATGTATTGTTAAGTATCAGGACATGACACTGTTTCGTGATTCCCCTGAAATCTTGGACATAACTCATTGTTTACAAAACCACTTAGGTATTGTTAAGGATCAGGACATGACACTGTTTCGTGATTCCCCTGAAATCTTGGACCTAACTCATTGTTTACAAAACCACTTAGGTATTGTTAAGGATCAGGACATGACACTGTTTCGTGATTCCCCCGAAATCTTGGACCTAACTCATTGTATACTAAACCACTTAGGTATTGTTAAGGATCAGGACATGACACTGTTTCGTGATTCCCCTGAAATCTTGAACCTAACTCATTGTTTACAAAACCACTCAGGTATTGTTAAGGGTCAGGACATGACACTGTTTCGTGATTCCCCCGAAATCTTGAACCTAACTCATTGTTTACAAAACCACTCAGGTATTGTTAAGGGTCAGGAAAGAACCTCTCATTCACATAAAAAATATAAAATTGGTCTTTCTTGCTGGTAGCATGCTGAGCTTCTATGCCCAAAGTCGTGGGTTCAAACCTGGCCGAAGTCGTCGGATATTTTTAAGAGCGTTAAAAATCCCTCAGTATGCCTTCCTTTGGAAGGGAAGTAAAGCCGGTGGTCCCATGTCATAGATTTATGGCATGTTAAAGAACCTTCCACTAATTACACCCGCGTGAAGCTAAATTATGGGTTATATTTGACTAACGCTCTTAGGTTCGCCAGGAGCCGACTGTGGTGGCATCCAGTAACAAAGTTCAGAACTAGGTGGTTGTTGACGGTGTCGTTTGGTAGCAAAAGTTGGAACTACTTGAAAATAGAATGTCTGCAGTCGTTACTTGAATTAAAAACAGATAACACACACTAATACCGCCAACACAATTAACGCCGGTTATCAGACAGATTCCACACACACCCAAAGTACACGGGGCTACATGACCGCGTTCTCGCAGCCCCTAAACTGAGGAAGCAACCAACCAACCAACCGCTCTTTCTTTCATTGCATCATGCCAAGTACTATAATTTCCTGAAGCAAATGCAGGAAAACCACGGAAAGACAGTCCTAAGACGGCTTAGGAGGAAATCAAACCCAGAACCTTAAAAAGTGCGGTGTCAATATTACCTCGAATACACATAAGGTGGCAAACAACTTAGGAGTATCAAACAACTTGAGTAAAACAAGCAACAATTTGTGGAGGTGGAATGTGGTGAGAAAACTCTGTCTTTGACTGAGGCAGTGGGCTAATTATAGAGTCTCGCTTTAGCTAACGAGACGTTGGATTTCAAAAGAACACAAAACAACAACAGCGTGAAATTGCAACGCAAAAGCGAAAGAGTTTGTTCGCTTTCCCCACTGGCTCCCTTCTAAAACATAACTGCACTATATTCTACCAGGATCAGCCAATTACACCGCTTTAACCTTCCACTCTGGATTTCACTTTTATTTATTTGCCACGCCTAAAGTAGTTTTGACAGACTGAAAGATTCGGATGTATTTATGCACAGTGAACAATGATTTTTCATGATTTAAGAATACCTTTCAGGAGCCAGATTCCGGTGTTAGGTAGGTTGGTTCCGTAGTTAAGGGCTGCGACAACGCGGTCATATATCCCCGTGTACTTTGGGTGCGTGTATTATCTGTTTTCTTTTAATTCAAGTAAGGACTGCAGACGTCATCTCCGTAGCGTAGCGGTCAGCATGGTTAGCTGCCGCCCCGGAGGTCCTGGGATCGATTCCCGGCTTTGCCACGAAATTTGAAAAGTGGTATGAGGACTGGAACGGGGTTTACCCAGCCTCGGGTGGTCCAAATGAGTAGAGGGGTTTCGATTCCCACCTCAGCCATTCTCGAAGTGGTTTTCCGTGGTTTCCCACTTCGTTTTCGGGCAAATTCTGCGATGGTCCCTACTGTAAGGCCACGGCTGGCTCCTTCCCTCTTCCTTGCCTATCCATCCCAATCTTCCCTTCCCTTCCCATCCCATCCCTCATGAGGGCCCTGTTCGCTTTGCAGGTGAGGCCACCTGGGCGAAGTGCTGATCACACCTCCCCAGTTGTATCCAATCCGACCAAGTGTTCCCAGCTCTAGGACACTGCCTGGAAAGGCGGTAGTGGTGAGTTCCCTCGCTGAGTCCGTGGGAACCACCAACATGGAGGGTAAAATTTACCAAAGAAAAAAGGATTGCAGACGATAAACTCAAGTAATTCCTACTTTAGCTACCAAGTGCTGCCGTCTACGACACCTAGCTGTAAACATGGCTACTACTTGATGCCATCGCAACCAGTGCCTGGTGATGAACGTTGGAACTTAAGAGCATTAATCAAACCTAACCTACAAATTTTGCTTCACTCAGGTTTAGTTAGTGTAAGGCTCTTTTACATACCATTAATCTATGGCATGGGACCACCGGCTTTACTTCCCCTCCCAAGGAAGGCATAATGAGGGATTTTTAACGCTCTTAAAAAATCCGGTGACTTTGGCAGGGTTTGAACCCGCGATCTTGGGCATAGATGCTCAGCGTGCTACCAACTACGTCACCGAAGCCGCAATTAGAGATCAACGTACAGTACACAGTAAACGTGTCGAACGACCCAACTGCTTGGTACAACGTTGCACTTTGTGACATACAGGGTTTTTTAGCGTATGGCTTTTGGTGCCGGGAGTGTCCGAGAACAAGTTCGGCTCGCCAGAGTTTGTAGCTGCTTCAAGGCGTACATCCATGGGGTGAGCTACAAGTACCGTTGCGTGTGGAGTGTTGTCTAGGGAGGAAAGTTTGAATGTAAGGACGAGGAGTGAGAAGGTAGCGGCTGTGGCCTATAGTTAGGGACCAATCACGGCATTTTCCTGAAAGGAAGATGAATAATAATAATGTTATTGGTTTTACGTCCCTTTTAACTACACTGGCTTTTAGAGACGCCGGGGTGCCGGAATTTTGCCCCGAAGGGGATCTTTAACGTGCCAGTAAATCTACGGACACGGCTCCCTCGCATTTGCGCACCCTCAAATGCTAGCTGACTGCGCCAGGATACGAACCTGCAACCTTGGGCTCAGCAAGCGAGAACGTTACCCCTGAGCCACGCAGCCAGCCAAGAAAGAAAGAAAGAAAGAAAGGAAGGAAGATGGGAAACCACAGAAGACCATCTTCAAGGTTGCCGGCGGGAGGATTCGAACCTCCTCAACTCCTGGATGTGAGCGACTGCCAGCAGCCACGCCGTAACGACCACGGCTAACTCACTCGGGTGATATAAGGCCTACAGTAATTTAGGGAAACTCTGCTTTCTGCCGCTGGTAGCACTGGAGTGAACGTTTCACATTACAAACAGTTGTGCGATTCTGCGTTACGATATTCATTGCTTGAAGGTGCTGACAAGGAAAGCTAAGAGACTACATGGGGCAACCGATAAATGAATATTCACTAGACCCAGCTTGGTTAGCAAACCTGAATTATAGCAAACTTTCTCTTTTTATGGTACTACTTGGCTTTTAAGCCCTGATGTTGTTGTTTGAGTCCTCAGTATTTTGACTGGTTTAATGCAGCACTCCATGCCTCCCTGTCTTGAGTTAATCGTTTCATCTCTACATAGCTACCACACCCTACATCCAAGGCAATCTGTTTAAAATATTCTAACCTTGGTCTACCCCTACAGATCTTGTTCTCTACTCTTCCTTCCATAACTAAGCTTGCTATTCCTGGGTGTCTTAGTATATATCCTACCAACCTATCTCTTCTCTTCATTAGCAATCGCCAGAAACATCTCTCCTCTCCCACTCGTCTTAATACCTCTTCGATTGTAATTCTATCTACCCAACTGATTTTCTTCATTCTCCTGTATCACCACATTTCAAACACTTCAATTCTCCTCTTTTCTGCTGCACCAATAGTCCAAATTTCACTTCCATAGCGCACCACGCTCCAGACAAAGGCTTTCAAAAATTACTTCCTAACACCTAAATCTATATTCGATGCCAACAGATTCATTTCTTGTAGAAATGCTTACCTTGCCTGAGCCAACCTACTTTTTATATCCTCTTTGATTCGACCATCACTGGTTATTTTGCTTCCTAAGTAACAGAAGTCTCCTACTTCCTTTAGCTTTTCACCTGCCAATTTGATGTCCATAGAGGTGATGAATTCCTTTTACTTTAGATTCCGCCATGGTCCGTATTGACAAGAGATTATAAACCAATATTTCCGTCAATGAATACCAAACAATGTATGTTAAACTGTGTTAACACTTACATTCGTGGGACATGTTTCGGGGCCATGCTGCTCCCATCTTCAGCCACTTCATCCCCTCAATGTCATCGTGTGTTCTCAAAGATATCTCATTATAAAAGATGCTCACACAAACAAACATTAAAAACAATAAAAACAATCTAAAACACTATATTAAAAATACACATACTGTACGTATAAACTTATACAAATATATCGAAACTCAGAATGTCTGTCACCATGTCCATGTAAAAAAAAATCCTCTTCTACGTTGAAGTTGGTCCAATCGACCGTTTTGGCCTTAGGTATTAATCACTGTACATATTACGGAGTGACCAGTCCTTTAAATTATAGTGCTTGATACGAAAAATGGCACACGAACCGGTCAATGCGGACCATGATAGATATCGTAAATTATCTGTCTTTTCCAATGACATCTACAAATGTGCATTTTTAGTATAGTGTTTTTAGATTGTTTTTAATGTTTGTTTGTGTGAGCATCTTTTATAATGAGATATCTTTGAGAACACACGATGACATTGAGGAGATGAAGTGGCTGAAGAAGGGAGCAGCATGGCCCCGAAACATGTCCCACGAATGTAAGTGTTAACACAGTTTAACATAAATTGTTTGGTATTGATTGACGGAAATATGTTGTACTATATTGGTTTATAGAGGTGATGAATGTAAGCAAATGTTAAACTTAAAGTCATTAAGGGCTGTTTTCACCAACTCTTTACTAATGGTTAGTTATTTAATTCCCATTTAACTTAAATACGGGAGTTAATGCGTGATTATCGTCGATGCTTTTCATGAGGTCATTCGGGTTCCTAATTATTTAAATACCCTTTACGGCTCTCGCGCATGCGTAGACTCTGTTTCACCCTGGAGAAACATGGCGGACAGAACAAGAAGTGTCTAGCACTGATCGTTGTTTGCGATAATTATAATTACATAATTATAAAGGAAGGGAAAAGCAAAAGACGTTATTTGCTTGGCTGCCATGTTCGTTTTGTAGTTAACAGGGTTTTGAAAGTCACATAGATGAACTACGAGTAGTTCCCTTCATCACTCTCAGCTTACTGAATATTGGATCAGCTAGTTAATGAGAGCAAACTGGTAGTGATTCTGCATCTTTTGCAGCTTGATTCATTAACAGGCTTTCAGTGTTGCCGATACAAACTGATATTTTAGTTCTTCAGTCAGCCAACACGAATTTGCCCAATGACTGGGCGTGATACAATGTATAAAATATGTAAATACACTCCTGGAAAAATTACATGTATTAGATATGATCACTACTATAATGGGGCAACCTTCAAGTGGTCGTCATCAGATCCTGATCTATGTGTTGAGGTTTAAATCATGCACTAATGCGCAACCTCGTGCCTCGCTGGCATCGGGAGAGCTTGGGTTCGAACCCCACCTCAGCCGTCCTGGAAATGGTTTTCGTGGTTTCCCATTTTCACCACCAGGCAAATGCCGGGACGGTTCCTTCCAATATCCCTTCCCTGACCCGTTGTGAAAAGAAAAGTACATGGCCAATGGCTGCATTAATAAAATTATTAATATAATTATTTTAAACTACCATTTTAGCATGTTTTTGGTGTTTAAGTTCGACCCTGACTATTATACTGTATGTCAGAAAACAGTACTATAATGAGGGTCATTATAACTCTATTTTTCATTATGAAACAGTTTCTCCCACCAATCAGAGCTCAAGAAACAGTTGTTTGACCAATTAGATTATTAGATGCGCTGAGTTCCACGGCCTTCTAATTTAAATTTCACTGTCTGGCCTAGTGTCATAGTAGGGTAAACTAGGAGGCCATGGTCAAATACAAGGCATTCTCTGCGTCTCATGCGCTCTGTTCAGTACATAAAACTGGCGAAATCTCGACAGATATTCATGAATATTTGTGTTCGAAAATAAAATAGTTATAATAATTATCGTCGAACATAAACAGTCGTATGTAACTCGCCTATAATGGTAATTAAGACACTCGTATGGAAATTATAAAACTCGCATACGCTCGTTTTATAAACATACTCGTGTCTTAATTATTGCCATTATAGGCTCGTTGCATAATGTACTATTATTCGGTAATACGATTCACATTTTGAATCTCGTTATTCGGTTGGTTTGTTTTGTCTTCAGATTTCGTGAACTACGCGAGTAATGGTGTATATGCACGTGTATACAATTTAGAATATAACAATATAATAAATAAATAAATGTCGCCTCCGTGGTGTAGTGGTCAGCGTGCTTAGCTGCCACCCCGGAGGTCCGAGGTTCGATTCCCGGCTCTACCACGAAATTTGAAAAGTGGTATGAGAACTGGAACAGGGTCTACTCAGCATCTTAGGGGAAGATGACCTCGTAGTTCCTCCCCTTAAAACAACAATAACTATCTACTCCGCCTCGGGTGGTCCAAATGAGTAGAGGGCGCTAGTCCCGCCTGACACGATGTCAAGCTCCAGGACACTGCCCGTAGAGGCGGTAAAGGTGGAATCCCTCGCCGAGTCCGTGAGGCACGCCTACCTGCAGGGTAAATTGACTGCGAAAAAAAAAAAAATAGCATGCACTAGAATTGTATTTGAATAGGCTATGTTTACTTATCTCAGTGGAGCTCCTACCCTATCGCTGTCTCTTCCCCGCCCAGACACTCGGCAAATTGGTGTTGACCGACTGAAGAGTTACAACTGACAGTTAACAAACTATTAGTGTGCTTGTCTGCAAATAAAAGTTAAATTTCAAATACCGTGTCTGTACATTGCACTCGTGATTGTGGAGACAAATCAAAACACAGTGAGAAAGCAAACATGGTTTAGTACCTTGTAAAGTAGACTTGGATCTAACTGAGACACAGCCTGTCCCCGCCCTATCTCGCTAAAACTTCCTGCTAGCCTCAGCTGAGCAAACGCGATTCCAATAGGACCACACCAAATCCCACGTGAAACCTAAAAAGTCGTCAGGATATGTGAGCGACAGCTGGATTAGTCCACGTCTTGGATGCACAAATGATTCTTCCAAAGGCAACGCTTCCTGGGTACAGCAGTCCGCTGAACTGTGACACCAGGCTTAGTAGCCTTCGGATGTTTATAACATGTCATATTCTTTTTCCGACTTTAATTTCATGTAATAATAATGTTTTTGCGTTTCAAGGTCAAATTTCCTCTATACTGTATTTGCGAGCATGATCTTACGTTCAGATGCATTTCACAACACCTTCATTCTCCTTTCTCTTACTCAGAACACAACATCGAACTAATCGCGTAGCGTAGTGACTAGCATACTTCACCCATTCTATTGATGGCCCAAATGAATTAGTGGTTCAAACACCCTCACAGTTGGGCGGAGCACATTTTAATATTATGTTCGACGATGTCGAAATGCAAATATTATATGTCAGAAAACTGTATCATAATGAGGGTCATTATAGTACTATTCTTCATTGTGAAACAGTTTCTCAAACCAATCAGAGCTCATTCATTGACCAATTAGGTACTTGATAGCTTCGCACATGCGCTCGAAATCCAACTTGTCGGACATGAATTACATGATTTGAAAGTTGACAATGTAACCTATGTTGGAGCAACCAAATTAGTTACGATCCCAACACACAAAGACAAAATCAACGCGAACCTTTACGGTAACAAGAAAATACTATGATATATGCATGTAATTTAGGAATCTACGTCCAGAGGTTTGCAACACACCATCCTTCGACCCTAGCCTATACCGACATGGAAAGTGTGAACCGTGCGTAATGTTTGTATAAACAATCTGCGAAATATTGCAATATAAATAGCATTGTACCTTAATATCCGCAACTCGAATTTCTACACAGGGCATTGCATTTGTACGATTTCGCCGACAATTTTAGTGAGTGGTGTTGTTGACATAATCCCACCGGAACGGCATGGAGGAAGCAGGCGTATGACATTAGATCCACGGAAATAATAATCCAGCTCTCTGTTCAGTAAAGAGATTTCTTATGCGAAACTTTTCCGCCAGATGTCATGATTGTTCTATTTGGGAGTCCATTGATTTACCTTCCGTTGACATTCTATACGCATCGAATTTGAAGAATCACTAGTTGATAATACGATACATTTTAATTTTAAAGCGTTTGTAACAGCCTATTTTGTGTGGAGAGCTGCATCAAACCAGTCAAAAGACTAAAGACTCAATCATTTTGTGTTATTTCACCAAAATAACAAAATGATCCTACATAGTACCTGTGCGCTATCTGTTGGTGCTACTTCAAGATAAACAATGTTTCAAAGCTTTCGAATTTGTTATTGAGTAGGGAGCAAATGCTGAGCCCACACAATTCCTAAGAAAAGAAGAACAAAGCTTTGGAAGGACTTTGATCCTTATTGGGAATCCAGCACATGTGCTCTTCACATAAGTCAGCTGACAGATTCTCGACAGATATTTATGAATATTTATGGTTGGTTGGTTGGTTGGTTGGTCGGTTGGTTCCTCAGTTTAGGGGCTGCGACAACGCGGTCATATAGCCCCGTGTACTTTGGGTGTGTGTAGAATCTGTCTGATAACTGGTGTTAATTGTGATGACTGTATTAGTGTGCGTTATCTGTTTTCAATTCAAGTAAGGACTGCAGGCATTTATTTTTTTCAAGTAGTTCCTACTTTTGCCGCCAACAGCCACCGTCAGCGACTACTAGTCCAGAACCTGGTTACCAGATGCCACTGCAGTCGGCTCCCGGCAACGAACGTCGGAACCTAAGAGCGTTTGTCAAATGTTTAACCTAACCTAATTTAGCTTAACACATGTGTAATTAGTGGAAAGTTCTTTAACATGTCATAAATCTATGACATGGGACCGCCGGCTTTACTTCCCCTCCGAAGGAAGGCATACTGAGGGATATAACGCTCTTAAAATCCGACCACTTCGGCCGGGTTTGAACCCGCGATCTTATGAATATTTATGTTAGAACATATAATAAAGTTATAATTTTCGTCGAACATAAACAGTCGTAAGCAACTCGCCTATAATGGTAATTAAGACACTCGTTTTATAAACATATTCGTGTCTTAATTATTGCCGTTATAGACTGGTTGCATAATGTACTATTATTGTTAATGTTGTAAACAATTCTTACCAGACAAAGTAAGCAAAAACGCAAAATTAAGCAGGTTGAAATGCTAAGAGGCCCGGAGAGTTTTCAAATTGCGAGTCTTGGAGAGTTCTATCAAACTAAAATAAACAAGTAGTTCCCTGACGAACTAAAAAGCCTAGTTTTCTCAAAATGTAAAATTATTTCCAATCTATATAGACCTCTCTAGAATAATGACGAAATCAAGTTGGTAATACTAACATATCTAAGTACTGCAGTTTGAAATACACCTGAAATAGTGTAGCCTAATAGAGTAACTTACTACAGTTGGCTGCCCTGGAGACACCGAATATAGCCTAATCCTAGTTCCATCTCTTAAGGTATAGAATGCACATACAAATTTGGTTAAAGTCTAATGGATAGTATGGACTTTACATGCTGTTTGATATTGGATTTATCAGTGCGCGTAAATCATGTTGGAAACAATGTCATGTATGTGATGCTCAGAATTAATCTGAAATATTACGATCTATTATGGTGCCAATTTTAAATAAAAACCATTTGTTAGTATAGAAGGTGCATGTAATTAAAATTTGAAAATATCAGAAAGCTTAGAATCATGTTGGCAGCACTGAGGTATTTTAGTTACTCCAAATTAATCTAGAATGTCAGGTACTATACGTGTGCAAAGTTCAGAGCTGTTGGCTTGCATCCTTTCTGATATATTGATATTAAGATTAAAACATAGAGACAGGATTTATTAACAGTTGGCAGCACTGGTGGCTCTTTAGAATACACATAGTCATATCTGTTTTAGTACACATAGCACATACGAAATTTGGTTGAAATCCAATCGATAGTATAGAAGTTACATGCATTTAAAAATTGAACCTATAAGCAGGCTTAGAATCATGTTGGCAACACTGGCATGTATGGACTTCTGAAAATTAATCTGGAATGTTATTATCTATATACAGGGTGATTCTTATTAACGTTTAAAACTCTCTGTAGCGACGCAGATGGCATTGAGACAAGTAATTTGATATAGGACACTTAGGGTCACAAGTGTCCGGAAATACCTTAAAAGTGAACCACAACTGTTAAACATATGACGTCATCAGGTGTCGGCTACGCTCGAGCGGTCAGGCCCGCGCACTCATACGCACACCAAAGCAAACGTTGAATATCATATCACTCTGGCTCCGTGTCTGCGTTTGCGACTTCGGCGCGTGAGGTTTGAGGTTCGAATCCGGGGCATATCTATCATCCTTTTCTGTTCTCTCTCTTCTCCTTTCAGGTGGAAGAAGATTGTTAGTTGACATTAAGAACGCTTTGTATTACAAATGTTATCGGAAGCGTTCGGGAATTTTACACTGGATTCGATAGGATGGGGAAAATTAGTCATTCGACAAGAACTGCTGTACTAGATAACAACTGTTTGAGAGTTCTCAACCACACAGTTCAATACAGTACGTCAAATGAACCGCTTTACATTCCATGAGCTTGCAGACATGCACCTTTGTTATGGTGCTGCGAATTCGAACGCACTTGCTGCAAGGCGGCTGTGCCAACAACGATTTCCCAAACGCGTTCTGTCTTCTCACGTGACCCTCAGCCGTTTGTGGGTTATAATGTTTAACAGCAAGAAAGTTTGGTGATACATGCGCAAAATGAAAGCGTTGCTTCCACTTGAATGGTGAAGAGAGAGAAAAATATGATGATGGATAGGGCACGGAATTGAACCTCGAACCCCACGCACCCGAGTCGCATACGCAGACATGGAACCAGAGTGATATGGCATTCAAAGTTTGCTTTGGATGCTTTGGTGTGCGTAAGCGTGCACGGGCTTGACCGCTCGAGCTGAGCCGTCACCTGATGACGTCATATGTTTAACAGTTGTGGTTCACTTTTAAGGTATTTCCGGACACTTGCGACCCTAAGTGTCCTATATCAAATTACTTGTCTCAATGCCATCTACGTCGCTACAGAGAGTTTTAAACGTTAATAAGAATCACCCTGTATATACCAATTTTGGATTCGTTCGCATGCATAACATAACGTGTGAGATATCCAACATAGAGGTCAAATTTCAATTGTGATTGTTTAGCAGTTGGTAACACTGACGTCAATTTCAAATATGGCCTTGAGATATTCAGGTATAGATCTTTACTCATACCAAATTTGGTTTCGATGACTGAAGCTGTTTAGGAGTTGATAGGGGGACACACACACACAGACAGACGGACAGACAGCAGGACAGACAAACAGACACACATTTTCCCGGTTCGATCTCATAAGTCTACATTATCCTCATTTTTGCAAAATGAGAAAAGTAGGCTAAAAATTTCGAAAATCACTTCCGGTCTAAATGCAGTTCCGCAAAAATAGCCTAAAATCGGTTGGATGTTGTGTTCCAGGCCTCATCACAGGAAATGATCCACTACTCGCCCCGAAAGGAGCGACACAGTGATCGGGAGAGTGCACTACTCGGCCTGAAGCTCGTGGTCCAACCACATCACTTTGAGGGGGGACGACTCAAGATCCGCTGTATCGCCAGTATCTATGACGTCTACTGGCAGAGCACGGAGAAGAGTGTGGAGGAGGATCGACCCAGGACCACCCAGCAGGAGACTGTGGGACCTGAGTTCCCCCCTAGCTTCTCTGAGATATCCACCATACATCCCCGGTTCTTGGACGAGGACGACTACGAGTATGATGTCGTAGGTAAGAAGAGGGTACTAATTTATTTATCCATTTACTAGCATCCCGCCCCGGCTTCGCCTGGGAACAGTTATGAATTGCATTACGTGATAAACGTTTGTTCTTTATCGATGTCAATGTCCGTTTTACATCTCAGCATGATGGGTTAAAATCACTGACTGGACTATTAATTATATTATCATGGAGATGCATGTGCAACGAATTCTTGTCAGACGGGAAAAGTTCTCACGGGAAATTAAGAAAAGCCGAGTTGCACTTCAAGGGAAACTCCAAACACAACCACTCTTCTCTGAAGGATTAACTCAACACGACTCGACAGTTTGCTGCTGGCTGTGTCTGGGGTAATAGGCTCACTCGCTAGCTAGGCTGTAACTGGGGTGATAGGCTCGCCGCTATGTAGCTCGTAAACTATCGCCTCAGCAATCGAACGGGGATTGTTGGAAGAAATGAAAACGTAGTGGGCGATGTATTGAAGATAGAGATATGCTCTCCGTGACTTTTTTGTAGAACTTTTCATGCTGAACAACTCTTACACTCACAGTATACTGATATCTTGAACGACTTGCCTAGCGTAAGCTTAAAAAGCGCACGGACGCCAGGTTTGTTTGTTTTTCGACTTTTTCACTGAAATCGTTACCGCTTGGCTTTCTTTGATCATAAATAAATTATTTTTCACAGAAACCTTTCTTTACAGAATGGTGAATCCCGCATCAAAGTCCATCCAGTGGTTCTCGGGATTACCCGTGACATCCAACTTTAAAACTTACTAAGGCTTTCCTTTATCTTAACGAAACAGTTTATTCAAGACTAGACAAGTTCCATCCAAAGATGTGGTAAGAAAACCAAACAGATGGCTAGGAATCACAGATGAAGACTGTCAAGACAGGAAACAATTCACTTGCTAACATAAAGGTTGTTGTGGAAGAGAGAGAGCGCAGGGCAGGAGAATAGGCGCAACACTGGCTCTTCAGATTGTATATTTTATCAAAATTTGTTTATTCATCCTTGCTGCATCTATTCTGACCATGTGTCCATAGAATCTCAGTCGTCTTTCCCTGATTGTTGTTTCCAGGTCTTCCATCCTTTCGTGTATCTCCTTGTTTGATCTTAGTCTGTAGTTTCCCCTGTACCACTCTTCTCAGTATTCTCCTTTCAATGTTCAGGAGCTTTTCCAGGCTCGTCAGGTTGGCCCTTTCCACAGCACACCACATAGGATCACCAGTTTTTATCACAGCATTGTAGTGTCTCGTATTTGCGTTAATAGATAGGTTCCTTTTGCTGAATATATCTTTGGTGGTGAAGTTTAGTTTTTCTAGTTTAAGACTTATGTCTTCTATTGCCTCTTTTGTCCATTCCATTGTTGCTGATGATCTCTTATTTAATCAATGTATAAATATTTATTTACAAAATATTGTTCCGCTCTGATCCGCAATATGACTCGAAAGTGGCAAAAGTCCACAATATCAAGTTTAATTATACAAAGTACACCAACTAGGAAAAGAAAAATAACAATAAACAATTGAAGAACAAATAGAAGAGTTACCAAATAAATTATTAAAATATACAGATTAGACCAAATTACTATACAAATAGAAACAAGTAAGCTATATAAACAAACACAAAGAGTAGCCTAGATTCCAGGAGAAAATGGGATTCGACAATCTTTACTTCAACTTTAAAGTTTTCTCTAATTTCCTTCATTGCTTGTTCAATGTATAAATTGAAACGTAAGGGTGATAAGTCGCAGCCTTGCTTTACACCTTTCTGAATAACAGCTTCTCGCTCATGTCCTTCGGCTCTAATAACTGATGTCAGGTTTCTGTAGACCACCCTCCTATCCCTATAGTTCATTCGAATCCTCTTGAAAATGTCAAATAACTTACTCTAATCAAAGTTATCAAAAGCCTTTTCTAAGTCTACAAATGCCATGAACGTTCTCTCATCTTTCCTTAGTGTACCTTCGAAAATCAGCCTAAGACATAGTACAGCTTCCCTTGTTGCTACGTTTCTCTTGAAACCAAATAATGGAACATAAGCAGGAAATATTAAATATAAATATAAATGCCGATTCACAGTATACATTACGTAACCTTTCCGTTTCCTTTCCATCACATCTCCGTACATGAAAGTTTACTGTAGTTTAAATGAGTACATGCATACTGCACATTACATACACCATCCATGAGCCTTGCATTTACCGACAGGATTGTTTCGCAGCAATGTTTACGGAACGTATGCGGACATATATTGACAGTGTGCATCCACTTCCATTCCGTATGTAGGCGTGTTTTGGCGCTTTCTCTGATTTTAACCTGGATTAGGTTTTGTTACACTTTGCGGTTACACTCGCCTCAACGAAATAGTGAATTCGAGAAACATGCTTTAGTAAATTTATCGGGATTTTAAAATGAACAATATTCCGTCGCAACCTAAAGTAATTTGTGTCTTTTATTCTTATTTTCAACATCACCTGAAACAGTACCTCATGGAATTTACCTACACGTAAGATATACGGCAAAATAAGCAACTTGACATGAAATCCCTTCTAACTGGAAAATATTTGTATCATCTGTTAGCTCTTGGAATAAAGTAGCATATTCTCCGTCTGTATTTCGCTCTTTTAATATCTCATGAACCCATTTTCATCGTTTCCTCGTTCTTGTCCTACGCTCCTCCTATTCTAAAATATTAGCATATAGGACTAATTTTTTTTCTTGACCACATTCTGTCACTAAATCCCAAAATTGACGCATATCGTCGTGACAATTGAACGCTACTGTAATGCACTGTAATGTGTGAATACAACAACCTTTAACGCAGGGGGTATGGAAAGGTTACGTAATGTATAGTGTCAATCGACCTTAAAGGACGTTTTTCAAAATACCCAAGTACACTTAGCCTACCTTGCCAACTGCGCGGAGCAGCACCTGTCTCCGCCCATTTAAACAACAAACACCACGTTCTTATTGTGTCCCGATTGCTCTTATGTTGCAGATGAGTTAGGGGTTGCCGTGTCGGAGTCGGGCGCCAAGGGATCGTTTATAAACGGGCGACATCTAATACTGGCGCCATTGTTCCTCGCCCTCCTGGTGGCCATCAGGTGAACTACAATATGCCTTCCTTCTACAGAGACTTGTTGAAAATGGGAATATATTTTATACGTCATGGAGCGGGACATGTTTTCTTTACTGTACAGATGTACATACTATTATAACAAATGGGTGTCAAATAAAATAAAATTCACTGTGCTACTGAATGTGATTGTATGCTTTAAATGTCTGTGACTGTGGAAACAAAGAAAATATTTTCAAAATATTACAGAATAATCTTATCCCTTGATGGACAAGAGGGCTCTAAAATAACTGATCTGAGTTCTAGTGTGTACTTCGCATGTTTTAGCAGAAATACAGAAATTGAGTCGTCCAGTTGCAAAACTCGTTTAATCCACTTGTGAATAAGAATCATTTTCATGAGAAACGTTTCTCTGGACTTTGCCTCGCGTATCTTTTGTGTTTGTTGTTTTCAACTTTTTTTTTTTTTTTTGCTCTGTGTTTTTGCTTATGAATTTTACTTTATGCTTTTCTTTCTTGGTTTTGGTTTTTGTTTGTTCTCTGCTTTTGCTTTTTTTGATTTTTGCGTTTTGCTTTGTACTTCATGTTTTTTGTTTTCGGCATTTGCTTTTGTTTTTGAATTTTTATTTTTGCCTCGTGTTTTCTGTTTTTGGTTTTATGTTTGTTTTTTGGAAAATCAAAATAAAACAAAACAAAATAAAATAAAACAAAACAAAAAATTAAATAAAACAATTTAAAACGAAAGAAAACGAAATAAAATAAAACAAAACAACATTAAATTAAATTAAACAAAATAAAATAAAACAAAAAATAAAATAAACTAATTAAATAATTAATTTTACGACATGATCCTTATTCACAAGTGGATTAAACGGGTTTTTGCAACTGTACGACTCAATTGATCTGAGTTCTGCTATGTACTTTGCATGTTTTCGCAGAAGTACAGAAATTGTACTCTGATACTGGACAAGAATTTAACAAAAAGAAATCCCAGTTCTAGTTATTGAGGCTAGGAACTTAATGTCGAAAATGTGACTTGGGAATTAAGATTTTCATCCTCATCATCGTCATCTAGAGGCTAGGCCTTGTTGCTGCAACCTCATTTGAGGAGCTGGTATCAAAGTTGGCAACACCGATTTTGTCAGTTTGGAGATTTTGGTTCACTCTTATGTGACTTTTTATGTTGAATGCGAATCTACAACTGTTCTGCTTCAAAAAAAAGGCAGAACTTAGGGAAAATAGGATGTATTTCCTCAGATCAGAATCAAAACATGGACAATTCATCCCCTATAGGTTTGTTTCAAAAAATGACAACTCCTTCAGTAGCCAATGAAAAGCTTCCATTCATGCAATCTGCTCCCAACATGCACTGCAAATCCATCATGGCTGAATGTTTAACCTGTAACGACGCTGGTAATATTCTATACAGTGGACATTGTGAGTGTGATGAGGTGGAGAGTGCAGATTTTGATGAACTAGTTCTTTCTAAGGAGTAAGAAACACTCAAGGATTTAAGATTTGTCAAAAGATATTTCAGTAGAATTTGTTCATGTCATTTTTAACTACAGTATAAGACCGATTTTATACGATTTTGTTTTAATACATAAGACATAATTACATTATCCCTCAGTCATTAGAAGTGTAGATGAAGAAAATAAAATTAATTCATTGATATCGATTTCATAATTATTTTGTTTCAAAAGAGAACAGATTCAATTTCAAAATGGCTCCCTTTGGCTTCAAAATCAGTCAACTTCATGACGTGGTTTCATACATGGCCAACTCCACTAAATTATAATTACGGCTTAAATATTCATATAATTTTAATAATGTGTACGAAAAAATGTTTATGTGGCCTATAAGAATGAAATAAAAAATAATCACCATGATACTGACAACCGTATTGTGGATTTAGTTTTTCACCTCTCCTGTAAAAGAATCAAAAGAGAACTTGTCCAACTTTGATTCCAAGCTCCTCATTTATATCTCACTTGCTACAGGTTTTAAGTCAGCAGACTGTTTAAATTGAAGTCCATGCATCACAGAATCCAGATGAGCCTTTCATGGTCTTCCTCTTCCTTTCATCCCCAGAACTTTTCCTTCCAGGAACTCATTATGACGTAAGGAGTGGCCAACGGATTTTGCTTTCCTCTTTTCTATAGTAGTGATCAGGGACGGCTCCTGATTACAATGTTAGGATGGGCCAGATGATACTATTGTTGTTTCATATTAAATATTGTCTTAGATTTGACATTTATTGTTGCCAATTTTGCCATTATCATCATTGCACACAACACAACATTTGAAACAAGTTTTAATAAATAGTTGATCCATCAAAAACTGTACTCACATGGCTCTTCTCTCCTGTGCTTGGATGAAGCAAATTTATCTATCAGCTTGGTTGATGAGGTATAATTATTTAATTTCTAACTTTGTATTCAGAGCTATAGAAGAAAATGGATTTGTTAATAAAAAAATCCACTTTCATTTTCCTATGTCGCATATAATCGACATATTAAATTACTAATTACCGTGTTACAAAAGTTAAAAACAACTTTATACAGTACAAATTAACTTCAGACAACTAAAAATGTATAAATATAGTTTTGTCCAATGTCAGCAAGATGCGAACAATAGCTGAATACCTGTTTAAGGGCGAGGGATGGGGTGGACCTTCCTCCCGTATTTAACAGAGACAGAAGCAGGTAGTGAAATGGAGAGATCTTCTGTTTCGCTTCAAAGCAACGCTATGGGCCCAATCTGCTGGCCCTTGAAGAGAGAGAAAATTCCCTTCATAGCACTGAAGAATTCGCGTGCAAGACAGTGCTATGTCCACTGTTTCCTCACGTGGCCCATGAAGCCATATACTTGACATGGGACTTTCTGTGGACCGGTCCTCGCTATGACGATACACCGTAAGAGACTGTCAGGATCTTAACCTAGAGATGAGTTATTTATAATGAATTCTCTTTACAGATTCTAGAAGGATAAACACTTATTTTAAGTTGAGTATCTACAATATAAAGTAATTTTAAAAATCATTTAGTAAACAAATTCTTTGCAACGCTGCCTAACGACCTTGGGTGGGCAGGGCCCATTCGGCCCGTAATGACGCACCGTCCCTGGTAGTGATCAATATTCTTATTTGGTCTACTTCCTTGAGAACCCATTCGTTAGTCTTTTTCTCCGTCCAGCTTAATTTCAGCATCCTTCTCCACAACCACATTTCCGCTGCTTCCAAGCGTTATATGTCCTGTTTCCTTAGAACCCAAGTTTCGCATCCGTATAACAAAACACTCCAGACAAATGTTTTGATAAACGATTTTAGGATAACAAAAATAAAAGAAATAATAAACTTAAGATCAATTTAGTGAACTACATACGACAAAGGATGTGGTCTAACGCTCGGTGTCCATGCATTGTTTGAACGAAACAATACGAGTATCGTCTGTCTTCGTCTTCTGTTGGCGAGGTTTGTGTTTCTTTGAAGTAATTTCATTTGTAGTTGTTGATCGTTCAACGTCTTCATCTTGTTGCCGACTCGTTCCAGGTTCGTCGCTGATTCTTACTACTTTCGGCTTTTTAATTATATTATTCCACTTTTGAATATTTTGTGTATTAACCAAACACCTCTTAAACACACACTAAACTGACAAGTCATGGACACCGAGCGTTAGACCACATCCTTTGTTATATAAAGTAAATCTATCACTACGAGCGCTAGTGTCGACCCATACATGGTCAAATCAAAATATCTACTTCCGTTTTGAGAAATTCAAAAATCTGCTTCCCACAAATTGAAGATAAGGAATCAAAGAATGGTTTAAAAGTTAGTTTTAGTTAGTTATTTTTTTAAGGGGCGGAACTATGAGGTCATCTGCCCCTCTTAACACAGATTAAAGTATACAAATTTGAAATGGAATTTAAAATTTAAGGGTGGACACCTACATTTGAAAAGACCGAACATTAATCAAACAATAGTACATTATGCAACGAGCCTATAATGGCTATAATTAAGAGACGAGTATTTTAATAAAACGAGCGTATGCGAGTTTTATAATTTCCATACGAGTGTCTTAATTACCATTATAGGCGAGTTGCATACGACTGTTTATGTTCGACGATAATTATAACTTTATTATATGTTTTAACATAAATATTAATAAATATCTGTTGAGATTGTCACTAGAATTTTGTGATCGGGTGCTGCGCAGGGTAGGATATCTCTGATTTCCAAGCTCTCTGACCGACCGACGCATGCGCTCTGTGTGTTTCAATGCCATATGTGCAGATTGAGCACCAGTATTCCGTAAAAATGTCACCGAAATCGTTTAAAAACAACCCGCTGTGTAGAAATTGGAATTGGGGATATTAAGGTACAGTGTCTCATATTCACCAGTTTATTTACGCGAACATATGGACGGTGCACTTTCGGTAATTTATATAGACATGTTGGATTTTGAGCGCATGCGCGAAGGTATCCTTACCTAATTGGTCAAACAACTGTTTCTTGAGCTGTGATTTGTGGGAGAAACTGTTTCATAATGAAAAATAGTGTTATAATGACCATCATTATGATACAGTTTTCAGACATATAATTGTCAGGGTCGAACATAAAAAAATTAAATAAAACTAATAATTATAATATAAACAAAAATTACGGAAAAACAAAAATTCAGCTTTCAAAAACGAAAAAGTCGTTGTACCCACTCTCACTTATAAAACAATCAAACTTTAATTTCATTTAAATCTGTAGAACAAGTTCCATTTTAAAAACTTGCGTTTTTAGCACGTTTTATCATTTAATCCGGAAGAAATTTTCAAAATTTTTATTTGAAATTTGATAGAACCTTTTAAAACAGGCATTTTGACACTTCTCCGGGTCTTTTAGCTTTTCAACTTTTGGCACAATTATCAAAATACAGTAGCTCAACTTTACGTTTTATCATTTCAAATGATTTAGTCGACTTCATCGTTATGCTTGAGTCTAAGGTTATGCGTTACGGAGAAGGTGTCCGCGTGACGTCATGCAGCCGCGTGGGAAGCTTGAGTCTAAGGTTATGCGTTATGGAGAAGGTGTCCGCGTGACGTCATGCAGCCGCGTGGGAAGCCTAAGTTAATAGGTAATGGACGGCGAGTGCGTGACGTCATGCAGCCACGCGGGAAGCTTGACTCCAAGGTTATGCGTTATGGAGAAGGCGACCGCGTGACGTCATGCAGCCACGCGGGAAGCTTGAGTCTAACAGTATGCGTTATGGAGAAGGCGACCGCGTGACGTCATGCAGCCACGTGGGAAGCCTAAGTTAATGGGTAATGGACGGCGAGTGCGCGACGCCATGCAGCCACGCGGGAAGCTTGAGTCTAAGGTTATGCGTTATGGAGAAGGTGTCCGCGTGACGTCATGCAGCCGCGCGGGAAGCTTGAGTCTAACAGTATGCGTAATGGAGAAGGCGACCGCGTGACGTCATGCAGCCGCGCGGGAAGCCTAAGTTAATGGGTAATGGACGGCGAGTGCGTGACGCCATGCAGCCACGCGGGAAGCTTGACTCCAAGGTTATGCGTTATGGAGAAGGCGACCGCGTGACGTCATGCAGCCGCGCGGGAAGCTTGAGTCTAACAGTATGCGTAATGGAGAAGGCGACCGCGTGACGTCATGCAGCCGCGCGGGAAGCCCAAGTTAATGGGTAATGGACGGCGAGTGCGTGACGCCATGCAGCCACGCGGGAAGCTTGACTCCAAGGTTATGCGTTATGGAGAAGGCGACCACGTGACGTCATGCTGCCGCGCGGAAAGCCTAAGTTAATAGGTAATGGACGGCGAGTGCGTGACGTCATGCAGCCACGCGGGAAGCTTGAGTCTAAGGTTATGCGTTACGGAGATGGCGAATGCGTGTCGTCATGCAGCCGCGCGGGAAGCCTAAGTTAATGGGTAATGGACGGCGAGTGCGTGACGCCATGCAGCCACGCGGGAATCTTGACTCTAAGGTTATGCGTTATGGAGAAGGCGACCGCGTGACGTCATGCAGCCGCGCGGGAAGCCTAAGTTAATGGGTAATGGACGGCGAGTGCGTGACGTCATGCAGACACGCGGGAAGCTTGAGTCTAAGGTTATGCGTTACGGAGATGGCGAATGCGTGTCGTCATGCAGCCGCGCGGGAAGCCTAAGTTAATGGGTAATGGACGGCGAGTGCATGACGTCATGCAGCCACGCGGGAAGCTTGAGTCTAAGGTTATGCATTACGGAGGCGGCGAATGCGTAACGTCATGCAGCCGCGCGGGAAGCCTAAGTTAATGAGTAATGGAAGGCGAGTGTGTGACGTCATGCAGCCACGCGGGAAGCCGAAGTTAATGGGCAACGGAGTCGGTTGAAAGAGTCCTGGGGCGTCGAGCGACTTGGGGCTTCGAGCGAAGCGAGAAGGCAGTTGTAGCATGCGTCATTTGAAATGATATAAAGTGTAGTCTTTCAGACTGACTGTAACTTTTTTTTCTAACTGGGCCCCTATAGTCTGAGTGTTCATAGAGAAATGGAAATGGAAATGCGGATGCTGCGACGAGCTATGGGCATTTCACTGCGCGACCACTCGTATAACGATAATATCAGGCGACAATTTGGCGTGGTCCCAATTCCTGATAAGATGGCGGAACACAGACTCCGATGGTATGGCCATGTGTTAAGAGCAAGACGTATCACTTTGGTAGATACTGCCTACCAACTGAAGATTGATGGGAGAAGACCAAGAGGAAGGCCATAACAACGGTGGAAAGACACGATCAACACCGATACGAAAGCTGCAAATCTCCAACCAGAAGATGCAGCTGACCGAGTGAAGTGGCGGTCCATGTTCCGCAAAGCGAACCTCATCCCAATAGGAAAACGCTAAGAAGAAGAAGAAGATTGACGGTGGGAATGCAAGACCTCATGAACCACAGCTGTCACCGTGGAGGCCTGAGTCTGATTACCGGCTCTGCCAAGAAATTTAACACATTGCTGAGGGCTGGAACGGGGTACACTTAACCCCGTGACACAGAACCGAGAAAAGCTGAGTTTGATTCTTAAATAGTGACTTTCCAAAGTTGTCCACTGCCACTCCAGGTGAATGATGGGATGGTACATAAAATACACGCACTAGTACAGACATCACAATGACAAAAGGGTTATCAGACATATTCAACACACACACCCAAGTACACGGGGCAACATGATCACGATGTTGCGATGTCTCTAAATTAATGAAAATCAATATTTCAAGCCAAGACGTTCATGGGTATCCACAAGTTTCATTTTAAAAATAAGCTTCTTCTAAACGACATTATTCCTTTTTGTGGGAAAGTTATTGTACTTGAAGGAGACTTTCCTGTTGTGCCGCACGCTTCTCGCCAAAATATTATTCACAATTGTATTAAATACTCGAATCTCCAGCCCTTCTTCAAAATACCCTGCTTACATAAAAACATGCGGTCGAAACCAGATTATTTTCTGATTTTTTGCTACAAATTAGTAACGGTCTTACCCCGCTGTGGATGATGAGGAATCAAATGTTCATGTATTAGGGGAACATGGGGTACAATGAAACACAAAAGTTATTTTTGCTAAAAAAAATACTGCCCAAATCAATATTTTTTATTTAAACTTAACTTGTCTGTTTTGTGTCATTTCTGTACAAGCTCGTAACACCGTTATTTGTTAATTTCAATCAGAGGATACCGTAAACATACATGAAAAACAAAAGCATTGCACTTGTTTCATTGTTCCCCACTTCTGGGGCACATTGAAA
Organism: Meconema thalassinum; assembly: GCA_946902985.2. NCBI lineage: Eukaryota > Metazoa > Arthropoda > Insecta > Orthoptera > Tettigoniidae > Meconema > Meconema thalassinum. The sequence continues at coordinate 182,408,238 of OX336399.1, read as the reverse complement.
CACTATCAGGGGCACAATGAAACATCCTTAGCAAATTAATATACAACATTAAAAATGAATAACTATACACATTTAAACTAGAGAAGTATAAAACTGGAGTATTATAGAGCCCAAACAAAATATAACAGGCGCAGAAAATAAAATTTTCCATTTGCACCAGAAAACAAGAAGTTCCGTGAAGAACTATACAGCCTACTTTTCATCCCAATGATTATTCTACAGTATATGAACCTATCTAGAATAATGACGAAATTAAGTTGGTAATATCGAAATATCTAATTAGTTCAAAATATACCTGGTATAATGTAGCCTAATAGAGCACTACAGTTGGCAGCCCTGCTGACTGAATATAGTCTTAGTTCCATCTCTTAAGGTACAGAATACAAAATTTGGTTGAAGTCCAATGGACGTTACATGCAGTTAGACACTGGATCTATCAGCACGCGTAAAAGCATGTTGCCAACAATGCTATGCGTGTGCTGGTCCGAAATAATCTGAAATATTATGATATCTTGTTGTGCCAATTTTGGATGAAATCCATTTGTTAGTATAGAAGTTACATGTATTTTAAAATTGGACATATCAACAGACATAGAATCATGTTGGCAGCACTGTCTTGTATTAATCACTCCAAATTAATCTAGAATGTCAGGTGCTATACGTGTGCAATTATAGAGCTGTTGGCTTGCATACTTTCTGATATATTGATATTAGGGTAAAAAATATAGACAGTATTTATTAACAGTTAGCAGCCCTGATTGCTCTTAACAATACTTATAGTCATATCTGTTATGGTACACATAGCACATACGAAATTTGGTTGAAATCCAACTGATAGTATAGAAGTTACATGAATTTAAAAATTGGTACTATCAGCAGGCTTATAATCATGTTGGAAGAACTGACGTATATAAGTTACTCCAAATTAATCTAAAATGTCAGAATATACGTGTGCATAGTTTAAAGCTGTTGGCTTGCTTACTTTCTGATATATTGGTATTTGGATAAAAACAATAAAAATAGAGAGAGCAATTATTAACAGTTGGCAGCCCTGGTGGCCCTTAAGAATACGGTCAGTCATATCTGTTTATGTACAGATATTACATACAAAATTTGGTTGAAATCCAATTGATAGTGTAGAAGTAATATGCATTTAAACATTGGACCTATCAGAAGGCTTAAATTATTTGGCAACACTGTCATGGTTGGCCTCCTGGAAATTAAACTGAAATAGTATTATCTACATGTGTGCCAATTTTGGAATAGCTCCCATGCATACCTTGCAAGATGTCCAACATGGAGCTCAAATTTCTAGTGCGTTTTTTCAGCAATTGGTAGCACTGACATCATTTTCAAATATGGTCGTGAGATATTCCGGTGCACATCTTTACTGATACTAAATTTGGTTTCGATTGCTGCAGCCGTTTAGGAGTTGATAGGGGGACACACACACACAGCCAGACAGACAGACAGACAGAAGGACACACATTTTCCCGGATCGATCTCATAAGTCTACTTTTTCCTCATTTTTGCAAAATGTGAAAAGTAGGCTAAAAATAACCAGACTAAAAGTTGGAAACAACTTATTAAAAACAGATTCATCGTTTCAAGTTTACATGTGAAAAGTCAATGCCAAAGGACAAATAGCAATTCTGTCTTTTCGTCTGGCCATACGCTACTGGTTTTGGTAGAATAATTTTGATTTGACTCTCCCTAACTGAAGCTCGATCTTCGATTTCTGGTTTCACAAATCTGTTCATCATTTTGTTGCTTTTTCCCAGAAACACTACATCGTAGTCTCCTTTTGCATATGTTGGTCCCATTACTTGTCCAACGTAAAACACATCTTTTTCCCACTAATGACAAATTTTACAAGAACATAGTCTCCTCCTACAGGCTCTTTTTCTAAATTTTCAAAAACTTCCGGGTGATTGATTCCAACATTTCATTTATAAAGTCTACATCATTGTCAGAATCATCAAAAATCATTTCATTGTCATTTTCATCATCATCATCTTCGGAGTCGACTACCTTCCTTTAGAACAGAGATTTTCGTGCATTCGTTGTTTTTGAAGAACTCTTCCTTGCAATGATCTTATTATTTTCTGGTGTGCTTGTTGCGATAATACTTTTGCGCTTTCGCTGAGCGTTCTTCGCTTTCCTTTCATCAGCTTTTGGGAATCCCTTGACTTCTCTTGAACTTAAGAAAGTCTTTGTAGTGGGAAAGATTGTAGATAAAACTGATTTAAGACAGTCCATTGAAATTATAAGGAATACAATTTTATAAGCATTTGATTAGCTTTAAAGTGTAAACACCGTTATATTAAAGAACAAAATAGAAAAGAAAATCCCTTTGCCCAAACGAAGTAATGGAGGAACGGGCACGGGGTACAATGAAACGTTCCATTGTGCCCCGGTACTCAGTGCTTCACTGTGCCCCACGAGCATCTCTTTCGTTCATATGACGGTAGTATACAACATTGTAGTAGTTAATTGCTGTTACTTGCCAATATGAAAGCTGAAGCAGCACAGTTTAAAACGTTCACATTTGAATAACGAAGAATTTAGCTTTGACTGAACGATATTAAAATCTTTACAACCTTTAAAAATTACTTCGGATACACAAACACACTAAATACTATGCCACTAGTAAACAAAGATGAGCAGCCATATTGCAATAGGTATAACGAATTAGCTAGCAGCTAAGATGTCCATAACATGGAAGCTCTATTTCTAAACCTTTATTCAAAGAAGTTAAAGCTATTGTTTCATTGTGCCCCATCCTCCCCCAGCTAGACTTTCAGCGCAGGTTGACATCGTGACAGTGATTTACGGTGAAACATTCACTTCTCCGATGGATTATAACCAATTTTTTGAAAGTTTGCAGTAGAGATGGGCAGCAGTCGACTGAAAACAGTCGAATTAGTCGATAGTTAAAACAATCGACTTAATCGACTGCTTTTAAAAAACAGTCGAATGAATTCAACGACTACTCACCGTATCATTAACAAGTCGTTTGCAAACGACTGATCCCAAAACAATCGTTGGAAATCATTCGAATGAAACAAGTCGTTGTCAAACGACTAGTTCCAAGCGAAAGGAATCATTCGAATTTAAGTAGTCGTTGTAAACGACTGATCCCAAAGCAATCGTTGGAAACCATTCGAATGAAACAAGTCGTTGGCAAACGACTAATTCCAATCGAATGGAATCATCTAATCAAACGACTTCTTCAGGATAACTTCATGCTACAATTCATTGTGCTGTATGTTTATTGTAGAGCTTTAATTAATAAGTTAAGTATACCTGTAGGTGCCTATAGTTTTATACAGTTCGTTGATTCTTTCAATGAAATAGCCTAAATCCAGTTGTCCAAGTTATTGGAAATGTTAAGCATTCAATATTTACGTTATATTTGAACTCCAGATACCGGTTTTGTGGCACATCATCACAGGCAAGCCGGTAAATACCTTTGCCTCCCAGTCAGATGGATCATTTAGCCGTAATTTTGAACTAGAGTAAGGTTGTAGTATGCGTGGTCAGATTTAGACAATAGCCTACTCCATGAAGGGGTCATGGCTACGCCTTCTATGTTTGTTTAATGAATAGAGTAACTGAAATGAGGGATGTATACTGATTTTAAGATTTGTGGAATGAGTCTATGAATTTTTAATAGAATTTAATGAAGCCTTCGGTAAAATTGAAGGAGACATGATCGTGTTTAGACAATAGCCCACTCCATGAAGGGGTCATGACTATGCTTTCTATGTCTGTTTAAGGTGTATTGTGGCTGAAATGAGGGAGGTTTACTGATTTTGGTGTTTGTGGAGTAGTCTTCTCGTTTATAATTTAGGTTTTGTGAAGCTTGTTGCGGAGTTGTTTTATGGATTTTATTGCTCTGCAAATGAAGTGTATTAGGGGGTTCTGGGTTTGGTTTAGCTGTAGTTTACAGGGTTATGGCTGAGAGTTGTTGTAGCAGGCCTAACAACTGTGTCAGAGCAGTGGCGTGCTGTGTGGGAGGGGGAGGGGGGGGGGGGGGTAGTGGCAAAGACATGAGGGCAGGGATGGAAGAGTTTATGTGTTCCCTCACAGTTGGCGCACTTAGCCTTATCTCGATGTACCGTACAGATAGAGTGGTGATGTGAATCTCCAGCGGGTACTGTGAAGACAGCTTGACGGCTGTAGGTGCCTATAGTTTTATACAGTTTCTTGTTCGTAGATTCTTTCAATGAAATAGCCTACGTCCAGTTGTCCAAATATATATGTATGTCATTTCATTGGAAATGTTAAGCATTCAATATTTAGGTTATGTTTGAACTCCTTAACACAGTCTATACACTTTTAATGAGATTGGGTGCATTCTTGAATTATTACACAACTTGAACATGGGCTTACCAATTATGGCTTCGAGTTCTATTTATTTTATGATTGAATTTCATTCATTTATTCTACCGCATGATAAATGAATTACAAGAAAACTATTATGAAATTCTCCCCATCGCGTGATGGTAATGATCGATGCAAACATAGAATAGATTTTCCAGGAAAATTAAATCAGAAAATATTTTATATTGGGATCCAATATTAATAGCATTTTAGCAAGTCGGAGGGCGTGTACGCTCAAATTGATTCTGGTCGTCAATTGTTTTGTAGAGATGGACATCAGCAGTCGACTGACAAAAGTTTAAACCATCGACTTGTTTGACTGCTTTTAGAAAACAGTCGAATGAATTAAACGACTACTCACCGTAACATAAACAAGTCGTTTGCAAACGACTGAACTGATCCCAATTGTTTTAACATGTTCTGAGCGCTGGCATAGTTTTACGTTCTGGTCATAAATTGTTTGTATTCACAAGGTTGCCAACATCTCCTCTGAAAGTTCGCTCTCGTTACTGTTCTAAAGTGCTCTATTGTCGTGTCTCGTGTGTATTTATTCTAGGCTGTCGTGTTCTTGTTCAAGTTGTATTTCAACTCAACATTCTTAGTATTTTCTGCAAAATAACTAAGAAATAAAAGGTACGTCACAATTTTGGCTATGGAATTGTTACCGGTACTTACGAACTCCCTTTCAGTTCTAGTAATTTAATTAAGTATTGCTCTATTGCTTCACTTATTCAGAGTACATACAGGTAATGTGTCCTATACCAATATCGGGGAACATTTACTCATTGCAACATTGGATATAATGGCTGCACTATACACAACGCCGCAACCTCCATTCGAAGCACAGAAAAAATAAATAACTTGGATCAATTGCATGTTGCCGAGTGTCGCGTAGTCCAAACTAACGTCTGCAAAAATAGGTAGGTTAGGGAGAAGTTTGTTTTTCATCTGTTGGTACAATAGAACTCCGCAGGTAGCGGCTTACAGTGCTTTGTACGCCGCCTAGAAGCGACTACTTTCAGTCGAATACATGAAACGACACGCTTTTAAGAGCTATGCGTATTCATGTAACCATTCGACTGAAAGTAGTCGAATATCTAGTCGATAGTTTCTACCAACGAATGACTAGTCAGTCGAAGTTAAAAGTAGTCGATAGTCCCATCTCTAAATCTAACACCAAAAATCAACACTGTAATGAAATTAATTTCAAAATCATTGCACGTTCATCCAGTCGTCAAAAAATCTAGCGTTAACAGATTAAATACTGAATATAAACGTCAGCCAGCAATTTAAGCATAATCATAATACATCATTATTGAATTTCTTTGAAATATGTGGCTTACTTCTATAAATATTCTTACTCTAGAAGTTTGAGCCGTAGTTAGAGAAATGTAAACGATTCCCAAGGGCTCCTAAATGGAACCAGATTAATTATTATACAACTAGGCACATTGAAAAATAGCCTCAAATACTTCAACACTATTACAGCAGAGGTGTGCTAATTATTATAGTAGAGTCATCCTTACTTCCGACTTGAAGTTGCAGTGCTACACTACAGCTATCTAGCGGTCAGAAGTAAAATCCCTTTAACTAGGCAATCACAGGCAGCATTCAAATCAATATATCACGGAAAATCGATATATCGATTTGAATGGCTGCCAGTGATTGGCTTAGGTGGCGTAGTCGGTAGCATGCTGAACTGCTATGCCCAAGATAGCGGGTTCAAACCCGGCCGAAGTCGACGGATTTTTAAGAGCGTTAAAAATCCCTCAGTATGCCTTCCTTCGGAGGGGAAGTAATGCCGGCGGTCCCATGTCATAGATTTATGGCATGTTAAAGAACCTTCCACTAATTTCACCTGTGTGAAGCTAAATTGGATAAGTTAAGAATGTAAACAACGCTCTTAGGTTTCTACGTTCGTTGCCAAGAGCCGACTGCGGTGGCGTAAAGTAGCTAAGTTCTGAACTTGTCCTAGTAGTCGTTGACGGTGGCGCTTGGCGGCAAAAGTAGGAACTATTTGAAAAATTCTAAGTTGCAGTCTGTACTTAAATTAAAAAACAGAAAACACTCACTAATACAGTCATCACAATTAACACCGGTTATCTAATCATTTGCACACCTCTGATTGTAAGAAATGTGTATGAAAATTGCCTTGATTTGGAAAAAATAAGTACAGATAAAATTAAGCAGGGACTTCGACTTGATTCAACATCATTCGTTAAAACACCTCCATTTTCTTTTAAGAGGCGCCAATTTCAAATTCGCGTGGAGTATTGTATCACAATTAAGAAAGCTCAAGGAGAAACGCTGGAACGTGTAGGCCACTATTTACCTCATCACGTTTTCAGTCATGGCCAGTTATAAGCTGCAATGTCGAGAATGCGATCTTATAGTTGCAATAGTGCCAAAAAGTAATCGTAGAAAGAATGTCGTATATAGAAAAAAGTATTCCCATTGACCGTCATGTTTTGACGGGTTTCAACTAGTTTGTAATTGCCACGGTGGGTAAGTGGTTATCGTGTCTGACTACCAACCCAAGTTTGTAGGTTCGCTTCTGGCCGTGGTAAGTGATTTTAGAAAGGCGACAAAAATCACGGAACGCATGTCATACGTTGTTGGCATGTTAAAGAACCCATTTGAATTCAGTAGGCCGTGTTCATAATGGCAAAATTAATCTCGGGATTTTCCGCCAACACAAAAGTTCCTCCTTTCTCTACTAGAAAGCGCTATAGTGTCAAGGAGCTTAGATATCGAACCTTGACTTTCATAGCGCTCCAAGGAACAACAAACATTCGACATATAAGCTGTCCTCTGGGTGTCATATAACGAAGCTTGCACCCGGCATCCGAGGCCATACCATATTATAATAATAATAATAATAATTATTATTATTATTATTATTATTATTATTATTATTACGGTATTAATATTATTATTATTATTATTATTATTATTATTACTATTATTATTATTATTATTATTAACTAGTTTGTATTAAAATTTCGAATCTCTGAACACTAATGAAGCTTTCCAGACGGTGAACACACATTGTGCCCAATTACATACGGCACCCTACCTGAAAGAAACGAGATATCGTTACAAACTAACACGCTATTATGTACAAAATGTGGTACTTAATTGGAAGACAAGTTCGAACGTCAAGCAAGCGTTCATCCTCAGGGTTCACTTGGGCTTACTTAGTGTATGATGTTCATGAATTACACTTAATGCACAATGTTTAGATTACATACCGTACTGTAAGTTTGTAAAATACTTGTGTACCGCGTTAAACTAATGTACAGACAGTTAAGTTCACTTCTATGGTTGTTGCGTTATTAAATTACATTATGCGAACCGGCCAAAACTAAGGACACGCAAATATCATTTCATTTCCTTCTCATAGTTCTTTCTTCCTTTCTCTTCCTCCACACTTCCTTCATTCTTTCAGGGTGTTGCGCCTTTCTCTCTGCTGTCCATCTTCCTCCCCTGTGTTCTCTCTTTTCTCCCACAAAAACCTTTATGTTCGAAAGTATTTCCATGAATTGTGTTCTGTCTCGACAGTCGTCATCTGTAATTCCTAACCTCCGGAGTTCTTCCTTCATCTGCTTGTTGTAACCCCCTTGGCTCTTCAGATTATAAATTTTATCAAAAATGTGTATATTTATTCTTGTTGGATCCAATCTAACCATATGTCCAAATAATTGTAAACGTCTTTTCCTAATTGTTGTTTCCAGGTCATCCACCCTTTCATATATCTCCTTGTTGGATCTTAGTCTGTAGGTTCCCTGTACCACTTTTGGGCCGCAAATCCTCCCCAATATCCTCCTTTCAATCTTCAGAAGCTTTTCTACGTTCATCAAATTTGCCGTCTCCACATCATATAAGTTCACCGCTTTCACCACAGCATTGTAGTGTTGTAGTTTGGCATTAAGGAAGACGTTCTTTTTGTTGTAAATATTTTTTAATGGAGAAGTGTTTTTATTTTTTAGTTTTAGTCTTCTGTTTTCTGTTTGCGTTATTATTATTATTATTATTATTATTATTATTATTATTATTATTATTATTATTATCGTTTCGGTCTAGGGACCACGAGCCAATTTCAATGCGTTGTCCTTTGCCGTTCCTTCTTCTTCCTCCAATATTCCTTCATCATCGCACTATGTTTCCTCTTCCTTTCCTCGGACCATTTCGAGCCGGTTTTCTTTCCCTTCCACCCTTGGAATCCTTCCATTTTAGCACTTTTTGTCTAAAATATCTCTCTGTGGTGTATCTTCTTCTCTGATATGGTTTCTCTCCAAATCCTTTTTGACTTCTTGTACCCAGTTTGTTGTTGACTTCTTGTTCCACAGGAATGTGAAGATCTGCTTGGTTAACCTACTATCGTGCATCCTGTATAAATGTCCAAAAAATAGCAATCTCCTCTTCCGTATTGTTTCTGATATGTTTTCTATGTTCAATATATTTCATCATTACTTCTTAATTTCCAGAATTCTGCAGTATTCAAATGACCGAGTATTTTGTGTATAATTCTTCTTTCTGCTACTTCTAATTTATCCAATTTGTAGTTCAGTACGACACATTCCGGTTTGACTACGGTGTTGTAGCGCTGTATTTTAAGATCTGCAGACAAAAACTTTTTCCATCTTTCGTATGTTGGCTGTGTTCTATTGAATTGTTATTGCGAATAACTTCAGTGGCGATGTTGTCTACACTGTTTTGTCATTAATGTTCTATATCAACCGTTGTTTTTTGATTGTCATAGCCGTGAGGCCTAGAAGGGCAGTACGGAGACATCTTGCTGTTGTAGCTCTATTAGCCACACCCAGAGGACACGTGTAGGGTACTTAAAGGTAAAACCTACGGACGTTGAGCAACCATGTCAGTTACAGCCAAAGAATTAGCTGCCGTGCCTTTCAGACTTACGGAGGCATGGAAACAAGAATAGTCTCAATCACACTCGTCTGGCATTTCTATCAGGGATCCAACAATAAAACTGGCTGGGTGCAATCTCCCTCGCTCCACCTGGACCAAACTTAACAAGATACGCTGTGGTGTTGGAAGAAGTGTTTCTGTTCTTCACCAGAGGGGTTGGCTGAAGTCTCCTGCTTGTGACTGTGGTTCTGAAGTGCAAACCATCATGCACATTGTGAAGGACTGCCCTTTGCGAGCATTCTCTGGATCATTCGCAGACCTTCATCGTTTAACCCCTGACGCAATCACTTGGATGGAGAGACTGGACATGCGTCTGTGAGAGGCTACCACATTGCCGAAGACTTTTTCACATTTCTTTCTTTGTTTTCTTATATTATTTATATATTTCGTGACCCGATTATCAATTGTAACATCATAGGTAATAATAATAATAATATCAAGCGTTGCTATTTAAACTACTGGAATAATCTCGCGTGACGAATACACTGCACTACATGGAACTAAGTTATGCCAACTTATCTTGTTTTAGAAACTGATCCTTGTAGCGTCCCCAAGCTCTCTCTCCGGACTAATTTAATTGGGCACAATTAGTGCTGACCGACTGAAAAGCTTTCTTTAATACAACTAGGCAGCCCAGAAAAATGTCTACTATCACTACAATCTCTGACCAACACAAACAAATGTTGAATCTTGTCTTTTTCTAGACTATGAATCGTTTGCAGTCCACCCTGAACCATTCAATGTTTGATGATACAACAGTATGAGATTCTCATTTTATATACAAATATTCGGACGTATTGAAATCAAATCGTTGTCGAATATATATTTCAATCCTTAAAAGATACGTTTTATTGATGTCTAATTAATCTGCAAATAGTGGCTTTCATGCTGTGTGCACTGCAATACATCACAGCGCTGATTGACATATGAAATGTTTGTGCTTTGTATGTAAAAGTTCTCTGTACAGTACGCATACATTCTTTTGTTCTCTCCGTCAAGTTGTGTTTACAAATGAATCGAAATCAGTGACTGGAATGCTCATATGAATGGAGTTCAGAGAAACCATTTCAAACAGTTTATATAAATATTTCAATTGACAATTTTGCTACTAGAATGTGTTTCGGTACAATGCTATGGAACAAACATTAAAAATAAACATTATATGACACATCTTTTTTATTAAAGAAAAACACGAATTGTTTAAGCTCTATATTAGCAAAGTTAAACACAGAAAAATTGGTGCATCGTTTCTAAAACAGTATAGGCCTACGTCCTAGAATCCTCATTCTTTCATATAGTATAGCTAGGATACCAATAAATGATTATTTTTTACCGTCGACTTGAGCCTCTATGGACTGCGTGTTAACAACCACTATTATTTCAGTGTCTGTTTCTTGTTCGTTTTCCGGCTTTGACATTATGCCAGTATCTCTTGAGCACATCTATCAGCTTGTTCCTCCCCTCCTCTGTCAAAGGGCCTCTTCGTCTTCTGGGTTCCACCTCCACCATAAAACCCTGATAGCTTTTCACCATCCTTCTAAAACTATTCCTGTTATTAAGTTTAGTATTTATTATTAGTGATTTAGTAATATTTAATTTTTACAGCAGGTTTATTTTATTTATTTATTTATTTATTTATTTATTTATTTATTATTTTAATTTTTTAGCCAACATAGGACTACATTAGTCAGGTTTATGGAGGTTTTTCTTCTTTCTGTCATCCCAATATTTCTTCATCCTTTCTGAACGTAATTTTCTTTCTGCTTCAGGAATGACTCTTCCTATTCTCTGCTTGTTGATTTTTGTCTGTCGTCTAGTGTGTTTGTCTTTCAGAATCTTGAGTGTGTCTGTCTTGTATTTTAAATCTTCTATTGTAATATGTAACTCTCTCATGTCTTCTTTAAGTTCTGTGATCCATCTAATATTGTTCTTACTCTTACTCGTCCATAACTTTTCTATTATTTTTCTACTGATTCTATTTTCTGGTGACCGTATTAGATGCCCTAAGAATGATACCGGTATTCGTTTCTTTTTCATTGTGCTTGTCACTGGTTCTATTTCTTTATAAACTGTTTCGTTGGAAGCTAGTGTCCAGACTCCATTTACTTGATAACTTTTATTTAAACAGGTTCTCACTATTCTCCTTTCTAACTTGAGTACTCTATCTATTGCAACTGTTTGTTGTCTTGAATAATGTTTCACATGCATATGTAATTTGTGGCTGGGTGACTGTTTTGTAGTGCTTCAATTTGGTTGCTATCGAGAGACATTTTTATTATATGTATTCTTGGTAACATGCTGTGCTCTAACCAGTTTATCTATTCTATTTTTCCATGCTGGTTTCTCGTTCAGGTTGTATGTGATTACTTCACCTAAGTATTACCGGGTGAGTTAGCCGAGGTCGTTGCGGCATGACTGTTGGCAGTCGCTCACATCCGCGAGGCGAGGAGGTTCGAATCCCCCCGCCGACAACCTTGAAGATGGTCTTCTGTGGTTTCCCATCTTCCTTCCAGGCAAATGCCGGGGTTGGTCCCTAACTATAGGCCACAGCCGCTACCTTCCAACTCTTCGACCCTCCCTTCCAACTTTCCTCCCCAACGGTACTTGTAGCTCACCCATTGGGTGTCCGTCTCGAAGCAGCTACAAAACTGGCGAGCCGAACATGTCCTCGGACACTCCCGGCACTAAAAGCCATACGCTAAAAAAAAAAAAAACTAAGTATTTAAATTTTTCTACAATTTTTATTTCTTGATCTCCCAGCTTAATTTTGTTTGCAAGCAGAGGTTGAGTTAGCATAACTTCTGTTTTTTCAAATGAAATTTTCAAACCAATATTTTGAGCTATTTCCTGTATAGATTTTATTTGCAGTTTTGTTTCCTGAATATCATTGGCCAGAAGAGCTAGATCATCAGCAAATCCTAGACAGTTCAGATGTATGTTGTCTTTCTGGGTTCCAATGTTTATATTTTTCGAGTTGTTCTTGTACCATTCCCTCATAACGTACTCCAGCGCACAATTAAAAAGAAGAGGTGATAATCCGTCACCCTGTTTCAAGCCAGTTGTTACCAAAAATGGTTCAGAAAGTTCTCCTCTGAACTTAATTTTAGAAATTGTATTCGTTAGAGTAAGTTCTATCAATTTGATCAGCTTTGGGTGAAGTCCGAAATGTCTTAAAATTTTTAATAATGATGGTGTGTGGATGGAGTCATACGCTTTCTTGAAATCTATAAATGTTATTGAAAGGAGCTTGTTTCGTTTTCTGTAATATGCCATGATTAGCTTCAAAGTTATTATTTGTTCAGCGCAGCTTCTCCATGGTCTGAAGCCTCCCTGGTATTCACCTAGCTCTTGATCTAGTTGATCTTTAATACGATTATATAGTATCTTAGAAAAATCTTATAAGTGATATCCAGAATGGAAATACCTCTATAGTTGTCTGGATTACTTCTGTCACCTTTCTTATGAATTGGGTTAATTATAGCTGTGGTCCATTGTTCTGGGATTTTTTCTGATATCCAAATCTTTTGTAATACCATATGGAGGGACGTCTGAGTCGAACTGCCGGCGTATTTCCACATCTCGGCAAAAACCTGGTCTTCACCACACGCTTTGTAGTTCTTCATTTCCTTAAGCGCTGTTTCAACTTATTTCGCTGTAGGTGGGTTTATGTTTTCTGGTTTAGTTTTTATATTTATTTATTTATTTATTTTGCATATTTCCCCCCCCCCCCCTTTCAGCCTACTTTTGAATTTTATAAAAGAACTAGCTTAAGTACCCGTGCTTCGCTACTGGTCATAAATAAATTGAAATGTGAAGGTGACAGTTAAAACAGGGGATAGGCGAGGTGCTGCGCGGAGGGAGAGTTAGGATGAACATTTTGTCCAGCTACACCTCTTGTCATTGACCATGTTTTATAGCACACCATTAGGTTTTACTCGCTAACAGTTGGAGATACACGAAAAGTGATAAGGACCATTCTGATAGAAATTTAAATTTTCAACCTAGTATGTGCCATCAAAAGTTTGCTATTTCTTAGCGTTCTCTTTTTATTTGAAATTGAAATATGAATGTTTGAAACCAAAGGGTGTAGTGACGTCACTTAAATGGTCGCCATCTTTAAATAGTGCAAAGTATTGAAATCAAAAGTAGCCTATATATTAACCAGGCAAATCAGCTACTTCCATATATAATTTCATGTAAATCGGACCAGTGGTTCTTTGGTGATCGAGTAATACATAGGCACATACCATCTCACTTTTATATGTTAGTATGGATGTAATTTTTGATGTACGAAAAACGTAATTTGAAAGCACCCTTTTTTAAGTACAAAAGGATCCTGGTCATGGCTTCTAATGATTACCGTACTTTGATAATTATTGGTGACGTCAGTAGGTTTGCTACGGTACTGTATCTGTTGTGGGCAGTGAAGGAGGTAATGTTCTGTACAAATTATTTACTCTTATAGGCATGTCTTGTAGAAAAGAGGGAGTGTTCACTGCGTGGTTAATCATTTTAGGTTACTGTTTCATTTGGTTGCTACAAATTATTCTGGTTCTGTTAGTCTTAGTCAAGTCTTTCCTGATTTGTAATACAAAAGATAGCCGGTACAGGTTAACAATGTCAACAATTAAAACAATGCAGCATAAAACCATTAGGATTAATAAACATATTAGTAGTAGAACACACCTTACGGAGAGTATAACACAACAATACAATATATTGCGCGTGATACCTTCCGTCATAAGGCAAAGATTCAAAATCTCCCGTAACAGCAGTGGCATCAAGAGTATGACATTAGACCCAAAATGTCACATTTAGACGACCACGTGGATTAGCAGCTAACATTCTCGGCTGTCGGCTTGGAAGTCCGAGTTTGAATCCGGCACTGCCAATAAATTTTAATTCTGGTCTGAGAGCTGGAAAGGGGTACACTGCGCCTCCCGTGGCAAAACTTGGAAGATGTTTTCCGTGGTTTCCCACTTCTACTCGAAGCAAATACAGGAATAGTTTCTAACTGAAGGCAACAGCAACCTCATTTTTAATCCTCGCCTGAATAACAAATACACCACACTACTACAGCCATCACAGTAACACTGGTTATCAGAAAAAAAATCATACACACTTAAGTTCATGGGGCTACATGGCCATGATGTCGCCAAGCCTCTAAATCAATCAACAATAACAGAATCAGTTAAGCTCATTTAATCTTAATACTAAGTTTCGTGATGATATCTATAGGCGTTGTCACGTTAGGTCGCGTGCAGGGTTAGCCGATGTATTTGTTATTATTTTAATTCCCTACATCGACCTCTGTTAAAAAAAACTACATATTCAGATTTTTATGGCGTTCAGATTCCTATTGTTCTTATCGTGGTTTGGATAGAAAATGGAGGCCCATGACTTGGTGTTTACGTCTTGACTGTAGTCATGGAGAAAATGGAGTAGCATGGCCCCTTACAGAGACAGAAACCTGGTGATCACTTCTTGAGGTAGTGTTGCCGTTGAGAAAATTGAGTGGCATGGCCTCTTACCGAGATAGAATGAAACTTGGTGGACCCGTCTTGTGCTACTGTTGCCTTGCCGTTCCTTCATAAGTTAATTTTCTGAATTTATTAGCCTTTGCTCGAGTGCAAATAGGCCGATATCAGCAGAATGAGAAAGACTATCGAAAATTCATGTAGGCAGCCGTTCCTTCTGGGTCCTAAACTATGTGTACGCAAAATTTGGTTGAGATTGGTGGAACGGTGTAGATTTGTATACGGAACAAACCCACATACATACATACATACATACATACAGACTTTCACTTTTATATATTAGATGAAAGTATACTTCGGTGACGTATTTGGTAGCATGCTGAGCATCTACGCCCAAGATCGCGGGTTCAAACCCGGCCAGTCATCGGATTTTAAGAGCGTTAAAAATCCCTCAGTATACTTTCCTTCGGAGGGGAAGTAAAGCCGGTGGTCCCATGTCATGGATTTATGGCATGTAAAAGAACCTTCCACTAATTACACATGTGTGAAGCTAAATTATAGGTTCGATTTGACTAACGCTCTTAGGTTAACGTTCGTCGCCAGGAGCCGATTGTGGTGGCTTCTAGTAACCAAGTTCAGAATTAGTAGTCGTTGATGGTAGCGTTTGGTAACAAAAGTAGGAACTAGAAAATTGAATGTCTGCAGTCCTTAATTGAATTAAAAGCAGATAACACACACCAATACAGGCATCACAATTAACACCGGTTATCAGACAGATTCTACACACACCCAAAGTACACGGGGCTACATGACAGCGTTGTCGCAGCCCCTAAACTAAGGAACCAACCCACCAACCAGACTTACGAGATCTAGACGGGTCAAATATCGTTCAGGGGCAGCATTATTAGAGAGCACTTCCAGGTCAAGGTTTACTAAACTTAACGAAAATAAAATGGCAGCCACCTGAGTGATCAAATCAAATACCTCTCAACTCGCAAATTATGTATAAGGACATATTTAGACTAATTTATAGAAATATACAATATCAACTATTTAAACATCGCGTGTGCCATATATGGAACAACTAAATGGTTTAAGATTCAAAAAGGAGTACGGCAAGGCTGTATATTGTCACCTTACCTTTTCAATCTGTATGCAGAACACATTATGAGGAATGTGGGGTTAGATGAAGATGAAACAGGAATCAAAATAACTGGGTTAAATATAAACAACCTGAGATACGCAGATGATACAATCCTGATGGCTGAAACTGACGGAGATTTAAAAAATCTATCACTGAAAGTCAAAGAGGGAAGTTCAAAGGCTGGACTAATGTTGAATGTCAAGAAAAACAAGATGTTCAGCAAAGAACATACAGCCTACTTTCTCCTAAATGTATGGGTATCTTTATGACTCTTTGTCCTCATCCCTAAAACAATCACCCCAACCACAATGTATTGTTTGTTTTCTTTTATATTGATAATAAGCCAGTAAGTGTCAAGATCAGTATTATATACTTTATGATGATTGAATAATAAAACTACTAACTTATTGTAATGCATTCACGTCCGTTAATCTCTATATTAAGCCAGCCTGAAAAATTAAGAACCTTCCGCCCCAATCACAGTAGGTGGTGCTGCGACCTATCAGTGAATTAATCTTTATCTTGTACGCCTATGCACTGCCATCGTAATGTACTACGATGGCAGTGTTCTATGGGTGTTGAATGAGTAGGCAGTTTAAAGTAGCCAAGAGGGAGGCGATCCAGCTGGCAGTGTTTAAAGGTATTCGGAGCGCGATCGTGGCTAATAGTTGAATTACCAGTATTACAAAATTGCCATACTTCAGGAGGCCAGCTCAGGCATTTACACAGCGTTATGTTTGGAACAATATTACCCACATAACCCACAAGAGGACAGCACCGTACAGAGGCATTAAGAAGGCTGTGGTTAATGACAACGTGTATCTAGTTCTTTTATTCTCCTTTTTCTAATGTCTTCTGTTTATGTGCGATGCTGGGACTGTGATTTTATTAATATACGAGTGTATACTTTATCCTCTCCTTTGAGCTAAATGACATTTTATTCAGTATCTGTGGAAAAAGCTCGTGCACATCATTTGTAAAAGAATTCAAGAAAATAAAAACTTAACTGTAGCAGTACTCGATCCCCAGTCAACTGCGTGTCAGACTAACATGCTAGCCCAGAGCTAACCGTATCCATGACGTCAGGTGTTCTTAACTGACATATTAGATAGAAACTGTTGGCAAATAATGACTTTAAATAAACGATTTCTTCACTGCAGTACATCGTCATTAAAGATCATTTCATACAAAGTTTATATTATTGTATCAGTACGGTATATCACATACAACATACTAAAACTACTGAAATATAAGACAGGCACATGAGGACAGCTGCCATCTTGTCGTGTGACACAAACGGCTCAGCTCTTTTAAGCCACTCATACTGTATAATATTATAATATTAAATTATAATAAATAACGGATCACGACCTTCAGGATAGCTTAAACCCCCCTAGGCTCGATAATCGGAATTGGTGGGTCTTAAGCTATTTATTAAAATGGTTGCATAATTCACACGGCCGCCATCCTGAAATGGCATGGCCGATGACCTTGAAGTTTGGGTGAAAGACGTGTCCTATATAAAGGTATGTTGTCACCAAATTTGGTAGAGATCGGATGATTAGTTTAGCCGTAATTTGATTTTACGTTTTGAACATTTGAGTGGCCGCCATTCTGTTTTGGTAAAGATGGCGGCGATATAAAGTATGACACTGAGGTGTCCTTTACTAGTGCTACCTCTGTACCAAATTTCGTTCAATTCGGTTTCACCGTGTTCGAATTGATAGGGGGGGACAGACATTCAGAGTACACACACTCACACACACACAGACACACACACACACACACAGACTCACACACACACACATACACACACACACACAGACTCACACACACACATACACACACACAGACAGACACACTTTTTTCGCCCTGTGTTGATCTCATAAGTCTACTTTCATTTTTTGCAAAAATCGAAAGTAGGCTAAAAATGATGACAACTACAACTGTCAATTCATGGCGTGTAGGAGGAGAAAAGTGGAGATAGTCTCTGTAAAAATCCACATTTCTAGCTCTTCATTCAGGCAACTTAATATTGAAAACATAATTAATGTCAAAGACTAGAACTTCCATGAACACTATTCCATTTTTGGTGTATTTGTTATTAATTTTCGTTGTTTCTTCCACTTTTACGAACGTAAAGGACACATTAAACATTTCTTACGAGGTGCCAGCATGATGACACGCGGATCCAGCTGCAAAAGAGGCGGTATTACTACCACCTCGACCAATGGAGGTACCCGCTAGAGATATTCGCTCTCAGTTACGCCTACAAGTTCTGGCATTTTGGGAGAGTCAATGGCTAGCTGACCCACTGCCCAGTAAACTGAGAGCGATCAAGGGAACTACTCGCGTGTGGCGGAGCTCTTTCTGGTCACGAAGAGAGTCCGTCATTTTGTGTAGGTTAAGGATAGGTCATACAAGATCCACCCACTCGTACCTAATGAGAAGGGAAGACCCCCCACTTTGCACCTGTGGAGCCATTTTCACCGTGGCCCACATTTTAACCGAGTGTGTGGATCTTGGTGACTTACGAAGAAACCTTGGTTTGCAGATGACACTCAAACATATATTAGCCGATGACGCGGTGGCTGCTGATCGCGTTATCCGCTTTATAAGTGAGAGTGGGTTTTGGCAGGAAATCTAAATTTTCCAGTATAAATTGACTCAACCACTTGTTCGTTTTTGAATTACAATTTTGTTTCCGTAATTTTTGTTAATTTTTATAATTATTAATTTTACTTAATTTTTTAAATTAATTTTAGGTCTTTTCAAATTTAGGTGACCACCTCTAAATTTTAAATTCAATTCCAAATTTGTATTCTTTAATCTGTGTTAAGAGGGGCAGATGACCTCGTAGTTCCGCCCCTTAAAACAACAATAACTAACTAACTAGACTGATGACTGTTCACCGGAAACTCAACCATATCCGGTAGAATAGTTTAGCAGTTCACATTTTCTACCAGTATGAGTGCTAGTGTGAGTCAATGCAGAGTTTCACTTAAGCCCTTATAACTACATCCGGTGAGAAGATATTTCAAACACTCAAACAACGCCTGAGGGTATTGAAGCAAGGAACACACTAAGGAAAGAGTTGTGTAAATTAGTTAATTTGACTAGGATTTGAGTCAAAATGAAAACGAGTGATAAATCAAGCTATTTTAGTCTGACTTTCTGGAACTGCATTCAGGCCGGAAATAATTTTTGAAAATTTCTTTTTAGTTTGATAGAGCTCTTCAAGACTCACAATTTGAAACCCTTTCAGGGTACTTTAGCCCTTCAACTTTGGCACAATTGAGGAAATTGCTTAATTTTGCGTTTCTTCTAAGAAGACTTTATGTGCTAAGAATTGTTTCCAACACTCAAAGGCACATGGATGGCTGTTTATTCTTCGACTTGCTTCACTCAAATCTTTATTTCTCAGCTTCCTTTGATCATAGGTGAATGTTTTTGTACATAAATATTTCTCTAGAACCGCATCAAAATCCACCCAATGATTCTCGAGATTATTCCAAACATACATACAGACGGACAAAAGGAGACTTCTCAGAAACTACACAACATGAATGGAACGGATAGAAACAAAAGCATATAAAATGAAACAAGTAGTTCCGTGAAGACCTTTACAGCCTATTTTCATATAACCTACTTATGTTAATTGCCTCTGTCAACATACAGTACAAAATTTCAGTTTGATTGCTGTAATAGTTTCGTAGATATTGAGAACCGTCTAAATCGAGAGAAAAATATTCAAATGTTTCACCTTCGCTTGGCCGCCATGTTCGTTTTGTATTTTACAGGTTTTTGAAAGTCTCATATGTGAACTTCTAGTAATGTTTTTCCTTTTTACACTTATTATTACATATTTTCCTATTTTGCTAACTATATTTCAAAAATTTAATGTAAAGCCCAATATATCATATATTATCTATTTAATTAATATTACAGTGTAAGTATATCCATTTTAGTCTACTTTTCACATTTTGCAAAAATGAGGAAAAAGTAGACTTATGAGATCGATCCGGGAAAATGTGTGTCCTTCTGTCTGTCCTTCTGTCTGTCTGTCTGTCTGTCTGTCTGTCTGTCTGTCTGTCTGTCTGTCTGGCTCTGTGTGTGTGTGTGTCCCTATCAACTCCCAAACGGCTGCAGCAATCACAACCAAATTTAGTATGAGTAAAGATGTGCACCGGAATATCTCACGTCCATATTTGAAAATGATGTCAGTGGTACCAACTGCTGAAAAAACGCACTAGAAATTTGAGCTCCATGTTGGATATCTTGCAAGGTATTCATGAGAGCTATTCCAAAATTGGCACACATGTAGATAATACTATTTCAGTTTAATTTCCAGAAGGCCAACCGTGACAATGTTGCCAAAATAATTTTAAGCCTTCTGATAGGTCCAATGTTTAAATGCATATAACTTCTACACTATCAATTGGATTTCAACCAAATTTTGTATGTAATATCTGTACATAAACATATATGACTGAGCGTATTCTTAAGAGCCACTAGGGCTGCCAACTGTTAATAATTGCTCTTTCTATTTTGTTTATCAAAAAAAACAGAAAGTATGCAAGCCAACAGCTTTAAACTATGCACACGTATATTCTGACATTTTAGATTAATTTGGAGTAAGATATATACGCCAGTTCTACCAACATGATTATAAGCCTGCTGATAGTACCAAATTTCGTATGTTCTATGTGTAGCATAACAGATATGACTATAAGTATTGTAAAGAGCAATCATGGCTGCCAACTGTTAATAAATGCTGTCTATATTTTTTTACCCTAATATCAATATATCAGAAAGTATGCAAGCCAACAGCTCTATACTTTGCACACGTATAGCACCTGACATTCTAGATTAATTTGGAGTAATTAATACAAGGCAGTGCTGCCAACATGATTCTATGCCTACTGATATGTCCAATTTTAAAATACATGTAACTTCTATACTAACAAATGGATTTCATCCAAAATTGGCACAACGAGATATCATAATATTTCAGATTATTTCTGACCAGCACACGCATGGTATTGTTGGCAACATGCTTTTACGCGTGCTGATGGATCCAGTGTCTAACTGCATGTAAGGTCCATTGGACTTCAACCAAATTTTGTATTCTGTACCTTAAGAGGTGGAACTAAGAATATATTCAGTCAGCAGGGCTGCCAACTGTAGTGCTCTATTAGGCTACATTATATCAGGTATATTTTGAACTAATTAGATATTTCGATATTACCAACTTAATTTCGTCATTATTCTAGATAGGTTCATATACTGTAGAATAATCATTGGCATGAAAAGTAGGCTGTATAGTTCTTCACGGAACTTCTTGTTATTATTTTGTTTCATTCTTTTAATTACAATTGATATCATAAGCATTCTTCACATGAAAATACATTAGACTTAAGTAAATCCATTTTATTTTATTCGTAATTGATTGAGCTGAAGAAGACAGATGGAAACATGTACATTATATTTGTGTAACTACTGATTGGTGAAATATTTCACACAGCCGCCATGTTGGATTGGTGAGACCTAATAAAATTTTAAGGGCACGGTTGGGGTCGGCCAAACTAGTACTATGATCTTACCGAATTTCATTGAAATCGCTCCATCCGTTTAGAAGTTATTAGGGGGACACATACGTACATACATACATACATACATACATACATACATACATACATACACACACGGACAAAAGGAGATATGAAAGCATTTTTATTACTATTATTATTATTATTATTTATTTATTTATTATTTTATTTATTTTTTATTTTTATTTTTATTTTTTTTATTAATTTTTATGAAAATAGGATAAAAATTACAGTTGAACTTTGATATCTCGAAGTGTTTTCGGAGATACAAATTACTTTGAGATATCAATATATTGGAGATATAGAAGTTCTACTCATGGAAGTTCGACTGTAATTGAATCGTTCGTTGTTGAAAGGCACTAAGTCCACTTTTTTTTTGACAAATTCTTTTTACCGCGATTTTGCGTGCTAGGAAGCAAGATGTATGTTTTGGTGTTGAATGGAGCCACGTCCTGACAGCGCTTGTGCTATCACCACAGCCGTCAAGTTAGTTATTTCGTGAGGAATGGAACTTAGTCCAGCAGTTAGTGTGTTTCAACACGAAGAAAATAACAGTTATTTCATGCACGTTACCTTTTTTTTCAGGCTTCCGGATACATATGTTCGCACAGAAATAAAGGAAATAAACTAGGATGATGATGATGATAATTGTTGTTTTAAGGGGCCTAACATCTAGGTTATCGGCCCCTGAATAAACTAGGAGTGTGAATGATATTCCTCGCTCAAAGGTTCTGCTCGATCCATGTTGAAATGGTGTAAGTCCAGTTACGTATTTTGTCAATACAATCGTTGGTAACATACGGAACTATGCTATTTTGGTTCTTTTATATCTGCGTTTGTTTGCACTTTCCACATACAAAAAACTATATTTTAGTACAAGAGCAGAAAAACAGTTTTTTGTGTTTATCTCAAAACTTTCAAAATTGGAACTAGTGATTCAATTATATTTTAGCTAAAATAATTATGATGATGATGATGATGATAAACAATACAAGCCCACAAAACTGTCCTCATCCAGAATCGGGTACCAGCAACTGCATTAATGAGCTACGTCACTGGAAAACATGGACAATGTCAAAGACCTCTGGTTATGATAAATCAGATTGCTTTAGTCATCAACGAACATTTACTGTTGTATACATGGAAACTGTGTATGAATGTGATACATTGTATGTGCAAAATAGTGTAAATAATGTTTAAAAGAAGGATATGTACAATTTATTAATGTATTATTTTACAGATATTGAAATGCTATGGATTGAGTGTTGACTGTATAATTACGATAAGTTCTTCTAAAGTGGAAATAAATTGTTATTAAAATATCATGTTGGAGTTTTATTTTACGAATTATACAGGGCTTTATTTAAATATTGGGAGAGTCACGTGGGGCTGTTTCGTGCGTATCGGCCCAGCACCGGCCGGCTGTAACTCCCCTTGTCATCTCGTATGTTAACTGCATCGCTCATACGCCGTCTTCCCATGGGCGGCCCTCACATATAAATAAAGCCCTGTACATAGAAGTATCAAAAATAAGGTCACAAGAGCTCATACGGAATAAAATTTGAAGGCTACAGGTGAGAAAATCAGGTTCCATTGCATGAACTAATAATTTTAGTTAGTTATTTACAGTGAGTTTCCCTTGTCTGTTGGCTGTCCGGCGCGCCCAACTTATCTGCCTTCCGTTGACTCATCACTCCCCGCTCAGCATAGTATGTTTCCGTGAAAATGGAACCAAGCTTCGTCCGAGAAAAGTATTAAATGTGGATCAATTATTTCATTATGAACGATTCACAACATCGATTTACAAAAACGTACCCGCCTATCATGATCACGAGAATGCTATTCGTGTATTCTTGTGTGGCTCCAGTTTCAACATATTCGTAGCCCGCCATGCTGAGCTCTTCGAAACCCCGGCTTCTTGTCCAAGTCGTCTTAGAGATTTTGTAGGCGTATGTTTTAATTTATCTGCGATTTCATTTACCTTTTCCTCGTTAAGTACACGATTTATAACACTTTGCTTCTTATCGAGTAAAGAACCAGTTCCCCTCAATTTGTTCACGAGTTTCCGCACAGTCTCTCTATGTGGAGGGCGCACACCTGGAAAATGTATAATGAAACGTCTAATTACTTCCCTGCAAGACTCTGTTTTCAAATAATGATCGTACATAAATACCCTTTCCTTTACCATATACACATGTGGAGGCATTATGAGAATTATACCCCGAAGTAACACTTCACAACTTGAGAACAATTGGGCGACAGATCAACAAACACTAACACACTTTCTATGCACGGACGAGAACTGCGAATTGCGCGCTGTGTAACGGGAAGTAATAAGTCAGCGGGAGGCAGATAAGCTGGGCGCGCCGGACGGCCAATAGATCAGAGAAACTCACTGTACTTAGTTAAATTGTTAGTTAGTTAGTTAGTTGGACTGTTAGTTAATTAGTTAGTTAGATTGTTAATTAGTTACTTAAATTGTTAGTTACTGTACTTAGATTGTTATTTATAGTAATAAGTTAGTTAGTTAGTTAGTTAGTTAGTTATTTTAAGGGGCGGAAATAGTTTTAACAAATATCCTAACAATATTTCCTGAAACAGCAGTAAAAGTACTGAGCCCGTTTGCTCCAAACATGGTTGTTTGATATCACCAAGACACAATGCTATTCTATTCGATGTGAGACTTCAAACCATCAATTTGCCAATTTGGCCTGAATACTGCTGTCTTTCATGTTTCTCAACTAAATGTTTGCGCCTTGTTAGCAACGTTCTCAACGTGCTCAGTCCAGTGTAACCTTTTCTAAACTAAGTAGGATTTTTCAGACAAATAATCATGTCGAAATAGCTTGTTTGCCGAAGAGTACAGGAAATTTCGTACTCTAATTAAGCATAATGGCATTAAATTTCAAAGCAAACTTGAGAATTTGATCCAGTCATCTCAACGTTTCGCCCAGATAAACCATGTAGCTCGTCAGTTGGTATGATACACCTCACTAAAACGCTGGCATGTACACCTTGGGATGGCCACCACACTGGCAAAGATTGAGACCACCAGATATATTTTTTCATTTTCTTTCTTTGAAATTTGAAGCAATGTAATTATGCTCAATCGGAGCACACAATTTCCTGGTTTCATCAAGAAGCAGGTTACTTCGGTTCAATCTACAAGACAGGCAGTTTCTGCATGAAATGAGCATAGTTTCCAGAGTACATTGGTATTACTCATGATTCACAAGGGCCGTGCATTGACCTTTTCATCAACTACTGTATAAGAAAATTATCACATAGCTCTATTTTAAGCGGCTTCGGTGGCGTAGTGGGTAGCATGCTGAGCTTCTATGCCCAAGATCACGGGTTCAAACTCGGCCAAAGTCGTCGGATTTTTTAAGAGCGTTAAAAATCCCTCAGTATGCCTTCCTTCGGAGGGGAAGTAATGCCGGCGGTCCCATGTCATAGATTTATGGCATGTTAAAGAACCTTCCACTAATCGCACCTGTGTGAAGCTAAATTGTATAGGTTAAGAATGTAAACAACGATCTTAGGTTCCTACCTTCGTTGCCAGGAGCTGACTACGGTGGCGTCTAGTAGCTAAGTTCTGAACTAGTAGACAGTGGCATTTGGCGACAAAAGTAGGAACTATTTGAAAAATTCAAAGTCTGCAGTCCTCACTTGAATTTAAAAAACAGGTAACACACACCAATACAGTCATCACAATTAACACCGGTTATCAGACATATTCTACACACACCCAAAGTACACGGGGCTACATGACCGCGTTGTCACAGCTGCTAAACTGAGGAGCCAACCAACCAACAAACCAGCCCTATTTTAAAGACAAAACGTTCCTGGTGAAACCACAAGAATATGAAACCAGTACTCCTTCATTAAAACAAACACTGATAACCTCTGAGTGGCAAATAATAACAATACCAGCAAGAAATAGAATATTCGTTGTTATTTAAAAAAATTTAAATGTATTCTTAACTCCGTCCAAGCAATCTGCGAAGTGCCAGTGTGAAGACACGCAGTCTGCGCACACGAGTGACTCGGCTGACTGTCCAATGAGGCTCACTGAATAATAAGAGCAGGTGGGAGACTCGACCTTGGCTTCAACCGACTATCACAACGGTTGGGATGCCAAGCTCCACCCATGGCATTCCCTTTTCACTTCCTCTGTGTGACGTCATGCGCAAACCTACTTCACAGATTCCGAGGATGAGGTATAGAGGCGATGGGTGCAATAACCACTTAAGTCGTTTTTTCCGGCGAATGAACATTTTTAATAATGTTAGAGCTATGTGAGGTTGCCATAACGAAATAATATTTGAAGGGTAGATAAAGAACACATTGAGGATTATAAATGAAAAACTCAGACATTTACAGTGTTTCAAAACTTTGGAAGTGATTATTTCAAAACAGTATTTTCAGACTTAAGTTGTCATTGCACCCATCACATTTTAGATAACCCAAATTGTAAACAGAAAAGATGAAGAAAACAAGAAATGGTGCGGTCTGCGTGCTGGTGCCCCTCGCCAATGGGGTACAATTCTCCATAATACATTGTAAACAACATTGGTTGGTTGATTCCTTAGTTTAGGGGCTGCGACAACGCGGTCATGTAGCCCCGTGTACTTTGGGTGTGTGTAGAATCTGTCTGATAACCGGTGTTAATTGTGATGACTGTATTAGTGTGTGTTATCTGTTATTTAATTCAAGTAAGGACTGCAGACTTTTGAATTTTTCAAATAGTTCTTACTTTTGCCGCCAAACGCCACCGTCAATGACTACTAGTTCAGAACTTAGCTACCAGACGCCACCGTAGTCGGCTCTTGGCAACGAACGAAGGAACCTAAGAGTATTGTTTACATTCTTAACCTATACAATTTAGCTTCACACAGATGTAATTAGTGGAAGGTTCTTTAACATGCCATAAATCTATGACATGGGACCGCCGGCTTTACTACCCCTCCGAAGGAAGGCATACTGAGGGATTTTTAACGCTCTTAAAAAATCCGACGACTTCGGCCGGATTTGAACCCGCGATCTTGGGCATAGATGCTCAGCATGTTACCAACTACGCCACCGAAGCCGCCCTAAACAACGTTCTCTAAGAAAAACGTCGCATCGGTAGACTGTAAGCCTATAGAGGGGGAATGAAATAACTAAAAGAAAGAAAAAGCATTCTCATTTTCAGAAAAGAAGCCGAAGACAGACCCCATCCTTTGCCTTCTTATATTTCCCACCACCGAGCTGGTTTATTTTCTCCCTTGTCCCTAACTCAGCGAGAAAACTTCCCCATTTCCTTCCGTTAATAAACAAAAGAAAATAGAATTAAAAACATCAAAAAAGTACTGGTGTCGGTATATTATAACGAAAGACAAATTTGTTCTTAGCCCGTTATTTCTTTTATTAAAGAAAAACTTCCAGTCGGTCAACACCAATTGTGCCTACTGTGTCGGTGGCGTAGTCGGTAGCATGCTGAACTGCTATGCTCAAGATCGCGGGTTCAAACCCGGCTGAAGTCCTCGGATTTTTAAGAGCGTTAAAAATCCCTCAGTATGCCTTCCTTCGGAGGGGAAGTAAAGCCGGTGGGCCCATGTCATAGATTTTTGGCATTTAAAAGAACCTTCCACTAATTACACCTGTGTGAAGCTAAATTAGGTTAAAAATGTAAACAACGCTCAGGTTCTTACGTTAGTCGCCAGGAGCCAACTGCGGTGGCGTCTAGTAGCCAAGTACTGAACTAGTAGTTGTTGACAGTGGCGTTTGGAGGCAAAAGTAGGAACTACTTGGTTAATTCAAAGTATGCAGTCCTTACTTGAATTAAGAAACAGAAATACACACTAATACAGTCATCACAATTAACACAGGTTGTTAGACAGATTCTACACACACCCAAAGTACACGGGGCTACATGGCCACGTTGTTGCAGCCCCTAAGCTAAGGAACCAACCAACCACCTAACTGCTATTCCCAAGATGGCGGACACTCCAGGCACTAAAAGCCATACGCTAAATAAATAAATAAATAAATAAATAAGTATACGATGTTTAAGCTTAAGTGAACAAACAGGTTGTCGTTTGTTTGTTTGTTTTTTTGTTTTTTTTTTCCTCCTGAGAGGCTGAGTGCAGGTCTCTGTAGTCGACGCCCGTGGGCGACCTGCGCGTCGGGATGAGAGATGGAATGGATGAAGATGAATGAAACTGGGCAAGGATGAGGAAGGAAGCAGTCGTGGTCTGTCAGGAGGTACCGTCCCAGCATTTGCCAGGTGTTGAAAATGGGAAACCACGGAAAACCATTTCAAGGACCGCCGACGGTGGGGCTCGAACCCACGCGTCTACCGCGTCAGCAGGGAGTTTGGACCCATGACCTAACGCTGCGCTTTAGCCAGCGTAGCCACTGCTGTCGGCTTAACACACATTAAAGAATACAAATTTGGAATGGAAATTAAATTTGAAAACACCGAAAATTAATAAAACAAACAATTAAGTACAACTAATTATTATAAAAATAAACAAAAATTACGGAAAAACAAAAAATTCAGAATTCAAAAAAGAACAAGTCTTTGAGCCAATTTAGATTGTTAAGTGAGCCGTGAAATTATTCCAATTACTTTTATTAGAAATATCATAAACCTAGGGGCTGATGATCTCGTAGTTCCACCCCTTAAAACCTCAATAAATTACTAATATCATAAACCCTCACAAGTACCGCGGTGATATCCACTGGTGTAGACCGACCACTCCCGCCAACGTGGTAATGAATCATTCATCGCATTCGAATGAATGTTATAGGACAAACAAACATAAAAACATTCATTATTGAGAATCTAATGTCGCGACGTTTCGATCGCCAGATCAAGCTACAACACATATCACAGAGATGTTGTTTACAACCGTGGTCAATTGTACTTGTATCCATCATAACCTAAAAACATATACAGTCTCTTTGGCACGTTAGTCAATCTGCAGCCTAACACACAAGTACTGGATTGTAAGTTTCGGTGTCTGTCTGCGCGTTACACAATTTGAATTGCTCTTTATGTACGACGTTTCAGCTATCAATAGTTTATACAATTGACCACGATTGTAAACAACATCTCTGTGATATGTATTGTAGCTTGATTATGATCTGCCGATAGAAACGTCGCTGATAATAAAGTTTGGATAAAGAAGGTGAGTTTGTCGGTTATTTGCCGAAATTAGATTCTCAATAATAATTATCTATATACCGCCGAAATTAAATTCATTTAACTAATAAAAACATTCAATTATTATTCGTTATTCCCCATAAGGAAAGCGTTACAACACAATCAATTGTTTTGTTTTATTCTGGCCCTTTTTTCCCAAAAGCCTCTCATATAAACACTATGCTTCCTCTTTCTCTCTACTGCTCACTTCTTTCCCGGTTGTCTCTCTTTGGGAGTTTGCTCACATTTCTGTTGTCTACGTTTTTCTCTGTATGTGCTCCTGGCTGCCATATCTTCAATTGTATAGAGATTGGATGTTACTTTAGAAATACCCCTCGTGCTATCACACAGCTCGTAGGGCAATCCCAGTGCGGATTAACACCCAGAGAAACGAGCCAGAGGACGCACTCCACGCTTTGCTTCGTGAAAGCGAACCTAATAATTTAAACCTTTCTCTCCATTATTCTTACTAAAGCTCAGAAAAATAGACTCTAGCCTTTTATATCCCCGCAATATTTCAACATTATGTTTTTCTTCTTTTTTAACTAAACAATGAATACAAAGTAAAATACTACCCTGGTTTTGTATGCAATAATTTCCAAACATAATTTTCCATGTGTCCATGGCAAGAAAGAGTTCTGCTGTGTTTACAGTATATTCAAATCTCGCTATTATTTTTATAACGTCCATCCAAGTCCCGGGCACTCACAACTAGCGGTTGGTTGGTTCTTCAGTTTAGGGGCTGCGACAACGTGGTCATGTAACCCCGCGTACTATGGGTGTGTGTAGAATCTGTCTGACAACTGGTGTTATGATGATGATGATGATGATGATGATGATGATGATAATTGTTGTTTTAAGGGGCCTAACATCTAGGTTATCGGCCCCCCCAAGGTTTGCGTGATAGTGAAAGATGAGATGATAATGAAAACTATAACTAATACTAACTATACACTTACATACTAAAAGAAGAAATGGTAAACAAATAAAGGATAAGGCAAATAAAGGACAGGAAGAAAAGAAATGCCCTCAACCCTCGAAGAATGAGGATTGAGTGACTTGGAAGGAGGGAGAGCCATGAAAGGCTGATAGGAAAGGGGAAAAGCGGAGAGGGCCCACCCCGAGGTCAAAGGAAAAAGGGGACAAAACGGACCCAGCTCAGGA
Source organism: Meconema thalassinum (assembly GCA_946902985.2). Classification (NCBI taxonomy): domain Eukaryota; kingdom Metazoa; phylum Arthropoda; class Insecta; order Orthoptera; family Tettigoniidae; genus Meconema; species Meconema thalassinum. The sequence continues at coordinate 182,378,337 of OX336399.1, read as the reverse complement.
ATCTCTCGGGGTCGCCAACTCCCAAAGTCACCAGCCGTGAGCCCTTGAGGGTGTATAAGTGGTGGGGATACTTACACCTTGCCTCCTTGAGGGCCTTGTGCAGAAGGCAGGAGATAACATGAAGGGAAAAAGAAGGCTGACTCCTCGGAGAATGAGGGTATCAGGAAAGATGAGACAAGGGTCAATTAAGGCGAGAAAGTGAAAGACTCCCTGGGCCTCGGATACCCTAATACCGTCGGGGTCGGAAGAGAACAAGAGTTGACCAAGAGAGGTCGACAGGAAAGAAGACGGAGAGGAGTCCGACACAAGTAAGTGGAAGCAATGCAGGACTCAGCTGCGATCCCGTGGTCGCCAACTCATGTCACACAAGATGTGAGCCCCTGGCGGGGTGACCGGTGTTAATTGTGATGGCCGTATTAGTGTGTGTTATCTATAATTCATCGAAAGAGTGCAGACGATCAATTTCAAGTAGTTCCTACTTTTGCTACCAAATGCTACCGTCAACGACACCTAGCTGTGAACTTGGCTACTAGACGCAACCGCAACCAGCACCTGACGGGGAACGTTGGAACTTAATAGAGCGTTAATAAAATCTAACCTACAAATTTAGCTTCACACAATTGTTGTTAGTGGAAGGTTCGCTTACATGCCATAAATCTATTACATGGGCCCGCTGGCTTTACTTCCCCTCCAAAGGAAGGCATACTACGCCACCGAAGCCGTCTCACAACTAGTGGGGGGGTGGGATGATGACTACGAAACCCCAGCTGAGTTCGGCATTGTGTTATCTTATTTGTGCTCGGGTTATCTCTTTTTCCCCGTCGACCTCTATCGGTCAATTCATGTTCTCTTCCCATACCAACGCTTATTAATAGGCTCCGGGATTCTGAAAATCACTAAAATTTAAAAAACAACATTCATTACGACATATTAAGCTACGGACCCTTTGAATTTTTAACGGTGCATTGTTTTCTTCGTGGCTCATTCTTAAGACTACTTTCTCACAACGGTGCGTCCTGTTAGTAAACACAAATTGTAGATTTCTATATTCCAGTCTATTCTTCACTACATTTCTCTTCAGATTTTCATTTTCCTAGCTCTCCAGATTTTTAATTTGCAGTATATTTTTCACTAGATTTCTCTCAAGATTTTCATTTTTCTCTCTCTCCAGATTTTCATTTTCCTCTCTCTCTCTCTAGATTTTTATTTTACTCTCTCTCTAGATTTTTATTTTCCTCACTGTCTAGATTTTCATTTTCCTCTCTCTCTCTCTAGATTTTTATTTTACTCTCTCTCTAGATTTTTATTTTCCTCGCTGTCTAGATTTTCATTTTCCTCTCTCTCCAGATTTTTATTTTCCTCGCTGTCTAGATTTTCATTTTCCTCTCTCCCCAGATTTTTATTTTTCTCGCTGTCTAGATTTCCATTTTCCTCTCTCTCCAGATTTTTATTTTCCTCGCTGTCTAGATTTTTATTTTCCACTCTATTCTTCACTACAGTTCTTCCTATTAGACATTAAGAAAAGTTGTAAGAAAGCAAAACGGGTGTTGCGGTGTCGGAGCAAACGTCGTCCTAAAACCAAAACTGTCGCCTTTTGCTCAGCACGTTAAAAAAAACTCTGATTCCAGTTTCTTGCTAAAATGCATTTCTTAATATAAAAATTCCCTGTTTCCGGCAACTTTTCAACATGCAGAAGTAGGGATGGTAGACTTCCTCCTGTCCTCAACAGCCATTGCTGGTAGATAATGAACTATTACAACTATAAACCTACGGAAATGTCATCAATAAACCCGTCAAAATGTGTGTTTGATAAAGGAATAGATGAAATAATTACAGCAAACGCCACGCCATGCTTCTACACTAGGATGAAGGAAAGCATGTCCTTTTATTCTCACGCCCCTACTGGGTGATTTATTACGTGGCTTTGTCCACCGGCGCGCGTCTTTTCTTTATTTCAGAGCTTGTTAATAGCTTCCCTTCACGCTGCGTGCTAATAGCATTCCACCTTCTAGCATGGACATGTGTGCTCTTTCTCTATATAAACATGGAAGAAAATTAAATGATTTCAAATCGTTTGAAAAGAAACGACCACTTAAGAAACCTGTCAGGATCATTTCCGAGGAGGAGAGAAGGATGAGAAGGGAAAGAATGAAGATGTTCTGGGAAGAGAAGAGAAGAAAGGCCAAGAAGCTTTATTAAGTTACATGCAGTCCATAGTTGGCCAAGAACGGAAAAAGAAGAAAAACTAGTAGTTCCGTGAAGAACTAAATAGCCTATTTTTAGCCTACTTTCGATTTTTACAAAAAATGAAAGTAGACTGATGAGATCAACACAGGGCGAAAAATTGTGTGTCTGTTTGTGTGTGTGTATGTGTGTGTGTGTGAGTCTCTCTCTCTCTGTGTGTGTGTGTGTGTGTGTGTGTGTGTGTGTGTGTGTGTGTGTGTGTATATGTGTGTGTGTGTGTGTGTGTGTGTGTGTGTGTGTGTGTGTGTGTGAGTGTGTGTACTCTGAATATCTGTCCCCCCCTATCAATTCGAAAAACGGTGTAACCGAATTGAACGAAATTTGGTACAGAGGTAGCACTACCAAAGGGAGCCAAAGTGTCATGTTTTATATTGCCGCCATCTTGGCGGAAACGTAATGGCGGCCACCCAAATGTTCAAAGCTTAAATCAAATTAGGACTAACCTAATCATCCGATCTCTACCAAATTTTTTAACAACATATATTTATATGGCGAGCTTCTTTTGACTAAACAACAAGGTCGTCAGCCCACTAGTTTGCAGATGGCGGCCATGTATGTGTGCAAATCGATTCCCTATATCAATTCAAACACAATGAACCCGAATTGAACGAAATTTGGTACAGAGGTAGCACTAGCAAAGGGAGCCATAGTGTCATGTTTTATATTGCCGCCACCTTGACGAAAACGTAATGGCGGCTATCCAAATGTTAAAAGCTTAAATCAAATGGTTAGCGCGCTAGTAGGCTTTGGCACAAAGTGCCCCGGGTTCGATTCCCGGCCAAGCCATCAGGGATTTAAATACCCTGGGGTCAATTCCCGTGACTCGGGAATGGGTGAATGCGCCGTCTTCATCATCACTCTAACCTCATTACGACGCACAGGTCGCTCACGGGCGTCAACTCTCCGGAGGCCACACGATCATTATTAGTATATATCCTACTTATGTTAATTGCTTCTATAAACATACAACATTTCAGTTTGATTGCTGCAATTGATTCAATAGATTCAGGTCTTTCTAGTCGACGCCCGTGGGCGATCTGCGCGTTAGGATGAGAGATGGAATGGATGAAGATGAATGAAACTGGGCAAGGATGTGGAAGGAAGCGGTCGTGGTCTGTCAGAAGGTACCGACCCAGCATTTGCCTGGTGTTGGAAATGGGGGAAACGACAGAAAACCATTTCAAGGACGGTCGACGGTGGGGCTCGAACTTACGCGGCTACCGAGTCAGCAGAGAGCTTGGCCCCTCGGCCAACGTAGCCACTGCTGTCGGTATTCGTAGATATTGAGAACCGTCTTAATATTTAGGATGGTCGCCATGTTGGTTTTTAGCCTACTTTTCACATTTTGCAAAAATGAGGAAAAAGTAGACTTATGAGATCGATCATCCATCCGGGTAAATGTGTGTCTGTCTGTCTGTCCTTCTGTCTGTCTGGCTGTGTGTGTGTGTGTGTCACCCCCCTATCAACTCCTAAACAGCTGCAGCAATCGAAACAAAATTCGGTAGGAGTTAAGATCTAACCGTGAATATCTCAATGCCGTTTTTGAAAATGTCAGTGCTACCAACTGCTGAAAAATCGCAATTGAAATTTGAGCTCCATGTTGGATATCTTGGAAGGTATCAATGGAAGCTATTTCAAAATTGGAACACGTATAGATAATAATATTTCAGTTTAATTTACAGGAGGCCATATATGGCAGTATTGCCCAAATGATTATAAGCCTGCTGATAGGTCCAATTTGTAAATGCATATAACTTCTACACTATCAATTGGAATTCAACCAAATTTCGTATGTGCTATTTGTACATAAACAGATGTTACTGAGCGTATTCTAAAGAGCCACCAGGGCTGCCAACTGTTAATAAATGCTCTCAATTTATTTTATCCAAATACCAATATATATCAGAAAGTATGCAAGCCGACAGCTTTAAACTATGCACACATATAGTACCTGACATTCTATATTAATTTGGAGTAACTTATATACGTCAGTGCTACCAACATGATTCTATGCCTGCTGAGAAGTCCAACTTCAAATATATGTAACTTGTATATTATCACTTGGATCTCAACCAAATTACGTATGTGCTATGTGGACCATAACGGATATGACTATGCGAATTCTTAAGAGCAACCAGGGCTGCCAACTGTTAATAAATGCTGTCTCTATTATTTTACCTTAATATCAATATATCAGAAAGTATGGAAGCCAATAGCTCTAAACTTTGCACACGTATACTACCTGGTATTCTAGAATAATTTGGAGTAACTAATATACGTCAGTGCTGCCAACATAATTCTAAGCCTGCTGATAGGTCCAATTTTAAAATGCATGTAACTTCTATACTAACTAATGGATTTCATTAAAAATTGGGACAACAATAGATCATATTATTTTAGATTATTTCTGACCAATACATGCATGACATAGTTGCCAACATGATTTTACGAACGCTGTTAGATCCAATGTTTAGCTGCATGTAACGTCCATACTATCCATTGGACTTCAACCAAATTTTGAATTCTATACCTTAAGAGATGGAACTAAGAATATATTCAGTCACCAGGGCTGCCAACTGTAGTGCTCTATTAGGCTACATTATGCCAGGTATACAGTATTTCGAACTAATTAGAAATGTCGATATTACCAACTTAATTTCGTCATTATTCTAGATAGGTCCATATAGATTAATCATTGGCATGAATCTTAAGTTTTAAGAAAAGTAGGCTCATTAGTTCGTCACAGAACTTCTTGTTATATATGTTGTTTGTTGGTTCCTTAGGTTATGGGCTGCGACAACGCGGTAGGCCATAGAGTTGTGTACTAGTAGATTAAGCTTATTGCGTAGGTGTATTATTCAAACTTCAATCGCATGATTAGGACACAAGAAATGAAAACGAGATTTTAAAATTTCACACAGCCCCCATCTTGTAGTTATGAAAACAATTGAAATAAATTAAATGTCAGTCGGTGAAAATTTGTATAAGCATTTACTGCACCAAGTTTCACTGCGCTCGGTTGGTTAAATCAGGAGTAACGTCCATTTAAGTATTTAAATTTCGCGTCACCGCCATGTTGGATTTGTGCTCACCAGATTATTGAAAGTCCCATTGCTGAACTTATGTTAATAGCCTCTATCAACACACAAAATTTACGTTTGATTGCTGCCATAGACTGGTAGATATTGAGAACCGTCTAAATATTTCGGATGGTCGGCATGTTGGATTTGTATATATGTACCCAGGCCATAGAGTTATGTACTATTAGATGACAATTATTGCGTAGGTTCAAACGTTGACTTCAATCACATGATTAGGACACATGAAATAGAAAGTTAATTTTAAAATTTCACACGGCCATCATCTTGAGGTTATGAAAACAATTGAATTAAATTAGTTGCCAGTTTATTAAAATGTGTATATACACTTACTGTACCAAGTTTCACTGCGCTTGGATGTTTAAATCGCGTAAAAATACAATTTAAGTGTTTCAACTTTGCTTGGCCGCCATGCTCGTTTTGTACTTGACGTAGGCTCATGTCGTTAGCTACATAACAACACATAGCATAACCCGTATTTTTTGTCCTGCAACGTAGCCGTGCTCGTTAAATCGTGCACTACGACCGCGAGGGCAGCAAGTCCAAAGATCCTGGCATTGATAGTGGCTAACCTTAGTGTGGTATTTCCCCCACTCTCTCCAGGTAAAAGTCGGGATAGTACCTTACTTCCAGTCCCGGGGCGCCTCCCTCATCCCTGATCCTACGCACCATAAATACAGGTTATCAGACAAGTTCAAACCACCACCCAACTAAGCGGGGCTGATGACCAAGATGTCCCAAGCTCCTAAAATGAATTAACAACAACATATCCTATAAATCAACGCTTGTTCAAGAACATTGATTAAGTTCCATGTAGACGGCATATTCTATCTAATATTGTATTCGCATTTACAAAACAAATAATCCTGGTAAGAAGTCGAAATGTAAATATTATGTGACAGAAAACTGTATTATAATGGGGGTCATTAAAGTACTACTTTTCACTATAGCACAGTTTTTCCAACCAATCAGAGCTCAATAGTTTCATTGATTGACCAATTAGGTAAGGATAGCGTTTGGCATGTACTGAAAATCCAACATGTCGGACATGAATTGACAATGTAGCCTATATTGTAGTTACAATGCATAAACAAAGTGGGCAATATTGCAAAAGAAATAGCACTGTACCTTAATATCCGCAACTCCAATTTCTACACATTCCTAAGACTTCACCGACAGTTTTAATGAATGCTGTTGACATAAACACACCAGAATGTCATGGAGGAAGCAGGCATATGACATTAATTCCACGTAAATTATAATCCAGCTCTCTGTTCAGTAAATGGATTTCTTATGCGAAACGTTTCCGCCAGATGACATAACTGTTCTATTTGGGACTCCATTGATTTGCCTTCCGTTGACATTCTATACGCATCGATTTTGAAGAATAACTAGTTGATAATACGATACATTTTAATTTTAAAGCGTTTGTAACAGCCGATTTTGTGTTATTTGACAAAAAATAACAAAATGATCCAACATAGTACCCGTGCGCTATCTGTTGGAGCTACTTCAGAATAAACAATGTTTGAAAGCTTTGGGAATCGTTATTGTGTAGAGATAAAATGCTGAGCCCACACAATTCCCAAGAAGAAGAATTCAACCGACAGAATCTCGACAGATATTTATGAATATTAATGTTAAAACATATAATAAAGTTATAATTATCGTCGAATGCAACTCGCCTATAATGGTAATCAAGACACTCTCACGGATATTATAAACACACTCGTGTCTTTTATGTAAATTAAGGCTTTTACGGCCCGGATTACTATTCAAATAATTCATCGTTTTGGGGCTAATGACGTGTGAAAATAATATTAACACCACCAGGAACCTTGCCTCCTTTTTCAATGGAATTAAAGAAAGTATATCAATGAGATTACAAAACAAAAACAAGAAGTTCCGTGACGAACTAAAGAGCCTACTTTTCTTAAACTTTCAGATTCATGCCAATGATTAATCTATTTGGGTCTATCTAGAATAATGACGAAATTAAGTTGGTAATATCGAAATTTCTAATTAGTTCAAAATACTGCATACCTGGCATAATGCAGCCTAATAGAGAACTACAGTTGGCAGCCTTGGTGACTAAATATATTCTTAGTTCCATCTCTTAAAGTACAGAATACAAAAATTGGGTAAGTCCAATGGATAGCGTGGGCGTTACATGCAGTTAAACATTGGATCTAACTGCGCGCGTAAAATCATGTTGGCAACAATGTCATCCATGTATTGGTCAGAAATAATCTGAAATAATACGATCTATTGTTGTGCCAATTTTGAATGAAATCCATTAGTTAGTATAGAAGTTACATGTATTTTAATATTAGACCTATCAGCAGGCTTAGAATCATGTTGGCAGCTCTGACGTTTATTAGTTACTCCAAATTAATCTAGAATACCAGGTACTATACATGTGCAAAGTTTAGAGCTATTGGCTAGCATACATTCTGATATATTGATATTAGGGTAATAAAAATAGAGACAGCATTTATTAACAGTTGGCAGCCCTGGTTGCTCTTAAGAATACGCTTAGTCATACCTGTTATGGTACACATAGCACACACGAAATTTGCTTGAAATCCAAATGATAGTATAGAAGTTACATGTATTTAAAGTCGGATCTCTCAGCAGGCTTAGAATCATGTTGGTAGCACTGACGTATATAAGTTACTCCAAATTAATATAGAATGTCAGGTACTATACGTGTGCATAGTTTAAAGCTGTCGGCTTGCATACTTTCTGATATATGGGTATTTGGATTTAAAAAGTTGAGAGCATTTATTAACAGTTGGCAGCCATGGTGGCTCTTAAGAATACGCTCAGTCATATCTGGTTATGTACACATAGCACATACGAAATTTGGTTAAAATCCAATTGATAGTGTAGAAGTTATAAGCATTTAAAATTTGAACCTATCAGCAGGCTTATAATCATGTTGGCAACACTGCCATGTATGGCCTCCTGGAAATTAAACCACAATATTATTATTATATTATTATCTATACGTGTGCCAATTTTGAAATAGCTCCCTTTCATACCTGCCAAAATATCCAACATGGAGCTCAAATTTCAATTGCGATTTTTCAGCAGTTGGTAGCACTGACATCATTTTCAAATATGGCCGTGAGATATTCAGGTATAGATCTTTACTCCTACCAAATTTTGTTTTGATTGCTGCAGCCATTTAGGAGTTGATAGGGGTGGGGACACACACACACACACAGCCAGACAGACAGACAGAAGGACAGACAGACACACACACATTTTCCCGATCTCATAAGTCTACTTTTTCCTCATTTTTGCAAAATGTGAAAAGTAGACTAATAAGAAACTAGATAAATTCCTCTGTTCACCATAGAGCAGCCGCCGGAAATTACTGTATGGACCATGGTAGAAAAACGCACCATGTTAATAAGAACGACGGACAGAGTAGTAAGGAAGATGAAGGTAAAGGGGGCAGGGGGCGGGGGGACCCCAATAACTTTAACAGAGACACTGGATATCAGCTAAGTGACGCTTGGCTGCCAGTTATTAAAGATCTGGGAAGAGAGTTCCTCTCAGATTCTCTAGTTCTTAACCTATTTCAAATTGTACGGTTTCCTCTATGGCTACAGAGCCGGGACTTGATCTCCTTTTTACGTCACTGGAGGAGTTTCCATCTATTTTTTCGCCGATACCTGTATGACGTTAGGTACCGCTTCCCTTTTGTTTCTGTTTCCTTATATCCATCAACCCCCTCAAAATCCTCATTGTTCGAGGAGTCTCTATATTTCCCGCCCCCTTTACCTTCTTCTTACTCACTATTCTGTCCGCCGTTCTTATTATTATGGTGCGTTTTTCTACCATGGTCCATACAGTGATTCCTGGCAGCTGCTCTCTGGTGATGAACAGGGGAATTTATCTAGTTTATTTGTTTTGTAATCTCATTGATATACTTTCTTTGGCCACATTGTTTAATTTCATTGAAAAAGGAGGTAAGGTTCCTTCGAAACGTCTGGTATCTAATTTAATTTCACACGGCATTAGCCCAAAAACCATGAATAATTTGAATAATACTCGTGTCTTAATTATTGCCATTATAGGCTCGTTGCATAATGTACTCTTATTTCATGCTACAGTAGAGCGTCGATAATCCGGAATAATTGTGACCGGACCTGTCCGGATTATCCAAAAGAAACAAAAAAGGTCGTTTGAGTTCATATCAAAAGGAAATCTTGCTAAAACCGTTATTAATTCACTTTAGTGGTTAAATAATTGGAGCAGATAAATAAAATCGATAGTTAATATGAACTTCTTTCTTCGTCATGCCCGACTAAGGAGCGCGATTAAACTTATTTAGCTGATGGTATTGCCTTTCTCTTCTCCCAAACTGTCTTCATCTTCTCGCTGTGGTTTCTCTTGCGATCTTCCGACCAGGTTTTGTCTGTAATAGTGCTTGGATGCTCTGCAAAGCGGTGATTATCGACTAATTCTCTGAACTCTCATGCCTATTTCCTGAAGATCTTTTCCAACTTCAAGCAGCCAGGTGTTTTTAACTTTCATTGTCATTCCAAGGTTAAGAATCCGTTTGGTCAGTCTCTGATTGCCCATCCTGAGGATCTGCCTGTAAAATTTAATCGAATTTTCCTAAATGAATCAGAGATTTTCTTCGAGTGCTGGTATAAGACTTGGGATTTTCTTTTTATACAGATTCCCCCTGTACAGACTGGTCCAAAAATTGTCTTAGGATTTTTCATTCTTGCTTTTCCACATCTTTAATTAATGATCTGCCCCCAATAATCAGCGTTTCAGAAGCATATAGTGCTTCAGGCTTGATTACAGTGTTGTTGCATTTATGGATATTGATTTTTTTATTATATATGTTCCAAGTGATTCTGTAAGCTGTTTGCAGTTTAGAGATCCTATCTTTGTTTGCTTCACGATTCAGTCCGGAACTTATAATGTATTTTAATGAAAGGCAGTGCCGAGCGACAAGTCAACACTACTGTGCAGCGACACCCTACTAAGATAAGTAAACATTACAAATAGAGTTTTCTAGTGCATGCTAATTTTGTTAATTTTATTTATTTCGTATAACATTATGTTATTCTAAATTGTATATACGTACATAGACTGTACATCATTACTCACGTAATTCACTAAACCTTTAAGAGAGAACAAACCACCCGTATAACGAGATTGAAATTGCGAATCGTATTGAACAAGAAGATTCGTGACGAACTAAAGAGCCTACTTTTCTTAAAATTTAAGAATCATGGCAATGATTATTCTATATGGACCTATCTAGAATAATGACGAAATTAATTTGGTAATACCAAAGTTTTTAATTAGTTTGAAATATACCTAACATAGTGTAACCTAATAGAGCACTACAGTTGGCAGCCCTGATGACTGAATATATTCTTAATTCCATCTCTTGAGGTACAGAATGCACATACAAAATTTGGGTGAAATCCATTTGTTAGTATAGATGTTACATGCATTTAAAATTGATCCTATCAGTAGGCTTAGAATCATGTTGGCAGCTCTGACGTATATTAGTTATTCCAAATTAATCTAGAATGCCAGGTACTATACGTGTGCAAACTTAAGAGCTGTTGGCTTGCATACTTTATGATATATTGATATTAGGGTAAAATAATAGAGACAGCATTTATTAACAGTAGGCAGCCCTGGTTGCTCTTAAGAATCCACCTAGTCATATATGTTATGGTACACATAGTTCATACGAAATTTGGTTGAAATCCAATTGATAGTATAGAAGTTACATGTATTTAAAAATTGTAACTATCAGCAGGCTTAGAATCATTTTGGCAGCTCTGACGTATATAAGTTACTCCAAATTAAACTAGAATGCCAGGTACTATACGTGTGCAAAGTTAAGAGCTGTTGGCTTGCACACTTAATAATATATTTATATTAGGGTAAAAGAATAGAGACAGCATTTATTAACAGTAGGCAGCCCTGGGTGCTCTTAAGAATCCACCTAGTCATATCTCTTATGGTACACATAGTTCACACGAAATTTGGTTGAAATGCAATTGATAGTGTAGAAGTTACATGCATTTAAAAAGTGGACCTATCAGCAGACTTAGAATCATTTTGGCAACACTGTCATGTATGGCCTCCGGTGGCGTAGTCGGTAGCATGCTGAACTGCTATGCCCAAGATAGCGGGTTCAAACCCGGCCGAAGTCGTCGGATTGTTAAGAGCGTTAAAAATCCTTCAGTATGCCTTCCTTCGGAGGGGAAGTAAAGCCGGCGGTCCCATGTCATAGATTTATGGCATGTAAAAGATCCTTTCACAGACTAAACTTGTGTAAAGCAAAATTTGTTAGGTTAGATTTCGTCACAACGCTCTATCAAAGTTCCAACGTTCACCACTAGGTATCATTGATATCTGGTGGCGAAAGTTGGAACTACTTGAAATTGAACGGAACTTGTAGCTCACCCTTTAGGGTGTCCGCAGGAAGCAGCTACAGACTCCGGCGAGCCGAACATGTCCTCAGACACTCCCGGCACTAAAAGCCATACGATAAATAAATAAATAAATAAATAAATAAATAATGGCCTCCGGGAAATGAAACTGAAATATTATTATCTATATGTGTGTCAATTTTGGAACAGCTCCCATTCATACCATCTAAGATATCCAACATGGAGCTCAAATTTCAATTGCGATTTTTAAGCAGTTGGTAGCACTGACATAATTTTCAAATATAGCCTTGAGATATTCAGGTATAGATCTCTCCTCATACCGAATTTGGTTTCGATGTCTGCAGACAGACAGAAGGACAGACAGACACACATTTGCCCGGATCGATCTCATAAGTCTACTTTTTCCTCATTTTTACAAAATGAGAAAAGTGGGCTAAAAATCACCAAAGACAAGCTACTACAATAGTAGTGTAATTATAAAAGTGTAAATTTAAACCTCAACACAGTGATCAGGATCTGAGGATGGCCACTGGAGGGTCGTAATCCTAAATTGCCCCATTAATTGTGATAATTAACTAACATGTAATTACTCATTCATTGGGCATAATCATGTTGACCGACTGAAGAGCTATGTATGTATTCACTTCAACATTTTTCACCGGAATTGAATCCGGATTATGGATGGTCCGGAATATTGACTATCAACTCTCTACTGTAATCTCAAAATCCTTTTCCAGTGACTTTCAGGCGCCATTTATATACATTAGAATGTTCCTCGAGTCACCTCTTTTTGCCTGAGCTGTCTCCTCATCTCGCAGACTTAATGCAATTTCCACATTATATCACTCTATCTCTCTCTTTTCTGCTTCCAATTTCACCTTGAGAAGCTTTTAGTAATCTTTAAGGTATCGCTTCTCTTCCACTAAAACTCCTATTATGAGCTTATAAACAGACAATAGCAGTAAACTCCTTACTATATAGGCAACTTATTTAGCTGATGGGTGAGACGGGTTGCATATAATATGGCAAGCGGGCGCGTCAGATATTGAATAACTGCAGGCAATATTCTTAAAACTTTATAGGCTAGGGACGACCAGGGGTCTGCAAGGACATGACGGCTGCGATGGAGAGCTGAAGAAAGTTATGATATCGGTGGTTCGAGTCCTGGCGCTGAGAGTGGGCATCTTGAGTGTAGACTTTTCGGGATGAAGCCTTATTTCAAGTCCTAGGGCACTTCCCATATACCTGACAGTTACAGTTACATACACTACTGCAGTCACTACAGCAATACAGGTTATCAGGAAAATTCGACACACATCCAAGTACACGGGGATGATGGCCGAGATGTCCTTAGCTCCTAGGAAAGAACAACGTTTTTCACTGACTCTCATTATAAAAATTCACTAAACAGCAGACAATGCTGTAGCAGCAAACCCCTTTATAGATCACTGCATAGGCAACTTATAAAACAGATGGTTGAGGCGGGTTGTGTGCAAAGTAGCAAGCAGGCGGATAACTCTTAAAATCAATATAGACAGTGTTGAGTCTATTAGGACCACCTCAAATATTTGTCGTTGGAAGCATATATCGCACGCCGAGTACTGGAAGTGAATCCGGATTATGGACGGTCTGGAATATTGACTATCAACTCTCTACTGTAATCTCAAAATTCTTTTCCTTTTCCGAAAACTTTCCAACTAATATTTTCCGACTTGTTGAGGAACGCATAGAAACATCAAATTCGGACCCGTTCTTGCTTGCACTTATGCAATTTGTAAGTCCAGTTAGGCTAGAAATATATTTTCCGATGGAATGAAGCTATTTTTTCACTGAAATCAGAGCACGCTTCTACAGACTGGAATGAGACCCCTACAGTTCTTGTCTTCGACACTTTCTTCCAAAACCAAGCTTGCTATTCCAGGATGTCTTGAAATGTGTCCTACTAACCTATCTCTTCTCCTCATTAGCAGTCGCCAGAAACATCTCTCCTCTCCCACTCGTCTTAATACCTCTGCATTTGTTACTCTATCTACCCATCTACCCATATAATTATCCTGTAACACCACATTTCAAATACTTCTGTTCTCCTATCTGCTGCACCAACAGTCCAAAGGCGTTCTAATACCTAAATCTATATTTTAAAATGAGTAATTAGATATTCCGTTCTTCACTAGTGCGTGTGGGAAATGCGACGCAAAATGTCCACCTGGTAAATACAGGGTCATTATATTTCTTACTAGCAGAAGTACCCATTCTTCACCGGGTGAGTTAGCCGTGGTCGTTACGGCATGACTGCTGGCAGTCGCTCACATCCGGGAGGCGAGGAGGTTCGAATCGTCCCACCGGCAACCTTGAAGATGGTCTTCTGTGGTTTCTCATCTTCCTTCCAGGCAAATGCCGGGGTTGGTCCCTAACTATAGGCCACAGCCGCTACCTCCCAACTCCTCGTCCTTGTACATTCCCACATTCCTCCCCAACGGTACTTGTAGCTCACCCATTGGGTGTCCCTCTCGAAGCAGCTACAAAACTGGCGAGCCGAACACTCGGACACTCCCGGCACTAAAAGACATACGCTAAAAAATAAAAAAAATAAAAAAAAACATTCTTCGAACGGTCTCCGGTATTAATAACCAGACGTTATCAATTGAGCTACTGTTGCAATGGTTAGGGGCTTGGAACCTGTTTGTAGACAAAGAAAAATGATTAGTTAAAATGTTCTCTCAAACTAAATTTACCTAACGTGTTCTTCCTGACGTGAAAATAAAATTGAAAACCTCGTAGATGAATCGCAATACACGTCACATACAAACTGACCCTCACCGTTGTGTCAAGTCCCCATCCACAGGAAGACCACTTTTATAAATTATATCGGTTTGTGGTGCATGAAAATTCAAGTTCTCTAGCCTCCAATGCCCGAAATTCCTAAAAGCAGAAAAAAATACTATTTCAAATCAGGAGTTTTTGAAAATAATGTTGCTGTTTGGAGATATAATAGACCTTCTGTACGACATATCGCACGTGTAAGTCAAGTGAAAAAATCTCGGGTACTCCTTGAACCCCTTTAGTGCATTGATGAATTTTAACGTTTTAGTTGGTTCCGTGATAACCTTCTTGCCAATTGCAAACTTTCACAGAAATGTAATAAATGGAGTGGCATTACTTCTTGCAGAAATAGATGGAAAGTTGGATGTCACCTCTTGAGATACTGTTGTCATGGTTACTGGCTTGCATTTCTTCATTAGTTTATTAAATGAAATTAGTTTTCTGGGAATATCTAAGAAACTGTTGGTTTTAGAGCCTTAAAATGTAGTTTTCGGGGACACTTTACTGCTCTTTAGGGGCCCCGAGGTTTGTTTCTGACACCAAGGGGTTGAAAATGAACTTTGTCTCGTCGTTGTACGCATGTACAATAATAATTATTATAATAATAAGTTAATAATTTAACAATAAAGGGATAGGGATAAAATATACCTTCTGTACCACACCCGCACGTGTAAATCACGTGAAAAAAATCTAGAGTACCCCTTGACCCCCTTAAGCGCATAACATGAATTGATGAATTTTACAGCTTAATTTGGATCCATTATAACCTCATAGCCGTTTGCAAACCTTCACAGTGATGTAATAAATGGAATTGCATTGCGTCTTACAGAAAATATATTGACCTCTGAGATAGAGTTGCCATGGTTACCGGCTTGCATTCTTTCAGTAGCTTAATAAATAAAATTAGTTTTCTGGGAATATCTCAAAAACTGTTTGTTTTAGGGCCTTAAAATGTGGTTTCGTTTCTCACATTGAGGGGCTGAAAATGAACTTTGTCTCACCCTTCTACGCCTATTTCAGCATATATTTTAAGGGGGAAGGCCCCCTTTTATGATAGGTACGGAGAAGAGTTACATCAATGATAAATAATAATAATAATATCGTATGGCCTCGGGTGCCAATGATTAGTGTCGTGCCTCTGATGGATATCTGTATCAAATTTTACGTTGATACACCCAGCCGTTCTCGAGTTGTAAGGACACGAAGTTGTCCACAGACAGACAAACAGACATACAGACAAAAAAAATATTTTTGCGCGCATCCGTCATAAAACACTCTGAAACGCGCAAATATCGCAAATTTCCGTGGAAATTCAGAAAAAAAAACAGACAAACTTTCACTTTTATATGTATAGAGATATGTACCCCGATAAACACGGCAAGATAAGCCGGCTGTGACTGGCACAGATCGCGGGCGCGCGTACGCGGTTCAGCCGGTGGTGGCGCGCTCCGCTGACTCTTATCGTTAGTTCACACGTGTTTTGTCATTCATGTGGACATGAATCTGCAAAGCTTAGACGTTAGTGTTGCATGTTTAGTGAGTATCTTGGTTACTGTGATTGTTGGTCATGCCTAGACACCAATTTCACATTGCGCGAACGTGTGTATATCCATAATTCGTATAAGAAAAGCAGAAAATCTTGTTCTGAAACGGGACGAAAATTTCCAATCAAGTTTGGTTGGTTGGTTCTTAAGTTTAGGGGCTGCGACAACGTGGTCATGTAGCCCCGTGTACATTGGGTGTGTGTAGAATCTGTCTGATAACCGGTGTTAATTGTGATGACTGTATTAGTGTGTGATATCTGTTTTTTAATTTGAGTACAGACTGCAACTTAGAATTTTTCAAATAATTCCTACTTTTGCCGCCAAGTGCCACCGTCAACGACTACTAGGCCAAGTTCAGAACTTAGCTACTAGACGCCACCGCAGTCGGCTCTTGGCAACGAACGTAGAAACCTAAGAGCGTTGTTTACATTCTTAACCTATTCAATTTAGCTTCACACAGGTGTAATTAGTGGAAGGTTGTTTAACATGCCATAAATCTATGACATGGGACCGCCGGCTTTACTTCCCCTCTAAAGGGAGGCATGCTGAGGGATTTTTAACGCTCTTAAAAAATCCCACGGCTTCGGCCCGAATCAAGTTTCCAAGAAGACCTGGGCCTAATACCAGTACAATTAGGAGGCTCGCTAAATGATTCAAGGAAACAGGCTCCGTAAATAATAAAAGAGTTGACAGACATTCTTTCATCAGAAGATGACAGGTGTGTGTTAGAAGAGAGGGAGGACATGTTCAGCATTGCCTATGAGCACTGTAAGTACACATTATTGAACATGTTTGGTAAAAGTGTGAAAGTGCGCGCCAACCACCGGCTGAACCAGGTACACGTGGCCGCGATCTGCGCTAATCACAGCCAGCTTAGCTTGCCGTGTTAACTAACGCACACATAGATAATGACCCTGTATAATTCCTTTCATGCTTGTCCTTGTACTCGAGCAAGTATTGATGTAATATTTGTCCCCCCAGGGGCTCACAACTTCTGGGACGTGGGTTGGCGACCACGGTTCCCCAGCTGAGTCCGGCAATGTTTCCACTTACTTGTGCCGGGCTCCTCTCTGTTATCTTTCCTGTCGGTCTCACTTGCTCAACTCTTGTTCTCTTCCAACACTGACGGTATTATGGTATCCGAGGCCTAGGGAGTCTTTCAGTTTCCCGCCTTAATTGGCCCTTGTCTCATCTTTCCTGATGCCCTCATTCTTCGAGGGGTCAGCCTTCTTTATCTTTTATCATTTTAAAGGATTATGTCGACTTTATCGGGGGTCTGGCGTTACGTTACGGTGACGGGATGAAATGTACCGAGAATGCACTTAGGTGTATGACGTCATAGTAGGATGTAGCAGCCGAGTACCAAGAAGGCATTGCGAGAACAAAGTTTCAAGAAGGCAGTGCGAGAACAATCAAGTAGGCAGTGAAGAAACAAAATAGAATCTTGAAACTCTATTCTCGCACTACCTTCTTGGTACTCGGCTGCTAGCATTTAAAATGATATAAAGTCCAGTCTTTCAGACTGACTATCCGTGTCTTTTCATGATATCTCCTGCCTTCTGCACAAAGCCCTCAAGGAGGCAGGATGTATGTAGCCCCACCCTGGATAGTGCTACACCCTCAAGGGCTCACGTCTGGTGAGTTGCGAGTTGGCAACCCCGAGGGATTCCTGAGCTGGGTCCGTTGTTTCCCCTTCTCCCCCTGACTTTGGGGCGGGCCCTTTCCTCTTTCCCTTTCCTATCCACCTTTCATGGCTCCCCTTCCTTCCCAGTCCCTTAATCCTCACTTCTTTTTCTTTTCTATTCCTTTTTTCTTATTCATTTCTTCTTCTAGTACGTAAGTTAGTTCTAGTTCTCATTCCATGTTTCATTTTCACTTGGGTGAGTGGTCAACGAGTCGGTCTACCAACCCCAAGATTGCAGGTTCGCCCCTGGCCGTGGTAAGTGATTTTTGAAAGGCGGCAAAAACACGATACGCATGTCATACGATGTTGGCATGTCAAAGAACCCATTTGAATTCAGTAGGCCGAGTTCAAAATGGCAAAGTTAATCTCGGGATTTTCCGCCAACACAAAGTTCCTCATTTCTCTACTAGAAAGCGCTATATAGATATATATTATCTAACCTCCTTGACTTTCATAGTGATTCAAGGAACAACGTAATTCTACATGCAAGCTACCCTCTGGGCGTCAAATTACCAAACTTGCACCCGGCCATACGATATTATTATTATTATTATTATTATTTTCACTTCACACAAACCACTATCGGCCGATAACCGAGATGATACGTCCCTTTAAAACAACAACTATCATCTTCAGCATCAATATTTGTTGTGAAAACCAGATTACTTTTTAAGTTAAGGGGGCACGTATGCAAAATTGCACTCCAGTAAATGAAGTATTGTAACTCCCAGAGTTTTAATGATAATGCTATATAATTTTAAGCACATGCCTGTGTTG
Source organism: Meconema thalassinum (assembly GCA_946902985.2). Taxonomy (NCBI): domain Eukaryota; kingdom Metazoa; phylum Arthropoda; class Insecta; order Orthoptera; family Tettigoniidae; genus Meconema; species Meconema thalassinum. Next base: position 182,359,724 of record OX336399.1, on the reverse strand, counting down.
ATTTTCGTGGTGATATTCAAATGGTTCTTCGGCTTGGAATATTTGAATTTTCTGAAACATGTACCCTTAATATGTACCTTTTCTACGAAACCATCACATTGTAAGTTACAAAATTTGAAATGTAATATCTACAGACCAATTTAAAAAAGATATCTGTGGAACAAAATTTGATACCTTATTTACTTTATTTTTAACAGCACTTCAAAATCTGAAGGTCTTAATTTGAAAAAAGAGGTTCCGTAACGAACTAAAGAGCCTACTTTTCTTAAAATGTAAGATTCATGCCAATGATTAATCTATATGAACCTATATAGAATAATGAAGAAATTAAGTTGGTAATATCGAAATTTCTAGTTATTTCGATGAAATATACCTGGTATAATGTAGCCTAATAGAGCACTACAGTTTGCAGCCCTGGTGACTGAATATATTCTTAGTTCCATCATCTTAATGAACAGAATACAAAATTTGGTTGAAGTCTAATTGATAGTATAGAAGTTACATGTATTTAAAAATTGGTCCTATCAGTAGGCTTAGAATCACGTTAGTAGCACTGACATATATTAGTTACTTCAAATTACTCTAGAATGCCAGGTACTATACGTGTGCATAGTTTAAATCTGTCGGCTTGCATACATTGTGTTATATTGGCATTTGGATAAAAACAATTAACCATTGGCACCCCTGGTGGCTCTTGAGAATACGCTCGGTCATATCTGTTTATGTACACATAGTACATACGAAATTTGGTTGTAATACAATTGATAGTGTAGAGGTTATATGCATTTAAAAATTGGACCTATCAGCAGGCTTAGAATAATTTTGGCAACACTGCCATGAATGGCCTCCTGGAAATTAAACTGAAATATTATTATCTATACGTGTGCCAATTTTGAAATAGCTCTCATGCATACCTTCCAAGATATCCAACATGGAGCTCAAATTTCAATTACAGTTTTTCATCAGTTGGTAGCACTGACATCTTTTTCAAATATGGGCATGAGATATTCAGGTACAGATCTTTACTTATACCAAATTTGGTTTGATTGCTGCAGCCGTTTAGGAGTTGATAGGGGGGGGGCATACACACAGACAGACTGACAGACAGACAGAAGGACAGACAGACACACGTTTTCCCGGATCGATCTCATAAGTCTACTTTTTCCTCATTTTTGCAAAATGTGAAAAGTAGGCTAAAAAATGACATGTTACCCCTTGAAATCCAAAATATGGTCTTTAAAAGAAATTGCTCCAGGAAGTTATTTAGAATAATGGTTTATGTTCGACCCTCACTATTATGTGTCAGAAAACTGTATCATAATGATGGTCATTATAACACTGTTTTTCATCATGATACAGTTTCTTCAGTCAATCAGAGCTCGTTCATTGACCAATTAGGTAACGATACCTTCACGCATGCGCTCAAAATCCAACATGTCGGACATAAACACAACATCGAACTATAATAAATTACCGACATGGAATACGCACCGTCCATATGTTCACGTAAATAAACTGGCGAATATGAGACAAGAAATAGCACTGTACCTTAATATCACCAACCCTAATTTCTACACAGCGCATTGCCTTCAAAAGACTCCGGTGCCAATATTACTGAGGGACGGCAGATGTAAACATATGGCCTGCATATGGCATTGCAAGCACACAGGGCGCATGCGTCGATCGTTCAGAGATCTTGAAAGACAGAGATATACCCAGCGCTCGCTCTTCGATCACAAAACAAAACTCAAGTGGCTGACTCTCAGCAGATATTTATGAATATTTATGTTAAAACATATAATAAAGTTATAATTATCGTCGAACATAAACAGTCGTATGCAACTCGCCTATAATGGTAATTAAGACATTCGTACGGAAATTATAAAACGAGCGTACTCGTGTCTTAATTATAGCCATTATAGGCTCGTTGCATAATGTACTATTACAGCATCATACCAAGTTTCATCACTGTATCTTTAATGATGTAAGAGAAAATGTACAATGAACTTACAAAAATGTAAGTTATAGAAAACTTGAATCAGAGATTTGAGTTTGTTTATATTGTAATGCCGCTCATCTAATGAATTAGTGGAGACCATATCCATTTTACTCTGATTCCTCTTATTCCTCCAGCTGTTTCCTCATTGAATGTCTCCTTTCATCATCTGATGTTGCCAGATTATCCTCACATTCTTCCTACAGAAGTGGGTGTGGCAGTATACAAGCAGTTACATATACTATTTTTTCTCACATTTACAGATGGTATTGAACTGTAATATTTTGGGATTAAAATCGTGATACCGGAAGGTAAATTACAGGCGAATAAAAAAATTACTATTTTTACTCATTTTTACATACGTTCCCCTTAAGGTCTGATCCATAATTTTATCCCCAGTCCCTATATAGAGCAACAGCATGCAACCATCAGAGGAAGGAGGATGAAGTTAGAAGTTCTAACTTTCTTGGTAGGTCTATGAGTACTTGCTTTTTCTCGGCAAAATTTGATCAGGCGTCTTCAGAAGAAAAAAAAGTACTTGTTATTTTGGTTACATACGTGAAGTTTGTCTACCTCTCAGGGAAGGATGTACTTTAGGTGAGTATATGTTGGCGAAGTGGTCGTGCCATGTGTCAACAAGTCCACCCGGAGCTTTTAAGATAACTCACTTTGCAAGCCTGCGCAAGTTTTACACACTCTCCAAGGAATTATAACTACCAGTACAACTTCGATCTTCCCCATCCCACATCTATGTTCCATATATTTTGTTAAACCCGTTAAAATATTAAATCCTTACTTAGCGTTGGAGTTAAACGAGATTATATTACCCCTAAGAAATATATACAGGGTGCTTCAAAAATGAGCTATCGCTATCTCAGGGCGTGTTATGTGAAGATTGGCCCAGCGTTGTTTTAGAGATAATCTCAATGTTTTAAATTAGCTAGAAAGTGAATTGTATGGGCTTAGCTTTACGGAATCTTGTCTTAACGAAGATTGTCTGCGTGACTCAGCGGTAACGTTCTCACCTGCTGTTCCCAAGGCTGCAGGATTGAATCTTGGCGCATTCAATTGGCATTTGAGGGTGCGCAAATTCGGTGCTGTGTCAGTAGATTTACTGGCACTTCAAAGATCCCTTCGCGGCAAAATTCTGGCACCACGGCGTCTCTAAAAGCCGCAGCAGTTAAAAGGGACGTAATACCAATAAAATTATTAGTATTACATTACATTATGCGAACCGGCCAAAACTAAAGACCACGCAAATATCATTTAATTTCCTTCTCATAGTTCTATCTTCCTTTCCCTTCCTCCACACTCCCTTCATTCTTTCAGACTTTAGCGCCTTTCTCTCTGCTGTTGTGTGGTATTGGGTTAAAAAGCAATAAATTGTCTTGTAAATAAAATACAACAAAAAATACATTGTGTTGTAATTAACTATGTTGTAAAATAAAATTTTATTTCATAGAAATGCACTGCAAAAGCCATTGACAGAAGCATAAAATAACAGAAATCATTCAAACTTATTGTGAAGCCCGTGTAAATATATTTTGAAACAGCAAAATACTTTGCAATGCTGCATAAAAAGGCGGCAATCAGTGAAATGGAACTCAGCCCCGTCGCTAGCGCGCTGCGAGCCGATTGCGGGTGGGTAGGCAACCCATTTTACAGTTCCGTGTTGAATCGGAACACGCTGTACAGTAATTGTTTGCACAGTAGTCCCCATTTTAAATCTAAAATACACTCATTTTGCCCATTAAACCCCATTTTTTAATCAAAAGTACATTAATGTTGTTGTTGTTGTTGTTGTTGTTGTTGTTGTTGTTGTTGTTGTTGTTATTGTTTTAGTTGCCGCAAAATGTCATATACGGTAGAATGCCACTTGTACTACAGTCACCACAAAAACACAGGCTATCCGATAATTTGATTAAACACCTAAGTACACGGGACTTTCAAACTGCTATTTTAACAACGAACTTCATGGCTTGGCCACAAAGCACATCCAGCTTATGGATACATATGGAAGCGAGGAAAAAGAGCTGGGCTAGCTTTTAGCTTCTAATTTCTGCACTGGAATTCAGAGGCGAGAGAAGCGACCGGGTGAAGCGAAACAGCCTTTGAGCCATGCCTGGCTCTAGACCCGACTCGACTCGACTCGACGAGTGATACGTTATGAAAGGAACTCACAGAGGCTTCTCGGAAGAATGGAGCCAAACACAAAGTGCAGAGATCAGTTCTACGCAATTCCTTCCTCTTCATTCTAAAAGGAGGGTCTTTCTTTTCCTTCTGTGCGCTTGAACCTTCTTGCGGTTTAATGACAATCTACTTCCCTCCCTGACAAAGAGAACGCACGCTGCTTACTACAGTGGGGCCGAAGAGGTGTAGGGTATTTTACAATGAAAATCAATAAATGTAAAACAAAAATAATAGACTACAGCCAAATAAATCAGAAACTCTATGGCCGTCAAATTGGCAGGTTGGTTGGATCCTCAGTTTAGGGGCTGCAATAACGCGGTCATGTAGGCCCGTGTACTTTGGGTGTGTGAAGTATCTGTCTGATAACCGGTGTTAATTATGATGACTGTATTAGTGTGTATTATCTGTTTTTAATTCAAGTAAGGACTGCAGACGATTATTTCAAGTAGTTCCTACTTTCGCTACCAAATGCTACCATCCACGACACCTAGCTGTGAACCTGGCTACTACTAGATGCCATCGCAACCAGCGCCTGGTGACGAACTTTGGAACTTAAGAAAATTAATCAAACCTAACCAACAAATTTTGCTTCACACAAGTTTAGTTAGTGGAAGATTCTTTTGCATGCCATAAATCTATGAAATGGGCTCACCGGCTTTTCTTTTCCTCCGAAAGAAGGCATACTCAAGGATTTTTAACACTCTTAAAAAAATCCGACACTTCGGGCGGGTTTGACCCCACGACCTTGGGCATAGCAGTCAACACTACGCCACCGAAGCCGACAAAGCTAAAGTAAGTAGACTTCTGTTTCTTATGAAGCAAAATAACCAGTGATGGACGAAGCAAAGAGGGTATAAAAAGTAGGTTGGCTCAGGCAAGGAAAGCATTTCTACAGAAAATAAATCTGTTGACATCAATAGATGTAATTATTAATTAATGTTATACCTTTTAATCGGTAAACACAAAAATTATTCCAATTACTTGAATATTTGGAAACTAACCTGAAAAAAATAGTTAATGTACATGTGATTTTAAGATTTATACTAGATGAAATCCATCAAAACATGACGGACAATGGAAAACAAAATTACTGAAGAAGCTTCTTATATAAGTTACATTCTTTGTACGATTACTTTTTAGCACTATTGAAACTTTAAGGGCGTCAAAAGATAGCACTCTCAGCATTGCAACATATTGCTGGTCATGACTGAAAACGTGATGAGGTCATCATCATATTGCACAGTTTCCAGCCACTGGCCGGGTCTGTTTGGAACACAAGCCTCTCCAACGTCTTCTGTCTTCCCACCATCTCTCAGCCTCCACCCTTGTCCAGTCTTCTCCTCTCTTCTTCACGCTTTCTTCCACCCCCTTCAGCCACCTGTCTCTCGGTCTCCCTCTTGGTCTCTTTCCTTCCCACTTCGTCTCGTGTATCCTCCTGGGTATTCTCTTCTCCTCCATTCGTTTTACATGTCCATACCATCTAAGTCTAGATTTCTCTATACCATCCTGTAATGGTTCCTCCTTCATTAATTCTCTGGTCCTCTCATTTCTTATTCTGTCCCTCTTTGTAGCTCCAATACTGCTTCTCAAGAACCTCATCTCACTGGCCTGTATTTTGCTCCTCACCCTTCCTTTCATAACCCAGGCCTCCAAGGCATACGTCAGGATAGGGACATAGTACGTCCGATATATGATCTTTTTGCTGTTCTGAGGGACATCCTTGCTCCATAACATGCTTCTCACACTCCTCCGGAATGCTTCTGCCTGTCTCCCCCGCTCATTTATTTCTCTATCGTTTCTTCCATTCTCTTGCATCAGGCTACCCAGATACTTGAAGCTCTCTACTTCCTTCAGCTGTTCCCCACCAATTGTTATTCCTGTTGTGGTTCTTTCCTTCTTCCTTGTTGTTATCACCATCTCACTCTTATTTATGCTAAATTTCATCCCATAACCTTGTATTATTCCTTCCCACACGTCCAACTGTTCCTGTACCTCCTCCTCCTTGTTTCCCCAAATCATCTGCAAACACCATTGCTTTCATCTTTCCTTCCCCAATTACTTGTGCCACTCGGGTCATTATGTCATCCATCACCACAATGAAAAGTAACGGTGACAGTGCACTTCCTTGTTTCAGGCCGTTTCTCTGTTCCAACCAGTCCGATCTCTCTCCTCCCACTTTCACACAGCTCACGCTTCCCTTGTACATCTCCTTTATCCTCCTTATAGTCCATTTTTCTATTCCTCTATCCTCCAGGGACTTCCATACTTTGTTTCTGCATACACTGTCATATGCTTTCTCAATGTTCAGGAGGGCCATCAGTAGATCTGTTCCATACTCATAGTGCTGTTCTTGTAACTGCCTTATAGCAAAAATCAAATCCACTGTGGACCTTCCTGCTCTGAAGCCAGATTGTTCTTCCCTCATCCCTCCTTCTATCCTTGTCCTAATTCTCCTTTCCAAAACTTTCTCAAACAACTTTGCACAATGACTCATCAGTGTTATTCCCCGATAGTTTCTGCATTCTGTTCTACTACCTTTCTTGAAGATCGGGACAATTATTCCCTTTTTCCAGCCCTCTGGGGTCTTCCTTTCCTTCCATGCTGTCTTCATCAGTCGGTACAACCATTGTATCCCCACCTCTCCTGCTGCTCTCACCAACTCCACACTCAACTCATCCACACCCGGTGCGTTCCCTCCTTTCATCTTCCTCACTGCATCTTCCACGTCTTTCCATGTTAAGTCCTTTTCTGTTTGCAGTTCATCTACTGTACCTCTTCCCCGATTTCTTCCTCCTCGCCGTGGTTTCCATTTTGGTTCAGGAGTTCTTCAAAATATTCTTTCCACATTTTCTTCAGTTCTTCCCTATTTTCTATCTCTTTTCCCCTTTTGTTCACCATTCTAACATAATCCGTAGGATCCTTCCGCCTCTTATTCTTTACCATCCCATACAGGACCTTTTTTGTACCTTCACTATCCTGCTGGTCATGACTGAAAACGTGATGAGGTAAATAGCCCAATACGTTCAAGAGTTTCTCTTTGAGCTTGATTGATTGTGATAAAGTAGGCCGAGCGAATAGGACATTGTTGCCTATTAAAAGAAAATGTACTGTACCTGCAAATGTTTTATCGGAAGGTGATAAATCAAGTCGTAGGATTTGAGCTCTCTGCCTAATATTACTGCACCTATTATATCCGAATCCAAGCAATTTCTTACATATTTCTTACAATTAATATATTAATATATTAATATGAGTCCTTGGGAAACGTTCAGATTTCTAAGGAGCATAACTACGGCTCAAACGTTCGGAGTATGTGGAGGCGAATCACTTAATTCCAAGGAATTGAAAAATTCAATAATAGGGAAATGAAGTAGCTGGCTTTCATCTTCAGTATCCAATCTGTTAACGCTGATGTATGCGTTTGAACTACTGGATATAAGTTCAATGACTTTTAAATTAATATCATTACATTGTTGCAGCTTGGCAAATATTTTATATTCCAGCAGATAAATTTTACCCTCACAACAGTAAAGACCAAAGTAACCACGCATAGATTTTACGCAAGAGAAATACAATGTAGAACACCACTATAGTTGCTGCAATAACGGAGCCGCTAAATATTAAATGGCAAATAATACTTCCATTGCCGAAATCAACTGCGTAGTTAGACTCAGTACTCTAAACAAATAATCATTAAACAATTGTCTTATACAATGAAGTTCAACATGACCGTCCAGAGACTGTCATACTCAAGTTGGTTGGTGAGGAGAATGCTAAGAGACTGATCGCTTAAAATAAATTCCTTATAATTGTTCCTGCCAGCGAAATTTTTTGCAATAGCTTGAAAACGCAGCTCTGAATGACGTTCTTCATTTTGTTATAAACAGTACGAAACTGCTCTAAATAAGCAATTTCCATCACCTGTTATAGGTTATGGCAGTACATTTTGAAGGGGAACATAGAATCACTTCGCCAACTACCGGAATGACCATAGGCCTATACTCAATACTCACTTCGACAGTCACCCTAAATGAGGCAGTTTTTGAATTCTATGTCCCGTGCATGTCAAAAATCGTATTAACACATGGAGACCCACCTATTCTTGTCTATCGCCCCGGAGACCCGGGTTACATTTCCTGCTCTGCCAAGAAATTTAATTCTGGTCTGAGGGCAAAAACGGGGCACATTCAGTCTCTTGAGGTATAACTAAGAAGAAGAAGGTTTAATTCCCACCTCGACAATCTTGGATGTGGTTTTCCGTGGTTTCCCCCTTCCACTTAAGGCAAATACCGGGATGGTTCCTAACTTAAGGCCTTGGCCGTCTCCTTGCCATTTACCACCTTAATTACAAATACACACAGTAATGCAGCCATCACAATAACACAGGTTATCAGAGAAAATTTCACACATACACACCCAAGTACACGGGGCTGAGTGACCACGATGTCGGAGCCCTTCAAACGAATTATATTTGCCAAGTGTCTCTCATGGCGAAAGCAATTGTGGACACGTGCGAGTGCCTGGAAAACTACTTTTTTCTTTAATAATTTAAGAGTATACTAGTTGAAACCCGTCAAAAATGACGGTCAATAGAAAAATATTTACTGAAGAATTTTCTTATGTAGGCCTACTGTATATTCTTTGTACGATGATTTTTTGGCTCTATTGAAACTATAAGGGCGTCAAAAGATTGCGCTCTCAACATTGCAAAATACTGCTGGCCATGACTGAAAAATTGATGAGGCAAATTGAGACCTATACGTTCCAGAGTTTTCCCTTGAGCTTCATTGATTGTGACAGAGTATGCCAAATAAATTGGAAAATATTGCCTCTTAAAACAAAATGATAGTGTTTTATCGGATGCTGTTAAATCAAGTAGAAGGATTAGACCTCTCTGCCTAATTTTAACTGCACTTATTATTTCCAAATCCAAGCAATATGGTTGCATTTAGGAGCCCTTGGGAAACGTTCAGATTTCTAAGCAGCATAACGGTTCAAGCGTTTGGAATATGTGGAGGCAAGTCATTTATTTCCAAGGAATTCAAGAACTCTGAGGAGTCTAATAAAACTGGCCGCAAACCGTCACATATAATTTTGGAATATAACGAAGAAATGCGATGATGTGCACCTCCATACATCTTAGAACAATGTGGACCGTATGGGTGTGGCACAGTAACATTGGCACCAAATGAAACGAAGGACATAGCATTGTACTGCCGATTAGTCTCTCTGAAATTCCTTGAGATATCATCTCCAGTGAAAAATAATTGTTGCAGCATGTCAAATGTTTTATATTTAGTCAGATTAATTTTACATTACAACAGCAAAGGTCAAAGTAACCAAGTGAAGATTTCTCTCAAGAGAAATACAGTGCAGAACAATGTTTAAATTTGTTCGTCAAGGACCCTACAGTGTAACGGTATAGTATCTGGAATTGTACCTGAAATGCCGTATTCATATTGGAGTTTAAAAGTGGCTTCGTATTTTTCTCCGATTTCCCACTTGTTTGCGGCTAATGTTCTATTTCGTAAAATGGGTTTATTTATAGCAGCATTTCTCCCCAAATTAACGTCATAGCTTATTAAATAACACTATAGTGGCCTGCATCAACGCAGCTGCCAAATATTAAATAGCAAATAATAACTTACTTCCATTGCCAAAATCAACTGCGTGGTTAGACTCATTGTTATGTACTCTAAAAAAATAATCAATAAACAACAATATTCACTTATACAACTAAGTTCAGAGACTTCCATTCTCAAGTTGGTTGCTGATGAGAATGCGATGAGACTGATCGCCAATAATAAAATCCTTGCAATTTTTGCAATTTGCTTGCAAACGCAACTCAGGATGACGAACTTCATTTTGAAATAAACAGAATGAAACTGCTCTAAATAATCAATTTCCATCACCTGTTGAAGGTACAATACTTTGCATTTCCATGACAGTAAATTATGCAAGGGAGCATAGAATCACTTCGCCACTACTGGAATGAGCATGGACTCACTTCGCCAGCCACCGTAATGGAGGGAGTTTTAGAATTATATGTTCAGTGTTTTTCAAAGATCGTATTAACACAGGGAAGCCCAGTCTTAAGGCTACATTCTGAGCTATCGCCCCAGATTCCAGGTTCGATCCCTGCTCTGCCAAGAAATTTAATTCTGGTCTGAGGGCTGGAACGGGGCGCACTCTTGAGGCAAACCTAAGAAGAGCAAAATTTTATTCCCATCTCAACAACCTTGGATGTGGTTTTCCGTGGTTTCCCACTTCCACTCCAGGCAAATACCGGGATAGTTCCTAACTTAAAGCCTCAGTCGTCAACTCTCCATTCCCCATACTAATTACAAATGCACACATCAATACAGCCATCACATTAACACAGGTTATCAGAGAAAGGTTTACACTCACACACCAAAGTAGACGGGGCTGAGTGACCACGATGTCTGAGTCCATCAAATGAATTATGTTCGACAATTTTCTCTCAAGGCGAAGCGATTGTGCCGATATTTATATAATAATTTAAAAGTATCTGGGAACGTAAATCATGGACAATTCCTTACCTTACGGGAATAATAAACGTAGCCTAACATATGTTTAGACAATGTAATACCAATTGCAAGATAGAATAATTGGGAAATAGAATTACATGTCTGAGGTGGGAATCAAACTCCTTCGACGATGCATAATCAATTTCGTTGTCCACAATGTTAGCCGCTGAGCCACCCAGACAACGAAATTAGAGTGCAATATTAAGAGACGTAAACAACAAACGCACTTAACTGCCAGTTACAGTTCATCAATATTTCCCTTATTTCATGATTCTCAACTCCCTATTCCCCTTACTAATTACAAATGCACACATCAATACAGCCATCACATTAACACAGGTTATCAGAGAAAGGTTTACACTCACACACCAAAGTAGACAGGGCTGAGTGACCACGATGTCTGAGTCCATCAAATGAATTATGTTCGACAATTTTCTCTCAAGGCTAAGCGATTGTGCCGATTTTCATTTTCAATTTAAAAGTATCTGGCAACGTAAATCATGGAGAATTTCTTACCTTACGGGAATAATAAACGTAACATATGTTTAGACAATGTAATACCAATTGCAAGATAGAATAATTGGGAAATAAAATTACATGTCTGAGGTGGGAATCAAACTCCTTCGACGATGCATAATCAATTTCGTTGTCCACAATGTTAGCCGCTGAGCCACCCAGACAACGAAATTAGAGTGCAATATTAAGTGACGTAAACAACAAACGCACTCAACTGCCAGTTACAGTTCATCAATATTTCCCTTATTTCATGATTCTATTCCAGTATATATCGGGATACAACATAAGCGATATTTCCCTTTTCAATTCTCATAAACAAAGATCACACTACGATACGGTGGATCTTTTATCCGCAATTTCTCTCATGAAGAAACGCAATTGTGGCAACGCGCAATTGCCACATATATTACCTTTTTCTTTAAACATATAAAAATATACCGTAACATATATTTTCCTTTTAAAGACACACTGCAAATCTGCATGCCAAGAGCTTTCGTTAGAATGCCATACGAAGCCAATCGGTTAAGTCGTTTTCAAAATCTCGTGTGTACAAAAAATACCTTAGTGTTTTAAATATATATATGGCAACAGAGAATTCGTTACTTTACAGGAATGATAAAAGTGAAATATGTTTCTACAATGTAATACCAATCGTAGGAAGTAAGAAAACGAAAATAAAAAAAACATAACCGAGGTGGGAATCGAAGGAAGAAAACAAAAAATAACATATCCGAGGTGGGAATCGAACCCTCTCGACCATGCAAAGGATGGCAACAGAGAATTCGTTACTTTACGGGAATGAAAAAGTGAAATATATCTCTACAATGTAATACCAATCGTAGGAAGGAAGAAAATGAAAATTTAAAAAACGTATCCGAGGTGGGAATCGAACCCTCTCGACCATGCAAAGGATGGCAACAGAGAATTCGTTACTTTACGGGAATGATAAAAGTGAAATATGTTTCTACAATGTAATACCAATCGTAGGAAGTAAGAAAACGAAAATAAAAAAAACATAACCGAGGTGGGAATCGAACCCTCTCGATGGGAACAGAGAATTCGTTACTTGACGGGAATGATAAAAGTGAAATATGTTTCTACAATGCAATACCAATCGTAGGAAGGAAGAAAACGAAAATAAAAAAACATATCCGAAGTGGGATCGAACCCTCTCGATCATGCATAATACAAATTTCTGGCCAGTAACCTTATCCCCTTGGCCAACCAGACAACTATGTGACAGTGCAGTATTAAGCTATCTAACCAGTATACACACTCAACCTGCACTTTATGTCCTTCAATTCGTGGTTTATTTAATATAATTCTATTTCAATGCATATTGTAAAAACATAACTAACATTATTGCAGACCCTTTTTGATTCTCATAAACAAAGATCTCAGTTAGACGCGACCGGAATCGCCATTTTCCTTGTTGAGAAAGGCCATTGTGCGCATGCGCGGGAGTGACAAATATTACATATTTCTTTAATCATTTAAAAATATACCGTAACATATATTTTTCTTTTAAAGAAACTCTGCAAATCTGCATGCCAAGAGCTTTCTACAATGCAATACCAATCGTAGGAAGGAAGAAAATGAAAATAAAAAAACATATCCGAGGTGGGAATCGAACCCTCTCGATCATGCATAATACAAATTTCATGCCAGTAACCTTATCCCCTTGGCCAACCAGACAACTAAGTGACACCGCAGTATTAAGCTATCTAACCAGTATACACACTTAACCTGCAGTTTATGTCTTTCAATTCGTGGTTTATTTAATATAATTCTATTTCAATGCACATTGTAAAAACATAACTAACATTATTGGAGATCCTTTTTAATTCTCATGAACAAAGATCTCAGTTAGACGCGACCGGAATCGCCATTTTCCTTGTTGAGAAAGGCCATTGTGCGCATGCGCGGGAGTGACAAATATTACATATTTCTTTAATCATTTAAAAATATACCGTAACATATATTTTCCTTTTAAAGAAACTCTGCAAATCTGCATGCCAAGAGCTTTCGTTAGAATGTCTTACGAAGCCAATCGGTTAAGTGGTTTTCACGATCTCGTGTGTACAAAAAACAGCTTAGTGTTTTAAATATATAGATCGACGGTGCATAATTATAACTTTTAGTCTAGGACTCTAATAACTTGACCAGCGAAGCATTGGGAAGAAATTGCAATATTAAGGTACATAAACAACCTAGCCTACACATTCAATTGTCGGTTAATGTTCCTCAACTTTTCCCTTCTTAAATATTCCCCTCCTTTATAATTTTCCATCACGTGAAAACGTGCCATGTCTTGTGTTTTTAATATATCGATGCAATGGTGTTGCCATCTGCTGTCAGTTACTGGAACTATATGGGCGATGTACTGCCATCTGTTGTCAGTTGTAGGAACTGATTGCAGATATTTAAACGGCGTACTGCGGACAACAGTTTGCTCTTTTGATCACATGCTGCAATGCAATGGTAAAACGGAAATAAAACGTATTTAGAGGGAATGTAGAAATATGTATCTTTAACAGACATAAAACCTTACTAATACTCCTTGATTAAACAATATTTCAGTGGTAAAAAAAAACACTGGCGAGGGCTGGGATCGAACTGGTGCTTCTTGGAACCACAGTCAGTCGTCTTAACCACATAGCTACTCGCGCACTCATGTTCACGAGCAGACGCAGCTATTCATTATATTCAAAAGCCGCTGTCTGAAGGAAATAATCTATTTCATTATCCAAATAAATCAATGTTGCACATTCGTTAAATAACTTACATTTTAATGGACTTCTCACCGCCATTTTGTCATGACCCCAGGCGGATTGTGCGCATGCGTGAGGGGAGAGAATTCTGCTATTTTCTATATTAATTTAAAAATATACCGTAATATATTTGTTTATTTTAGAGACACTCTGCAAATCTCGAGGCCAAGAGCTTTCGTTAGAGTGCTCTACGAAGCCAATCGGTTAAGTCGTTTTCACAATCTCGTGTGTACAAAAAACAGCTTAGTGTTTTAAATATATAGATACCAGGTGAATCAGCTGCCCCAAGTAATATTGTTTTATGCAGCCCAACTAGCACGTGTTGTCAGGAAGGTCGATATTTCTCTGCTACATCCCGTATAGTACTAATGCACTGCAAGCGATACTGAACACTATTACTTTTCCCTCTTATTTGTCTGTACTTACTTCGAGGGGAAAATAATAGCGTTCGCTGGCGAAAGCTAGAATACTTTGGCCATATGATGCGAATCAGTAAATACCAACTCTTTCAATTAAAACCCTTTATAGGTCATTGGGATACTATCTTCCCACCATGTATTTATAGAACGGTGTTAGGGAGAGAATCTTCCCACCCCTTTCATTTCAAGCAGTTCCACATGCATCCACAAGCTAGATGCAGAGAAATATTGAAAACCCATTAATTTGATGTACACTGTCATCAGAAACCAAAAGTGGGAAGCATAATATCCCAGTGGTCTCCACAGTGCACGTGCTCGCCAGTTCGGTTGTGTTGAGTGAAAGAAATGCATTGTTTTACAGAAGAAGGTGTTTTATTGAAGATAAGAGATTTGTAAACGTTGGTATATAACTGAAATACAATGTTAATAATGATTTTGGTCACTTGAGTAAATATATTTCAGCTAGAATGGAAATAATTATCCTGCTCAGGATGTTTGCCATAGAATAGAAGATTTTTAAAATTAATTTTCTGGGTTTTTAGTAAATACTATTATGAAATTATTGAATTATATTCGAATATACTAACTTTTAACATTCCAAAATCACTTTTGTATTTTTTGTTCAGTTTTCGGCAAAGATGATATAGTTCACTGACCTTGTTTTGCGTGGGAGTTACATTTTAAAAATAAATATAGAGCGTGATGGGTGTTTTTATATATTATATCCTGTTAAATAAATCTCATTATTGAGTGATAAACACAGTATCATCATAATTTGGAGGTAGGAGATTATTACCCCGTTGCTCATTTAAGAAAACATACTGTCGGGTGTGGGCAGTAGGATAATAATTTCCCACCCCATATTTCCTAAAATAGAATCCACACCCATAAAATTGTTGCATATTCCTACTCATCTATCACCCCCAATTACAAATGTACAATAAGAAACAAATATTTTATACCCCCAGTCTTTTGCCCTATAAAGACTGGAAGACGTGGTCCGGGGCTCGACAACCTAAGCCAGTGGTTTGGTGACCAGACTCGAACTGTTCGGAAGAGCTATGGACAAAAGACAGATCATGCTACTGATCGCCAACGTCCTGAGAGGACACGGCACTTGAAGGAGAAGATCTATGCCATGTCAGCAGTGGTACAACACTAAGCGGTTCATTACGGCGTAGCATTGCTCGTAATTTGGCAGTGATTAAGTGAACTATGGCTCTTTGAGTGTAGTGTAAAAGTATCTTTAGTGTCAATCCCAGAAACCTCTTGGATACAAGATGTCCTGTTATTCTTCTTCTTTCGTTAGTTAGGCAGGACAAATCAAAATCAGACATGCAGAACCGAGTCGTGTTGACTTTTGTTCTCTTAGAGCATTCACTAAAATGGTATCGACCACACCGTTTAGCACATAATACGCACACACGCTGTACAGACAGTCTATTCAAAGCTCTCCTCATTTCATTGTTAGGTTCGGTCCAATTTCTATTGGACATAGCATCAGTCCCATAGAATTCCAGGTCGATTTCCGCTCACTTTCTTTGTCTCATCCTTAGGAATTCCTGTTCTTGTCTTGTCGTAGGCAATTGTAGTCTAGTTCTTAATTCTTCAACAAGAAAATTTTCTCCAGCTAATTCTTATATTAGCCTGGAGGGTGACATTTTTGAGATTCCCAAAGTTCTTTTCAAGAATCTCGCCTTGACATTTTCTACAACTCTGAGGTCGGATAGAGTTAGGCAATCCCATATCAGTTCCAACCCATAAGTTAGGGCTGGGAGAACATTTATATGGAATAGCGTCATTGCTGTTCTTAGAGACAATTTAGTAGGTTCAGTGACATCATATATTGTTTCGACCGTAACTTCTACCCTTGTTATAACCTCCACCTGAGGGTACGGTCTTAAGCCGTCGACCACCCAGGGGTTCTTTAACGGGGACCTTCACGCTTATGGGGTTCTGTGTGCTCAGGTAGCAGGATCGTTGCCGTGTCCTTACCGATCGTCTCACCAACGATTAACAGCACACCACTTATACTCAAGGAGGGGGGAATGAGGGAGTTGTAGGAACACGGCGTTGTTCCCCAATAAAAGAGGTCTCTGCTGCACTGCTGGTTTATTCCTTCTAAATCCTTGAAGGAATCCGCCATGCAGATGCGAGGCTCTCATGAATCAATTACACTAGATTAGAATAAACAGCGTCTGATCTCACCTGATCCCTCACTTGGCTCTTCTCAATGCTGTTCGCCTTCTGTCCCCTTTTAGGTCAATGAGCGCTCGATGTCCCGTCACTTACGATCTCCCGATCGGCGGATAAGTCACCTTATCTCCAACCTTCCGTTCCATCGTCGCCTCGAGCAGTCTGGTCCCACTCTCTCTGACTGACCTGGCTTGACCTTCCGGTCCGCACTTCGACTAAACGTCTCCTCGTCGCACCTCACAGCCTGGTCCCACTGACTGATCTGAGGCCGCCGCTTTTATGCACAATCCTGCCAACGCGTGCATTCCACTCAGCCCGTGGCGTTGCACCTCATGTACCTACTCATTTGAACCGAGGGTGAATGTCCGATACAGTTCAAGGATGAACTGACATCGGGGCATAACAATATGTTTCTGATAGCTTTGGGGTGTATGACCTCGTAGTTCCGCCCCTTAAAACAACAATAACTAACTAACTAACTAACTCTGATAGCTTTCTCTTACGTGGCTTCTGAAGGAATTAGCATATGGTTGAAAAGTGATCCCTAAATATTTAACGCAGCCTAGGTTTTGGTGGAAAAAAAACAATTTTCTCTTTTATGATGTCAGCTTATTGAAATATCAGAGGATGTTTGTTTGGAGCAAAAATGTTAATCTACTTCCGAGATAAGAGTTTTTGAAGTTTGTCGACTTTGATAAACATTTATCATTTCTTGCCGACATTTCTTTGACAACCATTCTTTACAATATTTTTTTTATTTTTATCCAAAGTACATTAACTCAGAAAGTATTGCATCGATCGACTTGAAATGTTCACAGTAATATTTATCCATTGCTTCAAATGCAAAGCTCTTCTTTAACTTATCGAAGATAAGTTTACAAACAATAAATTTGAGAACTAGAACCATGATTCTAAGTTGGATTGCAGCCATGAAGTCTTCTTAAAGTGTATTTAGTTTCAAATCATTCACTTCAATATTAAGGCTATAAACGAACATTTTGTTTTTAATAATTGATTAATTGTAATGTTGGTGACAGTGAATGATATTGCCTCTTCAGTAACTTGACTACTTAATCTAATAAAGGTAAATGTTTATGTATTTATTTATTTATTTATTTATTTATTTATTTATTTATTTATTTATTTATTTATTTATTTATTTATTTATTTATTTATTTATTTATTTATTTATTTATTTATTTATCGTATGGCCTTTAGTGAAAATCCTCCGTGGCTTAAGCGGCAGCACGCCGGCCTCTCACCGCTGGGTGATTCAAATCCCGGTCACTCCATGTGAGATTTGTGCTGGACAAAGCGGAGACAGACAGGTTTTTCTCCTGGTACTCCGGTTTTCCCTGTCACAAGTGTCATTCCATCAACACTCTCCACTATGATTTCATTTCATCTGTCATTCATTTAATTATTTCCCCAGGGGACTGCAACAAAGTTCGGCAGCCGGCACAGTTCATATCCTCGCCGCTAGATGGGGGCTTCATTCATTCCATTCCCTGACCTGGTCGGTCGACTGGAAGCAGGCTGAGGATTTTCATTCATGGCCTTTAATGCCGGGAGTGTCCGAGGACATGGTCGGCTCACCAGAGGTTGTAGCTGTTTCAGACGGACACCCATAGGGTGAGCTACAAGTTCCGTTCAATTTCGAGTAGTTCCAACATTCGCTACCAGATGTCACTGATACGTAGTGGTGAACGTTGGAACTTTGATAGAGCGTTCCAACGAAATAAATTTTCATAACAATTGATTCAGTAGTTTGTGTGGTGGAGCATATTAAGAAACTATTCAGTTAGCACCGCCATAAAAGAATTCACAAGTTCCTACTGTCGACCAAAATATTATGTGCACTCGAGTTTGAAGGCTGTTTGTGAAGTAACCAATAGACCTACATAAAATCCAATAACGCCATCATTTTTGTCGTTCTATTTTACGTTAGTTCATGTAGGTTTGGAATTTTTAATTTATATTTTAATATTTTTTATCGCAGTTGAAACACAAAAAGTGCCCGTTTTTAAGCGTGTTTCAATCATGCGTCACATTTAAGAATTATTATCTCACAAACCCGTCATCAGATCGAATCCAAATTTTATCACAATATACATTGAAATGTTGTATAACTGGTTTATTAATTTCAAAATTTTGTGTGTTCAAGAACGAAAGTTGTTATCATTTTTGTAAGGTACCTTTTTCTCGGCTCGGGGTCGTTGGAAAATGTAGTTCTTTGTTGCGTTGTAATCCTTATACATCAAAAAGTTATGCTGTATGACTGTGAAATACGTAAATTAATTCACTTATTTTATATCGGTTTGTATTTGTACGGGGATTTAAGACATGGTTCACCAGCTAGCCACTCCGGGAAATGCTGTACAGCGTTGCTGATATGGAGCCCATCACTTCCGAGCGAGGCGCGCCATAACGCGTGATGGCAAATTTGTACAGCTTTCACCGGAGTGGCTAAATGGTGAACCTTGTCTTAATTCCCCGTTCAAATACAAATCGATATAAAATAAGTGAATTAATTTACGTATTTCACAATCATACCTTTTGATGTATAAGGATTACAACGCAACCAAGAACTACATTTTCCAACCACCCCGAGCCGAGAAAAAGTTACCATACAAAAATGATAACAACTTTGTTTCTTGGACACACAACATTTTGAAATTAATAAACCAGTTATAAGTTACAACATTCCAATGGATATTGTGTTAAAATTTTGATTCGATCTAATGGCGGGTTTGTGAGATAATAATTCTTAAATGTGGCGCGTGGTTGAAACGCGCTTAAAAACGGGCACTTCTTGTGTTCCAACTGCGATAAAAATTATTAAAATATAAATTAAAAAATCCAAACCTACATGATCTAACGTAAAATAGAACGACAAAAATGATGATGATATTAGATTTTATGTAGGTCTATTGGTTACTTCACAAACAACTTTCAAACTCGAGTACACATAATATTTTGGTCGACAGTAGACTGTTTCATTGCTTTGAATCCTGTAAACATAAGGATTAGCAACACAGAAAAAGACGACTTGGAACCTTCTATGTTAACTATTACAGAAAATCCTCTATTTCAATATTTACTTCAAATTTATCCATGAATTATTATTTATTTTGATCAGTTGGCAAAGCACCTTCGCACACACTGTTTTGTGTGTGAGCATGCAAAATTTAGCAGAGGATCAATAATATTTCTGATGCGCCTGTTTGCTGGCATATATGCTACCCGCTCTTAATATCTGTCCAATGAGTTGCCTATACTGTCCCGAGTGAAGGCGCTCCCTAGTTCTCGTTAGCTTATCAATGAGAGTTCAGCGAGCGAGAGGCGATTTCTTAAGCGCGTCTGTCGCATCATAACGCTGCAAGATGAATAACAGCTGGCAGTCAAGGTGAAATTGGAGGCAGAAATGGGATTTGGCTCGTTGGAAGAAGAAGACGAAGAAGTTATGGAAATTGCATTACGTTTGCGAGATGAGAGGAGTACAGCACAGGCAAGATGACATGAGACTTCCTCGGGGTGTAATGGTTGGTGTTGTTCGATGGCAATGCCCCGGATTCGATGCCGGGCTGTTTAATCATAGTCTGAGGGCTGTAACAAGGTCAACTCAGCCTCGTGAGTATAACAGAGTAGAGAGTGGGTTCGATTCCCCCCTCAGTCATCCTAGAAGTAGTTTGTTGTAGCTTTTAGTTTCTACTCCAGGAAAATGCCGGGATTGTTCCTTGTAAAACCATACCCAGCTCCTTCTCAATTCTTGCCTCACACTAATGCAAATACCAGTCACAAAGGTCACCAGCCAAACTGTCACATAAACTCGAGTACGCGGGGCTGATGACCATGTTGCCCATGTTCATGAATGAAACAATAATAAAAGAATCACGGGTAATTACGAAAGAGTCTTCAGTATTTTAACACGTGAATACACCTAAGAGTACGGTATCGGATACTCCGTATATTCGGAAACACGAGTACCACATAGGTAATGGCATGTGGCCACCTAGTGTAGGTCTTTCAACCTGGGTGTCGTGATAAGGATGAAACGAATATGTTTTATTAATGCAGCCAATGGCGATTTATTTTATTTTCAGGACGGGTCACGGAAAGGATTTTGGAAGGAAATCGGCCATGGACCCGGCATTTGCCGGTTTTCGAATATACGAAGCATCCGATACCGTAGCGCATTCACGTCAAAATTTTGTGTTAAATCATTTTCAGGACGGACGAGGTGGGATTCGAATCCACACTCCCACGATGCCAGCGAGGCACGAGGGTACATGGGCGCCCGCGGGGAGGGAAGGGGTGGCATGATCCTGCCCCCCCCCCCCCCCCATCCCCTGGAATCTTAAAAAGTAAAACGATATGAAAATCAGACTGAGAACAAACGTTTTTTGCAAAAGTGCTTACAGTATTCTAATTAATTTTGTGCTAAACATAAATACTTCAGATATGTAACCTTCCGTCGGGAGCAACATTAAATATAGCGGCTGTGGACGTCTGGCACACCTCAGAAATCTGAATTTTAAAACATTACAATATTTGCTGACGAACAGTTTTGCTACAATAGTGAATATACTCATTCGTTCTCTTGGTGCTCGATCAGGCGCAATCTGCCAGGCAGATCAGTTTTGCAATAACAGCAAATGAGTAGGAGGGTCAATGTCAAACTGGCCGATATGGACTTGAATGTCATGTGAAAGGTGGAAGTACCTTCACCCCCGCGAATGGCGAATATGAGATAAGAATTAACTCGTGTGCCTGTCAGATCAGTTGCACCCACCGGAAGGTTAAAATCATCCTACATATCTCACTTATGTGATGGTGCTGGTGTTTTTTCACTATATGTGAGACACTACAGTAATATTACAGAGGAATATTGTAATTTATATGCGCGTACATTCCATTCGTGTGTATTGTGTTTACTAGACTGTGTCTGTGTGCGTGTGTGATGGTGTGTGTCCCCCCTAATAACTTCTAAACGGCTGGAGCGATTTCTATGAAACTCGGTAAGTTCATACCACTATTCCGGAAGACCCCGACCGTGTCCTTCAAATTTTGTTACGTCACACCAATCCAACATGGCGACTGTGCGAAATGTTTCACCAGCATTCAATATCTCCGAAACTATTACCGATATTACCCTGGAATATTTTACGGTGATAAAAGGATCTACTAGAAGTTCACCTATGTGACTTTTGAAAACCTGGTAACTACAAAACCAACATGGCGGCCAAGCGAAATTGCGACTTTCAAATATACGTTTCTCGCGATCTAACCAACCAAACGCAATAAAACTTGGTACAGTATATGTTTATACACATAGTAATGCACCGACACAACTTCGTTCAATTGTTTACATAACCTCAAGATGGCGGCTGTGCGAATTTTAAAATTATTATTTTTATTTCTTGTGTCGTAATCATGCGATCGAAGTGAAAGTTTGAATAATGAACCTACGCAATAATTTTCCTTTAATGGTATACGACAATATGGCCTATACATATAACAATCCAACATGGCGACCATCCGAAATATTTAGATGGATCTCAATATCTACGAATCTATTACAACAATCAAAATGATTTTTTTAATGTTCATAGGGGCTATGCACATAAGTTCACCTATAGGACTTTCAATAACCTGGTGACACAAATCCAACATGGCGGCGACGCGAAGTATAAATATTCACATGGTCAATTCTCGCAGTGCATCCGAGTGCAGTGACACTTGGTACAGTAAATCCTTATATAAATGTTAATCCACTGGCATCTATTTTTTGTTCAATTGTTTCCATAACCACAAGATGGCAGCTGTGCGAAATTTTAAAATCTCGTTTTTACTTCTGTGTCCTAATCATGCGATTGAAGTTAGAATAGTACACGTACACAATAATCTTCATGTAACAGTACATAACGTAAGACCTACATATATAAAAATCCAACATGTCGACCATCCGCAATATTTAGTCGGTTCTCAATATTTACGAATCTATTACAGCAATCAAACTGAAATGTTGTATGTTGATAGAGGCACTTAACATAAGTAGGATGTATGAAAATAGGCTGTATAGTTCTTCACTGAACTACTTGTTTATTTCGTGTGCATCGTCTACGAATGGATTTATATTTCATTTAAAGGTAAGTAGAGTAATCTTATTTTATTATATAGCGGTATAATCCAAAAACGAGGTACTGACACGTTAATCATCACTGATGTCGCATCTTTGTAACCAAAGGGCTATGAAACTGAAATGTTGCATGTTGATTACTCTCAGTTTGTAGGTGCTCACTAAGAAATGTTCTTAGAATATTCAATCTGTTTCTTTTTATCGGCTATTAATGTCATAAAGAGAGAAAAACTTGAGCATAACGCTCTATTACACATTGAAAGCAGTGGTTTGTTTACGTTCGTATCACCATTCCTCTTAAAAGATAGTATATTGGCTTTCACGGCCCGTGAATTAAAACTCAGCAATTGTCTAGGTTTATGCCGTGTCTTGTGTGGGGTTTCGTCTAGGAACACCAAGCTGGCTCATCAGCGGGCTCTTGGTGTTCGCGCCCGGACCCCCACAGGAGTAGTGAACTGTGCACTACCTCCCTTCTTATGAAGCGCACTTGCGCCTCTTAACTGCGAGAGTTAAATAAAGCAGCCTTTCGCCTCCCTATAAAGGCTTCCGAAAAGATGGTATATTGGCTTTCCGAGCGCGGACACCAAGAGCCTGCTGATGAGCCAGCTTGGTGTTCCTAGGTGAAACCCCACACAAGACACGGCATAAACCTAGAAAAATGGCTGAGTTTTAATTCACGGGCCGTGAAATTGCTGAGTTTTACCATTCCTCTTGTTTCAGTCAATTGGCAGCACCGCCACTTGAGAATGCGAATTCCGGTGATACAGTGGTTTTTACTATTCTGCTTAGTGGTTAGTAATATTCAAGCGAAATATTTTTATTGCCAAAACTAATATAGGTTCACGCTACGAGCTTATCACTTCGGAGGCTACAAGTGTTTTATGATTCTAATAAGAGCAATGCGAAGTATTTCCGATTGGTTGTGTCGCCGAGAAAAAACCTGACGATCTGCTGTAACGGCCAGTACCAACTAGATACCGTACCGTATTTGGAAACAGTGCTATTTAAATAATTGGTCTGATTCAGATGCAGGGATATTACCAGTTTAGTACTTTGGGATTATCTGAAAATATGTCCAGATATTTAGGAAGTTGGCGAACAGGTTTAACAATGCCATTTTAATGAACTATGGTATTTGATTTTTATTTTGTCGATATTACTAGTTTTTACCTGTTTTTAAGAACTGAACATTACGACGATGAATCACGAAGAAAAGCGAACTTTTAAGGACAAAAACTCAAAGAAAATATCCCTCCCATTCTTGCCACAAATTAGCCAACGGTTTCAGAGCAGTCAAAAAAATTATTTCACGAAGGAAGTAAGAATTAAAACAATTTGGGGGCGGGGGAGGGGGGTGAGGGTGAAACCAAAATTTTTACTTGGCCCCCCTCTGGAAAATATCCTGCGGACGCCCATGACGAGGTAGCGCTTTAGTGCTCTCGGCCACCGTGGTCGGTATGAAATGAATAATGAACACGTTACAAACAACCGGATCAGAGGAATCCCTGTCGAGGATTGAGCCCAGGACCCATCCGTCCGAAGTCTAGTGTACTATCCACTTGACCATCATCATGGCAAACACTCGTATCGAGTAGGTTGGCCTTCCAATCCGAAACGTCTCTTCATCGGCGAGTTCGGAGGTGACGTTTACAGCCCAATGCGGGAGGCACACAATTTGCCGCAGTGATGACAGTACAGTGGTTCCAGGTGGGGCATCCACGTTCCTTCCATGTCTTCTAATGAGCTCTCTGTCCTTTCTGCGCTGCCTCTTACCTTCTACTGGTTTCTTCAAAATGTATTGCACCATGGCGAACAAGTGACCTGCAGGAAGAGCGATCAAGGGTTATGGTCTCCCAGTTATTAATACGAATGTGACCATGAAGGCAGACACGGTCCAGTATTCATTTTAAACGCTTATACTACCAAAGCAGCTTGCCTCTCGCCAAGAGGTAACGGGTTCGATTCATGATTAATGCATGTTAAATTTGTAATCTGAAATATGAGATCCCTTCGTTTCTGATCACTAGAAATACAATCTCATAAAACTAAAACGTTCCTCCCTTCCTTCTCTGCACTGATCTCCAAAAGAACAAAAAAGGGAAACCACCTCGTGGTGTAGTGGCTAGCATTCTTGACTTTCGAACCGGAGGTCCGGGTTCAATTCTCCGTTCTACCAAGAAATGTAATTCTGGTCTGAGGTTTGAAACGGGATACACTCACCGTCGTTAGGCAAAACTGAGAAAGGATGGGTTCGATTCCCTCCTCAGCCATCCTGGAAGTGGTTTTCCATGGTTTCCCATCTCCACTCCAGGAAAATGCCAGAGTGGTTCCTATCATAAGGCTACGATCGCCTCTTTCCCAATCCTTACCTGTATAACAAATACACAAACTACTACAATCACCACAATAACACAGGTTATCAGATAAGTAAAGTTATATTTTATGTATTGTATGCACACGGAGTCAAATGACCACAAAGTCCAAGCGCCTCAAATGAAGCATATCACGAACCTACTCAACGCTGGTACATCAAGAGTTTAGTGCTTTTCAGTCGGTCAACACGAATGTACCCAAAAGAGCTGGGTTATGCCCTAATCCTGAAATAAATTACATGAGATTTATAAATACACTAGGATGACCACTTTCGATCGTCAAGCGATCATCATCAGATCCATTACACTTAGGCTATAAAATCTTTGTTTGAAAATACAGGTGAAAATATTTACAATATGTACAATTTAAATGCAGTATATATTTGTTGAACCAAATTTACTTGTCTAAGTTCATGAGTTTAAGCCTGAGTGATTTGAATCTCTTGGCTTCACAATTTCCCTGACTGGCCGTGAACATTGTGGGGTTTGAA
This sequence comes from Meconema thalassinum, assembly GCA_946902985.2. Classification (NCBI taxonomy): domain Eukaryota; kingdom Metazoa; phylum Arthropoda; class Insecta; order Orthoptera; family Tettigoniidae; genus Meconema; species Meconema thalassinum. The sequence goes on along the minus strand of OX336399.1, from coordinate 182,334,086 downwards.
GCCATTTTTTTCAGTGTTGCCTTAGTAAACAAGAGTTTAGTGCTTTTCTGTCGGTCAACGATCGAAATTGGTCATTCTAGTGTATTTATTAATCTCATGTAGTTTATTTCAGGATTAGGACATAACCCAGCTCTTTAAGGTACATTCGTGTTTACTAAGGCAACACTGAAAAAATGGCTTCAAACCGCACAATGTTGGTACATCATCTAACACAGGACTGCCCATCCTATGGCCCGCTCCGCGCACGCGCCGTGTCGCCAAAACTTTAAACAACTAAAGCCAAGAAGTGCGCGCGCATCCCTACACAAAGCATTTCCAGTCGTCGCAGTAAACTAAATGATCATGAACTTTATTTCATAATTTGATTAATGATTGTGTAAAATGCACATAAATACTCACTCTTTGTGAGTGTGTTGAATATCACCGTACTTCTATTTTAAAGGGATTTATTAAAAAATATGTAAATTTATTTTTAGTGTTTTATTTTGTTATCCACTACAAATAAATATAGAAAACTGCAACAATACTAAGGAGGGAAGTACCCCAGCTCGAACGGCTAAAACCGACTGGCAGTGGGCTTAACATACGAAGATACAGTATGTCTGTTCTACTACCCATCAGGGGCGTATATAAGGGGGGAGCTGTGGGGAATCCAGACCCCGCCCCCCACTTCCTAAAAAAATTAAGAAAGTGTTTTTTGGGAAAAGCATAACATAATTGTTAATTTGGTTGTACCCTAATCTTAACTTATTGGCTAAGTTATAAACAATATTAAGATTGAATTCGACCATATGGTATAGTGGCTACCATTCTTGGCTGCCACCCTGCAGGTCGGAATTCGATTCCCAGCTCTGCCAAGAAATTTTAATTCTGGTCCGAGGGCTGGATCGGGGTACACTCAGCCTTGTGAGGCAAAACTTTGAATTCCACAGTATGGTAATTTTGAGAAATAAATTATGAATTTGTAAAAAAAAAGGAAGAAGATAAAAAAAACTCTTTACCTTTCTGTTTAGTAAATTTACAAATATTTAGATATTTGCCATCCACACTCCACAGGCCATAATAGAACATTCATTAAGTATAACATTTTGTTTTGTGTTGTATTTTACAACTTTTTTGTATTGACACAAATTGTAGGCTATATCAAATACAATTAACTCGTACCGGTATCTAAAATATTACACAAAGTTATATGCTCTAAGATATTTCTGGGTGTTTGGTGGTGACAGTCCCCTGAGAATACTCACAATTTTCCAGGATAGTCAGACCCCTCAGAAAGGAAATTGTGTATATGCCCCTGCTACCCATCCCAGGCATTTATCTGTAAAACCCCGCAATAGTGTACAATCAATGTTTGGAAGTTACGGCGTCCAAAGATTTCAGAAACACAATTCTCAGCAGAAACTACCATGTAACAGGCAATTCGGACCATTATATTAACAAGAAACAGATGTGGTGCAGTATCATCTGGCAAAAGGTTGAACACTTGCTTGCAACAAGAAATCTTAACACATGCAGTACCGTGTTGACATAGTCATCTTTCCCACAATAGAAGATACTGTGTTGTCCTTCGTTCGACGTCGAAGTGTAAATGTGGAGTTGCAATGAAGTGATTAAAAAACAGCGGAATGGAACAGTACGCGCCCTTAACAAGGGCAACATTTAGACATACTCCATTATTTACAATGTTCCTGCATTGCAATAGTCCAAACTCAAATGCCACGGTGATCACATTATCACATGCTCAGATGGCGCAGGCGACCGAACACGTACGTTTACAGATGAATGTCATTGATAGCTATTGACATACTCTCAGCCCACTTTCAGTTGGTTTTAGTCGTTCGAGCTGGAATACTTCCCTTGTAAGAAAACTAAGGTCAGGCAGCCACTAATCTCACCATATTGCACCTATATCTTTTAAAAGATCCCATAACCCCCCAGAGTGCTATTGGCACGCAAGGCCGAACTACAGTATTTACAATGTGGCCCTTAGTTTTAAAAAAGTTGGGCACCCCTCACCTAACATATTTGGGATTGCCAAGCGACTACGTTGCTTTGAATACATATTACGCCCGTTAATGTATAATGGTTGTTGTTATTGTTGTTTCATTTAGGAGCTTGGACATCGTGGACATTTGTCCCCGTGTACTTGGGTGTGTATAGAATATTGTCTGACAACCTGTCTTATTATGGTGTCTGTATTAGTATGTGTATTAGTAACTGAGGCGAAGACTGGGAAAGACGTGGCCGTGACCTTACGATAGGAACCATCCGGAGTAGAAATGGAAACCCATTTCTAGGATGGCTGAAGTGTTTCTGAGTTCAATATGAGACATTTGCCTGTGTGGTGTCAGTAGGCGAGTGCGTATAAGATAATATTATTTTAGAGTACCGTAGTTTTGAGATGGGTGCCCCGGATTTGAAACGTGGCATTTCTCTGAAGAAGACAGTGTTCAAAATATCAAACTCGGTATCATTTTCAAACAACATGTGTTGCCAACTGTTTTCTTTTCTTCTTTTACAAAGTTCACGAAATCGCCGCATGCACATCTGGCAGCAAAACGCCTGTCTGACTTGGAAAAACTGTCCCTAGCAGACACGTACTAAAATATCAAAAGAACAACTAAGTTATGGTTCTGAGAAAATCCAAGCAATCTAAAACAAACCTCAGGCTATGACACATTACTTTCATTTCCTTCGCGGCATACATCAGCGAGTTATGGATTACTTTATTATTCCAATAGGGCGATATTTTGCATGTAAACATACGCACACAAGGAATAAGTTAGCATGCAATAAGCTTATCAACTATCGCGCTTCGTTACCGACTTCCATGGGGCCATGACATCTTAAATAAATATCTCCCAGCACAAAAACTGTTCATGTTTATATAACACAGCGGGCCGTAATGAAAGAGTAAATTACTTTCCAGCATTATGCAGATAAGATTAAAGATTCATATTTATTTATTTTTCTTTTGCTACAGTATAAACGTTAGCGGTATAATAAAAGGTAGGCTAATTTATCACACGGGGTTTCTTTTAAGGCAAATCCACGGCTTCTATGATTTGCGAAACACAACAGCGACAAAAAAAAGAGAATAGGCCTACAGTATATAGCATCGAAATCGTTTAAGAAGATTCAACCTTGCCTGTACTGCCCATGTTAAAAGAATTGACATTATACTTCCCATCATTTACGTCTTAGGAAGTCCTATGGAGCGGCTTGGGAGGCGTAGTTGGTAGCATGCTGAGCTTCTATGCCCAAGGTCACGGGTTCAAACCCGGCCGAAGTCGTCGGATTTCTTAAGAGCGTTAAAAATTCCTCAGTATGCCTTCCTTCGGAGGGGAAGTAAAGCCGGTGGTCCCATGTCATAGATTTATGGCATGTAAAAGTACCTTCCACTAATTACACTTGTGTGAAGCTAAATTATAGGTTGATTTAACTAATGCTCTTAGGTTCCAACGTTCGTCGCCAGGAGCCGACTGCGGTGGCATCTAGTAACTAAGATCAGAACTAGTTGTCGTTGATGTGGCGTTTGGTAGCAAAAGTAGGAACTACTTGAAAATTGAATATCTGCAGTCCTTACTTGAATTAAAAACAGATAGCACACACAAATACAGCCATCACAATTAACACCGGTTATCAGACAGATTCTACACACACCCAAAGTACACGGGGCTACATGATCGCGTTGATGCAGCCCCTAAACTGAGGAACCAACCGAAGTATTATAGCCTATGTATGCCACAATTCAATACGAGACTTTTCTTTTTGTTCTAAAGATACTCTAGCAAAATAAAATAACGAGTAAGCTACAGAACTTAGTGCCATTACAGGTCTGACGTTTGTTTTTGGCCGATGCTCGCTTGATGCGTACAAGTCTCCTGCCAGCCAGGAAGCCTTCTTATTGTGAACATGCGCAGTAACAACTGCATGCACGCACGCACGAACAAAAGGAACGAAGGAAAGAAAGAAGGAAGGAGGTTGAACGGTTAGCACAGTGGATGCATGGATTTCACGGCCACCAGCCAAAAACAAACGTCAGACCTATACATGATGAAGTCCTTTCGCCAAAGAGTGACACCTTCATTGCGCTACAGGTAGAAGACGTAGATCGAGGGCTAACTGGTATTGTTGAACCTATGTCCGAAAAGGAAGTATGTCGAGGGGTATTGGTAGGCAGAACCCTTGTCAATAAGTAATGGGGTCCACGCCGGTCAGAGTTGGTTGGTTGGTTCCTTAGTTTAGGGGCAGCGACAACGTGGTCATGTAGCCCCGTGTACTTTGGGTGTGTGTAGAATCTGTCTGATAACCGGGTTAATTGTGATGACTGTATTAGTGTGTTATCTATTTTTAATTCAAGTAAGAACTGCAGACAATAATTTCAAGTAGTTCCTACTTTCGCTACTAAATGCTACCGTTCACGACACCTAGCTGTGAACTTCGCTACTACTAGATGCTTTCGCAATTAGCGCCCGGTGACGAACGTTGGAACTTATGAGCATTAATCAAACCTAACCTACAAATTTTGGCTTCACACAAGTGTAGTTAGTGGAAGGTTCTTTTTCATGCCATAAATCTATGACAAGGGACCGCCGGCTTTACTTGCCCTCCGAAGGAAGGCATACTGAGGGATGTTTAACGCTCTTAAAAAATCCGACGACTTCGGCTGGGTTTGAACCCGTGATCTTGGGCATAGAGGCTCAGCATGCTAGTAACTACCCCACCGGTCAGAGTGATGAACTTGAATGAATTGCCAGTGGCCTTGAAGAAGGGTACACAGTTGGCCTGGTATAACCCTGTTACAACGATTGTCCGGGAGGTTACCGTGAACAATATTCCGAAGAGTGGCGGCTCTCTCTCAAAGATGAAGAAAGACCTGCAGATCGGACAAACTAAGCTGATCCCAGAACGGGAGACCAAAGTTAGTGTGCTGCTCACCAAGTATCATGATGTTTTTGCAATGGAAGGGTGCCCGTGCGGTAGAACAAGTGATGTGAAGCACAAGATAAATACAGGGAGTTTATGATGAAGTCCTTTCCCAAAGGAGTGACACAGCCTATCATACGAATCTCGTCTTTAATCGCTTGAATGGGATACAAGAAACAAACAAAAAATCAAGGTTTTAAAATTTCGAACTGATGCCCTCTTGAATTGTTGAAAACAATTAAACATGAGATGTGTCTATACTAAGCTCTGAATAAACATTCGCTGTGCTACGTTTTATTGCACTCAGCTGATTAGATCGCCAGAATTGAAAATAACTTGGCCGCCATGATGCTTTTGTGTTTTTCAGGATTTTGAAAGTCACATGTATGTACTTACTTAATAGTCCCCCATCACCATTCAAAATTGCAGTTTGATTGCTTAAATACAGGGTGGGTGAAAAGTCCCTTGAGCAGACTGACACACTATTGTTATTAGTTGCGGTACTACCCGTATTAACATTGTGGATTTACAGATATTTGAGATTTCAGTCGAGAGAGTTAAACCATGGCGGACAGAAGTGCTTTCACTGTAGAGGAGCGTTTGCAAGTTTCTGTTTGGGTTCACGAACGTCAGAACACAAAAGAAAACATTTTGAAGGAATTCGCTGTACGGTTTGGAAATCTCCACCTTCACGACCAACGTAATTAGCATTGGAAATGAACACTATTGCATCGGGAAGTGTTCTCGATGCACCACGCAGCGGAAGACCTACGACTCGCCCCAAAACTTGTGCTGCTGTGGTGGAGTCAATTAAACGATCGCCGATGAAGTCAACCGGTAAGCGGTCTGCAGAATTAGGTATCCTGGGATCGACTATGCGAGACCACATGCGGAAAATCTTAGTTTCATGTTTTCGGTCATCCTCAGTGAATGAGTTGCCATGGCCTTCACTAAGCCCAGACCTCACCACACCGGACAATGCAGTATGGGGCATAATAAAAGACGACGTTCTTAAACGACAATACGTGAACTACGACCAACTGAAACACGGTCTTGGCGTGGCAGTTGGAAGGATCACCCCTGATATACTGGAGCGGATGCTCACAAGAACATGGCGACGCATCAACCTTTGCATCGAGCATGGAGGAGTGGACTCTTTGAGCCTTAGTAACAATATGTCAAGCCCTGCGCGGAGGCGGATAAACCCGCGGATATCCGCAAAATTTTTCGCCATGCCGATATGGTATCCATGGCTGTGCAGATAGTGGATAAGCCGCGGATAATGTTTGGAGAAAAATTGCGGATAGTTTAATATCATTACTAGGACCCACATAGTTATGTCATATCATATTTTTCCTTTTTGTTTTGTTTTTTTCATTACGAGTGTAAGATGATGATTTAAGCTAATCTCATTGAAATTATGTCATTAAGCATAATTAACACTCCGAACAGGAAGGGGTTGCAATTTATTTATTTATCGTATGATGAAAGGAGGAATATGTACAAAAATATATACAACAAGATACACATGATCTCATGTTTGTAAAATTAGAGTTCAATTTTAAGTTGTTGAATCCAATCGATGGCTTCTTGATTAAGCTGGTGGAGTTCTTGTATTGTCCCTTTGAATGCTCTGAGAGGACATTCGAAAGCTACGTGGTCCATAGTTTGCCAATCTTCTCCACAGCCACATTCAGGGGAGGACTTCCAGCCCCATCGATTCAGTATCGCTGCACACCTGCCTTGGCCCGTTCTTATATGGTTCAGTGTGCACCATTGACGTCGAGGTAAACGAAAACCTGCAGGTCGTTCCCAAGGAGTCACAATTAGATGGTGATGTGTCAGGGAAGTTTGTTCCTGCCATTGATTGTTCCAGGCATCTAGAATGTTGAAGTGATTATCCTGCAGGTTGACTGCTGTTCGCCATGATGGTTGTCTGGACTTCAGTCGCTGCGGCAAAGGTACTGCGAGCTCAGAGTGTAATGGCAGCGATGGGTTGTTTTCAATTTTCTTCCATGTGTTCAGCAATGATTGAAGTCTTCTCAGGGGTGGAGGTGGAATGTTACTTAGAACCGGAAGCCAATGTGTGTTTGTGGATCGCATGCATCCTGTGATGAGGCGCATTGCTTGATTGAGTTGTGTGTCAATAATTTTGGTGTCGGCACTGTTAAGCCAGGTAGAGCAGCAATATTCTGCAACTGAGTATGTAAGAGCTAGGGCTGTGGATCTCAGAACTGTTGCGTTGGCACCCCAAGAGGTCCCTGTTAGTTTCTGGTGTATATTGTTCCGCGTTTTGATTTTAGCTGCTAGGTTCTTTATGTGAGTTTTGTACGTCATTGACCTGTCCAGGATCATCCCTAGATATTTTGGATTGCTGCAGTGTTGGAAAATCTCGCCCCCGAATGTAACTGTAGGTTTGTAGTTCGCATCTTTGTTCCTGAGGTGGAAAGTTGATACAACGGTCTTTTGAGGATTCGGTCGTAAACAATTCTGTTTGAAGTATTCGTCTAATATCTTCAGGTCTGATGTTAATGATGCTTCAGCTCCCTGGTATCGTTGATCCTGCGCGATCAAAGTAATATCATCAGCGTAAATAAATTTTCTGGACTTGGTTACTGGAAGGTCGTGCGTGTACAAATTAAAAAGGAGTGGAGCCAACACTGATCCTTGGGGGAGTCCATCATTTATTTTGTGCACATTGCTTTTAGAGTTCTCTGAGAACACCTGAAAGTATCTGTTGTTCAGCATGTTGCCTATTAGGGTAGTTAGTTTCCGACATGGAATGACGCTGATGAGTTTGAGCAGCAGTTTATCACGCCAAACGGTATCATAGACAGCAGTTAGGTCTAAGAAGACACCAATGCTTATCAACTTCTTCTCAAATACATTTTCGATATGAGTTGCTAATGCTAGCACCTGTTCCTCACATCCTCTTCCTGGTCTAAATCCAGCTTGCTTCACAGGTACAACCTTGTTGATAGCGGAGGATATTCTGTTATGGATTAGCCTCTCCAGAAGTTTCAGTGTCACACTAAGGAGTGCAATTGGTCGGTAGCTTTCAACTTTTGAAGCATCTTTGTTTGGCTTTAGAATAGCAAGGATCTTAGTTTTCTTGAAGAGAGGTGGCAGATTACCTGTTTCTAAGATGTTTGAAAAGAAATTGGTCAATCATCTGCTAGTAGCTGGGCCACAGTGTAAAAGGAACTCAGGGTAGATACCATCAACACCTGCTGCCTTTCCAGGTTTTATGCTTTTCATGGCTTCCATAATCTCTTTCAGTTGGAACGGTGCAGAGAACTCTGAAGTTTGTGGGGCTGACAGTTTTCTTGTCTTCAGTAAATGTCTGACTTCCCTTTTTATGTGCTTATCCTTTGTTGATTTTGAGATAGAGATCATATGCTTGGCTACATCATCCAAATTTACACTGCATTTTTGTCGGACTGTGATTCTTGCTGTATCCAGTTTCCGGATTAAAGACCAGGCCTTTCTGCTCGAGTGAGTAGTCCAAAGATTCCAGTCTCTTGCCATTTCTTACGTCTGTTTTCATTTAATGATTGTAGGAGATCAGAAGCAGTTATAGGATCACCATTATCTTCAAATTCTTTAAGGAGCCTCTCACTATCTTCGTTCCAGCCTGGGATGTACTGTTTACGATAACCTCTTGGTATGCACCGTTGTGCTGCAGCTTTTAAAACACCAAAGAATCTGCTATAGTTGTTGAAGGTTGGCTTTATCCATCTTATGTTGGAATCAGTCTGTTTCGAATACTCTGGCCAGTTAGCTTTGCTGAAGTTCCACCTTGGCTTTGGGTAGAAGAGGATGGTGGGTATGAACAAGCCTGTCTCGAGAATTACTGGCCGATGTCGACTGTGGGGGAATCTGGTTAATACTGTGCGGCGCACCTCATTGGGCATGTTTGGAGACTGCGTAGTGAAGCTTAGATCGGGTGTATATCCCTTATTCCATCGCGCAGAGAAACATTGCCTTGTCTTTAGCATCATACACAAGTGTGAGGTTTTCTGTTTCCATCCAGTCAATAAGTTTCTGTCCATTTTCATCATTCTCTTGGTATCCCCAGAGGGTGTGATGGCTGTTGAAATCACCAGCGATGATGCTAGGATGTTGTAGTGAGGACAGAGGTGGAGAAGGCCAGATGTATCCTGGCGGTTTGTATAAATTGACTATCGTCAAGTTACCCACCTTGATTGTTGCTGTAAAGATATTGTCATCTGAAGTTGATGGGAGGACCTCATAATTGCAATTCTGGCTGTGTAACATTAATTTTAAACATAGCAAATGACATACTAAAGCCTAAGTGAACGACTTTTTCCTCAAATGTCTAAATATGTTGCCTTAGTAATTAATGCTTTATCCAATTAAAAATATTATTGTAATGTCAGTAGATTCGGATAACGTTTTGTTTATCCGCGCAGGGCTCTAAGAATATTAATATGTTTGCTCATAACAATGTGCAAATGTCTAACTGTACTGCCGGTATGCTATTAACATGTAAAGGGACTTTTCACCCATCCAGTAGTTTCAGAGATATTGCGAACCAGTGAAATATATTGCATGGCCACCATGTTGGATTGTTATACTGTATATATATATTTTATTTATCTTATGGCTTTTAGTGCCGGGAGTGTCTGAGGACATGTTCGGCTCGCCAGAGACTGTAGCTGCTTCAAGCGGTCACTCCTAGGGTGAGCTTAAAGTTCCGTTCAATTTCAAGTACCGGTAGTCCCAACTTTCGCTACCAGATATCAATGATACCTAGTGGTGAATATTGGTACTTTGATAGAGCGTTCCAACGAAATCTAACCTTCAATGGTGAATGCTGGAACTTTGATAGAGCGTTCCAACGAAATCTAACCTACAAAATTTAGCCTCACACAAGTTTAGTCTGTGGAAGGATCTTTTACGTGCCATAAATCTATGACATGGAACCGCCGGCTTTACTTCCCCTCCGAAGGAAGGCATACTGCAGGATTTTAACGCTCTTAAAAAAATTCGACAACTTCGGCCAGATTTGAACCCGCTATCTTGGGCACAGCAGTTCAGCATGCTACCAACTACGTCACCGAAGCCGCTTATAAATTATATATATATATATATATATTATAGGCTATACTATTACTATAATGGTGGTTCATTACACCAATCTACATTTCAATCGCTTGTTTAGGACACGAGAAAGAAAAACTTATTTTGCACAGCCACCATTTTAAAACTCTCATCAAAATTGAATTAAATTAGACGCCAATTTATTAAACCTTGTATGAAGATATAAGGAAGGAAGCTTGCAGTTTAACGTGACCGTTAATCTAGAGATCATGAGCCAAGGGACCTCCTTTTTACGTGGAATCTGAACCACAGGACATGGCATTTCACTTCGAAAATCTCACATGCATTACAGCTAGACCGCTGAGCCACCACGCCCCCCTGTATGAAGATATACCGTGCCAAATTTCACAGCGCTCGGATGATTAAATCGCGAGAAAATGGTCATTTAAATGTTTAGATCTCGCCTCGCAAGCATGTTGGTTTTGTGCTGATCAGATTATTGAAATGACCTCTATGAACATACAAAATTTCAGTTTGATTGCTGTAATAGATACGTAGGTATTGAGAGCTAATGAATTATTTACGGATGTTGGATTGTTCTATGTGTAGGCCAGAGTTATGTACCAGTAGCTCAAGATTATTGTGTTTGTTCATTATACAAACTCTCTCTTCGATCGCATGATTAAAACATAAAAAGAACTTAATTTTAAAATTTCGCACAGTCGCCGTCTTGAGATTATGAAACAATTTAAATTGGATTCCAGTAGATTAAACCTTGTATAAACTTTTACCATATTAAGTTTCGCTGCAATTGTGTGATTAAATCGCGAGAAATTGCATTCAAATATTTTAACTTTGCTTGGCCGTCATGTTAGTTTTGTACTTCAGGTTTTTAAAAGTCACATAGGTTAAGTTATCTTAGTATATCACCATACAAAATTTCAGGGTGATATCAGTAACAGTTTCAGAGATATAGAATGCCAGTGAAATATTTTGCACAGCCGCCATGTTGGATTGGTCACACTTATTTAAATTTGAAAGGCATGGTCGAGGTCAGATGAGGTACTAGTACGTTCTTACAGAGTTTCGTTGTAATCTCTCCAGCCATTCAGATTTTATTAGGGACAAACACACATGGATAAGAGGTGATCTCGCAAGCCTATATTTCATATGATGAAAATAGGCTAAAAATGAAGTGTACAGAGACAAATGCAACAAAAATATATGAACTTTGGTGTTATTTATTTCAATACTTCAGTAACAAATGACAATGATTTTGATGGAAACAAAGGACTGTCTCAGTATTTTTCTAATGCTGGACAATGTAGTAAAGTAACAAAACTAAATATAGAAAAGCATTTATTCAAGTTTTATTTACACTACTATTGTACATTAAAGCAATCACGTTCATCTCCAAATAATTAGGAAAATAAAAACAATATTTGAACATTTGCAGTTATTTATGAGAAGCACAAAGTTTATATGCAAAAAAAAAAAAAACAATGGTTCAGAGTGCTTCATAAATTCATGTAATAATGAGCATTGCTTCTGCACTCATTTGATTTTCATTTCTTTTGCAACATAACTAACAGTCATCTTTTACTTCAAAGCTAACCATTCACATCTAGAAATAAATACCAGTTAAGTAATAATATAAGTTTAAAAAAAGGGCAATAATTTAATGCAATTAAGCATAATGCACTTAATTTTCTTAAAAATACATTGCTTATAAAAATACAATTGAGGAGCTAAGATCAAAAAGGGGACTAGTGTATATTAAATGACAGCAGAGTTAAATGTTTTGTGGCAATATTGCATTATTTAACGTAAAAACTATGCCTTTACATCGAGGACATAGGAAAATTAAGTCTATTGCAAAATGTTGATGCAGTTAGTCCCCTTCTTGAACTCTGTGCTTAATTTATCAACATTCAACCAAGATACTACCTTAACCTTCCTACTCTTTTAGTAACCTAATTCATGAATGGGTTGAAAAGAACATTCCGTTTTTGTAAGTGGATTTGATAAAAACCAAGATTCTTTCCTTTTGGTCCATACCGACTTTCACAATTGTTAACTTTATTCACAATGCAGTAAGTAAAATGGTTCTTCTGCTCTGTCAATACAATAAACAAAAACAAAGGATACTGTACTGACAGGGCGGAAGAACCATTTTATTTTACTTATCTCTATATATAAAATTGAATGTTCTTGATAGTTCTGTTTGTTTGTCTGTCCCGTATGCGTTCATATACCATGAAACTTTGGTGAGTTGCTGTGCACACTCCCGTGAAGGTTTGTGAATTAGTAAATCCATATTACAACTGGTGGCACACAAGTAGTTTCAACAAATGAGTGATGTCGCAACAATCGTTTCAGCAAAGTCCTGTATGTGATCATATACCATTCATCTGATTGTGATGAAACTTTCAAGAGTTGTTGAGCGTACTCCCGCGAATGTCTCTTAATTAGTAAATCCATTTTACAATAGGTGGTACGCGTATCTTTTCAACAAATGAATATTGGCACATGAATCATTTAAACAAACTTTGGGTTAGTTAAAGTTTGCATGCCTGCGAAAGTCTCTGAATTTGTAAATCCATGTCACAATACCGTAGTTGGGACATAAGTCGTATCAACAAATGAGTGTTAGTATGCTAATCGTTTCAACTAATGAACTTTGGTCAGTAGTTGTGCAGTCACAATAGGTGTTTTAAGAGTCGTTTCAAAAAATAAGTGTATTTCATACAGTTTAGCGGCAGTTTTTGGGTTTTCTTTGTAGGAGTGCTCTACAGAATTTAATTAAAACAAATACAAACGGCGTTTGACATTTTTACTTTGATTGGCATTGCAATGCATGCCAGATACAGCTAGTTGTGAATAAATTTAACAATTAGGGTTAATAAAAACAATTGCTTAGCAAATAACATATCTATAAACCTATATTAGCACATTATCACCATCCACTTCCTCTTCCCTTTTGTTGCCACTACTTTTGTACATGAATTTTGTGCTGCAGAATCGCACAACTGCTGGTAGGAAGCAATGAAACCAGTGTCAGCCTTTCATTCCAGTGCCACGAAAATATAGTTTCCCTAAACAAACTACAGATTGTGTACATTAGACCAAGTGACTACTGAACATACATTTGACCCATTCGCTGACATATGTTATTCTTTCATCAGGCATCCAAAAATAATAAAACAAATATACATGTAAAATTACTATTCATGGGGAACAAGTACACCAGATTATTTCCATCTGTTACAAACACAGTAAAAACTGAGTCAAATAGACGCAATCAGAGTAGAAAGGTTAAAGCCAAAGTTTGATGATGATGATGGTTGTTTTAAGGGGTAAAACAGCGAGATCATCTGCCCCAAAAGCCAGGTTTGTCATGTCAATGATCGGCAAACACGCAATGCTAGCAATGGTTACTTAAAGTTAAAAGTAAGTCAAACACTATTTTCCTTCAAAGACTGCTTCTTCCCTGTATTCTCTTTGATCTATTCTAGTAATCACCAAACAGCTGATAAACTGGAATACAAGGTTACCTGAATTCATGTAACTCTGTACCGGTAACTCCATTATAGAATTCTTAATGGACAAATGTGCCCAAAATGTCCTGCAACATCATTGCGGTTCAAGCAGTCCCTGGCAGAAACCCAAGCACAATCCGCTGCCATCATCTTGACTGTGGTGAGATTGAAACCCTAGGAAATGTGCTTGTATCCTGTCTTCAGAAATATGTGCCATCACAGAGCGAGGTTAGTTTTAGCCAGTGTACTGCCTGAATCAGGTTGGCAATCTACTAATTACAGTATCTGTCAAACATCGTTGCAATCTATACCGAACTGCATGAAGTTACAGATTTACAACATTACAGATGCAACACTTTGTATCCAATTGGTAAGAAAGAAGGATCATGCATAATGGAATTAAAGTGGTAAAATTCAATCACATACTATTGCACATGATGTAATTTAAAAAATACATGCAAAATTAGAAATTGACAACTTAGTTAGAAGTTAATAATTAAAAGTTAACATTCTGATCTTCGGATGGAAAAGATATGTCTTCCGTCTAAAAACCCCAAGCATAATCAATCCAAAATAGAGACATTTTAAGCACAGAATAGATATTTTAAAATACGATGAGTTGATTTCAAACAAATAGGGGAGACTCGGCAAATTTGGCAGTAATTTTAACAATTGGACGGTTTTAAACAGACAAAACATATTTTCATAATTTGGTACATCAAATACTCATATTCAGACATTTCCACATGAGAATCTATATTTTAAAACAAAAGCTAAATGCAAGAAATGCCTCATAGTTTGATTACAATCAAGGAAAACACACTCGTCTAAATTGGCAAGTCTCTAGGGTAATTTGGCAATAGTACTCGTCCAATTTGGCAATAGTGTTATTTTTTTAAAATTAACAGTGTTTAACTTAACGATCTTCAGATGTTATCTAATACTTATGTTAATTCATTTTTAACTGCACTCGTTATATTTAAAGTTCAGTCGGTATCGCTTCAGGCCTTGGCAATTCTCATGATAACAATCCAGATACCGTGTACATTGAATCCAGGATTCACCATCACGGTCCTCATCGAATGAACCATTACATGTTTTGAAGACATCTCTACTCGGCGTCTGTGAGTCTCACTGGCCTCCGTATGAATATTCATCATTTCATCATCATCATCATCATTATTATTAAAGCCAGCACTGGCAGACGTTGATGCAAAACTCTCGAACACACGAGCTCTTGGCGCTGCGTTACGTCTTTGACGCTCGCTTAGAAACCGCTGTGGCAAGTGCATATTGCCTCCTGGCCGTTCCATTTCGAACATGCCATGCTATGTTCCAGGATGATAAACATCCTCAGAAAGGGCATTCCTGTTCAAAGGATAAATCCCGGCTGGTTTGGAAACCAATCCCAACCTGCTAAACCTTCTTCAGCGTTGAATAGATTTTTATGCCCAATCTTGGCGACGAGGTCATAGGCTTGTTTGCGGACATCTGTAGCGGTAAATCCAAAGCCAATATCCTGCATTTCAATGTTATAAGAGAGTGCCAATGAGGACCAGAGGTCAGCCTTACTTTACTTCTGGAACATCGTGTGGTCCGAAAGAAACTGTCAGATATCTCTTTAAAGTATTAAATGAGGTATTAAACTCATTGGACGATCGGTACACTGACCAGCTATCAATTAACACATTTCCTACAGCAGACTTTATATCGGCCTGATAACATCTAAAGCCGTACTTCCCGCGTTCCCCTGGAATCCCTGAAACACACCTTACACCACAAAAGTGATAAAATATGATGTGGTTACAACAGCCAACATAAGAATTCGTTATAATACACATTGCGGCCCATAGGTGGCAGGAAATATCAGAATTCGTAAACGTGGCCTTGGAACACACCGGCAGCAACTGTGTCATGCCATTAAGAAAAGTCAGATTTATGTTAAGCTCTTATTCCTCCTAAAATGAATATATATAGAAAATGTTGATCATACCTCGTATACAGATGTTTAATCTTCAAACTTATGTATAATTAACTTACATCCTGTTGCTAGTAACGCTACAATCTTGAAAACAATACCAGTAACACACACACCACTCGCTGTTACCCAACTTCTAACAACAAGCAGTGTTTGTTTTCCCGTACAGCCACCGGTAGCACTCGAAACACTCAGCAAAAAATCCACAAGGTTTGAAACATGCTGCACTCTGTTGGTGCAAGCTTGAATCTTACAAAAACGACTCGGATAAGTTAGAAATAATTATAACATAAAATACTGCCAAATTAAACGTACTGCCAAATTAGCCGAGTTTGCCCTACAGTTCTATCTTTTTAAGTAACTAGATTTTTTTAATTGTGTTTATTTAGCAAAAAAATTCCATTTTTAGTCAATTTTGCATTTTATTGCAAATTCAAAACCTAAAAAATACACATCTAGGTCATTTAAAATATATCAGCTGATGAGTTTAGAAGAAAGTTTGCATCAACCATCAACACTATAAACTGTCAGAGGTAAACATCAACATTGCTTGTCCAGCAAACATGACCATAAACAAACCATGACTTAAAAATGAAATTAATGGCATATCTCACTAAATCTAGTCGAGTCGAAAACATTAAATCCAGATCAATGATTAATACTAGCTAAACATGCAATGATATGATATTTCAGTGTAACTTGGCAGGACAAGTCTCGCATCTTTAACACATGTATTTTCAATTTTGAGTCAATTTCACATTTTAACCTCTCAGGCGGGCATTTAAATGCCCTAGCGTCTGCACTCCAGGCAGTATTTAAATTGGCTTGGAGAGTGAGTTTTGGAGAACTTCAAATAATGTTGAATATCTCAAAAATTATGCAAGCTAATTTTCAGGATGACTTACCAATGGTGTCTTGAACGACCCTACGACCCTGGTTATAAACAGCTGATGAATTTGAAGCCGGTTCGTTTCATATTGCGGGTGTTGAGGGTATCCATTTCACTGTCACTATGTGTTATGCACAATATACCTACGTATACACCTCATAAATAGTCCGTTTATTGTGTATCGGTACATTACAGAGAGTTTTATCTACACAAACAATAGTAAAAACGCATCTAAAACACTATCGAAATCCTTCTGTGGGCCCGGTTGCCCAGTGAAAGGAATTTTCCGCTCTATGTTAGCTGCATGCAACGTGCGCCACTCCCACGGAATGTCACCATCAGCTGATGGCACATTGACAAGTCCTAATTCTTGATCTTCCTCTTCAAGAGGCAGCAATTCTTCTTGGGCATAATCAACGTCACTTTCTACACTATCGGAATCACAAGCAAAACTACTTACACTACTGTCTTCCTCACCTATCAGAGCACTTTCTATTTCAAACCCCGTAAGACGTCGCGAAGGCCCTGCCATTTTTCACGGAATTGTTAGGGACTTCCCCTGGCAATATTCTCCATCCACGCGTATCATTTACAAGAGGTTAAAATTCTTACCACAGATGGCAGTAGGGAACACGGCGAGTGACAAAGTGCCGTCTGTTTCTATTTTGCCTCAATAGATGGCACGATGGTTCTCATATGTTTTCTCCCCACCACCACCAAAAAACGGGAAACCTATGAACTATGTGTTGTAAGATTACGCGGTTTGCAAGTCTTCTAAAATAAATTAGTATAAGCAGTTCACATACGAGCCCAACAGATAGCGCACAAACGCAGTTCTCGCGAAGTGCTGTGCGCAGCGTATACCGTACGGCAAACCGCCAGTGCAGTAACTACAACCGCACGTACGTAGAACTGGCCTGAGAGGTTAATGCAAATTCAAAATCAGAAAAATGCATGTATAGGTCCATCATGTATTTGCACTGGTATTGGAAAGATAGCCAATATCACATTTAGTTTCCACTGGAACATTCTACTTCAATTAGAAATATACCGTATGGGACTAGAAGAATGGGCGACAAGTCATATTCTAAAAAGTAAAGCTACATTTTCCGATTTAGGTTAAGAAAGAAATTGGTTGATGCCAATACCAGAATATGCATTTATCTCCACTATCTACAAACTGAGCTATCTTAAAATTACACAAGTTGGATGACAAATGATTTGATATGGAAGTGGGGAGAAGAAGGAAAGCATGGCCTTCGACAACAATATGAACCTTACACCACAGGTGGAGCTATGCAACTTCAAAACTTCTCAAGCTCATGCATCTTGAAATAAAGAATCAGCCATCCTAGCCCATTACCCAGGGGACACCTAACCATAATGGTATCAATTAGAAACAAATGTCCTGGTGACAGTTTTGACTTGGGAGAGGGACAGTGCTGCGCTATGTTACTCAGTAGCTGACTATGCAAGTATAAAATGAATTTAGAATGCGAACACATTAACCATTTTGAAAATGGTAAATACTGTAGATATTATCCGTATTGATTGATGGAATTGATAAATTGAACATCCGCCTTATCAATACTTGTAGAAGTTGTTTAATGAAAGATTAAACGACATACATGTTTCGATATGCAATGATACCATCATCAGCGGGAAATGATATTAAATCTTAAAAAACTAGTTAACAATGTCAAAAAATGGATATCCTTACATAAAAATCGTGTCAAATTTAAAAGAATGACTACTTGCAAATATATTGACATGCAATTGGAAAAACTACCTTTAAAACAGCCTATGCTGATATTCTATTAATATTTTGAATATTATAGTAATAGGAGACTTCTCTTCGTAGAATGTTAAGTCACTAGATGAATAATTCATACAACATACATAATAAAAGTATATGTATACGTTGTGTTACTAGTGGATCAGATGAAACAACAGACTGGGCAATCATCTTGAGAATTCAACTGATTTTTGATAGTATTTGTTATATTTTTCTTTAAAAAGAAATTCCACTTGAAACAACAATTCACATATTCCACATTACTGTACTTCTATTCTTTAGTTTTCTTCTTGGATTTGAATACTAGATCTTAATTTACATTGTAAGGACGTCCATTTCAAAATGTATGTTAATTTGTATTGCAATTCTGTTTCACATACACCTAATGCAGTATTAAGCTGAAGATGCCCCCATTAATGAGCCGAAAACATGTTTCTAATATAATGAAGTATCAACGATTATTATTAGTTACAGATAGACTAAATGTTTTACGATTTTCATACAAGCTGACTTGCTCAATAAACATGTGTCACCACCGATGCAATCTGATGCCAGTCATGTTGCAAACCTTACAGCAAATTTAAATATTTTGTAATCTCAAACAAAATTGTATATAGTAAATTGCTATTTCCACCAAACAACTGAGACACTAATTGATACCATATATTTTGTGTGATCTTTTTCTTTCCTTATACTCAATGTGTTTGAAGGTACCTGGCTCCACCTATGATTACTTTCCACAGGGAACCTGCCGATAGGAGAATGGAAGGTCCCAGTTTAGGCACCGGATTGATACAGCAGTTACAATTACACTCAAAGACAATCAACTCTGTAAGCAAAATGATAATACATAATTTTATATTCCGTACAGAAACTAAAAATGAAACAATTTACAATACTTTACAAAATTCACAGTAATACCTTTACAGACTGCAACTAAGTTTCATGAAAAAGCATAAATTATGATAATTAGTCCAAGTAATGCCCACTTCCACTCCAGTTGCAAAAACCTCTTGTTGAATGGCTTATTTTATGTACATTGCAGTAATGATCTGCACAGCTTTTCAACTCAATTTACAGCCAGGAAGAAAATTTCACAAGTATTAAAGGATGCTTTTAAGACTCTACACTCTCAAATAAATATGTTAAAGGGCCACTTTAAATGAGATTTCCAAGGGCGAGGGAGAGAAAAGGCACTGGCTTACACTAATAGGTTTAGAATTCAAAGCTATTATAACATTCAATTAGAATGTAGATCACACCATCTGAGCAATGTGGCCCAACAGAGCAGTAAATATGAGTACCAAATTTTACATCCGTGGATTCCTTCTGGTGGGGAAAAGGAAGGTCCAGATAAGACTGGCAGCATATTCATATAATCTAAACCAGAGCCAAAGAAAGTGTAGACCTACCGTATGTTCTACACCATAAGGCTGAAACATGACACTAGAAACTTAACATTAAAATTTCACCTAAATTAATCACAAATGAATCCACCTGTCTCCCACAAGGACAGGTACAACCGTCACCAAATATACTTGCATTTACCTGCAAAGATGAGTACCTCTGTGATGTTTTAGTTTAAAATTATGCTCACAGGTAATGCTAGTGTGTTTGTAGGCCATATTATCATCCAATGCATGTGTTGCTTTTAGAAGTTGGTAAAGGTTTGGGATTAAACTGTAACATAATACAGGGTGTTTGAAAAAGAACTCCCTAGTTTTAATGTGTCCTAGAATCTGTACAAAGTGACATACACTATTCTATTTTGTGGTGTGTGATTCATCAACTCGCCAAGTTTTGATTTTATTAGTAGGTTTCGTTTCACGTAACAGTTGCAATTTGTAGGGGCGCGACTTATGTCTTTTACGTACAACATCATACACAGTACCTTTAGGCACTCCTAATTGTAGACTATGTCTGACCAATGACTTCTTCGGGCTCCGAACACACGAAACACGGATCTGTTCAACAATCTTCAGAAGTTCTCGGTCTACCTGGTGACTTTGCTTTTAAAACACTACTTGTTTCCTTGAAAGACTTAAGCCAATGACGGATAGTTTTTGCTGTAGGTGGTTCACCACCATTCTGACGTCTAAAATTATGTTGCACTGTTATAACTGACTCAGTTTTCACAAGCCAAATAACTCACTGCGCTTTCTGTTGCAGAGTACACATTGCTACCGAGTTGCACTGCATGCACGCACGACTGGACTGAGGGAACAAACTGGGGCCGTCTCAAGTTCAAGCAGACCTACCAACTGCAGGGGAACCAAACTTGGAGAGTTGATGAATCACACACCACAAACTAGAATAGTGTATGTCACTTTGTACAGTTTCTAGGACACATTAAAACTAGGGAGTTCTTTTTCAAACACCCCGTATAGTATACGCATATCTTTGTACAAATTGATCAAATTCAAAACCTATTTGATAGAATTATTCTAAACTAGGGATATTTGTACACAATTCAATAAGAATTACCGTAGTATGTATATCACAACAGATAATATTCAGATTGTGAAGGTTGTCAAAATTATATTCAAATTTCTGATGAACATTTTTTTAAACAGAAATATTTTTTGGAGAATTTTTAATTAAACAAATGAAGAAAAATAATTATTATTTAGCATCTAGTACGTTAACAATATGTTTACCTATTACGGAAAGAATATCAACATTCTATCTTCAAAAATAGGTAGGAGATAATTTGTATCAAACACTTGTAATTTCACTAAACTTGGCTTAGTAATTTTAGCATAACCACTTGTTGATTGCTTGGCACCAAAAGGGCTAATATGGTACTGTACAATATAACAAAGGCAATCAACAAGTAGAAAGTAGTCATAATGACCAACTCTGGAAGTGGGCAATACTGAAATCCTTTATCACTATTATTTACAATAATTGGTTTAAATTTATGTACATCAAATATATGCAGTCTTACCATAAATATTGTCGTAAAATTTGGCAGTGACTGTATATCCAACAGCTTCCCCAGTGGAAAGAAATATGTACGAGTTATTCATGTTATCCTTTCTTGGGGTTATGTAGTCATTTTCACATGGTATAACCCCCCTACCCAAAAAGAAAGGATAATATGAATAGTATACCGGGCTGTAGTTCATATGAGGTTAGTCATAATGAAATGGAATTGGCTGTTGCTATCTTTTAATACATGCAGTGTTTTTGCATTGGCTGTTGGCACAGGGTATAGAAAAATGTAACTTTTCGCCTAAGTATGTCTCACATGGCTGTGACTATCCTGCAGCATAGGTGGTGCTGAGTAATGGTATTCGAGGCACGATGTAATTGGTTCAGTGCTTGCTGCACTAGCTCACTGAGGAAAGCAATGGCAAACTACTTCACTTCATGCCCAATTATATAGCACTTATGGCATTCCTACCCACACAATCTTCTAGAGGATCCAACCTACCTCTGGGCTGATGAAATAGAGAATGAAAGAAGAACACTGCCACAGCAGTTCATAAAGAAGTGCGAGAGCTTCAGAACCAATAATACTTACTTTGTTGAGCATTACGATTGTTTGAAATTTCTCATGCATTTGAAGTCTTCTAAAATATTTTCCTCTGTCTTCTTCATCAAGATTGTTGAGACTTGTGTTTTGTTATTACTTTACACTTGATTCTGTAAAATGAAAAAAAAAGTCAAGCTGAGAATGTCCGAATTTATTAGATGCTTAAATCTTGTGAATATCTTGCAAGTAACTTACGTGAAATCCAGAGACAACAATCGTAATTCTTTCGTGCTCCACAAAGTAAGTAGTATTGGAAAGTGGAAAAGTAGCAAATTAATTCGTTATTAGTTAATTATAGTTATTTTAAGGGGCGGAACAGCGAGGTCACCAGCCCCGGTGGAGAGCAAACCACAAACAAAAATTGAACTTTTCAAGTTGACAAATTAATAATTACATACCTGCCAACTTTCAAAAATAGAAATCCAGAAGATCCCAAAGTGCAAAAATTTAACGCGTACATGCGTCGGTCTTAAAATAAAGCGAGAAAAGACTACAGGGGAAGAGATAAAAACCCTTTTTTTGATCACGTGTAACCGAAATTGTTTGGTTACAGGGCTCACCCTCACGTTTTAGCCTTGTCATAGTATTATGTTTTCTTTAGGTTAGAAGCATGGCCACCTGTTGATGGGGCACTGCAAAGAGTTTAGTACTTTTTCCAACTAGATTCTTTGTGGTGGTCCAGCAATGGATAACAGGGGGGGCTTTGCCCAATGATGTTTAAGTGATATGATGGTGGGTTGTTGTTTTTTTTGGTTGATAAGTGTTAAGGTCTACCCACAATGCGCTGTCGGTAGACAGTAGTTGGCAGAAGGTAGACGGCAGATGAAGTCAGAAGTCGGTAGTTCACAACATAGCCACCCACCCCACAATGCGCAGTCGTTAAACTGCTAGGAATAAATAATAACTTGACTTTCATTTATTCCTTGAGAAGGTTGTCATTGTCGACAACCTAACCTAAAATTTGCAAGGATGCATGACTTGGAGCGGTACGGTTTATTTTTATTGCTGCTAACTGGTACAGCATTGTTAAAATTGAGGAAAAATACTCGTACATCCAGTATCCCCTCTTGTAAATAATTAATACAAATCCAACTCTGAATTAGGCGTACTGTTTTTGGAACAGAATTGTTTTTGTGTAGCTGGTCATTTTTGATTGAACGCCCGAGGGCTCCCAACACGTTCAATCTATTACTACATCATTTCCTAATTTATTTTTCGTCATTACAAAATGTATTTTGGCTAATTTCAGTACCGGTAGGCCCTACTTTAGAAAATGTTTTCGTACGATGAGCTCTCATTCGGCGTTACCTTCCGCTGCATTACATTTGCTACAAAGGAAAACATAATAATCAATGAACAGTTTCCTTTTAGATACTTGGGCTCACTCATGTCATACATCCAACGGCGTTCCCTCACAAGATCAATTAATATATCTTCTATCCCAGTCATCATATTTTTATATACTGTAATTCATCATCATCATCATTTCCCCTTATCCAGCTCCTGCCGGGTCGGGGTATTTATGGCACTTCTCCACTTTCCTCTTTCCTTCCACCATTCTTCTTCCACGATCTTGTCCCAGTCCAGATTTCTTTTTCTTACACTGTTCTTCACTGAATCAATCCACCTTGTTCTAGGTCTTCCTCTTGCTCTCTTACCCTTGCACTTTGCCTCCAGCATCTGTCTTGGTATTCTATTTTCCTCCATCCTCTTTACATGTCCAAACCACCTTAGTTTATTCTTCTCAATTCTCTCATTTAGTTTTCCCATCCTAACTTCCTTCCTAACATCTTCATTCCTCACTCTGTCTGTAATTACTGTAATTATGCGAAGAATATACCGCGAATAGAACTAGTTAACTACACAGCTGATGACGACAAAGTGACGCCATCTTGTGATCTTTTCTCATTGGCTCTCAAATATGCAGTTGGCTGTCAAAGATAAAATTGGCGACAGCCGACTACACGCTGTTGATTGTCAACTATCTACTACCGACAAGCAACTTCACATTGTGAATGACGCCATAAGAGAGCACGGGTCAGCCTTCAACTACAGTCTGCCGTCTGCCGACAGCGCATTGTGGGTCAACCTTTACTATGGCAATGTTATGTTTTGGGGATGGTTATGTTTGTCTGATTGTTGGGATAATGACATGTGTAGTTTTGGTTATGTTGTAAGAAATAAGGAAGAAAAGAATTAGAAAGTTTGAGCAAGACGATGTTATAAGATGTAGTAAAAAGAACAAAAGAATGAAGCCAGAGGTATGTTTTACAAGTACTGTATTATGATTCGGTTTGTCTATGAAGACAGACAAGTATGTTTTGTAAGGAATTGATTCTTATTTCTTTGTGTGTTTAACGCAATTTCGACCCCGACGATTATAAGTAAGAAAAGAATTTCGTTACATTGATTGGCTTGTTGTAGTTGGTTTACCCCGACTATTACTACTATTTAGTTTCGTTTCACACGATCAGCAACACATAACTAGATAGTATGTTCAATTAAAAATGAAGTGAACAAGCATTCTGCTCTTATTACATCAAGGTCAGCTCCAGAAGTGGTAAAAAATGAATCAATTTTCCTACTGCTCTCCTTCAGTTTCGTATTGGAGACTCAATGTGATTTATTAATTCAGTTCTTCCTCCGTAAGCAATGTTTATCACACGAACACATGGAACGGAATGCGAATGCTTCACCTTTCCGTGATCGCTTATTACAAGGAAATTCTGCAGAATATGCCTCCCTAAAAGACTGATGATATCGTTTCTTACTTGAATTCATCACGAAAACACTAAAACGCACAAAAAGATGTCACACAATTGCACGAATACCAGAACTACAGCAAACACCACTTAAAACCAAGCATAAACAAAGCTTTCCCACTAACAAAGAATCGAAACACAAAGAATAATATACATGCAGAGATAATTTGAGAGATGTGATTATCGATAAGACAGTTCGATTGACTTTCAGCGAAATGTCAAACTCATGGAATTAATGACAAAAGCGCAGCGATAACGGGATTATCGATAACCTTATCACTCGACTTTCAGTCGAATTTCAAACACTTGCATCTCAGAACAGCAGCTATTATCGAAAACCAAAACTGAAATGCGATTTGGATGCAGAGAACTGAAACAAGCCAGGGAGTTGAAAATCCAGAAATAAACCATGTTAATCCGGACAACCAGAAAACACCCCAAAAAAAGGAAATCTTCCGGAAAAAATGGAAAACTTGGCAGGTATGTAATTAGTACGAGGTGAAATATTTGCCATAAAATAATTGTAATTCAATACTAATCAACAAAAGTGAATAGATTTGCATCAATGTATAACCTATATTATTGGAGTGATTGTAGCAGTGTGCCCCAGGACTCAAAATAAGGTCCCATTCCAACACTTGCCTGGAGCAAGTGTAAAAAAAACTGGAGGAAAAAGTCATATTCAGTATAGTTGCTGTCACAGCACGCATTCGATCCTTGGACTTCCGAGCACCAAATTGCTCTGCTATGCTGGTGGGTCTACTGCAGTGTCGCACAGCAAATGATCCTAGAGATTGTTGTTCATCAATGAAAATACTTTTACTTTAGAGCCAGCCTGCACCAACATAATGGAACAAAATCCAAACAAGCAGAATTGTACTTTGCAGTGTATTGAAATGGTAGCCTAGAGATTTAAAAAAGGCTTCTGCAATTAGAATGGAATTGAACCAAATGATCTTAAATCAAAAAAAAACCACTTGTTTCATACTGGATCCAATCAGTTTTCCTGAAGGCCCAGTCTATATATAAGCAACGTCTCACTTGTCCATATGCTCCTAAAGTGATTGAGTGCTAGCCGGGTGAGAAAGATAAGACTGCCCGAAATTGCAGGAAATTAAGAACTTTCACAATGCAGCAAATCCTGTGAAAGAAAATGTCCATCCTTGCCACCTTGGTTATCGGGTGGAGAGTACGCCACATACAAAAAATTGAACCTTAGAAGTTGACATCTTATAAAAAGGTGCCAACAGATTTTTTCTATTCTTGCTAACTCTGTACCTAAAGGATTGTTTGAACATCCACTAATCTTACCTGTGAGGAAGTAAATTGCCCTAACTGAGGCACAAACGCCAGCTATTACAAAACTAAAATTGAAAGTGCCAATTCTAGAGGAGCCACCAGTATTTCTTTCTTGCTGCCATCCCCGTCCCAAAAGGATTGTTTGAACATCCACTGGGCTTGCCTGTGAAGAAGTCAATTGCCTATATCCACTAATCTTGTCTGTGAAGAAGCCAATTGCCCCAACTGTGGCACAAACATTACAAAACCAAAATTGAAAGTGGCAATTCTGGAAGAGCCGCCAAACTGAAAGTGGCAATTCTGCAGGAGAGAGATGCAAAGCCATGTCACTTCGGTGATCCAACATCAAGAGGACATCAAATAAAACTACAGTGAAGCCCTTTGCTTTTGAAGAGAGGGACAAGATACAGAAAAGAAAAGAGGAGAAAATTCAGCAGAAAGGCAGTGAAGCTAGTAGTTCTGGAGCTTGTTCTCCAGTTGCCAGAGCGACCACCACATGGATGTAGTAAGTACTTATATAGTGTTTGGATTTTCCTATTGAAAAACAAAGAGGGAGCCGTTTCAATACACTCATAAGTAGCCTAAATATGCATGTACATGCCTTCATTAGGTTATTTAAATTTAAATGTGTCATGGAATATACACTGCTCTATGGAAGAGTATCAAAGAACATTTCATAAGTTTACTGGTGCGGTTACAGAAATCATTGTTAAAACCAATCAGTGTTGATCTATTGGTGCTTTAAATATGGCATTTGTTCAGTACATTACAAACTTGGAGTGGCACAACACCACAACTGTGAGGCAACTCCCGACTTCAGTGCTGGGGTGTCATTGCCAATCTATAAGCCACATATCAGTGCAGCCACACTACACACCTACACTAGCTCTGTGGTACAGGCACATTTAGTGTGTATTCAAACCTAATTCTTACACAAGTTGTTCAAAAAACTCTAATAATGGGGTTACCCTCTTCATTGTGCAATCGTTTGAAAGCCTACAGCGGTTAAAAAACACTACAAACAACAATTAAAAAATGAAGTCCGAATTATTTTTATTTAGTTTAAACCACAGCCATGATAAAAAGGACAATGAATGATCTCCACACACTTGCTCGCTTGCCGACTTGTACACTCATACACACACACACACACACACACATGATTGATATAATGTTTGTTATCACATTCTGATGGACCAAGTCCAAACTAAATAACAATTAGTTAACAGTTCGTCACGACTTCACTGCATCTTAGAAGCTTCATACTTCGCAGTCATAATTTCCTAAACAAACAGAAAACAAACAAAATTACAACTACATTGGCTGGGAGAAACTTTAACCCCCTTAGTGCCATGCGCCGATCAGATCAGCTCTCGCTGCTCGCGCCAAAAGTGCCAAAGCCGATTCAATCGGCGTGCTGTTTATCTTATATTTATAGATGTCTGTAGGCATATGTCCGTGATTATTTCATACCGTTGGAAAGGTGAAGTTTCAAGCTTGCCTGTGCGGTGTTTACTTTTTTCCTTCGAAGTCCGTTACGCGATAGGTTTGAGTTTGTATTCATGCCCTCTGTTTGCGCTCCCCCAATCACGCACGTTCCCGCCAAAATTGCGGTGCAGCTGTTTTCTTCTAGTTGAAGTTTTCTGCCTACATATGAATCTAAGAACTTTCTACAGCTGGAAACGTACCGTATATACCCGAATGTAAGACTAGGTTTTTTCCCACTTTTTGTGTTATAAAAATTTGGGGTCGTCTTATATTCAGGGTATTTAAAAAAAAAAAAAAAAAAAAAATTATTATTATTTGCAAAGTAGTATGTGGTGTTGGCATCTTGTAACTCGCAACAAATCAACGCATTAATGAAGATTGAAATATGGTTTGTTCGAATAGCGTAAATTTTGAGGTTAGGATTTACGCATACACGTCATTTTAAGCGGATAAATTATATGTTCGAAAGCTTACGGAAATATGTTTTAAAACAATCTTTACAAGAACAACCAGTCAGTTTTACGAGCAGTAATTGAGTGATCAACGTATCTTAATTTAATAACGTCTCCCATTTTTTAACAAAGAAATTATAGAGTATGTCTTGGAAAAGCGGGCAGAGAGATTTCCGATAACATGAGACGTTATAAAAATGAAAGCACGACCTTAAGGGCATATATTGTGCAAGTTATGAGTTCGCGAGTATTTTTTTGAAAAAATCTGTAAGAGGCAGTTGATAACTAGGCCTCGTCTTATATTCGGGGTCGTCTTACATTCGGGGGTATATACGGTAGTTTCTTTCGAATATGACTCTTAGGTGCCCTTAATTTAGGCTCAAAACTGATTTTTTACACAAAAAATGAATTATTATGAGAATAACCTCAATTAAAAAGGGTTAGATGCCGTATTTACTTTTATGAACATAATGTATGAAAGAATGAGATATTGTTACAATGCAAAGCAAAAATTATGATTCTATCGTTGGAAATGTGGCATTTATGATTTTTTTTTCGAATAGTCTGCATGACCATTGAAAATGGCTTGGCATTCTTGGCAAGTATTTCAGGAAATGGCTTGGCACTAAGAGGGTTAACATATAGGGAAAGGTGTTCCTCAGAAAATGTCATTTAAACAGCAAAAACAAAAATACCGTATTTGCTCACATATAACTCGCCATCGTGTATATCTTGCACCCCATTCTTAAATTTGAAATTGCAGGTCAAATATCCTCTCATTAATTTGTGATGCCGTCATTAAGATGATCGTTGTACGAGTTGCACAGTCACACTCCTTTCATTCGTCACGGCTAACCATCGAACCTTGGTCAAATGGACAAGGCAGTCAATATTCCCTCATCGGATTGGAGATGTTGATGTGGCTCTGTGTACAACGCACCATCCGACAGCGAACGTCATTGCATCTGCAGCCGTAGATAATGACCAAACAATAAAACTGTGGAAGAGCGACACTTAACGTATGGAATCAAAGCAATTACTGATCTGTAACAGTAATTCCCTAATATGTCATTAGTTGCATTCTTTTGAAAGGGATCCTGTGTGTTTTGTCCCCTTGGTTTGGTTAGTTCAAATATTTAACTGAGCCGCTGATGACGGCCGTTATATAGAACAAATCAAACATTCAGACGGTGCGGTTATATTTTGTTTTCGGGTCTGTTCTGGTTTCTATTGTTTTGCTTTTAGCTATCTTATGTATGTTTAATCTTTGAATTGTAACTTGATTATTATTGACGTGAAGAAGTGAACTGCATGTTCTGATATATTTCCCCCCTTTCCTTTCATTCTACGAGTTGGAAATTAGAAATATTAATTCCGCCAGTATTGAATGCTCATTTGGGATAATCCGGTGTATAAACCGAAATCATATTATCAGACATTCCCTATATAACCACACGTCGAGCAAGGGCATGCATTAGGAACACGTATTCGGTGATGTATCAATATATTGTTATACGTTATTTTCTTTATTTAAGTCCTTCTGTTCCAAAAATTGCTATGGGAATTAAGTCATGATTTCCGTTCTAAGATTGTGATCGTAATATTGTTCCGGGTCACGGCCTTGGGTTCGTGGTCCTACTTCACTCGAGGAGCCCGTCTCCATGTCCCTTGACCTGCCTAACGCTGCTCCAGGAGTTTCAGGTGGTTACAATCGTAGTAATTTTAAGATAGAACCACTTCCCACAGGACATCACACGTCTTGCCCGCAATGTTTCTGCTCATTTCAGCGGTGGTGCTTTCCCTTCTTTCGTGGTAATTGTTGCATTGTCGACAAATACCAGCATTCTGTCTTCACATTTCATTGTTCTTTCTCAATTAAGTGCGATTGTTTTCTTGTGGAGATAGATCTTTAAGTTATGCACAAACGCGGAAGTTATAGGGCTGGGTTTAAACTCAAAGCGATAAAATATGTGGAAGACTATGGTAATAGAGCTGCCGGTCGAGAATTCATTGTGACTGAATTTAATATTCGCTGCTGGCATAAACAGAAAGACACGTTAGAAACCACTAACCAAACATGTAAGGTGTTTTCAAATGTGGCAACGTCAGCTGTAACCGTCAGCTGTCTTGTTGGTGCTCCACACGCTAAATAATTGTTAGGTTAGAACACGTCGAGAACTGATATTGTTAGTTACGATAAGCTGACGACAGAAGACAAAATAAAGAAGGGCGTCAGTTGTGAACTCTTGCACGATTGGGTTATACAGGCATGGGTTATGGTGTTGACGGACATTGTTGTGGAAGAACTTCTCGAAGACGGGCATCGCAAATGCGTTGGACATAAGTCAGGACGATGACCAGAATGATGCTCTTGAGAGTGACTTGGAGTTCGGCGGCAGTGAAAATTGCCAGTTATCTTGTTTCAACAATGCAATTTTTATATTTTATCAGGAATACGGTCTTTTGCACACAAATCCCTGTATATATCATACACCAAAAATGTTCAGTTATTTTTGGTCAAAAAAGTGCTAGATATATGAGAGCAAATACGGGATTAAACACTTAAATTCCTAATTGTATGTCTACCCCTTACTATTCCTGTTTCCAACAGGGTCGGGGAAGAGATGCGATGAAATTCTGGTCTTTCCTGACACCAACCTCACAACTTATATTCCTAATTAAATCGAGTTATTCTTAAGAATATGTTATATTTTGCCTGAGAAGTCGACAAATTTTACAACATAATTTTACGGTGATGACCAAGAGGATACAATATACTGTAACATATTCCTTAGAATAAATCACTTTAAACAATATCAGTCCACAGGAACAATAATAGGGTAAACATGGCTCTCATCGGAGCAGTCATATCTGCCAAGTAAAACTTGAAAATGTGAATGCAGTCGGGATTCAAATTTCAGGATTGCATACAATGTGACAAATCCAAATCTACAGTAATCATGAAAGATTGAACTGTGTTCCAAAGACTCGGTCTAAAAATAAACTAAATCAATTAACACCACAGCAGGAAGCAAGAATAAAAGTAATTTATTTTTCCTTTCATTAGGATTCACCCAGAGGCCCCGGGTTCGATTCCCGGCTATGTCAGGGATTTTAGAAACTGATGTGAGGGCTGGAACGCAGTGCACTCAGCCTTGTGAGGACAATTGAGTAGGTGTCTGACAGTGAGGCAGAGCCCCGATCACGAAAACCAAGATTAACAGCCGAGGGGACCCAATGCGGTGATCATGCGTCACCCCAATATCGGCAAGCCAAGCGATCGCTTGGTAGGCCTAGGCCCTTCACGGGCCGTAGTGCCAGGGGTTATTGTTATTATTTCATTAGGATAAATTCTTATCAATGTTCAAGTGACAAAAATGTTGTTCAGTAAAGCTCAAAATACACATGAATTGAAAGGAAATCAGAAATTAATTTTGCTATTTTGACAAACAATGGTATTGTATACACACTAACAAAAACGTGCACATTTTTTTCAAAAATTGGAAAAACTTGAGTCAAAGTCGGAACTTTACACCTCTCTTCCGAATTTTGTTGGCATCATATGCCCGTCCTACACTGTACACAGTGAAAAGACTGAGGATTGTGATACTGACTCGCATGGATTCTATTGATGGCCAGCCGAATCCCTACCTTACCACGAATATGAGAAATCGGTGATGGCAAGAATCATAATCAGCTCATGAGTGACTAACCTTATTTCAGAGCATGTTGGTGCCATAGTATCGCAAACAACTTCCACGGCCACCAAAAACCACAATTTTTTTAAATTTTGTTCCTAAAATGAGAGTCCGAGGATTATTCAATGGCAGGTAATATTCGTGTACATATACTGGCCTTTAACATTCACACTCAAAATATTGCAAAAGGAACTTACCTCCTCCGAGTCTAGTATTGGCAGGGCACTGGAATGTCAAAATCAGAAATTAACATACAGGTATACGGTATATTTTTCTAAAATACACTTCAAATACTAGGGAAGCGAACTGACTGAAGATGGAAGATTAGATTTAGAAATTAGCAGAAGAATACAACTCGGGAGTGCTTTCTACCAACAGGTACGGGGACAAGTATGGAACAAGGATATACCAATTAGGGCTAAAGAAGTTATGTACAAAGCATATTATGATCCTATAATGACATATGCAGCAGAAACTTGGACAATGACTAAGAGGGATGAGAGCAGAGTACAGGCAGCTGAAATGAGATTCCTGAGAAGTATGGTCCAGGAAACGAGGAGGGACAGAGTGAGAAATGAAGATATACGGAAAGAACTGGGAGTACGGAAACTAAATGACAAACTGGAGCAAAACAGATTGAGATGGTTTGGACATGTCAAACGGATGAATGAAGTAAGGCTACCAAGACGAGCACTGGAACGACGGATGACTGGGAAGAGAGGACGAGGAAGACCAAGAATGCGTTGGATGGACTCTGTGGAGAATAGTATTAGAAAACGGAACCTGGATTGGAACACTATGTCGGAAGAGGAATGGTGGAACGACAGAACAAAGTGGAGAGGAACCATATTTGCCCCCACCCAGTGGTCAACTGGAAAAGGGGAAATGAAGATAATGATGATGATATCAATAATGAACATTATTAAAACCAAGGTATCAAACAGAAAACCATTAGCAAATCATTCCATAAAACTCAAATAATTTTAAATCGTGCCTATTTTGAAGGATTCCTAATAACCTGAAACTCAGGTCGCTTGTTTTTGTATTCATTTATTTCCAAATATCGATAAATGGTAATTTGAAGGGTAATGCCAATCCCATGACAGAAATAGACCTGGTATATTGGCTTTCACTGCCAGTGAATTAAAACTCAGCAATTTTTCTAGGTTTATGCCGTGTCTTGAGTGGGGTTTCGCCTAGGACACCAATCTGGCTCATCAGCGGGCTCATGGTGTCCGCTCCCGGACCCCACAGGAGTAGCGAACTACGCGCAACCTCCCTTTTTTATGAAGCGCACTTGTGCCTCTTTACTGCGAGAGCCATCAGGGTGAGACTTGTTACATCTGTGGAACACATATTACTAAGATTTTAAAATATCTTGCAGCATCCTATGTCAATTTATTGAAATCCCTGGCATGCGAAAATACAATAGTAACAGAGACTTACGTGTCTGCCATCGAAGAAGGAATGTTTTCTTCTACCCACTTAAGATCATCTTCCTGTTAAAAATGAAAAGAGAAAAATCATCTTAGGCACTTTAATATACAATAGGCTACATATTTATATGCATTAAAAGGCTAGGCTGCAACATCCTTTAGGTGTATTCATTCAGAAATGATTATAGGAAATTTACATCAGTTTAAGCCACCTTACACCACTCTTGGTGGCTCCAAAGCTGATAAATGCTTAGGAATATCAAGGAGACTTAACTCTACAACATTCTATAATTCCTTTTCTTTTTGAGGCCACATACCACCATGAGGTTATCACCAACTCTACCTATCCATCATTACTTTGGGCGCCCACAGGATCGATGCCCTCCTGGATTGTATCGGAGGGCCATTTTTGCCACAGAGTTCTAAACACTTCTAGTGACGTGCCCCAACAAAGATACACTTCTCTCATTTTGTCTTCAATTGTTGCAGCTCTCCTTTACTTCCTTACGTGTTCATTCCTGACATGGTCAAGCCTTGTAACACATATGGAGCCATGCTGTTCTTTTCATTTCCATTCCATGGAGGGCTTGTTGGTGATTGGTTGAAGCTGGCCAACATTCTGTGCCATCGCATGCCACTGACCTTATCATGGACTTGTAAATCCATACTTAATTTGTTAATTATTAAGAAGAGGAAACTTACCACACTATTACTCTGCTTGGGTTTTGGAGAATTACTTCGATATCCTCGCATTTTGACACCTGGAAAAGCAAAACTTTGTTAAGAAGAAAAGAGATGCATATTATAGGCAAAGGTACACTTCTTCCAACTATGGTAAATTAAATAAAGTGGGTTCTGAGGAACGAGGAACTCAAAACATTTGAACGAAAACAGCATAATTGATGTTTGCTTTAGGAGCTTGTAACATCATGGTCATCATCCCTGAGTACTGAGATGTGTTCTGAATCTGCCTGATAAGTAATACTGTGATGTTCATACTTGTTTCCGAGGCTAGGATTAGGAAGGAGGAATTCATGGTCTTACGTTAGCTACCATCCCGACTTATATCTGCAGTACAAGTGGAAAACAAGGGGAAACAAGGAGGGGGGAGTACAGGAGCAGTTGGACGTGTGGGAAGGAATAATACAAGGATGTGGGATGAAATTTAGCATAAATAAGAGTGAAACGGTGATCAAAACCAGGAAGAAGGAAAGAACCACAACGGGAATAACAATTGGTGGGGAACAGCTGAAAAAAAGTGGAGAGTTTGAAGTATCTGGGAAGCCTGATACAAGATAATGGAAGAAATCGATAGAGAAATAAATGAGCGGGCGAGACAGGCAGAAGCATTTCGGAGGAGTGTGAGAAGCATGTTATGGAGCAAGGATGTCCCTCAGAACAGCAAAAAGATCATATATCGGACGTACTATGTCCCTATCCTGACTTATGCCTCGGAAACCTGGGTTATGAAAGGAAGGGAGAAGAGCAAAATACAGGCCAGTGAGATGAGGTTCTTGAGAAGCAGTATTGGAGCTACAAAGATGGACAGAATAAGAAATGAGAGGACCAGAGAATTAATGAAGGAGGAACCATTACAGGATGGTATAGAGAAATCTAGACTTAGATGATATGGACATGTAAAACGAATGGAGGAGAAGAGGACACCTAGGAGGATACACGAGACGAAGTGGGAAGAAAAGAGACTGAGAGACAGGTGGCTGAAGGGGGTGGAAGAAAGTGTGAAGAAGAGAGGAGAAGACTGGACAAGGGTGGAGGCTGCGAGATGGCGCGAAGACAGAGGACGTTGGATAGGCTTGTGTTCCAAACAGACCCGGCCAGTGGAAAACCATTGAAGCCCAATTTCTGATCCACATCTTCTCAAGTCATCTTTTCGAGACTAAGTAAAACCCGTTCCAGGCCTCAAACTAGAATTACATTTCTTGGCAGAGTCAGAATTCGAACCTGGAATCTTGGTAACCAGTACACCACAAGGCAGCACTCTTACGTGAGGAAAGTAGAACCTTATACAGGGTCATTATCTATGTGCGCCCCGATAAACACGGCAAGCCAGCCCGGCTTTGACTGGCGCAGATCGCGGGCGCGCATACACGGTTTAGCCGGTGGTTGGCGCGCTCTGCTGATTCATATCCTTAGTTCCCACGTGTTTTGTCATTCATATTGGCGTGTATCTGCAAAGTTTAGACGTTAGTGTTGCACGTTTAGCGAGTATTGTGATTACTGTAATGGTTGGTCATGCCTAGACACCAATTCACATTGCGCGAACGTGTGTATATCCATAATTTGTATATGAAAAGCAGAAAATCTTGTTCTGAAACGAGACGAAAATTTTGAATCAAGTATCCAGAAGACATGTGCCTAACGCCAGTACAATTAGGAGGCTCGCTAAACGATTCAAGGAACAGACTCCGTAAATAATAAGAGAGTTGACAGACATTCTTTCATCAGAAGATGTCAGGTGTATGTTAAATGAGAGGGAGGACATTTTCAGCATCGCCTATGAGCACTGTAAGTACACATTATTGAACATTTTTGGTAAAAGTATGAAAGTGTGCGCCAACCACCGGCTGAAATGGGTACGGGCACCCGCAATCTGCGCCACTCACACCCGGCTTAGCTTGTCGTGTTTATCGGGGCGCTCATAGATAATGATCCTGTACTCGATTAGACTATTAAATCACTGCACTGCAGTCCAATATTTTTTGTCATGAGTACCAGTTGTTAAGTTGATGAAGAATGCCAGTTTAATATGTTGCTTGACAAAAAATATTGGACTGCAGTGCAGTGATTTATTAGTCCAATCGAGTCAGTTGGACGCAGATATGAACGAAAGAAATATTAATTAGGGAAGTTTCATAGACTAGAGCAGTTATTTCCCAGTGATTGATTGTTTGCTGCTGAAAATTAAGTGTACTTCCAGTGTTTTAGCTTTCTTTGTAATCATAAGGTTTTTTTATAACATACAAGTGCAACAATCATATATGTTTACATCACATTTCATCCACATCATCCATTTTTCATCATTTTTAGTGTCACAATGACTGGCCAATAATGGTACTAGCTGATGAAGGGGTAGATTTTCAAAGAAAATATTATGCCTCAAAACATATCCAAGTTTGTAAAAAAAAAAAAAAACATTAAAGTCTTGACTAGACGGAACATAAGTGTATTTTCAAATTTTAAACTTACGTTGTCCCCAAAGTATAAGCAGAGCATCGATTCCATGATTTCAGGATGCAGATTTGCACGCCCATCTGACAGAATAGTTGAGAAGGCTGATAAGCCTATTTCGCTCTCCACATTACTTGTGCAAAACCACACAATTTCCAAACTCATCTAGGAAAATTCAGAGTAATCTTCCATTAAACCCTTTAATAGTTCTGGTATTATGTCTTCTGTTATGCTACTTGACTCTGATTTCAGCATAACTTCTAACATTTGGGGTCTCGAACCAAGAATAAAATCTTCTCTGAGTCGCGCACGGTCAAAACACGACACCACATGGGACGAGCTTGGAGAAACTGTAGTGTTTGGTAACACACATGGGGTTGCCGCATTGATGTCCGCAGTGTCTGGTAAAAGGAAGTTATTTCCGTTGCTAAGCACACACTTTATGTAGCTCATTTAAATACTCCGACGGCTGAACATTTGAAGGTTATGTTTGAATTTTCGTAACATGTAAGGACGCATACAGATGGTAAAGCTTAAATGTTGCTTCTAGCCCTGAAATTTGACGATACTCTCATCTGGGCCAATAGTTTGTAGTAATATGTGTACATGTGGCATTCGATTTTAAAATGATTGAATATAATACCGTATTTGCTCGCGTATATCTCGCCCCCGCGTATATCTCGCACCCCATTTTTTTATTTGAAATTTCAGGGGAAAAATAGTACTCGCATATATCTCGCATTCATTACTGACGCCATCATATAAATGACCGTAATAACCTTGAGGTAGAAACACGTTCGATTTAGCGCGCAACAACAGTCATCATTGTCCAGGAACTTACCCGAAGCGTTACTAACAGGAAGAGCGAGCAACAACGAGTTGATCCGAACTTCGATACGAGCCGATTAGGGATCGAGGCGCCGCGTGCAAGCATATGGCGCAGCGGGAGTGTTAGCACGCTGTACATCGTTCGCCGCGTCTTCGGCCAAGGCTGGCTAAATTCACCACCTTGAGACACGTTTGAATTAGCAATTAGCGCGCCACAACAGCTGCGCAAGTAGGCCTACTGTTACATCGCAGAGAAACGCAGTTCAGTCTTCTCGAATCTCAATGATTTCGTCTTTACGAATTGCGTCGCATCAGAGCTCAGCTGTGTGCAAGCATACGGCGCGGCGTGAGTGTTAGCACGCTGTACATCGACGCCGCGTCTTCGGTCGCGGTAGGCTAAATTCGCCGCCTTGAGACATGTTCGAATTAGCGACTAGCGCGCCACAACAATTGCGCAAGTAGGCCTACTGTTACATGGCAGAGAAACGCAGTTCAGTCTTCTCTAATCTCAAAGATTTTGACTTTACGCATTGCGTCTCATCAGAGCTCGGCCGCGTGCAAGCATACGGCGCAGCGTGAGTGTTAGCACGCTGTACATCGTTCGCCGCATCTTCGGCCGCAGTTGGTTAAATTCGCCGCCTTGAGGCACGTTCGAATTAGCGATTAGCGCGCCACATAAGTTGTGCAAGTAGGCCTACTGTTACATCGCAGAGAAACGCAGTTCAGTCTTCTCGAATCTCAATGATTTCGTCTTTACGCATTGCGTCGCTTCAGAGCTCGGCCGCGTGCAAGCATACGGCGCAGCGTGAATGTTAGCACGCTGTACATCGTTGGCCGTGGTTGGCTAAATTCACCGCTTGAGACACGTTTGAATTAACGATTAGCGCGCCACAACAGTTGCGCAAGTAGGCCTACTGTTACATCGCAAATTTTGTGTTTTTTTGGGAATACGGTCATTCCCTGCGTATATCTCGCACCGAAAATTTTCACACATATTTTCAGTCAAAAAAGTGCGAGATATACGCGAGCAAATACGGTAATACTAATATCGTATGGCCTCGGATGCCGGGTGCAAGCTTTATTATTTCACACCCAGAGGGCAGCTTGCATGTCAAATTTTGTTATTCCTTGAAGAACTGTGAAAGTCAAGGTGGTTAGATATCTAAGCTCCTTGACACTAGCGCTTTCCAGTAGAGAAATGAGGAACTTTGTGTTGGCAGAAAATCCGGAGATTAATTTTGCCATTATGAACAATGCCTACTGAATTCTAATGGGTTCTTTAACACATTGGTGACCGGATGCCTGGACATGTCACATCCCCTGTGGACCGGACATTTTACTACTGAGAATATTCCAGTGCACTAGATTATAAAGAAGTACATAATTGTGGAAATAACCTAGATATTATCTTTCTAGTTTATGTGAGTATACACATACCCCTAGTAGTGCTCAAGGGGGTGATGTATTTGGAAACATGACACAATGTGCAGTGGCGGCTTACAGAAAGAGCTGATGGAGTATATTTGAGGTTAGATTGGTCAAAATTCAAAGTACGGTATGTACTTTGGTTGTTATTACGTCGCCTAGAGACCTGAATATCACTCTCTCATTCAGTTTCCACTAATTCACTATAACTTGTGCCATTTGAACGATAATATAAACGATAAATCTTATCATCTGATTATAAAAGTCCCCCATCTTGTCATTGATTGAACCTACAGAAGGAAGTTCGATGTTTCGAAACAAAATCAAAGAATAAAAGAAGGCCATGAATAGATGGAAGATGGCACATATACATCTACAAATATCCTTCTCAATGTGCTAGACCGAAATAGTTCAATACATGGTCAAGAGATGTCGCAGGAAGACCGAAAACAACGACGTGTATAAAACCGAGATTTCTCGGGGCCCGTCATCTACCGCTGGCGAGCGTACTACGAGATTTCTCGGGGCCAGTCTTCCATGTGTTAACATGCCAACATCGTATGACATGCGTGTCGTGATTTTGGCGCCTTTCAAAAATTACTTACAACGGCCAGGAGTGAACCTGCAAGCATGGGGGTTAATAATCCGACACGATAACCACTCACCCACCGTGGCAAGCAAAATAATTGAATCAAAAATATGAAAGATCAAAAACTGGATTGATTTTAAGTTTTGTGTAGTCGATGGTGGAAAGACATTGACTTTGTCCATCATAAACGGGAGCTATTTATACCGGCAGTCGATTCGTAAATAGGATTGGCTTGCACTGCCACTTCAAGCGATCAAGCTCTAGAAGGGACTTCCTTATCCCAGATCTTAGAAAACATTTAACATTTCTTATTTTCTCTCGATAGTGGAATTATTTCAATTAATTTTATAGGAAATACTTAAAGCAAAATACCATAGTTGGCATTCACATTTTATGGTGAAAAGAACACATTTCGCAAAATAATTTTAGTTCATGATATTTTGTGGCTTCAATATCAAAAAAAGTATCATATTTGGGGTAAATATAGCATTGTGATAACAAATTTATGCTTACTAAAAATTTAGCTTATATCGTTAAAACCAAAAATTTGGGACTCTAGCCATAGGGCTAAACAATCAATAATGATCTCTACTTACCAAAGGCATCATTGACAAACTGCTCATCCTCATCTTCGTCATCTTCTGGAGCATCCAACAGAGGTGTGAAGGCATACCTAGTTTAGAAAAGACAATATGAGACTATATTTTACACAACAGATCTTTATGTAACATAAAAGGTCACTGGAACAAACGGCAACATGCTGGACCATACCATATTTTATCAAGTATCCGATACCCTAATGGATATTGCATACCCCTTTTTACCAGGCAAAGAAAAACAGGAAAAAAGTTTGAACATCAAGTCCACTGGGATCAAAACAAAAACTTTTGATACAATTCACCATGGCATGATTTTCAGAATATAACTTCATGCACTTTATTGTACAGTATCTTGGTATTGTGCAAGCAGCCTCAGAAATGATAGGAATTCCTCTGATGAAGATTATTGTTGTTGGTTTAAGGGGTGGAACATCAAAGTCCCTGTCCATGTCAGCCCTGAAAACACAGTTTAACTACAAATTTTGATGAATTTGAGTTGGAGGCCTAAACAAAGGAAATACCGAACTAATATCTATAAAACAAAACTATAATTATAATTACAAGCAAACAAACAAAAATGTGTGGAATTAAGCACAAGTAAAATTTCACTGTTGATTCTTTTAGGGGCTTTGCAAAATCGTGGTCGTAGGTACGAAGAAGCCATGGCCTTAAGATAGGTACCATCCCAGCATTTTCCTGGAGTAGAAGTGGGGGAAACCATGGAAAACCACTTCCAGGATGGCTGAGGTAGGAATCGAATCCACCTCTTCTCAATTTTGCCGCACGAGGATGAGAGTACCCCATTCCAGCACTCAAATCCGAATTAAATTTCTTGGTAGAGCCGGGAATCAAACCCAGACCTCCACAGTGACAGCCGCTACACAACGAGGCAGACCATATTGAAAGACCTAAAGGTCATAGAAAATACAGAATTACAGCCTTTGGTATTTGCAGATGATATTGCAAAAGTGAAGTGGGTGAAACAGAGAGGGAGCACAAAGCAAATAGAATTCCCTCCATCATCACCTCTCCGCTTTGTCAACAGGCGCCGAGGGCAGACCCATACGTGTCCCCGAGGGATAAGACAATATCACGTTCGAGGAGGAGCAAGTGGTTACTTTTCATGACTGGTTGGCTGCACATGAGCATATCCAGGATAGGTTCGATGACTTTGGAATGAATAGTCTGGCCTATGTCTACCCCTCATTAATCCCATTTTCAACGGAGTCGGGGATGAGATAAGATGAAATTCCACGTGGCTGATAGATTCTATGGCTGGATGCCCTTCCTGACACCATCCTCACGAGAAGCGTTAATGAGAGATGAAATGAATAGGGACACTCGAATTTCTTGAATGAAAAGGTGCTGAATTCTTGAGTAAAAAGAGAAAAAATTATTGAGTAACGAGGGAAAATTCTTGGGTAGATAATTAAAATTCTTGAGTAGGAAACAAAAATTCTAGGGTAGAAAAGACAAATTCTTAGATAATATAGATCTTAGGGAAATAGAAAGGCAGTCAGTACTTTCAAATATTTATATTGTAACTTCAAAATTATCGGTACAAAAGACAGAAATCACAAACATTAAAGACAAAGAGA
Source organism: Meconema thalassinum (assembly GCA_946902985.2). Classification (NCBI taxonomy): domain Eukaryota; kingdom Metazoa; phylum Arthropoda; class Insecta; order Orthoptera; family Tettigoniidae; genus Meconema; species Meconema thalassinum. The sequence continues at coordinate 182,292,988 of OX336399.1, read as the reverse complement.
TATTTACAAACTTTACCTCCCTGCTTCCTCTCATGTTTTAAATTCATAATATTGTAGGATGACAGCTATTCCAAATTTGTCATTGTTAGATTACTTCTGAAATCCGTCAACACACAAGAAAAGTTTGAAAAGAATCTTTCACAATTTACATTTGACATTGGAACCCACAGTGCCCTTAATGCACCATCAACAAAGGGTTGATGATCCTCACGCATTGCCTGAAGAGCATCTTCCACCGCTATTTCTGCATTCTTCTTCAAAACATCCTGAAGATCCCTATATGTGAGCACTCCTTCATCAACGGGAATACCCTTCAGTGATGGTATTTTGCTGAATAGGGCCTTCAGTTTGTCTCCTGCTGTAGACTGCGACAAGACATTCTGCCTGTAGAAGAGCTCAGACACTGGCTCCAAAAATGTACGGGCTGGGTCCCCCAATATCAGGTTGTCCAACTTTGTATGCATATGGCCTGACATCTTTATTTCCTCCTTATTTCCTCCATCGCTCTGCCCCTAAGGTAACCTTTCAGGGCATCCAGCTCTTCCTGGACCTTGTTGCTGAACATTCCTGCAGCAACCACTTGTAAACGCTTCTTCAAATTCTGGAGTTTGGGATACATTTCTGCAGCAATTGGTTTGGAATTTGTCTCCAGTCTGAGCAAAAAGATCATGCCAGATTAGGCCTATGAGTTCGCGGAATGTGCACTGTCCGTTCGCGTCGCTTGTCATGGCCCGCAGGCATAAAAACGAGATTACTTCCTGCAGACAAGATCCGCCAGATTAGGCCTATAAGCTCGCGGAATGTGCTAAGTGACGAAACTGGCCGCTCGCATCACAGTCCGCAGGCATAAAGACCAGATTACTTTCTCCTGACAAGATCACGCCAGATTAGGCCTCTAAAATAGCGGAATGTGAGCTGGACGCTCGCGTCACAGTTCATAGCCCGCAGGCACAAAGACGAGATTACTTTCTGCTGACAAGATAATGCCAGATTAGGCCTATAAGGTCGCGGAATGTGCGCTGTCCGTTCGCGTCACAGTTCATAGCCCGCAGGCATAAAAACGAGATTACTTTCTGCTGACAAGATCACGCCAGATCAGGCCTATAAGCTCGCGGAATGTGCTAAGTGATGAGACTGGCCGCTTGCGTCACAGTTCATAGCCCGCAGGCATAAAAACGAGATTACTTTCTCCTGACAAGATCACGCCAGATTAGGCCTATAAGCTCGCGGAATGTGCTAAGTGATGAGACTGGCCGCTTGCGTCACAGTTCATAGACCGCAGGCCTAAAAACGAGATTACTTTCTGCTGACAAGATCACGCCAGATCAGGCCTATAAGCTGGTAGTATGTGAGCTGGCCGCTCGCGTCACAGTTTATGCCCGCAGGCATAAAGACGAGATTACTTGCTGCTAACAAGATCACGCCAGATTAGACCTATAAGCTCGCAGAGTGTGCGCTGGCCGCTCGCGTCACAGTTCAGAGACCGCAGGCATAAAAACGAGATTACTTTCTGCTGACAAGATCACGCCAGATCAGGCCTATAAGCTGGTGGTATGTGAGCTGGCCGCTCGCGCCACAGTTTATGCCCGCAGGCATAAAGACGAGATTACTTGCTGCTAACAAGATCACGCCAGATTAGACCTATAAGCTGGCGGTATGTGAGCTGGCCGCTCGCGTCACAGTTCATAGCCCGCAGGCATAAAAACGAGATTACTTTCTGCTGACAAGATCACGCCAGATTAGACCTATAAGCTGGCGGTATGTGAGCTGGCCGCTCGCGTCACAGTTCATAGCCCGCAGGCATAAAAACGAGATTACTTTCTGCTGACAAGATCACGCCAGATCAGGCCTATAAGCTGGTGGTATGTGAGCTGGCCGCTCGCGTCACAGTTTATGCCCGCAGGCATAAAGACGAGATTACTTGCTGCTAACAAGATCACGCCAGATTAGACCTATAAGCTCGCAGAGTGTGCGCTGGCCGCTCGCGTCACAGTTCATAGCCCACAGGCATAAAAACGAGATTACTTTCTGCTGACAAGATCATACCAGATTATGCCTATAAGCTGGTGGTATGTGAGCTGGCCGCTCGCGTCACAGTTTATGCCCGCAGGCATAAAGACGAGATTACTTTCTGCTGACAAGATCACGCCAGATCAGGCCTATAAGCTGGCGGTATGTGAGCTGGCCGCTCATGTCACAGTTCATAGACCGCAGGCATAAAGACGAGATTACTTTCTGCTGACAAGATCACGCCAGATCAGGCCTATAAGCTGGTGGTATGTGAGCTGGCCGCTCGCATCACAGTTTATGCCCGCAGGCATAAAGACGAGATTACTTTCTGCTAACAAGATCACGCCAGATTAGGTCTATAAGCTCGTCGAATGTGCGCTGTCCATTCGCGTCACAGTTCATAGCCCGCAGGCATAAAGACGAGATTACTTTCTGCTGACAAGATCACGCCAGATTAGACCTATAAGCTCGCGGAATATGAGCTGGCCGCTCGCGTCACACTTCATAGCCCTCAGGCATAAAGACGAGATTACTTTCGCCTGACAAGATCACGCCAGATTATACGCTCGCGGAATGTGCTAAGTGACGAAGCTTGCCGCTCGCGTCACAGTTCATAGCCTGCAAGCATAAAGAGGACATATTTTTATTCTGACAAAGTCGCGCCAGGTTATAAAGTCGCGGCAGTGTGTGCAACTGACTGGCGCACGAATACTAAATGTGACGATTATGCGATAAAATTTTTTAAACCTATTTTAGGGTTTGAAATATAGGGTGCGACGATTACGCGGTGGCGACGATTATGCGAGGAAATACGTTTTTTCTCTAGTTGCGATAAATTTCGCGAGTAAACCTAAAAATTCGTATATGGAGCCGAAATGTCAAAATTTCGCAAATAGATAGTGTTCCAAATTACATTTAAATTTGTAACACATGTCCTATATGCCCTTCTCCCATCATATTTAACACTTTTGAAAATTTTGCGAATTTTGCGAGTCGCGAAATTTGAGTGTCCCTAGAAATGAATGAAGATGAATGGAAGTTCAATTTCAAGTAGTCCAACTTTGGCTATCAGATGCCACTGTCAACATCCAGCGGCGAACGTTGGAACTGATAGTGTGTTTATAAACCAAATAGCACACACATTTAGCTACACACTACCAATTAAAGTGGGTAGGTTCTTTTGCATGCCATAAATCTATGACATGGGCCCGCCGGCTTTACTTCCCCTCCGAAGGAAGGCATACTGAAGGATTTTAACGCTCTTAAAAATCCAACGACTTCAGCCGGGTTTGGACCTACGGCCTTGGGCATAGCAGTTCAGTATGCTACCAACTATGCCACCGAAGCTGCTATTCCCATTCTCACATAATCTTAGGAAACATGTAGACTAACAACAAAGGACCTCGGCAAAATTCATGCTTGTGAGATGAAGTTTCACAAAACGGCATTCCAAAAAAATCAATGTGATCACATAAAGAATGATCCGATTAAACCAACGATTAAGTGACCCTATAAAGGAAAGACTTAAGTCATCCAGACAGGTTTGGGCACGTTAAATGTATGAATAGCACAATGCATATATGGAAAGAGAACTGCCAGGCCGGAGACCGGTTGTAAAACCAAGAAAAACGTGGATAAGGAGAATGTGGCAAGAAAAGGATGGAATTGGAAGCATATCTGGAATTTTTGAGACAGACAACATTAGAAAATGATTGTATACAACAACCCTACCCGGCATTCTGGAAGGGCAAATTGAAGATAATATACTATACCTGTAGCAACTGATCCCTAAAACTAAACTCAAGATTATATTATTTCTTTAACGCCGTGATGACTTACCTCTGGTTGTTATTGGTTGGCCTCCAGAGAATCATGATAACCAACAGAAGAATTGAGAAGAGCAGATGCCAGTAGGCATCATCCACCCACAATTCCATCCAATCCTAAAACACAAGGAAGATCTTTATGTAGTAGGCACAATGGTATATTTTTAGGGAGAGGGGGTGGCAAAATGTTGGTAGATAACTACAAATACAGTACAGTGCAACCTCAATTTATATAGAATTTTTTACCATAATAAAAATATTGTTTAAGAAATTATATAGACTTCTCACCACCTTTTAACTACTGGGACTCTTAGAAGCGCCTTGGTGCTGGAATTTTATTAACATGATAGTCAAGACTTCCAAGGTAAAAGAGCTCATTGAAAGATATCCCTGCTGAGCCAGCTGTTGAATAGCCTCTCCACACCATGCATCTACATGTTGTTTATTAGAAATCGCACTATTTTCACATTCTTAACGTCAAGAATGTTCCTAGTTTTATTTCAAGTTTCTACAGATCTTGGAGCTCTCTAAAAATAAATTGTAATTCACACTTTCCTCATAACAAGGTTATTAGGACGTCCTATTCAACCATCCACATCGGTCGAGTATTGACAGGGATTTTATCATTCAAGAAGTTTGCCCACATTTTGTAATCACGATTGTTCTGTGCGAGATCTTAAATGTTTTAACAATAGTTTTAACGGGGAAATAGTCTGTTTCATACGGACAAAAATATCCCCACTGGCAGATATGCAGATCCAAGAAGAGTGGTCATTTCATCTACAGTATATAACCCACAACAGTTGATATTCCACTTATTGTTTTATTCAGCTGTCACTAAAAAGTTCTTATCCTGTTAGCACAGTCTGATGTTTTGATTTACACTTTTGTTTTGTGTTGATGAAGGGTTCAAATAAACCTGAAACAATTGGTACACATTTGCCACAGCTTTATTACTTGTATTAGAAAGTATTGACTAGGTGGAAGAAAATGCATGTACAGGGTCTTTCGTATAAAGTAAGAACGCCAAGCGGCGGTTTTGTTATCTGCTGCGGTGGCCTCGGCCGAGCTTGTGGCGCGCTGTGGCCCCCTGCTTTAAGCGTGTGTACAATCCTATATGAAATATTACCTTATAAAAGATGCTGGAAGTGTCGTCCTTCCTGGGTTATACAGGCATTGTATCTGGTAACCACATTCTGGCTAATGTGAGCAAGTTCTGCCATTGTAATGTTTCTGATCTTTTATTTTATGTCTTTTATTGAGCACTGATCCACTAGTGTCAAACTTATTTTCAATTACGAGAATCTGAAATTGCTGAACAAATGCATCACGTACCCGCCGAGCAGACTCATACTTAAAATAAGTTTTACATACAAAAATACGATGTTGTAATGATAACTGTCTAACCAAGTTAGCGTCTGAGGTGCAGACTGGCGACTGAACATCTGCACGCTTATTGCAAGGTCAAGTATATACTACGCGCGCACTTTCAATACTACTATCGAATGGCGCCAAAAGATCGGCCAAGGCCACTGCAGCAGCGGATAACAAATCCGCCGCTCGCACTTCATATGAAAGATGCTGTATGTTGAATTGAACTTTTGTAAGTCAATACACAATAATTTTATCAAAAGATCTAATTGTCGTCTATTTCAGAGCTTATTAGGATCCCCTGTTTTGAGCAACAGAAGAACTGGTTACTGCCCGCTCTCCTGATAAGAATGGGAAGTCAAATCGAGCTCATCTGGGGCAACAGCATTGAAGTGCTATTGACTGGATTCCTGGCATGAATGCCCACCTTTCAAGATGGCAGTGTGTCCAGCTGTGGAGATTATAATTGTCCTTTCTTAGTAAGTTCATCCTCTTTTTCCTGTACCTCCTCCTCCACCCACGCCTACCAGTCAACACTGAGGATTGTTGATGTTAAAAGTTAATTTAGACTTAAGGAAACATTTAAGCTCCCTAAAACCACGCGTTATCGCTTTGCAAAAAAATTAACCTATTGGTTAAAATACGCCTGTTTATTTACTCTGAACTGCTTCTGAATCCCAATGGTTCGGCCACTGTCTTGGCAAACCAGTTTTTGTGTTTCCCCATTTGTTTCCACTCTGTATGGTTGTACATATCCGTATTATTTGTCTTCATTGTATTTATTCATTGTCAGGTTGGTTTTGTTTATGTTGATTGGTTGTCGTGATTTATTTGTTTTGATTGCATGTAGTATTCCCACTGCCGTGTTTCCAGTAGGATATTTTGGCTTAGAAGGTAATTTGGTATTTCTAAGTTGGCCACATTGATTCATCTTTAACTTGTTTGAACTCTTTACTGTGATTGGCTGCTTTCGGCCTATCAGAGGCCTCTTATTTGGTTTTTAAACTCTCTACTGTGATTGGCTGCTTCCAGCCTATCAGAGGCCTTCTTGCTGCTTGTAGCGACCAATCACGTGTTTCTTCTTCGTTGTTCTTTGAAGTGTAGCCATGACACAATGCTGTGCGTCAACGCTGGTTGTGATGTATCAACAAATATCCAGCTAATCTTTTCTATAATTGGTGCTATCTTCATAGTAACCGTGCTTAGCAATCATGTCCTATGCACATGATTCATATTTTGTTTGGGCAGTGACATTACGGTGATTTTCGATCTCATCATCACCATGCTTGATGTTGATACGCGTCATGTCGACGAATTCTTCAATCCGCGGCGTCGGATAGTTTGTTAATGTGTTTACTTCTATCTTCATTTACTGCCTAACAATTTGTCTTCACGCGTATGAATAATGATGATGCTTCGTGTGATAAGTAATTCATCGTGTCTGGAAGCATGTTACAAGGCTAGGCATCATCACTAATGGAGGTTGACGCTAGGCTAAACTGCTTTACTATTGTGACAATACCGCGCGATTGGCATGTCCCGGTATTTGTGTGATAGCAACTACTTTGACTTCCTGCAACATCACTGGAATGGAAGTTGACGCTGGGTTTAACTACTTTACTATTGTGACAATACCGTGCGATTGGCATATCCCGGTATTTGTGTGACAGCAACTAGTTTGACTTCCTGCTTTTCACGCATAATTTATTTTATTAACAATTCATTTTGGGCTTACAGTATCGGCGCATCACTGTAAGTCAGTCCTGGTTCGACGACACATTCTCGTTCCATGCGACCTGTTTTTTCATTATTTGTTGCAACTCCACTTGTGTTGCATATTTAAATTATATCATTCTATGGAACCGCCGTGTATTGCATGCCGTTCTATGATGTACTGATCTGCAGCTACGTTCAAGACAATATGTGTGTTTTAGGCTCAAGACGTAACGTGTGTTAATTCTTAATGAGTGTTTCTTCAAGTGTGTAAATTTGTGCTAATGTTTCTCATATGTTTATGTGCCATCTATTTGATAATATATCTTATTATTAGTTAGTGGTGGTGTCGTGTCCTTTATGCCTTCCTGGATTTCCTTATTTAATGACAATAATATTGTCTGGTCCTCCACATGTTTGCTAAATTGTCAAGCGACCTTTGTAAAGTCAACCCTTTGTATTATCACATCATTATCTAATGCTTTGGCCAACAAATTTTTATACATTGTCCACTATTACCAGAATACTCTTGGTGGGTTGTTGACTTCCCGCGTTGGCCATTACATTATTTGGTCCTCCGGGCCGGATATTGAGCTGTTCACTACTTTGAATTATTAAGCATTGTTTTGGCCATTTTGGGCCCTTGTTTCTTGCTATTTCACCAGGAAGGCCATAAATTTAACATTGTATACGTTCCCATTAACTTCCCAAGGACACAATACAGTATTCTATGTTCAGATGTTTGTTTACAACTTAATCGAGACCATTGTCTCAGTGTTTATTTTTTGTGTTAGTTAAGTTGGTTGTGTTAGTTAGGTGTGCAACTCTGGTAATTACATCTAGGCGGGCAATCCTAAAGTCATTATGGAGGATGCCCAAAAACGACCTTTAGTTAGGAAGCGTGCAGTCGCTAAGGGCATGCTTACCTCACAAGAAAAGGTAATTAGCAACTTTCAGGACATTACAGAAGAGCAATATCAAATGTTAGTGTTACGCAAACACAAATGCGAGGAAATTTATAAACAATATAACGAAGCGCAAGTCGCTTTAGAGGATATTACAGACAATATCGACGAAGAAATAGCCGAACGTTGTGACTTCGAAGATAAATATTTTGAGTTGCTGGTTAAAATTAAACTACATTGTGACAATTTCAAAAAATCCAACACTACAGACAGTGATAACCCTTTGAATAATTTGCAGAGTGCACAATTTCCTAATGCTAACGTAGCTGCAGCTCATATAAAGTTGCCTGAAATTCAAATTCCGCAGTTCAGTGGCGACTTCACAGACTGGTTGAATTTCAGAGATAGCTTCAAGGCTATAGTAATTGATAACCATGCTCTGTCTGATATTGTTAAGTTCTACTACCTTAATTCTAGTCTTAGTGGTGAGGCCAAACTCCTCTTAAAGAACATTACTGTGTCAGATGATAACTTTATGGTTGCATGGAACTTGCTGACAACTCGATACAATAACATTAGGCTCATAGCGCACAATCATGTTACCAAGCTTTTCAAGCCCCCCGCATACGGTAATGATTCAGTGTCCTTGCGTGCCATCATCGACCACTTTGTTTCTCATGTCAATGCGTTAGAAGCTTTGGACTTTAACGGGGTTCCCCTTCAAGACCTGTTATTGTCACATTTTATATTGGAGCTACTAGATAATGATAGCATCCGTGAATGGGAGAATCATGTTGATTCTGGGAGAATTCCCACTCTCCAGGACTTGGTTAGCTTCTTAGAGAAAAAATGCAAGGTACTGGAAATAACTGAAAAGAATGTGTCCAGGCCTGCATTACATACTGCTGTAACCAAACTTAAAGCTGAAGGTCATTTGCCTCAGAAACCCATGTTAACTACTACCAAATCTCGTTGTACATATTGTAGGAGCATTGATCACCAATTGTCGAAATGTGGTACCTTTATCAAACTTTCGTCCACAGCCAAATGGGATTTTGTCAGGTCTCGAAAATTGTGTTATAATTGTTTGCGTAATTTCGAGCCTAATCATCAATGTTCGAAGTACTCTTGTAACACTTGTTCCCGAAAACACCACACTCTTCTTCACTATGAGCCCTCCAGTGGCACTAGTAATGATGCTTCTCAAGCTCATGCTAACGTGGTAAACACTAGTTGCAGTAACGTCGCTCGTGACAATCAATTTTCAAGGACTCTATTACCCACTGCCAAGTTGAATATATTAGCTGGCAATGGCGTACGTGTACCTGTCACTGCACTACTTGACTCTGCATCAGATTGTAACTTAATTTCGTCACATTTAATTAAGAAATTAAGACTCCACACCAAACCTATGAAGGTACACATTCACGGTGTTGGTCAAAATCAAAGCACTGCTACTGTTGTTGCTGATGTGAACGTTTTTGCCTGTGCTACTAATTGGTCTGCTAAGCTTGAATGTCTCGTGGTTCCCAATATTGCACTTGAGCTACCCGCTGCTGGTTTCGATACCTCTGAATGGAACATTCCATCACATATTGATTTAGCTGATCCTGATTTCAATTGCACTAAATCTATTGATCTTGTTCTTGGTGCAGAATATTTCTTTGACCTGCTATGTCCTGGTAAAATCATACCAGTCGGTGATTTGCCCATCATTCAAAATACCTCTGTGGGTTGGGTGTTTTCTGGGAAGCTGCCCAGTGCAAGCACCTCGCAACCATCGCACGTGGTATCAGCACTTACACTCTCACGCCCTCATGTAGAACAACAGCTGGAAGCGTTTTGGAACGTTGAAGAAGTTGAAACCCCAGTGTTGTCTGTTGATGAATCCATATGTGAAGAACACTTCGTTGCTACTACCACTCGCAAAGACGATGGTAGATTTGTGGTTAGACTCCCTCGCAAGGTAGACTCGGAGCCTCTAGGTGCCTCTCGCTACGCTACACTAAAACGTTTTCACTCTCTCGAAAGACGTTTGGCTCGTAACCCTGAGTTAAGGTTAGAATACACTGAATTCATGCATGAATATCTAGCCTTAAATCATATGCAAGTCGCCCCCCACCCGACTGATGGTGAAGTTTACTACATTCCCCATCATCCTGTTTTCAAGCCGCACAGTACTTCTACAAAGCTCAGAGTGGTATTTGATGCTTCGATGGCTACTACGTCTGGGTGCTCCCTTAATGATACTTTGTTGGTGGGCCCTGTAATTCAGCAGGATTTGTTCTCTATTTTGCTTCGGTTCCGTACTCACTTGATAGCGTTTGCAGCTGATCTGAGTAAAATGTACAGACAGATTCTTGTAGATCACAAGGATCGTGACTTACAGAGAATATTTTGGAGAGACTCTCCTTCAGACCCAATGGTAGAATATCAATTAAACACTGTTACATATGGTACTGCCCCAGCATCCTTCTTAGCCACTCGTGTGCTAAAGGAGCTCGCCCTCACTGATGGCACAGCTTTTCCAGCTGCCACTCAGATTGTTTTAAACGACTTCTATGTTGATGATTGTATCTCGGGATGTGATTCCGAGCATGACGCACTCATTCTGTATGATGAATTGACCCTTCTTTTGAGATTAGGTGGTTTTGAACTGTGTAAGTGGAGTTCAAACTCCATGACTCTATTAGATAACATTCCTCTTGATCATCAAGAGAAACAACAACTCCGTAGTTTCGGCGATGGTGAAGAAACAGTCGCCAGAACGCTAGGACTTTATTGGCAACCTATCGATGACTTGTTGCGGATTCAGTCACCTATCGTGAACTGTGACACTTCAATTACCTTTACTAAGCGTTCATTTTTGTCCATTGTTGCCTCTATCTTTGACCCTTTGGGTTTAGTGTCACCTATTGTGGTTGCTTGTAAGATTCTCTTCCAAGATTTGTGGATTCACAAACTCGGTTGGGATGACCCCCTTCCAATGGAAATCACGCAAGCTTGGCTGAACATTTATAGCAATTTACCTGCGATTTCTGAGATTTCTACTCCACGTTTGATTAAGCCTGCTTCAGAAATCAAATCTATGCAACTTCATGGCTTTTGCGACAGCAGTCAGCAGGCCTATGGAGCTTGTCTCTATTTATTGTCAATTGATACCTACGGCGTCGTCACTTCCCTCTCCAGTCATGCTTTCGTTGTAGCCTTTACTCGCTTCTGCAGTAGAAGGGGCGTTCCCGCTCAAGTGTATTCCGACAATGGTACCAACTTTCAAGGCGCACAGTCTGACCTTGCTGATCTTGGTACGTTGCTCTCCTCTGCAGATTTTCAATCTGTTGTTCAAGATTCTACGTCATCGCTACTAATCCAGTGGCACTTCATTCCTCCTAGTTCTCCGCATTTTGGTGGACTATGGGAGGCAAACATCAAATCTTTGAAATCTCATTTAATAAGAATCATGAAGGCTCAAGTACTTACGTATGAAGAATTGACCACTCTCGTGGTACAAATTGAAGCCATTCTAAATTCTAGACCCATTTCGCCTATGACTGAGGATCCTACTGACTTGTGCTATCTCTCGCCAGGTCACTTTCTTGTTGGACGACCTTTGAATGCCTTGCCCATTCCTGACGCTTCTGAAGTGCCCATCAATAGGTTGTCTAGATGGCAATTACTTCAACAGATTATGACTTCATTGTGGCGTAAATGGTCCACAGATCATTTACTCTCCCTTCAACAACGTCGCAAGTGGAACCGTATGTCTCCTAACCTCAAGGTTGGCACGCTTGTGCTTATTATGGACGACAATGTTTCTCCTACTTACTGGCGACTTGGACGAATTCTTGAGGTTCATTGTGGTAAGGACGGCTTAGTTCGTGTGGTCTCTCTACATACCACCTCTGGACTGTTGAAACGTCCCATCGTCAAGGTGTCTCCCTTGTTGCCACAGAACTAAACACTCTTGTATTTTCATAAACAACCTGCCTGTTGTTTCTGTGCGGGCAATATGGTTCGGCCACTGTCTTGGCAAACCAGTTTTTGTGTTTCCCCATTTGTTTCCACTCTGTATGGTTGTACATATCCGTATTATTTGTCTTCATTGTATTTATTCATTGTCAGGTTGGTTTTGTTTATGTTGATTGGTTGTCGTGATTTATTTGTTTTGATTGCATGTAGTATTCCCACTGCCGTGTTTCCAGTAGGATATTTTGGCTTAGAAGGTAATTTGGTATTTCTAAGTTGGCCACATTGATTCATCTTTAACTTGTTTGAACTCTTTACTGTGATTGGCTGCTTTCGGCCTATCAGAGGCCTCTTATTTGGTTTTTAAACTCTCTACTGTGATTGGCTGCTTCCAGCCTATCAGAGGCCTTCTTGCTGCTTGTAGCGACCAATCACGTGTTTCTTCTTCGTTGTTCTTTGAAGTGTAGCCATGACACAATGCTGTGCGTCAACGCTGGTTGTGATGTATCAACAAATATCCAGCTAATCTTTTCTATAATTGGTGCTATCTTCATAGTAACCGTGCTTAGCAATCATGTCCTATGCACATGATTCATATTTTGTTTGGGCAGTGACATTACGGTGATTTTCGATCTCATCATCACCATGCTTGATGTTGATACGCGTCATGTCGACGAATTCTTCAATCCGCGGCGTCGGATAGTTTGTTAATGTGTTTACTTCTATCTTCATTTACTGCCTAACAATTTGTCTTCACGCGTATGAATAATGATGATGCTTCGTGTGATAAGTAATTCATCGTGTCTGGAAGCATGTTACAAGGCTAGGCATCATCACTAATGGAGGTTGACGCTAGGCTAAACTGCTTTACTATTGTGACAATACCGCGCGATTGGCATGTCCCGGTATTTGTGTGATAGCAACTACTTTGACTTCCTGCAACATCACTGGAATGGAAGTTGACGCTGGGTTTAACTACTTTACTATTGTGACAATACCGTGCGATTGGCATATCCCGGTATTTGTGTGACAGCAACTACTTTGACTTCCTGCGTTTCACACATAATTTATTTTATTAACAATTCATTTTGGGCTTACAGTATCGGCGCATCACTGTAAGTCAGTCCTGGTTCGACGACACATTCTCGTTCCATGCGACCTGTTTTTTCATTATTTGTTGCAACTCCACTTGTGTTGCATATTTAAATTATATCATTCTATGGAACCGCCGTGTATTGCATGCCGTTCTATGATGTACTGATCTGCAGCTACGTTCAAGACAATATGTGTGTTTTAGGCTCAAGACGTAACGTGTGTTAATTCTTAATGAGTGTTTCTTCAAGTGTGTAAATTTGTGCTAATGTTTCTCATATGTTTATGTGCCATCTATTTGATAATATATCTTATTATTAGTTAGTGGTGGTGTCGTGTCCTTTATGCCTTCCTGGATTTCCTTATTTAATGACAATAATATTGTCTGGTCCTCCACATGTTTGCTAAATTGTCAAGCGACCTTTGTAAAGTCAACCCTTTGTATTATCACATCATTATCTAATGCTTTGGCCAACAAATTTTTATACATTGTCCACTATTACCAGAATACTCTTGGTGGGTTGTTGACTTCCCGCGTTGGCCATTACATTATTTGGTCCTCCGGGCCGGATATTGAGCTGTTCACTACTTTGAATTATTAAGCATTGTTTTGGCCATTTTGGGCCCTTGTTTCTTGCTATTTCACCAGGAAGGCCATAAATTTAACATTGTATACGTTCCCATTAACTTCCCAAGGACACAATACAGTATTCTATGTTCAGATGTTTGTTTACAACTTAATCGAGACCATTGTCTCAGTGTTTATTTTTTGTGTTAGTTAAGTTGGTTGTGTTAGTTAGGTGTGCAACTCTGGTAATTACATCTAGGCGGGCAATCCTAAAGTCATTATGGAGGATGCCCAAAAACGACCTTTAGTTAGGAAGCGTGCAGTCGCTAAGGGCATGCTTACCTCACAAGAAAAGGTAATTAGCAACTTTCAGGACATTACAGAAGAGCAATATCAAATGTTAGTGTTACGCAAACACAAATGCGAGGAAATTTATAAACAATATAACGAAGCGCAAGTCGCTTTAGAGGATATTACAGACAATATCGACGAAGAAATAGCCGAACGTTGTGACTTCGAAGATAAATATTTTGAGTTGCTGGTTAAAATTAAACTACATTGTGACAATTTCAAAAAATCCAACACTACAGACAGTGATAACCCTTTGAATAATTTGCAGAGTGCACAATTTCCTAATGCTAACGTAGCTGCAGCTCATATAAAGTTGCCTGAAATTCAAATTCCGCAGTTCAGTGGCGACTTCACAGACTGGTTGAATTTCAGAGATAGCTTCAAGGCTATAGTAATTGATAACCATGCTCTGTCTGATATTGTTAAGTTCTACTACCTTAATTCTAGTCTTAGTGGTGAGGCCAAACTCCTCTTAAAGAACATTACTGTGTCAGATGATAACTTTATGGTTGCATGGAACTTGCTGACAACTCGATACAATAACATTAGGCTCATAGCGCACAATCATGTTACCAAGCTTTTCAAGCCCCCCGCATACGGTAATGATTCAGTGTCCTTGCGTGCCATCATCGACCACTTTGTTTCTCATGTCAATGCGTTAGAAGCTTTGGACTTTAACGGGGTTCCCCTTCAAGACCTGTTATTGTCACATTTTATATTGGAGCTACTAGATAATGATAGCATCCGTGAATGGGAGAATCATGTTGATTCTGGGAGAATTCCCACTCTCCAGGACTTGGTTAGCTTCTTAGAGAAAAAATGCAAGGTACTGGAAATAACTGAAAAGAATGTGTCCAGGCCTGCATTACATACTGCTGTAACCAAACTTAAAGCTGAAGGTCATTTGCCTCAGAAACCCATGTTAACTACTACCAAATCTCGTTGTACATATTGTAGGAGCATTGATCACCAATTGTCGAAATGTGGTACCTTTATCAAACTTTCGTCCACAGCCAAATGGGATTTTGTCAGGTCTCGAAAATTGTGTTATAATTGTTTGCGTAATTTCGAGCCTAATCATCAATGTTCGAAGTACTCTTGTAACACTTGTTCCCGAAAACACCACACTCTTCTTCACTATGAGCCCTCCAGTGGCACTAGTAATGATGCTTCTCAAGCTCATGCTAACGTGGTAAACACTAGTTGCAGTAACGTCGCTCGTGACAATCAATTTTCAAGGACTCTATTACCCACTGCCAAGTTGAATATATTAGCTGGCAATGGCGTACGTGTACCTGTCACTGCACTACTTGACTCTGCATCAGATTGTAACTTAATTTCGTCACATTTAATTAAGAAATTAAGACTCCACACCAAACCTATGAAGGTACACATTCACGGTGTTGGTCAAAATCAAAGCACTGCTACTGTTGTTGCTGATGTGAACGTTTTTGCCTGTGCTACTAATTGGTCTGCTAAGCTTGAATGTCTCGTGGTTCCCAATATTGCACTTGAGCTACCCGCTGCTGGTTTCGATACCTCTGAATGGAACATTCCATCACATATTGATTTAGCTGATCCTGATTTCAATTGCACTAAATCTATTGATCTTGTTCTTGGTGCAGAATATTTCTTTGACCTGCTATGTCCTGGTAAAATCATACCAGTCGGTGATTTGCCCATCATTCAAAATACCTCTGTGGGTTGGGTGTTTTCTGGGAAGCTGCCCAGTGCAAGCACCTCGCAACCATCGCACGTGGTATCAGCACTTACACTCTCACGCCCTCATGTAGAACAACAGCTGGAAGCGTTTTGGAACGTTGAAGAAGTTGAAACCCCAGTGTTGTCTGTTGATGAATCCATATGTGAAGAACACTTCCTTGCTACTACCACTCGCAAAGACGATGGTAGATTTGTGGTTAGACTCCCTCGCAAGGTAGACTCGGAGCCTCTAGGTGCCTCTCGCTACGCTACACTAAAACGTTTTCACTCTCTCGAAAGACGTTTGGCTCGTAACCCTGAGTTAAGGTTAGAATACACTGAATTCATGCATGAATATCTAGCCTTAAATCATATGCAAGTCGCCCCCCACCCGACTGATGGTGAAGTTTACTACATTCCCCATCATCCTGTTTTCAAGCCGCACAGTACTTCTACAAAGCTCAGAGTGGTATTTGATGCTTCGATGGCTACTACGTCTGGGTGCTCCCTTAATGATACTTTGTTGGTGGGCCCTGTAATTCAGCAGGATTTGTTCTCTATTTTGCTTCGGTTCCGTACTCACTTGATAGCGTTTGCAGCTGATCTGAGTAAAATGTACAGACAGATTCTTGTAGATCACAAGGATCGTGACTTACAGAGAATATTTTGGAGAGACTCTCCTTCAGACCCAATGGTAGAATATCAATTAAACACTGTTACATATGGTACTGCCCCAGCATCCTTCTTAGCCACTCGTGTGCTAAAGGAGCTCGCCCTCACTGATGGCACAGCTTTTCCAGCTGCCACTCAGATTGTTTTAAACGACTTCTATGTTGATGATTGTATCTCGGGATGTGATTCCGAGCATGACGCACTCATTCTGTATGATGAATTGACCCTTCTTTTGAGATTAGGTGGTTTTGAACTGTGTAAGTGGAGTTCAAACTCCATGACTCTATTAGATAACATTCCTCTTGATCATCAAGAGAAACAACAACTCCGTAGTTTCGGCGATGGTGAAGAAACAGTCGCCAGAACGCTAGGACTTTATTGGCAACCTATCGATGACTTGTTGCGGATTCAGTCACCTATCGTGAACTGTGACACTTCAATTACCTTTACTAAGCGTTCATTTTTGTCCATTGTTGCCTCTATCTTTGACCCTTTGGGTTTAGTGTCACCTATTGTGGTTGCTTGTAAGATTCTCTTCCAAGATTTGTGGATTCACAAACTCGGTTGGGATGACCCCCTTCCAATGGAAATCACGCAAGCTTGGCTGAACATTTATAGCAATTTACCTGCGATTTCTACTCCACGTTTGATTAAGCCTGCTTCAGAAATCAAATCTATGCAACTTCATGGCTTTTGCGACAGCAGTCAGCAGGCCTATGGAGCTTGTCTCTATTTATTGTCAATTGATACCTACGGCGTCGTCACTTCCCTCTCCAGTCATGCTTTCGTTGTAGCCTTTACTCGCTTCTGCAGTAGAAGGGGCGTTCCCGCTCAAGTGTATTCCGACAATGGTACCAACTTTCAAGGCGCACAGTCTGACCTTGCTGATCTTGGTACGTTGCTCTCCTCTGCAGATTTTCAATCTGTTGTTCAAGATTCTACGTCATCGCTACTAATCCAGTGGCACTTCATTCCTCCTAGTTCTCCGCATTTTGGTGGACTATGGGAGGCAAACATCAAATCTTTGAAATCTCATTTAATAAGAATCATGAAGGCTCAAGTACTTACGTATGAAGAATTGACCACTCTCGTGGTACAAATTGAAGCCATTCTAAATTCTAGACCCATTTCGCCTATGACTGAGGATCCTACTGACTTGTGCTATCTCTCGCCAGGTCACTTTCTTGTTGGACGACCTTTGAATGCCTTGCCCATTCCTGACGCTTCTGAAGTGCCCATCAATAGGTTGTCTAGATGGCAATTACTTCAACAGATTATGACTTCATTGTGGCGTAAATGGTCCACAGATCATTTACTCTCCCTTCAACAACGTCGCAAGTGGAACCGTATGTCTCCTAACCTCAAGGTTGGCACGCTTGTGCTTATTATGGACGACAATGTTTCTCCTACTTACTGGCGACTTGGACGAATTCTTGAGGTTCATTGTGGTAAGGACGGCTTAGTTCGTGTGGTCTCTCTACATACCACCTCTGGACTGTTGAAACGTCCCATCGTCAAGGTGTCTCCCTTGTTGCCGCAGAACTAAACACTCTTGTATTTTCATAAACAACCTGCCTGTTGTTTCTGTGCGGGCAATATGGTTCGGCCACTGTCTTGGCAAACCAGTTTTTGTGTTTCCCCATTTGTTTCCACTCTGTATGGTTGTACATATCCGTATTATTTGTCTTCATTGTATTTATTCATTGTCAGGTTGGTTTTGTTTATGTTGATTGGTTGTCGTGATTTATTTGTTTTGATTGCATGTAGTATTCCCACTGCCGTGTTTCCAGTAGGATATTTTGGCTTAGAAGGTAATTTGGTATTTCTAAGTTGGCCACATTGATTCATCTTTAACTTGTTTGAACTCTTTACTGTGATTGGCTGCTTTCGGCCTATCAGAGGCCTCTTATTTGGTTTTTAAACTCTCTACTGTGATTGGCTGCTTCCAGCCTATCAGAGGCCTTCTTGCTGCTTGTAGCGACCAATCACGTGTTTCTTCTTCGTTGTTCTTTGAAGTGTAGCCATGACACAATGCTGTGCGTCAACGCTGGTTGTGATGTATCAACAAATATCCAGCTAATCTTTTCTATAATTGGTGCTATCTTCATAGTAACCGTGCTTAGCAATCATGTCCTATGCACATGATTCATATTTTGTTTGGGCAGTGACATTACGGTGATTTTCGATCTCATCATCACCATGCTTGATGTTGATACGCGTCATGTCGACGAATTCTTCAATCCGCGGCGTCGGATAGTTTGTTAATGTGTTTACTTCTATCTTCATTTACTGCCTAACAATTTGTCTTCACGCGTATGAATAATGATGATGCTTCGTGTGATAAGTAATTCATCGTGTCTGGAAGCATGTTACAAGGCTAGGCATCATCACTAATGGAGGTTGACGCTAGGCTAAACTGCTTTACTATTGTGACAATACCGCGCGATTGGCATGTCCCGGTATTTGTGTGATAGCAACTACTTTGACTTCCTGCAACATCACTGGAATGGAAGTTGACGCTGGGTTTAACTACTTTACTATTGTGACAATACCGTGCGATTGGCATATCCCGGTATTTGTGTGACAGCAACTACTTTGACTTCCTGCGTTTCACACATAATTTATTTTATTAACAATTCATTTTGGGCTTACAGTATCGGCGCATCACTGTAAGTCAGTCCTGGTTCGACGACACATTCTCGTTCCATGCGACCTGTTTTTTCATTATTTGTTGCAACTCCACTTGTGTTGCATATTTAAATTATATCATTCTATGGAACCGCCGTGTATTGCATGCCGTTCTATGATGTACTGATCTGCAGCTACGTTCAAGACAATATGTGTGTTTTAGGCTCAAGACGTAACGTGTGTTAATTCTTAATGAGTGTTTCTTCAAGTGTGTAAATTTGTGCTAATGTTTCTCATATGTTTATGTGCCATCTATTTGATAATATATCTTATTATTAGTTAGTGGTGGTGTCGTGTCCTTTATGCCTTCCTGGATTTCCTTATTTAATGACAATAATATTGTCTGGTCCTCCACATGTTTGCTAAATTGTCAAGCGACCTTTGTAAAGTCAACCCTTTGTATTATCACATCATTATCTAATGCTGTGGCCAACAAATTTTTATACATTGTCCACTATTACCAGAATACTCTTGGTGGGTTGTTGACTTCCCGCGTTGGCCAATACACCCAATTTCAAAGCTCACTACAGCGACCCCCCTCGCAAAACGTTTAGAATATTTAGATTTTTTTAGGGATCTTGGGGACATCAGCTACCCTGGTACCTAAGGATACCTGGAAATGGTGCATTAATAATTGGTCTATTTTCATTTTTGTCCTTATTCATTACACCTTGACATCACCTTTGTTGAATGCGTCCAACAAGTTTCAAGGAAAACTATTCCGAGGGGATGTAGAACTCAATACGTTCCAGGCATGTCCGGGATGACAAAAAGCTGCTAGAAAAGTATCAGGCTCTCTATGAAGAGGATCCATTTGCTGAAGAAACTATCCAAGCTGGAGAAACACTATTGCAAACCATCACAGCAACTCGAATGTCCAAGTGGAGCAACCTGGTAGAGAACCTCGACATGAAGCTGAATAGTAGACAGGCCTGGAAATTGCTTAAAAACCTTAGCGGCGACCCTGTAAAACCACAGAAGAACTTCACTGGAGTGACACCTGATCAAGTGGCGACCCAGCTCCTGCTGAATGGTAAAACAAAAGGAAGGGTTACCACAGGAGCTCTTCAGCGTGATTTGGAAGCAGAGAATCACTTTCTTCGAGATCCCTTCTCGATGTTTGAACTTGAAGCTGCCATCTCCAGCTTGAAGATGTACAAGGCTGCTGGTGTCTATGACCTACGAGTAGAACAGATAAAGAACTTTGGCCGTAAAACATTGGAGTGGTTACTAAGCCTAATGAACACATGTGTTGCCAAGCTACATATCCCTAAAATGTGGAGAAAATCTCGAGTCATTGCACTACTCAAGCCTGGGAAAGAACCAAACGACCCGAAAAATTTTCGACCTGTATCCCTGTTATGCCATACCTTCAAGATACTGGAACGCCTGGTACTTAACCGAATCAGTATTATCCTCGAAGAGAAGTTCATTCCACAACAAGCAGGTTTTCGTGGTGGCAAATCATGTTGTAGCCAGATCTTGAATCTCACCCAACACATCGAGGATGGTTTTGAGCACTGTCAGATAACGGGAGTCGCCTTCGTCGACTTAACAGCTGCATACGACACTGTGAATCATAGGACCACCAACTGACATCCCTAATCAGCATCTTCCTTCAGAACAGAAAGATTCCAAGTCTCGCTACAGGGGAAAAGGAGTAGATGGCGACCCCAGAAGAACGGTCTCCCTCAGGGTAGCGTGCTGGCTCCAGCGCTGTACAATATCTACACAAATGATCAGTCAATTCCAGCTAGTACTAGGCTCTTCATCTATGCCGACGACACAGCAGTGGCTGCTCAGAGTTCATCCTTTGAAGAAGTGGAAGGAAAGCTGACTTTAGCGATGGACGAACTCTCCAAATACTATGATGCCAACTATCTGAAGCCGAACCCTAATAAGACAAGTGTGTGCGTTCCATCTACGAAACAGGGAAGCACGGCGACAGCTGGACATCACATGGCGAGGTGAGCGACTGAAACATTGCCCACACCAGTTTACCTAGGTGTCACACTAGACGGTGCTCTAACCTACAGACAGCAATGTCTGAACACGAAACAGAAGGTCAGTGCTTGCAATGGCATACTCAAGAAGCTGATCGGCAGCACCTGGGGAGCCAGCCCGCACATCCTGAGGACTTCCGGACTTGCACTGTGTGTGTTGGCCGCTGAGTATGCCGCTCCTGTGTGGAACGCTTCAGCACATGCTAAGCAGGTTCATACTGCTGTCAACGACACTGCAAGGATAATCTCGGGATGCCTGAAACCAACACCAGTGCACAAACTCTACCCTATTGTTGGAATAGCCCCACCCAACATCCGGAGGGCCACTGCTGCGGACGCCGAGAGAACAAAGCAGGAGAATGACCATCGACATCCACTATATGGTCACCAGGCAGCAAGGTCTCGCCTCAGATCCCGCAAGAGTTTCCTTGCTAGGACTACGCCGCCGGAGAGAACACCAGAGACAACTCGTCTTAACAGATGGAGGAGCTCACTGCCCACAGACATGACACCAAAGGAAGAACTGGCTCATGGCGCCGACTTACCTTATCCTGTGTGGAGGTCCCTCAACCGCTTAAGAGTGGGTGTCCCTCGATGCAAGACCAACCTGCAAAAATGGGGGATCCTTCCAGCAGACGCAGACACCTCTCGTGAATGTGGAGCTGAACAAGACCCAACTCACCTACTTACCTGCCCCCTCCTGGAGAACCCATGCACAATGGAAGATGTTTTTAGAGGAAGTAACAAGGCCATCGCAGCTGCAATTTTTTGGAAATGTTGACCGGACACGGAAATGAATGGATCACCTCCTTAATATCTCAGAATTTTTCCTCAACACTTTCTCAGGGCTTTTTGTTAAAAGTTAGTTTGCACATTTAGAAAAGTTTTGAGCCCACAAAAACTTTAGGTCATCGCTTTAGAAAAAGTTAATCTATGGTTGAAAAATGCTAATGTATTTTATATTGTAATGACAGGTGGAACAACGAACTGATAAGTACATACATGACGAAATGCTTGCGCTTGCATACTTACACTGTTCTTCTCCTAAGCCGCCAATTCAAACCCCTTCAGGTCAGTCCCCTCCAAAACAATTAGGATATTTTAGACTTTTAAAGAGATCTTGTGAGTATCAGATTGTCTGGTACCAAGTTTCATGTTTTTAGTATGTCTGAAAATGCTTCATTAACTCAACTTTATTTTCAGAATTTACCTACATACCGGTCGGTATATACACACATTGCTCCACCTCGACCATGATATTACTCAAGATCTCATAAGTTTGGCCACTTGAAGCGCGGAGGTGCATTTCTCTCTTCAACGCACGGAGCCTATAGTACAGATCAAAAATGTGCTTTTTCATATAGAAATTTGCATGAATTGGGCAATGTGGATGGAGTGTGTTGTACAGGGTGCCCGAGAATGTTCTCCACAGTGGCTAGGTGCAGCTGCGAGTAGTTGAGTCATCAGTTTAGATGGCAGCACAGTGTCCTTGATCGGGTGAAGGCCACATGTGTGGGCTGTGGGCTGTTGAATTCGTCAGTGTGTATTGCAATAAGCGAGCATGTGTGTCATCAGGACTTCTAGCATCAGTTATGAATGGCTGTGCTGAGTATAAAGTTTACCGTTTGTTTGTTATGATAAAAGCGACAGCCGTGCTGCCAGCGTAACTGGTGACGTAATCTCTCGCAGCAGCATGTAGGCACTGCGGAGAACATTCTCGGGCGCCCTGTATGTAGTGCCGAGGAGTTTGCCCTCCTATCCAATATAATAATATATAATTTGACACCCAGAGGGTAGCTTGCATGTAGAATTTCATTGTTCCTTGAAGCACTATGAAAGTCAAGGTGGTTAGATATCTAAACTCCTTGAACACTATAGCCCTTTCTAGTAGAGAAATGAGGAACTTTGTGTTGGCGGAAACTCCCGAGATTAATTTTTCCATTATGAACACGGCCTACTGAAATCAAATGGGTTCTTTTACATGCCAACATCGTATGACATGCGTGTCGTATTTTTGCCACCTTTCAAAAATCACTTACCACGGCCACGAGCAAACCGGCAATCTTGGGGTTAGTAGACCGACACGCTATCCACTCACTCCAATGATAACCACAGTAAGGTTGCTAACATAACCAGAATATTTGATATTGGAAATTCTATGAAGAAAGACACACTATTATTCAACATACCGTAGTCAATGCTGTATTAATACACAATTGCATGTTTTTCTTAGAATTTCTATTATCAAATATTGTTAGTCAATGAGGAACCAAACACTTAGAGATGAGATTCTTATCTAATCATACCCAGTATATTCACACACCAATTCTGCTCTGGACAATCAATGTGAGTTTAAAGTCATCATTGGTATGTCAAGAGAGTACAGTATTTCAAGGAAATCAGACTGCAATATATGGCATGAAAAGTAAAAATGGGAAAATTATGTGGTAAAATTGAATGTTAAAAATAATATGTTAAACAAAAGGGGAAAAATATGTGAAGGGGGAATTTAGTCGAGTAAATACAGTGAAAACTTTGCCTCCACTAATTAGCAGTGGCATGTTGGCAACAAAATAATGCCCAAAAAAATCCTAAGTACCAAGTAGGGTGGTTTCTTTAGCCTTTCTCCTCGTTAATCCACCATATACTTTTACCCACTGAAACAACAGAATAATCATTCTTACCAAAATATTAAGTACAAACCGTAAGACAAGGATTGAGACGGTGGTAGCGAATGGAATACAGCATGAACACCACAGATGATACCACCGAGAAAATCAGGGTGTTCGTGAAGTGCCGATACAGCGACAGCTTTACCAAATTCCTACAACACAAAGGAAAATATTAGCTCTAATGTTTCCATCCTAATTAGCCGTAAACGTTTGTCAAGATCAGCTGACAGCACTACATAAAGGTATCAGTTACTGGCTTCTAGTTAATCTACACCAGCACCCAAAATTAAACCAACAAATAGAAATTCTTTCCCCCTTTGTCCATTTGGCCACAAAATGCAATCAGGTGATAGTAATGCATAAACAAATGACACTATATCCGTATTCTACCTAACAGATGGCATGCTTGTCTTCGGGTAACCATGTTGACTCTGTTCTAGGAGTCTCATGTGCGCACGCAGCTATGGCACAAATAAGATGCCTAAATTACGCGGCGCTATGTTGTGGCGAGAGCGACCTTGAAGTTGCGTGTGTTGCGAAATACAACATCACTTGCTGCAGTCATTGTTCTGCCTTGTTCGGTGCTTCAGTTGTGGTTAACCTTGATAGCAGTGAACATGGGTGAAAGGAAGAGGAAGTGCATTACGATTGCTGTTGTTCACTTCTTAACGGGGGCCATCGCTCGCCGCTCGCCCGCGCTGCGGGCCTGTCTCCCGCCAGCCACTTTGCCGTAATGCGGAGCTCGCGCGGCCTATATATAGCCTATACTGTAGTTCACAGCTGGTGCTGAAAATGTTCGCCATTCACTGCTACACATCGCTGGCACCTCTTTATGAAATTGTAATTTACGTTCTGAAGTTCCTCACCACCGATTGACTGTATTTCAACTGTAATCTAGTCTTTAAGCTCATTTTCGCGAAAGATTTTCTGTACTTTATGAAGGTATTTACACACGTTCACGTAATGAAAATCGCATTGGAACATCACACTGAGCACTAAAGACGTGAACAATTGACTAAACTGAACCCCACACTGCTAAAGCACACTGCAAAGGAGGGAAATTTGTGGCGCCAAGAAGCGCATTACGGCCAAGTGCTTGACGGGGGACCGGCTCGCGGCGGGCGCGAGCGAGAGTCCGCGTCGCATATAACACCAAGTCCCTGTATAACCCATAATGTCACATACATTTTGCAGTTTTTATTTAGCGACTTTCATTTACGCGTTTTTCACGCTTATACGTTTTTTTCATTTGGTCCCTTGAAAATCGTATAAGTGAAGTTTTACTGTATTACCAACTTACATTCAGCTGTACAAAGCCCAAAAATGGTGTTAACTCAATCCCCCACAACTGGGCATATTTAATATAAGGTATATACATAATGAACATTCTAAAACCGACAGATTACAGAAGATCGAAATGCGAATTAGAAGAACTTGTACCAATAAAAGTTATAAAAAAGATGGGCAATGGCGAATAATACCTAACAATATGGTCTATAACAACCTAGAACCATTACTCATACCATGCATAAGAAAAGACTAGGATTCTTGGGGACATCATGAGAATGCCAGATTCACGGCTTCTAAAACAACTAGTACAGTACAATCTTGCTTCAAAAACACAACAACTGGATGCCGATGGTTAAAAGAAATCAGAGAGGACTTAAAAGAAATTGGCCTAACAACAAAAGATGCTAGAAATAAGAAAAGTTTAACTACAGCACTTAAAAATATGACTTTTCACTTTCCACTCATAAAAAGAAAATTCCAGCAAGAATATTTTCTGCCCAAGAAAGGGCAAGAAGATCCATACGAATGAAGAAGTACTGGGATGACCGCAAGGCCCGTAGAGTTCCTACAAGTTGGTTAAAGTGATCCTTTGCGGTCTCAATAGGCGGAGAAGAAGATACATAATCTCTGGTAAGAACATGACCACAATTTCAGCCCACAAACATTGCAGAAAAAGAACAATATGGAGGTGGATCAATAATGGTGTGGGAAGGCATTATAACCACCATGAAGTTGTACTGGTAAACCAATCTGTACAAGTTGGCCATGCTGCTTGGGTGCAGCCTATTTTAGCAACCCAACGTCTTCTGTCTTCCCACCATCTCTCAGCCTCCACCCTTGTCCAGTCTTCTCCTCTCTTCTTCACGCTTTCTTCCACCCCCTTCAGCCACCTGTCTCTCTGTCTCTTTCCTTCCCACTTCGTCTCGTGTATTCTCCTGGGTATCCCCTTTTCCTCCATTCGTTTTACATGTCCATACCATCTAAGTCTAGATTTCTCTATACCATCCTGTAATGGTTCCTCCTTCATTAATTCTCTGGTCTTCTCATTTCTTATTCTGTCCATCTTTGTAGCTCCAATACTGCTTCTCAAGAACCTCATCTCACTGGCCTGTATTTTGCTCTTCTCCCTTCCTTTCATAACCCAGATCTCCGAGGCATACATCAGGATAGGGACATAGTACGTCCGATATATGATCTTTTTGCTGTTCTGAGGGACATCCTTACTCCATAACATGCTTCTGCCTGTCTCCCCCGCTCATTTATTTCTCTATCGTTTCTTCCATCATCTTGTATCAGGCTTCCCAGATACTTGAAACTCTGAACTTTCTTCAGCTGTTCCCCACCAATTGTTATTCCTGTTGTGGTTCTTTCCTTCTTCCTTGTTTTGATCACCATCTCACTCTTATTTATGCTAAATTTCATCCCATATCCTTGTATTATTCCTTCCCACATGTCCATCTGTTCCTGTACTTCCTCCTCCTTTCCCCAAATCATCTGCAAACACCATTGCTTTCATCTTTCCTTCCCCAATTACTTGTGCCACTCGGGTCATTATGTCATCCATTACCACAATGAAAAGTAACGGTGACAGTGCACTTCCTTGTTTCAGGCAGTTTCTCTGTTCCAACCAGTCCGATCTCTCTCCTCCCACTTTCACACAGCTCACACTTCCCTTGTACATCTCCTTTATCCTCTGTAAAGTCCATTTTTCTACTCCTCGATCCTCCAGGGACTTCCATACTTCGTTTCTGCATACACTGTCATATGCTTTCTCAATGTCCAGGAAGGCCATCTGTAGATCTGTTTCATACTCATAGTGCTGTTCTTGTAACTGCCTTACAGCAAAAATCAAATCCACCGTGGACCTTCCTGCTCTGAAGCCATGTTGTTCTTCCCTCATCCCTCCTTCTATCCTTGTCCTAATTCTCCTTTCCAAAATTTCTCAAACATCTTTGCACAAGTATGACATTAAAAATAATTAAGGAACTGCTTGCTAGTTGCTCATAATAATCACATGTTAACCAGAATGATTTTACCTGCGAACTCGGAGTGTTCTTGTAGTCTGCACTAAGCTGGTAAATATCCACCAACAGATTGCAGAGTCCAGAACTGCCAATGGTATACTAGCCACCAGGATCTGATTAGATGCATCATTCTTCTGGTGCATCACACGTAGGTAACTTTCCACCGCCGCCAGTACAAAATACAGGATGCCCACAAACACCACTCGGTGAAGCATTGGACCTAACCTAGGCCTGAAAAAAAGTAAAATAAAAACCACATGATACTACTTTGAAGAATATGAGTTCAAAATGAGACCTTGAGTTACTTGAACCGACATCTCCTGCATTCAATACAGAAGTTCAAACCTATTACACTGAAATTATCCATACCAAAAGGTAGCACATTCTTAATAACAACACAACCACCCCAGCGGGAAGCTGGGTTGATGAGCCAATCGGTGCTGGGGACTCCCAGGTTCACAACATAGGTAGTACCTTGGTCCGAAAGAATAGATTACTTACGCAACACTCTAAAATGGCTCCTAATCTATAATAATACGTATATAAAAATGAGATGGTGTGTGTCTGTGTATTAATCACGCAAGAACCACTGGTCCGATTTACATGAAAGTTTACAGGGAAGTAGCTGATTTGCCTGGTTAACATATAGGCTACTTTTGATTTTGATACTTTGCACTATTTAAAGATGGCGACCATTTTAGTGACGTCACTACACCCTTTGGTTTCAAACTTTCATATTTCCATTTCAAATAAAAAATGAACGCTAATAAATAGCAAACTTTTGATGGCACATACAAGGTTTAAAATTTAATTTTCTATCCGAAAGGTCCTCCAACGGTTAGCGAGTAAAACCTAAATTTGTGCTATAAAACACAGTCAACGCCGAGCAGTGTAGTTGGACGAAATGTTCCATCCTTACTCTCCTTCCGCGCAGCTCCTCGCCTTTCTATATTTTTTTTCTGTTAGTTTGTAATTGCATGTGTCAGTTCAGTAGTAGTATTCATTATCATCCATAAAACAAAGAAATAAATCCACCAGGCGAAGCCAGGCACTACTGCTAGTATTTCAATAAAACCGTGTCTGTTAGTATTACTCGCAGAGCATTTCAACTGGAATTTCTGGGTGTTAAGGTGCCTTCAGAATTAAATTGGACCTGTGCTGCAAACAAAGGTTTCCTAATAACATTTTATAATAAAGACAAGACCTCAATTTGAGGCCTATACAATAATTCTATTCACATAACATTAAAAGCAAGGAAGCTTGTAGTTTAACATGACCGTTAATCTCGAGATCATGAACCACGGGACCTCCTTTTTACGTGGAATCCGAACCACAGGACATGGCATTTCACTTCGAAAATCTCACATCCAATGACCGGGAATCGAACCCGGACCGCCTTGGTGAGAGGCATACAGCTAGACCGCTGAGCCACCACGCCCCCCACACATAACATTAGGACAGTGACGTAACCACCAGGGGTGATCAGGGGGTTCAATCCCCCCCCCCCAGAGCCAAATAATAAAAATATAAAATTTGTTGAAGTTTCTAATTTTTAATACCAATCAGGGTGTCAACTAAAACACACTAACAGATTTTTCCCAGACAATTCCCTGATTTTTCCAGGATAAATCAGAAAATTCCCTGAGTAACAGTAGCGGCCATGATAAATATGTAAAACAGAGTTTGTACTTAAAGAGCATTTCAAAAAGTGCTCGGACATTAGAAAGTTAGAAAAGGAAAAACAGAAAAATATATTTTTCTATATTTTGCCAATTTCTAAATGTTTCATCCAGAAATATATTGTACTTATGAGTATTAAAAGTAGCGCATCAATAGTAATGCTCTCAAATATAATACGGTTGCACATTTATATACAAAAGCACAGTGTAATCAATCTTGCAGGAAATGAGAGCTTACTGACTTAATGTAACATTATACAGTAGAACCTCGATGCAACGTTTTTCAAGGGGGAGGGGGAAAATGACGATGGATGCGGGAAACGATAAATGCGGGTAACATAAAAAAATTGAGTAAAAAATATAAATAAAGTACGGGTACTGTATTTGGACATATTTCTTCATGTAAACTTCATAGAGACGTCAAAATATTGCAACCACGATGTACGCGATATGATTTCATATGTCATTTTATCACTTGCTCTTTTCAGTAAAAAAGTCATTAATTGTTTCGTCTGAAACGCAAAGCTTCTTCTTCTTCACGATCACCACTGACATGCGAGTACATGAAGGATTTCATCTTCGCTAAGACGGCATGCGCTTCAGCGAAACTCGGGACGACTAGGGGCTCACGATCGTCTTCTTCCTCTTCATCACTCCTCTATCCCGCGCCATCATCGCACAGCTCACCAATCTCCGCGGAAGATACTTCCGGTGTTCCGAATGAAAGAATACAGCAGTTCCGAGTGTTCGCGGGTCTCTGACCGGGCAAGCTATTTCAAGGCTAAATGACGTCACGCTATGACGACACCCGCTCATGACCGTCTAAATGCTTTCATTGCTGTTCTGTGTGATCTAACTTGTTAGCCAAGCATTGCCAAACGCAGCGTAACATTATTGAGATTACGAGAATTGCGTCGTCAGTGAAGTAAAGTTTTCATTACGAACTACAGATAAAATTGTAATCGCCGCACACAACCAAGATACTACACAGCCCAGAACCACTCAGAATGAAATGAAACAGCACAATGACGGCTTGGCGCTTCGAGCAGAATCGTTGGCGCCTGAAGGCTCGTAGGCGTGGTTATATAGTGTGGTTGCGCGTAAACAATCTGCGCACTGCAGTCCAGCCTACTTGAACTTGCTTCAGCCGAGAAACTTGCTCAAGCCTAGGAACTCCTAATCGTTCGTACCTCGTACATTCTCGCGTAACAGGTTGCCGCTATTCTATGCTGCTTCAAATTCAAAAGAACTTTAGCATATATTTTTCTCATAAACGATCAATGCGGGAAAATTGTGGCCAAGGACTAGTGATCTTTTGACGATCCATGCGAAAAAACGATAGTTCGAGGAACGATACATGCGGGGAAATTTAACATTAGTTTATATGGAAAATTTTCGGGACTAAATTAATTGAACGATGCATACGGGAAAACGACAGTTCCGGGAACGATGCATAGAGGTTCTACTGTATACACAGTATTTCATACCAATTGTAACATATGGTCTGGAAACACTGGTAACGAATAAAACGCAAAATGGTAAGTTACAAGCAGTGGAAATGAAATTTTTAAGAGCTTCAGTTAAAAAGACAAGAAGGGATAGAATTCAAAATATTAAAATCAGAGAAGAGTTAAATATGGAACCGTTAAATCAGAAAATACAGAAAGCAAGGTTACGTTGGTTCGGACATGTAAAAAGAATGGGTAAGGAAAGAGTAGCAAGAAGGGAATTGGAAAGAGAAGTCAAAGGAACGAGACCAGTTGGAAGACCAAGAAGAAGGTGGTTGTACCAAATTTTGAAGGACATTGGAGAAGCTGGATTGGATGTGGCAGAAGTGATGGAACAGGAAAAATGGAAAGACAGAAAGGAGTGGAGGAGGCTTGTAAACCACACCCGGGTGACTGGAGTGGGACTTCGATGATGATTTAATGTCAGTAAGAACAACATGGCTTCAGAGCAGGAAGGTCCACAGTGGATTTGATTTTTGCTGCAAGGCAGTTACAAGAACAGCACTATGAGTATGGAACAGATCTACTGATGGCCTTCCTGGACATTGAGAAAGCATATGACAGTGTATGCAGAAACAAAGTATGGAAGTCCCTGGAGGATAGAGGAGTAGAGAAATGGACTTTAAAGAGGATAAAGGAGATGTACAAGGGAAGCGTGAGCTGTGTGAAAGTGGGAGGAGAGAGATCGGACTGGTTGGAACAGAGAAACGGCCTGAAACAAGGAAGTGCATTGTCACCGTTACTTTTCATTGTGGTGATGGATGACATAATGACCTGAGTGGCACAAGTAATTGGGGAAGGAAAGATGAAAGCAATGGTGTTTGCAGATGATTTGATGATTTGGGGAAACAAGGAGGAGGAGGAGGTACAGGAACAGTTGGACGTGTGGGAAGGAATAATACAAGGATATGGGATGAAATTTTGCATAAATAAGAGCGAGATGGTGATCACAACAAGGAAGAAGGAAAGAACCACAACGGGAATAACAATTGGTGGGGAACAGCTGAAGAAAGTGGAGAGTTTCAAGTATCTGGGAAGCCTGATACAAGATAATGGAAGAAACGATAGAGAAATAAATGAGCGGGGGAGGCAGGCAGAAGCATTTCGGAGGAGTGTGAGAAGCATGTTATGGAGCAAGGATGTCCCTCAGAACAGCAAAAAGATCATATATCGGACGTACTATGTCCCTATCCTGATGTATGCCTCGGAGACCTGGGTTATGAAAGGAAGGGAGAAGAGCAAAATACAGGCCAGTGAGATGAGGTTCTTGAGAAGCAGTATTGGAGCTACAAAGATGGACAGAATAAGAAATGAGAGGACCAGAGAATTAATGAAGGAGGAACCATTACAGGATGGTATAGAGAAATCTAGACTTAGATGGTATGGACATGTAAAACGAATGGAGGAGAAGAGGATACCTAGGAGAGTATGCGAGACGAAGTGGGAAGGAAAGAGACCGAGAGACAGATGGCTGAAGGTGGTGGAAGAAAGCGTGAAGAAGAGAGGAGAAGACTGGACAAGGGTGGAGGCTGAGAGATGGTGGGAAGACAGAAGACGTTGGAGAGGCTTGTGTTCCAAACAGACCCGGCCAGTGGCTGGAAACTCTGCAAGATGATGATGATGATGATGATGATGATGAAGAACAATCATCACCCGACTATACTTGAGTGAGTAATTTCCAATTATTCGAGGTAAAACTTAAGTTCCCTGAGTGTCATTAAAACACCCTGATAATTCCCTGAATTTTCCCAGTTTTAAAAATTCCCAGAGAATTCCCCGTTTTCTATGTTTTCCAGAGTAGTCGACACCCCGAGACTGAATCAAGTTCAGCATGGCAGCCACTCGCATAGACGGAGTCATGGTCTGCAGGCATAGACAAAGACTCCTTTCTTCTGACACGGTCACGTCAGGTTATAAGCTCGCGGCAGTGTGTGCAGCCAGGAGGCATACCAATGACCCACGATTATGCTATGAAATTTTATACGTCAATTTTGGATTAGTAAAGTAGGGTGGGACAATATACCAAGGACATGTGGTACAAGTATCATGGAATTTAACTTGAACATGAAAAGACATTCCTATATAGGCTATACAGTAATATTTTATTACTCACTTGACAATGCCAAATCCAAGGCTGACAATGATGACTAACATTCTCGCCAGCATTCTCTTCCCACATGACACCAGCTCTGCCAGAAGAACAGCACCTCTGACAGACTGTCCAGTTGAGTTGATGCTCTGGTATTCTGCATAGAAT
Source organism: Meconema thalassinum (assembly GCA_946902985.2). Taxonomy (NCBI): domain Eukaryota; kingdom Metazoa; phylum Arthropoda; class Insecta; order Orthoptera; family Tettigoniidae; genus Meconema; species Meconema thalassinum. Next base: position 182,260,692 of record OX336399.1, on the reverse strand, counting down.
GTAGCCTGAACAAGTGGAAAGCTCACTTTAACATGTTAATCTCAACATTTGATTTTAGAATTTTAAAAAATTGTATAGATAGTCAGTAAGTTGAAACCTTGAGTCAATAAATAGTTGTACTTTAATCACATTGTCACCTTCTTCAGCGTTATATAAAATACGAAAAGAAGCAAGACTTATAGGTACAAAGATTTCCTTGTCAAAAGTTGTTATCAAAATAATTAAAATGCTAATAGTACAAAGGCTGAAAAACACTTTGAAATTTTAAAACTCAGATCTATTACAATGTATTATACAATGAAAGATATAAATCTTGATAAAAAAGCAGCTTCTCAGCTTTATTCAACTCCATAATGGAATCCATTAGGTCCGTATTGACAAGAAATGTTATGAACGTAAGCCAAATTAGTCAATATACATTACTGTTTCCGCTTTTCGAGATCTCAGATCATTGTTCTGTTTTCTAATCTCTGTTCCTTTTTCATTTTTTGGACAGACTTGGGGCGCAAGGAGAGCACACCTTATTTCACAGGCTGTCCCATCAATGAAGAAAACCTCTGTCAAATAATCCTCAATAAAGATCAGGTCACATAATCAAGCTCGCATCGAGACGAACAAAGCGTTAATCTGTATGAATGTTCATGACGCAATAGTCACAATAGATGTTTTATAGTGCTGTTAGTGTTTTTAATATTTTTACGTGGCAAAACTGCCCATCAAGAAAAATGTCATATAGGAAATGGCATAATCAATGACACAGCATACAATTTGCTTACCTTGTAACAACAAGTCATGTTTGAATCAGGCTGAATCAAACTTGACAGAGCACTTATACAGAGTTATTTCATGGTGGGGTTTTTTTTTTGTGTGTTTTAATGTGTTTTTATAGGGTTTTAACATGTTTGTTTGCAGTGTTTTTTGCATGTTTTTTATTTGATGAAAGGAGATGTGCAAAGATTGACTGTCTAATTACTACTTAAGTCAGGGCTGAAGAAGGGCTAAGAAAAATAGCTCGAAACATGTCCCCTATCTAACTGTTTTGAAAATAAAAGGTATTGATTTCCTCAAATTTGTGGCATAAAAAAGCAGATTGACGTTAAAACACAGGTAACATTATATTTACCGTATATATATTTGCTCACATACATGTTCACGTCGGTTGTATAACCTACAAAATTTTCCATGCACATATAATAACCACCTCACTGTTTTAACGTCAAGCTGCTTTTTATCAAGATTTATATCTTCCATTTTATAACACTTTGTAACATATCTGAGTTTTAAAAATTTTTAGGTGTTTTTTCAGCCTTTAGACTGTTAGTATTTGAAGTAATTATTTTGATAACTACTTTTGATAAGGAAACTTTTGTATGCAAGTCTTGCTCCTTTTCATATTTTATAATATAACGCTGAAGAAGGTCACAATGTGATTAAAGTACAACTGGTTATTGACTCAAGGTTTCAACTTACTGAATATTTAAACTTCGTCAATAAGGACAAGGGCGGCCATGGTTATATTCTTGGCTTTTCAAAAAATTGTATGTAAAGCAATGGAATATCCTTAAAATGGTCTCCCGTCATTTCAATAGTTTACATCCAATCTCGTGCCCAATTTCATCCACTCTGATGAGGGCATTAGGGCTTAAAAACCATCCACCATTTTTGAACCTCAACCCAGCAGAAATAGCAATAATACAAACACACAACCCTAGTTGTTACATGTAATCCATATTCTCTATCAGTCTGCTACAAAATGATCAATTCTGAAAAGCTATAGAGATGTCACCATTCAAAACGTAAAATTTTTAAATTGCTACAATGCAGACAAACTCATATTGTACCTCTGGGTAGAGTTGAAATTTAAAATAAACGGCCAGTTTCGGGACAACAACTAGTCCCTTTGTCAAGGTTACAATGATGGAAGTAATGAAGCATGCAGCCTCCATTGATAAAAAGGTATACCATATTTCCTCGCATATTCGTCGCCATCGCATAATCATAGCACCCTACTTTCCATATACAAAAACTTGGTTTAAAAAATGTCTTTGCATAGTACACTCATATTTGTGCACCCATTGCTTGCACTCGCCGTCGCAGACTTACAACCTGGCGTCACCTTGTCAGAAGAATAGAATCTGCCTGCAGGCTATGGCTCACGTTACACGAGCAAACTAAACAGCGGTCGCGCTCAGGAGAGTGAAACTTGTATGGTAGACCCATCGCTTCCACAAGTTGGCCTCGGAATGGCGGGATTCAATAAGCCACCGTATAAAGCGCTGATAGACCCAGTTCACCCATGTGAAAACAGGCCCAACTTACGCAAGGGACACCCGGCACTAGTCTAGCATTGGCCACTTCTGTGGAAACATCACAACCGAGATCACAGGATTACAAAATAAGCATCATCATCCTCTGCCAGTCAAGTATTAGGCCAGGTGGCCTTTTAGCTGGACGATCAAATCCCCTTTAGTTGGTATCGTACAATCTGCTTTGGGACTCGTTCGCTAGGCATTCTGTTGACGTGGTCTTTTCAGTTCTTCCTATAGGTTTCTATGCACTTTAAAAGGCCGGACATTTGTTTTAGGCGAGTGAAAAATCTTAATGGAAGCCTGGAGGAGAGTTACTACAGTACCTGTGTAGTTGTCAGCTGCCCCATGCGGTCCGATGATTGACAAAGATATCTCACACTGCTGCTAAAGTACAGTCATTGAAAAATATAATGGTGTTCTGTTCGTAACTATGTAACGTGTACCTCGGCGTCACACAATACTTCGACGTGGACTGTACTTTTCTGTTTGGTGGTGTCGTCACATGCTCAGGTCTGAAATTTCATTACATTAGACCAGTGGTGACAAATGTGAAGCAAGAAAGCGAGAGTGACTGTACAGGCTCACCCGCAAGCTTCAAGGTCAAGGGCAATCGTCTAGAACAAACGTCTGGCTTGTAATACAGGTTCTGTCTTTAGTTCTTTCATCACGTCCTCATTCCTTTTGTGGCCCCAAAGTGTGTATCCTGCTGTGCGTCTCATAAACTTAATCTCAGCAGCAGTGAACCTAGTTTCATCTCGTTTTCAGATTGTCCATGCTTCAATTCCATGTGAGGACAGGTCTAGCTAGTGTTTTGTGGACTTTAGTCTTGTGTTCCTCTGGACTAAGGATGGTTTCATTACCGAGTTCACTGTGCCTATGTTATTGTTTTTACGTCCCTTTTAACTACTGTGGCTTTTAGAGATGCCGGGATGCCGGAATTTTTCCCCGGAGGGATCTTTCACGTGCCAATAAATCAACTGACACGGCTCCCTCACATCTTTTCTGTTCTGTTTTCATGTTTTTGTTTCTCAGTTTAATTTCTTCTTTTTAGATCTCTACAATTCTACGCTGTTTTTTCAAGACTTTGTTTATGCTTTATTAACAAAATTATTGTAACAGATCTGGTTTTTTGAAATGTTACTCTGTGAACTTTTGGTACAAACATATTTATAGCAACCTCCTCTTCTTCTGCTTTTACAGCCTCATTGGACCACTTCAGTCAATCATTTCTTGGTCCTCTTCTTCAGTAAGTTTCCTTTCCGAGTTGCCCAGTAGCTTTTCATTCGTTCTGATCTTCTCAAGCGTTCCTCATCTGTAAATACCCTTTTTACTGTATTACGTTTGTCTATTTTTACCTGAAATCTTATTTTTATATCTTTCAGTTTTTTATTTTTTTTTTATTTTTTGTTTTGTTTTGCAAGTCATCCAAGATTATTTCTAATTCTTTCATATCTTCTCTAATTTCCTTAATCCATCCTACTTGTTTCATATTCCAAAGTTTCACTACAATTTTTCTAGATAACCTGGTTTCTGGTGTCCTCATGATGTGACCAAAAAAAGAAATCTGTTTCTTCCGAATAGTATCAGTGATGGGCTCCAGTACTCTGTATACCACTTCATTTGGTACTATCCGCCACTGTCCATCTTTCTGATGTTTTTTATTTATGCATGTTCTAGCTATTCTTCTTTCCACTTTTAAAATTTTGTCGATTCTGGTTTTCTGAGTAACTTTAAAAAGAGTTTCGCTTCCATAGGTCACCTCTGGTTGAACCACCATCTTGTAATGTTTTAATTTTGTTGCGATTGATAGACATTTTCTTTTATATGTAGATCATGTTAATTTTTGGGCTTTTATCATTTTATTAGTTCTTTCTTGCCATGCAGGTTTCTCATTCAAATTGTAAGTTATAATTTCTCCTAAGTATTTAAATTGCTTCACTATTTTAACTTTCTTGTTATTTACTGTTATGTGATTGATTACAAGTGGATTTGCTACCTTTATCTCTGTCTTTTCAAATGATATCTGAAGTCCAAAACTTTTATTAAGTTGTATGGTACTACATAGTTACTTCTCCTATACCACGCAGAAGAACCGGTACGGTTTCAATGTACTAAATATTGACTTTCGGTAATAAATCGTTTTTTTTATAATTAATACATCAATAAGGAATTGGGCTATCATGGTCATTTTTATGTCATTCTATAACATAACTTGTGTAAAATCATTCTTAAAGGAAATTAACTAGCACCGATTTCCACGACAACACAACTGTCCCTTATTTCAGGAATCTGGCAACGCTGCTAATAGCCCCAAAGCTACATAATGGATTCAATAGGTCGAGAAAGTTGACGTAACAGCATACCTTCTCAAGCATTCCAAGCAGAATGACTCCACCAATCCAGAACTGGATTCGCAGAAGATCTCGCCACTGGCAAAAAGACACGATAAGCCATGCCAATCCCAGAATTACATACATCAAGCACATGGCGCCATAAAACTGGAAGGGAAGGAGAAATACATTATACGGATGAAGTTATGCAAAAGCAGCATATAAATCATATATGGATACAGACAGGTGAATAATCTTACCGGTAACAGAGGCCAGTCTACAGCAGAAAGGTAGCCATGGGGTCCTAACATTTCCACTCCTACTGAAATATTACCAGATATCGTTTCATCCGCCTGAATTCCCAAAACCAGCATATAGATACCATCCACATCAATGGTGTACACCCTATTTCCCTTAGTGCGCACTTCCTTGGGTTTACTGGGAACCTGAAATCAAAACTGAAGCTCATAGACATACATTTTGACGGAAAAGCATTATACAGTAAAACCTTCGGTTGGTTCCTCAGTTTAGGAGCTGCAACAATGCTGTCCTGTAGCCCCATGTACTTGGGGTGTGTGTTAGTTATTGTTGTTTTAAGGGGCAGAACTACAAGGTCATCTGCCCCTTGGGTGTGTGTAGAATCTGTCTGATAACCGGTGTTAATAGTGATGGCTCTATTAGTGTGTGTTATCTGTAATTCAGGTAAGGACTGCAGAATCAATTTCAAGTAGTTCCTACTTTTGCTGCCAAATGCTACCGTCAACGACACCTAGCCACAAACTTGGCTACTAGATACCACCGCAACCAGCACCTGGCGACGAACGTTGGAACTTAATAGAGTGTTAATCAAATCTAACCTACAAAATTAGCTTCACACAAATGTAATTAGTGGAAGATTCTTTTACATGCCATAAATCTATGACATGGACCCACCGGCTTTACTTCCCCTCCAAAGGATGGTATACGGACTTTTAACGCTCTTAAAAATTCCGACGACTTCGGCCGGTATTGAACCCGCGATCTTGGGCATAGAAGCTCAGCATGCTACCAATTACGCCACCGATGCCACTGAACGGAACTTCAAGGGGCTGAGAAATATTTCCGTTATAGACAGGATTACAATAAATAGAGGTGATCATAAAAAAATATATATATAATTATTACGAGAGTAAATACATTACTGTGGTTTGGTATATCAGGGTGTCGACTGTAAGGTTGAAGTAAAAATTAGTTACTTTTTAGGTACCTTTGAATTCAAGATACGTCTGCGGTCTGCAAGCATAGGCGCTCATCACGCGGTGAAGAAAAACAACAATGAACTCATTTTAATGAGGTTTTTTATTTATCGTATGGCTTTTAGTGCCGGGAGTGTCCGAGGACATGTTCAGCTCGCCTGAGTCTGTAGCTGCTTCCAGCGGACACCCTTCGGGTGAGCTACAAGTTCCATTCAATTTCAAGTTGCTACCAGATATCATTGATACCTAGTGGTGAACGTTCGAACTTGAATAGAGCGTTCCGACGAAATCTAACCTAACAATTTAGCTTCACACAAGTTTAGTCTGTCGAAGAATCTTTTACATGCTATAAATCTATGACATGGGACCGCCGGCTTTACTTCCCCTCCGAAGGAAGGCATACTGAAGGATTTTTAACACTTTTAAAAAATCCAGACGACTTCGGCCGGGTTTGAACCCGCTATCTTGGGCACAGCAGTTCAGCATGCTACCAACTACGCCACCGAAGCCGCTTTAAATGAAATTCACATGATGTTATAAAAATTTTAAAAATAATAAATATATACTAGATATTTAATATCCAATGAGTTGATTCAGCTAATATGTCATCATGTGCACAATATGTTGTTATAATTACGGTACCAAGAGGTTGCTCTGCTCTTGACCATTTGGCGAGATTTCCTTCGTCCCCGCGGTAGGTCGCGAAGAAATGTATGCGATGTTACGCGATCGTCACCGAATTCTGTCTTTGCAGTCAAATACGGAGAAATATCGAGATGTTACACGATCGCGCTGGTCTCAGTTGTTTGATGAGCTTCCCGTAGTTTTCACGATAGAACATAGAGAAAAATCGCGATTTAGATAATCAGTGTCACTTTTAGTCATTCGACGAGATTTCCATTGTCCCTGAGGTCGGGTAATAGAAAATATAGCATTATTACGCAATCGGCGCCACTTGCTGTCCGTTTGACAAGAATACAGTAGTCCTCGTCATTGAATGCGGAGAAATATCGCGATGTATCGCAATCGTTGCCGCTCTCGGCCATTTTACGTTGTCCTCGAGATATTATGCAATCGTCGCCGCACTCGGCCGTTCAACGATTGTCTGCCTGTCTATATGTCCTGACAGAATGGCGGAGGCAAGCTCAAGGTTTGGCATGGTTAAAATTCACGAGTAGTAATGAACATGTTCGGTTGGCGCCGTGATTCCCTTCGTCCCTATGCTGTGGTTGGGAGTTCAATCAGTTCAGGATGGATCACGAGGAGGATTTAGTATTTCGATGCTACGGAGGCTGTCATTTTTAAGTGGGTTGATGCACTTTTCGCTCCCCGCACGCTTTTAAGTATACGGTCATGGGAAAAGTGGCAAGTAGGTTTCGTGATGGGTGCCCCGTGAAGGGTGCCCAATCACCTTTGACAGGATTCCCACAGTCCTCGTGGTCACAAGTTCACGATAGGGGACGGGTTTTATGATTTTACGCAACTGACGTCGATCTCGGTCCGATTGATGAGATTTCCGCAGGCAAGTCGTGCGGTCAGCCGGCCGTCTTGAGGATGCGATTTTGGAGGACGAACGTTCGAAGTAGGTACGGTATCGAATATTACGAATTATTCTGAGAGGATTGCACGAATAACACGACATGAGGGCAAGTTTTATTTCGACTGAGAACCACGAATTATCTACAAGTTATCGAAATAATCGGTTAGATTATGTATCCGATGGAACGAAAGTTCGAAGGAAAAATAGACTTAAAACAGAATTTCGAATTGACCATACTGGATGTCGCAAACTTACTAGACATTTAAAAAAAATAAGTTACGGTATATGTATTTCGAAGATTTTTCGCTTTTTTCTTCGAAACAGTAACATTTCGCAAGATCGCGACATTAAATTTTTTCGCGTTATTTCTGGACTTCAATTTGACATAGTTTCTAAATAACAGAAATGAGAGATTTCTTTTTAGTTTCGGAAGTATTCGCGAATAAACGTCCCGCGCAAAGTCAGGTTTCCTAATACAGTAACACAGAAAAATATTTCACACGAAACTTAAGTCTTCTTGATGCCGAAAATATACATTGAACCTATGTATACCACTCAAGGTATCCTCAGTATGTATTTCCTTGAGGTCGGGCACGGGGGCACGGCGCCACTAGCGTGAAACTCGCTCCATCGCAATCTCTGAGCCTAGCGGCGGGAGTTGAAATGATTCAACCTGCCTTCAGAAAATTTTCGTTACCCGTTTGTAAAATTCGTTACTTTTTCGTTACTTTCGTTACCCATTTGTAAAATTTGTTACTTTTTCGTTACTTTCGTTACCGGTAGACACCCTGTACATACATCGTTAAAAATCCATCCTCCATGGGTTACACCAATTAACTTACATGCTAAACACTAGTACAAACAGCAAAACACTAAATATTCATACATTTCTTTCTTTAAAACAAATCGCACAGAAGAGTTATCGTGTTCATTAGTACGTAGATGTGACATTAAGAATCGGGCACAGAAATATCAACGACAGAATTAAACTTTGTTCATTTGCTGTACTAATGTTGCTACAGTAATAAAATAATAAAATTAGCCTATAGACATCCCGTAAGGGCAAAGGCCTCCTGTTTGTACAGGAACGTGCTCGCGATTAGGCTCCGAAGGTGAGCAATCCTTGGGAGCTCATTTAACACAATTTGCTACATACTGTAATCATTTACATCTTCCAGCAATCCAAGATTGTGCGCTAAACACAATTTACCTTTGAGACACGGCTTTGAATTATGATACAGGCACGGCAAACAATATCAAACAACTCCGCTACATTTTTCGCGAGTGGAAAAGATTGCATATCTTTTACGGCTAAAAGGCCTTGTCCAGGTCTTCAAACTACACACATTGTCGTCTACTTCATCGTCATCATCTTCATTGTAATCTCTACTCTTGGTCTGGTGTACCCTGTAGCAGAATACTGTGCCGCAGTCTGGATCAACAGCGATTACACGAGGCTTGTTGATGTTCAACTTAACCAAACCATATGCATTATAACAGGCACTTTAAAGAATACGCCTACATTCTGGCTTCCAATCCAGAGCCATATTGAGCCTCCTTCCCTGCTACGAGAATGTTCACTTGTGCATGAAGTCACGAAAATAACTGATAGTCCTGAGCTCCCTATTCATGAAGACATTCCTGCCATCAACACAAAGAGACTCCGTTCCCGTCATCCTCCATTACAAACTTGCCAAGTCAATAACAAATATAATATAAGCGATCGACGGACTAAATTATGGCAAACCAGTGCTACAAAGAAACAACTGAAGATGCCCTGTATCAAAACCAGGCCACCAGGATTTGATACAGGAAAATTTGGACCACTCTGAACAGAATACGAACTAATTGTGGTAGATGCGCCGATTCCCTACATAAATGGGGGATGACATCCTCCCCGCGCTGTGATTGTGGTGTTGAACGTCAAACCGTTCAGCACATTGTCCAAGCGTGCCCCTTACGAGCATTCTATGGTGACCCGCAGGAGTTCCTCTTTGCAACAAATAAGGCTATTGAATACATCACAAATCTGTTTGTGACTCAGTGTATCGATTATTATGTAAGTATGTATATAGACTTTAATTATCTTTGTGTAATGAGTTTCCAAAAGCTAAATAAATAAATAATAAATCTTCATTGTCATTGCCGATGTCATCCTCCTGTTTCTTTCCTTGGTGGTAATGCTCGACAAAGTATGTCAGGAGAGTTGGGAAGACAACCCCTACAAGATTGGTATACGAACTAGCGAAGGAAATCTTCTATATATGTAGAAGAACTCTGGCTGAAAATATCATTGCCAGCTACAGGACCATCTGCAGACCGATTAAAGTGTTGAAAAGTAAAGAGAAGAGAGAGAGATCCAGGCCTCTATATCAGGGACAGATGACCTCGCTGTTCTGCCCCTTAAAACCCCAATAGCTAACAAACTAGACTTCTGTATCACTGACGCCATGAGGGACAGAACAGGGACCAACGAGAATCAAGAACAAAGGCATATAATGAGACTCGCCATTCAGTGCTTTCATCATAAGATTTGTTTAACCAGATCTTACCATAGCCCAAGTGACAAATGTGTATGTGTACTAAGCAACGGAAGGTGTAGCCTACCAAGTACCATATAACGACATGCCCCAAAAGAACAAAGTCATTTAGTGAATAGAGTAAAAATTAGTGCCCATTCAGGCAATCCTTCTTTCTTTATTGTGTGTTTAGTCGTCACAGGTGTCACAAAATATTTGAGAAATTCCACCAAAGGTGCCTCAAACATATCTTGAAAGTCACTTGGAGAGCTAAATGCACAAATACTAGCGTTCTGGATGACGCCGATATCACGAGCACAGAAGCAATGTTAGCCCAACTCCGATGAGTGGGTCACGTGATCCACATGCCAAATCATCGCATTTCCAAACAAGTACTATACTCTGAACTTCGTCAGCGCGTTCGGCGCTATGGAGGTCAGAGAAAGAAGTATACACATTGCCTCAAATCCACCCTGAAGAAATATAACATCAATGATGGTAACTGGGAAATGCACGCGCTGGATCGTCCAACATGGAGAAGCACCATCCATCAAGGTATTGCTGTTTTGGAAGAGCAGAGACGTAACAGTGCAGCAGAACTGCGCAAGAGGAGAAAACAGCGTGAGATCTTGAGGCCGAATGGTCATTTGCCAGCTGGCTGCTCAATGTATGTGTGTCATCACTGCAGTCGAGTGTGCAGCTCACGGATTGGACTGATCAGTCATCTGAGGAAACATCAGTAGGAAGACTAATTCATACTCACTCGCGAGTGAATGCCAATATATATAGATGTTATTTCAATAAAGGAAATCTTTCATTTCAATGCTCGACAAATTCAGCGACGTTTTCTAACGCTAGCTTCAATAACTTTAAATTTAGCGTTTAGATCTAAAACAATGCGCTTTTTTCCTTCCATCACTTACGGACTTATATTAATGAACATTTTCAGACTCCTTTGCGGAGTTATAAATATAACTATTATACAGTATTTATAATCGCGCTACAGTACAGCCAATGGTAACAGTAATGCAAGCGTTACCAATTGCACACTTATGTCAAGAGAAAGTAGTTCTTCTGAGTATAAATGGAGTCTTACAACATCTGTCTTTAGGAAAGTTTACAACAGTAGCTGTCAAACAAGAACCAAGTTACAGTGAATGATCACTTGCAGCAAAGGAAACCATTTTGAGAATTATGAAAGTTAGAAACTATGGTGCAAGACACAAGTTTACACAACAAAATTACAGTAAAATTTATGCTGGTTACATTCATGTACAGTATACCTAGCATAACAATGATGAACAATCATGTTGAAGCGCTTCCACTGGAATCCAATACTTACCGCTAATGACTTTTCTGAGGTAGGTCCACTTTCTGATTTCTTAGTTTCATCACGTTTCCTTCTGGCAGACTTCTTGGATTCAGAGTCTGCACTCCCTTGCTGTACAATGTCCATCTTTTGAGAAACTGAAGAACTATCGGCAGACAAATGCCGAGAATGGTCATCCTGCAAATAAAAAAATATTACTTAAGAAATGACATAGCAAAACCAATGTAAAGTTTTGAAGCCATTGTTTCAGTGTTGCCTGTACAAACTGTTAGTTGTGACTCTTCAGTCTGTCAACACGAATTTGCACAAAGACAGGGCGGGGTACAATGTATATAATAAAGATTTAATAGCAGCCAATGGCCATGAATTACAGTACACTTACATAATTACATAAATTAGCATCAATACAGCTTGAATTAAATAACTGTATTCAGAAATCAAGTCAATTCTAACAGCAAGTTCGATATCTACTCTGGAATAAGCAAGTCCCACTAACAAGGGGAGGATACGATGCACGGGTCACCAATTCTAACCATCTTTAGTACACTTGTAGGGCATGACTAGGCGTATACCAGGTGCAAGTAGTAAGATGCGCCTCTCAGCCGATTCCGAGAAATTAATTATTCGTAATTGCTGTACGGCGGTCACGTGCGCTGTACGTTAACATGAGGCAAAGGACCGCGTGGTGCTGCGGTAAGAGCCCTGCTTCGTAAGCGTGGGATCACTGGATCAAATCCCACCGGTGAGCCTTTTTTTTTTTTTTTTTGTAAACATAGGCAATTCGTACAACTGTAGGTGTCGTGAATAATGTTCATTTTGCAGTCAATTGTAATAACGTGTTTTGTGAGCAGGAAAAGGGATTCTAAAATCATCGTATGGGGATGAACGTTTGTGACATTACATAATTTACAGTCGAGGCACTGCAAATACATTGGTATTATACATGGTCAGGAGTATTCTATTATATGTATACGTTTATACACTGAAGGCCCAGTCTGTTCCGTTCATTGCACGTCAGTGAACCATCAGACCACCCCGTACCCCGCAAGTAGTGTCTCATGCTATGGGTATTGGTTGGAAAGTGTTCGGACCTGGCGAGGTCACCTGCACACAAACTAACGATAACGATGGGCAGTTGTACTAACAGCAAATACTGTGAATAAAGCTATTCTTTCATCAATCTCCTGTACGATTTATTCCGCCTCCCTTTTCCCGCTCACATAACATGTTATTACAACAGACTGCAAAAAGAACATCATTCACGACACCTACAGTTGTACGAATTGCCTATGTTTACAAAAAAAAAGGCTCACCGGTGGGATTCGATCCAGCGATCCCATGCGCACGAAGCAGGGCTCTTACCGCTGCAGTGCTCCTTGACTTCATGTTAACGTACAGCGCACATGAACGCCGTACAGCAATTACGAATAATTAATAATTAATTTCTCGGAATCGGTTGAGAAGCGCACCATACTGCTTGCACCTGATATACACCTGGTCATGCCCTACAAGTGTACTAAAGATGGTTCGAATCGGTGACCCGTGCATCGTATCCTCCCCTTGTAAGATCAAAACAAACTGTTTCGAACATACTTTGTCCCTATATTGACTTATGGGTTGGAAACATGCACAACTACCAAAAAAGAAGACAGTAGACTTCAGGCTTCAGAAATGGTTTCTAAGAAGCATGCTTCAAAAAACTAGGAAAGACAAAGTAAGAAATGAGAAGATAAGAGAACAAGCTGGAACAAATCAGTCCCTGAAGAAGACCATAACTAGGGCACGTTTGCGATGGTTTGGTCATGTCAAACGTATGACAGAAGGAAGAATTGCAAAACAATGGTTACAAACTGAGATTACTGGAAAGAGACCTGTTGGAAGACCTAGGAGGAGATGGCTGGACCAAGTGAAGGAAGATATCACATCCAAGGGAATCAACTGGGATGAAGCCTTGAAGGAGCAGTGGTAAATGAATCGACTAAAATGGAGAGCACTCGTAAACCACACCCGGGAAACAGGAGTGGAAACTTGATGATGATGATGATTAGGACCCGGATGTTGATGACATATCATCTTTTTACCAAGCTGTCTGAGACAATGCTGAAGTACATAGAAACTCCGTAGGGGCCGCCCCGTATTCAAATATGTCATTTTTATTTTGCATCTTTTTTGCTATTTTTCCATTTTAAGAGCATTTTTTAAGTGTGGTAGATTTTTTGGTCTTATTTTGGAGAATCGGCCTTCTGAGGTCATTTTTCCCAATTTAGTCATGTCACAGCTTTATATGAGGGAGTTACGTCTCTCACAATTAAGAAGAAGTTAGTAGCCTAGCTGATACAAGATAATTTGGAATATTGATATATTGATTCCATTTCCTTAATCAACCGGGTGGAAACTAGTCTTAACAACAATCGTGCTGCGGGTAATGCATGAAAACTGAAAAAATTGCCAGACAAAAATCATCATCATCATCATCTTGAGCAGTTTCCAACCGCTGGTCGGGTCTGCTTGGAACATAAGCCTCTCCATCGTTTCCTGTCCATCCACCATCTCTCGTCATTTACTGTGTCCCAGCACACTCCTCTTTCCTCCACACTCTTAACTCCTTTTGTCCATCTGTCCCTTGGTCTTCCCCTTGGCCTCCTTCCCGTCATTTCCATTCCAAACATCTTCTTCGGTATCCTCTCCTCTTGCATCCTCCTCACATGTCCATACCATTGTAGCCTAGATCGCTCTATTCTACCTTGCAATGGTTCCTCTCTTACCATCTCTCTGACTCTCTCATTCCTTACTCTGACCATTTTTGTCACTCCTACCCTACTCCTCTGGAACTTCATCTCCACTGCTCGTATTTTATTCTTGTCCCTATCCTTCATCACCCATGTTTCTGAACCATATGTCAAAATTGGCACAAAGTAGGTCTTGTAGATGATTCCTTTACATTTTTGTGGTACATCTTTATTCCATATCATCCCCCTAACACTCTTGAAAAATCCATCTGCGCACCTTCCCCTCTCATTTATTTCCATCCTATTGCCTCCCTTTTCTTCAATTATGCTTCCCAAGTACTTGAAGCATTCTACTTTCTGCAACTGCTGTCCTAGAGTGTTATGCCCATATCCAGTCTGCTCTTCTTCCTCGTTGTGATGACCATTTCACTCTTTTGTGCTGAGAAATTCATCCCATATGATAACACTACCTTCTCCCACTCATCTAATTGCTCTTGTACTTCTTGCTCATCCTCTCCCCATACCAGAAGGTCATCAGCAAACAACATTGCCTTCATTTTCCTTTCCCCAATGCTATTTACCACTTTTCGTATGATTTCATCCATCACCACTATAAATAACAGGGGTGAGAGGGCACTTCCCTGTTTCAGACCACTCTCCAGTTGAAACCATTCCGTTCTCTCTCTTCCCACCTTTACACTGCTTTTGCTTCCCTCGTACATTGCTTTCACTCTTGCCACTGTCTCCTTGTTCACTGCTTTTGCTCTCATTGCTTCCCATACCTTGTTTCTATTAATACTATCATATGCTTTCTCAATATCCAAGAAGGTCATCACCAGATCTTTCCCATATTCATAATGGTGTTCTTGTAGCTGTCTTACTGCAAAAATTAGGTCAACTGTTGATCTTCCTGGCCTGAATCCATACTGTTCTTCCCTCAGCCCATCTTCAACTTCTGCGCGAATTCTTCTCTCCAGTACCTTCTCAAATATTTTGGCGCAGTGGCACACGAGTGTAATTCCCCTGTAGTTCTTGCATTCTTTCCTACTTCCCTTTTTAAATATGGGTATTATTATCCCTCTTTTCCAGTCCTCTGGTATTTTCTTCTCCCTCCATATCACTTTCATTACTCGAAAGAGCCACTGTGTTCCTATCACCCCTGCTGCTCTCACCATCTCCACACTCACTTCGTCTATTCCCGGTGCCTTTCCCCCTTTCATCTTCTTTAATGCTTCCTCCACTTCTTTCCATGTCAATTCCTTCTCTGAAATGTCTTGGTCACTGTCTGTTTCTTCCTCCACAATGTCCACTACGCTGGTTTTAGTTGGATTTAGAAGTTCCTTGAAGTATTCTCTCCAGATAACCTTTACTTCTTCCATATTTTCGACCTCCTTTCCATTCCTGTCCACCATTCTGACATTTTCCCCTGTATCTCTTCTCTTTGCCTTTATCATTCCATACAACACTTTCTTACTGCCATCACAGTCCTCCTCCATCATTTCTGTCCATTTCTCCAGCCATTTCTTTTTCTCTTCCTTCACTACTTCTCCTGCTTCTTTCTTCCGCTCTTGGTATTCTTCTCTTGTTCTGTCTGTCCTCTGTTGGAACCATTTCCTGAATGCTTCATTTTTCTTTTTCACTGCTTCCTTAGTTCTGGGGTTCCACCATGGTGTTTCCTTCCACCTTTTCTTTCCACTAGTTCTGCCACACACGACTTCCGCTGCTTCTACCAACACGTCCTTGAACCTATTCCATTCTTCTTCACCTGTTTTTGGATCATCCTTCGGTAATTTGTTCCTCACTAATATCTGGAACTTCTCCTTATTTCCATCCTCCTTCAGCTTCCATGTCCTTATTCTTCTTTCTTGGTTCTCAGTTCTCCTCTTTTCCTTCAGTCCTCTCACCTTGGCGACCAGCAGACGGTGGTCACTGTCCAGGGCTTCTGAAGGTATTACCCTTATATCCGTGATACTCTTCTTTGTCTCCTTCCCGCATAGAATATAGTCCACCACTGATTTCCTAGTCAAATCCCTGCTGTACCAAGTAATTTTATGGCTCTCTCTCTTCTTGTACCATGTGTTTCCAACCATTAGCCCATTTATCTTGCACAGTTCCAACAATCTCTCTCCTTCCTTATTCCTGTTTCCCCATCCTTCACCACCAATCACTTCCTCAAAACCTCTTCTATCAGTTCCGACATGGGCATTTAGGTCTCCCATGACTATCAGGTCTCTCCCCACTAACTGCCTCTGCCACTCCTCTTCAAACTCGTCCTTCTCGCCTTCTGTGCATCCCACCTGTGGTGCATAGACTTGCAGAATGTCCAGGTTTCTACCTTTCACAGTGATTCTGGCTCTGATTCTGATTAGAGCCAGACAAAAATACCAGGTATAAAACATTATGCAAAATCTCAGACATTCTTTCTGGTGAAAACTACTGCACGGATAGGATTTAGCAGAAAATGACCTTCCTCACTTCAAGTACGCTCCGATCACATCAGTTGATGTTGAACGCAGCTTTTCGAGATATAAAAACTTGTTGGCTGATAATCGCAGATCATTTACATTTGACATCAGTGCAGTGCAACTCAAACTAAAGTGAGCATAAACCTTTTGTTAAGTGCTAGAAATCTATTTTGATTGACTTTTCAGTTTGAGCTTAAGATTTCATTTTTGAAATATTGGCCAGTTTATTTTTATAAGATCATTTTCTCAATTTTATAGTGCATTTTTCGAATTTTTAGGTCATTTATTACAGTCATTTTTGAAAGATTTACGTGCATTTTTTAAAACTTTTTGACGGCATCAACATCCAGGCCCTAATGATGATGAACATCAATATCATCAATCTGTACAAAATCTTGTTAAGGACTGACCTCTGTTCTTGCACTTCAGCACACGATACCTTTCACACAGCCGGATCCTGGGGGCGTGAAAAGCTTTCGTTACGCACAGACTGTAATGAAAGCCATGTATTGCTAGACGGGTCCTGTTCCACTCGTTATTGATCATGGCATCCGTGGAATAAAACTCGGGCCAGATGATTTCTCTCTTCTGTTGCATGTCGTTCAACACTGAGTTATAGCTCGCTGTATTGGGCAGACATAATTTAAGTCAGAGCTCCTCTATGAAGAAAGGATCCCTTGTCAATTCGTATATTGTGCGTGACGGCGCATACTTTGACAGGCCCACTGCTTTTTTCAGGTATGTCAATTTCACTTTCTCGAGTAGTCTAAGGCTATTGGGATCTAGGTGATCCCAAATGATCTGAAGACCGTATGTGGCTATGGCTGAAAACTTATGTGAAAAAACTTTATTGCTGCTGTCATTTGACATCTTAGTTATGTCTTTCACATCATTTATGGCTCTGATTGCCAGGGTTGTCCGATCTGTGACATGACTGTTGAAAGAGTTACCCCTTGTCTGGAATGTGACACAGAGGTATTTGAAACTGTTGACTTTATCCAGCACGGTTTTGTCCTCATTGAGTTTCAAATCATTCTCATCCACCCATTGAACAAGTCGATTAAAGTTATCTTGGAGTGCCTCGCAGCACGTGGAGGCCAGAGCCATATCGTCCACATACATGTAAAGCTTGGCATTGCCTTCTAGAATCCGTGTCACACCGGCCGTAGCGATCGAGAAGAGGAGTAGGCTCTAAGGGTCACCCTGTAGGACTCCAGTCATCTGTGTTATTGGCTGTGATGTGGAAGTTCCATCCTGGATGCACACATCGTTTCGGGTTAGAATATCCTTTATCATAGCCGTCAGGTAGTGTTCTTTTCCCATCAGGTGTTCCAGTTTTACTGTCAGCAGTTTCCTGTTCACTGTGTCGAAGGCTTTGGAGATATCGAAAATAACATGTAATTTTCCCTCCTGGACTCTGAAGGCCTCCTCTATATCCTGAAGTAAACAGTTTACAGCGTGTAGTACAGATCGGCCTCTTCGGAAGCCAAACTGATGTTCTGGTATGTAGTGGTCCGTTCGCATGGTTAGATGTTTTGTTAGAATGCCAGTTATGATCTTGAATAAAAAGCATTCAAGGGCGATCCCTCTATAGGCATTTGGATCTCCGACATTCTCTTTGCCTTTATACAGCATTTTGATATCTGACTTCCGCCAGGCCTCCGGTATCTTTCCTCTCTGCAGGCATTCATTTATCAGAGATATCCATGCAAACCGGGATCCTTGTAAAGTAGGCTAGGCGACATTACTCCTCTTAAACTCATCGTACTGTCTCTCACTTCTCTTCTTATCCTAGACATCCCCTCCCGTACTTTCTCCTATTCTCTTCAGGTGTAGCCTATCATTCTTTTCGTTCAGTGTCACCTGCTCACTCCTTACAAAGGAAGTATCCGGTAAGACAGGTCGAAACCTATCTTGAAACTTTGTAGACGCAATCGTTGTGCTATAAGAGGACAACGTGCAAAAAATCAGCCGCCAGATTGAACTGCAAGGCTCCGAAATCAAGTGGTGAATCTCTCATATAAATCAATGGGAAGTAGCGAGTACCGTACATGTTGGAATGGACAGCCCTGACCGCACAAGCACTCAAGGCCAGTGGGAAGGAGCTGCAAGCTCCAGTCAGCAAATACACCCCGCCACTACTCCGAGTGCCACAGGGATGTCCAGCTCCTCTAGCCGTCATGCCTGCATACCAGGATGTCAGGTACGATTTTGGAGCCTTGCAGTTCAAACTGGCAAACGTAAAGCCTCCTTTAGGTGTTCATTGCAAATTTCCGCACGTTGCAAAGGGCACCCCAGTGTCATGTTTTATATTGCCGCCATCTTTACCAAAACTCAATGGTGGTCACTCAAAGGGTCAAAACTTAACATTAAATTACGACCAAACTAATCATCAGACCTTTACAAAATTTGATAGAAACATATCTTCATATGAGATGCGTCCTTTGCTCAACTACAAGGTCATCAGCCATACCATTTAAAGATGGTGGACAAGTGAATTATGCAAACATTATAATCAATAGCTTAGGACCCACCAATTCCGATTATCGAGCCGAGGGTGGTTTAAGCTTTCGTAAAGGACATGTCCCGTTTTTATTATAATTTTTATTATAATATTACACTTTATCATTGACCTAAAGGAGCTGAGCCGTCTCTGTCACATGACAAGATGGCAGCTGACCTCTTGTGACAGTCCTATATTTCAGTAGTTTTAGTATTCTGGATGCGATATAGCCTACTGATAGAAATAATATACACTTTGTATGAAATGTTTTATAATGAAGACAGGGTGTCGAGCGATGACCTTTTTTCAAATTCCCGTATAATTCCCGTATTTCCAGTACGAAAATCCACCAAATTCCCGTATATTTTAGAACTCTCTAAGACTAGAGTTCGCATACCGAATGGCTAAAAAATTAATCTTAAAGCGCGAATCAAGATTTTCTGGTGTAAGTGTAGGCCTAACTGCATTTTTGGAGATACATCCGCAGCCCACGGGCGATTGCGAGATTTAGGCCTAATCCGTAGCGTGAGCAAAGTGCGCGCACGCGATTGAACTCTCTCGCAGATACCATTTACCTGAGAAGAGCTCATTTAAATGACTGTTTTACTGAGGAGGGTTGAGAGAGCAGAGAATAGAAGTGTCACATAAGAAATGTTTACGGGATGTGACTAAATTGTATGTTACCGTAACCGTATAGAGCTTTCACGAGTTAAAATGGCACCGAAGCTTCTGCATAGCGAACTTCCGGTCCGCGAATCTCCATTTGATTTTCATTGGCAGTGAATCGTTTGTGATTATCTTCTTTATTATTTCGGATTGTGGTTTTGTTTTAAGGCATTCAACTTGTGAAATAAGAACTAGATGGTTGGCCTTTCATGAATATTCCAAAGACAAGTGTCTCCTAAAAGAGTAATTAGTAAAACTTCGCATCAGAGACTACCATAACAAACAGCTTGCCTACAAAGTGTGCGATTTGCACATTTCAAACGTCAGTGGTCTAACATATCTTAAGACTACAATAATTAAGTTGGTGCAAATTAAATATGTTATATTGGAAATATCTGTTCCCGAAGGAAACAGGATGTAAAATTGTCCGATTGAGCTATGTACATTAACAAATTCACAAAGAAATTTGATAAAATGGTCCGGCTAGCTCAAAACAGTTGCCAGCGTTTCGCCCCAGTGTACCAATGGGCTCTTCAGTTGGTTATGGTACACCTCACCAAGACGCATGGCTAGTACATACTGAGAAGGCCGCTGCAAGGCACTAAATGTCACCACGAGCAGCGGCCTTCTCAGTATGTACTAGCCATGCGTCTTGGTGAGGTGTACCATAACCAACTGAAGAGCCCATTGGTACACTGGGGCGAAACGCTGGCAACTGTTTTGAGCTAGCCGGACCATTTTATCAAATTTCTTTGTGAATTTGTTAATGTACATAGCTCAATCGGACAATTTTACATCCTGTTTCCTTCGGGAACAGATATTTCCAATATGGATTAGCAAGGTAAGCTAACATTATTTTTGAAAGGAAGTTTTGGCTTCCGTAGTACATTGGCGCTGCTCGTGGCGACATTTAGTGCCTTGCAGCGGCCTTCTCAGTATGTACTAGCCATGCGTCTTGGTGAGGTGTACCATAACCAACTGAAGAGCCCATTGGTACACTGGGGCGAAACGCTGGCAACTGTTTTGAGCTAGCCGGACCATTTTATCAAATTTCTTTGTGAATTTGTTAATGTACATAGCTCAATCGGACAATTTTACATCCTGTTTCCTTCGGGAACAGATATTTCCAATATGGATTAGCAAGGTAAGCTAACATTATTTTTGAAAGGAAGTTTTGGCTTCCGTAGTACATTGGCGCTGCTCGTGGCGACATTTAGTGCCTTGCAGCGGCCTTCTCAGTATGTACTAGCCATGCGTCTTGGTGAGGTGTACCATAACCAACTGAAGAGCCCATTGGTACACTGGGGCGAAACGCTGGCAACTGTTTTGAGCTAGCCGGACCATTTTATCAAATTTCTTTGTGAATTTGTTAAAATATGTTATATGCGAGAATATTATTATAATTTGCTATCCGGTTGATATATTAGTATATTTTGCATTAACGTGATCCGTTTAAATGCTAAATTGTGACGGAAGCTACGAGTTATAGGCTATTCGCCATACCGGTAGGCCTAATATTTACCAACAACGCATCGTTTCTTCTTTATAATTATAATAGCCTATCTATTAACACTTATTTAACCAATAATCATTACATATTCCAGGTATTGAAAGAAAGCGATATTTGATAGCACATGCGGTTCCACCTTAAAATCCAACCGTGCTTAGTTTTCAGTACCTATGGAAAATATTACTGTAAGTTAATAAACCAAACAACTGGCGACATTTTTTTTTAAATGCTCCTTTACATCTTCACCTTAGTCTACGTAAAGTACCATACGGTAATCACTGAAAGGGTAGGGGAGTTATGACCTCAATTTCACAAACGAACGAACCTCATTTTGCATGAATTATGGAACCCGAATCCGAATGGAGGTATGGACTGTCTGCATTTAGAAATATGTTGGTCAATAATTTAAAACAAGATGTAGGAAACCAAATACAAAAAGCTGCATACCTACTATGGTGTAAAGTTGCTCCATGGAAAAAATACACCTCGCCAAGATTATACGACGTGCATACAGTTAAATACAATCATCCAATTGGAGAAACACTTTCTTTGTCACGATCTTATAAGCAATTCAAACATAAACTGCTGCAATATACGGGAAAATGTGCAACATTTAGAGACTTCGAGTGTTATATGTGGCACAACGTTAGATGACATTTCGCATCATTAATACATAAGGAATGTACACATGCAGAGCGTTCTCATTGCACACAGCTGAAGAACATATCATTCATGGTGAATTTTACGTTCTCTTAACAACAATAATTTGCTTAGTTACATGCAAGGAAAATTGCAGTACACAGTTCACATTGCTTCCATTACCTGACTACTAAACCAGAAGCTGGTAATGCATAACCATACGCCGGTGGCGCGTTCTATGGCAAATGAAAGATCGAAAGAAAATGTAAGCTCTATAGGAGCCCGGAACAAGGCGATAAAATTTTCTACGCTACTGAAAATAGTCTAAATACCCTTTGTAATGAAATGAAAATCCACATTTTTTCTTTTATTTTTATTTTTTTTTATTTTTTTCATTTCATTACAAAGGGTATTTAGACTATTTTCAGTAGCGTAGAAAATTTTATCGCCTTGTTCCGGGCTCCTATAGAGCTTACATTTTCTTTCGATCTTTCATTTGCCATAGGACCCTTTGTAATAATGAATATAATTTTGGGGGTCATGTAGTAATAGATGTTACGCACCCACTATCCCTTTTTAGATCACGACTTTTTATAGTAAAATTGGAGGTGTGTCCACTATTACACGCGTAAATAATGGGACAAATACAGTATTGCTAACCCTGCGAATTCGGTACTGACATCCTTCCTGTCACGTTGCCCCGCTTTTCCTCTCCGCAACCCACGGTCGTCACATAACAAGACCCTACGTCCAACCGTCACACGGCAAGAATTCTGAGCATGCTTCTAACCTACACCCTGTATTTCGAAGGAAACAACGCGAAGGATACGTCAGGAGCTTGGAAGAGTTGAGCTGTTGTAACGTGTTTTTCGTGGGGTTTTTATGCAACTGGCATAAGTCAGTAGGAAGCCATTCTATATTTATTTACGCGGCAAATTGTTCATCCAAGAGAATTTTTCATGTTAATTTATTATTATTATTAATTTATTATAATTATTATTTAGATATTTTTGGAGCATTTTATAAAAATTATTAGCATTCAGATAGGTTTTCTATGTCTTAGAAAACGCTATCATGCAAATTATTACGAACGACGATATCATAGAAAATTATCTGATTACGGAATTTTACGGAGTTTTTGTCAGTTAGGGTATTTGAGAGAGATGACTCACTGGGAATTCAAATACAAGCTGATTCCTGTCGAGAAGAATTACGCAAGCGGGCTCGCATCGTCCAGAGAAGGCGAATTGTTGGAACGGAAATCGACTTCTCCCTCCCGCGGAGTGTAATGAGGAAGGAGTGGGGATCTAGCGCGTAGGGTGCAGCCAATCAGTGGCGACGACGTAAGCTAGGAGTCGGCTGAAGAGTGGGGGAGCCGACAGGTGAATATATCGTTCGACGCGCCGTGGAACGTGGACAATCTGTGAAATACTTGAGGAGTATGGGTGCGCGTGCGAGTCGCTCCGATGTTCAGTGGAGTTAGTGACAATCTGTGAAATACTTGACGAGTATGTTGTACGCGGGAATCGCTCCGATGTTCCGTGGATTGGAGGACTAACTTTTGTATAACTTAACCAGTGCGGTTGTACGAGTGTTTGGGTCCGAGGTACGGACCATAGAATTATCTAATCTACCAGGATCTCATCAAACATCGACGGAGATGACGACATCCAGGAGACTGTGGGAAGCTCACAGCATCATCCAGTACGAGGGAAAGGCTTCGGGCATTTCCAGTGGTAAGCGCAAATGACGCAGAAATACGCAATCTCACATTTCTCTTGGTTTTATATTTCATATTTCAGTAACTTCATAGCTTGGGAATAAGTGTAAAATCAATAATTTATCAGACTCCGTTTTCATGTAATTTTCTATCGGTAATATTAAAATCGCAACGCTCCAATTTAAATTTTAAACTTATTATTATTATTAATTTTGCTATACTTGTTTTATATAATAAATTCATTTCTTTTACAATGCAATCTTTGCTTTCAGTAGGTAGCATTAGATATAGACCAATTCCTTCTCCTGATACAATTGTTTGTTGGGTTAATGATCAAATCATACCACGATCTGAGTGAATAGAGTCTTGAATGTGTTCTGCCAGAGCTAGACGTTGTTAAATACAAATTTAGATTTCAACATTGCGTTGAGGTCTTGGCGCCCATTAAAACAACATAGCTTAGGCAAAGGTAAACAGTTACATTTCTCACCCAACAGTTAGGGGCGAGCAAAACGTTTCATTTGTCGCTACCAACATGGGGCATTAATAGACGTTTCATTTGGCGCCGACAACTTGGGGCTGAAAACCTAATAACATTTGTGGAAGGAGAAGGGTATATATTTCTGTGCCTGTATTTTGGGGGTTATTTGTCTTTATCAGTGTATATCATTATGGGGGATGAGAAAGAAAGACAGATGAGGTTACGTAGTGGTCATCAACGGGAGAGTGATGATACGAGCAGTATGTCGAGTGATGGTAGTACCGGGGTAGCGGAGGTAAATCCCGATACTGAAACAGGGAGTGTAGGCGGCCAACCAGAATTAAAAACTTTACTTCTCGAGTTCATGTATCAGAACAAAGTTAGTAGTGATGCCTTAAATGCAAAATTAGAACAAAACAGTAGGGAAAATAAAGAAAGTACAGAAGCTTTAAATGCAAAGTTAGAACAGAATAACGCTAAATTAGAACAAAACAGTAGGGAAAATAAAGAAAGTACAGAAGCTTTAAATGCAAAGTTAGAACAGAATAACGCTAAATTAGAACAAAACAGTAGGGAAAATAAAGAAAGTACAGAAGCTTTAAATGCAAAGTTAGAACAGAATAACTCTAAACTAGAACAAAACAGTAGGGAAAATAAAGAGAGTAATAGGGAATTGAGCGATAGTTTAAATGCCAGATTAGAACAAAACAGTAAGGAAAATAGAGAGAGTACTGAAACTTTAAATGCTAAATTAGAACAAAACAGTAGGGAAATGAGTGACAAATTCGAACTGATTAGAGGTGAGATCAGGGGGGTGATGGAAGAAAAGGCTAAAGAGATTATTGCAGATGTAGACAGAAAATTAGGAAAAGTACAGGAGGAGTTGGAAATTAGAATCAGTACACAGGCTGAAAATTTAAAAGAACTAGTGCAACTGGAAACACAGCAGGTCAAAAAGCAATTGGGGGGAGAAATTGACAAAATTCAGGTAGCTACTAAAGAGATTAAGGAACAGCTGGGGGGTAGAATTGAGAAAGTCCACTCACAAATAGTTGCAGAAGTAAATGATTTAAGAGAGAGTAATAGAGAGAGCATTAGCAAGATTGAGGAGAAACAAGCAAAGCTATATGATAAAGTAGAAGAATCAGAAGGAAACATTAAATTAACAGTAAACAGTATTGAGAGGAAGGCTGAGGAGAAAATCGCAGAATTAGAGTTAAAATTAAAAGCTAGGATCAGGCAAGAAAATAGTCAGAATAGGCCAGTTTTTGTGAATAGCACACACAGGGAGGTAGAACTGGGTAAGTTCAGCAATCGACAGGGGTGCCCAATGGAGTTCATGAACACTATAGAAAATAAATTCGGGGAGAGGTTGGAAAATGGTAGTATTGAGTGGTGCCAGGTAGTTGAAATTTTAGAACAAGTGTTTGTGGGGGAAACGAGGAATTGGTTTGCTGTCTACAGAGACAAGTTTACTGATATGAATGATTTTAAAATGAAATTCTGTGAAAAGTTCTGGAATGAGGTTATTCAGTCGCAGCATCGTGAGGGAGTAGTGTGTGGTAAATATAACCCTAAAGGAAGCTCCACCATGACCGAATACTTTTTAGGGCAGGTATTAGTGTGTAAATATCTGGATGGGTTGAAGGAGGAAAGTGATGTGGTAAGGTTGCTACTTAGGCACTTTCCCTATAGGATCAAGAAGGCTGCTTGTATCCAGAATGTAAAGACTATATCACAAGTAGAAAATTTGTTAAGCACATTTGATGCACTAGGGAGAGGTGGTTATGAGGACAATTTCAATAGGAACCAGGGTAATAATAATAATAGACCTAATGAAGCCAGGCATCAGGAAGTTCAAGGGAACGGTGGCGAAGGGGCCAACGCTCAAAATAGAAATAATAATAATCAGCTAAATCAGAACAGAGGAAATGGCTATGGTAATCAGTATCAAGGGAGGAACAATGATTTCAGGGGAAATCAAGGGAGGAACAATGATTACAGGGGAAATCAAGGAAGAAATTATAATGACAGTAATTACAACCAGAATAGGGGTCAAGGAAGAGGACAGCCTAGTGGTAGTAATATACAGCCAAACAATGACAACACAGCCCAGAACAACCAGACCAGTTTAGTAGTTAGTAGTACTACGGCCAGCTGTAGCGGTTCTTTAAACGCGAACCAGGCTGCGAAGTAAGGTCAGAATCTCAGTCTGTAGCATGCCCTGTCCATACAATTACACAGGAACCCTATGACCTAAATGTAAGAAATGAATTATTACATGAACTAAATGATGAAGGTATTATTCAGAAGTGGTTAGTAAGAGCCCCATAGTTAAATTTAACGTGTCCGAGGCGTACACAGATGTTTTAATTGATAGTGGTTGTATGAAGAGTTGCATAAGTAGTGCATTTTATGATAAAATGAAAGGAACTGGAGTAAATTTTTAGGAGATGCCAATTAAAAGCACTTTTGTTATCACAGCTGTTGGGAAGAGGTCTAAAGTAATTTCTAAGCAAGTTTTAGTAGACATTAAAATTAATAATCATGTAGAGAAGCAGATTTGCCTTGTAATTCCAAATTTAGTATTCAGTGTTATCTTGGGTTCAGAGTGGCTAAGTAGAGTGTATGGTAACTTGTGTTATGATGTAGGGAGTTTGAAATTTAAATGGGGAGATTCTGAAGTAGAAGTAGCGTTCAATGACCATATTCAGAGGAGTAGTATTGTAGGTGTGATTTGTACTTTAAATGAGATATCGCCAGCCGTAGAGCGGGGTTCTCCATGTTTTGTGGGCAGTGTGATTACGAACGGAAGTCTAGAGGACTCGTTACGTGATGCTGCATTTCAGGGTAATATAGAGGTGGAACAATGTGTTCGGCTCTATGATGTGTTATTGTGTAATAGGAGAGTTTTTGAGGATCGCATTGGTATGGCCAATTGCTATACCCATTCATTGAACGTTATTGATAGGTCAGTATTCACAGGACATAGATATCCTGTACCTTTCGCTTATCAAAGTGCAGTTGAGGCACAAATTAATCAGATGCTTGAAGATGGGATTATTGAGCACTCTAACAGTCCGTATGTTAATTCTTTGATCACGGTACCCAAGACCGACGGCACGGTTCGTATTTGTTTAGACGCTCGTTTGGTTAACAGTAGAATTAGTTCAGATCAGCTGAAATCTATGTCAATAGAGGAATTAATGCAAACATTTGAGGGGAAGAAGTATTTCACTTGTGTAGATTTGAGTTCCAGTTTTTGGCAAGTGCCACTTATGTACGAAGATAGACCATTTACAGCTTTTAGTCATAAATATAACCTTTATCAATTTTGTAGAACACCTTATGGGTTAAAGAGTAGTTCAGCAGCTTTAATTAGGGCTTTAAACATCGCATTAGGGGATGACACAGGAGAGTTTGTAACCATTTACATTGATGATATGGTAATTAGTTCACGCAGTTTTGAGGAGCATCTACGTCATTTAGATATAGTTTTTCAGAAGTTAGATCGGGCAGGGCTCACTTTGAAGCTGTCTAAGTCGTCATTCTGTCAGTCAGAAGTGACATTTTTAGGTCATAGAGTGTCAAGTAGAGGTGTGACACCAGAGGAAAGTAGGGTTAGCATGTGTGGACAGTAGCAACAGGGCATCGTTACAGATACTGAGAAATATGCTAGTGGAGCAACGTGATGACGTTAAGTTAAAGGAGCCACTGGCTAGGTTGGAAATAGGTGAAGAAGAGTATGTGAAAGTAGGACGGTTCACGTACAAGATGCAGGATGGGCTTCTTGCAAGGAAATGTAGGAATAATCGGTGGGCAATATGTGTTCCTGCCACTTTGCGGGAGGAGCTAATTTGGTTCATTCATAGGGAATTAGGACACTTTGGTGCTGCCAAGGTCTTCTATGAAATTGGTCGTGACTTCATTTGGAGTAAAATGGGAAGGGATGTTAGGAGGATTTTAGCTAAGTGTGACACCTGTCAAAGGAGTAAATATCCAGTTAAATATTTAGTGGGGGAGAGATCTGCTGTTCTCACCAGTAGTCCCGGCGAACTACTGTGTGTGGATTTATTTGGCCCAATCGTTAAAGGACAGTACGGCTACGAGTACATTTTTATAGTTATTGACGCTTTTAGTAAGTATGTCAAGCTATATCCGCTAAGGAAAGCCACGGGACTAGCGTGTAGCCGTCTGATCATTAATAAGTATGTACCTGAGTTTGGCATTCCTCTCAGGATACTATCTGACAGTGGACCACAGTTTACTGCAAAGAAATGGAGAACCAGTATGCAGGAAGCTGGTATAACACACGTTCATTCCTCTGTAAGGTACCCTCAGGGTAATTCTGCAGAGCGTCCATTAAGGGAAGTGGCTCGTCTTTTTCGGACTCTAGTGCATGACAAGCATGCAGCCTGGGTTGGACATCTTCCCAAGGTCGAGACTTGGCTGAATTCTGTCCAGCATGAGAGCACGAAATTGACGCCATACGAAGTTCACTTCGGAAAACGACCACAAAATGAACTAGCGAGGGTGTTGGGATTAAATGAGGGTAAGCAACCGGGGATGGATTACATTGTCCAGTTGGCAAAACAGAATTTAACGGAGTCAGCACAAAAGAGAATTCGCCAACAAAAAGAAACTAAATTTGACCTATTCGAGCCGGGAGACAGAGTCTTACTTAGAGTGCCGAAACAGTCAAATAAGCTAGAGAAAGTCATGTCCAAGTTCTTTTATCTCTACGAGGGCCCATTTATAGTTTCCAAACGTATTGGAAAAACAGCATATGTGCTGGAGAATAGTGAGGGAAACAGATTATACGGAACGTATAATATACATAGTCTACGAAAATATGTGTCATAAAGTGAGTGTGTTTAGCTGGCGAGCCAGCCTATCAAATGAGTAAGTGTGGTGTCTGGTGCGTGGAAGATCTGGTCTTCAAGGCAGGCGTATCAGAAGTCGCACAGGGGGGTAGTATGTAAGTAAATGAGAGTTTTTAAGGTACAGGGAAATATGACGGGATTGTCGGATGCTCTTGAGCACTAAAATGTCTCGATACACCAAGGCCAGAATTTGGTAGCGCTGGTGAATTCCCATTTGCCTCCAAGAGATGGGTGAGCGCTTGTACATGGCATTTTTGCTTAAGGCGTCCACGAGGCAAAAGATGGGCCATCAGAATGTGAGACAGTCCTTCATGAAACTCATACATATCAGCACACGTGATTTCTGTTTACGGCCTCGCCATGTAAGATTTGTAAGTGTTAATTTAAGATAATTTGTACAAAGGTATTATTTGTGTGAGAAGAATTGATCTGTGTTGAGAACTAGTATTAAGTAGAATATGGTCTACGGGAACTTAACAAGACAGGGCGATTACGGCACAGAAATATTTGGTGTTATATGTAATGCACATTTACTGTTTTTTTTTTCAGAAGTCAATAATAATTTAATCATCTTTTAAAGAGAGATCATGTATTATGGTCACGAGGCGCTGCCACAATAGTGTGATCGTGTGCTCAGTGATAAGTGAGATTAAATTTCACCATAAGGAAGGGACCTCCAGTGAAATTAGGAAGTTCTATGGTGATATAAATATATCAGAACACCTTCAATGCGTGTGATATGACATCAAAAATACATAGTGCTCACACATTTATTATGTCTATTTCTCCAACATAGAGGAATTTGAGAGGCGGAAATATCCGTGGAACACTATTTTATATGAGAAACATTGGACTGGTTGCAAAGTGCAATCCATAGTGACAACAAACTTTGACGCAAAGTGCGTGAAGAAAAATTATGAGTGTATATATCTGTAATTTAGGGAGATTTCATTTATGTAATATGTATTTTGGATGGGGTTTATTAACGTGTCTGGGATAATCGGATAATGGACCGTCGTCACGGTAAATCATCCGATGATCCGAGGCGAATATGAAACGTGTTTTTCGTGGGGTTTTTATGCAACTGGCATAAGTCAGTAGGAAGCCATTCTATATTTATTTACGCGGCAAATTGTTCAGCCAAGAGAATTTTTCATGTTAATTTATTATTATTATTAATTTATTATAATTATTATTTAGATATTTTCGGAGCATTTTATAAAAATTATTAGCATTCAGATAGGTTTTCTATGTCTTAGAAAACGCTATCATGCAAATTATTACGAACGACGATATCATAGAAAATTATCTGATTACGGAATTTTACGGAGTTTTTGTCAGTTAGGGTATTTGAGAGAGATGACTCACTGGGAATTCAAATACAAGCTGATTCCTGTCGAGAAGAATTACGCAAGCGGGCTCGCATCGTCCAGAGAAGGCGAATTGTTGGAACGGAAATCGACTTCTCCCTCCCGCGGAGTGTAATGAGGAAGGAGTGGGGATCTAGCGCGTAGGGTGCAGCCAATCAGTGGCGACGACGTAAGCTAGGAGTCGGCTGAAGAGTGGGGGAGCCGACAGGTGAATATATCGTTCGACGCGCCGTGGAACGTGGACAATCTGTGAAATACTTGAGGAGTATGGGTGCGCGTGCGAGTCGCTCCGATGTTCAGTGGAGTTAGTGACAATCTGTGAAATACTTGACGAGTATGTGTTATACGCGGGAATCGCTCCGATGTTCCGTGGATTGGAGGACTAACTTTTGTATAACTTAACCAGTGCGGTTGTACGAGTGTTTGGGTCCGAGGTACGGACCATAGAATTATCTAATCTACCAGGATCTCATCAAACATCGACGGAGATGACGACATCCAGGAGACTGTGGGAAGCTCACAGCATCATCCAGTATGAGGGAAAGGCTTCGGGCATTTCCAGTGGTAAGCGCAAATGACGCAGAAATACGCAATCTCTCATTTCTCTTGGTTTTATATTTCATATTTCAGTAACTTCATAGCTTGGGAATAAGTGTAAAATCAATAATTTATCAGACTCCGTTTTCATGTAATTTTCTATCGGTAATATTAAAATCGCAACGCTCCAATTTAAATTTTAAACTTATTATTATTATTAATTTTGCTATACTTGTTTTATATAATAAATTCATTTCTTTTACAATGCAATCTTTGCTTTCAGTAGGTAGCATTAGATATAGACCAATTCCTTCTCCTGATACAATTGTTTGTTGTGTTAATGATCAAATCATACCACGATCTGAGTGAATAGAGTCTTGAATGTGTTCTGCCAGAGCTAGACGTTGTTAAATACAAATTTAGATTTCAACATTGCGTTGAGGTCTTGGCGCCCATTAAAACAACATAGCTTAGGCAAAGGTAAACAGTTACATTTCTCACCCAACAGTTAGGGGCGAGCAAAACGTTTCATTTGTCGCTACCAACATGGGGCATTAATAAACGTTTCACTGTGTTGCTACGTTTTTAGTGCTGTAAATCAACTGATTCGAATAATACACAGTGCTACACTTCAGACATTATTTCTGTACAATTATAAGTAATATATTTTAAAAGACGATCCTGAGTCAACGCCGAGGACATTCAAACAGAGAAATACGATACTTTTAGATGAATAAATAAATTACACACCGAAGCTATGATACCTTAATCATCGGTATTCAAAATTCGACAAAGAGGGCAAACACTACAGCTAATGAATATAAAAACACTCACCATCCAATGATTATCCTTTAACATGAAACTGAGTGGAGGCCGTTCACAGCTTACTACAGTAGTTGACAGATAACACCATGCACACTCACTGAATCGCGACTCTCTACGGTTAATATTAGCTTTCGTGATAATACAAAAGTAAAGTTAAGGTAAAGATATATTTAGCAGTGAGCACTTAAACAAGCCGACCTGTGGCGATATTATTGCCGTGGTTTTATAGTGTCGAGTTGTAGGCTATTGAATGACAGACGGTATTTGGAACACTAAGACGGACTGTGCTCTATTATCGATTGACGCAAGCGAACTGACACCAATAAATAAATTATTCTCAAGTCACTTGGCAAGGATTTCTTTGACACCCTCCACCCCTTCACTGTCCCTATCATCATCACCACCATCATTGTCTTCGTCAGAGCTTGATGAATTGCCAAGGTTAATAATCATTTCATCCACTGCGATATCCAGATCACTTTCAGTATTTCTTTCTGTACATGCTGTATGGGATGTGTCCAGTCCTCGGGTCGAACTTCGGCGAAGTAAAAGTAAGGAAACGATGACAATGATAGGAAATCCGACACAGATAGTGGTTAACAAGCGACTGAAACAATGCCTGCCCATACGAGAAGAATTCTGTCACTTGTGCAGTGTATTTTGTAGCCACATGTTGGTGACGGGTGTTTGATAGTAAAATGTCGAGAGCTGTGAGATATTGTTTGTAGTTTTTGAAATTTATGCATGTGTGACGCATTTGATTTGAGTGTTTGCACGGACTTTAAAACAATTTGGTATGTGCATCTCCCCTGCGAAAGAAGTCCATGGGAAGGCTAAAAACAGTAAAATTCCACATGCGACACGCCGCGAATACTTTTTAATTTAGATTTATTTTATCAAAGTAGGTAATAGAAAATAAAATAATGCAAAACGAAATTAAATACCGGTAAGTCACTTTGACAAATACAAGATTGCTACTTGGAACTTCCGTTATACTATACCCGGATCGTTCACACGTCCGTGACATTGTTGACATTCTTATTTTGGAAAAAGGAGTTGTTAGTTGAAGAGGTTGAAGGAATGGATGATTTGAATAACTCGCGGAGGAGACTCAAGAGTGCTGAGGGAAGCATACATCGCAGGGGCGAGTGACGCGAGACTATGACGTGGAGCCTGAATACGTCATGAGAAATAATTTTTTAGAATTACCTAAGGAGAAGAGATGGACGCTAGGAAATTAGCACACTTTTCTGGCTATAACAAGAGGAGGATTTTGAGCTATCAAGCATTAAAATCGGTCCAGTAGAAGCCGAGATACGAGATGTTCTCGAACAATGTCTCGCTGAACTATAAAAGGCCACGTTACTGAGCAGAGAGTCATCATATCTTCAAAGCATTTGCTTATGTGCGGATCTACGCTAAGTGAATGTGACAGTATACACGCCAAAGTTCTGACGGTCGGAGGACTTAGTCGCCGTACCACTGGTCAGCACGACTTAGTTTTTGTTCAAGTGAACGAACTTAACTTTTGGCAGCGAATGGACTTAGAATATTCACTGACTTTCCGCTCACTTATTCTATAGTCAGGTGATGGTAGTGTCGAAACCATTCACAGAAGTTAGCCTACAGAACGATGTATTTCTTGTGGTGACTATACATCAGGCACTTCGAATTCATCAGGAGAAGTTTATTTCATTTTGTTCGTTTATGCAGCTAATAGGTGTTCCTATCTTAGCGTGCAAACGAAACCGCATTATTGGAACATGAGATTTATTCTCGAATCTACAGGAGTACTGTACCAGTCTATGACTGAGCAACTTTTTGTCATGTTACACGGTACTAGTGATAATGGGAGTTATTTCGAAAGGATGACTGCGATCATCATCATGCGCCGCTAAAACTACTCGTAGGACTGGAAGGACATGGAGACGAACGAGGTATTTGGATACGGCAGATGGCCATGGGAAGACACTGTGGGAATAGTGTACCCCGCAGGACACGCCCGTCATCTACATCAAGAAGGAAGTAATACAACCATTTCATGTACTATCCACTAACCAGTAGTATTAGAGAATTCCATATTATTGAACAGTCACAATCAGAAATCAACACACATTTTTCACCATAGCTAGATATTAGCTAGATCTTCGATTGTATTTGTCAGGATGACAAATGGAACTGCTGTCTGACAATTAATTTTTTGATCTAAGATTTTTGTTAGGACAGGCATTAGTTCATGTTTCGACATGAAATATTTCGATTATTCCAAGGGATATAAATATTTTTCGTTAATTCTGATAATGAGAACAGAAGTAATTGAGGCTTGGATTATTTAAATAATTTGATTTATTTAATAATAATAATAATAATTGAGTGTGAAGTGAATAAGTTAATAATAATATAATAATAATAATCATCATCAAGTGTGAAGTGAATAAGTTAATAATATTTATAAATAATAACAATGCTATTTAAAGTTATAAATAATTAGGGAGTGATAATACCAAACATTAGGAATTAAATTAAATGTTGTTAATTGTTTATTGTGATTAAAGAATTAATGCATTAAATAAAAATTAATAGGAGACGTTGATAATAATAATTCACAGATGAGACTTGAATATTTATTTATTTAAAAGAATAGGGCGATAATAATCATTTGACATTGATGATGCTTAAATATTTTTTGTGGTGATAATAATAATTTGTGGATGAATTTAATTAGTTGGAAGGAATTAAATTAAATAACTTTGTTTGGAAGTTTAAATAAATTTAAATGAGTTTATGGATGAAGAGAATGAAGTATTAGATTTTTGAGCTCAGAATTTTTTTTTCTTCAAAAGCACTTAAAAAAAAGAAAAAAAAAGAAAGAAAAGAAAATATTCAGATAAAAAAGAAGGGAACGGCAGGTATTTAATGTATCAAGTAGGGAGAATTTATGTAAATGGGAGGCAAGGAGATATTGACCAGGATTTATTTAATTGGTAAAATAATACTGAAGAACCACAGTCTAGTAATTGACAGAATATTACAAGAAAAAAATATAATATGTAAAAAAAATATATAATAGTAATAATATGATGCTGTGTGCAGAATATTCTGGTGATGATTTTAGTGTGCGTTTGGCGACACTTAAAGTTGTGGAGGCCTAGGGGGTCATCCAAAAGTGGGTTTTATTCCCGTAGTTGTGGGCACAAAAGGATGTGCGGATGTTTGAAGGAGCCTGTGGGCTATATTTGTAAAAGAAGGGTTAGGCGATATGGACCGCCCCATATTCTTGTCAGATTTCACTATTCTGTTAATCCTAATATTAAATAATTTTTTTTTCTGGATCAACTCAAAATTCAAATGGAATGCCTAAATAAATAATTGAAGAACTTGAATTTAGATTTGTTGAACCTGACTGAGGAGAGAAAAAAAATTAAGATGAAAAGTGCAAATGAATTAAAATAAATAATTAATGATTTTTATTTTTGAATAACAATAATAACAAACATTGGAAATGAGCAAATAAAATATTCATCATGTGTGAGGTTGAGAAAACTTGTTATAAATAAAGTGAAGGGAAAGTTTGAAATTAATTAATTAATAATAATAATAAATTATTTTGATTAAAAAAATAGTGAGATTATACGAAAAGTTTGATGATAGAAAATTTTGTTAACATAAAAATTTGGTGCAGAGTTAGATGATTTAATCCGCTGATGGTGGACAGAAATAACAACATTGTTTACAACAATTTTTGTGTAATGTTAATAACATATAAGAATAATTTAAAATCGTTTATGACATTTAAACAAATGAAAGTGATAAAAGAAGAAAGTTGAATTTTCAAAATATTATGAAAGTTTTTGAACAAATTTTGCTTTTTTGAATTTGAAAATCTTTATGAACAATTATTAACATTCGACTTTATGTCAGTCGAGTATTGATATTGTTATGAAACAACGAATCAGTGATATGATAATTTTCCAAATAAGTTTAATTTTGGAATAACACCGAATGAATCAAGTGTCTATTTATTTTGAGAAATTTTTGCTACGAATATTTGATAAAATCAAATTGCAATCTTTGTAAACTGAACTACGAACGTGTAAATAGTAGGGATCACTCAGAACTCTTTATTGAATAGTGATTACCGAGTGTAAATATTCTTTTTTGAATTTTTTTATGGATATCAGAATGGACTAATTAATTTTTTCTGATTATCACATCTACGACAATTCTAATAATATTATAGGGACCGTTGATTTCTTATGTGTGATGTGTTTTTATCTTTGTTGAGGGTTTTTACCAGTTGAATCGTATTTTTTATTTATAAATAAATTGAGAATTTTAAGGAATGTGCTAGTTCAAAAATAATTTCTCACCTTACCTTACTTGTGAATTACCGAGATCAAGGATGCCAGATTAGACCCAAGTATTCACCTAGATAGACCCTGAGATATATTTTCTCGCGGTCCAAACGGGCACAATACACAGCACAAAATTAAGTTATTTTGACAGTACTATTTTTTTCCCCACAATTCCTGGAGATCTTTCGTGGCTTTTCTTTAGACTGCCACCTTAGACGTCGCTTTCTTTTCCTCCTGGCTTCGCACCTATTTTGCTTTCTTTAACACGGCGTAGAAGTTTCGTGCAGTATGGACTCTTGCTCACGGTTATCTTTTCAACTCCACCAGCTGCCATCACAGCATCCTGAACAGTATGCATGCCAAACAGACTTGCTTCTTTGTGATTGACGATCATGCACTCCTTGTTCAGGGAGAAACCTCTGTCTAGAGCTGCATCGTTAACGAAACTTGTGAGATCGTTTTTGGCAGGAACTGAGGAAGGTGCTGAAGCCACTAATTCAGACCACAGCACGTCGAGCCGTGGCTCTTTTCCGTGGAACTGCTTCAAACGTGCAGTGACGGGAGGGCAGTACCTGAAGTGCGGAGTAGCTGCTCTTAATGCGGTCAGCCATTGCGCCAGAAAGCAAATTCTTCTGATTTCAAAGAATTTTCAGGCCAATGACGATCCTATCTTCTGCCAACTTAGGAGTCTCAGCGACCCCTATAGGGCCTAGGCAGGAAATAGCACAGGTCTCGTGTGAGCAAGAGTTGACCGCTCTTTGATTTTTTCAGCCATAGGATACTAATGTACAATTTTCGGCAGTTGGTGCGAAATTGCAGCACATCCGCGTCTGGAATTTTCTGAGATCTTGAGCTGTTAGCTTCTTTAAGGGCTGTTCTTGTCGAGAAACCCAGGTCTCCTCTGAATAACAATGCGGACTGATTCCTGTATGTCATTGTCAGCGCGCATAAACCCGCACGGAGAGGGTACGGCCGGCGGTCAGCCAGGCAAAGCATGCATTCGACGTTGGCTGGGTTCTCATCCCGCTTAGCGCTCTATCGGTGGCGCAAATTGCGGGTGGCAGCGCGGTCTGCAGGCAAAATAGAAAACTGAGCGGGAGGATTCAACTGAGTGGGAGGATTCAACTGAGCGGGAGGATTCTACCGAGCGTTCGGGGACTAAGAAGTCAGGCATTATGAGACTTTTCAAGATTTCCCGTATCAAGTGCGAATTTCCCGTATAATTCCCGTATTTTTCCCGGGTCAATAAAATTCCCGTATTTTCCGTATCGCTCGACACCCTGTGAAGATGTACGGTACTGCAGTGAAGAAATCATTTACTGTATTTCAAGACATTATTGGGGGTGAAGCTGATTCCTGCTCGTGGTGCCCCTGCATAGGTACTAGGATTCGATTTTCCAGTACTGAACTGAACGTCAGCATTCGGTGGCCAGACTATCACTAGTGATCTCCTGGCTAATGATACACAAAACTAAAGATACTAGCTCTTTTCAGAGCCAATCTGCAAAGCCCTTGGGTATTGTTCTAAGAGTCCTTCAAATCAACATCGAAGGAATCAGTAGATCTAAAAGTGACTATCTTTCCAAGTTGGCATTGGAAAATAATGTTGATGTAATCTGTATTCAAGAAACGCATGCCTCTGATCAATCTCAGCTTCGTTCAAGAGGAAATATCCCTGGATACAAGTTAGTGGGAGCTACTTATCACCAATCTTATGGAACTGCTACCTTTGTTCAAAATTCCATCGCCTGCTCTCAGTTAATCTCGGCTAATTCTGATGCAGACATTTTCAACATAACAACAAAAGTTAATGAGGTGACTATCATAAACATCTATAAACCTCCAGGAACTAAATGGCCTGACAGTGTTTTTCCAGCAATCTCTCTTCCGTCCATCTATGTGGGTGATTTCAATAGTCACCATACTCAGTGGGGCTATAGGAACAACGATCAGTGTGGAGAGAAACTTATAGAGTGGGCAGAGCTTTGTAACATGCAACTGATCTTCAATCCAAAAGACAGATGTACATTTAAGTCAGGAAGATGGGGATCAGAAACTAATCCTGACTTGTGCTTTGTATCAAATGATCATCAGGGTTCCAATGTACCTGTGTTTCGTAAAGTTCTTATGAACTTCCCACATAGTCAACATCGGCCTGTCTTCCTGGAAATTGGAATGCAGATTCCCATTATAAGATCGTCCCCACTTCCTCGATGGAACTTCAGTAAAGCTAATTGGGAGAGTTTCTCAGTCGATCTCGACAGAACCATTAGATGGATTCCTCCAGAGGTAGATAACTACTCTAGGTTTATGAAAGCAGTTCTGGCATGTGCTAAAAGGCATATTCCTCGGGGAATGAGAAAGGAATTTATCCCAGGTTGGGATGAGGCTTGTG
Source organism: Meconema thalassinum (assembly GCA_946902985.2). NCBI lineage: Eukaryota > Metazoa > Arthropoda > Insecta > Orthoptera > Tettigoniidae > Meconema > Meconema thalassinum. The sequence goes on along the minus strand of OX336399.1, from coordinate 182,222,351 downwards.
AAGCACTATACGAAGATTACCAGAGAAATAGCGAAAAGGATGTAGCTGATGATCTCCTTCATAACCTAGATGAAGCTAGACGAAACCGATGGACGGAAACTGTGGAAACATTAGACTTTAGACACTCGAGTAGAAAAGCTTGGAGCCTCCTGAGTAAGCTAGGAAGAATACCACATAGTCCCCAGCTGAAGCCAGAGATTTCACCCAATCATGTTGCCAGTCGCATTGCCAGCTTGTCTAAAGTCAAGCCTGAAAAGTGTCATAAAAGGATTATAAAAGATGAACTGTCTCAGTTGAGAAAGCTTTATACTACCTCCTCCAACATTTCTGATCCTTTTACTGAACAAGAGCTACTGCTTGCCCTAAAAGTATTGAAAAATGGAAAAGCCCCGGGTTTTGACGGTATACACCCAGAATTTCTGAAGCACTTTGGAAAGAATGTAAGGAATTGGTTAGTGCAGTTCTTTTCAAACATCCTTCAAACAAGTAAACTTCCTTCCGAGTTCAAACGAACTAAGATTCTAGCTATCGTAAAACCTGGCAAACCTCCGAATTCTGTTGAAAGCTACAGACCAATCGCCTTAATGAGCGTTTGTTTTAAGCTCCTGGAACGACTTATTTACAATAGAATAAGCCCCCTAATTTGTGAAAGCATTCCTATCGAGCAGGCTGGTTTCAGACCTCAGCGTAATTGTGAAGATCAGGTGCTTGCCTTGACAACACATATTGAGACAGGTTTTGAAAAGCGATTGAAGAGTGGGGCAGTGTTTATTGATCTAACAGCTGCCTACGACACAGTGTGGAGAGAAGGTATTGTGTACAAGTTCTTTAAACTGACAAAGTGCAGTCAAATGTCACGTTTGATTAACAATATGCTTTCAAATAGAATAATCCAGGTAGTTATGCATAAAAACCACAGCAAAACAAGGGTACTCAATAATGGTCTTTTACAAGGATCTGTTCTTTCTCCATTATTGTTTAATCTATATATTGCGGACATACCTACTACCAGCTCTCGTCAGTTTGCTTATGCTGATGATCTAGCAATAGTTACTCAACATGCTGATGCTAATGTGATAGAGAGAACTTTAAATGCAGACCTGGATGTCCTATGCAAATACTTCGAAATGTGGTGCTTGAAGCCCAGCTCTAGTAAAACGGAAACCTGCTTCTTCCATTTAAACAATCGGCAAGCGAACTCTACCCTGAAAGTGTCTCTTAATGGAGGCCCTCTCCCTCATAATGCCAACCCCAAATATCTTGGAGTTACTCTTGACCGAACGTTATCGTACAGGAAGCATCTCACCAACCTAGCAGCCAAATTAAGGACACGTAACAATATCATCCACAAACTTGCTGGCTCCACATGGGGAGCGTTTGCAACTACATTGCGTACTTCGGCGATGGCACTGGTACTTTCAACAGCTGAGTACTGTTCCTCAGTTTGGGTCAACAGCTCTCATGTTAAAAAGGTGGACACAGTCCTGAATGAGACAATGCGTATTATTAGTGGCACAATAAAATCTACCCCTCTTTTCTGGTTGCCTGTGCTTAGTCACATAGAACCGCCTAGAATTAGAAGACTGAACAACTTGGTCAGGGAATACAACAATATATTGGCCAATCCTGAACTCCCCATTCATGAAGATGATAGCACCAGATATAGCCGTCTCAAGTCAAGATCTCCACCTATTCAAACAGCACAGGAACTGGTTAGGCAGGTTTATGATCCAAAAGCTGATTGGCAAAAAGAGTGGAACAGCATAGCTCCAATGCAATGGCAGGCATTGTTCAACATTCAAAATATGCCAGCCGGATTTGATTTGCCCCGCAAGACATGGGTAACTCTCAACAGAGTCCGCATCAACCACGGGAGATGCGGATCAATGATGTTTAAATGGGGTATGCGATATTCCCCAACCTGTGATTGTGGTGCAGTTAGACAGACTATGAACCATATTGTCACTGAGTGTATTAGTAGGGCATTCACTGGATCAACACAGGACTTTGTAATAGCCTCTACTGAAGCCATAAGATGGCTAGAAAATTTAGACATTAATCTTTGAACACCCTTTCCCTTGCATGATTGTAATAGTTGTAATGTGTTACTTATTGTTTGTATGTATATTGTTTATGTTGTTTGTTTTGTGTTGTACCATACGCTAATAATAATAATAATAAGACATTATTTGCTAACACGTTGTATTGAAGTCGATTAATAACACTAAGATGTTATGGGCATGTTTGGCTCTGAGCTAGCGCATAAGTCTCTCACTCGGGCGGCTGAGGTTCAGAACCAACTAAACTTTTTTTTTTCTTTCACTTGAATTCTTTTACAAATCATGTGGACGAGCACTTTCCACACATGCAAAATAAAATGCTATTTAGTTCAAAGGAGAGGCTAATGTATATACTCATTTATTAATAATCACAGCCCCAGCATCGCACACTACCAGAAGACATTAGAAAAAAAACTAGAATAGAAGAACAAGATACACGTTGTCATCAATCACAGCCTTTTCTCAATGACTCTGCACGGTGCTGTCCTCTTGCGGGTTACGTGAGTAATTGTTCGTAACATTCCGCTTTGTGAATCCCTGGCCTCCTGAAGTATTGCAATTTTGTATTAGTTCAACTTCTAGCCATGGCCACGCTCCGATTACCTTTAAGCACTACCAGCTGGATCGCCTCCCTCCTGGTTGCTTTAAACTGCCTGCCCATTCAACACTCAGGAGGTGTACAAGATATATATTAATTCACTGCTAGGTTGCAGCACCAACCTACCGTGATCGACGGATTTTTAAAGGGGAAGGATTCTTAAGTTTGGAGGCTTAATATCGAGATTAATGGACGTGAATGCATTACAATAAGTTAGTAGTTTTGTTAATCAATCATCATGAAGTATATAATATTGATTTAGACACATACTTATTGGCTAATTATCAATAGAAAAGAAAACAAAAACTACATGGTGATGGAGGTGATTGTTTTAGGGGTGAGGACAAAAGAGTTTAAGTATATCCATACATTTAGTAGAAAGTAGGCTATATGTTCTTTGCTGAACATGTTTTTTTTTACATAATTTCACTCATATATCCCTCACTCTGTATCGATAAGGTTGTTTTCATCTGTCTTATAAAACATGTCCTAGTGGCTTATTGCTGTACAGAATGGCTTACCAATTCAATGTCCTGTTTGCATGGTGTTGTAACTGAGAATGGTCCAATAGATCGATTCTGTAGCATTGGAGTCATTGCAGCCTGCAAAGAAGAGAGCTTGCATAATCAAACTACATTAGTAATAATAATAATAATTTCAGAAATGTAAACTGCACTCACCGGAACTTGCAAATAGTCATTCCAGCAAGTCAGCTCTCCCAAGGTCCACCGGATTTTCATATATTTCACAGGAGTGTCATGAGGTACCGGTAAGCATTCAACTAAAACAAAACAAAAAAGATATTGTATAGGAAATGGTCACTGTTGAAGCACACGTGCATTGGTTTCACATATTCATGATAGTAATGTGTAATTTTTTATGTCCAGTATGAGTCCCGCTCAACCGACCTTCGCTTATCCGACATTCCGTGTTAACCGACATTGTTCCCTTACGAATTGCATTCCTGGCATTGAGGATGCTACGACTCAAGATGTAAGTGGTATGCACAAGATCAGCTGTTTGAACTAACTGAGCCTGATGTTATTGATTTCATTAATGCTAACGAAATTGAGCACGGTAAAGAATAAGAGCGAGGTATTGCAGAACAAACGGATAAGGCGATATCTCGCAGTGAAGGATTAAGTTCATTGGATATGGCATTAATATTCATGGAGCAGCAGCCGAAGACAAACGCAACGGAGGTGTTGATTTTTCGTCGAAGGTGAGACCTCGCAGCAAGAAAACATGAATCAGCAGAATAGCAGACATTGTTGACAAGTTCTTTTCTTAAGGCATTGGGAATGTGTTTGTTCAATACTGCCTGTACAATTGAATAGTTAATTCAGTAAACTGCAAACCGTAGAACATGTCGTTGTAGTAATACATTATAGCATACCTACCGGTACTTGTTTTATTTCATTTTCAAGGTTATTCTGTATTATCCGACATTTTCAGTGATCCGATGTACTCCAGGTCCAGTTTAGGTCCGATAATCGAGACTACTGTATTATACCGCCGGCCCCGTGGTGTTGGGGTAGCGCACCTGCCTCTCACCCGGAGGCCCCAGGTTCGATTCCCGGCTCCGTCAGCGATTTTAGAAACTGACGTGAGGGCTGGAACGGTGTGCACTTGGCCTCGTGAAGACAATTGAGTGGCTGTCTTGACAGTGAGGCAGCTCCCCGATCACAAAAAAAACAAGATTAACGGCTGAGGGGATCCGATGCACTGATCACGCGTCACCCCAATATCTTCAGACCAAATGGCTGGGCAGTGGTCGCTTTTTAGGCCTAGGTCCTCCACGGGCTGTAGTGCCAGGGGTTATTTATTATTACTGTATAAGGACACCTCATGGCACAGTGGCTGTCACTCCAGAGGTGTGCCAACAAATTCAATTCTGGTCTAAGGGCTGGAACGAGGTACACTCAGCCTTGTGAGGCACAACTGAGAAAAGAATTAAAACTTGCCAATACCTACTCCTGGCTTTTACACTTCTACCTGGCAGATTATTGAAAATATATGATTCACATACCTTCCAGGAATAGAAATTATTGTCAATTACTACTGCTGCACCGGAAATATTTGTTATATTACGTAAATGTTTTTATTTCTTGCTCATTCAACGACGGCAGCCATGTTTCAGGCGCACACATTGACATCGCGTCCTACCACTGTTGCCAACATGTCCGATACGGGCGTCTGAGTGATGCGTACTGGTTCAAGTTGCGCAGGGAGCATGGGAGGGGGCGTGAGTACAGGAGGGAGTGATGTGAAGGTTCGGCTAACTCTGGGTTTATTTTTACTTGGTTTTTTCACTTTTGCTAATGTGTTAAATTAGAATGTTGTCATTATATGTTAGATCATTCAAGTTTTTTGTAGGGTCTATTTTTTTATTAATATGTATTTCCATGTTTTCCAGGATATTCATGTATTTGCCCTTATTCTGCACATGTAGAATTTTCAGATCTTCATCAATGGAGCCGAAAGTGTGATATTTTTCCACCATATGGTTTGCCATTGCTGAGAATTTGTTATACTCCTTCGCATTAGCATGTTCAAAAAATCTAATTTTGAAAGATCTACCCGTTTGCCCTATGTAATTACTACCGCAATCTTTACAGAATTATTATTTTTGTCTGTCTCATTAACTGAATTTAGGAAAGAAAATATTACTGTTAACTTATTATTCCTGGTTTTGTACGCGGTCATTATGTTGTGTTTTTTATAAAATGCGTAGACATTAACCATTATGAGGATGATTGAAATATTATCCGTGTTGACTGATATTAATCTCAAATAATTATAAAAGCCACCGTATCAAACATTAGAAGGTAGTTTAATAATTAAATTACACGTACATGTTTCGTTATACCAATGACAATTTCTTCAGCGTGGAAAAATCTTAGAAACTATCTTAACAAAAAACAAAAAGAAAATGGACATCCTTACAAAAAGTCATTAATTTAAATAAATGAGAGGTCACAAAAAAGAAATTAATATAACCAATTAATCTCGACTAAACCAAAGGATTCTTACAAATTCTGTCCAATTTAGATGTCCTAATGGTTAATATATTTCGTATCATAGCTCATATATCCATGTATATTGTAACGCACCCTGGGTGTCAGACTGTCACAAGTCAAAAAACATGAATTTTGAAGTATGTGGTACTTATAAATGCTTATGATCTAGTCCGTGTCCTATAAAACTGCCACAACTCAGATCCTATAAATAGCAATTCTATGGCACTGAATAGAAAACTGCCATAACTCAAAATTATTATAATTTTTGATTAAAACACATAATTATAATCCATGAGAGAACTCTGTATGTTATTGCATACCACTAGGCAATGTTAGAAGTTAATTAAACGTTACTTTCACTTTAATTGTTTAAATATTTATATTCTTCCTATTACCTCAAAATCTCTAAGTAACTTACTTCTCCTGAAAAAGTGGCCTTTTTGACTTGTGGCAGTCTAGCACCGGGGGGTGTGATATACTCATCGAAATAAATGTATATTGACCGTTGCTGAAAGTCATGGGTTGCTGCTCCCAGCCAGGTACAAAGATATGGTACAATGCGTAAAAATTCGTCAAAAAAAGTTATTTAACCATGAATAGACCTGCTGAAAATCATCTATTGTTTATACATATGTATCAATCACAAGGTTGAACAACGTAACAATTATTTTTGAATGGTAAAACCAACTAACTTCGAATAAACAGAGGACTCCTGTTTATAGGTTATCTCCGTAGAATCAGCTGTTCACAATGGTTAATTTATATTATACCATAATTCAATTAGGTAAGTATATTATATAATAGTAGGATGTGTGAAATAAATGAAAAAATTGAGCAATGGGGATTGAAGATAAATGTGGAGAAGAGTAAGTTAGTTATTATTGTTGTTTTAAGGGGCGGAACTACGAGGTCATCTGCCCCAAAGAGAAGAGTAAAACAGTGGTGATGAGTAGAAATAAGAAAGAAGGAAAAGGAGTAATCAAAGTAGGAGATAATGAATTGGAAGTGGAGAAACACTTCAAATGCTTGGGAAGTGAACTGACTGAAGATGGAAGACTAGATTTGGAAATTAACAGAAGAATACAACTCGGGAGTGCTTTCTACCAACAGGTACGGGGACTAGTATGGAACAAGGCTAAAGAAGTTATGTACAAAGCATATTATGTTCCTATAATGACATATGCAGCAGAAACTTGGACAATGACTAAGAGGGATCAGAGCAGAGTAAAAGCGGCCGAGATGAGATTCCTGAGAAGTATGGTCCAGAAAACGAGGAGGGACGGAGTGAGAAATGAAGATATACGGAAAGAACTGGGAGTACAGAAACTAAATAACAAACTGGAGCAAAACAGATTGAGATGGTTTGGACATGTCAAATGGATGAATGAAGTAAGGCTACCAAGACGAGCACTGGAACGACGGATGACAGGGAAGAGAGGATGAGGAAGACCAAGAATGCGTTGGATGGACTCAGTGGAGAATAGTATTAGAAAACGGAACCTGGATTGGAACACTATGTCGGAAGAGGAATGGTGGAACGACAGAACAAAGTGGAGAGGAACCATATTTGCCCCCACCCAGTGTTAACTGGAAAAGGGGAAATGAAAATGATGATGATGAGGTTGTGTGAAATACTTGGACACTGATATTGCAACCGTAATGAAAAGTTGAGAAAATTCAATTAAGTACAATCAGAAGTGAAACATGCAATGAATGTATTTTTTATGTATATTGGTGATGGAAAGAATTTTAGAATTTGTGTATGTGAACTTGCCTTACCTGCCGTTATCTTTTTTTTATTTACTTTACTTAGAGTTGAATTAAATTTATTTTGAATTTTGTTTCTAATTTTGTCAATGTATTCCTGCTTGTATCTGTTATTAATTATGGCTATTGATGTTATGATTTTATTTATTTATTTCTTTATTTTATTTTTATCTTTTAGAGGTATTAGTAGTAGTAAACAGTAAACGGTGGCTCCTTTTTGATGATGGGTGATTGGAACTATTCTTTATGATCACGTCAGTTTGGGTCGGCTTTCTGTAAATTTCATATTCTTTTTTTTTTTTTTTTATTGCTTTTGGAGACTTTAATGGCCTGTTTGCCATCTCGTGATGAATGCAGTACATTTGCATTTGTCTGTTGGCACAGGCAAGAGTAAAATGTGGCTTTTCACCGAGGTCTCAGTCTCACTCATGGCTGTGATTATATGGAAGCTACTGAGGTATGGGTGGTGCTTAGTAATGACATTCAGGGCACAGTCAGTGCTTGTGGATGCTGTGAAAGGTTCTAGTCATAGGGTTAGTACTGCTGTACTGACTCAGTGAGGAAAGTAATGACAAACTACCTCACTCCTCATTTTGCCTAGTATGCCTCAATATAGCGCTGCCTTGGGTTTTTGTGATATCTACCCACATAACCTAATGTCGGTGATTTTTGAGGATCCAACCAGCCTTCGGGCTGACTACCTAACAGACAGGAGACTTTAAGATCTAAATAATATAGTGAAGTTTCTTTCTCTGATTCTGCTGTAAATTTTATTGTATCTATATTGTTCAATTTGTCTAACAGTTGGTCTCCTTTTATCATTTTCGTCAATGATCGCGAACACGTTGCCTACATATCTGCCCTAGTATTGAATACCTTGTATATGGTTGATAATGCTGTTGTGAAGACCTCAATGGCATCTGCAGTGGAGAAGATGGACTTCGGAGAGTGAAGATGGCAGAAGAGGCAACCCAGTAATCAGGGGTTAAATATGAGCACAGCCTGCTGCCTTGTAGGTTTGGTAGTGGACTATCTAAGGCAGGGCCATCCAGCTAGCGCTCCGAGCGCTTTGGTGGAAGGTAGTTTCAGAAGTGGTGGGAGGAGCTTGGCTGGCTGAGCACACTGAAGTGTGCAGCCGATCCATCAGTCGCTAGTCGAGTCCAATGCGCTTTGTTGACAGTGTGTAAGTAAATCAGTTTCGCAGTGGTCATACAAAAAAGGAGTGGTGAAGCAGCAGTCTTTAAAGCAAAATGGGAAATTTCATTTTTCTGTACAGCTTATAAAGGGCATGCCAAATGTTTAGTGTGCAACAGATGTAACTTTATGTGTTAAAAAGAACACAATTTGTTGTTGAAATTTCCTCTCTAATATGTTCACATTTCAGTTTGGATATAAATCACAATATTCTTTACTGAACACTTGTGTTGGTTTCCTGCACATTCCATACATCGGAGTACCATTCGATATTTTGTATATACGGTATATTTGTTATGGCAAAACTGCCCTATTAATACGTCAACAAACCCACAAGAGCCGTCGGCCGCACGACTGTACGTACGTATCTAGTCAGCGTGGTCCGAAAATCATCAGTCTCCTCGCTGCCACAGTGTAGTGGTGGTAGGGGAAGGAGTGCTAGTCTGACTGCTCAGTGCTCCCCGGAGTGCAACGACTGGATGGCCCTGATCTAAGGCTAAGGGAGACAACCCCGACAGAAAATCTCCAACTATGTTAAGCTCAGCAAGTCAATAGCTAGTGGAATTAAATGATATTGCTTTCAATGAAAATACGAGCCTCGGCTTGTTTGAATTTAATCATCGAAATCGCCTTAATTCTTCCCCGGGATTCGAAACTTACGACGGATCTCATCCCAATGGCTTCACTCGAACTCAAGGGTAGGTTATCGAATAGCGTAACCAAACCAAAACATACAAAAACTAGAATTGGGACTATCAATGAATACTCTTACACTGACTGGGAAAAGTGAACAATTGATCAATATGATGAAAAGAAGGAAACTGGATGTGTTGGGCCTCAGTGAAACAAAATGGAGAGCAAGGGGAAAGAAACTTTTAAGGGATGGTTTCACTCTATTGGTATGGTAACAAAAAGGAAGCTAGAAATGGGGTAGGCTTGATTCTTACAGTCCAGCCGCTGAGTGTCCGGCTCTGAAGTTTGGTGATGGTGGGAGAAGAGGGATAAAGAGAACAATATAGCCAACCTATGGCAGTGAGAAGCAGTTAATAGAAGCTTGAAACTTTCCATCAGTGGAATTCTTCTCTAGCATCTTCACTATGTAATGTGGAAGTCCCACACCCTATTTGCAATTTTATGCATCATTTTGTTATTCCGACATTTTGCGGTTACAAAACCTAAATTCTTCGATTGCAGTGGAATTCCGCCTATGTTGGCGAAGTCGCTAACTGTCATAAAGAATGTTGTCACCTGTAAAAATCAGCGGCTTTCCCGGTAAGCCGGTCTTTAAATTTAGCTCGATGTTGCAAGGGGCTCTCTTCTGTTGCTCTTTGTGCTAGTACAGGTTTGTTATTTTATTGTCTTTGTGTGCACACTTACCAGTTAACTGTGTGTAATTATATTACTTTAGTAATATGGTCAGCAGTTCGTCAGAATTCATTTAAAAACATGTGAAATATTTTATGTAGTTTACGCTGTTTAATATTTCACTGTACACAACCGGCAACGCTGTCTCCCTCCCTCATGAGAAATGTCAGATGTTGTTTATATCAATGGAAGAATGATAAAAATGACAATGGTGACAAGGATCAAAACCATAACTATCAGGCTACCCAGGATTATTCCTGGAACAACTTGAAGACCACATGAAGAAGAAAATGTAATCATAATAGGAGACCTAAATGCACAAGTTGGAACGGATAGAACAAACTTTGAGAATGCCATCGGTCCATTTGGGTACGGAATTAGGAACGTAGAAGAAGAGTATTATATCTTTATATGATAAGGAACTGTAAATTAATGGGAATTGTACGCACCTGTTATTGAATTGAAACTAATTATCTTTTTCTTTATTTGAATCTGACCTCCGTTTCTTATCTATCAACATGTAACATAGAGATCGATTGTAACAAATAACAAAGAGTAAGAACACACAAAACCAAAGATCATATCAGTCTGAAAGTCCAAGCAACACCAACTCCAACTACCTCAATATTTTGAAACCATTGAAAGTCACGACATTCACCCCCACTTACATAGAAAACAAAATAGACCGAATGTTTACATCTCATAATCCTTAAACCAGATGGGTGGACGTCTGGTTCTCTGTGATCGACCCTGTGGAGGGTCCAGTGTTACTTCAGGGACTGGTTGAGGATTCTGATCATTACGAGGTTCTGGATCAGGTTGATTTATCACTAAAGGATTGTTTGGGATGCAGAATGAATGACTGGGACCAAACGTTACAGTATTTTTAGTTTTGGGAACCAGTGTTATCCTCAGTTTGTTCATATGTATTTTTATTGTTCTTCCCGAGCTTTTTATTGTTCTTCCCGAGTCCAATACGACCAGGGGAGTTTAACCTAGTTTTTTTCTGGACTTCCCCAAACTGCCAAACATATTTGTTGTGGATGAAAAATGTCAGCAGACTGCGCCAGGATTCGATTCCTCAAGCTTGGGCCCAGCATGCGAGAACGTTACTGCTGAGCCACACAGCCAACTATATAATAATTCAACTTATTGCCATGTCTGGTAGGCTACTTATTACGCTAAGTTAAGGGATAATTTTCCCATCTGCAATAACATGGGGCTTCTGTGTGTATTTCCGTAACAAAGTCAAAGAATGAAATGGTTTTCAGTGTAATAGATACGAAACCATCTCGGGAAAAACATGTTAGGTCATACATAAAGCCTTGTCGGACATTAAAATTTATCGCTACAAAGATATATCTGCACATATTTGCACAAAATCTCCCCGTAGTAATGTAGCCCCGTCTCAAGTCAGTTGCCGCTTTCACCGTCATCCCAGTGCTGTGATGTCATAAGTCTTGTAGTGTACCCTGGAGTATTAGAAGGTGTTGGCTCTGGGGTGACGCATGGTCTGTGCATCGCGTCCCCTCGGCCGTTAATCTTGGTCTCTGTGACCGGGGCGCTGGCTCACTGTCAGGCACCTACTCAATTGTCCTCACGAGGCTGACTGCACCCCATTCAAGCTTTCACAACAGTTTAAAAATCCATGACGGAGCCGGGAATCAAACCCAGGACGTCAAGAGTGTGAGGCAGGCACGCTACCCCAACACCACGAAGCCGGCTATAGCCATATATACCCCTGGTTTTTGTCATGCCCAGTGGGGTAGTCACGCATCAATAATCATTAATAATAGTGTGGTTAGTTTGCATCACACATGTTGGCAACTGAAGTGACGTCAATGTGTGCACCTTGGTGACAGTTAAACACCGGTGCCGTTGATAAATAAGCAGAAAAAATACATATTTACGTAATTTAGCACATATATCCGGTGTAGTAGTGACCAGGGTTAGTAATTTCATTAATTGTTGATGTGCCCCAGAAGATGAAATAAGGTATGAAAATCATATTTTATCAAAATGAAAGTGAAAAAGGAATGAGTGATGTTTCATTCAGAATTAATGCCAACTCCAGGTGCAGAATGATTTAAGAACAGTTGCCTTGGCTTCCTTACTCCTCCCACTTGGCTTCCCTGGGGCTAAAGGCTATTCAAGGGAGTTGGTACTCTAACTACATAACACGTCAAGTGATACCAGGCATAAGAGCACCAAAGAATACCAAGAAGGAGTGGACCAGTAAAATTACCAGGAAGTTGAAACAATGGGACAGATATTCACTACTTACCATTGATGAATATTTCAGATCCCTTGAAGAGACTCTTGGGTATGTATATATCCTTGATATCACGTGTCTGAAAGAAATACCAGATTTAACTTAAGTATTTTATTCCTGATGAAACAAACTAAGCTGCCATCATCATTCCAACTAAATAAAATAAGAGTCACTGGTTTATTTGAACATGCTGCAACTGCAAGGACCCAAAATAAGCCAATATAACTATATTTAAACCCACGACATGGTTAAGATACCGGCGAGGTCCTTGGGGGAGTGGTCAAACAAACTTGTCACACTTAACCTCCAGATTACACTAGATATGAGGAACTTGCTTAACTTACCAACAAGCAAAAATTTCAGGGCATGTATACCTATAGGCTGAACTAATGTAAGCCTATTAGACACTGAAACATTAAGTGTTGTAGCAACCTTGAGCAATAAACAAACATGAAAGAGGTTCTGTTGCCACGACTAATATTCCTTCCGAGGATATACTCACATCTGTATAATGAAACGACCATTTCCCTTGCTCGGGGAAAGCCAAGGAAGTAGCTGATAAAATGAGTAGTGTGATTATAGTTAAAGCATGTGCTGACGACATGCTAATAAGGTTTCGATACACCAGGAAACAAGGGATCACTGACAAGAGGACACAATGCGCAAACTGCGGACGGTGCAATGTATGATAAAGATAAAAACAAATTTGTTGAGAGTTGAGAGTACGGAACAGTCAACTTCAGCAATGCAACCAACTAAAGTGTAAAGTCACCAAACTCCAAATTAACCGCTCTCTGAGCTCTTGGCAGGGGTGATCATGCGCACTCAGGAGTTACATTTTTTAACTTAACCACTGCAGATTTTAATAATAATTCGAATTTTAATTAATTTATTAATTACTATTGATAATACATTCGTGATACGTCTCACGAATCTGACCTCGGCAAAACCAGTACGTTACTGTTCAGATTATCTCCGAGACATAGGCTATTATTATTTTCTTTGTTTGTTGTTGTTGTGGTAAGGTTGGTGGACACAGTTGAACTCTTCGCCCAATATCTTCTGTATAGAATTCACCAACGTTGCACATCACATTCACACGGCATGTTTTTGAACACCGACGAAAGATAACTAACCTAATCATTCACCTTAGAAAATAATGATGTAGATACGTTCCAGAGCACACCGATACGCACGTAACTTTGGAAAGGGGTCAGAAAAATCAGTACATACATACTTCATGACATATCATAAAACATTGCGAAAAAAAAGGGCGGGGAATACTTAACTTATAGCATAAAAGGTAGATGATCTAAATATTCCATTATGGCCTCGATCAATGGAACTACAGGACTAAGCATCAAATTGGACATATTTAATGGTAAGAAATATCCTAAAGATCTTAACTTGTGTAGCATCACCATCCTCGGTTCATTGAAAGCATCACACTGGAAAATCAGATGACTCAGTGTGCCACGCGTCTTTCCACACACACAACTCGCATTCTCGCGCAGGCCCATGCGTGCCATTTGAGCAGGTGTCATGGCATGCTGAAAACGTAAACGTACTATGGTAATAATGTGCCGTCTAGTATATTTGCCAACCCGAAACCAAGGTATTGTTCGAATCGTAGGTTGTATCGGAAAATAATGACGCGCCTTGACGGGACCGATACTATCCCAAATCATTTGCCATTCATGAATTAGCTGTGCATGGATAATGGGCTGAAAGTCTGTATACGGTACTGCGACATTATAAACTACCCCAAACCCCTGTGCTGCCCACTTTGCCATGCGATCGACATCCTCGTTTCCTGGTATCCCCGAATGCCCCGGGATCCAAGTAAGCATAACTTTCTGCTCCCTCATCTGAAATTCATACAACATTTGAGCAACTTGATACACATACCAATTGTCGGAGCTACTCGGATTCGATATTGCCTGAAGGACACTCATGGAATCCGTGCAAATCATTGCTGGTGAAAGACAGTTTTGACGTATATACTGACAAGTTTGACGAATGGCAAATACCTCCGCTGTAAAAATCGTTAGATATTTCGGCAAACTATATGTTCGTATAATCTGTCGATCAGGAGCATAAAAAGCCGCTCCCACGCCAGCTGGTGACAACATTCTTGAGCCATCTGTATAAAAAAAGGTATACTGGGAATATTCATGGACAATTTCCCGAAAGCAACGTAAAAGTACTTGCAGCAAACGCTGATAGCTCCGGAATAGCGCCGGTAAGGAAGTGTACAATATGTTTGGCTTGGATTGTATGACCTTATATGAAATCGTGTATGGTAAGGGTTTAAGTGTCTGCAGTATATCTGTCCGAAAATCTTTCAAGCCTTCATACGCCTGTACCAAAGCCGGCTTCTTCAGACGTGTAAAACGATTTTGCTCATAATACTCCACAAGCAGCTGTACTTTATTGAGAATGGGTGACGCAGACAAGGACATTTTAGCTGTCAGGTACTTACTTGCTAAAAATCTCCGTCGTAGGTTCAAAGGTAACTCACCAGATTCAACTAATAATGCACATGTTGGGCTGGACGATAGCGCCCCTAAAATAATACGTAAAGCCCGATACTGTAACCTGTCAAAAGTGACCAACCTACTATTCGCCATTATGTCATAGAAAAAGCAACCATAATCCATCTGGGAACGAATAATATTCTTGTATACCGTAAGTAATAAATGAGGATCCGCCCCCCACCTACGCCGTGCTAGCGCTCGAAGAACTTGGAGTCGTTTTTCAATTTTCACCGCGAGGATCTGAACCTGGCGCGACCACAGTAATTGGTCATCAACATGTAATCCCAAATATTTGATGCTACGAACTACCTCAATGGCGCCTTGTTCAAATAAAATTGGAGAGCGATCAACTTGCCTTTGTGGGGTGATAATGATAGCAGCATTCTTACTCGCCGACGTTACAAAGCCGTGATTATGGAACCAAATATGGGCTGCAGTTAATGCATCATATATATCCTGACGACAGCGCTGAATATTATCACGCGAACAATAGATAAGAAAATCATCTGCATATTGTATAATTCGTGCATGTGGAATAACAACTGATTCCAATGTCTGAGTATACAGAGAAAAAAGAATACCGCTTAAAATATCTCCTTGAGGCAATCCACGAGACGTCTGACGGTTATCCAATACACCAGAGGGGGTGTGTAAAACTAGACGACGATGATGTAAAAAATTCCTTATTAAACATATGAAAGGTAATGGGAAAAGCAGTTCCCCTAGACGATGTTGTAATATGACCGGATCCACTGTATCATAGGCCCCCTGAATATCCAAACATACAGCAATCGTGTGTTGTTTGCGAGCTTTCGCTAATAATATATCCGTCAAGAAAAACGTAAGAGCGTCGATTGTTCCTAACCGTTTACGAAATGCAAATTGTGATCTTGAAAACAAATTATAATACTCCATACACCATTGCAATCTACGTAATAAAATCTTTTGAAATAATTTTCTTAAACACGAACCGAGATTAATTCCACGATAGCTGAGGGGGTCTCTGGCATCTTTCAAAGGTTTTAATATCGGTAGAACTTCAAAGTTATTCCATTCCGCAGGATATGTCCCATTTGTCAGTACCTTATTGTATAAATCAAGCAAGACCGTCAGTGCGCGGTCCGGGAGATGGGCAAGCATCCCATACG
The DNA here is from genome assembly GCA_946902985.2 of Meconema thalassinum. Taxonomy (NCBI): domain Eukaryota; kingdom Metazoa; phylum Arthropoda; class Insecta; order Orthoptera; family Tettigoniidae; genus Meconema; species Meconema thalassinum. The sequence goes on along the minus strand of OX336399.1, from coordinate 182,206,390 downwards.
TTATGTAATCCAGACCCGGGCTCGTGGATGTCGTATGACGCAACACCGTCACGATATCATGACGTGTGATTGGGTATTGTAAACACTGAAACTTATTCGAAGTCAAAAACGATGGTACCGATACATGGCCAGAAACTGAATCGGGCGTTAGGGAATGATAAAAAATTTGAAAACCTGTAGGCGTGAGACCCGTACGTGGACGAGAGCGACGCGTATTTGATAATTGTTTGACCAATGACCATAAGGTGGTTAAAGAAGTATGGGAATTAAATGTACTGATATGTTTTTGCCACGCCAACCGTCGTTTTTCATTAAATGTCTTCTGCAGTTGCGCAGTGAGACGTTTGTAACTTAGATAATTATCAACCGTCCCATGTATTTGATATCGTTTTAAAAGTGCCTTCCTCCTACGCACGAGCAAAGCACACTCTGCATCCCACCAATGGACCGTGCCCGGATGCTGTGACGCAGACAATGTTAACATGCGCTGTGGGTGATATCGATCAAGAAAGCTTTGTATTATCTGTAATAAGGAATTATACTGGTGATACGTCGATGTCCGAGAAGTCCCCAAACCATCATTTATAAAATGTTGGAAAAGTTCATAATCGAGATGCCTTAAATTCCGCTTTACGGTAAAATGACATGGTCTCTCAAGATTCTCGCCAGATTTCGCATAGTATATTAGAATTGGAAAATGATCACTTTGATGTGTGTCCCCCAATGTGCGCCATTCCAAACGATGAGCAATATCTGCTGTGGTAATGGTCAAATCTACCGCACTCTTTGGACGCCCCGGTGGAGTTATACGAGTAGGCGACCCATCATTGAGAATATTCAAAGCATAGGTTTGAATTGCTTGCACAATGTGTCTACCTTTTGGATTGACTCGCTCACTGCCCCAAAGACCATGATGGGAATTGAAATCCCCAAGAACTATATGTTTCGGATACTGTACAATATAGTTGAAATACATTGACCATTGACGTTGTGATCCCTGAACTTGGGGAGGGCAATATAAATTACTAAAAATAGTATTACCGATTTGAAAACACTGATGAAAACTTCTTGGTAATAGATAAGAAATCGGGATCTCGGTAAAGGGAATATCATTTCGAATGAGGGTACTTATGCCGCCATAACCAGGCCCATCTTCTCTCACAATAGTATATAGTGGTATCGTAAATCTATAGGGTGGTGATAACCAAGTTTCTTGTAAAAAAAATAACATCTGGGTTATAGTCAGCAATTAATTTGAGTGAATCATGTCTCTTGTTTACAATACTCCTGCAATTCCATTGAAGTATCCACACTGCTCCTTAAAAAGAAACGGAAAGGAAACCCAGTGAAATTAATGACCCAAGGTCATGTTGTCTTTCCGTACTGATTTTTCTAACGGGGGTAACAAAGGTAATACCCTATCTAACAAATTTTTGACACAATGCGCCCATTGCGCATTATGCCCTAACAATTCTATAAGTTTCGTGAATTCTGCCAAAATAGTTTTGGTAGGCTCCGATTCAGGCAACCCTGAACCTGCCCCTGTATTGTATAGAGAACTTGTCTCCATCGTCTTAGCTTCGAAGACCGGAGGAGACTTTTCCAATCGCGGTTGTTGAAAAATCTGACAATAAGCGTTCCTATCATAACCCAACGGCTGGACCACTTTAGGGGCCGCGTGAACTATTTCTGTAAACTTGCGCTTACGTGCCGGCTCATGCTGTCTGACACTTGGAACTGGACTTAAAGAAGGAAATTGTTGGGGTACAGTTAATGGATTAAATTCGGGCCCCCTTTGACCTTTCATGATTTCATTATATGATTTATTTTCCACACACATTCTTCTTTTTATCTCAACTTGCTGTTGATGGATTTCGCAGCGAATTGCACCCGCTGGGTGATTCTCTGCACAATTGGCACATTTGGCTAATACTTCCTTGCATTCCATAGTAAAGTGCTCCGCTGCACAATTGCCACAGCGTGGGGCTCGCGCCCGACAATGTAACTGTACGTGCCCGTAGCGTTGACACTTAGTGCAACGTAGGGGCGAGAAAATATACAATTGAACTTCCAGCATTACATTAAATATACTGACATATGGCAGAAGGTTCTGTGTCTCAAAAAATATTTTCACCGTTCCAGTAGCTATCCGCTCCGTCTGTCCATCTATCGTTCTATTACGAAAGAAGCGCTGTACCCGTAAAATGGGAACAGGAGCCTCGAGATACTTAATTAATTCCTCATTTGTAAGTGAGGGGTCGACCCCGCGCACCAGTCCAACCCGTTGGACATTGGAGGATGGTATAAAAGCAGTCAAATTCCTCTCCCGGAGGATCTTATTTTCCAAAAAAACATTAGCTTCACGATAGGTTGCGAATTGTATTTGGATTCTATTGCGACCCTTCTTCTGAATTTCACGTATACCTGGTATTTTGAGGTCATAGAATAGCCGACCCAAGGCCATTGGATGTAAATTTCCAACGGCCTGAGCCCCCTCTCCCTGAACAAATACGATATATGGTCCAGTATGAAGGTGTGGATACCGATATTCCGTGGCCGGGGTTCGTGCTTGTTCCTGAGAGGATCCCGTTATCGGGGTCGTTGTTTCCTGAGTGGAAGTAGTCGGTTGATCATTAACGAGTGATATTCCCTCCATAGGGACTATACCATCCACTATAACATTGCCGGTATTGTCTGGGGGTAGCCCCATCAACGTCCCATCACTCTGGGCCGCCATCTCGACCGCACCCAACTATTATATAATACTTATGACCAGCCTATGATAGAATGGCACTGCACACCAGAACAACCACTAACGAAACACTAACTGAAAAGAACACTCCCACAGATCACACACAAAAAGCAAGCTGCAAGCTTTAGAGGTGGTGCTGTGAGAACAGCTGTCGTGAGACTGTGATTATTTTCTTTAACAACATAACTTATACCGGTATACAGATTGCATTTCAATACAAAAGTGCATGCAATAATAATAATAATAATAGCAAACAAAAGTTTGGTGCTTTACTCTTTGGAGAACTTAGAGATCTTTGATTGATTCTTTACTCTGTGCTAGTTTTGTGTGCTTTTCGTTCTGTTGGCATAAAAAGCTGCCAGAAGGAATAAAAGGTTTCCAGCCACCACCATCAGATATAATTAATTATAATACCTGTCTAATCCTAGTACCTAAATTGGTGACCCTGACTTGATGTCGTGCAACGGAGAAGAATTACCAGGTCAGTCATTACAGATACGACCAGTGTATCAAAACGATGCGGAGATATTCCGTGTCGCAGAAAAAAAATCCTCCTAACTGGCGCAAGAACGTTAAGGTTTGGGCCATGCAAATAGAAGCGCAGTTTGCTGTAGCAAACTACCGGACCTGACACAGGCGGCAGGTAAGAGGAAAGATGGCTGACGTACTTGGTTTGTTTATAAAGTTGTGTGGTTTTGTTTACGATGTGATAGTGGTGTGAATAATCCCAATTTCACTTAGCAAGCGTCTGCCTTGATTAGCTGTGCTTAGTGTTTATTGCTTTCGTGTAAGTAAATGTCTACATAAAATCGAGATGCCGGTATTTTCTGATACCATCAATTCTACTAGTGGGTAAGTTGGTCTATTTATTATTCTGTTTATAAGGTTTATAAATTATTAGTTATGGTAATCCATTATGAGCAAGCATAGTAAGAATTAACGTAATCCATTTTTAGGTCTGAGAAGATCTGAAAATTGATTACGAAGGAACATAACCTGCTTTTAAAATTGGATGCAGTGTCCATTCATCCAGTTTTAAGCCTGCTCGATCAAGAATCTTATCGCGTACTTGGTGTGGATTCCTGTTTTTATAAACTACCAGTAGGCTTAACCGCGGTGATATGCCTCTGAACTGTTGTGTGCCTGGATGCAAATCCAATTATAAAGATAAGCCATTGGTGCCTACTTTCCAATTTCCCAAAGAAAAAGAACTTAGGGATAAATGGACAAGAAGCATTCATCGTGATGGCTCAGTTGTAAATGAACCTAAAAAAGAACAAAACTACAAGAAGGAGCATATCCTACCATCTTTGAAAACCAGCCATCATATTTAACAAAATAGTTGCCTCCAAAAAGAAAGTATCCAAAGGAACGCATGAAGCAAGTTCTTTCCCGTGATGAGCAACAGTATAGTGAGTGGAATGAAAGAGATACAATATTAGGGTTTGAAGAATTTAAAAATCAAGTAGGCACTAGATATGTGGGACCGTTTACATTATTTGCCAAAGATAGGCATAGTTTGCTGTGTAAAATTGATGACAGCCCCAATGAAGCACCTAAAATACTTCCATCAGAATTTCACCATCCTTTTCTGTGGAAGTTTTCCACAACAATTTGCATCTCCCCAGCAGTCAGTTTCAGTGGTGTCTTGGCGATAACTTGCTTTGTGATAAATGGACCAAGTTTGATTGTCTACTGAGTCACCTAGCAGGTTTCCAGCTAGAAGATTTAGATTGTAAACAGAATCTTCTAATTGGTTGGTTCCTACTAGTTTACATGTTTAGGTATTTACATGTAGGTAAATTTTTGTATGTACAGTTAATTTATATTCTCAGATGTTCATCAAATAGGCCTTCATTGTCTACTGGTATATATTGTATTTGACAGAGTACCATTTAATCTCATGAATAGGAATGAATGAATTGGACTAGCCTACTTGTTTATGGATTTACAGGAGGCAGTCGTGACTTTATGATAGGAATTACGCAGGCATTTATCCTCAGTATGTGTGGGAACTCTTGGTAAACTACTTGTTGGGTGGCTAAACGGAGAATCGAACCCAACATTTCCCGGTTTACCTCACTAGGCTATGTGTACCCCGTTCTTACCCTCAGACTAGAATTAGATTTCTTGACAGTCAGGAATCAAACATGAACCCCAGAAGTGACAACTAAGAACTACACCCCTTCTGGTCACATTTATTTTAAAGAATAATATGTCTGTCTGTTAGGTAGTCAGCCCGAAGGCTGGTTAGATCCTCAAAAGGCACTGCCGTTAGGTTATGTGGGAAGATACCCACAAAACCCCAAGGCAGCGCTATATTGAGGCGTACTAGGCAAGAAGAGGAGTGAGGTAGTTTGCCATTGCTTTCCTCACTGAGTCAGTACAGCAGTTCTAACCCTGTGAGTAGAACCTTTCACAGCATCCACAGGCACTGACTGTGCCCTGAATGTCATTACTAAGCACCACCCATATCTCAGTAGCTTCCATATAATCACAGCCATGAGTTAGACTGAGACATCGGTGAAAAGCCACATTTTACTCTAGCCTGTGCCAACAGACACATGCAAATGTACTGCATTCATCAAGAGATGGCAAACAAGCCCCGAATAATTTGTAACTTACTAAAAAGAGATTGAAATTCCTACAGGAAAAAGTTACAAAGTTCCCTGTCCACTCAGCCAAGATATTCTGCAGATCTCTCCTGTGGGCCTCAACATTATGTTATTTTATTCATTCCCTGATGGAACTCCGGTAGTACCTTATTTCAACTCCTGGGGCACCTTCCCATGCTTGTCACTAATACTACATTCATCACGTAATTGGAGGAATTCAACCCACACCCAACTGCACGGGGCTGGTGACCAAGATGTCCCAAGCCCATAAAAGGAATTAATAGCAGACAAAATCACGTCATGATGTTATTTTGTGTTGTGTTGGATTCTGACACACGTCATGCGTTTGATGTCCGACAACCAACTATGGCGGCCATCTTGGATTGCAGTGTCAGGTCCGGTAGTATAGAAGGACCTGGTTCAATCATGTGCTAGGTGCGTTAGATGCCGATGTAGCTGAATTAATATCTGATTTTCTGTGCAAGTCCCTGTCCAATACGCCTTTCTCTGACTTGAAAAAACGGCTTGTCCAAGAGTTCGAAGAATCGGAGGGACGTAAAGTTAACAAGCTTCTGACAAAATTAGACTTAGGAGACAAAAACCCGTCCCAATTGCTTAGAGAAATGAGAAATTTGACTGGAACACAAGTTAAGGACGATTTCTTACGCACGATATTTATCCAGCGGCTACCCGTAATTGTGTGTTCTATATTAGCGTCAAGTAGTGATATGTTGGACAATTTGGCAATAATGGCCGACAAAATAATTGAATTTTCAGCTCCCACACACAACATATACAGTACCCAAGCCACGCAGCAAAGTTTTAGAGACCAACCTAACCTCAACTTAGAAACAGACAGACTGTCACGCCTTGAAGCACAGATTTCTCAGTTAACTTTAAGTGTCAACGAACTAAGAACCAGATCTCATTCTAGATCGCGAGACTCAAGGTCACGTTCCAAAACACCTACAAGTAGATATAACCCAAACAAATCATTTTGCTGGTATCATTTAAAGTTTGGAGATAGAGCTAAGAAATGCACTAGCCCTTGCTCTTATCGTTGCAACGTCAGTGTGCCGGAAAACTAGCTCGCTCCCCACTGGACGCGGCATGTGATCGGAGCTTGGTATCGCGCCGCTTGTTTATTATTGATAAATTAACTGGCTACAAATTCCTCATAGATTCAGGAGCTGATATCTCCGTACTCCGTACTTCTTTCAAGGAACAAGGGCAAGTGTCAAAAAGGCAACTGTATGCAGCCAATGGCAATCCAATCAAAACATATGGTGAGCGATTTCTCAAACTAGATTTAGGTTTACGCAGACATTTCTGTTGGAATTTTCTGATAGCAGAAGTACAAACACCTATAATTGGTGCTGATTTTATCCACAATTTCAACCTGCTAATCGACCTGAAAAACAGATGTGTCAGAGACAGTACGACTAACCTCTCCTCACCAGCTACCTTGAACAAAACAGAAGTGATCGAATCGCTCCATACCATCCCTCCAGATCAAAAGTACGCAGAAATTATCAAAGAGTTCCCTGATCTCCTGAAAGAACGAATCAATTTTTCAAGTCCTCGTTCCAGTGTGATGCACCCCATCATAACAACTGGACATCCAGTCTCAGGTAAGGCACGGCGATTACCACCAAAGAAACTTGCAGCTGCCAAGGCAGAATTTCAGCAGATGATCGATATGAGAATTTGTCGACCTTCAAACAGCTGTTGGGCAAGTCCTCTCCACCTTGTACTCAAAAGAGATGGGTCTTGGCATGCTTGTGGTGATTATCGGGCATTGAACAACATAACTCAACCTGATCGCTACCCAATACCCAATATACAAGACTTCAACAGTCAGCTGGATGGAAGAAAAGTATTTTCAAAGATCGATCTCCTACGCGCATACCATCACATACCACCATCCTGACGATATTCCGAAGACTGCAGTAATAACCCCTTTCGGACTGTTTGAATTTATTCCCCTTCCGTTTGGATTACGCAATGCAGCACAGACCTTTCAGAGATATATGGATAACATTCTACGAGATTTTGATTTCACCTATTGCTACATCGATGATATACTCATAGCTTCCTCCAGTGAAGATGAACATAAACGGCACCTGTATTTATTATTTGACCGGCTCAGTCAGTTCAATATTAACATCAATATAAGCAAATGCATCTTTGGTGTGACAGAAGTGCCATTTCTTGGTTACCTGATCTCTGCCAATGGTATCCTTCCATTGCCAGATTGCGTACAAACAATCAAAGACTATCCACTACCGGAAACAATCCAAGACTTGCGTCGTTTCTTAGGACTAATCAACTTCTATCGTCGAGCACTTCCTCATGCAGCCAAAATGCAGGCTAAACTCTTTGACATCACTCACGGAGCAAAGAAGAACGACAAAAGAAAAATTAGTTGGACAAATGAACTTCGAACGATATACTTAGATTTGAAGACCAGTCTTGTTAATGCAGCTCTTCTCGCACATCCTTCCTATGAACTGCCGTTGGTTTTGATGGTCGACGCTTCTGACTTTGCTATGGGTGCTTCAAATCACCAAGTTAGGGGAGATATTATCCAACCATTATCGTTCTTTTCAAAGAAACTCAGCGACACACAGAAGAACTACTCGACTTATGACAGAGAACTTCTTGCTGTGTATTCAGCTCAAAAATTTCAAACATATGCTAGAAGGTAGAGAATTCCCAATCTACACGGATCATAAACCTTTGACATTTATGTTTAATCAACGACCCGACAAAGCTACCCCTCGGCAACTACGCCACATGAGCTTTATAGGGCAGTTCACCACTGACATTAGGTATGTGGAAGGAACAAATAACTCGGCTGCTGACGCTTGTTCTCGAATTTCTTCCATCAGTATTCCCTTACGCTTTACTACGGAGGAGATTGCCAAAGCTCAAGCTACAGATGAGGAATTGAAACATCTGCAGCAATCAAGCGCATGTTCTCTGAAATTCCAGGTGTTTCCTTTACCCAATAACCATAAACTTATCTGTGACAATTCCATCGGCAAGCGCAGACCAATCATCCCTACTGCATTTCGTCATCGCATATTTGAGTCCATCCACAACCTGTTACATCCTGGGGTAAAAGGATCAATCAAACTCATCCAGCAACGATATGTATGGCCGTCGATGAAAAAGGATATTAAGTTATGGGCATCATCATACATCCCTTGTCAGCGAGCAAAAGTCTGGCGTCATACACACAGCGCTATCGGCCTATATGAGCAAGTCACAGAACGATTCAGCCATGTCAACATTGACATTGTTGGACCTCTTCCATCATCCCAAGGTTACTCATATGTACTCACCATGATCGACCGGTTCTCTCCGGTGGCCTGAAGCAGTTCCAATAAAAGACATTACCGCAGAAACAATTGCATCCTCCGTACTCTTAAACTGGATTGACCGCTTCGGAGTTCCCAATACATTCACTACTGATCGTGGACGACAATTTGACTGTGAACTCTTCAGATGTCTCACGCAATCACTTGGCGTCAAACATATCAAAACTACAGCATACCACCCGGCAGCAAACGGGATGATTGAACGCTGGCATCGGCAATTGAAATCATCTCTGAAAGCTCACCTAACATGCGACTGGGTCCCCAAACTTCCATTAGTTCTGCTAGGACTGAGATCCTACATCATCACCAATCACAACACAACTCCAGCAGAGATGACCTATGGAACACCAATTAAACTACCTTCAAACTTCTTCAATGGACCTTCAAATACAGAAGATATTCCAACTTTCTTATACAAGCTGAAAGAACAAACCAGGACACTTCAACCTGTGCAATCAGAGCACCACTCTGGCAACAAGATATTTGTTCACCCAGAACTAATGAAGTGTGAATACGTGTTTATTCGGCAGGATGGATACCGATGCCCTCTGCAACCAGTGTACAACGGACCTTATCGTGTGCAGTTAAGGAATAACAAACATTTCAATATCGAGACCCCATCAGGCTCACAAACAGTGCCCATAGATCGACTTAAGCCAGCATTCCTTCTTAAGGAACCCCAATCCACGTCAACGGACACTGCCGCAACATCTCAACCTCCGGATCCAGCTACTCCTCTGAAACATCCTGTAACATGTGGTTACAGTGGTCAATTGTCACTAGTCAATCTCTTAGATTATATGTTAAGGTTATAGCATGGCTACATTTTTACTGATAGATCATTGCAAGGAGTATTGAGCCTTGAGCCATCGTATTCCTTGTAATGATCTAGTAGTGAGGAGGGAGGGGGCCATGAACTATAGAGTGACACATCTGTATTTTTATTTCTCTTTTGATGCTGTTTTGTTTTTTATATATCTTTGATTATTTTGTTATTCCATGCTGTAAAAATATTTGTTATAATATCTGTTTAGAAAATCTATGGAGATTGTAGGAAGCCATGCTGGAAGATTGCTTATAGATTATGTGTTAGAGATGTGATTATTGGGTGTGAAATAAATAATATGGTATGTTTTAAAGAGGTAAGAGATTGATTATAAGAAGAAGTGTTTAGGAAATGTGTCCCTTATGGTGATAATTGCCACTACCCCCTATCAAAGAGACATATTACATATGGCAGCCCAACGTAAGGCGCGAAAACTGATAGTATGTCTGGTCAGAAATCGTAAGCTATCAGTTGTGTTCCGTCATCTTGCAACCCCGTGATAAAAGATTTTCTGTGCTCATGAAATATTATTATTTCCAAAACTATATGGAAATTGGCGCCCTCTCCGGTCAAATAAGACAAAATTAAAGACATAAAAATACAATATGACATACCAAAGTGAGACACGAATGGGGGAGATGAACCTTAGTGATTTCAAAATGATCGTAGAGCAGTTGAATAAGTTGTGTGACAGCGTGGATAAAGGGAATGAACAGTTGAATAAGTTGAGTGACAGCGTGGATAAGGGGAATGAAGAGATGTGTGAGCAGTTAGAATTAATGAAATTACATATAGTGGAGAAGTTGGAAACAATCAATGAAGTATTTACAGAGAAGCAAGAAAATTATAAAAGAACTGGGGGGCGCGAAGAAGAAGGAGGAGGAGGAGAAAGGGAGGTTGTAAGAGCACAAAGTGGAGATCATATGAATTGTAGTGAGATAGTACGTGATGCTGGGGGGCGTGTAGAAGATGAGATGGAGGGCAAGGTAGAAGAGAAAGGAGAAACGGATAAGGGAGAAGGTGAAACAGAAGGGCGTGAGAAAGCAGGTGATATGGCAGAAACTGAAGGAGAGGAAAAAAGTGAAAGAGAGGAGGAAGAAGAGAAAGGAGAAACGTATAACGGAGAAGGTGAAGTGGAAGGAACTGAAGGAGAGAAAGGAGAAGCAGATGAGGTTGGTCATGAGGAGGACAGTAGCAGTCAAGAAAAAGAGGTTAAAGATGAGGGTGAAAGTGCAGAGGAGTGAATCATGAAGAAGACAACATACTAGAAGAAGATTAGGTGAAGAAGAAACGGAGGAAGGAGAGAAAGGAACTGTTGAGCAAGATGAGACAGACAAGAAAGAAGAGGAGGAAAATGATGGAGGGAAGGAGAGAGAAACGGAGGAGATGGAAGATGAAGAGTACAAGGTACGGAATGACATGGCGGATGAAAAAAAGACGAGGTGGAAGGCAAGAGAAGGAGGAGGAAGACTAAGAGAAGAACAGAGAAAATGAAGCATGAAAGGTTGAAGAATAAGGGGGAAAGGAGTGATGCAAAAGATGAAGATAAAGTTCTCAATCTCGATAACTTCATGATTTTGGAACTTGTTGGTGATGGAGAACTAGTTTGCAACCAGTTTTGTAATACATATGATAATAATGATTTGAAGAATTATGGACATTCTGTTTTGAATGATCTAGTTGAAGTGTCACGAGATCATACACACGTTCCGAATGTAGGTTCTGCAGTAAGTGTAAATGTGACAGACGATGATGACAGTATTGGGTGGAAAGGGTTTAATCTGGATATTGATAGAGATGATTATTTATAATTCGAGATGGTAGCAACATCGACAAGAGCAGTGCAGATGATAAAAAGTGTGGAGATGGCATGTCTTTATCAAATGAACTCATTTCTTTAGCGCTTCGAGATTTAATATTGGAAAGTGGATTGCAGCTTGGTGGTGGGTTGGATTCAGAATAGTTACTTACTGCCTCAGAGTAACTCATAATATCAAGAGGCATGGATTAAGCAACACGTTTGAACACCAGATCCGTATGGTTCTTTAAACGACGATGAAAGGGAGGACGAGGATGATTGTGATAGCGAAGTGGACTGGCTTGATGACGATTATGTAGTTCCTTCTGAAGTAGTTGATAAGTTATTTTATTTGTATGTGATATGTTGGTTGTATATTTCATTTATGTTATTTTTAGCCTACTTTTCACATTTTGCAAAAATGAGGAAAAGTAGACTTATGAGATCGGGCAAATGTGTGTCTGTCTGTCTGTCTGTCTGTCCTTCTGTCTGTCTGTCTGTCTGTCTGGCTGTGTGTGTCCCCCCCCTATCAACTCCTAAACGGCTGCAGCAATCGAAACAAAATTTGGTAGGAGTAAAGATCTATACCTGAATATCTCACGGCCATATTTGAAAATGATGTCAGTGCTACCAACTGCTAAAAAATCGCAATTGAAATTTGAGCTCCATGTTGGATATCTTGGAAAGTATGAATGGGAGCTATTTCAAAATTGGCACACGTACAGATCATAATATTTCAGTTTAATTTCCAGGAGGCCAAACATGGCAGTGTTGCCAAAATGATTATAAGCCTCCTGATAGGTCCAATTTTTAAATGCATATAACTTCTGCACTATCAATTCGAATTCAACCAAATTTCGTATGTTGTATGTGTACATAACCAGATATGACTGAGCGTATTCTTAAGACCTACCAGGGATGCCAACTGTTGATAAATGCTCCTAATTTATTTTATTCAAATACCAATATATCAGAAAGTATGCAAGCCGACAGCTTTAAACTATGCACACGTGTAGTACCTGACATTCTATATTAATTTGGAGTAACTTATATACGTAAGTGCTACCAACATGATTCTAAGCCTGCTGACAGGTCCAACTTTAAATACATGTAACTTCCATACTATCATTTGGATTTCAACCAAATTTCGTATGTGCTATGTGTACCATAACAGATATGACTATGCGTATTCTAAGGATCAACCAGGGCTGCCAACTGTTAATATGTGCTGTCCCTATTTTTGTTACCCTAATATCAATATATCAGAAAGTATGCAAGCCAATAGCTCTAAACTTTGCACACGTATAGTATCTGGCATTCTAGACGAATTTGGAGTAACTAATATACGTCAGTGCTGCCAACATGATTCTAAGCCTGCTGACAGGTCCAATTTTAAAATGCATGTAACTTCTATACTAACTAATGGATTTCATTCAAAATTGGCACAACAATAGATCATATTATTTCAGATTATTTCTGACCAATACATGCATGACATTGTTGTCAACATGATTTTACGCGCGCTGTTAGATCCAATGTTTAACTGCATGTAACGTCCATGCTATTCATTGGACTTCAACCAAATTTTGTATTTTGTACCTTAAGAGATGGAACTAAGAATATATTCAGTCATCAGGGCTGCCAACTGTAGTGCTCTATTAGGATACATTATGCCAGGTATACAGTATTTCGAACTAATTGGAAATTTCGATATTAGCAACTTAATTTCGTCATTATTCTAGATAGGTTCATATTCTGTAGAATAATCATTGGCATGAAAAGTAGGCTGTATAGTTCTTCACGGAACTTCTTGTTATGAATGTGATCCTCATGTGTTACTCACGTATAAATCACATTGGGCCGAATTGTAACATGTGGTTACAGTGGCCAATTGTCACTGTTCAATCTCTTAGATTATAGGTTAAGGTTATAGCATGGCTACCGTTTTACTGATAGATCTTTGCAAAGAGTATTGAGCCTTGAGCCATGGTATTCCTTGTAATTATCTAGTAGTGACGTGGGATGGGGCCATGAACCATAGAGTGACTCCAGTATTTTATTTCTATTTTGATGCTGTTTTGTTTTTTATATATCTTTGATTATTTTTTATTCCATGCTGTAAAAATATTTGTTAGAGTATCTGTTTAGAAAATCTATGGAGATTGTAGGAAGCCATGCTGGAAGATTGCTTATAAATTATGTGTTAGAGATGTGATTATTGGGTGTGAAATAAATAATATGTTATGTTTTAAAGAGGTAAGAGATTGGTTATAAGAAGAGAAGTGTTTAGGAAATGTATCCCTTATGGTGATAATTGCCACTACCCCCTATCTGAGATACATATTACATTTGTCGTACCAACGTGGCGCAAGAACACATATTACAATCCTGAGCAGGGGGATGACAATTCATAGGGAGCGCGTGGGTCGCGGTAAAGCTCTGCTCTGGATGTTCTGCCAACCAATGAAGAATTAATTTTAGCACTACGGTTCCGTAGTTGGCATGAACGCTGACATCAAACCGACTGGCGGAAGCGGGAATAGTCTGTTTTGATTGATTTTCCTCGTGGTGTTGTTGGTTGTTTTGATTTGTTCGGTGTTTTAATTATTTATTTGAATTTAGAGTCAATCATGCCCCTGCAAGGGAGGAAAAATTGCCAAGCACCGGGATGTAAGAATTATAATGATAATAAGAACAATACGGCAATTTTCATCTTCCTGGAGTTGACCATGTGTAAAACTAGTGGGCAGTATGGACTACTCTCGAATAAAAATATATAGAGAATAAATGTGTGCATTTCATCTCTTGTTTATTTTCTTACCCATTCTCCTTTGCATTGCAATAAAATTTGTGGTTTAGGGCTACAGGGAGGGGTGGGTGGCAGCAGGCATGCTAGGCAAAAAGTGAGGTTATGGCAATATAGTGTGCATTTGGACAGTTACCTTTATATTCATCGAATATCCCAACAATTCTGTATAGTAGAGAGCAATGTTTAATTAGCCTATAGGTGAATTAAGCTCTAGAACGGCATAACTGTGTCCTTCGTGACAAATCTATTGCCAACATGGATATATAACAAAATGTATTATTTTCCTATCTGGTCGTATATTTCAGCGCCTAGCGAAAAGCGCAGTTATGTTTGTGTTATTTTCATGAAAATCAATAGCTCATCGCAGAACATACTGTTCAATTACGTGTAAGAAAGGCTACTTTCATATGGCGTTTTACTCTTTATGTTGCCAGACTTGCCGGAGCAGTACATAGCCTCAGGCGTTGCTTTCTCTCGGAAATTCTATAACCAAAAGTGACGAATCTTTTATAGCTTACATGATCCTTGATCCTGAGCCTCGTCCCAGTGTCACCACAAGAGTTGGCAGACGAGTGACATTCCCTCGTCGTTTCCTTAGCGTTACCACTGTGGAGGGAGTGTGGGGAGGCCATGAGCGAAGAGCTCTTTGGAGAACTTAGAGTTCATTGATTGATTCTTTACTCTGTGCTTGTTTTGTGTGCTAGTAGGGGAGTAGTGGTGCTTCTGCCTCCCCCCACCACTACTCCCAATGCGAGCCGATAACTCCCGAACCCGTGGTCGGAGATTCACGAATGAAGTGTCGTTGGACTCGGGATGACGGGGGCTTTGCTATAGACCACTCGTTATATTTTAGAAAAAAAAATTGAAATTTTTTGTTTTCGAAAATAGGCGATAGTTTGAAAACCAAACAGGATAGAACGTTGTGCCATGGCTCAAACGAATGGTCTTTATGACCTTTATTTTCTATAATAAAACTTTTTTATATTTTTTTGAAAACACTCGAATTTTGAAAATCCTATATTTTGGAAACTAGGAACTCTACAAATAAAATTGTTTGACGTAAATCAATGGTCCCTACCCCATCTACCCCCAAAATAAATTTCAAGTCTCTAGGATGAAAACCTGTAGTAGTGTGGTAGTGGGGGAGCTGCTCCACTTAGCAAGTGGTGAGCCCCTGCGACCTTGGAATGGAAGGAGTCATGCTAGGAAGGCGTGCTTCGATTCGTTGTTTTCGTCTCGTTGTGCTCTTTACGGAAATGTAGGTGTCGAAAAGGTGAAAATCTGGAAACACGGTTTTTTTTGGGGGGAAAACCGTGATTTTAAACTTTTTGCTATATCTCGCGAACCAATCATGCTAGAGGCGTGTACGACGGGTTCAAGGACTCGGGCTGACGTCCTCTTTGCTATGGACCACTCGTTATAATTTTAAAAAAATTGGAAACTCGATTTTGGGGTAAACACGTGTTTTTTGTGATTTTGCCTATATCTCACGGACCAATAACGCTAGAGACGTGTACGAGGTGTCCTAGGACTCGGGCTAACGCCCCCTTTCGAGTGTGGTAGATATTTTTTCCAAAAAAAATTCACAAAGGGCCTAACGCCATACATGTTGAAATTTTTTTTTCTCTTTCTTTATCTGTTTATAATGTTTATGAAGCATGGTGGTTGAGAGAGACGATACGACTGGGTGTGTGTGTTTCAACGAACCTGTCGCTGACCACGGTGGCTGTGTTCAATAGAACAATCGCTATTTCGACGGGTCGGTTTATGACAGAGCGAGGGTGCGTTTTTTTCACACTGTTTACCCTCGAAGGGGATTATTGACGTGTAAACGGTGATGAGAACTTGGTTCTATGTTGGTCGAAGCGAGTACAGAAAACAAACTTGCAGACGAGCAGGAGGTGAATGTCTTTTGAGCTTATTGGAAGGCGTTGATCTGACTTGACAACAGGTGCAATGGAAAAATGATCATGACGCTTGAAGGTGAAATAATCTGACCATCGTGGTGGCAGGGAAGAACGAAATGCATGTGAACACATGTGAAACCACATGAGGGCTAAACCAGTTACATCCTGTTTGCTTCGTACGTGACAAAATGCAAGTTCATGTGAAATTTGATCTACCGCAGGCGTTCACCTTGGGTGTTAGCTGTCCACGTGCACGATAACTGTTAACAAGTTACATCCTGTTTTGCTTCGTACGTGACAAAATGCAAGTTGACGTGAAATTTGATCTGTCACAGGTGTTCACCTTGGACGTTAGCTGTCCACGTGCCTGATAACAGAATGTTCAAAGCGTGGGAAAAAAAAGATTATACATGCAACGTAACATATATAAAGACATGTCGTTATCATTTCCACTCTCACTTAGGTGACTACCTTTGAACACACTGCGTTGCATGAAACCCCTGGTCTTGTTTAACAGTTTTGGTGTTAGTGGAAAATACTTAACCTTGTTGTGGGGTAGGTATATATTTATTCATTTATATATTTATTGATTTTTATATAAATAAAAGCAATTATTTTTGATTGTTAAAGTTATAATTAAATGTTTATTTATTTGTTTGCAGATAACGTGTATAGCCTACCTGTCGTGTGTCTGTGAGAAATATATTAAAGAAAGAGAAAGACAGACAGCTAGAAGAGGAAACCATTTCCACACTAGCCCACGAGACGGGAATATAGCAAAGCATTACACGTCAAGGTGAGATTTGTCTTTTTTATATATATAACCTGTTTGATTTTGTTTTGTTTATGAAATGCATAAACTATATAGAATGGATATACTTATGGTGGTTTATTTTATTTATTTTTAGAGTGTTGGAAAACGCTTGACCTCTGTTGATAACCAGGAACGCGTGTGTTTGAGGCCATTGTTCAGTAGTCTACAGCTGAAAACTCAGGTGAGAGTGTTCTTTCAAAATAATGTCTTTTACTGCTGCGGATACGTTAACTTGGGAACCCCTAAACAGTTGTTTCAAATCGCGTGTGTGCTCTGGCCGCGTAGTAAATGTTAGAAAAAGTTTGATTCCCAAAGAATTTTTAGAATCTTGTTTTAAAATTTTTAAAATTGAAATTTGTACAGTGCAAAGGTTGCATACGGCTTTAAAGGTGAATACAGAACTGGTGTGCGATTTCATATATAAAAAAGAAGGACGTAGAGCATAAAGAGACATTTTATATTTGCAGTAAAATGCAAGAGCTTTTGATAGCCGATAATCTGAACGAATGGTATCAAAGCCATGTGGTGAATACCTTGCTATCAAAATTTGATAAACTGCAACAAGGACCGAGTGGCCTTGCCTTAGACAAAATTCATCATTTACAAATCAACATTTGTCATTTCAATCCGTTGAATGCTGGGTCTAGCTATATTAAAACACCGCCAGCCATAGCTTCGAAAAAGGCTGTGGTGAATATTGAAAATTTTGATGATGAAGGTTTTCTGTGGGCTGTGGCTGCGTATTTGCAGCCAGCTCAAGATCGTAATGTTAACAGACCAGCAAAGTACAAGGCCAAGTTTGATGAATTGAAACAAACTTTAAATTTAACTCGAGAGTCGTTTCCTATGGACTTAACCGAGATCCATAGGTTTGAACAAGATAACCAGGACTTTTCGTTCATGGTGTATGGTCTTGATGGTGATGAGATTGTGGGTCCCCTTTATGCCACAAAAGAACCGAAACGACACCACATTCATATTTTATATCTATCTGAGGGGGAGGTGAATCACTATTGCCTAATTAAAAGCCTGAGTAGATTGCTAAGCAGACAAGTGTCTAAGCACACTGGTGTAAAACATATTTGTGATCGATGCTTGCAATATTTTAAAACCCCTACGCTTTTGGAACGTCATAGGGCATATTGTCTTACTCAGGAAGCGGTGAGATTGATATTGCCACAAGGGGACAAGGCTGTGTTAAAGTTTAAGGACATTCACAAGCATGACACTGTCCCCTATGTGGTGTATGCAGATTTCGAAGCTCTCACCACACCCATGGCGGGATGTGAACCAGATCCCACCATCAGCTCAACCACACCCATTCAAAAACATGAACCCTTTGCCATAGGATTTAATGTGGTGTGTGCCTATGACCCCACGCAATCCGTTTACAAATACCGTGAGGGGCCAGATTGTGCCAAATGGTTCTTGGATGAACTTGTCAAGTTGGCTCATGATGTACAGTAATTCCTGGACCACCCAGTACCCATGAGTCTATCTCCAGAACAGCAGCAGCAGTATGAGCATGCCACGACATGCCATATTTGCGAAAAGCCTATTTTAAGTGGAGAGGAAAAAGTCAGAGACCACTCGCACTTTACGGGGGAGTTTCATGGAGCTGCGCACAGCAAATGCAATTTGAACTTTCCAGCTCCTCGTTTCATCAGTGTCTTTTTCCACAATCTGGCGAATTATGACATTCAGTTTTGGATTCGTGAATTGGGTCATGTCAACAAGGGCTCGTTTACCATTATTCCCCAAAACCATGAGCGTTTTACAGCCCTGACATGGAGGTTGAGCGACATTAGCATTCGATTTTTGGATTCCTTTAAGTTTATGGCATACTCGCTAGACAGCCTTGTGAATGGCTTGAATGAGGAGGAATTAAAAAATACTAGAATGCATTTTAATGATCCTGAGCAATTTCAATTGTGCATTCGGAAAGGTATATTCCCGTATGATTTCTGCAACACCTGGGACGTGTTAAAGCAAAGAAAACTCCCACCACAAGAGAAAGTTTACTCGAAACTAACACGCAGTACCGTTTCCGATGAAGACTATGCACATGCATGTCAAGTTTGGCGAGTGTTTGGCATGAAGACGCTAAGTGAATATGCTTTGCATTACCTAAAACTGGATGTATTGCTGCTCACTGATGTGTTTGAAAAATTCCGTAACTTGTGTCAACACATTTATGGTCTTGACCCGGCTCACTATTATACGAGTCCTGGGCTCTCGTTCGATGCCGCTTTGAAATACACTCAAGTGGAATTGGATTTACTCACTGATGTAGACATGGTTCTATTTTTTGAAAAGGGCATTCGTGGCGGCTTTGTGTCGCTTAACCAACGCCATGCCGAAGCGAACAATGTCTACATGCCTGATTATTCACCAGACAAACCAGAATCGTACTTAATGTACTATGACGTGAATAATTTGTACGGTTACGCCATGAGTCAGCCTTTGCCCTATGGGAAGTTTGCTTGGCTGACAGACAAACAAGTGTCAGAATTTGATGTGAACATGGCTAGCCAAGAAACAGGCCGTGGATATGTGCTAGAAGTGGATATTGAATATCCCTCATCCTTGTATGATGAACATGCCGATTTCCCATTCTGCCTTGAGCAAATGGTCCCCCCTGACAGTAAAGTGAAAATTGAAAAACTCATGGGCACACTTTACAACAAAAATCGGTATGTGCTACATATTCAAATGTTGGTGCAATGCCTCGCCCAAGGCTTGGTGTTGAAGAAAATCCACAGGGGTATTTCTTTGCTCAAAAGCATGGCTTGAGCCATACATGCGACTCAACACAGAGCACCGACAAATGGCAACACAGCAGTTTGAAATTATTTTTTTAAAATTAATGAACAACTGCATCTATGGCAAGTCTATGGAGAATGTCCGCAGATACCGTGACATTAAATTGGTGAATGTCTGGGAGGGGTGGTGGGGTGCCCGGCGATACATTGCCAAGCCAAATTTCAAATCGATCAAAATTATCGATGAGGATTTGGCTACTATTGAAATGAGTAAGACCAGCGTCACCATGGATAAACCCATTTACTTGGGTCAAGTCATTTTAGACTTTTCTAAATCGGTCATGTAACGATTTCACTATGAGTTTGCCAAACGCCATTTTGAGGACGTCTCTCTTTTGTATATGGACACGGACTCATTCATTTACCACATTCGCCACTGCAACCCCTATGACGTCATGAGGCAACATAGTGACTGGTTCGACACCTCTTGCTATAGTGCTGACAACGTGTTTCAGCTGCCCATAAAAACAAGAAGGTAATGGGCGTTTTAAAAGATGAATGCGGTGATTCCATTATGACGGAATTCGTAGGTTTGGCCTCAAAAATGTATGCTTATCGCACACTCGACTGTAAGGAAGCCAAAAGAGCAAAAGGTTAGGTAGGGCAGTGGTAAAATCGCTACGTGTAGACGATTACTTAGTGGTTTTACGCACTGGCAAAGCTATGTCTCATACACAGTGCAGGATACAATCCAGCAACCATCATTTGTATCTTGTGGAACAGAGAAAACGCACCCTCGCCTCCATGGATAACAAACGTGTGTGGGCTGATGACCTGCTCACCAGCCTGCCCTGGGGTTATGATCGCAAGGAGGAGGAGGTGTGATTTCACTGTTTAATCGTTTATGGGACATAGCTTTATGTAACTTGTAGATTTAGTATTCTGTAAATATTGGTTTCTGCCATTGTAAATAGTAGATTTTGTAAATAGTGGCAACCCACTTGGACCTTTTGCTCTTAAAAAAAGTTCTATGCAACCTTTTTTATTTTTATTTTTGATTGGTGAATGGTTTGATTCTTTTAAGCTGTACAAAGTTTTTTTTATTGTAAATATGAAATAAGTAAGATTTCTAGTAACTTTAATAACTAGTATTTAATTATTTTTCGTAATGTAAATGATAAACTAAAAAAGTTTTTTTGGGATGAGTGTGCATGTCGAGAATGTGCTTTTGGGAATAAATAAAGTGGTTGTGTTTGTTCCCAAAGACAGGTGTGAATGTATGAGTGGAGAGAGAAAGCTGGTGTGTATGGTTGACCAGAGCAAACACGGAGAGGTAGGTTGAGTGGGTGGGGAGGGGGTAAATGGTCACTTATATACTCATTTTGTTATGTCATTAGTTTTGTTTTTCATTGAAATGTGGCAGACAATAGACATTATTTTTATAAAAACAGTCTTACCTGCAGTAGTTGTAGACCTCGACGTTTCTCCAAACACGCATCAACACATTGCAGAATTATCAAGGTCAAGCACTTGCATCAACATCATTGTCAAATCTCAACTTTCGACATACACCAAATGGAAAAATGTGAAAACAGATAAATGGAAAGTCTATGTTTCCATATCATTAAAAAACGCAAAACTTAAAACGAACATTAAAAAAAACTGGAAATGACCATATGTGAAATATGAAAATTCAAAAACTTCAAACGGTCATTGTTTAAAAAGTGTCATCAGCAAAATGGAAAAATCCATATCATCAAAAACGTTAAACTTGAAACGAACGTTTTCAAAATCTGTAAATTGCAAAATAACAAATGGCAGTGTGTGAATTCATCATGTGTGAAATGTGTAAAATGAAACATAAGCCATCAACATCACGATTTCTTAAAATTAAAAATAACAAAACATCGTCCTCTGGTAAACCTTTGTTTTTATTTCATAGTCATAGTGAATTGACAAAAGTAAAATAGAATACAAACAAATCCCAATTCCTCACTCCTCAATGTTTACGTCCATGCATCATCAACTTTCCTTTCATAGCACTCATGACAATCAGGGCTGTCATCCTTTCACCCACTGAGGCATCACTGGATGTGAAACGTTGTTTAGCTTTCTTCAATAACAATTTATCTGCCACATGTCTTAAACCAGTATGACTATGGCGATAAGAAAGGTCATGTTCCTTGCATGCTTGATCCAAAAGATTAATGGGTACATCACCACGTTGTAAACGTTTTTCGAGACGAGTTCCAGGGCCGCAAAAAACGATAACCTGGAAGATGGATTTCGAAAGGTAAGTATTGAATCACTTTGTCAATGACGCCATTGCCAGTACAGGTCTGGCATATCCTTTTCCATCGATGGTAAAAAGGTTTGGTCTTCCTCCTCCTCTGTGGACGATGTTTGTGTTTGTTGTTGTTGTTGATTTTTCTCGCCATGACACCCGTGGAATGATTCAACAAAGTCTTTACATGGACTTTTATGACCGTGATACAGTTTCACTAGCTGGCAAGTCGCACACTGACGCATAGACGGTATTTTTGCCATGGCCACTTGCTTATGGTGATCGTAATCTGTACAGGGTTGCAATTCACTCAACACAGGGTCTTGAGTCCATGATTTTGGTACATGTTGCCAGATTTCTTTGACCGCGTTGGCGGCCACATAATAAATGAACGACTTGGGCAGTGCCAAGAGTTCCTCTTTGGTAAAACTGTCTAGTTTCTTTTTGCACACAAAGAACTTGCCGATGGCTTTGTCCGTAGCATTGCCTTTCTCCATGGTATCACGTGCTGTAGATGTTTACACGTCGCTTGTAGAAATTTCACGGGCGTCATTCACAGGTAAATCTTGAGTTATAATTTTGTTTAACAACTCCCAGCAGGCATGGGTGGTTAACCAATGAAAGAGATGCCACGCATGCGATAGGGCTGTGTGGATAATGTTGCCACAGGAACAAGTATCCATGAGCGTTTGCAGGGAGGGGCAGCCCAACTCCATGAGGTCGATACATTGGCAGTAAGATGCCAAAAATGGTTGCAACCATTGACGTTTTTCATTACCTTTCACAAATACCACATTGGCCGAGTACAAGTGTGCTTTCATGACCTCATCCAAATATTTATAGGAAATGGTCCCCTGATTCCCGTCTAGTTGCCTATGATTTTCAATCCACTGAGTTTGTTTACGGTCTTTTTCACACAACAAATCAAAAGCATGGGGTGGTTTAAATAGCAAATGCGTAGCTTGCGATATCCAAAACGTGGTACAATCGATCATGGCCACTTGTTTAAATATAAATTTGTTGTCACCAATTTTAAACCCTTGGCAAACCACAATGAGTGTGCGCAACATGTTGATGCTTGCCTGGACCAAGTTAAACTGACGACTGACTGACGATCAGGTGGGATCATGACATGGGCTTACCTGCCATGCTAGTTTCAAATTGAGGTTAGGGTAGGACAGAGGGACATGCAAAAATAAGAATTTAAGAATTACATCATTTTATTATCATAACACGTCTTACAGGCTTTTGTCATTTTTGGATAAGGACGATAGCAACTGATACAACAATAGTCTCTTGTGTTTGTAACGTCCATAACACCGATGATGTCCCAATGTCTCTCAACTAGGCGTTTTTGATGGTGAGCTGCTTACCGAAGCACCATGGATACCATACGGTCCACATGTATCGTAACTTGTTTTTTTTTTCATCACCCAGAGACACAAGTGAGGGATAGCTTGAATGACAGGGTAAATTTCCCACTTTCATTCTGCACAGGTAGGGGCAGGTGGGTGAACAGCGCTGATGTTCCTGCATGGGTTCATCGCCCTCCTGCCATTGGTCTATGATGATGGGACAAAAGGCACATTTCACTTCATCTCTTGTTTTTAAATAGTAGAATCCAGCGGCCGCCAAGGCTTGAGGGTTTATGAAAGGCACCGGTCACGTAGCAAACGTCTTGAAACGTTGTTCCTCAGAGTTTAAATTCATGGATGTAACGTCTCTTGAGGCTTTAAAGCAAGACATGACTGAGCGGCTTGACGTGGGATGACCTGTTATTTATACACTCGTCACTTGGTTGGATAGTGGATAATAGTTGACTTGTTTGTGATGAATAATCAAACAGTAGGCCGTGGTATTGGCTGGTACATTGTCATGCGTTTCAAAATCTAGTCGAATGTCGATATTGGATGGCTTGACAGACTCTTCCAGGTAAGAACAGTCAAAGACAATCAGTGGCGCTCTTGCCTTAAACGCTTGGGGTAGTAGCATGGGGCCGTTCTCTTTTTGATAATACGACCATCGAAATTTAGAAAACAAGTCGTACAGAGGGCCAAACTTATTTTTTGAAAAATCCAAATCCAGTCCTTCATAGGGAAACACAGCTCCGTTGAGGAAAAGACGTGCATTTCTCAATTGCAGGTGATCAAATTGCGTGGCATCTTTGGTTTGTTGATACTTGCGATTCGTTTGAAAACCCACGATCAGGTAGAGAGGTCTCTCTGTATAGCGAGCTGTTTTTACAGACCAACTGTGTGTGTTGGTGGTGGGCAATAGCGGATACTCATGGAGTGCACAGCTTCTAAATTCCATGGGTAGAGGCATATCTCTCTTTACCATTTTGAGTATGTCCAGTTGTTTGCTATCTTCAAGGGTCACATGGGGGACTTTCCATAGCAAGCGTTGTAGTTGAATTTTTGAATCAATGGGGGCATTGTCGACTCCCTTGAGTGCATTATTATCACTCCTGTCTCTCACTAGATAAAGCACTTGCCATGCGTTGGTGATCTTCGGCAAAGCCTAAAATCAGTTTAAGAGGTAAATATCCAGTAAAGGTCCCATCGGTGTGTACCATTCAGTCATTGGTCGAGTCAGGACACCAACCTGCCATGCAAAGTGTTTTACCTTCTTCCTCACTATAAGAGGGGTATAGTTTCATGACTCTGGAAATGCCCACATTTCGAGTGCTATCCACCACGATATCGTTAATGACATACCGCACTTCAGAAAACAGAAAGGCCAAATCATGGTTGGCCAACTTGGATGTGGTGGGTGTAGAGCCATCGGCTTTGGTGAGCCGACCTTCAATCTGAATGACACTTTCATGCGGTAGGGTGTAAATATCTTGGTTGTTGATAACAAATTGAATTTCATCATTGTTATTGAGTCCAGGTGTTTGAGCTTGATAGGAATGGAGATCAATTCTTACCACTCCAGGTTGCTCCTCGATGCGGTTCGCTATCTCTAGGATAGAATTCATTATGAGGGTTGACGTGGTAACCCAAATGCTGTAAAATCTGCTTGCCTTGAGATGTTAACGTGTATTCACGTCGCAAACAACTAATACCATTCCTAGACGGTGTTGTTGCTTTATACACAAACTTCATAGTGGCTTTAGCACCAACTTGTAAGTCACTGGTGTGGTAGAATCTAGATCAATGAGTTGTTGATCTCTATTGATCAGTCTTAATGTTATATTACTAATACTATCGACAGCCACAGAATGAGAAAGCACCACTGGAGGGTTTTCACGAATAATATACCCATTGGGCGATGTCACAATAAAGTCATAAAGCGAATGCGATGGTTCTTGATTGGTGTACACTTGGCTAATAATATTACACGTCACCGACACATGATGGTCCTCAATAAATTTCACTTCATGGTCCGATTCATGTTTTTGCTGGGATCCAACACACGTGGTTTAAATCCTAGTAATGGACCAATGGAATCGGGGTGTGTTTTAAAGTCAATGTTGAATGTGGAGAAAATACTGCAGCGATGAGTGTTGGTATTGCCTACAAGTTCAAACTTGTGCGTTCCATCGAGAAATGACTTTAAACCATATTGATTGATCAACACCACATAAATGTGTTCATAAATGTCATCGATCGTGTATCCGCCAGAGTTCAAGGTAAGCACAGAATCATCATAGTAAAACTTGTTGTTCACATTTTCACGTATGTTGTATATTCGATTGTACGTTTCAAGAGAAACAAGTCCTAAACCATAGGGTTTTTCACTCAATTCGATAGGCGGTTAAAAGTCTAGGCTGACTTCAGGTCCACGTCCATGCAGTGTAAACGTTTTACTTTCTGCCGACATACTGGTGGCGTTTTTGCTTATGCTGCGTCTTATATAAAAAAATTAAACACAAACGTCCACACTGTTGGCTGTTAAACGTTTGCTCTCGTTTCACATTATAATATATCTTGATCCTATTTCCAAAATAGGTCACTAGTTCCATGGGCGGAGGCAAATTCCCAAAACTGTCAAAGTACCATACCATGGATCCCTCTTTGACATAAGCTACATAATGCGTTCCTGGTCCTCGGTGATCATCCAAATTGACAACAGCACATTCCTGTTTCCAGGGTCGTGGGGGTAATTGGTTTCGCATAAACACACCTCGAAAATGAGAAAGCTTTAGTTGTTTAGCATAGCTTTCCACTTGTTGATGCGTCAGGGCATGTCTTGCTATGGCTGAGGTTAATTTTTTTTTAATACTTCGAAATGGTGAAATCCCAAATCCTTGTTGATAAAAGGCTGGCTTTAAATTGGCATTTCTAGCCCCCATGGCAATCGCTTCCATCGTTTCATTGTGTCGCTGACTTTCTTTGAGTTGTTGCTTGCCCTGCTGCGCGGCTTTAATGGTTTTCGCCACAGCACTGGCACAGCCCAAAAGTGAACCCAGAGCAGCCAAACCGGCAAATAATGCAGGTAAAAATCCCGCTCGTTTGGGGACGGGAATAACTCTCCCTTGGTTTGAAACCTGTCGCCGACGTTTTGTAATAACATGTCTCTGTGCTGCTCGAAAGGCTTTCCTTATGGTCAATACATTATTTTTTCTTTTTTTCTTTCGCAAGGGCTTGTCCACGAATGTCTTAAGCCCAGGCTTTGCCAAGGACAAAGTCCTTTTTTTAGTCTTTCTCACCGCATACCTTTGTTTCACCATGATGATGACCAACAACCTTTCACAAGAAAGTTTAAATCACAACTAACGTCAGATGGTTATTTCATGGCTGTATATTCCAATTCCACATAAAGTGGGAAATCGTTTATGGTTTTTCCCGCTTGCTTTTCATCCCATGTCAACATGAGATGAAAGGATAATTCGTCACCTGCATTGACCATTTCATGGTTATGGATCAGCATCCTATGACCATTTATCTTTATTTGTAAATGGTTCTCATCAGGTATGGCATATTTGATGTGAATGGTTCCATCATAGTGTAATCGATAGTGGCTTAAACCCTAAGCAAGCACATAGGTCAAGTGCTGATCATGAACTAGCGGTAAATGGTTTCTCTCATTCACAGGGTTTTCATTTGTCAGATACACTAAAAATACAGATGGGATAAATTTATAAAGCCTTTTCATTTCATAGGTCACGTAACGCTTGGTACAGACATCGTCTTCGTCTTGTGGGTCTTCCACGTGAATAATCCGATGGTGATTAGCGCTATAGCCATTCACCGTAAGCTGGGGCACTTTGTCTTAAAACTCATACACTTTGTTATCCACATACTTTTTCGTAGTAACGTCTGTAGACACTTGAGGATGTTTTACATGGGTTAACCGCTTTCCCTTAAAGTCATAATCTCCCTGTTTTGTGCGTGGCACTACTGACCTATCCACATAGTGTTTATTAGCAGGATCTGTTTCTTGTTTAGGATCATGTATGGGAACAGGCCTAGCTTTGGCCATCAACGCACGTCCAAAGACATCCATCGTCAACCTGTAGTACCAGTCTACTGTTTCTATGACAAGGCTCGGTGTCCTGTATATAGACAGCCTGCTAGCCTGTCTAAGCCTTAGTTGAAATGAAGATTATTAAGCAGCAAGAGTCATTCCCCGTGGGGGACATGGTTTCCCATCTCTGTCCCACATCACGTGAACAACGCCATGGTTCACTGTTTCCATCTTCCATTCGCTGCATCATTGTGGGACCTTCCGGCTGTGGAAAGACCAATCTTTTGCTGACACTTATTGCAGCGCCCAATGGTCTGTGTTTTCAAAATATTTATATTTTTGCAAAATCTCTCTACCAACCCCTCTACGTGTTTCTGGATCAAGTCATGTCTGGATTACAAAAAGAGAATATGGGTTATTTTACATTGTCCACGCAAGAAAATGTTATTTCACCGGATGAGGTAAAGCCTGATTCACTCATGATTTTCGATAATGTATCCACTGAACGACAAGGTATCATTCAAAGCTATTTCAGCATGGGTCGACACAAACATATCGATTGCTTCTATCTTGGACAAACGTATTCTAAAATGTCCAAAGAGTTGATTCGTGACAATGCCAAAGTCATTGTTTTATTTCGCCAGGACGAGAGGAACAGTCGTCACATTTATAATGAACATGTGAATCCGGATATGACCTTTCAAATGTTTACAGAATTGTGTGGCAAGTGCTGGAACACACAACGTCATGCCTGTTTAGTGATTGACAAACAAAGTGAACTCAACCAAGGGCGGTATCGCTTAGGGTTTGATCATTTTATTGCTATTTAAGGCCCTGTATCATTCCCTCTCAAGTCATTTGTCACGACATCATGGCGTTAGCAGAGAGTCAATTAAAAAGCATATTATTAGAGCAAAAAATACTATTCGCCAAAAGTTTTATCAATTGAAACGATCGTTTGCCGATCATGCTTTGTTTATTCAACAACATTTAGCACCTCCGCTAAAAGCCATGTTGAAACCCTCTTTCAAGCCATCTGAAACGCTACCCACCGTTTCACAAGCCACTCAGACGCAACACGAGGACCCTGAGGAAGAGGAAGAGGAACAGGAAGATTTAACTAGTGTTAGCGAAGTTGAGGATAATGAGGAACAAGTGTTTACGCCTCAAAAAAAGGCATCACCCCTTGCAGAGTTTTTAAGAAAAAGGAAATCCTTGGCCATGGTCGAAACCCCTTGCCCTTCCAGATCGTCTCCATTTTCACAACTCTAGGCCACCCCTCAACATAAAGCTCAACTGAAAAACATTTTAATAAAATATTATGGATCAACACTGGAACCCTATTTCACCAATCTATTTATTGGAAACACAGATACCACATATGGCGTTCGCTATGAGGATGATAGTTTTAAAATTGGTGATTCATCGATTAAATTTGGTCGTACTAAAGCTGTCATTAAAAAGATCAACTATAAATTAACACCAGGACTGTTAAAGCTGCTATTCTCTCGGACTCCCTCTTACCAAGATTATACGCCAGAGGACCTTGGTAAATATAAATCCATTTTATTGGACACCCATGCCCACAAAAGACAGTATGATCCCACTCAACAAGTGAATGCCAATATATCTCAAAAATATAAAACCATCATTGCAAAAATGTTCCCCACCAGTCAAAGTGGTCGTCGTAAAGTGTCCGCTTCGGGACTGACATTTAAACCATTAAAACCCCTTGTGGATGTTACCTACTGGCACAATCCAAATAAACTCGTCCAGCGACTACAGCTGTTGCATGCTTCACGTCAAGCCGGCCATACTGGTCACGATTGGGAAATTCAAGAAATTGAACAGGAACTTCGAAATGCCAAAATTATTGTTTAAGCCCTCACCCATTAAAATGGGTATTGCTCACGAGTTGCATCGTCCAGCTAGACGTCACTATCAGCGACTCAAGGTGATTTCACGAGGTGTGGATGAACTTTGGCAGGCTGACTTGGTTGAAATGATACCCTATGCTAGCGTTAACGACGGTGTACGCTATATGTTGACCGTCATTGATGTCTATTCCAAAATGGCCTTTGTTGAACCTGTGCGTCGCAAGTCTGGTCCACTAGTTACCAAGGCCTTTCAACATATTAGTCAACACTCCAAACGTCAACCTCAGCTGCTACAAACTGACCAGGGGAAAGAATTTTTCAACAAGGATTTCTCCAGTTTTCTCAAATCTAAGGATATTCACCATTACACCACGTACAGCAACCTCAAAGCCAGTGTGGTCGAGCGGTTCAGCCGAACATTGAAAACCCATATGTGGAAAGCGTTTACCGCTCAGGGCACGTATCGCTGGTTGGACATGTTACCTGAGCTAGTGTCACGTTACAATGACACCAAACATAGAACGATTGGGACCAAGCCACGCCTCGTGACCAAAAATATTCAGCGATTGGATAAACTGTTTAACCCCATAAAAACAGCCGATCCTAAACGTCACCGACTGAACATTGGGGATTTTGTTCGTGTGAGCAAATTTAAGTCTGCCTTCAATAAGGGCTACACGCCTCAGTGGGGGACTGAACTATTTCGAATTCGTCAAGTCAACTTGGACACTCCAGTCACCTATTTACTCAAGGACCTCAACCACCAACCCATAATAGGTTGATTTTATCTCCATGAACTTCAGAAAACAGCATTTCCTCAGCATTATCTTGTGGAAAAAGTGTTGAAACAAAAAGGAAATAAACTCTATGTCAAATGGTTAGGGTTTAACTCTGCGTTTAATTCTTGGATCAATAAATTACATGTTGTGTGAACCTGTGCAATTTTTAATGTATTTATTCACACATGTTGTACACTACCTATAGCTCTATGTGTACAGTCCTCAGCTCCACATAATTCTTTTTCTTTCCACCTGTGTTCTCTCTTACATTACCCCTCCCCCTCTCCCTCCCTTCACCTCCCACCACTGCTGTTCGCAGCTCTTGCCTATCTATTGGTTGTGACATCATTCCGACAAGTTGCATCATACATTTTACTGATTCAGCGATTCCCACGCTTTGAATATTCTGTTATCAGGCAAGTGGACAGCTAACGTCCAAGGTGAACACCTGTGACAGATCAAATTTCACGTCAACTTGCATTTTGTCACGTACGAAGCAAAACAGGATGTAACTTGTTAACCGTTATCGTGCACGTGGACAGCTAACACCCAAGGTGAACACCTGCGGTAGATCAAATTTCACATGAACTTGCATTTTGTCACGTACGAAGCAAACAGGATGTAACTGGTTTAGCCCTCATGTGGTTTCACATGTGTTCACATGCATTTCGCTCTTCCCTGCCACCACGATGGACAGATTATTTCACCTTCAAGCGTCATGGTCATTTTTCCATTGCACCTGTTGTCAAGTCAGATCAACGCCTTCCAATAAGCTCTGTTCGCTTTTGCGAATGTTTTTTTTTTGTAGGCTATGTTTCCCTTACTGTGTGAAACACACGTTCAATTTTTCTGCCCCATTATTTTTATTTTCGTTAATTGCAGTCTGAACGCGGTGTTCTGATTTATTTATTTTATTGGTGTTTCAGTTTAATTGTTTTTCTGTATTATTCATGTCAACTTACCTTTTTTTCTGAAGTGTCTTTCTAGACGCACCATATCGTCACACTTTCTCATGAGGTACTGTGCTCTCCCCAGCGGCAACGCTCGCAATGTGCATGGGGCTGTGCTTTGATTGGCTGCTTTTTCACCCCTCCTTCATTCTGGAAGATTCGGCGCGCTGACGTCACTACCGCTATATAACCTTAGGTCCATCGGCCTATGTGTTGACTCTCCACCTTCACTCACTTGCTACTACAAGCTTGCCGGGGGTCATTACCCTCTGGTGTCACGGTCTTGCCGAAGGCCCTGCGTCACGTCAACACGGAGTTAGGCTCCAGGCCAACCTTTGCTCCAGCTGGCGGCTGGGCATTTTCTACAAACGCTGTACTCAGTTCAAGTCTGCCTAATGAAAAGACAACTTCTCGAACCAGCGGAGATGTTAATACCAAGAAACATCTCACTGCTGGTCAACTCTCGTCATCACGACTGAACATCGCCAAAACCTTGGCTCTGAACCAGCGCCTCCGGAGTGTGGGCGCATTAACCACGATCATCAGCCCTGTGCGGGCAAACAGAACTGCTACTTCAAAGCATCAGTCCCTTGCGGACCAACCAACTGTTTCCAGCCAAGGGTTTGCTGGTCTATAGAAAGGGTTATGTATTTTCACCTCATTGAAAGGTGGTATCATATTCATTCATTAAGAGTTCCTCGTTTAGGTATTTATAATTATGTCTCTCTTTTTATGAACAATATAAATTTTTAATCCCTCATAAGGGAATTTTGTTAACCTTTTCCGTTTCCTGGAGAAACTTGCAAATTTGCATTTTTATTATTCTTCTTGTTAATTCTTAAACTATATTTATTAGAAGTAACTTTATACGCTGTTTAAAAAATATTGCATTTTGAATTTGCATTTTTATTATTCTTCTTGTTAATTCTTAAAACTATATTTATTAGAAGTAACTTTATATGCTGTTTAAAAACTTTAATAAACGCAAAGGCAAATTCTAATCTTTGGTCTCTTCCATCACCCAAGATTCAATCCCTGTGTCCGAAACCTTACATCTTTTCGAAATCCCTAAAAGGGTGCAGCACTCCCCTTTCCATGGTGCCGAAACCCGGGATCGAACCCAGAACCTTCATTCTGAGACCACAAATTCTATTCTAAAAAAAAACTTGTGCAATCTAATATTTTTCTTATACATTTCAGTATATCGTGGCTAGCGGAGGAGATCTGCGGGAAAGCGGAAACAATCCCAGCATATTACACAACTGGTTTCTTTCTGGAAAGCAGGTCTGTCTGGTGCCGCAAGCAGCTTTGGTAAGTGAGTTATTCCAACTTTCCAGCCATGCCAGTAATAATAGATGATAAACTGTTAAACTCTCGGGCGGCCTACAAAGGTCAACTCACCCGTTTTCAAAAATATTTAGCTACTCTACCGAAAGAGGAACAAAACCTTGATATTATATCTCAGCGTTTAAAAGCTTTTGAACAGGCGTACGAGAAATATGATCTCGTGCAACTTGAAATTGAAATCAAAAGTCCAGAACATCAATTAGATAGGGAAGAAGTAGAGAGTAATTACTTTGATACACACGCTCAGGCTGTGGCATTAGTTAGAACTTTGACCCTGGCGTTGAAGGTAGAGGAAACTCAAGGAAGAATTAGCGACCATGGGAATGGTATCAAACCATGGCTACCTAAAATTGAAATTCCGCATTTTTCAGGAAAGGAAGAGATGTGGCAATCATTCTTTGAATTGTTCAGTTCATTAGTACATGATAATGCCACACTTCCAGAAATTCAGAAATTTCATTACTTAAAATCCACTTTGCAGGGACCACCCCTTCAACTTATAAGAGAACTCCCCTTAACAGGAGAAAATTATAACATCGCTATAGAGCTTCTTAAAGGCCGTTATGGCAACGAAAAATTATGCCTACAGAGGCATATTCAAGCCTTATTTAACCTGCCCGCATTGCGAGCTGACAACCTGTCAACACTGCGAGCCTTAAGTGACACGGTCCAACTACACGTCAGAGCATTGGCACGGTTGAATCAACCGGTCGAGCATTGGGATCTATTCTTAGTTCACTTGGTTACTTCTAAATTTGATTCATCAACCTTAAAGGCATGGGAGAGGGAACTAACAAATGACACTTCATATACCTATGGCTCATTGCTTACGTTTATAAATAATAGATGTCAGGTTTTATCAGCCGTAGCCTGTCATATGTCAGGAAGTGCAGATAACAAATCTAATGTTGTGAAGCCAGTCGGTACTAAAATAAACAAATCTGCTGTCTTTACTGTTCAACATAATTCAACAGATTGTATTCTCTGTAAAGCGCCTCACAGGTTATATTCCTGCGTTGCCTTTAAAGCCCTTTCTACCGACGAAAGACGCAAATTAATAGCTCAAAAAAGATATTGCTACAACTGTCTGTCAGCTAGGCATATGGTGCCTGATTGCGTATCTAAAAATACTTGCTCCCATTGCAAGGCTCAACATCATACCTTGCTTCATAGGTTTTAAAAGCCACGTCAGGCTCCTTCCCCTGGATGTTCTAAAGATACATCCCTAGGAGCCAATGCGCAATCTTATACTCAGAGCTCTAGCTCTATTCGTAGTTCCCAGGTGCTACTATCAACCGTGTTATTAAAAGTTCAAGATTCCTCTGGTAGATGGCTTGAAGCACGTGCCCTATTGGATAATGCCGCCACCCATGACTTCATAAGTGAGCGTCTCATTAAGAAACTTGGTCTTCCCAAGCAACCTACATTAATTCAGGTTACCGGTATTAACAATAGCAATGTTAAATCTTTGCATTTTGTTCGTGTTCACATCAAAGATGCTGTTAATTGTAACACAACAATTCAGTTGAATTGTCTTGCCATTGATACTATTGGCAGTAATACCCCTAGTACTTCTTTTGAAATTAGAAATTGGCAATTTCCTCATAACATTCAGTTGGCAGATCCAACATTTAATACGAGCGCTCCAGTAGACATACTTCTCAGTGCCCAAGTATTTTGGCAATGTCTCCTTAGCTCTAAGGTCAAAATATCACCAGGAGTGTTCGTTCATCATACCAAGTTAGGTTGGTTAGTAACGGGCCAGGTCCCTCGTAAGTCATTTCAAAATTTCTCACAATGTCATTTTGTCAATACAAGTCTCGATTACAACTTAGAAAGATTTTGGAAAATCGAAACTATAGATTCAGTTTCACCTTCCTCAGTTGAAAATGAAATGTGTGAAAAACTGTTTCGCGAAACAACCAAACGCAATTCAGAGGGTAGATTTGTCGTAACAATGCCCCGAGTGGATAATCCACCTCTTTTATTTGAAACACACCCTAGGGCTCTTAGAGCACTCTATGCTGTGGAAAGCAAATTTAAACGTGACCCTGTTGTTAAAACTCAATACTCCACATTTATGGAGGAATATGAGGCACTTGATCACATGGAGGTTGTTACCAAGAAAGATGATGCTTCTTATACCCCATCTGAAGTCATTTACCTCAATCATCATCCTGTTTGGAAGAATGAGATTTTAAAGGAAAACATAAGAGTGGTCTTTAATGGCTCTGCATTGGATGCCAATGGAACTTCTCTGAATGACACATTATTATCAGGCCCTCCAATTCAATCTGACATTTCTTCTGTTTTGATGAATTTTCGCTTGTTCCCTATCGCAGTGACATCTGATATCAAGCAGATGTATAGGCAGATTTTGGTCGATCAACAACAGCGCGACCTTCAGAGAATTCTTTGGCGCGACGAGCCTACTAAACCTGTCAAGATTTTTCGGCTAAAAACATTAACCTATGGACTAAAGCCCTCTGCTTTTTTAGCCATACGTACGTTGAAATTACTTGCTGAACAGGATGGCCCGTTGTATTCTCCTAAGGCTTCTGAAGTGTTAAAATCATTTTACGTTGACGATTTTCTTCATTCATTTGAGTCAGTATCTGAAGCACTGCAGGTCTCTAAAGATTTGACAGCTTTGCTTTTGGGAGGCGGATTTTCCTTGTGCAAGTGGAACTCTAATTCGGAAGAATTTCTTTCTAAATTTCCATTAACTTCAGTCTATAACGACTCAGTAGAGCTTCTTCAGGAAAGTAATTCCATCAAAACTCTAGGCATCTATTGGAGTCCTCAAAAGGATTTTTTCTTTTTCAAAATTAATCTCAGTGACATCAAACCGCAAACTAAGCGGCAAATTTTGTCTGAGATTGCAAAGATATTTGATCCTCTCCAATTTTTGGCGCCAATCATCGTCACAGCAAAGCTTTTCATGCAAGACCTTTGGTCCTTGAAAACTGGTTGGGATGAACCAGTTCCTTCAGAGTTGCAAAAAAATTGGATTTCTTATAGAAATAGTTTGGAAGATCTCTCTAATGTTATTATCCCGCGAGTGATTATTCCCTTTCCCTCCTGTGGAGGATATGAACTTCACATATTTGCCGATAGCTCATTGAAAGCTTATGGATGTTGTGCGTATATTGTTTGCCGTAATTTTGTCCAGTCATATTTCTTTTCCAATTTAATTTGCGCTAAGTCAAAGGTAGCCCCTCTTAAATCTTTATCCTTGCCACGACTGGAACTTTGTGCTGCTCTTCTGGCGGTTGAATTATCGGTCAAAATCCGTCAATCTTTGAAAATCCGATTTATTAAAACTTACTTTTGGAGTGACTCAGCCATCACGTTGGCATGGATTGCCAAACCTCCCTCGCATTGGCAGGTGTTTGTAGCTAATAGAGTGTCTAAAATTCAACAATTGTCTAACCTTGAACAATGGCATCATGTATCTGGCAAGGAGAACCCTGCAGATGTCATTTCTCGGGGATGTTCCCCTCTTATGTTGGCTAACCTGACATTATACTGGCACGGTCCCCGTTGGCTTCTGCAAGAACCCTCCGCTTGGCCAAATTTTCCTCTTCCGGAGTTATCAGACTTTCCGGATGCTGGTAAGATTACTGGATCTTCTCTTCTCGTTTCTGACTCTCCCCTTCTCTTGCAGCGATATTCCTCTTTCCATAAATTGGTGAGGGTTGTGGCTTATCTCCTTCGATGGAAATATTTTGTGGTAGAACAACCCCTTTTTCCTAAGCCATATTTAACCCTTTCTGAATTAGGTTTATCCACTACAAAAATCTTATGGCTTACTCAACAAGAAATATTCTCTGAAGAATGCCTGGTGTTGTCCCAAGGTCAATCCCTTAAGAAATCGAGTAGGCTTTCCTCACTCGCCCCTTTTTTGGATACTGATGGTTTACTAAGAGTAGGAGGACGTTTATCTTTGGCTGATCTTTCTGAGGATAAAAAACATCCAATTATTCTTCCCTCAAAGCATCATGTCACTTCCTTAATTATTCGTCAGTATCATTACCAGCATCTTCATGCTGGAACTCGTACATTACTTTCTGTCATTCGTGAAAGGTATTGGCCCATAAACGGAGTCCATGAAGTTACCTCTGTTATCCGGAAGTGCATTCCATGTTTTAAATCAACCCTAAAATTACCACTCAGCTCATGGGTGATCTTCCCAACTTTAGATCTGCGCCTGCTAGACCCTTTGCCTTTACGGGGGTGGATTATTCCGGGCCTTTTGTTTACAGAAGAAATTCTCCTGAGGCCAAAAAATGTATTTCTGGAAAACTCTATATTTCGCTGTTTGTATGTATGGTCACCGGAGCAGTTCACTTAGAACTAGTTACCAACGCCTCTACTGCTTACTTTTTGGCAGCTTTTGCCAGATTTTCTGCTCGCAGAGGTCTTCCTTCAGAAGTATTCTCAGACAATGCTAAAAATTTTATCGGAGCTTCTGAGCAAATTAAGAGAGCTCTTACTCAAAATTCAGCGCTGGAAAGGATTACTGATTATGCTCACCAGAGAAATTTCAAGTGGCACTTCATCCCCCCTTATGCACCTCATCAAGGTGGGCGGTGGGAGTCTTGTGTGAAACTCACCAAGAAGCACCTTAGACGTGTTTGTGGCCACACCCCCCTTTCTCATGAAGAGTTTAATTCCTTAATCATTTTTATTCAGGGCATAAGTAATTCTCGTCCTTTATCACCCTTATCTAATGATCCTTCAGATCTTCTGCCATTAACGCCAGGCCATTTTCTTATCGGTGGTCCTTTGACTGCCTCTCCCCCTTTGTTATATTCTAATTCTCAATCTTCTTTAGCCATTTCTTGGCGCAAAATTGAAAGTTTGCGCAATAATTTTTGGCGCCGCTGGAGGTTGGAATACCTCGGTTTGCTTCAGCAGCGTGGTAAATGGTTTGTTTCCTGCTCTAACCTTCAGGTGGGGGACTTGGTGCTTTTGAAAGACCCTAGTCCTCCTCTTGTCTGGAATTTGGGTAGGGTTGTTAAGTGCTTTCCTGGCAGAGATGGTAGGGTTCGCGTGGTAAAACTGCAGACTTCTGCTGGTCATTTTCTTAGGCCAATCACTATGATTGCTCCTTTGCCACGCGAGGCCTAACTTCTGCGCTTTCTTACTGCAATTTTTTCTCGCCCCTCCCAGCATTTTCGCTTTTGCGAATGTTTTTTTTGTAGGCTATGTTTCCCTTACGGTGTGAAACACACGTTCAATTTTTCTGCCCCATTATTTTTATTTTCTTTAATTGCAGTCTGAACGCGGTGTTCTGATTTATTTATTTTATTGGTGTTTCAGTTTAATTGTTTTTCTGTATTATTCATGTCAACTTACCTTTTTTTCTGAAGTGTCTTTCTAGACGCACCATATCGTCACACTTTCTCATGAGGTACTGTGCTCTCCCCAGCGGCAACGCTCGCAATGTGCATGGGGCTGTGCTTTGATTGGCTGCTTTTTCACCCCTCCTTCATTCTGGAAGATTCGGCGCGCTGACGTCACTACCGCTATATAACCTTAGGTCCATCGGCCTATGTGTTGACTCTCCATCTTCACTCACTTGCTACTACAAGCTTGCCGGGGGTCATTACCCTCTGGTGTCACGGTCTTGCCGAAGGCCCTGCGTCACGTCAACACGGAGTTAGGCTCCAGGCCAACCTTTGCTCCAGCTGGCGGCTGGGCATTTTCTACAAACGCTGTACTCAGTTCAAGTCTGCCTAATGAAAAGACAACTTCTCGAACCAGCGGAGATGTTAATACCAAGAAACATCTCACTGCTGGTCAACTCTCGTCATCACGACTGAACATCGCCAAAACCTTGGCTCTGAACCAGTGCCTCCGGAGTGTGGGCGCATTAACCACGATCATCAGCCCTGTGCGGGCAAACAGAACTGCTACTTCAAAGCATCAGCCCCTTGCGGACCAACCGTTTCCAGCCAAGGGTTTGCTGGCCTAAAGAAAGGGTTATGTATTTTCACCTCATTGAAAGGTGGTATCATATTCATTCATTAAGAGTTCCTCGTTTAGGTATTTATAATTATGTCTCTCTTTTTATGAACAATATAAATTTTTAATCCCTCATAAGGGAATTTTGTTAACCTTTTCCGTTTCCTGGAGAAACTTGCAAATTTGCATTTTTATTATTCTTCTTGTTAATTCTTAAACTATATTTATTAGAAGTAACTTTATACGCTGTTTAAAAAATATTGCATTTTGAATTTGCATTTTTATTATTCTTCTTGTTAATTCTTAAAACTATATTTATTAGAAGTAACTTTATATGCTGTTTAAAAACTTTAATAAACGCAAAGGCAAATTCTAATCTTTGGTCTCTTCCATCACCCAAGATTCAATCCCTGTGTCCGAAACCTTACATCTTTTCGAAATCCCTAAAAGGGTGCAGCATTCCCCTTTCCAAGCTCAAATGACATTCACCTCCTGCTCGTCTGCAAGTTTGTTTTCTGTACTCGCTTCGACCAACATAGAACCAAGTTCTCATCACCGGTTACACGTCAAAAATCCCCTTCGAGGGTAAACAGTGTGAAAAAACCGCACCCTCGCTCTGTCATAAACCGACCCGTCGAAATAGCGATTGTTCTATTGAACACAGCCACCGTGGTCAGCGACAGGTTCGTTGAAACACACACACCCAGTCGTATCGTCTCTCTCAACCACCATGCTTCATAAACATCATAAACAGATAAAGAAAAAGAAACAGTTTTTTCAACATGTATGGCGTTAGGCCCTTTGTGAATTTTTTTGGAAAAAATATCTACCACACTCGAAAGGGGGCGTTAGCCCGAGTCCTAGGACACCTCGTACACGTCTCTAGCGTTATTGGTCCGTGAGATATCGGCAAAATCACAAAAAACACGTGTTTACCCCAAAATCGAGTTTCCAATTTTTTAAAATTATAACGAGTGGTCCATAGCAAAGAGGACGTCAGCCCGAGTCCTTGAACCCGCCGTAAACGCCTCTAGCATGATTGGTTCGCGAGATATAGCAAAAAGTTTAAAATCACGGTTCCCCCCCCCCCCCCCAAAAAAAAAACGTGTTTCCAGATTTTCACCTTTTCGACACCTACATTTCCGTAAAGAGCACAACGAGACGAAAAAAACGAATCCAAGCACGCCTTCCTCGCATGACTCCTTCCATTCCAAGGTCGCAGGGGCTCACCACTTGCTAAGTGGAGCAGCTCCCCCACTACCACACTACTACAGGTTTTCATCCTAGAGACTTGAAATTTATTTTGGGGGTAGAGGGGGTAGGGACCATTGATTTACGTCTAACAATTTTATTTGTAGAGTTCCTAGTTTCCAAAATATAGGATTTTCAAAATTCGAGTGTTTTCAAAAAAACATAAAAAGTAAAAAAGTTTTATTATAGAAAATACAGGTCATAAAGACCATTCGTTTGAGCCATGGCATAACGTTCTATCCTGTTTGGTTTTCAAACTATCGCCTATTTTCGAAAACAAAAAATTTCCAATTTTTTTTTCTAAAATATAATGAGTGGTCCATAGCAAAGCCCCCGTCATCCCGAGTCCAACGACACTTCATTCGTGAATCTCCGACCACGGGTTCGGGAGTTATCGGCTCGCATTGGGAGTAGTGGTGGGGGGAGGCAGAAGCGCCACTACTCCCCTACTTGTGCTTTTCTTTCTGTTAGCATAAAAAGTTTGTAAAAAGGAATAAAAGGTTTCCAGTCACCAGCATCAGATATTATAATACCTAATCCTAGTACCTAAAGGGTTATACCCTAATCCAGAAAAAAATACCTGATATTAATAAATACACTAGGATAAGTTTCAATCGTCAAGCGATCATCATCAAATCCTTTACACTTAGGCTATAAAATCTATGTTTGAAAATACGTGTGAAAATATTTACAATATATTCACTTATTTACTAGCAGTGTTGGTGATGTAACTCGTCGGTATTTGTTAGTTGTAATATTATATATATGATGTTTTAGCACTTCACCAATACTGCAACTAAATAAGTGTAAGTTACATATTGTAAATATTTTCAACCGTATTTTCAAACATAGATTTTATAGCCTAGATGTAATGGATCTGATGATGATGGCTTGATGATCGAAACTGGTCATCCTAGTGTATTTATTAATCTCATGTAATTCTTTCAGGATTAGGGTATAATCCAACTCTTTTGGGTCCATTCGTGTTGACCGACTGAAAAGCACCAAACTTTTGTTTACTAAGGCAACACTGAAAAATGGCTTCAAACCCCATAATGTAATAATAATATTATAGTTTAATGCAGCCAATGGCCATAAAATACAATGTTAATTCATTAAAAGTAGTCGACCGGTATTACTAACAGTAATACATAAATCTTGGACTCTGCTATAGAGATTACACTTTTTGTCGTTCATTCACTTGAAAAAAAAAATAGGACGCGCCACTGGCGTATGGTTATGCATAACCAACTTCCGGTTTAGTAGTCAGGTAATGAAAGCAACGGGAAATGTGTACTACAATTTTCCTTGCATGTAACTAAGCATATTATTGTTGTTAGGAGAAATAAAAGTTGTAAAATGAACCCACGTGCGACGCAGGTGTGTGCCGTGGGAACATAGGTGTTCAAAATAACAAAACTAGCAATTGGATAACAACAGGAATTATAAATTCATGTCAAAGAAAGACATTTCTACACAAATTATATAAACAATACCACACAACACCTGAATTAAATTTATACTACAAAAAATACACTACCATATTAAATAAGGTAATAAGACTAGCAAAGAAAATGCATAATGATAATTTTATTTCCCAATCATCTAATAAAAACAGGGCTATGTGGTCCGTGATAAAGAAAGAAACTGGAAAATCTGCTAAAATACAAAGGAACATTACACTGACCAGAAATAATAAAGTGATTAATAATCCAGAGGAAAAAGCAAACACTTCTAATGACTATTTTCTGGAAATTCCACAAAAATTATTAAATAAATCACAGGTAAATACACTAAATTCTGATAATAAAATAAATAGACTATATGTAGTGATTCTTTATTTATAAATCATGTCACAAGTGAAGAGGTAAGAATAATTATAAAAGAGCTAAGAAATAAATTCTATGCTGGCATTGATGGCAACCCTGATGCAATTTTAAAAGAAATGTGCAGAAAATATAATAAATCCACTTACACACTTAATAAACAGTTCAATTCTCTCAGGAACTTACCCGGATATTTTGAAGTTATCAAAAGTAATTCCAGTGCACAAAAACGGTTCAAAAGATGAATTAGATAACTATCGTCCTATTACCTTACCAACTGGTATTGCAAAAATCGTGGAAAAAATCATGTACAAGAGACTGATAAGTTTTATAGAAAAAAATAAAATATTATCAAACTCACAACATGGATTCAGAACGGAAAAACCTACAAAGACAGCAATTTATGAATGTATTAATAGTATACTGAAATTAATTGACAATAAGGAACATATAATTGGCCTATTCTTGGATTTATCGAAAGCATTTGATGCTGTTGACCATAAAATCCTCCTTACAAAACTAAATCAATATGGTATTAGAAGTCTAGCTAATAAATGGATAGAGTCTTACTTAACAAGACGTAAACAAATAGTAAGCTTGAGACACAAGGATGATGGAACCAAATTTCTTAATGAAACATTGTCCAATGAGGGAATTATTAAATTTGGAGTACCCCAGGGATCGGTTTTGTGCCCACTACTCTTTCTTCTATATATCAATGATATAACACAGAACGTTCATTCACATAAGGATATTTTGTTTGCGGACGATACAACACTCGTAATAAAAGGTGAAACTTAACAGGTCATACAGCAGTCTGCTGACTCCGTTACAGGAGAGTTAACCAAATGGTCACAAGATAATCGCCTCATAATAAACTATAAAAACAGTATGTCTAAATTTCCACACTATTACAGAATAGGAATCCTGCGAAGCCCAATATAACATTAAATGGTCATCAAATAGAAAATAAATCAGAAACAAAGTTTTTAGGACTATGGATACAACATGACTTGAAATGAAATAAACATATACAATATCTGAATACTAAACTGAACTCGATGTGCTTTGCGTTACGTATTTTGAAAACCTGTACTAGCATGCACACATTAAGAAATACTTATTTTGCTTATTTTCATTCATGCTTAAGATATGGGGTCATATTTTGGGGTATGTCGCCAGATGTACTAAGCAGTGGCGGATTTAGTGGGTGGTCTGCAGTACTGCAGCCCCCCCCCCCCCTCCCGGTACTTCACACGTACGTAATTTACACGAAGCAACATTACATATTCAATTGGGTTCAATTCCGGAATAGCGCAATAATTGAATGCTTCTCTTCACATGATAATGTCGTATGATTCCACGTCCCTCTCCTGGGACTGCCAGGACATGGCCCTGTTATCTGGCCATAAGGCTTTGAATCCGCTTCCCCCTCCGTGTGCGCTACAAGGCGCCCGCCAACCCCGCTCTAGCGGTCTGCGTGCATTGCAGACCAGTGTGTCTTTTACACCCAAACCACAAGAGATTAGGCAAACCAAAACTACTCTACATCGTAGCTACAGCTCTAAATTTCACATTTTCAATCAAAAACCATAAATTTACTACCCGGAAATACTCTAAACAGGCCAAAAACCAACTACCAATCACAGCCCAGCAAAGCTACCCGCCCAGCCAACACGTTCAAATCCATTCACAGCGCAGCAGCTCAAAACACAGCTCATTCATCTCATTGAAGTCATTTAAATTCATCATTAGTGAGGCTTATTAATATCAACTTTTATTTTTAAACAAACAAACCTACTACAGGTCTATCTATCAATTCATACTATCAAACATCAACCCACTAGCGGTCTGTCTTCCTTCCTTAAAGATTAAAGTTACAACTTCAAAACTTTCATATTACGCTATTATTATTATCAAGCTGAAGCGACTGCTGCTGTCGTGCCTCGGCCAGGAGGGCATGTGGTGTGCGATGGTCGAGTGAACGAGACGGAAATTTTGGTAATAACAACTTTATATAACGTATAATAAATTAATAACTTGAAATAACTTAACATTTAAAAATACTAAATATTACAAAAACTGGCGTTGAGAGGACATGACGAGAGACCAGACTCCGGGAATCCTGGTATATTTCTGAATTTAATTAAATACACGAGTGAACTAGACTCTGTTTTAAGACACATC
This sequence comes from Meconema thalassinum, assembly GCA_946902985.2. Lineage (NCBI taxonomy): Eukaryota > Metazoa > Arthropoda > Insecta > Orthoptera > Tettigoniidae > Meconema > Meconema thalassinum. Next base: position 182,162,841 of record OX336399.1, on the reverse strand, counting down.
TAGAGAGTGCTTCGTTTTTCAAAGGAACATCGAAAATGATCCAGGAAGAATTGTTGCAGTGTATGCTGGAGGTATGCAGAGAGTCTATTTTGGAAGCGTTATCTGAGTCTGAATTTGTAACAATCATGGCTGACGAGACGACGGATGTGTCGGATGGATTTCAGCTTGTTCTTGTGCTAAGGTACTGTGATTCGCAAGGTAATGCTGCAGAACGGTTTTGGGGATTTTTAATCCTTCTGGTCAAAATGCAGAGGCTATTTCAGAATGTATTCTTTCCCAGCTTGCCATTATTCTGAAAGATAAGAATAAACCAATTGCCCAGAAGTACGATGGCGCGTCTGTTTTGAGTGGTGCCGTCAGTGGCGTGCAGACGAGAGTTAGGGAAGAGTACCCGAACGCCCATTTTATACATTGCTTTGCACACCAACTTAATTTGATAATGGAGAGAGCTGCTACGCAAAACACGAAAGCAAGAATATTTTTTTGCAAATTTGTCTTCAATACCGGCATTCTTTTCCCGATCACCCCGAAGAGTATCTGTTTTAGATTCTTGTGTGGCTAAACGGATACCTTCTGCTGGAGCCACAAGATGGAATTTTAAATCGAGAACAGTCAATACTGTATTCGAGAAAAATATGCTTTAATAGATTGCTTTGAACTACTGATGGAATCCGAGTCTTCAAGTGACATCAAAATCAAAGAAGCATCGGCTTTGTACAATTCCCTTCAGGATGAAGAGTTCAACTTCTAAATGAAATTCTTTCATCATATCTGGCCTCATGTTGATATTTTATACAATCAACTTCAAAATCGGCAGGCAGATGTAGCAAAAATTCGTTGCCATGTTTCAAACGTTGTTAAAATTGTTAATAATGTGAGAAATACAATACTGGACTCCAACGAAAATTCTGAAACCGGAAATGTAAACAATCCATGCCATGTTCAGGAAAATGCGACAAGAGTGTCTGCGGCCAAGGAAGTCAGTGATGTCATCATAACCCAGGCAAATAGTCGGTTTTAATTTACAAATCATCTCCAAGTGTCAACTCTGGTGATGCCATCAAATTTTTCTTCCTTCAAATCAGATTTTCCTGAGCAAGAGCTGAATGACTGTGTACGACTTTTTCCTATTTTTGACAAAGAAAAACTACAAACTGAACTATCTGTTTTATACTCCAGAGGATAATTCAGATCACTGTCTGGTGCTATCCAGCTGCTTCAGTTCATCATCTCGAACCATCTTCGGTGATCACTTTCAGAAGTAGTAAAACTTCTTCGCATTGCAGCAACTCTTCCAAAAACCACGAGTGAACCAGGAAGGTGTTTCTCAGCCATGAAGCGGTTAAAAACGTACCTCCGCAGCACCATGGGCGAAGAAAGACTGACAGCTCTGGCAATACTGTCAATGGAAACTACTTTGATGAGAAATATACCAAATTTCAACGAGAAGGTTATAAACGAATTTTGATATGCATGCAGCCCCCCTAGTGTTGAATGGACGAGCCGCCACTGGTACTAAGCACGTTTAGGATACAAAAGAGGGCGATTAGAATTATGGCAAACGTAAACACTAGAGAATCATGTAGACCTCTGTTTAAGTAAGATTACCAGTAAAAGATTCGTGTTAGTTAGTTAGTTAGTTATTGTTGCTTTAAGGGGCGGAACTATGAAAGAAAAAGATTCGTGTGCAGGTAGGCCTATACCACGAAATTGTAAGGTAGGCCTATATGACGATGGAAATCAATGAATATTTGTTGATCTTTGCTGGCTAGTGTGAAGTGTACGGCTGTCACAATACATTTCATCGCAATCGAGAATCATGTAAACTGCCATAAAACGTTTAATTTTACAATATAAACTAGAGCAATACACCGATCTGAAATATAGTATAGCAGATGGGAAATGAATGTATTGTACCGGTATGCAGTTTTTATGACCTGTAATTATTGTGGGATTGCAGGCAACCAGATACCCGTCACTATTCGTAACTTATACCAAATAATAGGCAAATAGTTACCGAGATACCAGTAGGCCTGCCATAAATTTAAAATATTAAAGGCATGCGAACTAATTGGGTGGTGGCGTTATTGTTTTTATTGCACGATGATTAAAAAAATCGGCCAGTTCAATTCCGGTAACAAACTAGACATGCAGATAATGTCATATCAATCTTCTAACACCCACGCGCAATAAATCTAGAACTCAAGCCACGTTGAAAATAGATTGGGGTAATTAGATTACAGTAATACCGTTCATTAATTGACAAGCAGAAACTATTTCCAGTAAGAAACGGAGGAAAATATCCGTAATTAATTCCTAGCAATCGAAATAATTATATTGGTGGACACGTATATCACTATTTGAACATCTAACGAATGATACTAGAACAGTACCGTGAGGTGGCTACTCTAAGGATAAAAACTTAACACAATAAATGGTAAATAAAGTGGATTTACTTGTGAAATGACATTACTTTGGCAGGTGGGAGTTCTGTTTGTGCAAACATATGCCCCATATGTCGACATTTCGACCCACACGCGAAATATCACCACTTTTAAGTACGTACGTCACACCAATACATGCTTTTCTTATGGGACTACCGCAATGTTTTGAGCATATGTGAAGGAGTAACTTCTGACTTCACTTCCTTGCCGTTAGGGCCTCTCCTTATTACTCCTTGGTATCTTCGAAGGCCAAAACCTTCGAGCATACAATAGGATAGAGAGGGCGCCAGCTATGCTTCCACCGGCCGACCGTGGGGCCAAAATAAGATCAGCTGATGTTGGGCAAAACAAAGATGTCTCCCATAAGAATAGCATTATGAAGTGACTTAAAATCCCGATTCAAGCGTATTCCTTGTGATTAACACTCTATTTCTGTTGAAGGTGGCGATAACTACAATTCCTTCTGAATATTGCTGTTCTTTTTTGTATGAAAAGTGTGAAGTATAATCGTTATATGCGATATTTTGGTGTGTTGACATATCAGTGTTGGAGTGCATAGGAGACTTGTGTAGGGCCTACATGGTTAGGAAATTATAAAATGGTGAATAACATACGTTTACGTATAATTCTTATCCGTAATAATTGTCTGACTTGGTTATATTTGTAATATTTTTACATACCGGTATCTAAAATAATAAACTCTACAAAGCATCCTAGAACTAGCTTACTTTTTTAGTAACATGTAGGCCCTATGCTTCTATTATGCTGGTTTTCCTTTATAAATCAAGAAAGTTTGCCGATAATCATCAATCATCAATTAAAATTCATATTTATGGTCCATAGCTTAAGCAATTCAGGGTCTGAAGGCAGTGCCGGCCCTAGGTCTTTTTGTAGTGTAAGCAAAGAACATTTTGGCGCCCCCCCCCCCTTTATACTCATCAGAGTACCTTTACTATTTTTAGCCTATTTTCAATTTTGAAAAATAGGCTCATGAGATCACTTATTGTCCGTGTGTGTGTGTGTGTGTGTGTGTGTGTGTGCCCCTAATAACTTCTAAACGGATGGAGCAATTTCAATGAAACTGGGTAAGTTCATAGAACTATTCCGGGCGACCCCGACCGTGCCCTTCAAAGTTTGTTACATCTCACCAATCCAACATGGCGGATGTGCGAAATATGTCACCAGCATCCAATATCTCCGAAACTATTACTGATATCACCCTGGAATATTTTACGGTGATAAAGGGAACTACTAGAGGTACACCTATGTGACTTTTGAAAACCTGGTAACTACGAAACCAACAAGGCAGCCAAGTGAAGTGTCGACTTATAAATAGACGTTTCTCGCGATTTAACCAAGCAAACGCAATAAAACTTGGTACAGTACCGGTATATGTTTATACACATTGTATCGCACCGACATCTAACTTCGTTCAATTGTTTACATAACCTCAAGATGGTGGCTGTGCGAAATATTTCACCGGCATTCTATGTCTCTGAAACTATTAGTGGTATCACCCTAAAATTTCGTACGGAAATAAGGGGCACTACTGGAAGTTCAACTATAAGACTTTCAATAACCGGTTAACTACAAAACGAATATGGCGGCCAGGCGAAATTGAAAATTTTAAATAGACCTTTCTCGCGATTTGATGTTCAAAACGCAATGAAATCTGGTACAGGAAATGTTTATACACATTGTAATGCACTGGTATCTAATTTAGTTCAATTGTTTACATAACCTCAAGTTGGCGGCTGTGCGAATTTTAAAATTAGGATTTTATTTCTTGTGTCGTAATCATGCGATCGAAGTGAAAGTTTGAATAATGAAGCTACGTAATAATTTTCCTTTACTGGTACATAACTCTATGGCCTATATACGTCTGACGTTCATTCTTGGCCGGTGGCCGTGAAATTCGCGATTCCACTCTGCTAACCGTTCAATCTCCTTCCTTCTTTCCTTCGTTCCTTCTGGTTGTGCATGCATATATGCAGTTGTTACTGCATATGCTCACAATAAGAAGGCTTCCTAGCTGGTCGGAGACCTCTACGCAACAAGCAAGCACCGGCCAAAAATAAACGTCAGACCTGTACATATAACAATCCAACATGGCGAACATCCGAAATATTTATATGGATCTCAATATCTACGAATCTATTACAGCAATCAAACTGAAATTTTGTATGTTGATAGAGGCAATTAACATAAGTTGGATATATGAAAATAGGCTGTATAGTCCTTCACGGAACTACTTTTTACTAAATGCGTTATATGGCCAAAAGGTATAAGGCAAAGGGATTCACCAAAAATAACTTCAAACCAAACATTTATTTACAGGTCATTATTATTACATAGAATGACAATTATTGTTGATTTTTTGCACACTGTTGACATCTTTTAAAATTAAAACGAGATTCTCCTGGCTTTCAGTTTAGAAAACTCGTTAAGCAGCAAATCTGTTTTCATTTCATTTAACAAATCTTTTTCAATTGCCAAAGTAGCTAGTTCACTCAAGTGCTCTTGGCTTAAAGTTGATCGCAAGTATGTTTTTATAAGTTTTAGCTTCGAAAAGCTTCTTTCTCCGCTGGCCACTGATACCGGCTCGTTAGCAGAATCCTCAATGCAACAAAAACATTTGGAAAAATGACCACATAAACACGTTTGGTTATAATAGACAAGGCTCCAGCTGGGTGGCGTCCAGGGGGTAGCATTGGTGAAGAAATTTGCAGTTCTTCGAACCGATCTTCTCCGTTCAGATCACAGTCTCCTCCATCACTCAAAACGGTTTGAAGTTGCTTACAGGCTTTCTTCAACTCTTGTTCGTTCAAATTATTCTCGAAGCTAGCAATGTCATAAAGACATTTCAAACTTTCACTATGGTGTTCCATTAGCTCAAATCTCTCCCTCAATGGGGATATTGCTGTGTCGAGTACGACAAAGAAGAAGTTAACTTTAAATGCATTTTATTCCAGAACGTACAGCTTCATCTTCACTCTCATAGGAGAATTGTTTTTTTCTTTTCTTGGCCGAAGTAGGGTTCCTTTTCCAAAGTTAGCATCAACCTCGATTTTTTCTACAAGTTCTTTTGCATCTGTAATGACGCTGTTATGTCCTTGATCTGATCTCATCTTTTCCAGAAATGATTTTACACTTTTAATGACATCCATTGAACTTTGTAGGTCATTTGTGACTTTTTGCAACAGTTTACTAACCATATTGGTTTTATGCAGGATCTCATGCCATGTCACTAAGCAGCATAGAAACGTGAAGTTTTGCTGTTATTTTTAGTCCTACGGCAGTGTTCCTACCAAATGCGTCAAGTTTCTGATCTTGAGAAGCTTCATATAAGGCATCATACACTTCTTCATTGTTGTACCTAAAAGGCAGCAATGCCTCAATTCTACTTTCCCATCTAGTATTGCAGAGTGGTTTTACTGTCAGACTTGAAACATGTTTCAGCAAAATATTCCATCTTTGAGTAGAACTGGAAAAAAAATCAAATATTTCTTGGATAGTGCTGAAACAGTCCACAGCAATGTTGCACGACAGAGCTGCATCATTAATGACCAAGTTAGAGGAGTGGTTCCCACATGGTACATAAAAAGCTCTAGAATTTAAATCAAGGATTCACTTCTGGACTCCAACATGTTTTCCCTTCATTGCGGAACCATTGTCGTACCCCTGGCCTCTCGAATCTGTGTGTGAAGCGCACAGCGAATAAAGCGCACATACAGGTATTTGCGAAGAAAGCGCACAAGGGCCAATGTGACAGTTTAGGGTAGGGGTTACGTTACCAGGAAATGAATACTTGGAGCTGGTTGGAGGTGAGTCATCACGCAATACAATAGCTCAGGTTCATTCCTCCCGAGCAGCCGCCCCACCTCACCGACCCCTTCTTTGTCATTCCTGTTCTGATGGTCCTTCAAGTCACTTCGTAAGCAGCAATAATCTGTTTTAGTGTTTTAAACTTACTTGTGTTAAAGTTATTTTACTAGTATACCTAGTGTTTTGAACGTTTTCTTTCTTTTTAGTATTTATACATGGTTTAGTTATATTATGGAAGTCTTAACTACTAACAAGGGTAAGCCTGCAGCACATTATAACGGATACGCATATAGGGAGTTTAGGAAGAATATAGCTGGGTTAATAGTTTGGCGATGTCAGAAGGAAAGGTCAAGTAGGTGCCGTGGAATGTTAAAAAGTAAAAATGGCGAAGTTTTAGAAGTTACTGATCACTCATGTGCAGCACCGGACACAGCCAGATTGGAAGTTATGAAGAGCATCAACGTTGCAAAGAAGAGAGCCCGTGAAGAAGACACGTCCATTTCAAAGATCTACAGAGAAGAACTGGGAGAACTCCACAACAAGGGCTACAATTTTGTAACAGAAATGCCGCAACAACTCACCACAAAAAGAAGTATGTACATACAGAGAAACAGTGCGCGTGGAACCCAAAAGGAGCCTAAGACTAGAGAAGAAGTAATTTTAGACGAAGAATTGCTTCAGATGAACGACGGATCAAAATTTATGTTAGTGGACGAAGGCTCAGAGGAACGGATGATCATTTTTTGTTCAGAAAAAGGAAAAGAGTGCTTGAGGAACCTACAAGGCTTTTTCATGGATGGAACGTTTAAAAGTTGTAGTAAACAGTTCGGTCAAATTTACACCATCCATGCTGATTATGGAAGCTCCGACACAGAAACTAACGTTTATCCAGTTGTGTTTGGCCTACTTCCAAACAAGAAGAAAACTACATACGTTCGTTTTTTTCGTCATGTACTGCAAGCAGTCCCAGAATGGAATCCAAGACACATCCACGTTGATTTCGAGGCGAGTGCAATAGCTGCAATTAGAGAAGTTCTGCCATCAGTTGAAATCCATGGGTGCTACTTTCATTTGAAAAAATGTCTGTGGAGAAAAATACAAGAAATTGGACTGACATGTGAATATAGAGAAAATGAAGAAATCCGACTGTCCACTCAAATGTGTGCTGCATTAGCCTTCTTGAAAACTGAAGATGTCCAAGATGGCTGGGTCGAAATTCACTCACAGGCTCTTGAAAACCCGAAATTAACTCGCTTCTTCGACTACTTCGTCGAACAGTGGCTGCATAATGACGAAATTCCTATTGAATTGTGGAATTGCTATGCTAGGCGACACAGGACTACGAACGCGGTGGAAGGTTGGCACAACAAAATCAACAATCTTCTTGGACGACCCAACCCCAAAATCAGAGATGTCATACTTTGTTTCAAGAGTGAAGCGGAGGAATCTTCTTGTATGTACATGAGGATAGAACTGAATTTAGCTGGGAAAAAGAGGAAGAAAACTTACATCGAGTTGGATAAGAAACTGGAAAGAACTGTGAAGAAGTATGAAGAAAATGGTGACATCACAGCGTGTTTAAAGACAGTTTCATATCTACAAAAACTTGGCTAGACCTTCTTTCTAGAAGAAAAGCAAGACCCGAAAAGAATGTAAATAGTAAACAGTTAATATTGACGAAGCTACATTCATGCTGATTTAAAGCAAGCCTAAGTATACTTTAAAACTGTAAATATATTTAAAAAGTTAACATTGACGAAGCTATACTCAAGCTGATTTTAAACACGCCTAAATGATTAAAAATATTTAGTAATTAATCATTTAGCCAGTCCACAGCCTTGATAAAGTGTGATGGGAATCAGAAACTAATTAATTCAACTTTTATTTTCTGTGTAACACTCCTTATTTCTAAGAAGATAGGGGCGGGATTCCTTCTGTAACTCCAAAAGGGTTGACTGTGCGCTTTCTTCGCAGTGCGCTTTACTCACAGTGCGCTTTTTTCGCGACACCGGCCTCTCATGGCTGTTAAAGGAATGCCTCGTGCTTCTAACTGTTTGAGCAATACCTCTGTGAAGCCTTCACCTGAAGAATTTGTAATGGGACCAAAGTACAAAAGATGTTCCTTTATTGAAATATCCTCATTTGCTAAAATTTGTACAAATCTTACAACAAGAGTCATTTGCTCGGTGTGGCTAATGTCTGGAGTACAGTCTAATATATAAGAATAGTACGTTGCTTGCTGTATCTGTTGTAAAATGTTAGCTTGAATCTTGGCCGACAAGAAACTAACAAACTCATTTTGGATACTCTTGCTCAAGTAGTGTACGTATGTTTCTTTTGAACTTATTCTTCTCAAATGTTCAGCCATAAAAACATCAAATTAAGCTATGTGTTCTACCAGTTTTAAGAAATTTCCATTATTACGTTCAAATAGGGTGTCTTTTTTTTTTCGTCTAAAGGCCAATCCCGGAGTTCCCAAAAATTGTACAATACAGAGTAGGCGTTTTAGAACTTGATTCCAATGTTCAGTTTCAGCACGAATAAGTCTTAAATTTTCCTCGCCAATAGTTTTTTTAAAACTTAAACGTAAAGAGAGTTCGCGCCAACATTTGCAGTTTTGAATATGAATAGGGGATTTATCATGACTGGTCAAAGTTTTGTTCAAGTTTTGCTAGTCAGAATACCCTTGGCCACCAGCAAGAAGAGAATTATCATTTTCAAAAAGTTTGGAAGCGAAACAAAAAACTGCGTTTTTCAATATGGAATATATTTACCTAATCCTGCGGACTTGCTCTCCATTGCAAAGCTTCCTTGTGTAATGCTTTGAGGAAAATCGCCTACCTTTAAGGTCCACAGGAAATTATTTGTCTGTGATCTGCTGTGGTCCTCGCTCAACAAGATTTTTCGTACATCATCGTTTATTTTAGGTGGCCATTCTCCACAGTCATTTGAAAAAACTGATGACGTTTCTGCGCTCAGTTTCTGCAAATAAACCACCGACCTTCAAACTTTTACCTTGATCTATACATAGTTTAAAAGCCGTAATACATAGAGACCTTAAACTTTGCATTCATAATTATGGGTAATTGTTGAGTACATTAAACCAAAATGTTATTAATATTAATAAATATTTCTATTTTCAAAAAATATTTTTATTTCTAAAAAATGATCAGAAAAAAATTGAACAATTTTAAACTGTTAAAAATAAGTACCGTATGTATAAACTTTTGTAACAATTTTCGTTTATCAGGAAGATATGGATGTAGTAAGTTAATACGTATATACAATTTTGGAATAGTAGGTTCAGTGGTTTTATTTGATATGTACTTATACTTCGAAGAAATCTTCATTAAAAAGCATTGAATCGGAAAATGTACAGTCTCCCCTTAATACAAAAAATATAAGGTGCCCTTTTTCCTCCTCTGCTTTCTTTCCTCCCTCAACCTAAAAGAGGCTAAACTAACTATCGATTACTAGGTATATTTTAACAAAACCTGTACTCCGTTAACTAAGATTCAATGTACACTATTGTAAATTGTAATTTTTAAGAAATACCTATTAAATAACCCATTGTATTGTATCAACATAAACTTACAGTTTCAGTTTCAATGGCTTGTTGACCTGTAGACGCCAGGTCTGTAAGTTCTGATGAATCCTTCGGTCCCGGTTATGTCATAGCCAATTGGTAGTGCCAATGGTGTTCCTGTAATCAGTGTCAGATCCTCAACCTGCAATAAAAATAGCTGTTGGCCAAGTATACTTAAGCAACAATATATCTTCTAAAGCTACCCTCAATTCCTAAATTTATTTTCTAAATATACAACTTAAGTATAAATTAATACTACTTAAGGTTTAGTGCTATAATGTTTAAATAAATTATGACAGTATTCAGTAAAGTAATGCTATTAAATCAATAATATTATTCTAATTTACGTTATAAGGGTAAATTGTTTATACAAATGCCCATCAATTTAGATTAAATTAATTTAGGCATTTAGAGTCATTAGCAAAAAAATATAACTCAAAATTATTTACAGTTACACTTAATTTTTGGAGGGATTCTTCACTCATTGATTGGTCCAGGCAGGTCTGATATTGGTAACTGGTCGTCATCCTCTTCGTTATGAACGGATTCAGTTAACTTAGTTGTTTCGTCGATCATTTTTGCACATGACGATGAAGCCAAAAGCGCAAAAAACCTTTTCAGCTCTTTAGATTGCTTCTCATCTTCTTTAGAATGCCGCAACTTTTTTTACGGTGAAATGCACCTGAAGGCTTTTTATTACTGGACATTTCGTGTGACTAGAAATCATCTCCTCATGTATAAGAAGGGGCAATAACACAGTGCAGCTTACGTCAACACATCAACACACTACAAACTACAAAGATGAGTGAAGGCTGTCAGCTAGCTGGCAATACTGAGCTACTGAGCGGATAAAGACAAGAGAAGTATGAGTCACGCGGACGAGTCAAAGGCATTAGTGGAAGGGGTGTTCTCCCTTTCGTGAATGGCGAGCGGTCATACTTCGACCGACTCCGTAATACTGTAGTTCTAAGTTTGTTTCATGGGTAGCATCAGCCGTAAAATGGTTATGCTGAATTTTTCAAATATTATTTCGTTTTGTTTGTTAGTGAAATAGTAAAGTAAAAGTAAAAAGACGACACATAAACAGAATGGTTATGTTATCTGGTTACATTGATTATAATATAAACATTAAAGATTGTTAATGTTGTAAAAATTAGAATTCGTAATGTTTACAACATTACAAACTAGCTCCGGGCGCCCCTAACTAGATATTTCGGCGCGCCGCGGCGCCCCCCGTCTCACGGCGCCACCCGCGGCCGCGTAGTTCGCTTATATCTTGCGCCGCCCCTGTCTGAAGGGAAGCTGAAATAAGCGAATACATTTAATTATGCGTACAAAGTGATATCCAGCACTGCATCTTAAAAGAAAACCAATGATATCCCCACTCCAAATATTTATCACCTACCGCAATAAATCTTACAAATATCCTAATGTTATCCCCTTCCCCTCCATATGTAGTAAATTCATTTTTGGTGGCTTGGGACTTCCGGGTCATCAGCCCTGTGTACTTGAGTAGGCCTATGTGTTGAACTTGTCTGATAACTTAAATTTATGTGATGACTGCAGTAGTGTGTATAGCTGCATTGGTGGTTGTTAATTCATTTAAGGGGCTTGTGACATCTTGGTCATCAGCACCGTGTAGTTGGGTGTGGGTTGAACTTGTCTGATAACCTGTATTTATGTGATGATTGTAGTAGGGACAGGGATGAGGTGGGTGCCTCGGGACTTGAACTAAGGTGCTATCCCGGCATTTGCCAGGGGGGAATGTGGAAAATCCTGTGGGATAAACCACACTCGGGATAGCAGCAGTCAGCGCCGGGATTCGACCTGCGATATCCGAGCGTGCTGCATGATTTAACGAGCACGGCTACGCCGCTGGATGCCAGCTGTATTGGGGAAATGTATGTAATCAAGTCTGTGTATTTTAGGTCATATATTTTAATTCTTACCCGTGAAAAGATAGCCTGTTCCCTTTTCAAACCTCTGACTGCAATTGTAAGCAGCGCATGATATAACCATTTTCGTTATATAACTTCACATTCAGCCTCTTACATAAAGGAAAATGCGTATTTTACATATTTGTAATATATTATACTGCAAAAATGGGCTCGTATATCGATAATTATTAAGTATAATCTTTACGCTCGCGCTGACAACTTGGGCATAGGCGCCATTTTATACCAACATCAGCTGATCTTATTCTGGCCCCATGTTCCGCTGGCCAAGGCCTCTCTATCCTATTGTATGCTCGAAGGCCAAAACATCAAACAAACGAACATCAATGTCCGCACATCATCCGTGACGTCAACTCTTACACAAAACACTTCCCCTACACATGTAAGTGTCACGGTATTGGCAACTCCAGCCACAGTATAGATACCAATACAGTATGGACACTTCGGCAAAACCGGAAGAACGGATTTTCAAAAAAACAATTGATAAGGGGGAGCACCAATACACCTGTAAGCCGCTAGGTAGCACCACTTATGGACAAACACATGATATACAGCTGATTGATGAATGTATATTTTATGTCATTTATTTAACTCTATTTCAACACACTAGCTCTCTTTATAATCAGATATTTTAAGAAAGTAAATAACAAGAAAATAGAAAGTGTTAATACTACTGTGTTTTAATTCTAAGAAGTGTGGAATTTAATGTTAAACACCACATTCCTCCAGTCCTGTGGTGTCGCATTGTGATTGCATCGTAACGATGAAAGGTTATGATATGTTTTTAATGATTAAATTAACACACGATATATTGAAAAGTGTGGAGGAAATGTGGATTTTGTTTCTTAAACTTTTGTAGTCTGAGATAATGCAATTCAAGTTTTCTACAGTAACTGTAAATAAGTGTTAATTTTTAGCTTCCTAACGTAAATACCCGGGAATTTATTTAGTCAATAAAAAGTCATGTTGATGGGTGGGGACAGCCTTATTATGCAGTGTTATTTTCACATTTCATGATATGCCTAGGCTACTTCTTACTCCTCATTTCTTAGCCTACTCACACTTCCGTTCATTATCTTGTGTTCCAAGAAGAATTCAATACCGGTACTGTAACTCATGTGCTAAGGAATCTCTTTTCATTACCTTTATTAGTTCCACGTCTTTGTGTGGCTATTACAGGAGCAACAAGTAGCTTTCAGATTCAACAAATAGACTATACATTTACTGGTAGATTGTTTTGTTTAGCCTACAGATGGCCTAAAAATAAGTAAAGTAAAGCTGAAATACAAGCTCAGGGCTTACAGTGAAGTAAACCGGCCAACCACCCTTCGTACAGAGGCCTGCTTCTTTAATCCTAGAAGCCAAGGTCGCGCCCAGATCTCCATTCGGAGATCCTAAAGTCGTCATATTATAGTTTTGGACTGGGTTTTGATTCTTGGTTAATGCATGTTAGAATTTCCGAGTTGCATCGAGTGGTTCAAATTCCAAATATAAAAAAGAAAGGTTCTGTGACTTATGATCACGAGAGCCACATGAAGCTACAAGTTTGCTTTGCTTTCTGTCGCTAGTGAATGTAATAAAGTAATATAACTGGTAAATAACACTTTGTGCAATGGTGTCGCCAATCAATCAAGAAAAACGCTCAGTCCTAAACTTGCTCTAACCATAGCTTAACACCAATCAGACCTAACTTTAACCTCGTCACGACTAATAAGTTGCCATCTATCCGCACCGCACTTTTTACTTGTCAGTGGTATGTCAACTCCTTATTCTCCCCATTCTGCAGAAATGGAGATAATGTAGGATGAGTTTTCCATGCGATGGATGGTTTTTACACCTGGATGAGAGAAGTGTTAGGCTCATAATGCTGTGTGGCTTTAGGAGAGGCCTGGGGCAGGTCTTTCCAGTTGGTGCCTGTAAGCGACATGTACATCATAGTGGAATTAATACTGGTCATTAGGAGGCCTAACTATATGCCATAGCTTCAATTACCAGGCCTACGTCAAGAGTTAACAAAGGGCTATCGTGGTGTAATCAGTTCACACTCTGCGCAGAGTGCTGGGATTCAGTTTCAAGTTGTAACAGCAGTCTTATTTTAAACACTAAAGTTTCAAAGTATGTATAATTTTATTAATGCAGCCAATGGCCATGTACTTTTCTTTTCAGGACGGGTCAGGGAAGGGATATTGGAGGGAAGTTGGCCGTGGATTTATTGAAAGGAACCGTCCCGGCATTTGCCTGGTAGTGAAAATGGGAAACCACCGAAACCATTTTCAGGACGGTCGAGGTGGGATTCGAACTCACGCTCTCCCGATGCCAGCGAGGCACGAGGTAGCACATTAGCGCTCTCGGCCACCAAGGCCGGTTCGAAGTATGTATGCCTCTTGGTAAGCTATAATCTGGAGTCATTTATATAACCATATTTTTTGACATACCGGTACTGTATATATTATTATAGTTCCAATTAGGACCTCTTTGGTCCATGACCCATGTACTTGTGTGTGCATGGTATTTGATAATCAGTGTTGTGGTGAATGTAATGTAATTGTTGTTTTAAGGGGCGGAACTTCGAGGTCATCTGCCCCTAGATTGTTGTGGTAACTAGCAGTGTTTGTAACTTGAACAGTACTCAAAAAAAGGTTTTGCATATTGCGATTTAGTGTTTTGCTATGTCTACTATCCTACCAGCGAATTGTTACCGGTGGCGGAAATCGGAACTAATGCGCTCCGCCCAGCCACACGCCTGCGATAGACGTGCAGTTGTCGCCAGCGAAACCTCATCGCACGTCATTTGTGTGCATGATTCATGCTGGGTCGTGCGCTGTGCGATGTGTTCTCATTGTATGACTGTACATGCGTTCTTCCTCTTGCTCAGCAACTGCTCGCGGCAGCCATAACGAGGCGAGCTGACGTATGTATACACAACAGCCGTGCTCCACGTCTAGCAGTAACAATTCCCTGGTAAGGTAGTATGTAATGACATACAAAGAAAGACAACACACAATATGCTGTGCAAAAGAGACAAACACTAAAAGCATAACAGAAGTGGCAATCTTTTTCATGTTGGGGCATATCAATACCATGTATGGCCACCACGAGCCCTAAGGCATGCTTGCCGACAAAGAGGCATACCGTATTGAGAACCAACGAACCAATCTGGTTTGGGGCAGATTATCCCACTCTTGGAAAGCAGCTTCAATCAGTTGCTGAATGTTTGTTTGTTTGTTTGTTAGAGAATTGGGACAGTGCGAAACTGCACTCTTAATCTTTTCCCATGCATGTTCGATACTGTTCATGTCCGCAGAATATGCAGGCCACTCCATTCTCCGTATGCCTTGCATCTGAAGGAACTGATGATCACCCTAGCTCGATGGGCATTATCGTCCACTAGTGTAAAGCCCTCACCCATTGTGGCAGCGAATCCTGTAACGACAGGTTTGAGGATGTTGTCTCTGTATACCAGACCGGTCATGTTACCGTGGATAGGAATTAGAGGCGTACGTCGACCAAACATGATCCCACCACAAAACATGACTGAATTTCCTTGCTGTTGGAGGCGTTCCTGGATGAAGAGCTTTTGAAATCTCTCACCCACCCGTTGCCACACTCGATTGCTCCTGTTGTATGGTTTTCTTCTCACGCCCAAGTACACAGGGCTGACGACCATGATGTACAACCTCCTACATGAAACAACAAGCATTAGCATAGCCACCTGGCTATGGCTTCATGAGACAGTGACGGCAGAGAATCCCAATCTTCGTGCTCCAATAGAGGAACAGTTTGACTATGGTATGATAATGCACCGGATGTTACAGCCATTCCAATAGACCAAGAGGCACTAAGGAGCAATCTGGCCACCATGTTAGACAACTTCTGTACATCGACTGCAATCTGTTGTTTCATTTCAGGGGCCTGGCCATCGTGGTCATTTAGCCCCGTGTACTTGGGCAAGTGTGGAATTTTGATTGATAACCTGTGTTATTGTGATGCCTGTCTTAGTATATGTATTTGCAATTCCGGTGAGGATTGGTAAGGAGGCGGCATTGGCTTTAACTTAGGAACCATCACAGCATTTGCCTGCAGTAGAAGTGGGAAATCTCGGAAGACCACTTCCAAGATGGCTGAGGTGGGAATCAAACCCTCCTCTTCTCAGTTGTGCCTCACGAGACTGAGTGTGCCCTGTTGCAGCCCTCAGACCAGAATTACATTTCTTGGCAGAGCCGGGAATCAAACCCAGATCTCTGGGGCAACAGCCATGAATGGTAGTCACTACGCCACAAGGTGGTCCATGACTGCAACCTGGATCCGCTGTAAATATTCTCGGAATTGCCCATTAACATCACACATAGTATGGATAGTTATTGTTGTTTAAGGGGCGGAACAGCAAGGTCATCTGTCCCTCTTAACACAAAATAATACAAATTTTAGTTGAGTTAAAATTTATAGGTGGATACCTAATATTAATAAAACAAACAAAAATAATATGTATGGAATAAAAATTCAGAAAAGAAAAAGTTCTTTGAGCAAATGCACATACAGGTACAGTATTTTTCTCACCAAGATACGATGAACTATATTATTAGTAGGGCCATGATTCTTATGCAAGATATGTTTACGTAATAGTAATAATGTGTGAGTCCTCCAGAGAGACTCGTGCGGGTATTTTTAAAGTTAACACCCATATACTGTACATTCTAAGAAGACTATTGAAACCATAGTCTCCGAACTACCATTAAAACGAAACAAACAAACCCCGTGGCACTACAGTCCATGAAGCGCCTAGGCCTACCAAGCGATCGCCACCCAGCCATTTGGCCTGCAGATTATGTGGAGACGCGTGGTGAGCGCCTCGGATCCCCTCGGCCGTTAATCTTGGTCTCCATGAGCGTGGCGCTGCCTCATTGTCAGACAGCTATTCAATTGTCCTTGCGAGGCTGTGTACACCCAGTTCCAGCCCTCACGCCGGTTTCTGAAATCCCTGACGGAGCCTCGAATCGAACCCGAGGTCTCCTGGTGCGAGGCAGGCGCGCTACCCCAACACCACCCGAGCTATATTACTCCATTTAATTGGGCATGCAAAATAATTTGAAGATGGAATGTTTGGTGCATGGAGCATTCTGGGAGGGGGGAAAGGGGAATTAGAAACCATAGAAATTCACTTCTATTAGGACCAAGAGGTGGATTAGAATCCATCCCTTTTCACTTAGATCACCTCGTGGTGTAGCAACTAGCATTCTGGTCTGAGGGCTGGAACGGGGTACACTCGGCTTTGGGAGGCAAAACTGAGAAGAGGTGATTTTGATTCCCATCTCGGCCATCTTGTAAGTGGTTTTCCTTGGTTTCCCACTTCTACTGCAGGTAAATGCCGAGACGGTAGGCTACCCCTAACGTAAGGCCATAGTTGTCTCCTCCCCGATCCTCGCCTAAAATTATAAATGCACACACTAATACAGCCATCACAATAAGGCAGTTTATGAGACAAATGATACACACATCCAAGTAGGCCTACACCTGACTAAAGGACAAAATTTAAATTCTCCTTGGCAAAACCAGGATTCAAAACTGGGCCAACCAGTTAGAAGGCAGCTATGCTTACTTCTAGACCATGGCAGTAGCTGTGGAAACAATGGACTTATATGTTTCGCTATTTTTATTTCTTGGATATGGATATTCCTTTTATCCCCTTACTTCACTCCCAAAGTCTTTTTCTACCTAATTGACAGTGTCATGGAGCCCTTTCATTCTAGAGAAAAGATCATCCATGCAGCCTCAACGTAGATGGAAAGTAGAAGAGGCTAAGAAAGGAATGGGGAAGTGACTGTGGTCTATGGGAAAGCCACCATCTCAGCATTTTGAGATGAGAAACAAGGAAGCTAACATGAAATGACAGGTGAAGGGACATGAACCAACTTATTTCACAAACCAGGTCTTCAGTGTGGTGATGTGATTTGCAGTTAATGTTGTACAACATCCTTAGGTCTGAAACCCCAATCCTTCCATTTTCTAACGGGATGGGATAACCCAGAACTAATGGATCGTTGCACCTGTCTAAAACCATGGAGGATTATGTTAAGTCCTTTGGCTGTCCAACAATAAAATTGTAAGTTATTTTGATTTAGAAGTTATTGCTTTATGAGATTACTTCCAAATCCTTTGTTGTAATGCAATAAACAAACATTCCTGATATCACCATGATCTCAGATCACTGATTTGATTTCTGATAGAGAGTCAGGTTTTGAATTAATGAACTGCTTCAGACCTGTCTATCACATTTGTTGACAACAAGACAAAACTATAGTTATCAGTCACAGAAGCTGCAGGTTATCTGACATGAATTCTAGTTTCTCTACTAAAAGGTAGCGATAAACAATATGTTGGTTTTTGGTGTAAAGATTTGCCTAGGTAGCTCCACTCAAAAATTGCACATTACGTTTCTTAGTAGGTAGCTAAAACCTTGCAGGTATAGTATTATTAAATTACTTTCGTGTTAGACCAACTTAAATGTTACAGCATTTAGGAAGTTAAATTTGCTCCTCAATGACAATGCCAGGGCATTAAAAATCATTATTGAGAAAACCTCTTTACGATTAAACACTCGCTACCATATTTTATATACTGTAGGCTTCTAGGCCAAGCCACTTCAGGATATAGTCACAAAATTGGTGAGCTTCACCTCTGAAAATTGAAAAAAGGAACAAATAATGTTTCTTTAAAAATAAAAGTCAAATGTTTCCATGAAAATATATCAGAATACCCAAACATTTGCAGAAAAATATGCCTGTTTGAGTTGGAATGTTTAGGCTTTCATGGCCAGAAAATAAATTACTGCAAATTCTTCTAGGTACGGTACTATGGATATGATGGGGCACAGACATGGCATAATACCTAGAAGAATTCACTGTAATATTTGTACGAGTTGTTTCTACATACCGTAAACCATGTAAACAAATAAGTAATACTGTAATGCAGAAAAAATGTGCGATTGTAAGCAGAAGTTTGTTCTTGACACGTTTCATTCTCTCTGTGGAGTTACTTCAGGAAGAATATAGTGGTCGTAACCAGATGTGGCTGGTTGAACAATATAGAGGAAATCTGCTGGGACCTTTCCTTTTAATAGGTCACAGGCTTTTCCAGTACCTTGCCCAGTTTCATTCATCTCTAATTAACTCTGATGAGTATAATATTTCTTGAATTGTAATCTTCTGTAAATCTCTCTGCCTAATCAACCCTTAAATGAATAAATAATGTGCAAATAGTAGGACATGTTCTGGATATTAATTACATCCTTTATCAGCCATTACAATTTTAGTATGTCATTATAAAGACACACCACTCAGTCCTTCACACATCCTTAAATAGAAAGGAGACAACTTTTCCTAGCATCACTTCACAATCCATAGGAATCCTGACCCCCACATAAATATGAATAATCAAGGGTAGAAATTAAAATTGATACACATTATTCTGAAATTTATACCGTACCACATACTATGACAAGTGTAGCAAGCACAATGCCTATGTAACATTGACATAGAGGTACCGGTACTGGATACTTGTGATAAACATTTATACCAAATTCTACACCTTTAGCTTGTATCACATGAAACCTTGGCCATGTTTGCAGCTAGTATTAAACAGATTATTTCTGCGATGATGAGAATCAAGTCCTTGCCCAACAATAGAATAGGATGTGAGTTGCAGCTTGACATTATCTGAGGAATTTCCGACATCCCTGAACAGGTTTGAACAATGTCTCTTAATGTAAACATTAAAATCTGTTGCTATGACTTAAGATAACTGTAAATTTTAAAACCATTGAGCTTTAAAATGGTATATGAAACTCAAATTTATGAAAATGTTTCGATAGGCAGTAGGCTATTTTCATGTAGATTTATATAGCCTATATTTATGACCAATACATTACATTTTCGCGAGACCACTTCGTGGTGCTGCAGATAGCTTTCTTGGCTGTCACCCCCGTAGGTCTGGGTTTGACTCCCGGCTTTGCCAAGAAATTTTGATTCTGGCCTTAGGGCTGGAATGGGGTACAGTCAGCCTCGTGAGGCAAAACTGAGAAGAGGAGGGTTCGGTTCACACCTCGGCCATCCTGGAAGTGGTTTCCCTACTCAAGGCAAATGCTGGGATGGTTGTTAACTTAAGGACACAGCCACCTCCTTCCCAATCCTAGCCCCAATTTACAAAGACACACACAGCCACCACAGTAACACAGGTTATCACACAATATGCCCACCCAATTTCTCAATTCCCGAGTGATAGTGTACGGCATGTTGACACCCAGAGTTTGGTGTTACATCTCCTCACTTATGCAAGGCTCCACTCTTGTATGATTATTATGTACCGGTATTCATTTTCAAATAACATGGACCTATACGGTATTGCTTTAGTGGCACCATGTTCTGCATGTGACATAGTGAAGAAAAATCATCCCTAGGATTGTTGCTGAAAGTATAGAAGTATCCAGGAATTTGATTAGTGTGTATCGAAGATAGAGTTGTTGCTTATATTAAGGGCTGATACATCGTGGTCATATATCCCCGTGTATTTGGGCGTGTGTGGAATGAGAGGGAGGTATCACTTGAGAAGAAATTGGGTGGGCTTATCATTTACATGGGTGGGCAAACTTTTAGTGGTCTCACAGAAATGAAAATCCACAGCCTGCTTCCAGTCTCCGACCGGGTCAGGAATGGAATGAATGGAGCCCCTAACTAGCGGCGAGGATATGAACTGTGCCGGCTGCCGAGGCCTGACGCACTCCTCTGGGGCAATGATTAAATGAATGACAGATGAAATGAAATGATAGTGGAGAGTGTTGCTGGAATGAAATTTTTGACAGGGAAAACCGGAGTACCCGGAGATAAACCTGTCTGCCTCCGTTTTGTCCAGCACAGATCTCACATGGAGTGACCGGGATTTGAACCACGGACCCAGCGGTGAGAGGCTGGCGTGCTGCCGCCTAAGCCACGGAGGCTCACAGTGGTCTCACAGAATTAAATAAAATTAAGGGCATTGTGATATGTCTATGAGGTAGGAACATCAAGATTAACAGCCCTGGTTTTTATGTCACACAGCCTTAATGCCATGCCGAGCGTAGTGAGGGGGTTGCTAACCTCAATAGTTTGTCTCTGAAAGCAACACTATTTACAATTTTGATGGACTGGAGTACCTTCAGTCATTTCATGGGATTGTAGCTTTGGGTACACGACAATCCAAACTTCTCCAGAACTCTTCAGGAATAGCACAAAGTCCCATAGGTGAGGGAGCAAATGTTAAATCTGATTTGTTGTAGCTTGTAATTAAAGCACTTAATTCACTGTAAAGGGCTGCAGCTTAACAAATTACATTTAATAAAACACATCAACTAACTTCAGTCAGGAAACCATTTGCCTCCTAGGCTAAGTGGGGTTAGAAAACGGACACTTTAAAGGAGACAATAGCTTCTCTAGGGTGGAGATTTAATGTTTGTTGGGCATTATTACCTAATCTCAGCCTAGCACTGCCCTCCTTGTGGTTTAAAACACTTCCTTTGAGAAATAAAGGCTACATACCCTATATATTGACGTATAGATTTGCCACGTATGCCAGTAAATCCTCCAGTCATTATATCTGGATTAGGAATGAGGAATTTGAGAATTAATGGATAGGTGTTTGAGGAACTGACATCTCATGGGTATTAAAACCAGAATTATTCGATGAAACGTGTGATATTTGTATTTACCGCTCCAATACACGAGGAAACCGGAATGCTGTTATGTCCAGTGTGACAAGAACTGCGCAAAAAATTACCGCACAGATGTTGGTTTCCCACATTTCTGCCATTGGTTAAAATGCAAAATTATATTTCTGAGTTGATTTTAATAATTACAAACAATGTTTTCTTCAGACAAATTCGACAGGCCGCACTCAATGAATACGGGTAGACTGCTCTCTCGCGGATACATGGAGAACCGTCGCCGCCATGCGTGCGTGCGTGCGGTGCTTCCGGAACCGGCCGATTCAAAACCATGACGAAAAATTTACATGGTAAAGGCCTGATGTGTCCTTACTGTATGGTTACTATACTGTGCTCCAGCTATCAGATATGCCATCTAGCGGTGAAAATAAGAATCATACTAAGTAGTATACATTTACCATGTGGTGACAATTTGTATTGTTTCTTGCATGGCTGAACAGAGCGTGTTAAATTGCTCGTATTTTTATACACAATTAATGAGTTTTACTCATTGTTAGAAAACAAAATGAGTAAAAGCAAAGTATATTGCTCAGTTTACTGCTGCAAGCCAATGTATACGATGGCTACGGATATGTTTTCATTATATTCCAAAAGATGCAAATAGAAATGTCACTTGAGATAATAATAATATTAATGGACTAATAGGCCCTAATTACCCGGAACAGAAGAGAAGCACTGCTAAAACATGTTTGCAACATTCTGATGCAGGGGCCTACCTGATTTACACGAACATTGAAACTGCTTTCAGTTTCTCATGTAACCATGTGGGGCGGAGCAGTGACGTCTGGAGCACAAGAGCGTAAATTGGCCACAAATATTTCATCAGAGTGTAATCTTCCACATAACTTGTTTGACAAATTTCTGGAGTCTATGGTATAGTTAGCCAACTCGAATACCGTATACTCTTAAATGTAACAGCGCCATGATTCGAAATGCTCAAAAATCATCGCTCAAAAACAAATTCAAACAAACAAACAAACAAACAATGCTTGATAATACATAGACCTAATTCACGCATAAAATCCAGTGGAACACACGCACATTACAGTGGATCACGTGTATCGAATAGTTATACGTAAAATAACACTGTTCACTATTTTAGGGAGCACATTTACTGATTATAACAGATGAGACGAGAAAACATTTTTATTTACTGACAGAGAAACATGTACCTATACAGAAGTTGTATCAAAATACAGGGTGAATCCGACATAAGATACAGTAATCCAAAAGCGTTCCATAGCAATCATGTGTTAAGTTAGTCTTCTTATTCTACTTATCCCGGCCATGTTGGACCGTCCGCTGTGCCCCGGCCCCAAGTGATAATTTGAGTTGCCAATATACTCGAACCTTTTCCCGCTCACATACAAGTTAATTGGGGAGTCATTCTTCATTGAAGAATTAAGAACGCTTCTGCTTTTACCAGTTACTCATAAGGACCTTACTCCGAACAAAGTGCAAGAATTCCACGCTACGGATGCAATGCTGAGCAATGATAGACCATCAAGGGAACTATGAGCTGAGACATCTCGTGAAACGCTCTGCAGTTCATGGCTTTAATTTCAAGGTGAGTATGTTGTGTTTTTCGCAATGATTTGCTGCGGAAGAAAGTGCTCCTTAATGGCATGTGAGTTTTCCTGTTACTGGTATGCCTTAAGATAGATAGATAGATAGATTTTTATTAATTCCATTTGATCAAATACATGCATTCAATACATTTTTGATATAGGACACGTCAGAATTTACATGCATAAAATAAAAGAACTAACAGGTATATATTACTAAGATTATAACTATTTATAACTTATTATAATAGCAAATCTTAATAGATACAATCTTATTGCACAACTATTTACACCTCACTCTATTATCATAATATGAAAACTTAATTCTATAAATACAACAACATACAGCTAGGTATTAAAATTAAATTTAAAAAGTAAAATATAGTTATAGATTCCATCACTCCTATACGCTAAAATATTCAACTACTGAGTAAAAACAATGGCACTGCAGATAAGCTTTCAACATTCTATCAAAGGTTTTTATTTTTGGGGCCAGTTTTATATACTGGGGTAGTTTATTGTATAATTTAACTCCAGTGTGAAAAGTTCCTTTTTGATATATGCTTGTGTGTGTGTGTGAAATATGAATGTTTTGATTTTGTCTTGTGTTATGCCTATGAACATCATTGTTTGTTTTAAGAAAAACATCTTTATTCATTAAATTCTTTTTAAAAAACATAATACTTTCAAAGATATATATGCAGGGCAGTGGGAGAATGTTTAAATCTTTAAACAGAGGTCTACATGATTCTCTAGAGTTTACATTTGCCATAATTCTAATCGCTCTCTTTTGTATCCTAAACGTGCTTAGTACATCTGGCGACATACCCCAAAATATGATCCCATATCTTAAGTATGAATGGAAATAAGCAAAATAAGTATTTCTTAATGTGTGCATGCTAGTGCAGGTTTTCAAAATACGTAACGCAAAGCACATCGAGTTCAGTTTAGTATTCAGATATTGTATATGTTTATTCCATTTCAAGTCTTGTTGTATCCATAGTCCTAAAAACTTTGTTTCTGATTTATTTTCTATTTGATGACCATTTAATGTTATATTGGGCATCACAGGATTCCTATTCTGTATAGTGTGGAAATTTAGACATACTGTCTTTTTATAGTTTATTATGAGGCGATTATCTTGTGACCATTTGGTTAACTCTCCTGTAACGGAGTCAGCAGACTGCTGTATGACCTGTTTAGTTTCACCTTTTATTACGAGTGTTGTATCGTCCGCAAACAAAATTTCCTTATGTGAATGAACGTTCTGTGTTATATCATTGATATATAGAAGAAAGAGTAGTGGGCCCAAAACCGATCCCTGGGGTACTCCAAATTCAATAATTCCCTCATTGGACAATGTTTCATTGGTTCCATCATCCTTGTGTCTCAAGCTTACTATTTGTTTACGCCTTGTTAAGTAAGACTCGATCCATTTATTAGCTAGACCTCTAACACCATATTGATTTAGTTTGGTAAGGAGGATTTTATGGTCAACTACATCAAATGCTTTCGATAAATCCAAGAATAGGCCAGTTACATGTTCCTTATTGTCAATTAATTTCAGTATACTATTACTACATTCGTAAATTGCTGTCTGTGTAGATTTTTCCGTTCTAAATCCATGTTGTGAGTTTGATAATATTTTATTTTTTTCTATGAAACTTATCAGTCTCTTATACATAATTTTTTCCACAATTTTTGCAATACCAGTTGGTAAGGTAATAGGACGATAGTTATCTAATTCATCTTTTGAACCGTTTTTGTGCACTGGAATTACTTTTGATAACTTCAAAATATCCGGGTAAGTTCCTGAGAGAATTGAACTGTTTATTAAGTGCGTAAGTGGATTTATTATATTTTCTGCACATTTCTTTAAAATTGCATCAGGGATGCCATCAATGCCAGCACAGAATTTATTTTTTAGCTCTTTTATAACTATTCTTACCTCTTCACTTGTGACATGATTTATAAATAAAGAATCACTGCATATATTTATTTTATTATTAGAATTTAGTGTATTTACCTGTGATTTATTTAATAATTTTTGCGGAATTTCCAGAAAATAGTCATTAAAAGTGTTTGCTATTTCCTCTGGATTATTAATCACTTTATTATTTCTGGTCAGTGTAATGTTCCTTTGTATTTTAGCATATTTTCCAGTTTCTTTCTTTATTACGGACCACATAGCCCTGTTTTTATTAGATGATTGGGAAATAAAATTATCATTATGCATTTTCTTTGCTAGTCTTATTACCTTATTTAATATGCTAGTGTATTTTTTGTAGTATAAATTGAATTCAGGTGTTGTGTGGTATTGTTTATATAATTTGTGTAGAAATTTCTTTCTTTGACATGAATTTATAATCCCTGTTGTTATCCAATTGCTAGTTTTGTTATTTTGAACAGTTCTTCGTTTAAAGGGGAATGCTATTTCAAAATAGTGTTTTAGGGTACTGTTAAATGCATTAAATTTATCATTTACATTTTCTAGTTCATAAATTTCTGACCATGTTTCCTTATTTAATAAGTCATTGAAATATGTAACATTTGATTCAGTGAATGACCTGCACTTTGATTTTACTCCATTATCATTATTATTGATTACTTCGGATACTTCAAAACTCAGTATTTGTCCGTGGTGGTCACTAAAACCCGGACAATAGACTTCTATTGAATGGTGATATTTATCTGTATTTATAAAAATTTGATCAGGAGTGGTTTTACTAAATTTTGTTATTCTTGTTGGTGTATTTACTGTAGGTTTCAGTCCATAGGAAATTAGTAACTGGTTTAATAATTCACAATTTCTATCAAGTTTTAAGAAATCCACATTTACATCCCCACAAATTATTATATCGAAATTTACTTTGCTCATGTTATTGAGTAACAATTCTAGTTTATCTATAAATAGAGGAAACTTTCCTGACGGAGAACGGTATACGCATACAATTATTAACTTAAACTGCTGAATTTTTACGGCAGAGAATTCAAAATCCTGTTCCATAATTAGATAATCATAAGCTGTTATCTGTTCATGATCTAAATTATTTCTTAAGAAGATGCAAGTACCACCATGGCTAATATTAGATCTAGAGTATTTACTAGCTTGTATAAACCCTGGGAATTGAATTAATTCGAGTTGTTCCTCTTTCAGCCAATGTTCTGAAATACATAGTGCTGAGATGTCTTTAAGTTCATTTTTAAGCATTAGATTTATGTAATCAATTTTATTATAAAGAGACTGGACATTCTGGTGGTAAATTTTAAATTTGTTACTTTTGCAAGCTTGTGTTGGTGATTTATTTACATTATTATTATCATAATTGTTATTATTATTGTTGCTAGACAAATCCGAAATACCATTGTTGCACTCCGTTAAATTTGACTTCAAAAGATGTGAATGCCAAACCTCACGTTTGGCTTCTTCTACCAGTTTCCCTGCTTCCACTCTAATGATATTACTGTCGAATTATTCTTACCATTTGAATTTACAATTTTGCAGATTTCATCACTAAGATACTCTTTTCCTAATCTATTTAAGTGTAGGCCATGCCGAGTGTGGAACTTCCTGTCTAATTTACTTACATCTACAATTTGGACATTTGGAAAACTCTTACAAATTTTATGAATTTTTCCATTTGTAGCCTCTATTTCTACATTTACACATGACTTGGGAATTAAATCGTGTCTCTGCGGAATGTTTACAATAATGACATTTGTTTTTTGCATGGATGGCAATGTACCCTTTAAATCTTTGATTACCTTTAGGAACCATCCCGGTATTTGCCTGGAGTAGAAGTCGGAAACCGCGGAAAACCACTAGATTAGATTTTTATTTATCCATTTGATCAATTACATGTACCGGTATACAATACATTTTTGATATAGGACACGTCAGAAATTACATCTATCAAATAAAAGAACTTACAGGTACGGTATATAGGCTATTACAAATACAATAACTATTTATAACATATTATAATAATAGATCTAAAGAGATACAATCGTATTGGACAACTATTTACACCTCACTCTATTATCACAATATGAAAACTTAATTCTATAAATACAACAACTTACAGATAGGTATTACAATTAAAATAGAAAAGTAAAATATAATTATAGATTTCATCGATCCTATACCGGTACGCTAACAGGCGCGGATTCAGGGGGGGGGGGGGCACGGGGGTCATGACCCCCCACCCCCCCCAAACGGAGACCAAATTTTTTGCAAACTCAAAAAAACGAAAACACAATAACCAGACAAATAAAGAATTACGAATTTTAACTGAAAAACAGTCTTTTTCATTTTATTCAATACTGAAAATATCTTTATTGCAATTATTATGTTCTGTTACAACTGCACATATTTAGAACTTCATACCTGTTATATAAAACCGATTATTTATATAACAACATCAACTCGTCTATTTTGTTTAGCAAACCTTGTGATTACCGAATCGATGTCTATAGTGATGTCACAATGAATGTGCAGCAATGCACGGATAGGAATTTGGGGCTTTTTCCGCACCAAAAAAAAAATTGCCGACGTCCAAACTGCAAGCTTGGTTGGAAATTTAAGCTGTGACTTTCTCCCTTTGTCGGTACCAACTCGACTTGCCGAAACTGTAACGTACCTTGATATTTTCCTCGAAGCTCAATGTAAAAGTCGCAAAACACGCCGTTGCAATTTGTACGAATATTTTTCGTGCGGTAAACGCATAAAATATCTATCCATCTAGCTTGCAAAAAACTTGGTCTGGTTTTGTACGTTTGGTTATTTTGTGATTGCGTTGTTAGTGACACCGTTTTTCTTAACAATTTCGATTCTGTGACCCCCCCCCCCCCCCAAAGCCAATCTCTAGATCCGCGCCTGTTCGCTAAGATATTCAACTACAGAGTAAAAACAATGGCACTGCAGATAATCTTTCAACATTCTTTCAAAGGTTTTTATTTTTGGGGCCAATTTTATACTCCCAGCAGGCTGGCAGTTTTTTCTCACGTGGCTGAGTGTACTCCGTTCCAGCCCATTTTACACCAAAATTAACATTTCTTGTCATAGCCGGGAATCAAACCCGGGCCTCTGGGGCTAAAGCCAAGAATGCCACCACAGTTCCATGTTGCCGCTACATCACGAGGTGGTCTGAGAATTTGTTAAACTCTATGAATGACATGAATAGTATTACATTACGGACAATATAGGAATTTACAACAGTAACAGAATTTAGATATTTTCCGTAAACATTAGTTGGTGACTCTGGTATTTTTCGCTCTCTCAGCTCTAGACAAATTTGTTTGTGTTTGTATGTTTCACGTCGCATGCATGGTTGGTGCACTAGCAAAAAATACGGACAGGAACAGGAATGCGACTTCAACTTTTTTCGTTGGTAAACGTCAAATGGTGTGATGTGAAAATGTTTTATACTAGTGTGAAGTAAATATTTATATAAACTTTATTAGCTCAACAACTCAACTCCGTAAACTACAATCAACTGCATTGCCTAGCAAGAAATACACCAAAGAATACTCTGTATCTTCATAAACGACAAAATATTGTGCAGTGAATATGGTTTTGTTTTGTTCACAGTTCGAAGAATGTGATTTTGTTTACTATTTAATTTCGATATCATTTCAGGCACAATCTATTCTTGTATGAATGAACAAATCGACCGGAAGAATTAAAATGTTACCGCATTCTTCTATGCGGGAGCATTTCTGTAGTGCCCCACTGTTGTCATTTGAGAGATAAATCGAAGTTAACCTAAAAAAAAAAGAAAAAAAGGAGTTACGGAAACAAATCTGAAATAATTTTGAATCATGCTTACGCTTCTTAGCCAGGCTCGATTTTGGACTTTGAAGGACGAAATTGCAATTAAAGACACAGACTTCGGAGCATTCAGGTAATTGTATTATTCTTAGATACATTTTTATAGACTAATATGTGATGGTAACCATACCCGAAGTGTACCATTTTGGGATATCATTTATATTTGTATTCTTACCCGTGAATTTACTGTCATTAATTTATAGAACTACTCACCGACTGTGGTAGCTACGCTCGCTAAGGGGCAGCGCTAGGCCAATGGGCCTAGCTCACTGTGGACTCGGTAGACATGGGTTCGAGCCCTACCGTCGACCGTTCTTGAAATGGTTCTCCGTGGTTTCCCATTTTCAACTCCAGGCAATTGCTGGGACATTACCTTCTGACAGACCATGGCCGCTTCTTTCCACATCCTTGCCCAGTTTCATTCATTTCATCTCATTAAGTCCTCTCATTAGGGTGCGTCAGGAAGGACATCCGACCATAAAAACTATCCACCACATAGTATCCCGATCCTGTTGGAAACAGGAATCTGGCCTAATAAGGGGTAGATAGTTATTGTTATTTTAAGGGGCGGAACTACGAGGTCATCTGCCCCAAGGGGTTGATATACATACAACAATTTATAATAATAATAATAGGCCTAATAATAATGAAAATGGCATATTGGCTTTCACAGCCAAGTTCATACAAATAGGCTTACAGCAATTCTTCTAGACGTTTCCCCTAGTTGCGCCAAGTCAGGTTGATAACAGTTGAGACGAGAACATGCTACTGATTGGCCATAAATACATGTGGAAAGGATATAGGCTAGTTCACTCCTCTGCTGTCTATAACCCACCCACCATCTCAAATTATATCACAACTTATATAGAAAAATTGGGATTAGTATAGATCGCGAGTCCCGGCGGCACCAAATTCCCCTAAAACAAAATGGCGGCGTCCGTGACGTCATCAATGATGTCACGAAATACTCCTCTAGCAAGCTTACGGGAAAAGCCTGGGGAATAGGGGGTTTTGGGTGGGGAACAACAAAAAACGTGAAAAACGGGATGGGTATCGCGATCTTTACTTGAGCTCCCCTGCTCAAGTACAGATCGCGATACCCATCACAAATTCGCCATTTCAGCACCTTTTTCAAGCAATCGCGCTACGCAGTGAAAAATAAAGATCGCGATACCCATCACAAATTCGCCATTTCAGCACTTTTTCAAGCAATCGCGCTACGCAGTGAAAAATAAAGATCGCGATACCCATCACAAATTCGCCATTTCGGCTCTTTTTCAAGCAATCGCGCTACGCAGTGAAAAATAAAGATCGCGATACCCATCACAAATTCGCTACGCAGTGAAAAATAAAGATCGCGATACCCATCACAAATTCGCTACGCAGTGAAAAATAAAGATCGCGATACCCATCACAAATTCGCTACACAGTGAAAAAGATCGCGATACCCATCACAAATTCGCCATTTCAGCTCTTTTTCAAGCAATCGCGCTACGCAGTGAAAAATAAAGATCGCGATACCCATCACAAATTCGCCATTTCAGCTCTTTTTCAAGCAATAGCGCTACGCAGTGAAAAATAAAGATCGCGATACCCATCACAAATTCGCCATTTCGGCTCTTTTTCAAGCAATCGCGCTACGCAGTGAAAAATAAAGATCGCGATACCCATCACAAATTCGCCATTTCAGCTCTTTTTCAAGCAATCGCGCTACGCAGTGAAAAATAAAGATCGCGATACCCATCACAAATTCGCCATTTCAGTACTTTTTCAAGCAATAGCGCTACGCAGTGAAAAATAAAGATCGCGATACCCATCACAAATTCGCCATTTCAGCTCTTTTTCAAGCAATCGCACTACGCAGTGAAAAATAAAGATCGCGATACCCATCACAAATTCGCCATTTCAGCTCTTTTTCAAGCAATCGCGCTACGCAGTGAAAAATAAAGATCGCGATACCCATCACAAATTCGCCATTTCAGCTCTTTTTCAAGCAATAGCGCTACGCAGTGAAAAATAAAGATCGCGATACCCATCACAAATTCGCCATTTCGGCTCTTTTTCAAGCAATCACGCTATGCAGTGAAAAATAAAGATCGCGATACCCATCACAAATTCACCATTTCAGCTCTTTTTCAAGCAATCACGCTACGCAGTGAAAAATAAAGATCGCGATACCCATCACAAATTCGCCATTTCAGCTCTTTTTCAAGCAATCGCGCTACGCAGTGAAAAATAAAAATCGCGATACCCATCACAAATTCGCCATTTCAGCTCTTTTTCAAGCAATCGCGCTACGCAAAGAAAGGAAAGATCGCGATACCAATTACAAATTTGCCATTTCCGTCCATTTTTAATATTTCACACACGCACACACTGTTTTTGTCAATAGTTTCAGCCTAACCTGCCTAGAGGAATTGATTTTTGGTGCCCTTCTGTGGCCACAGCCAAATGCTGCACCTACCCACAGACTTCTAACCTTTGTTGCGTCCAATCCAATGGTTTTGACAATGGTTACAGCCTAACCGCCCAGACCAATGGTTTAGTGTGAACAGTGCCCCACTAGCTGCCCCACACCTACCCACAGACTTCTAACCTTCGTTGCGTCCAATCCAATGGTTTTGACAATGGTTACAGCCTAACCGCCCAGACCAATGGTTTAGTGTAAACGGTGCCCCACTAGCTGCCGCACACCTACCCACAGACTTCTAACCTTGGTTGCGTCCAATCCAATGGTTTTGACAATGGTTACAGCCTAACCGCCCAGACCAATGGTTTAGTGTGAACAGTGCCCCACTAGCTGCCGCACACCTACCCACAGACTTCTAACCTTCGTTGCGTCCAATCCAATGGTTTTGTCAATGGTTACAGCCTAACCGCCCAGACCAATAGTTTAGTGAAAACAGTGCCCCACTAGCTGCCGCACACCTACCCACAGACTTCTAACCTTGGTTGCGTCCAATCCAATGGTTTTGACAATGGTTACAGCCTAACCGCCCAGACCAATGGTTTAGTGTAAACAGTGCCCCACTAGCTGCCGCACACCTACCCACAGACTTCTAACCTTGGTTGCGTCCAATCCAATGGTTTTGATAATGGTCACAGCCTAACCGCCCAGACCAATGGTTTAGTGTGAACAGTGCCCCACTAGCTGCCGCACACCTACCCACCGACTTCTAACCTTTGTTGCGTCCAATCCAATGGTTTTGACAATGGTCACAGCCTAACCGCCCAGACCAATGGTTTAGTGTCAACAGTGCCCCACTAGCTGCCGCACACCTACCCACAGACTTCTAACCTTCGTTGCGTCCAATCCAATGGTTTTGACAATGGTTACAGCCTAACCGCCCAGACCAATGGTTTGGTGTGAACAGTGCCCCACTAGCTTCTGTACTTTTTTTCTGCGTAGCGCTATTCCTTAAAAAAGAACTGAAATGGCAAATTTGTTATGGGTATCGAGTTTTTTTTTTTTTCTGCGTTAGGCGATTGCTTGAAAATTAGCAGAAATGGCAAATTTGTCATGGGTATCTCGATCTTTACTTTTTCTGTGCGGCCGAAAATTTTCCATTTCACCTCATTTTCAAACAATCGCGATACACAGCAAAACATCCATGGGATGTTGATCCTTCAACTACCAGAAGCACTGTAATAAGCATATGAAGAAATACAACACTTACCCCATTCGACACCGAAGTCCAACAGCAACTTCATTAGGTGTAATTTACATGCACAGACACTGTCTTCTTACATTCACACCACCAACCATCAAAAATACCACAATCACTATTAATATACCATCCACATTACGGTATACCATAACTAAATCTTATTTTAATTTATTTTCGCAACGCATAAGTATAGCAACCGAGCATTTCAAAATCTCCCCGGCGACTAAAATCCAATGGCTCAACGGACAATGCATATTTTCTTATGAAAATTGTATATTCAATGCCAAGGTAAGGTTATAATTGCTTTGTAATGGAGTTTCGACTCCCATAGTGCACTGGCTTGCTCGTGACGTGGATACACATGTATCAAATACGTCTTGCAATGGCCTTCCCAGTGTGCACTAGACAGTGTCTTGGTGAGGTGTGCTTTAACCAACTGATGAGCCCAATAGCACACCGGGGCGAAACACTGTCATCTTGTTGAGTTATGCCGGAACATTTAGCACTATTTGTGTTTAAATAAACATATACTACAACCGATAAATTTGCCATTTCTGCTAATTTTCAAGCAATCGCCTAACGCAGAAAAAAAAAATCTCGATACCCATCACAAATTTGCCATTTCAGCTCTTTTTTAAGGAATAGCGCTACGCAGAAAAAAAGTACAGAAGCTAGTGGGGCACTGTTCACACTAAACCATTGGTCTGGCCGGTTAGGCTGTAACCATAGTCAAAACCATTGGATTGGACGCAACGAAGGTTAGAAGTCTGTGGGTAGGTGTGCGGCAGCTAGTGGGGCACTGTTGACACTAAACCATTGGTCTGGGCGGTTAGGCTGTGACCATTGTCAAAACCATTGGATTGGACGCAACAAAGGTTAGAAGTCTGTGGGTAGGTGTGCGGCAGCTAGTGGGGCACTGTTCACACTAAACCATTGGTCTGGGCGGTTAGGCTGTAACCATTGTCAAAACCATTGGATTGGACGCAACGAAGGTTAGAAGTCTGTGGGTAGGTGTGTGGCAGCTAGTGGGGCACTGTTCACACTAAACCATTGGTCTGGGCGGTTAGGCTGTAACCATTGTCAAAACCATTGGATTGGACGCAACGAAGGTTAGAAGTCTGTGGGTAGGTGTGCGGCAGCTAGTGGGGCACTGTTGACACTAAACCATTGGTCTGGGCGGTTAGGCTGTAACCATTGTCAAAACCATTGGATTGGTCGCAACGAAGGTTAGAAGTCTGTGGGTAGGTGAGCGGCAGCTAGTGGGGCACTGTTCACACTAAACCATTGGTCTGGGCGGTTAGGCTGCGACATTGTCAAAACCATTGGATTGGACGCAACGAAGGTTAGAAGTCTGTGGGTAGGTGTGCGACAGCTAGTGGGGCACTGTTCACACTAAACCATTGGTCTGGGCGGTTAGGCTGTGACCATTGTCAAAACCATTGGATTGGACGCAACAAAGGTTAGAAGTCTGTGGGTAGGTGTGCGGCAGCTAGTGGGGCACTGTTCACACTAAACCATTGGTCTGGGCGGTTAGGCTGTGACCATTGTCAAAACCATTGGATTGGACGCAACGAAGGCTAGAAGTCTGTGGGTAGGTGTGCGGCAGCTAGTGGGGCACTGTTCACACTAAACCATTGGTCTGGGCGGTTCGGCTGAAACCATTGTCAAAACCATTGGATTGGACGCAACGAAGGTTAGAAGTCTGTGGGTAGGTGTGCGGCAGCTAGTGGGGCACTGTTCACACTAAACCATTGGTCTGGGCGGTTAGGCTGTGACCATTGTCAAAACCATTGGATTGGACGCAACGAAGGTTAGAAGTCTGTGGGTAGGTGTGCGGCAGCTAGAGGGGCACTGTTGACACTAAACCATTGGTCTGGGCGGTTAGGCTGAAACCATTGTCAAAACCATTGGATTGGACGCAACCAAGGTTAGAAGTCTGTGGGTAGGTGTGCGGCAGCTAGTGGGGCACTGTTGACACTAAACCATTGGTCTGGGCGGTTAGGCTGTGACCATTGTCAAAACCATTGGATTGGACGCAACGAAGGTTAGAAGTCTGTGGGTAGGTGTGCGGCAGCTAGTGGGGCACTGTTCACACTAAACCATTGGTCTGGGCGGTTAGGCTGACACCATTGTCAAAACCATTGGATTGGACGCAACGAAGGTTAGAAGTCTGTGGGTAGGTGTGCGGCAGCTAGTGGGGCACTGTTCACACTAAACCATTGGTCTGGGCGGTTAGGCTGTGACCATTGCCAAAACCATTGGATTGGACGCAACCAAGGTTAGAAGTCTGTGGGTAGGTGTGCGGCAGCTAGTGGGGCACTGTTCACAATAAACCATTGGTCTGGGCGGTTAGGCTGTGACCATTGTCAAAACCATTGGATTGGACGCAACCAAGGTTAGAAGTCTGTGGGTAGGTGTGCGGCAGCTAGTGGGGCACTGTTCACACTAAACCATTGGTCTGGGCGGTTAGGCTGTAACCATTGTCAAAACCATTGGATTGGACCCAACGAAGGTTAGAAGTCTGTGGGTAGGTGTGCGGCAGCTAGTGGGGCACTGTTTACACTAAACCATTGGTCTGGGCGGTTAGGCTGTAACCATTGTCAAAACCATTGGATTGGACGCAACCAAGGTTAGAAGTCTGTGGGTAGGTGTGCGGCAGCTACTGGGGCACTGTTTTCACTAAACCATTGGTCTGGGCGGTTAGGCTGTAACCATTGTCAAAACCATTGGATTGGACGCAACGAAGGTTAGAAGTCTGTGGGTAGGTGTGCGGCAGCTAGTGGGGCACTGTTCACACTAAACCATTGGTCTGGGCGGTTAGGCTGAAACCATTGTCAAAACCATTGGATTGGACTCAACCAAGGTTAGAAGTCTGTGGGTAGGTGTGCGGCAGCTAGTGGGGCACTGTTCACACTAAACCATTGGTCTGGGGGGTTAGGCTGTAACCATTGTCAAAACCATTGGATTGGACGCAACCAAGGTTAGAAGTCTGAGGGTAGGTGTGCGGCAGCTAGTGGGGCACTGTTCACACTAAACCATTGGTCTGGCCGGTTAGGCTGTAACCATTGTCAAAACCATTGGATTGGACGCAACGAAGGTTAGAAGTCTGTGGGTAGGTGTGCGGCAGCTAGTGGGGCACTGTTTACACTAAACCATTGGTCTGGGCGGTTAGGCTGTAACCATTGTCAAAACCATTGGATTGGACGCAACGAAGGTTAGAAGTCTGTGGGTAGGTGCAGCATTTGGCTGTGGCCACAGAAGGGCACCAAAAATCAATTCCTCTAGGCAGGTTAGGCTGAAACTATTGACAAAAACAGTGTGTGCGTGTGTGAAATATTAAAAATGGACGGAAATGGCAAATTTGTAATTGGTATCGCGATCTTTCCTTTCTTTGCGTAGCACGATTGCTTGAA
The DNA here is from genome assembly GCA_946902985.2 of Meconema thalassinum. Taxonomy (NCBI): domain Eukaryota; kingdom Metazoa; phylum Arthropoda; class Insecta; order Orthoptera; family Tettigoniidae; genus Meconema; species Meconema thalassinum. The sequence continues at coordinate 182,126,804 of OX336399.1, read as the reverse complement.
AAAGAGCTGAAATGGCGAATTTGTGATGGGTATCGCGATTTTTATTTTTCACTGCGTAGCGCGATTACTTGAAAAAGAGCTGAAATGGCGAATTTGTGATGGGTATCGCGATCTTTATTTTTCACTGCGTGGCGCGATAGCTTGAAAAAGAGCTGAAATGGCGAATTTGTGATGGGTATCGCGATCTTTATTTTTCACTGCATAGCGCGATTGCTTGAAAAAGAGCCGAAATGGCGAATTTGTGATGGGTATCGCGATCTTTATTTTTCACTGCGTAGCGCGATTGCTTGAAAAAGAGCCGAAATGGCGAATTTGTGATGGGTATCGCGATCTTTATTTTTCACTGCGTAGCGCGATTGCTTGAAAAAGTGCTGAAATGGCGAATTTGTGATGGGTAGCTCAAGTAAAGATCGCGATACCGGCTTTTAAAAAAAAATGCGGTGAAATGTGGATCTTTTTCTTTGTATCGCGATTGTTTGAAAATGAGGTGAAATGGCAAATTTTTGATGGGTATCGCGATCTCTACTTGAGCGGGGGGGGGCTCAAGTAAAGATCGCGATACCCATCCCGTTTTTCACGTTTTTTGTTGTTCCCCACCCAAAACCCCCTATTCCCCAGGCTTTTCCCGTAAGCTTGCTAGAGGAGTATTTCGTGACGTCATTGATGACGTCACGGACGCCGCCATTTTGTTTTAGGGGAATTTGGTGCCGCCGGGACTCGCGATCTATACTAATCCCCAAAAATACCACAATCACTATTAATATACCATCCACATTACGGTATACCATAACTAAATCTTATTTTAATTTATTTTCGCAACGCATAAGTATAGCAATCGAGCATTTCAAAATCTCCCCGGCGACTAAAATCCAAGATGGCGCTGACCAATCACAGCGCACTTCAGCTGGCCAATCACAATTCAAGGCAATGAACGTCTCCTGACCAATCAGGTCAAGTATCATCGGCAACAAATGAGCGTCAACACAAATACGTCATAGGTGACGTCATGGATGTCCCTAACATCCCACTAAACCCCGGGACTCGCGACATATACTACAACCGAAAAATTCCATGAATCATGCCTACGTCAATTTTGTTAAATAAAGTTAGGGCGTCCCTCAGAAGCAACGCGCGTTGGCCTTGCCTGACCGCAATAAATGGGCAAGGGCTACTGGTTCAACGGCAGAACCAGTTAAAGAGGCCAGCACATGATAGAGAACATTTACGCATTACCACCCTCAACATTGCGACTCTTACTGGACGCATCCGTGAACTCGCAGTGACACTGAAATAACGGAAAGTGGATATTGCAAGTGTGCAAGAAACACGTTAGAAAGGCCAGAAGTCTCGTGACATTGGCGATGGCTATAAACTAAAGTCCGTCCACCAGCTTAAGGTCCGTGGAAGGAATGCATCGAGTCAGCTTGAGACAGCTGACCTCTGCACGAACGACAATAGTGCCAACCTACTACTGATCCGTACGATTTCACAATTGAAACTATACCAGGCCCAAAACAACTGTGAACATGAGGGAGGAGCCAGATTCACGCACTCATTCGCGCCAGCCAATAGCATAGTGCGGCGTTGCCTAGTTAACTCAACTAGCTGGGCTCGCTGCGCTGTACGAAATCGTTATTTCTCTCCGCGCACAAAAATAATTCATTATTCAATTATTTTGATGACCCTATGTTACAGAGCTAAAAATTTTGAAACTGACTGTCCAAACCCCGTGACGATACGACCAGCCATTCGGGAGATAATATCTGCCCTTGAACTGAAGGCATAATTAGAGAAGGAATGGTTTAAGTGTTGATATATTTAGGTTCACTAGGGTAGATAACGAAGAGTGACGGTATTGCTGTATCAATTCAGTTGTGGAGCTTTAACAAGTGCTGTGAGCTGAAGATTTGAACTCATAACAATGTCCCTTAGCAAGCCCAGTGGCAGTTTTACACAGCCAGACAAGAAATATAATTTTCAGGGTATATGGCCTTTAAAATAAGCTTTCGAATACAGAAGTACGTGAAAACACAAAATCTGATAACCTGTGTTATTGTGGTATCAGCAATCAGGGGCGCACCCAAGGGGGGGGGGGGCTTTGGGGGCTTAAGCGCCCCCCCCCCCCCCTAAAAATCTGGGAACACTTTAAAAACATTGATGATATCTTTCAAGAAAATTGATTGCTTAACGGGCTCCAGAATGTTTAGTGTTGGAACGTTGGAACATTTTGCGACTTTCTACTGGTTTAAAACAGAATTATGTTAGGCCTACTTGATCACTTGAGTGATAATAGTATATATTGTAAACACAACACGATCGGATATTTCCGGCCGTTGTCGTAACTATGCTCGGAGCAAGATGCGCGTGGGACAGCGGTGAAAATTTATCTCCCCAAGGTATTGTGCTGTGCTCTGTGTCAGGCATCAAGTCAGTAGTGGTGTTTGTAAAAGTTGATTCGTTGATTGTTGTTGTGTTTGTATTTTCTATTGGCTATTGGTGTTCGTAGTGTGTCCAATTGGACTAGTAGTAATGGGAGACAAAAGAAACTCAAACATGTAAAACTACTTTAAACTGTTAAAAATAAATAAATATAATGTGGTAGATAGATAGATAGATTTTTATTAATTCCATTTGATCAAATACATGCATTCAATACATTTTTGATATAGGACACGTCAGAATTTACATGCATAAAATAAAAGAACTAACAGGTATATATTACTAAGATTATAACTATTTATAACTTATTATAATAGCAAATCTTAATAGATACAATCTTATTGCACAACTATTTACACCTCACTCTATTATCATAATATGAAAACTTAATTCTATAAATACAACAACATACAGCTAGGTATTAAAATTAAATTAAAAAAGTAAAATATAGTTATAGATTCCATCACTCCTATACGCTAAAATATTCAACTACTGAATAAAAACAATGGCACTGCAGATAAGCTTTCAACATTCTATCAAAGGTTTTTATTTTTGGGGCCAGTTTTATATACTGGGGTAGTTTATTGTATAATTTAACTCCAGTGTGAAAAGTTCCTTTTTGATATATGCTTGTGTGTGTGTGTGAAATATGAATGTTTTGATTTTGTCTTGTGTTATGCCTATGAACATCATTGTTTGTTTTAAGAAAAACATCTTTATTCATTAAATTCTTTTTAAAAAACATAATACTTTCAAAGATATATATGCAGGGCAGTGGGAGAATGTTTAAATCTTTAAACAGAGGTCTACATGATTCTCTCGAGTTTACATTTGCCATAATTCTAATCGCTCTCTTTTGTATCCTAAACGTGCTTAGTACATCTGGCGACATACCCCAAAATATGATCCCATATCTTAAGTATGAATGGAAATAAGCAAAATAAGTATTTCTTAATGTGTGCATGCTAGTGCAGGTTTTCAAAATACGTAACGCAAAGCACATCGAGTTCAGTTTAGTATTCAGATATTGTATATGTTTATTCCATTTCAAGTCTTGTTGTATCCATAGTCCTAAAAACTTTGTTTCTGATTTATTTTCTATTTGATGACCATTTAATGTTATATTGGGCATCGCAGGATTCCTATTCTGTATAGTGTGGAAATTTAGACATACTGTCTTTTTATAGTTTATTATGAGGCGATTATCTTGTGACCATTTGGTTAACTCTCCTGTAACGGAGTCAGCAGACTGCTGTATGACCTGTTTAGTTTCACCTTTTATTACGAGTGTTGTATCGTCCGCAAACAAAATTTCCTTATGTGAATGAACGTTCTGTGTTATATCATTGATATATAGAAGAAAGAGTAGTGGGCCCAAAACCGATCCCTGGGGTACTCCAAATTCAATAATTCCCTCATTGGACAATGTTTCATTAAGTAATTTGGTTCCATCATCCTTGTGTCTCAAGCTTACTATTTGTTTACGCCTTGTTAAGTAAGACTCTATCCATTTATTAGCTAGACCTCTAACACCATATTGATTTAGTTTGGTAAGGAGGATTTTATGGTCAACTACATCAAATGCTTTCGATAAATCCAAGAATAGGCCAGTTACATGTTCCTTATTGTCAATTAATTTCAGTATACTATTACTACATTCGTAAATTGCTGTCTGTGTAGATTTTTCCGTTCTAAATCCATGTTGTGAGTTTGATAATATTTTATTTTTTTCTATGAAACTTATCAGTCTCTTATACATAATTTTTTCCACAATTTTTGCAATACCAGTTGGTAAGGTAATAGGACGATAGTTATCTAATTCATCTTTTGAACCGTTTTTGTGCACTGGAATTACTTTTGATAACTTCAAAATATCCGGGTAAGTTCCTGAGAGAATTGAACTGTTTATTAAGTGCGTAAGTGGATTTATTATATTTTCGGCACATTTCTTTAAAATTGCATCAGGGATGCCATCAATGCCAGCACAGAATTTATTTTTTAGCTCTTTTATAACTATTCTTACCTCTTCACTTGTGACATGATTTATAAATAAAGAATCGCTGCATATATTTATTTTATTATTAGAATTTAGTGTATTTACCTGTGATTTATTTAATAATTTTTGCGGAATTTCCAGAAAATAGTCATTAAAAGTGTTTGCTATTTCCTCTGGATTATTAATCACTTTATTATTTCTGGTCAGTGTAATGTTCCTTTGTATTTTAGCATATTTTCCAGTTTCTTTCTTTATTACGGACCACATAGCCCTGTTTTTATTAGATGATTGGGAAATAAAATTATCATTATGCATTTTCTTTGCTAGTCTTATTACCTTATTTAATATGCTAGTGTATTTTTTGTAGTATAAATTGAATTCAGGTGTTGTGTGGTATTGTTTATATAATTTGTGTAGAAATTTCTTTCTTTGACATGAATTTATAATCCCTGTTGTTATCCAATTGCTAGTTTTGTTATTTTGAACAGTTCTTCGTTTAAAGGGGAATGCTATTTCAAAATAGTGTTTTAGGGTACTGTTAAATGCATTAAATTTATCATTTACATTTTCTAGTTCATAAATTTCTGACCATGTTTCCTTATTTAATAAGTCATTGAAATATGTAACATTTGCTTCAGTGAATGACCTGCACTTTGATTTTACTCCATTATCATTATTATTGATTACTTCGGATACTTCAAAACTCAGTATTTGTCCATGGTGGTCACTAAAACCCGGACAATAGACTTCTATTGAATGGTGATATTTATCTGTATTTATAAAAATTTGATCAGGAGTGGTTTTACTAAATTTTGTTATTCTTGTTGGTGTATTTACTGTAGGTTTCAGTCCATAGGAAATTAGTAACTGGTTTAATAATTCACAATTTCTATCAAGTTTTAAGAAATCCACATTTACATCCCCACAAATTATTATATCGAAATTTACTTTGCTCATGTTATTGAGTAACAATTCTAGTTTATCTATAAATAGAGGAAACTTTCCTGACGGAGAACGGTATACGCATACAATTATTAACTTAAACTGCTGGTTAGTGTTAGTGACTGTGGCAATCCTTCAACGAGTAAGGAACTGTTAACAAGGACTGCAAGCATAGAAAAACAGCCTAGTTGTTCGTCAGAGGAGGGCTTAGAGGCAAATGTGAGCAGGCCTAAGTCCGTTGTAAGTAAACATAACATGGATTTGGACATTGGTTTATTTAAAAACAAAGTGCTGACGGACAATGAAAAGTTCAAAGTTTTAAATGACAAATGGGTTCCTCAGAGCAACTTTAACTTTCCTTTTAGATCGCATGGGAACCAACAACGAAAATTTTCGTTTTCATGGCTAAAGAAATACACCTGGCTTTCGTATTCTGGAATTGAAGACTCTGCATACTGTGTCCATTGTATGCTTTTTTCAAAAAAAAGAAGTAGGTACGAGTAACGCTCAACGTACTGGACAACTTGTTGAAGAAGGTTTTTGTAACTGGAAAAAAGCACTAGAAAAGTTTGAAAAACATGCAAACTCGCAGTATCATAAAGACTCATGTGTAAGCGCAGCTAACTTTAAAAGAGTTATGGACTGCCGAATGAAACCGATTGACAAATCTCTTGATAAAGGAAAAGACGTCCAAGCCCAAAATAATGTGAAAAGAATAATTCCAATAATAGAAACTATAATTTTGTGTGGCAGGCAAAATATCGCCCTTAGGGGCTATAGATTATGGTCAGTTTCAAATCGACAGCAACCCATTTGAAAATGAGGGAAACTTAAGAGCTTTGCTCAGAGCTAGAATTGAAGCAGGTGACAACAATTTGAAAGATCACTTTGGGTCATGTGGCAAAAATGCGACCTATATAAGTTGGAATTTTCAAAATCAAGTCATCGATGCTTGTAACCAAATAATAACTGAAAAAATAGCAAGTAAAGTAAAAAGAAGCTAAGTTTTTTAGTGTTCCCGCAGATGAAACATCTGATATTTCAACCGTTGAACAGTTTTCTTTGTGTTTACGTTATGTAACGCCAAATACTTTAAATGGTTATGAAATATGTGAGCAATTTTTGAAGTTCATGCCTCTAACCTCCACTACGGGTAGCGTATTGGCAAAAAACATTGAATAAAGGTCTTGAAGACAGTAATATAGACATAAATAACCTACGTGGCCAGGTGTACGATGGGGTGGCTGCCATGAGTGCAAAGTTTAAAGGGGCTCAAGCGTGCATCCAAGAAGCTCACCCCACAGCAATATACGTGCATTGCGCTTCTCATAGCCTTAACCTGGCATTGTCGACCGCGTCTGAGGTTGTATCAATCAGGAACTGCTTTGGAATAGTGGAGAAGTTGTGGGATTTTTTTAACACTCCTAAAAGACAAACAGTTTTAAAACAGTGCATTGAATCTGAGGTAAATCTTGAAACCAACAAGAAAACACTCCTGCAGCTTTGTCCAACGAGATGGGTACAAAGGCACGATGCAATTTTTGTTATGAAAGAACTGCTGCAACCTCTTGAAGTAGCGTTAGAGGAGATTAAATCTGGAATGATAGGGAATCTTCTTCAGGAGCTCTAATACTACTAAACTCCTTAAGTCAAGGTGAATTTATAATTTCTCTCATGGCATCAGAAAAACTGCTAGGTTACACAGTAAACCTAAGCAAAAAGCTTCAGGGAACTGATTTAGATTTATCGTCTGCAATTACACACACTGAAACTGTGATTGAAAGCTTAAAATCTCTAAGAAAAAATGCAGATCAAGAATTTCACTCGTTGTTTGAATAAGCTACCAAAATTGCTAATAACTGCGGTTCAATAATTTCGATGCCTCGAACAGTTGGAAGACAACTGAACAGAAGCAACATTCCAGCAGAAACTCCAGAATTATACTACAAAAGATCTGTTTTCATCCCTTGGATTGACTCATTCATTATTTCATTGGAATCTCGATTCATGAAGCATAAAGACTTATTAAAGAGTGTTGAGTGCTTACTGCCATCAGCCAATGCATCACATATGCATAAAGAAACCTTCCAAGAAAAAATGCAACTTGATTTCTTACAGCTGTGTAATTTTTATAAGAATGACATAATTGAAAGTGGAGGAAACAACAAAGGCCTGTTTATGGCTGAGTTTGAACTGTGGCACAAGAGCTTCAAGACCCCCGCTAATATCCCTAAAAACGCAATCGATGTGTTGAATCTACGTGACAAGGACTTGTTTCCTAATATCCACACATTGTTGAGAATTTTGTGTACCATCCCTGTGACTACAAGCACTGCTGAGAGGTCATTTTCTACACTACGTCGGCTGAAAACATATTGTTCTGCTTTTATGTACCCTGTGCCATTTACCCTTTATTCTACTTTTGTGTAGAGCTGTTGTTGTGAAAGGGCTGGATGGCGTTACCGGTGTCTACTGAGTTTAACCCGGCACCTGTCCCCCATTTGTTCTACTTTTATGTTGAGCTCATTCCGCTCCTACCCTTAGTTCTACTTTTGTGTGGAACTCGTGTTTCAAGTGTTTGGTGTTTTATTAAGTACTGCGGACACGTTTAGAGAGCAATTGACATACAGGGGAACTGGTGGGAGGAATACTCACCTAGCTTACCTTAAGGTGGCTTATTAGGCCGCACGCTTGCTGTGTACCGCCTCCTGATGGGCAGCGTTCGGTGGAGATCTTAAACTAGGTTCTAATCTAAAGGGAAGGGCTTCTTAATCTAAGCGAAATAAAGGGGTAATTATTAGACTGTTCAAAAAGGGGGTTTATTACGTAATAGTGGCCATGACAAGAGGGGAGGATGGAAATAATAACCTAGGGGGAAAAAGGAGTCTAGCAGACACGTATTCACTCACCCCACCGTTGATACCGGTCTTCTATGATGTTGGTGGCGTTGGGACTCGATATGGGGCATCCCCCATACCGGTCCGGCGTAGCACAACTCCGATAGAGTGTAAGACTGTATCCGCGTCCAAGTAAGAGAGCCGTCAGGTTAGAGACCGTGCTTAAGAGACCGCGGCGCGTGTTCGTAACTCTATTTATAGGCAAAATGTGCCTTGTCAGTCCACTCAGCGGTATCTTTGGAGTGTAATGTCCGCTGTGTCCTGTCTAACTGCTTGCTGTTGGACCTTAGGTCTATGACCTACGGCTTACTTCGCAGTCGTGTTGCCATGTCGTTATTCCCGTCTTTTACGTAGTTACTTCTGATTATCTTTTATGTAGGTATAGGCACAGTCCTTTTATAAAGGGCTGGGGCTGGAACAATATCTTAGGAATACCATGGGTGCAGACAGGCTGACTGGACTAGCAGCACCGAATATTCACCGGGAAATTGAAGTCACCAGTACAGAGGTAGTTTCCGTTTTGAAAAAATCTGCTAGGCGGCTGGATTTTGTTCTGTGAAATTTGAGTTTCCACTTTATTCAAACAACGTTAATGTTAATTCATTAATACATGATTTGTATTCAACTATTTGTTTAAACTTGCATTCAGCCTGTGTGATTAAGTTCGACTTGAAATTCAAGAAATGTTTAAGATTTTTTATTATAATGTTAGTTATTAAGGAAAATTAAAATAACATATATTTTCACGTACAGTACATAAAATATTTGTTACAATCCATAACACTATGGTATACAATTACATCTCATAATTTTTAAAATGTAATTTTTAGTTCCAATTAAATTTACATATTCAAAATCAAAATGTTATTATTAATTTCCTAAAACCTATACTAGTTCTTGGTATAAACAACTCAAAACTTAGTAAATGATTGCAGATAATTGATGTTACACATCAATCTGACGATCCTGGTAGCTGGATATATAGTTATGATAATAGTGAGTAGAGCAATCCAGTCGTTATCACTCTGATCGTGATTAAAAGTTAATTCTTGATAAAAATCATGCTGTTCCTTTTTATTACTTGTATAACCTTAGCTCAATGGTACTGTAACTAAAATTTGTATAAAACCAATGCACATTTTGTTTAAATAATCTCCAGTCCAATAGCATCTTTTGTATTGGTTTTGGCAGAGCAGTCTACAGTATGTTTGATCCTATAGAATATCTTTTTATGCATATGATCACAAATATGCATATTTACATACAAGACTAATAATGGACACATTCTCTTTCCATAGCTGAAATCATGTTATTGAGGAAAGCCCCCTCCAAACCAAAAGTCTGGGTGCGCCCCTGTCAGCAATTATGTTTTTATTTGTAATTGAGTCGAATAAAACTCACCTCTTCACAGTTTTACCTCACGAGGCACAGTGTAGCCAGTTCTAACCCTGAGACCAGAACTAAATGTCATGATTGAGCCGTGAATTGACCTCACGGGTTGTTGTTGATGATTGTTTTAGGGGTTTTGCGACATCGTGGTCATGTAGCCCCGTGTATTTGTGTGTGTGTAATTTGTCTGATAACCTGTGTCACTGTGATGTCTGTACTAGTGTGTGTATTTGTAATTCAGGTAGGATTTGGGTAGGAAGCGACCATGGCACGTTAGGCATCATCCTGGCATTTGCCTGGATTAGAAGTGCGAATCCACAGACAAAAAAAACACTTCCAGGATGGTTTAGGTAGGAATCCAACTCACATCTTCTCAGTTTTGCTTCACGAGGCTGAGTGTACCCCGTTCCAGCCCTCAGACTAGAATTTAATTGCTTGGCTGAGCTGGGAATCGAACCTGGACCTCCTGGGCCACAGCCAAGAATGCTGGTTGCTACACCAGGAGGTGGACATGTGTACACATAACGTTTGTGTGATATCTTATATCTGCCTCATATCACATTGTGTGCACTCCGTTGTGAGCATAGATATTCGTAGGATTAGGCCCCCCAGCTCGTACATGTTCTTACATTCGGAGCGCCTTGTGTTCACGGAACAGGTCGTGCGTATACTGCGAGTGTAGAGCTGTGTCATCTCCGCTGTGGCAACAGCGCTCAGCTGGACGCACGCTACTGGGCTAGCCCATGTTCACAGTTGTTTTGGGTCTGGTATAAACGAAAGTAGCAGTGAGTAACCATAGCGTGAATAACATCGGTGCTGAATTGGCAATACCTGCAGCGGCACATCCACTCAATCAACACAGCTGGAATATCGCTCCTCTTCCCTTCAGCCCCCTAAGACCATGAGCTGGTGGACGGACAGTACATGGTACATCCAACAGGTTTTTTTTTTTTTTATGTATTAATCAAAGCACAAACTACAGCTATGCTAGCCCTTTATGCTTGTACAAATAACAATCAAATAACAGTTAAAATAAAATATAAGATAACATTTAACAAATCACCAAACAAAACAAGTCCAGATCAAGAGCCGGAAGAATGTCCTTGCTCGTAGCCGTGTCGTCAGCGGCCAAGATGACAGTTCTGTTGAACTGTACATTGCGATACAGCGGCGTCTAGGGAGATTTCAGGGAGATCAGTGACGTCACCGTGATCTCACGGCTGACGTATTGTTATCGGTAACGCTATTGGTTGCTTGTAGTTGGTTGTCAGCTGATTACTACGTCAGTTCCGTGGTCAGTTGGCCGCGGGAATTTGCTGGAGTCTGTTCCTTACAATGGCAGCAAAGAAGGATTGAATTCTGTTTAATTTAGCTATGTTTGACGGGCAAGAAGTTGTCCATATGGGAGAGCAGTAGTTTGCAATGGGCTGGATTATCGAGAGGTAATAGAGGCGAAGGGCTGTGGGATTTGATATTTCTGAGAAGCGGTAGAGTATGCCAAGGAATTTCATGGCTTTGGATAATGAATGTTGTATGTATTCTTTAAAGCTTAGCTGGTTGTCGAATATGACCCAGAGATCTCGCTGATGCGCAACTGCGGTAATGGGCCTGTCAAGTAAGGAATATGTTGTAGGTACTGGCGAATTGCGTAGGGTAATTGTTAAAAGGCAGCATTTATCTAGGTTTGGTTTCAACTTCCATGTGCGGCACCAGTCGGATAGAGCGTTAAGTGAGGACTGAAGGAGTGCGTCGTCGGCTGGTGTTTTAATTTCCTTGAAAATCTTGCAGTCATCTGCGAAGAGTAGGGTATCGGCTGTGTCAGAGAGTTTGGATGGTAGGTCGTCCATAAATAATGAAAATAAAAGTGGGCCAAGGGCACTGCCTTGTGGGACGCCAGAGAGCACAGGTAGCCAAGGGGATGAAGTGCCTGATATTACGACTCTCTGTTGTCGGTTCTGTAGAAAGCCGGCAAGGAGTGTTAGGAGATTGCCATGTATATTGAACCGTTCAGCGATTTTGTGGAGTAGTAGGGTATGGTCTATTGAGTCAAATGCCTTCGATATATCTACATAGCAGATATCGAGCTGGGATCTTTCTGCAATGGCATGTGTTGCATAGCTGTGGATAGTGGCCAAGTTAGTGAGGCACGAGCCTCCTGGAAGGAAGCCATGCTGGCTGGTTGAAATATATGGTAAGGTGAAAGACAGGAGATGTTGGTGGATTATTTTTTCAAATATAAAGGATAGTGTGGGTAGTATAGATACTGGTCGGTAGGATGATACGTTTGTTTTGTCCCCAGATTTGAATATAGGGACGATGTTGGCCTGATTCCAGGCAGTGGGAAAATAGCCCTTGGCAAATCTCCTGTTGAATAGATTGGAAAGCAGTGTACAGAGAACAGTGGCAGTGTTTTTCAGGAAGATGGGACCAATATCATCGGGTCCGGTAGCTTTGTTGGTGCGGAGAGATTGAAGTAGACTGAGGACTTCATTTGGTGTTGTTGTTATTTTCGAAAATGTGCAATTTGCTGCTGTTTCTACTGGTGGAAGGGGTTGATTTTGGGTGGGAGTGGAAAAGTTTTCAAAGAAATACTTGTTGAATAGCTTATTGCGGTCTGGTCCCTCTGCTGTGGCTCCTTGGTGTTCTACGCTGACGGGAATCCTTTTCGGTTCTCCTCCTCGAGTTGATGACGGACCAGTAGCGCTTGGGATTTTCCCGGACGTTCTCAGTGATGGCTTCTATATGCCCCGTGTAGTCTCTTCTGAGCAGACGTGTTGCGTGTCGGCGAATGTACTTGAAAGTATTACGAGTGTGGGGGTTGGGGAAGTCCTTCCAAAGCCGCCAGGCCTTCTTTTTGTTTCCCATGGCCAGCCGAGTTTCATAGGAAATCTGGAACGGGTACTTGCTGTTGGTAGGCTGCCGTACCGGCACGAAGTCTTTGATGCTAGCAAGCAGCCAGTCATACAGCAGGTCAATTGCCGACTCCACGTGAGGTGTTTTCGTTGTCTGTGCAAGCTTGCGAGATCGAGTTGCTGAAGTTCAGTGCTACTCAGATCGCCTTTTGTCCATTACAATCGACACTACATCCTCTCGACTTCGTGTGTTCTCTGCCTATGCGCCTCAATCTGGCTGTGATGACCAAGAAAAAGAGCAGTTTCTGCAGGAGCTCCAAGATCATGTTTCTGTGTGTCCTCAAGATGAACTCCCACTTATTTGTGGTGATCTTAAAATGGGCATGTTGGTCACACTGAGGATGGTTATAGCTGCCATGGTGGTAATGGTTACGGCATCCGGAATGATGATGGAACCCAAATTTTGGATTTCGCGGAGGCAAATGACTTGGTTGAGAAGAAGGTGGAGATCATTAATAAACTGGATAAAGGTGGGAGTGTGCAGCGTCTAATGAAAACTTAGTGTTAGAAAATCCACAATTTATGATTTGAAGTAAAGAAAGTTGAAATTCTGAATTATGCATCGAAGTTAGATAGGGAAGAAGGGTCTAAAAAGAGTAGAACCGTGAGATCAGCTAAGGATAAAAATTGGAAGAAGTGGTGTACTTATGGTTTATTCAGACAAGAAGTAAGGGAGAACCCATTTATTTTCCGGACCTTTGTTATGTGAGAAAGCGTTGCAGTTAAATGAGAAGCTTGGTGGTTATTACTATAATGTACTGTGCATGTTTTTTCCTATGAAATAAACGCATGTTTAATTATCCGGAAAAATCGTTATCTGGAGCACTTTCGGTCCCAATTAGTCCAGTTAAACGATGCTCTACTGTATTGTCGAAATGAAAGCGAAAAGAATGATACGTCGTGCACAATTAATACATACTACCTGTACCGTACTCTTTAATTTGGCTTCCATGTTGATTATTATGGTGTCCAGAAACCTTGAATGAGTTATATTTGAACCCCTGTCCTCTCATATCATACATGCGTTTGTCATACAATAAATACATCTTGTTTACAGATACCATGAAAAGAAAGACGCTTCAGACTTGCCATATAACGAAGGTAAAAGGTCGTTTGCTGAAAAGAGGGGCATGACATGGGTGCTACATAACAAGAGACCAACCAAACTGAAAGATGCAGTGAAAGAACTGGAGGTAGGTAATGTGGGTTTTGTTGTATTCTCTGTTGTGAACCGCACTGACTACATTTCTTAATGAGGCTTTCGGCTATTGGGTTAGATCTTTTATAAGACTCTCACTTCTATTTGGCTACTAAAGCAAAGCTGGGTTCGAGGCTGGCATCGGATGTTTAAATTCTCTACCTTCCATCTTACGACTCAGTGTCTTCGATTTTTTTCCACCCTCTAAAATTATACTGTAAAAAACATCATGTTTAATATTTTCTGAGCTACAGCTAGGTGTTTCAAAAATGTGGCACCTACTTTTCAGGATGAGTCGTCTGGTGGGAGAACATAAGTTTGAATTGAAATGTCCTAGTTCGTGGATACATTGTCACAGAGACAGTTGACGTACGGTATTTTAAATGATTGTTTGGGTTGCATAGATTTTAAGAGTCTTTTAGCATTGTTAACTGGAATGATAATGTCTTTTGTAGCATAAAAGAAGCACTCTTAGTTTAGGAAATATTAGTGTAGAAAGTTTGATGTTTTTCATCACTTAACTGGAGACTTATTCGTAAGTGCTCAGGTTGGCAGCAAGAACAAACAGGCAAGGCTACCTGCCTTACATTTGTTGTCGTTCCTACTGAGATACGTTTTCCTGTTATCAAATGCTCTAAACTGGCACCATGAAGTCTAACAATGACGTCACTCGTTATAACCTTCAATCATCCTCGCATCGTCGTCGTCGTCGGCCAATACTCTTATCCGAGCGTATGTTTCTTTCTTGCATTACTAATTTGTATTCACTCGATGGTGATGTCGCTGGTGACTCAACAGACCAATTCTGGCATAGAACATACGGCCGCACACAATGCAGATGATGGAAGGTGGAGGACGTGGCAATATCTGGCGCAGCTTTCTCCTTTGACGAGTTTCCATTTCCTGCCTTCGGCGTTCTTCTTCAAAATGTGAAACCGCAACTGAGGTGGCTGCACGCCAACGTGCACGATCTTCCGCAAGAGTATGCCAATTATCAGGATCAATGGCTACACTCCTCAAGGTTTGTTTAAGCTGATCTTTGTAACGCTTCCGAGGTACTCCAAGAGGTCTCTTGCCCGTGCTGAGCTCTCTGTACAGGATTTTCCGTGGGAGTCTGTCGTCATTCATGCGTTGGACATGACCGATCCATCTAAGCCGGTGACTAATGATGATGGTCTCTATGCTCTTCATCTCTGCTCTCTCGAGAACCGCAGCATTCGCTGTATAGTCATCCCATTTCATGTGCATAATGGAACGGAGTTTCTGCAGGTGAAAGCGTTCCAGTTTTTTGATGGTCTGGTGGTATAGGTTCCAGGTCTCACATCCATAGAGCAACGTAGAAATGACGACAGCTTGGTATACCATTAGTTTTGTACATATTCTTAGATCTTCACTCTGGAATACACGACGTGAGAGACGTCCAAACGCTGCATGCGCAGCACAGATTCTGTTATCCACGTCCTTCTCAACGGTACATTGCGTAGACAGAATACTCCCAAGGTATGAGAAGTGATCGACTTGGTCCAAAGATGTGCCAGGATAGTAATATCAAAACCTGGGATAGAGGTTCCAGGAACAGGTTGAGCTAATACTTCATGGTCTTCTGAATGTTTATGGTAAGGCCAAAACGTTCATATGCACTCTTGAAACAGTTGACAGACTGTTGCAGCTCTTCAGATGTATGGGCTGGTGAGGCATTGTCATCGGCATGTTGCAATTCTGTAACCTGGTGAATATTGGTTAATCTTTAGGAACGAAGACTGGTCTGGTTAAAAGGAGCTACCCATATTGCTTTCATACAGACTGATTCAGAATGCAGTTCCTGGATGAAATAATGTTTAAAGTCTTGCAACTCCGAAACAAAGTGACTCTGGAGGTTAAGATTTCAAATTTAGATTAATATGTTTCCATATTACATTTTATATGCCCTGAAATGCAGGTACCACGATTTTGAAACATCCTGTATGGTATGTTAGGAGTGTGACAATACATGGAGCCAAGAACTGGCAGGTAGAGAAGAATAGAGGCTCTAGAACAGTGCCTCGGGAGTGGTCCGCGGGAGAGAATGGTCCACCAGCACGTATAAAGAAGTGGCCCATAAATGGGGATTTAGAAAATGATGTGCGATGAACGAGAATCGTCCGAATGTATTCGCGGCGATGACTATCAGGTTTTGAATTGGGATATCTTTAAATCTATCTATCGTATGGCTTTTAGTGCCGGGAGTGTCCGAGGACATGATCGGCTCGCCTGAGTCTGTAGCTGCTTCCAGCGGACACCCTTAGGGTGAGCTACAAGTTCCGTTCAATTTCAAGTAGTTCCAACTTTCGCTACCAGATATCAATGATACTTAGTGGTGAGCGTTGGAACTTTGATAGAGTGTTCTGACGAAATCTAACTTAATTTAGCTTCACACAAGTTTAGTCTGTGGAAGGATCTTTTACATGCCATAAATCTATGACATGGGACCGCCGGCTTTACTTCCCCTCTTAAGGTTTTTTTAACCCTCTTAAAAAATCCGACGACTTCGGCCGGGTTTGAACCCGCTATCTTGGGCACAACAGTTCACCATGGTACCAACTTCGTCACCGAAGCCGCTAATATTTTTAAAATAAGTGTTATTGAGGAAGGGTTACAACTGATAAGGTGTATTGGAGAGGGAGAGGGGGGGGTCCGTAAATGATTCAATTTCACGCTGTTTGGTCCGCAGACTTCTACGGGTTCAGAACCACTGCTCTAGAAATATGGATTTGGAGGTGGATGGTGGGAATGAGTTGGAAAGAAAAATAACAAATGAAGTAGTATTGCAAAAAATAGGAGAAGAAAGAATGATGCTAAAAAAATAAATAAAAAATAAAAATGAATTGGATTGTATGTTGCATAAGAGGAAATACTTTGGTGACAAGAGCTTTGGAAGAGACAGTAAATGGTAATATTAGAAGAGGAAGAAGGAGGTTTCAGCTGATTAATAACATAATAGTACATTATGCAACGAGCCTATAATGGCTATAATTAAGACACGAGTATATTTATAAAACGAGCGTACGCGAGTTTTATAATTTCCATACGAATGTCTTAATTACCATTATAGGCGAGTTGCATACGACTGTTTATGTTCGACGATAATTATTATAACTATTTTATGTTCGAAGATAAATATTCATAAATATCTGTCGAGATTTCGCCAGTTTTATGTACTGAACAGAGCGCATAAGACACAGAGAATGCCTTGTATTTGACCATGGCCTTCTCGATTACCCCACTATGACACTAGGCAACGCAGTTCAGAAGGCCTTGGGTTTCCACGCAGGTGCGATGCTAACCTGATCTAATTGGTCAAACAACTGTTTCTTGAGTTGTGGTTGGTGGGAGGAACTGTTTCATAATGAAAAATAGTGTTATAATGACCATCATTATGATACAGTTTTCTAACACATAATAGTCAGGGTCGAACATAAAGATGAATAAATCGGATGACCTATTGAAACGTAGTCCGATAAGATGGAGAGAAAGACCATTAGGTAGATTAAACTGAACTGTTAAAATCCCTCAGTATGCCTTCCTTCGGAGGGGAAGTAAAGCCGGCGGTCCCATGTCATAGATTTATGGCATGTTAAAGATCTTTCCACTAATTACACCTGTGTGAAACTAAATTGGATAGGTTAAGAATGTAAACAACGCTCTTAGGTTGCTACGTTCGTTGCCAAGAGCCGACTGCGGTGGCGTCTAGTAGCTAGTTCTGAACTAGGCCTAGTAGTCGTTGACGGTGGTGCTTGGCGGCAAAAGTAGGAACTATTTGAAAATTCAAAGTTGCAGTCCCTACTTGAATTAAAAAAAAACAGATACACACACTAATACAGTCATCACAATTAACACCGGTTATCAGACAGATTCTACACACACCCAAAGTACACGGGGCTACATGACCGCGTTGTCGCAGCCCCTAAACTAAGGAACCAACCAAAAAAAAAAAACTGAACTGTACATATTCTCTGTGTTTCTGTTTCAGGATCAGCTGTTACAGCATAGAATAGTGTTTTGTCAATGGAAGGACAATTGTATGCTCCATGTAATGCTCAGCTCTGGAATGCTAATCAACATCTGTGTCAACATATTCACTGGAGATGTTTTGAAAATCTCATTTGACAAGTATCTTGTCGGGAAATTACTTTCGGATTATATAGCTGACGGTAAGTAGTCGTACAAGTGACTTTTTATATACAGTAAAACTTACTCAAAATGCAATCGCAACGGTCCGAGTTTTTCCCCCCGAATGTTTAGACAAGTTTCCAGATTGAACCAAATTATGCAAAAGGATACACAAATTACCTCCCCCTGGTGATGCAATAGCTTGATGTATTAGGTTGGTGCATAAGTCCGTAGCGTTATTCCGGTTGCTATGGTTTCATTTATCGACTGTGATTGTTGCTTGTTCTTCACTTTACATATCGAAGTTTTGTCATTTGCAGATAGTGAGTGGAGCCGTGGACGCTAGAATATGGAGTGTCAAGTGGAGAAATTGGAACATTTCTGACATATTCTTCTCTTTGAATTCAATAGAGGGATGAAATCGGCAGAGGCGGCCGGAAACATTTGCGCCGTGTATGGGGATAATGCTATTGGAGAGAGCACGGCAAGAAAGTGGTTTTCTCGTTTTATTGCCAACAACTGAGACGTTTTGCAGATGCAATCCTAGAAAAACATCCAGCAAAACTGCGTGAAGTTATGCTCCTCCAAGATAACGCCCGCCGCACTCTGCTAACCTGTCAAAAAACACTATACAGGAGTTGGGCTGGGAAATCACTCCACACACACCTTATTCGCCCGATCTTGCACCCTCAGATTTTCACCTTTTCAAGGAACTTCCTTTGCGGTTGGAGATGCGCTCCGGACATGGCTTGACGAATTTTTCAACTCAAAACCACATGATTTCTACAGGCGCGAAATCGAAAAATTACCACAGCATTGGCAGACTGATGTAGATAGTGAAGGAGAATATGTTACCGACGATTAACTTCTCTCTTATGTGTATCTGATGTGTTTAATAAACTTATGAACTTCATGTGGATAAACTTATGGAAAACGCTACGGACTTATGCACCAACCCAATTTTCTTTTTAGCCTATTTTCAATTTTGAAAAAATAGGCTTATTAGATCACCTTTTGTCCGTGTGTGTGTGTGTGTGATTCGTGTGTGTGTGTCCCCCTAATAAAATCTAAACGGATGGAGCGATTTCAATGAAACTCGGAAAGTTCATAGCACTATTCCCGGAGACCTCGACCGTGCCCTTAAAATTTTGTTACGACTCACCAATCCAACATGGCGGCTGTGCGAAATATTTCACCAGCATTCAATATCTCCGAAACTATTACCGATATTACCCTGATATTTTCTATGGTGATAGAGGGAACTACTATAAGTTCACTTATGTGACTTTTGAAAATCTGGTAACTACAAAACCAACATGGCGGCCAAGCGAATTTGAGACTTTTAAATAGACGTTTCTCGCGATTTGACCAACCAAACGCAATGAAACTTGGTACAGTATATGTTTATACACATTGTAATGCACCGACATCTAACTTCGTTCAATTGTTTACATAATCACAAGATGGCGGATGTGCGAAATATTTCACCGGCATTCTATATCTCTGAAACTATTAGCGGTAAAACCCTGAAATTTTGTATGGAGATAAAGGGCACTACTGGAAGACCATCTATAAGACTTTAAAAAACCGGTTAACTACAAAACGAACATGGCGGCTAAGCGAATTTGAAAATTTTAAATAGACCTTTCTCGCGATTTAATGTTCCAAGCGCACTGAAACCTGGCACAGGAAATATTTATACACATTGTAATCCACTGGTATCTAATTTAGTTCAATTGTTTACATAACCTCAAGATGGCGGCAGTGCGAATTTTTAAATTAAGATTGTATTTATTGTGATGTAGTCATGCGATCGAAGTGAAAGTTTGAATAATGAACCTACGCAATAATTTTCCTTTAATGGTACATGACTCTATGGCCTATACATTTAACAATCCAACATGGCGACCATCCGAAATATTTAGACGATACTGAATATCTACGAATCTATTTTAGCAATCAAACTGCATTTTTTTAATGTTCATAGGGGCTATGAACTTATGTTCACCTATAGGACTTTAAATAACCTGGTGATCACAAATCCAACATGGCGGTGATGCGAATTATAAATATTCACATGGACCATAGAAGATCAACTTCTTCTTACTGTATTCGTGTTATTTTATTCTTATTTTATTTTATAGAATTCAGTAAGCTGGTAATAATACTTGTAATATATTATACATAACTTTGTGATTTTATTGTAAATTGAAAATGTATTTTTAACAATGTGACGTAGTCTAATACAACGATAAGTTGTTAAATGACAATAAATATTGATTGATTGATTGATTGATTGATTGATTGACGTTTCTCGCAATTTAACCATCCGCGTGCAGTGAAACTTGGTACAGTAAATCCTTATACAAATGTTAATCCACTGGCATCTAATTTATTTCAATTGTTTCCATAACCTCAAGATGGCAGCTGTGAAAAATTTTAAAATCTCCTTGTTTTTTCTTGTGTCCTAATTATGCGATTGAAGTTTGAATACTACACGTTCACAATAATCTGCATGTAACAGTACATAACTCTAGGACCTACATATATAAAATCCAACATGGCGACCATCCGAAATATTTAGTCGGTTCTCATTATCTACGAATCTATTACAGCAATCAAACTGAAATTGTGTATGTTGATAGTGGCAATTAACATAAGTAGGATATATGAAAATAGGCTGTATAGTTCTTCACGGAACTACTTGTTTTTTATTACTCATGCATAGGCCTGCACTTTAACACACTCAAAATATTATGTATGTACTCAATGTACTTAAACACTGAAAAATGGACAATTTCACGCACAAACAACTTTTCCTTTTCACTTGCTTCAATAACGTACACCTTCCTTTCAGAAAGGTAACTTTGCGTTGAAAGTGATATTGTTATAATTTCCTTGATTGTGGATATCCTCCCATTGTGTGACTCCCTGACGTGGCTACATTCCTGCGCAAGAAGCTTTTTTCACATCTTGTTTCATTTCGGTAATATTTGAGGTCGCAGAATTAGGTGGGACACCCTGTATATGAGTCGCTGAGAGCTCAATTGGTGTATCTCCTCTCAGAATAACAGGCAAGTCTAACCTTTGTTGTGAGGGGAGGAGGAACGCGTGGTGGCGCAGCTGCCAAGCTGTTGGCCTCTCACCAAGGTGTACCGGGTTCGATTCCCGGTCAATCCATGTGGGATTTTCGAAGTGAAATGCCATGTCCTGTGATTCGGATTCCACGTGAAAAGGAGGTCCCGTAACTCATGATCGCAAGATTAACAATCACGTAAAACTGCAAGCTTCCTTCTAACCTTTGTGGCCGACAGATCCAATGCTCACTTTCGATGTTTCACTCACACAGGCCCTGAGCCACACCTGCTTGCCATAAGATTTAGGCCCGTTCTTACTATCCCCGGTTAAATCTTTACTGGCACTTTTACGGCAAGTTTACTGGAACTTGATTCTTACAATACCCGGTTAGAGACAAACTGACTGTAAAATAAGCCTTAACCGGAGGATTCTCCTCCCGTAAACTGCTTTACTGCCAGATTTTCCATTATGATTTCAACGCCAGCTGATTACATACATCGTCAATATGCCTAGAATTATCCGTAATTTCCTGGGTTTCGTAAATGCTGATGCTGTTCAAAGAAGGAGATGAAAAGTATATAAGAATCGAAGTGATTATTACGAGGAGTTAGATGATGAAGACATTTTTAGACTATTCCGTGTGACGAAGCTTTTCCTCTTCAGGCCTTTATTTGTCTCATTTGGAGATAATTATTGTCCTTTCATATATTTCTCTTTATAATCATAACGTAACAAACAGATTGCGCCAAGAACACAGATCAAGATCAAGGAATATAAAATATATATTTATTATTTACTCCCTGATGCAGATCCACTCATGCCAACTGTTGAGAGGTATCAAGAAATCGGCAAATCAAACCAGAAATATGTACCAACTGTTGAAAATTATGCACAGATCTGCTAACCGACCGTAAACATTAACCGGAACATGGTAAGAAGGATCGAATGTTTACCGGGACTTTACTCCGACCGTAAAGCCAACTGTCAGTTAGAGTTTACTGTTACTTTACTGGAGATTGTAAGAACGGCCTTAGACTTTCCTGCGATTCCGAGAACAGTTACACCATGTGGGCTCTCAACAGCTCATATATTTATTTTTTTGTGGAGGAAAATGGTAGCTTGATTGAAATGCAGTTAGAGAAGTTGGGCAAGGTGAGGTGTACCATTGGACTCATCAGCTGTATGGTTCACCTCACTAGGACACTTGGCTAGTACATACTCGGAAGGCTTCTGCAAGGCTACATGATGCCACAAACAGTAGCAATGTTCTATGAGAGCTGTGCTCCCTATTTTCAGAATATATAAAATATCTGTAAATATCTCTGGCACTCTAGATTGCACTCCCTCACAGTGGCTACCTGTACTGTGTAACATTGTTCCTCCTCACATCAGGAGACAGCAAGCTCTTTACCGCCTCTGGCACAGAATTATGGATAATGAAGTTCTCCCAATCCACCACGACGTCAATCATCCTTCTACATCCAGGTTGAAATCACGGAAACCATCCTACAAGGCGACTATGGAACTTATTTCAGCTCCGTTCGACCCCCGAAATACATGGAAAGTTGAATGGTCTACCTCTCCACCTCGTGGCCTAATTGAAGTACTTAATCCTACCATCAAACTACCTGGGTTCCATCTCCCTCGAGCTATCTGGTCCCGTCCCAACATAATTCTTTGTGGCACTGCATGAACTAGAGCAGCCTTACATCAGTGGGGTTGGATAGACTTGCCTCGTTGTGAATGTGGATATGGAGTGCAAACCATCGTGCAGGAATGCCCTCTATACATTGTACTCTGGGACCTTAGAAGAGCTCCATGCAGCCACTCCACAAGCTCTTGAATGGATTCAAGACCTGGCAACCCATATATGAAGGGTCCTAATGCTGAAAATTGTTTATTTTGTAAATTTATATATATATAAATAACGACACTTAGATACTGTTGTCAAACCTGAATGTCTGTATGCAGCAGAAACACTAGATGTGATTGGGAAGAGTGGCCTCGAAGACATCCGAAAGAGGGAAAGGAAAATGCTCCGAAAAATCCTAGGCCCAAATATCAAGGATGGAGAGAGGAGACTCAAACCTAACAAAGAACTATACCTGAAGACAGAAGGAGTCGTAGCCCTAATGAGAAAAAGGAGAATACAGTTTTATGGACACTTGGTGAGAATGAACAATGCCAGATTGACGAAGAGGATTTTTGAATTCTTCAGGAAGAGGAAGACGGAGTGAAGTGACGGGAAGTGAGATTGGACTTGGATTGGATGGGGGTGAAAGATGAAGACATAATGGACAGAGAGCAATTTAGACGGCTGGTTAAGTGTCAGTGTCTCCCATAAGTCCAACCCCTCGTCCACGTCGTGGGAGACGGGCAACGGCACAAAGTAGGGGATTGCCTGTAGGGGCGAAGTACAGTGGGGACTTCGTGTGCCCCGGGACCGTTACGGTAGCTGTGAAGGTCCTACAGGAACCCTGAAAAGTGACGGCTAACGGGGCTCTGGTGAAGCTACGATAGGCCCAGCAAGCCAGTAGTGGATTAAACCAAATGCTTTCAAAAATGGAACGAGCCTCGGACAGGATGGATTTAATAGACGACGACACGGCTGTACACACGGACTAAGATTTGGAACTTTAAACCTAAGAACGCTGACGGGGAAGGTGGAGGAGATAGTGGATATGATGGAAAGAAGGAAGTTGGATTTATTGGGATTGGCAGAAACAAAGTGGAAAGGGGAAGGAAGGAGAGTACTGAGAAAAGGCTATAGACTGTACTGGAGTGGGAACGAAGAGGGAAAGAGGAATGGAGTGGGAGTAGTAGTACGAGATGGTTTGAAAGAAGAAGTGAGGAGAATAAGTGATAGGATGATGAAAGTGAAAGTAGCACTGAGGGGAGAGACCGTAGAAATAGTGCAAGTATATGCTCCACAAGTAGGCTGCGCTTCTGAAGAGAAGGAGGAGTTTGAAGAGGAATTGCAGAAGCAGCTGGTAGGAAGAAATATGATTGTTATGGGGGACCTCAATGCCCATGTAGGAAGAGAAAGACAAGGTTATGAGAGTGTTCTAGGACCAGAGGGTTGGGGTGGAAGAAATGAGGAAGGAAAGAGACTGTTGGACTTCTGCCAGAGGAACAGCCTGCTAGTTGGGAACTCCTGGTTTAAGAAAAGAGAGAGCCACACAATCACATGGTACAGTGATGACTTGACCAGGAAGTCGGTGGTCGACTATATACTGTATGAGAAAGAACTAAATAAGAACATCACGGACATCAAGGTTATACCATCGGAGAACCTGGATAGCGACCATCGATTACTGGTAATGAACCTGAGAGGGAGTAAGGAGAAGAAAGGGACTGAGAACCAGGAAAGACGTATAAGGATATGGAAACTGAAAGAAGGGTCGAGTACCTCAAAATGGTAAAGGAAGGAATTCCAACAGATGAAGAAAGAGGGGTGGAAGAGGAATGGGCTAGATTTAAGAAGACACTAGTGGGTGCAGCAGAAGCAGTATGTGGGAGGACAAGTAGTAAGAAGAGGTGGAAGGAAACACCATGGTGGAATGAGAAGACAAAAGATATAGTAAGGGAAAAGAATAGAGCCTTTAGGAGGTGGTATCAAAATAGGACGGTAGAGACAAGGGAAGAGTACCAGGAAAGAAAGAAGGAGGCGAAGAGAGTGGTGGCTGAGGAGAGAAGGAAGTGGATGGAAGAGTGGACAAAGATGATGGAGGAGGATAGTGAAGGTACAAAAAAGGTCCTGTATGGGATGGTGAAAGATAAGAGGCGGAAGGATCCTACGGATTATGTTAGAATGGTGAACAAGAGGGGACAAGAGATAGAAAATAGGGAAGAACTGAAGAAAATGTGGAAAGAATATTTTGAAGAACTTCTGAACCCAAATGGAAAAGATGGTGAGGAGGAAGAAATCGGGGAAGAGGAAGATGAACTGCAAACAGAAAAGGACTTAACATGGAAAGAAGTGGAAGATGCAGTGAACAAGATGAAAGGAGGGAAGGCACCGGGTGTGGATGAGTTGAGTGTGGAGATGGTGAGAGCAGCAGGAGAGGAGGGGATACAGTGGCTGTACCGAGTGATGAGGACAGCATGGAAGGAAAGGAAGACCCCAGAGGACTGGAAAAAAGGAATCATTGTCCCGATCTTAAAGAAAGGTAGTAGAACAGATTGCAGAAACTATCGGGGAATAACACTGATGAGTCATTGTGCAAAGATCTTCGAGAAAGTTTTGGAAAAGAGAATTAGGACAAGGATAGAAGGAGGGATGAGGGAAGAACAACATGGCTTCAGAGCAGGAAGGTCCACAGTGGATTTGATTTTTGCTGTAAGGCAGTTACAAGAACAGCACTATGAATATGGAACAGATCTACTGATGGCCTTCCTGGACATTGAGAAAGCATATGACAGTGTATGCAGAAACAAAGTATGGAAGTCCCTGGAGGATAGAGGAGTAGAGAAATGGACTATAAAGAGGATAAAGGAGATGTACAAGGGAAGCGTGAGCTGTGTGAAAGTGGGAGGAGAGAGATCTGACTGGTTGGAACAAAGAAACGGCCTGAAACAAGGAAGTGCACTGTCACCGTTACTTTTCATTGTGGTGATGGATGACATAATGACCCGAGTGGCACAAGTAATTGGGGACGGAAAGATGAAAGCAATGGTGTTTGCAGATGATTTGATGATTTGGGGAAACAAGGAGGAGGAGGTACAGGAACAGTTGGACATGTGGGAAGGAGTAATACAAGGATATGGGATGAAATTTAGAATAAATAAGAGTGAGATGGTGATCACAACAAGGAAGAAGGAAAGAACCACAACGGGAATAACAATTGGTGGGGAACAGCTGAAGAAAGTGGAGAGTTTTAAGTATCTGGGAAGCCTGATACAAGATAATGGAAGAAACGATAGAGAAATAAATGAGCGGGGGAGGCAGGCAGAAGCATTTCGGAGGAGTGTGAGAAGCATGTTATGGAGCAAGGATGTCCCTCAGAACAGCAAAAAGATCATATATCGGACGTACTATGTCCCTATCCTGACGTATGCCTCGGAGACCTGGGTTATGAAAGGAAGGGAGAGGAGCAAAATACAGGCCAGTGAGATGAGGTTCTTGAGAAGCAGTATTGGAGCTACAAAGATGGACAGAATAAGAAATGAGAGGACCAGAGAATTAATGAAGGAGGAACCATTACAGGATGGTATAGAGAAATCTAGACTTAGATGGTATGGACATGTAAAACGAATGGAGGAGAAGAGGATACCCAGGAGAGTACATGAGACGAAGTGGGAAGGAAAGAGACCGAGGGGAAGACCGAGAGACAGGTGGCTGAAGGGGGTGGAAGAAAGCGTGAAGAAGAGAGGAGAAGACTGGACAAGGGTGTAGGCTGAGAGATGGTGGGAAGACAGAAGACGTTGGAGAGGCTTGTGTTCCAAACAGACCCGGCCAGTGGCTGGAAACTGTGCAAGATGATGATGATGGTTAAGTGTCAGTGAAGAAGGGAAGATCTTACGCAAAGGAACAGAAGAAGGAAGTGGGAGAAAGGATGAGGAGATATTGGCAGAGAGTGAAGACAACAAATAATGTAAAGGCTGTCAAACGTGGTCCATAGTTGGCCGTAACAAATAAATATATATCATCTTCATTTCCCCTTTTCCAGTTGACACTGGGTGGGGGCAAATATGGTTCCTCTCCACTTTGTTCTGTCGTTCCACCATTCCTCTTCCGACACAGTGTTCCAATCCAGGTTCCGTTTTCTAATACTATTCTCCACCGAGTCCATCCAATGCATTCTTGGTCTTCCTTGTCCTCTCTTCCCAGTCATCCGTCGTTCCAGTGCTCGTCTTGGTAGCCTTACTTCATTCATCCATTTGACATGTCCAAACCACCTCAATCTGTTTTGCTCCAGTTTGTCATTTAGTTTCTGTACTCCCAGTTCTTTCCGTATATCTTCATTTCTCACTCTGTCCCTCCTCGTTTTCTGGACCATACTTCTCAGGAATCTCATCTCAGCTGCTTGTACTCTCCTCTCATCCCTCTTAGTCATTGTCCAAGTTTCTGCTGCATACGGCATCTGCGGTGGTGAAGGAGTCCTTAGGTACAGCAAAGTTGGCGGAAGAGGCAACCCAATGCTCGGGGTTAATAGAGTAAAAGATATTTGTCCATAGTATGAACACCCGTAGCGTCTGTACTCCAGAGGAGAGGCTACAAAAGGCGTCTGTTCTCCATGTTAGGAGCGGCCTAGTTCATACCTGGCAGTAGGTCATAAAATGCATTTGGGAGTGGCGACCCCATCTTAATAATAGCCTAAAATGAAAGCAAATATGGTTCAGAATAAATATATATTTTAATTACTGTCTTGTATGCATCATACGCTAAATAATAAAATCTGTAAAAGTAATCAGAAACATTTCATACCTGTTTAATTCAACACCATGACTGAAATGAAAGCTAGGAAAGAATAACAAAAACATCCAAACCCTACTCATGACAAGGTTTAAGCTTGGCTAAAGGGAAAGCCGCTTCACAATCATGGTTAAAAAAACAACAGTTTCAAATAATGTGAGAAAAAATCACGTGTAAGTTATTGCAAGTTATTGTATGACAAATATTTATTTCAAATGTTTTATTTCCTTTTCCTTGTGTTTGTTTCAGTGATATTTACGAAGGCACACATCGTGTGCTCTTACAATGACAACCAAATTACACTAATTTATTTCACAAAGCCAGCAATAAAGCGTAACTCTCCTGAAAAATTAAGTCGGTTGGAACCGAAGCTTCAGGTATTAGAACTGGCTGGTCCTACAGGGCGTCGTTTAGAGCGTAAATTATCTGCCAATGTTAGTGGAGACATGGTAAGTGATTATTTTGATCTTTGATTTCTCTTGATTTATAAATTCACACCATTAGACTTTGCTGACCACAGTAATGTATGTTGTCGTTGATTCATTAAGGGGCTTTGCGACATATTGGTCATATAGCCCCATGTACTTGGGTGGGTGGGTGTGTGTGTGTAATTTTTCTGATAACCTGAGTTACTGTGATGGTTGTATTAGTCACAATAACCTATTGACAGTGATTAGTTTTTGTCGGCAGGTGATTTTGAAGTGTGAGTTCCTATGCAAATTTTAGCAAAGTTCACTCATTTTCATTCAAGACTGTTTTATCTTTAAGCGTCCATTATAGTCTGCAAGCCTCGGTTTGCAAGCAAGTCAGGCACCTCCATGATCCCCTATTAGCAGTTAGCACTATGGCCTTCTCTGCTTCTACATTTCTCATTTCTCCTAGGTCAACCTTTACTTCTCTTACCCTCTAGGCTGGCTCCGTGGATCAGGGGTAACGTTCTCACTTGCTGTGTCCAAGGTTGTAGAATTGAATCTGGGCACAGCCAGTTGGCATTTGAGGGTGCGTAAATGCGTGGGGAGCTGTGCCAGTTAATACTGGCACGTTAAGGATCCCCTTTGGGGCAAAATTCCCACACCCCGGTGTCTCTAAAAGCCACAGTAGTTAAGAGGGACGTAAAACAAATAATATTATTATTATTATCACTAGGGTTCGGAAGTTTAAGACCTAAAGAAGTACAAAATATGCAAGCAAATATGCTCTAAACACTATATAATATGACCTAATAAACTATGAAATATGACATGAATTTTTGGGATAGGTAAAGTATCACTAACATACAGTAAACGTCTTAAGTGCCAAAACTTGATCAGCGATAATACACCAGACACATTTAATCATACAAACTGACAGAGAGCTACAGTACATTAAAATGTTCAACATTCATTCAGTATCATAGCCTTGAGATGCAGTTCTTGCTTGGTTTTCCTAAAAGCCTGTTTTATGATATTTGTCGGTGTAAGTTAGAAGACACTGCCTAACAGTCCATAATCGTACATACCTCTCAATCTTCTTCTTTGCCAGCATTGCACATCACGACCATGTGCATTCTTAGGCTGTCGAAAAGAAATCTCCTTCGAAGGTTGCTCGGTATTTTTTTTTGTGCTGGTAGAAGCTCCTTTCTACGTCACATGATGTCACAGGAGCGTATTTAAACATAGTTTACTGCTGCTTAGCTCCGGGTCGTTTTCGCCTAAACCCGATCCATTACCCTCTAAAATGGCCCCAATTCTGCACATTGTTGCGTATTCTTCATTTGCTCTCAGCACCTTACTAAGTTTGTTCTTCACTGCAACTGACACTGTACCTCTTGCTTGTTCTACTTTAGTTACCATATCCTTTACTATTCCCAAACTCTCACATAATTGTAAACCAGCAGTTTCTAGGCGAGAGATAGTTTTCGATAGATCTCTATAATTTGAATAAATATATACTAATTTTCCCGACAAATCATTGGAAAACAGTTCCTGTGCAATTTTTATTGACGATGCCTCACTACTGTCTAAAGTAGAAACAATTTCTTGCACAGTTTCGTAGTGTTCACAGTAGTACTCTACTGCGTTAAGCCACATTCCCCATCGGGTGAGCACTGGCTGAGGAGGAAGATCTTTGAATGTTGCCACCCTCAGTGGAGCCTTCACAAATATATTCTTGACGTTTGATATTAACCGGTCAACATCAGGAAAATTCTGCCGTATTTCTTCAGCAACACTGTGCAATCCGTGAGTAAGACACGTTAAACGGACCATTTTTTGGGTAAAGTACCTTAAGTCCCCTTGCTGCTTTCACTATGTATGGTGCAGCATCGGAACAGCAAGATTCGTTCTTGCTTAACTTCACCATCCCACAAAGGCTTCATGGCATTTTCAAAAAGTATTGCAATTGTGGAATGGTTAGCTGCATCTAGAACCTCCGAATGAAGTAAATATACATCGCCCGGACGATTCACGAGAAGCGTGCCAATTATAACATTCGCAACATACCTATCACAAACATCCGTAGTTTCATCAACGGATACCCACACGCTATTGTTGCCTACATTAATTCTAATTTTTCGAAGTGCGTCTTCATAAAAGGTGGACAAATAACTTTTTCGCAATGTTACCTCATCCGGGATCGACTGTGTTGTGTATTTAGTTAAGAATTTTCGGAAGTGTTCGTTGTTCACTTTGTTAAGTGGAATATTGGTAGATACCAACATTTCGCACAGGTCTTTTGAGAAATCTGAAAGTTTGGTTGACGAAGATTTCACTGTGTCAAAAAAATTAGGTTGCCTGCTCTGTTCAGAAGACTTCGATTTGCGCAGTTTTTATGCTTAGCCGTAGCGCAATGCTGTTGCACATTAAATCGCTTTATCACCGCTACCTTCATTTCACACGCTTTACAAAAAAGGATTGTTCCGTCAGTACTGAACGTCTCTTCACCGAACTCTTTCACATACTTTCTGAACTTTACAGCTTCACTACACTTCACTTTCGGCATGATGGGGTTCACTGCAGTACTACAAGTGTGACCAATCTGTTGAAATCTATTGGTAGTGAAAGAGAAAGGGAGCTTTCACTCGGCCCTGCATGGTAGAACTGGGCGAGTTATAACTGGCATTTCCTTGTTTGCTAATTGCTTCTGATTACATTATTTAAATGACTCATGGTGGTTCCGTATTGATATGTTAGAATAGTTATTAACAAGAAATGAACATCCGCCTGAAGCTTCTGAGCTAAATATATCTACTGGAGTGACATCCTATTGAAAAGCGGAAGCACACTATCGTCAAGTTCCGTGACCTCATGCGTACAGTGTCACAATCTAACTTGACCAGAAAGATGTGCTAAAAAAAAGGTCCGTAGAGGAGCGCCTTCTTGGAATCGGTTATCTAAACCTGCTATCTGCCTGTTCCGGGAAAAGAAAGAGAATATATCTACTACACTATTCGGAAATCCAGTGTTTGAAACTCAACGCAGATAACACGTCCAGTACCTTGTTAGCGATGCCTCAATTTAAACAAAAATGCTGAAATTATAACCAAATATGACCTTATACCACTAAAATATGACCAAAACAATAAAAATTGCCGAAATATGCATTTATAGGCAACATCGAATTGCCTTAAACGTGGTCAGGGACCCGTCATTCAAACTTATTTTTCCGATTTCGAGTAAAATGAGCTCAGGAAAAAAATATGACATTTCCTCAACATCCGAACCTTAATTATCATCTTACCCTCTATCTTCTTCTTCGTCTTCTCCTCCTGTCTGCAGTCTTCACAGTTCATTGCTTACTGCACTGCTGCTTCAGGATTCTACCTGTGGTAGCTAACCATGCGCTTCTTTCGTAACTGCATCGCACAAAGGTCCCTGTATATGTCTTCATGGAACATTGCTGCACTCGCCACCTCACTGACAGATACATGCGCCTGAACTGCTTTCCTGCACTTGGATGGATACATGGCTTATTCACTTCACTGCTTGTCATAGCTCGGAAGAGAACTCTGTTTGCCACGTCAAGGTCCCTTATAAATACAGTAGGTTGGATAGTCTCGATCTTGCTACACTCCACACGCTTTTTCCAGGTGCAATCGATTCCAGATGAATCAAGAACAAGAAGCATCTCGAATGATCAGCTCATAGTCGCGTGATCCCACCACTGACAGCCTATTGGTCTCTGCACCCTGCCATGTGGGACAATTAACAGAGCCTCTCGCTGTGGCAGGCTCATTGCAATATAAGCGGTGCAGTTGGTAGCATGCTGAACTGCTGTGCCCAAGATAGCAGGTTCAAACCCAGCCGAAGTCGTCGGATTTTTTAAGAGCGTTAAAATCCTCCAGTATGCCTTCCTTCGGAGGGGAATTATAGATTTATGGCATGTAAAAGATCTCTCCACAGACTAAACTTGTGTGAAGCTAAATTTCTAGGTTAGATTTCGTTGGAACGCTCTATCAATGTTCCAACGTTCACCACTAGGTATTAGTGACAGCTGGTAGCGAAAGTTGGAACTACTTGAAATTGAACGAAACTTGTAGCTCACCCTATGGGTGTCCGCTTGAGGCAGCTACAGCCTCTGGCGAGCCGAACATGTCCTCGGACACTCCCGGCACTAAAAGCCATGCGATAAATAAATAATTGCAATATATTTAATTTTATTTCATACATGACAAGTTTCTGCTGTTGGTCTTATCAATTTGCAATGCACCTTAACTTCAAGTTACAAAGGTTGAAGTGTCAGCCATAACTGATGCATATTTAGATTATTGCAAGTCACTGATAATTTCCTTTAACACTAAAAGAGCCATGACATTCACTCCGTTCATTCCTCTACATTGACTTCATATCAAGGAATACTAACCCCTAAAATTCTTGATGGAAAGTAATGAAACAATTAATGATGGGCTTTTTCCTCCCTTCCCAGGTACTTATTTGGTGGCGCTGTACCAGAGACGAAGTGTATCCTTGGAGTCCTTTGGTAAAAGACCAGGACAGAGCTAACGTGCATGTGTATGGTATCAGTGGGTAAGTTTTGTAATGTATTTAAAACACCTTGAGTTTTCACCTCAAACAGGTGCAGTAATAAGAATTGGGTTTTCATTACCGCATTGGTAACAAATGGTGGCTTTCAACCATTAGGTTGTGTGTACTGTATGAGCGGTGAATAGAATGGAAAGAGAGATAATTTCTCACAGCAAGGATACGCTGAGCTGGACCAGCCCATTCATACTGTTATTGCGGCTGCTGTGGGCTAGATTCCAAAAATTGTATTGCCAATTTAATATTCTACCTTCCATCTAACCTTTCACTGACATACGAGATTTAACTGGCAAGTCTTCCCCAGGACAGAGGAGATTTAAATACAGTCCAGTGGAAATATTTTGCCATATTAATATATAAACTATCGGGGGGTTATTTTATCTAATTTTGAAGAAACATACTTAATAACATGCAGATTATATAGGATTACAGTCCAGCTGCTGAGTGTCCGGCTCTGACGTTTGGCAATGGTGGGAGGAGAGGGCTAAAGAGAACAATATAGCCAACCTACGAGTGTTAATAGAACCTTGAAACTTTCCAACATTGTAATTCTTCTCTAGCGTCTTCACTATGTAACGTACTCGCCACGGTGGGTGGGTGGTTATCGTGTCGGATACTAACACCAAGCTTGCAGGTTCGCTCCTGGCCGTGGTAAGTGATTTTTGAAAGGTGGCAAAAATGACGACACGCTTGTCATACGATGTTGGCATGTTAAAGAACCCATTTGAATTCAGTAGGCCGTGTTCATAATGGCAAAATTAATCTCTGTATTTTCCGCCATCACAAAGTTCCTCATTTCTCTACTAGAAAGCGCTATAAAGTCAAAGAGCTTAGATATCTAACCTCCCTGACTTTCATAGTGATTCAAGGAACAATGAAATTCTTCATGCAAGCTACCCTCTGGGTTTTAAATAACAAAGCTTGCACCCCGTACCCGAGGCCATACGATATTATTATTAATTTTACTATGTAACGTGGAAGTCCCACGCCCCGCTTGCAATTTCATGCATCATTTTGTTATTCCAACATTTTCTTCGATCGCAGTGGAATTCCACCTATGTTGGCGGAGTCTCTTACTACCATGAAGAATGTTGTCACCTGTACCAATCGGCGGTTTTCCCGGTAAGATGATCCTTAAATTTAGCTCGATGTTGCCAAGGCTCTCTTCTGTTGCTCTTTGTGTTAGTGCAGGTTTGTTGTTTTATCGTCTTGTGTGTGCACAATTACCGGTTAATTGTGTGCAAGTATATTACTTCAGTAATATGGTCAGCAGTTTGTCCGAATTCATTTAAACACATGTGAAATATTTTATGTAGTCCACGTTGTTTTATATTTCGCGATGCCGAACTATCAATGCTGTCTCCCTCCCTCATGGGAAATGTCAGAGCCGGACACTCGGCGGCTGGACTGTAGTCACTGTACGTTACGTTATAATTCGCAAAAAGTGTATTTTTTGTACTCGTCTTTGTCATCATCACTATGATCACTTTCGTCTGTGGTAAATTCCACATTAGGAACGTCATCCACATCATTTTAACCACTAGTGTCACTTTGTGCAACATCAGTATGGTACATCTTACCAAGATGTTGGCTAGTACATGCTGTGAAGACCACTACAAGGCTGCTATGAACTATGAGCAGTGCCATTGTACTATGAGAACTGCATTCCCTTGAATTCAAAAGTTGCTTTTCATATTGAAATGAAACTGTTTCCCGAAGGATCAAGAATATTTGTACTCCGAATGAACTTGATGACGGTGCATATAATTTTAAAGAAAATGAAAGACTTCGAAAAATGGATCTCTCAGCACTACCTGTCTAATGCGTCCTATTGCTTTATGAAGCCCCATAGTAGGCTGGTACTTGGTACAGCGCTTGCCACTGTGGGTGAGTGTCGGTCTTCCAACCCCAAGCTTGCTGGTTCGCTCCTGGCCATGGTACCTGATTTTTGAAAGGCGAGAAAAATCATGATACGCATGTCATACGTTGTTGGCTTGTTAAAGAACCCATTTGAATTCAGTAGGCCGTGTTCATAATGGCAAAATTAATCTCGAGATTTTCCGCCAACCCTAAAATTCTGTTTTCTCTACTGGAAATCGCTATAGTGTCAAGGAGCTTAGATATCTAACCTCCTTGAACAACAAAATTCGACATTCAAGGTGACTTCAGGGTGTCAAATAGCAAAGCTTGCACCCGGCACCCGAAGCCATACGTTATTATTATTATTACTTGGTACAGCAGCATTATAGACCTTCGATTCCCGGTCAATGCATGTGAGATTTTCGAAGTGAAATGCCATGTCCTGTGGTTCGGATTCCACGTAAAAAGGAGGTCCCGTGGCTCATGATCTCAAGATTAACGGTCACGTTAAACTACAAGCTTCCTTTGCTTCATTATAGACCCACCTCCGAAAAAGCTGATGTTGTGCAGAACGTACGGCAGTCCATTGATCGAATCCCTAACAGAGTAAGTTGAATTTCTCCTTACTGTGGTGATAATAATAATAATATCGTATGGCCTCGGGTGCCGGGTGCAAGCTTTGTAATTTGACACCCAGAGGGTAGCTTGCATGTCGAATTTCGTTGTTCCTTGAATCACTATGAAAGTCAAGGAGGTTAGATATCTAAGCTCCTTGAACACTATAGCGCTTTCTAGTAGAGAAATGAGGAACTTTGTGTTGGCGGAAACTCCCGAGATTAATTTTGCCATTATGAACACGGCCTACTGAATTCAAATGGGTTCTTTGACATGCCAACATCGTATGACATGCGTATCGTATTTTTTCCGCCTTTCAAAAATCACTTACCACGGCCAGGAGCGAACCTGCAACCTTGGGGTTGGTAGTCCGTCACGTTAACCACTCACTGTGGCAAGCTACTGTGGTGATGATAAAATAATAATAATAATAATAACCCTGTTACAGAAAGTGTGTATTGAAATGACTGCTATTTGTTTCACATTTCACAACATCTGACATAAAGCTCGTTGTAGTGCTCCTCTGAAAACTGTGATTAAGCATCCCGTCCATCATTTGTGCATGCGGGACGCTCACACTTAGAAAGTACGGCTGAGAAGGGCCTCCTGGTGTATTATGGTAGCTGAGATTTATTCTGTAAAGCAGCATCAACAGATTTGTTTAAAAATCTTTAGAACTTTGATTAGGAGAGTGGTTTGAAAGACTCATTGCACAGAGGCTAACATTGAAACGTGCTAATTCTTCAATTATTGAACATTTACTCTGGAGCTGTATTTTGGGCAGTAGAAGATACAGCAGTGGGAATCAAGGCCAATGGGGAACTAATACGTACACTTAAATATGCAGACGACACAGTTCTTCTTGCCAGTAGTATTGAAACCCTACAGCTATACATTAATAAGCTTTATATAGCAGGGTGTCGAGCGATACGGGAAATACGGGAATTATACGGGAATTTTAGTGACCCGGGAAAAATATGGGAATTATACGGGAAATTCGCACTTGATACGGGAAATCTTCAAAAGTCTCATAATGCCTGACTTCTTAGCCCCCGAACGCTCGGTAGAGTCCTCCCGCTCAGTCATCTATTTCGCCAGCAGACTGCGCTGCCACCCGCAATTTGCGTCACCGATAGAGCACTAAGCGGGATGAGAACCCAGCCAACGTCGAATGCATGCTTTGCCTGGCCGATCGCCGGCCGTACCCTCTCCGCGCGCCGCGCTGGTTGCTGACAATGACATGCAGGAGTTAGTCCGCATTGTTATTCAGAGGAGACCTGGGTTTCTCGACAAGAGCAGCCCTTAAAGAAGTTAACAGCTTAAGATCTCAGAAAATTCCAAACGCGTATGTGCTGCAATTTCGCACCAACTGCCGAAAATTGTACATTGGTATCCTATGGCTGAAAAAATCAGAGAGGTCAACTCTTGCTCACAAGGGACCCGTACTATTTCCTGCCTGGACCGTATAGGGTTCGCTGAGACTCTTAAGTTGGAAGAAGTTAGGATCGTCATTGCCCTGGAAATTCTTTGTAATCAGAAGAAGTTGCTTTCTGGCGCAATGGCTGACCGCTTCAAGAGCAGCTACTCCGCACTTCTGAGACTGCCCTCCGTCACTGCGCGTTTGAAGCAGTTCGACGGAAAAGAGCCACGGCTCGACGTGCTGTGGTCTGAAATAGTGGCTTCAGCAGTTCCTGCCAAAAAAAAAAACGATCTCTCAAGCTTCGTTAAAATGATACTGATTTTGTATCACAACAATGCAGCTCTAGACAGAGGTCTCTTCCTGAACAAGGAGTGCATGATCGTCAATCACAAAGAATCAAGTCTGATTGGCATGCGTATACTGTTCAGGACGCTGTGATGGCAGCTGGTGGAGTAGAAAAGATACCGTGAGCAAGAGTCCATACTGCCCGAAACTCCTACGCCGTGTTCAAGGAAGCAAAACAGGTGCAAATCGACGGCTAAGGTGGCAGTTGAAAGAAAAGCCACGAAAGATCTCCAGGAATTGGAGAAAAAAAAATAGTACTGTCAAAAGAACTTAATTTTGTGCTGTGTATAACTGAAGTTCCTAGTAACAATCTTGTATTTGTCAAAGTGACTTATTTAATTTCGTTTTGCATTATTTTATTTTCTATTATCTACTTTGATAAAATAAATCTGAATTAAAAAGTATTCGCGGCGTGTCGCGTGTGGAATGTTACTGTTTTTAGCCTTTCCATGATCTTTCGCAGGGGAGATGCACATAGCCTACCAAATTGTTTTCAAGTCCGTGCAAACACTCAATCCAAATGCGTCACACATGCATAAATTTCAAAAACTACAAACAATATCTCACAGCTCTCGACATTTTACTATCAAACACCCGTCACCAACATGTGGCTACAAAATACACAAAACACGTGGCAGAATTCTTCTCGTATGGGCAGGCATTGTTTCAGTCGCGTATTAACCACTGCCTGTTTCCTTACTTTTACTTCGCCGAAGTTCGACCCGAGGACTGGATACATCCCGTACAGCATGTGCAGAAAGAAATACTGAAGGCGATCTGGATATCGCGGTGGATGAAATGATTATTAACATCGGCAATTCATCAAGCTCTGACGAAGACAATGATGGTGGTGATGATGATAGGGACAGTGAAGGGATGGAGGGTGTCAAAGAA
Organism: Meconema thalassinum; assembly: GCA_946902985.2. Classification (NCBI taxonomy): domain Eukaryota; kingdom Metazoa; phylum Arthropoda; class Insecta; order Orthoptera; family Tettigoniidae; genus Meconema; species Meconema thalassinum. The sequence continues at coordinate 182,089,237 of OX336399.1, read as the reverse complement.
ATCCTTGCCAAGTGACTGAGGATAAGTTATTTATTGGCGTCAGTTCGCTTGCGTCAATCGATAATAGACCACAGGCTATTGTTTCCCATCATAGTGTTCAAAATACCGTCTGCCATTCAATAGCCTACAACTCGACAATATAAAACCACGGCAATAATATCGCCACTGAGCGGCTTGTTTGAGTGCTCAGTGCTAAATATGTATTTACCTTAACTTTACTTTTGTATTATCACTAGGGAATGGAAAAATTCGCGATCGCGAATTTCGCGAATTATTAAATGAAGTAATACACAGATAGTAATGTGTTTTAATAACCCTAAAAATGGCGAAAAAAATGGGTTTTGAAGTCGCGAAATTTCGCGAATTTCGCATGAAGACGCGAATTTTGCGAATTATGCATGAATTTCGCACGAAACCGCGAATTTTAGCTTTTTTCATTTTTTTCTTCTGATAATTCGCGGCAATCAATGCACGAATTTCCGCGAATTATCCACAGTAATGTTTTTAAGCCTAGCAAAGAGAAAAATATTGGTTAAAAATATTGAAATGTATTTTATGAACACGCAAAAAAAAAAAATATAATACTTTATAACATAGTATTGTAAGACACACTATGTGGGCTTTACCAATATTAAAAACTAAGAAAAATGACTGTCATCACTTTTTGTTTCTTAGGTGGTTTATTTTTTCTAATTTAAGATTGTACAATTCTGAAGAAAACAATATATGAGAACGAAAATTCATCTTGATTTTCTATATAAGAGATAAGTGTGACTATAGACACACTAGCTTGACTGTGGGAACTTTCGTGATTTCCGTTGCATCACTCCTTCACTCGATATGTACTGGATCTCAGTTTACCTCACCGACAGTCGAATTCCGTACAATATCCTCATCGCTTTCATGTCTGAAACCATGATTGTCTTTATCGAAGTCTAACTACTGAATGTCACTTTCTTCTGCATCTTGATATTCATCTAGGTTTTACCCTAATGTCATCGTAGTGAAACCACCTTGCCTGTTTAAAATATCGTCACAGAAGCCGACAAACGCTTGTTTTTGTGCGAGTGTAGTACCGGTAATCTTCTCCCATGACTTGACTGCATGGAGAGCATCCAACAAACACGGAAAGATCGGTCACTTAACGGTAGATAGTCGGCCTCGCTTTCTGTATCAATCTGGGTGGTCATCCTGGTAAGTTACTTAGTTATTGTGGTATTAAGGGCCAGAACAGTGAGGTCATCTGCCCCTTCATCCTAGTAACTACTCGCCACGTGGCGTCATATAGTGCGCCTTTCAGACATGAATATCTAGATGGCAAGTATCCAGATCAAAATATGCCACTGTTTCCGGAACCAGAATTAACCAGGCGGTCTTCTAGGTTTCATTCTGTAGTGTGTCTGTCAGAGTACTTGAAAGATATTTTGCAATTTATGAGTGAAGTAGTAGGGACATAACTCTGGTGTTGATTTTCTCAACAATGTTTCACATGATGAAATACTTGAGATTCAAAGAATTTGGCACAGACATCACTGAACTCATCCCCTTATTAGAAGGCCAGTCTTATCAGACTGTTCACCTTCTAGATGGACATCTACGGAGAATTCAGCAAGCCCTTAAACTTGCTGTTTCTGGAAAGTACGTTACCAACATTAAGGAGCAGTTGGAAGGTTGTGGAAATGTGTTAAAAAGAGGGAAAATACATTCAGTTTTAGTGAATGCTGGGTCGCATGCTCTTGGAAACTTAATCAGCTTGAGATCCGCTGACCCTGGGAACAGGATTTACAAATGTGTGCATTTGATCCAGCAGAAATAGTGCCAATGAACATCAATGAGGACCTTGCAAAGAAAATTAAGAAGTTGCCGGTCTGCGGAAAACTGGAAGAAAGTGAGGTGTTAAGAGGATACAAAGAACTGCAAACTTTAATCAAGAAGCAGATGCATGACAGGACCAAGACAGACATTGTTGGAGGTTTGCAAGGAATGACATTTGTATTTCCAAAGTTCTCAGAATCTGTGTTGAAAACCATTTGGATCCCCTGTTCAAACTCTGTGAACTTTTGTTTTTCAGCTTACACTAGTACGTTAAGTGATATGCGTCACCGTTAGTCACAAGGCAATTTGGATCTCTTCACTGAAGTATACTTTGAAGGATGACTGTAATGTGTTATGTTATCCATGATATTTAAAAAATCCCGCCTAAAATTCATGATTTTGAAAGTACCGAAAAGTGCACTTGAAACCACCGAATTTGACACTTTAAAATACCGCTTTCTTCACTCTGAAATCACCGAAAAATTCCAATCTCTAATTATCACAAAAGCTAATATTAACCGTAGAGAGTCGCGATTCAGAGAGTGTGCATCTGTCAACTACTGTAGTAAGCTGTGAACGACCTCCGCGCAGACTCTTGTTTCATGTTAAAGGATAATCATTGCATGGTGAGTGTTTTTATATTCATTAGCTGTAGAGTGTTTGCCCTATTTGTCGTATTTATTGAATTGGTACCGATACCGATGATAAAGGTATCATAGCTTCGGTGTGTAATTTATTTATTCATCTAAAAGTATCGTATTTCTCTGTATGAATGTCCTCGGCGTTGACTCAGGATCGTCTTTTAAAATATATTAAATATACCGGCATATCCTTCGCGTTGTTTCCTTCGAAACAAGGTGAGAAGCATGCTCAGAATTCTTGCCGTGTGGCGGTTGGACGTAGGGTCTCGTTATGTGGCGACCGTGGTTTGCGGAGAGGAAAAGCGGGGCATAGTGACAGGAAGGCTGTCAGTACTGAATTCATGGGGTTAGCAATACTGTATTTGTCCCATAATTTATGCGTGTAATAGCGGACACACTTTTACTATAAAAGTCGTGATCTAAAAAGGGATAGTGGGTGGGTTACATCTTATTACTACATGACCCGTCCGGCTCTGTGGCTAAATGGTTAGCGCGCTAGGCTTTGGCCCAAAGTGCCTCGGGTTCGATTCCCGGCCGAGCCATCAGGGATTTTAATCTCCTGGGGTTAATGACCGTGTCTCGGGGACTGGGTGTATGTGCCGTCTTCATCATCATTTCATCCTCATTACGACGCGCAGGTCGCCGACGGGCGTCAACTAGAAAGATCTGCACTAGGTCTCTCCGGAGGCCACACGATCATTATTATTACTACATAACCCCAGGATTATTAGTCATTATTACAAAAGGAATTTTGACTACTTTCAGTAGAGTAGAAAATCGTATCGTCTTGTTCCGTGCTCCTATAGAGCTTACATTTTCTTTCGATCTTTCATTTGCCATAGGACGCGCCACTGGCGTATGTTTATTCATTACCATTTTCTGGTTTAGTAGTCAGGTATTGGAAGCAATGGGAACTGTGTACTACAATTTTCGTTGCATGTAACTAAGCAAATTATTGTTATTAAGAGAACGTAAAATGCACCAAGAATATGATCTTCAGCTGTGTGCAGTGATAAAGCTCTGCATGTGTTCATTCCTTATGTATTAATGACGCGAAATGTTAGCTAACGTTGTGCCACATACAACACTCGTAGTCTCTAAATGTTGCCCATTTTCCCGTAAATTACAGCAGTTTATGTTTGAATTGCTTATAAGATCGTGACAGAGAAAGTGTTTCTCCAATTGGATGATAGTATTTAACTGTATGCACGTCGTGTAATCTTGGCGAGGTGTATTTTTTTCACGGAGCAACTTTACACCGTAGTAGGCACGCAGATGTTTGTATTTAGTTTTCTGGCATCTTGTTTTAAATTATTGACTAACATATTTCTAAATGCAGACAATCCATACCTCCATTAGGATTCGGGTTCCATAATTCATGCAAAATGAGGTTCGTTCGTTTGTGAAATTGAGGTCAAAACCCCCCTACCCTTTCAGTGATTACCGTATGGTACTTTACGTAGACTAGGGTGAAGATGTAAACGAGCATTTAAAAAAAATTGTCGCCAGTTGTTTGGTTTATTAACTTACGGTAATATTTTCCATAGATACTGAATACTAGGAACGGTTGGATTTTAAGGTGGAACCGCATGTGCTATCAAATATCGCTTTCTTGAAATACCTGGAATATGTATAGAATTATAAACTGATTTTTGGTTAAATGAGGGTTGAAGATAGGCTATTATAATTATAATGATTAAATAAATATTAAAGAAGAAACGATGCGTTAGTAAATATTAGGCCTACCGGTACGGCGAATAGCCTATAACTCGTAGCTTCCGTCACAATTTAGCATTTAAACGGGTCACGTTAATGCATAATATACTAATATAACAACCGGATAGCAAATTATAATAATATTCTCACATATAACATATTTAATTTGCACCAACTTAAATATTGTAGTCTAAGAAATGCCGTTTGAAATGTGCAAATCGCACACTTGGTAGGCAAGCTGTTTGTTATGGTCGTCTCTGATGCGAAGTTTTACTAATTACTCTTTTAGGAGACACTTGTCTTTGGAATATTCGTGAAAGGCCAACCCTCCAGTTCTTATTTCATAAGTCGAACGCCTAAAAACAAAACCACTATCCGAAATAATAAAGAAAATAATCGCGAACGAACGATTCACTGCCAATGAAAATCAAATGGAGATTCGCGGACCGGAAGTTCCCTATGCATAAGCTTCGGTGTCATTTGAACTCGTGGAAGCTCTATACGGTTACGGTAACATACAATTCAGTCACTTCCCGTAAACATTTATTATGTGACACTTCTATTCTCTACTCTCTCAACCCTCCTTAGTAAAACATTCATTTATATCAGCTCTCCTCAGATAAACGGTATCTGCGAGAGAATTCACTCGCGCGCCGCGCGCGCTTTGCTCACGCTACGGATTAGACCTAAATCTCGCCATAACCCGTGGGTTGCGGAAGTATCTCCAAAAATGCAGTTACACTTACGCCAGAAAATCTTGATTCGCGCTTTAAGATTCATTTTTCAGCCATTCGGTATGCGAACTCGAAGTCTTAGAGAGTTCTAAAATATACGGGAATTTGGTGGATTTTCGTACGGGGAATACGGGAATTATACGGGAATTTGAAAAAAGGTCATCGCTCGACACCCTGTATAGTTGGAGAAGAAATGGGTCTATCAATCAACACAAAGAAAACAAAATTAATGGTTTTGAGTCATAGAAGGGTTGAAGTAATTTTGTCACTTAAAGGACAACAAATCCAACAAGTTGACAAATTTAAGTACCTTGATTATTGGTTTTCAGAGGATTTTAATCCAGATTTTGAAATTAAGACCCGTATAGAAATAGCAAGGTCAGCTTTAAAAAAAAATAGAGCTTTATTGTGTGATGATGCCTTAAATTTAAATTAAGGCAGCATATTGTGAAAGGTTATGTTTGGTCCACCTTGCTTTATGGTGTAGAAGCTTCGACATTAAAATCTTCCTCTATTAAAAGGCTTGAAGCTCTGGAAATGTGGTTCCATAGAAGGATGCTAAAAATCCCTTGGATAGATCACAGTCATCTCTAAGGAGCAGGAACTGCGGAGAGCAAACTCGAAGAGGGAGCTGATGATTACCACCAAATGCAGGAAAATTGCATACCTGGGTCATGTGTTAGGTGGTGCAAAATATGCAATATTACACCTCATTTTAAAGGGAAAAATTGACTGGCATCTAAGAGCAGGCAGGAGAAGGACGTCTTGTCTGCAGAATCTTCAAGACTGGACTGGCACAAGAACGATTGAACAGCTTACAGTGTTGCTGAGGATAGACGAACACTATCCATATTAAAACTCAGCAATTTTTATAGATTTGTGCTGTGTCTTGTGGGGGTTTCGCCTAGGACACCAAGCTGGCTCATCAGCGGACTCTCGGGTGTCCTTGCCTGGACCCCCACACGGCACGGCACAATCCCAGAAAAATTGCTGAGTTTTAATTCACTGGCCGTGAAAGCCAATATACCATGTTTTTGGAAGCCTTCATAGGGAGGTTATGACTTCTTGAGCTTTTAGTTCTCGCAGTGAAAAGGCACAGGTGCGCTTCATAAAAAGGGAGGGAGGCAGTTCGCTACTTCTGTGGGGGTCCGGGCGGGGACACCAAGAGCCCGCTGATGAGCCAGCTTGGTGTCCTAGGCGAAACCCCCACAAGACACAGCACAAACCTAGAAAAATTGTTGAGTTTTAATTCACCGGCCGTGAAAGCCAATATACCATCCATATTGATCGCCAACGTCCGGGAGACTGGGCAGGGCATTTAGAAGAAGAATTGTTCAATATGCAACCCATTAGCTGAAAGTGTCCATTTGAGAGGTATACAGTATTAGGTTGTCCTACAGTTCATGATATAAGGTGCTAAGATTATTTGCTTTCAATGTACTGTAAATCATAGAACTGAATTTCATGTTTCAGAACAAAAATGGAACTGCTGTGCTACTATAGGACAGAATTTGATCCTGTATGTGTCTCCTTCAGTAGAGTTCAATCTAATGTTATACATTCTGTTGAACAAAAAGTCTCCAGGAAGGTGAGATACTTACCAATTAAATGTAGGTTTAGATGCCACACACTGTATGCTGGTTTCATTAGACAGAGGCACCAATTCTCTTACCTTTTAGTGGGTTAGGCTACCTTCTTCTTCTTGTGCTTCTACGGCCTCATTGGACCACTTCAGTCAATCATTTCTTGGTCCTCTTCTTCAGTAAGTTTTCTTTCCGAGTTGCCCAGTAGCTTTTCATTCGTTCTGATCTTCTCAGGCATTCCTCATCTGTAAATACCCTTTTTACTCTACGGTATGACTTTTTTTTTTTTTTTTGTTGAACTCTTATTTTTATGTCATTCAGTTTTTTTAAATTTTTTGTTTTGTTTTGCAAGTCATCCAAGGTTATTCCTAATTCTTTCATATCTTCTCTAATTTCCTTAATCCATGCTACTTGTTGTTTCATATTCTAAATTTTCTCAACATTTTTTCTAGATAATCTAGAAATCTTGATTGGTCACATTGGACCACTTGAGTCGTTCCACAATCATAATGTGGCCACAAAAAAAAGAAATACGTTTCTTCCGAATATTATCAGTGATGGGCTCCAGTTCTCTGTATACCACTTCATTTGGTACTATCCGCCATTGTCTATCTTTCTGATATTTTTTTTAATGCATGTTCTAGCTATTCTTCTTTCTACTTTTAGAATTTTGTTGATTCTGTTTTTCTGAGTTACTTCAAAAAGAGTTTTGCTTCCATATGTCACCTCTGGTTAAACCACCGTCTTGTAATGTTTTAATTTTATACTGAAATTTGTTTTAATGATTGCATTATTTGTAATCATCATCAATTTCCACTTTCCAGCTTAAGCTGGGTCGGAGCAAATATGACCCCCCTCCACTTTATTCTGTCTGTCCACCATCCTTCCTCAACCACTGAACTCCACTCCAGGTTCCGTTCACTCACACTGCCCTTCACCAAATCCATCCACCGTACTCTAGGTCTTCCTCGTCTTCTCTTTACAGTCATCCGTCTCTCCATCACTTGCTTTTTTTTCTCTCCATATTTTACGCCCTCATTGGAGCACTTTATTATTATTATTAATCTTGATTGGTCACATTGGACCACTTGAGTCGTTCCACAATCACTTCTTCATTGAAGGTAGTACTGCTTGGTTCTTGCGCTCTTTCCAGTACTTTTTCATTCTTTCAGATCTGGATTTTCTCAACTCATCTGAAATCTCCATAGACTTTCTATGTGTCATTTCTGCCGAGAATTTGTGAGTTTTAAGAATGGTGTTAATGTTATTTTTCTCCTCTGCATCTGTTATCTTGAGTCCAACTGTTTTGAGATCTTGTTGGATTTCTTGGATCCATTTTCTTCCAGTTTTCTTTCCTAGATTTCTCATCACCACTTGGCGTACAATTCTGTTTTCTGGAAGCCGTAAGATGTGAAAAAAAAAATGAAATTCTTTTCTTCTTCATTGTGCTGGTGATTGGATCAATCTCATGATAGTTTCATTTGGGAGAATCCTCCAGACTCCCTCAACCTGATACTTTTTATTTATGCACGTTCTAATGATTTTCCGTTTTGAGGAGCTGATCATTTCTTTGTTCATTTTTAATTTGGAACAGTGTTTCACAAGCATAAGTGACTTCAGGGAGAGTTACAGTTTTATAATGTTGGATCTTGACCAGGTTAGAGATTGTGCACTTTCATCATCATCTTGCACAGTTTCCAGCCACTGGCCGGGTCTGTTTGGAACACAAGCCTCTCCAACGTCTTCTGTCTTCCCACCATCTCTCAGCCTCCACCCTCGTCCAGTCTTCTCCTCTCATCTTCACGCTTTCTTCTACCCCCTTCAGCCACCTGCCTCTCGGTCTTCCTCTCAGTCTGTTTCTTTCCCACTTCGTCTCGTGTACTCTCCTGGGTATCCTTTTCACCTCCATTCGTTTTACATGTCCATACCATCTAAGTCTAGATTTCTCTATACCAACCTGTAATGGTTCTTCCTCCATTAATTCTCTGGTCCTCTCATTTCTTATTCTGTCCATCTTTGTAGCTCCAATACTGCTTCTCAAGTACCTCATCTCACTGGCCTGTATTTTGCTCTTCTCCCTTCCTTTCATAACCCAGGTCTCTGAGGCATACGTCCGGATAGGGACATAGTATGTCCGATATATGATCTTTTTGCTGTTCTGAGGGACATCCTTGCTCCATAACATGCTTCTCACACTCCTCCGAAATGCTTCTGCCTGCCTCCCACGCTCATTTATTTCTCTATCGTTTCTTCCATTATCTTGTATCAGGCTTCCCAGATACTTGAAACTCTCCACTTTCTTCAGCTGTTCCCCACCAATTGTTATTCCCGTTGTGGTTCTTTCCTTCTTCATTGTTGTGATCACCATCTCACTCTTATTTATGCTAAATTTCATCCCATATCCTTGTATTATTCCTTCCCACACGCCCAACTGTTCCTGTACCTCCTCCTCCTTGTTTCCCCAAATCATCAAATCATCTGCAAACATCATTGCTTTCATCTTTCCTTCCCCAATTACTTGTGCCACTCGGGTCGTTATGTCATTCATCACCACAATGAAAGTAACGGTGACAGTGCACTTCCTTGTTTCAGGCCGTTTCTCTGTTCCAACCAGTCCGATCTCTCTCCTCCCACTTTCACACAGCTCATGCTTCCCTTGTACATCTCCTTTATCCTCTTTATAGTCCATTTCTCTACTCCTCTATCCTCCAAGGACTTCCATACTTTGTTTCTGCATACACTGTCATATGCTTTCTCAATGTCCAGGAAGGCCATCAGTAGATCTGTTCCATACTCATAGTGCTGTTCTTGTAACTGCCTTACAGCAAAAATCAAATCCACTGTGGACCTTCCTGCTCTGAAGCCATGTTGTTCTTCCCTTATCCCTCCTTCTATCCTTGTCCTAATTCTCCTTTCCAAAACTTTCTCGAAGATCTTTGCACAATGACTCATCAGTGTTATTCCCCGATAGTTTCTGCAATCTGCTCTACTACCTTTCTTGAAGATCGGGACAATTATTCCTTTTTTCCAGTCCTCTGGGTTCTTCCTTTCCTTCCATGCTGTCCTCATCACTCGGTACAACCACTGTATCCCCACCTCTCCTGCTGCTCTCACCTTCTCCACACTCAACTCATCCACACCCGGTGCCTTCCCTCCTTTCATCTTGTTCACTGCATCTTCCACTTCTTTCCATGTTAAGTCCTTTTCTGTTTGCAGTTCATCTTCCTCTTCCCCGATTTCTTCCTCCTCACCATCGTTTCCATTTGGGTTCAGAAGTTCTTCAAAATATTCTTTCCACATTTTCTTCAGTTCTTCCCTATTTTCTATCTCTTGTCCCCTTTTGTTCACCATTCTAACATAGTCCGTAGGATCCTTCCGCCTCTTACTTTTTACCATCCCATACAGGACCTTTTTTGTACCTTCACTATCCTCCTTCATCATCTTTGTCCACTCTTCCATCCACTTTCTTTTCTCCTCAGCCACTACTCTCTTCGCCTCCTTCTTTCTTTCCTGGTACTCTTCCCTTGTCTCTACCGTCCTATTTTGATACCACCTCCTAAAGGCTCTATCCTTTTCCCTTACTATATCTTTTGTCTTCTCATTCCACCATGGTGTTACCTTCCACCTCTTCTTACTACTTGTCCTCCCACATACTGCTTCTGCTGCACCTACTAGTGTCTTCTTAAATCTAGCCCATTCCTCTTCCACCCCTCTTTCTTCATCTGTTGGAATTCCTTCCTTTACCATTTTGAGGTACTCGACCCTCCTATCTCCTTCTTTCAGTTTCCAGATCCTTATACGTCTTTCCTGGTTCTCTGTCCCTTTCTTCTCCTTACTCCCTCTCAGGTTCATTACCAGCAATCGATGGTCGCTATCCAGGTTCTCCGATGGTATAACCTTGATGTCCGTGATGTTCTTATTTAGTTCTTTCTCATACAGTATATAGTCGACCACCGACTTCCAGGTCAAGTCATCACTGTACCATGTGATTGTGTGGCTCTCTCTTTTCTTAAACCAGGAGTTCCCAACTAGCAGGCTGTTCCTTTGGCAGAAGTCCAACCGTCTCTTTCCTTCCTCATTTCTTCCGCCCCAACCCTCTGGTCCTAGAACACTCTCATAACCTTGTCTTTCTCTTCCTACATGGGCATTCAGATTCCCCATAACAATCATATTTCTTCCTACCAGCTGCTTCTGCAATTCCTCTTCAAACTCCTCCTTCTCTTCAGAGGCGCAGCCTACTTGTGCAGCACACACTTGCACTATTTCTACGGTCTCTCCCCTCAGTGCTACTTTCACTTTCATCATCCTATCACTTATTCTGCTCACTTCTTCTTTTAAACCATCTCGTACTACTACTCCCACTCCATTCCTCTTTCCCTCTTTGTTCCCACTCCAGTACAGTCTATAGCCTTTTCTCAGTTCTCTCCTTCCTTCCCCTTTCCACTTTGTTTCTGCCAATCCCAATAAATCCAACTTCCTTCTTTCCGTCATTGGGCGTCTCTAAAAGCCAGGGTAGTTAAAAGGGACGTAAAACCATTAACATTATTATTATCTTTCCATCATATCCACTATCTCCTCCACCTTCCCCGTCAGCATTCTTATGTTTAGTTCCAAATCTTAGTCCGTGTGTACAGCCGTGTCGTCTTCTATTATATCCATCATGTCCGAGGCTCGTTCCATTCTTGAAAGCATTTGGTTTCATCCACTACTGGCTTGCTGGGCCTATCGTAGCTTCACCAGAGCCCCGGTAGCCATCACTTTTCAGGGTTCCTGTAGGACCTTCACAGCTACCGTAACGGTCCCGGGGCACACGAAGTCCCCACTGTACTTCGCCCCTACAGGCGATCCCCTACTTTGTGCCGTTGCCCGTCTCCCACGACGTGGACGAGGGGTTGGACTGGGAGACTGATTGTGCACTTTAATCAATACAAATACAATTAAGTCTTAACAACGGTATTTGGAGATTAGCGATTCAGCTTCAGCTTCTTCTGCACCCAAAATTTCTTCATTCTATCTGACCTGGCTGCTCTTTGTTTATCTGTGATGGTGTAGTTTTTCCGTTCAAATGTTGTTAATGGGAATTGTAATTATTTATTCCTTAAAATATTCTTCTCTTCTATAATTTTAATTTGGAGCATCCTTAAATTTAATTCATCTAATTCATGTTGGATCTCTTTGAACCACTTGTTCTTTGTTTTACTCTTCCAGAAGTAACTAAACAGCTGTTTTATTAGTCTGGTTTCTGGTAGGCATGAGATATGGCAGAAAATAGAGATTCTCCTTTTCCACATTGTATCTATTATTGATTCACTCTCTTGATATAGCACTTCATTCGGCAGTAATCTCCATTGGCCATTTACTTGGTGTTTTTTGTTAATAATTGTTCTGATGATTCTTCTGTCTGCTTTCTGCAGTTTGTCGGTCGTTGATTTGATGTTCAACCTGAAGAGTGTTTCACTAGCATAAGTTGCCTCGAGTTTAACAACGGAATTGTAATGCCAAAATTTGGCATTCGTTGAGAGTGATTTCTTTTTGTAGGTTGGCCAGGTGATTCGTTGTGCTTGTTTCAGTTTGGATGTTCTACTGTCTATCGATAGTTTCTCGTTTGAGTTCCAGGTGATTATCTCCCCAAGATATTTGAACTTTTTCACAATCTTAATTTGCTTACTATTGTTTAGTTGAAATGTTGGTGTGTCAATTCTGAAGTTCGGCATCATTTCACTTGCTTATTTATAATAATAATAGTAATTATTACAATGCTCAACAAAAGTTTGGAGTACCGTCATCAATAGTATGCTAACGCTGCCATAGAGGAGTGGGGCCTCTTACCCCAAGATAAACTTGATGGTCTCATTCTGAGCATGCCTCCTCCGTGTGTGGGGAGAACTACTGATCATCATGAGATACAGATTTCCAATGTTTTTGTTTTCAGAAGGGACTCTTAGGAAGCGAGTTCTCTTTGTTTTTGTACCGTTTCATTGTTTTCTAACCACGATTGTTATTGTTTTCAGAAGGACTGATGTTTAGTTTGTTAATGGGTTATTGTATAAACCTCAATGGGTTGAGTAGACTGATGGGTAATATTAAAGGCCCGAAATCCAGTAAACGACGGCTACTTATGACAACTGTCCAATCAATACTACTGTGTGGTTCTGACATTTGGAGCGAGTCCTTGAGGATTGATAAATATCAAAGAAGGATAGCTGCAGTACAGCGGCGAGCAGCGTTGCGAATTGCGTGCGTATATCGTACGGTGTCAGAACCTGCGATCCTTATAGTGGCAGCAGTAGCTCCTATTGATTACTTGCCTTAGAAAAACAGGAGGTCTGACGTACCCAAGGAGAGCTGGGAGGGAAACAGGCAAAGGAGCTGGCGCTTTGCCAAAGGATGAGGTGAGGTGAACTATTACCTGACGCAGTTCTTGACAGGTCACGGATACTTTCGCCAATTCCTCTACAGACAAGAGCGAGCGAGTAGTCTGGCGTACATATACTGCAGTGAAATTGATAATGCACTCCATACTTTCTTTACATGTGACCATTGGCTGCCACAAAGAAGATGTTTGGAGGCAGTGCGGGGAGAGCTCATGCCAGACAACATAGCCCATGTCATGCTACAAAACCAGGAATCCTGGGATCAGGTAGCAGTGTATGTGGAGAGTAAGGAAGGCAACAGGTTGACGAAGATCTTTCACTTTTTTGATTCCAACCACAAAACCACGAGGCCTGGGTTTAGAAACACCAAAGAAGCCGTCCAAATGCTCCAAATCAATCCCGACGACGCATTGGACAGAGTTCTCTTCCGCAAATAGATCGTGACAAATGGGCTCAACCGATTCTTGCCTCCAAAAATAATGCATGGTAACTCTTGGACATAGGAACGCAAGCACGCTGTGTTTATCTTTGGAATTTCTTAATATTTGTCTGTTTTGCTTTTTAAATCCTCAATAGTGTAATTTGTAATTTTCTCATATCTTCCTTAATTTCCATAATCCACTTAATATTACTTTCTTGTTCCATAATTTCTCTATTCTCCTAATGATTCTGCTTTTCAGTTTCCTGATTGTCCAAAGATATGCATTTTTTCCTAATGTTGCTCATTACCGGTTCCATCGCCTTATGGACTGTTTCATTAGAAGCTAGTCACCAATATCCATCCAATTGATATTATTATTATTATTATTATCATATTTTACTTTATTTAATCCAAACCATAGACCACATATATACACTTCTTTTTGTTCTTCATATTGATGTAATTTTGGAGGAATGTATTCATTATAGCTCATACTAAACCCCATTAAAACAAACTGACATACCTTCAGATTCTATTCACTTCGGCCGATTTTGGTTGAGATAAAAAGGATATGGCCAAATGTCAACAGTAGCCTGTGCAGGGTCATTGACACCCTGATGCATGTTGCAACATTGATTACTAAATATGTTCTACGTTTGACAGGGTGAAGTGACTGTAGAGAGCTGTACTTACGAAATTAGCAAGTCGAGATTGCAGCGGACTTCTGTGACATCCATTCCACTGCAGACGCAGGTGTGCTGCCATAGTTTCAGTCCAGATGAGGAGAAGCTGCTACTAGGGTGCATCGATGGTTCACTCGTGCTGTTCGATGAAGGGCGGGGCATCACTCATCTTGTCAAAGCATCATTTGTAAGTATGCTTGCTTTATCTTAGTTCATCATCATAAGCGATTTCGGCAACTAAGGAACTCTTAAATAACTCTTCATGATTTCAGTATTCTTTGGCGCCAGTATTCCTTCATTCTCTTGCTCACAGCTTCAGCTGTCCAATGTTGTTCCTTCTTGGTCGCTGTTTCTGGCTCTAGGAACGCCTCAAATGTGTGTGTCTTATTTCTGAAAGTGGTTCTGTTGCAGATGTCTTGATCAGTGATGTTCATCTTAGTTATTGGAATAATTATTTGTTTTTTTGTGCAATTGTGAACATAAGAGTGAATTTTTTAATTTATAAATTATTTGTTGTACTTGGGACCTTGAGAAAACCTCTAATGTGTACCAAGGGAAACACTTCACGTGAGAGACAGCCTCATAGACAAAGTGAAAATGTTGTACAATGGGAATAGAAGTTGTATTCAAGTAGGACGTGGTTTGTCGGACTGGTTTGAAACAAAGAGAGGAGTGCAGCAGGGCAGCTCATTGTCACCGCTTCTATTCATCATTGTGATGGATGTTGTAATGAAATCTATTAAAAAGAAAGTACATGGAGATATTAGAGCCTTCACATTTGCAGATGATGTTGCGATCTGGAGTGAGTCAGAGGAGGAACTGGGTGAGAGGCTGCAAAGCTGGAATGAGGAGTGTAAGAAATATGGTTTACACATCAGCGAGACAAAGACGGTGGCGATGAAAGTGTATGAGGAAGGAGCAGAACCAATAGTCATGCTAAATGAAGCCAAATTGGACAGTGTTCCAGTTTTCAAGTACTTGGGTAGCATTCTATCAAGTGACAACTTAGCAAAACATGAGGTAAACAATCGAATTAATAAGGCAACACAATTTTACCACCAGGTAAGACACCCGCTGTGGGTTGAGCAAATGCCCATGAAAACAAAGATGACATTGTACAAGTCCTATTATACACCGATTCGTACATACAGTCTTGAAACCACAACACTAACCAAAAGAAATTCCTACGTACCATGATTCAGAAAACCAGGAAAGACAAGATCAGGAATGAGAAGTTTATAGAAGAAGTAGGAATAGATAATTCTCTCCTCAATAAGATCTAGATCTCAAGACTGAAGTGGTTTGGTCACATGAAGAGGATGCCACCAAACAGAACTGCACGAAAGGAATTTGAGAGAAAAGTAGAAGGAAGACGACCCGTGGGAAGGCCACGAAAGAAGTGGATAGATACAGTCAAGAACGATGTACTGCAGAGAGGTCATGATTGGGACAAGTTGGTGGAGGAGGAGTGGTACAAGGACAGGATGAAATGGAGGGGGCTCTTATACCACACCCGGGCAACTGGAGGTGGTTCAGGATGATGATGACTTGGACACATTGAGAAAAGAGGAAGAAAAAAGCTTGGAGACGTTTGAGATGTGGATATGGAGGAGAATGGAAGGGATATAAAGGGTGGAGAAAGTGCGAAATGAAGATGTGCTGAAAAGAGTTGAGGAGGAGAAAAATATATTAAAGGTAATCAGGATGAGGAAACAAAATTGGCTTGGTCTGGATGAGAAGGAATTGTTTACTTATGGATGCAATGGAAGGAACGGTGAATGGTAGAAGACGATTAGGACAGAGAAGATTCCAAATGATTAACAGTGTAACGATCGACGCAAAGTATGAAATAACAAAGCGAGTTGCAGGAGAAAGGATTGCTTGGAGAGCTGCACTAGGGCAGAACACTGATGATGATGATGTACTTGAAAATTACGCTACATGCAGGGACAATCTTTTGGCATTTTAGGGTGTTTGGTTGGGAGAGATCCATGTTAGTAAATTTACTGGCACATTTAAGATCGTGGTTCTCTACACACTCACTACTACAGACACTACAAAGGCACAGGTTATCAGATGAATTCTATACATACACACATCCCACCGAAGTACACTGCTGATGATCATGAGCAACCTTAAACTGCAGCAGTTAAAAGGAATGTCAATCCCATAGCATTATCATCAGCAGCAAAAGCACAAATCGTCTCATGGTGCAGTGGCTAGCGTTGTTGGCTTCCATCCCTGAAGTTCGGGTTTTGATCCCTGAGGCAGAACTGAGGAGAGATGGGTTCGAATCCCACCCCAGCTATCCTAGAAATATGATTTCCATGGTTTCACACTTTTACTCCAGGCAAATGTTGGGATGGTTCCTACCTTAAGGCCATGGCCGCCTTCTTCCTAATCCCATCCCCAATTTACAAATACACACACACCCAAATACATGGGGCTGTGTTGCCACGATGTCGCAGCCCCTAAAATTTACAACATTTTTTGCATGACCCAGTATGGGATTATATTGTGTTGACCGACTGAAAAGTTGTCATACCAACAATTGCAGCCAATGGCCATAGCAGGGTATTTTTAATTGAATTCCCGTAGGCTCCCAGCAAGTTCAATTTCAAGTAGTTCCAACTTTGGCTACCAGATGCCACTGTCACTGACACCTAGCTGTGAATGTTGGAAATTGATAGAGCGTTTATAATCAACCAAATATAACCTACAAATTTGGCTGTACACTACCAATTATTGACATGGGCCCACCAGCTTTACTTCCCCACCAATCCTAAATATCCGACAACTTCGGCCGGGTTTGAACATGCGATCTTGGGCATAGCCGTTCAGCACACTACCGACTACACCACCGAAGCTGATCAGACAAATTCTAAATGAATTTTTCTGCTCTGAAAACCTGGAAGTCTGAGGGTCACCCTTGTTTCTTTTGTAATATCTTGTTTAGTGGCTCCGGTGGCGTAGTCGGTATCATGCTGAACTGCTATGCCCATGATCGCGGGTCATGGAGGTAATGAAGTGTCGTATTGAAATATCCAAATAGAATTTAAATAATTTAAAAGGTATTGACTAAGCGGGACTTTTTCCTAATTTGTATTGTCACTCAAAACAGATCCAGAATGAATCGAAGCATTCCTATATACAGGCAGAGCTTCCTTTCTTCTGCCCACAACAACATGTGCGATTGACCAGCCAGGAAATATGATATGTCATTGATTTGATTGTAAACTCATTTCCTGTGATGATGCCAAAAGACAAAATTGGTCATAAATTTACTTAAATAACATTTTTGTGGCGGTACTAAGAATTTTACAACTTCAGTAATATGCAATTCCAACAACTCGGAGATTTGCTGATGACATAGTCATCTTGGCCGACACGCCTGAGGATTTGAATGAGTTTTTGAATGGTATGAATTCTTTCCTCATGATGAAAATTAATAAATGTAAAACAAAAATATTGGAATGCAGCCAAAATAAATTTGAATACTCTGTGGACATCAAATTGGCAGGTGAAAAACTAAAGGAAGTTGGAGACTTCTGTTACTTAGGAAGCAAAGAGGATATAAAAAGTAGGTTAGCTCAGGCAAGGAAAGCATTTCTACAGAAAAGGAATCTGTTGACATCGAATATAGATTTACGTGTTAGGAAGTCATTTTTGAAGGCCTTTGTCTGGAGCGTGGCGCTCTATGGAAGTAAAACTTGGACTATTGGTGCAGCAGAAAAGAGGAGAATTGAAGCATTTGAAATGTTGTGTTACAGGAAAATGATGAAGATCTGATGGGTAGATAGGGTTACAAGCAAAGAGGTATTAAGACTAGTGGGAGAGGAGAGATGTTTCTGGTGACTGCTAATGAAGAGAAGACATAGGTTGGTAGGACACATACTAAGACACCCAGGAATAGCAAGCTTAGTTATGGAAGGAAGGGTCGAGGACAAGAACTGTAGGGGTAGACCAAGGTTAGAATATGTTAAACAGATTGCCTCAGACGTAGGGTGTGGTAGCTATGTAGAGATGAAACTATTAGCTCTGTACAGGGAGGCATGGATAGCTGCATCAAACCAGTCAAAAGACTGAAGACTCAAACAACAACAAGTACCATCAGTTTTTTAACAGTAACTTGCATTACTGAACACATAGTGACATTGTTTGTACTATTCTCTGATCTCTGGGTGTTACAGATTTCAACAATGGTGTCTTGGCATCCAGATGGAGCGTTAGTTATAGTAGCCAATGAACGGAGCCAGTTCCAGTGTTTCGACATAGCATTAGCTTGTGTTAAGAATCAGCTGATCAGTGAAGACATGACTCCGTCCAACCTCCTAGATCTTGCCTCTTACTTTAAGAACCAGCCTACTCTCATCCAGATGGACTGGAATAAGAAGGTTGAAGCGTCTCACTACTCGGAGAGTTTTGCTCCCTGCGATGGACTGTTACTACTGCAGTTTGAGAGGTAAACAGAATAGTCTTGATAGGATAGCTTCTCTGTTTTTGAGGAGGGATTGACAGGTTTGCCAGCAGTGCTCTGCTTATATCTTTTAGCCTGGTATTGCAAAGCTGACACTAGAATCATCTTTTCAAGGCTGCTAACCCCATGGAAACTACAGGAAATGAGTTAGCGTTTCAAGCTGCTAAAGATATACTGTATAATTTTTTAAAGCCATTTCTTCAGTGTTGCCTTCGTAATCTAACAAAAGAATCACTTAAGGTGGCACTAACTGAATACAGTATATACTCGAATACAACCCGCACATTTTTAAACAAATTCGGACATGAAAAATTGGGGTGAGGGTCTTATTTGAGTCATCCAAATTTTAAAGATTTAAATTGCCCACCACACGCGATATAAGGTGTTGCGAGTATCCGCTAGACGGTGCTAGCCTTCTTCCGGCTATCACTTTGTTTTACCGCAAGCACGCGGCGGCATACAGTCTCGCGCATGTTCTCCGAGGGTAAACATTAATTCTACGAAGCGGTTGCGGTCGTTTACTGTGAGTGAGAAATTGAAAGTTGTGAGGGAAGCTGAAATTATTGGAAATCGTGCTGCCGGTATGAAATATGATATTGATGAGTCATGTATTTGCGATTGGAGAAAGATAAAAATGTGTTGCTAACAGGTAGTGGTGATCGTAGAGCTTTCCGCGGACTGAGTGTACAATTTCCGGAAATTGAAAAAAATCTTTATAAGTATGTAACAGAAAGGCGGGAAATGGGGTGTCGACCGAAATGTGTCAATTAAAGGCAGTAGTAATAATAATATCGTATGGCCTCGGTACCGGGTGCAAGCTTTGTAATTTGACACCCAGAGGGTAGCTTGCAAGTCGAATTGCGTTGTTCCTTGAATCACTATGAAAGTCAAGGAGGTTAGATATCTAAGCTTCTTGAACACTATAGCGCTTTCTAGTAGAGAAATGAGGAACTTTGTGTTGGCGGAATCTCCCGAGATTAATTTTGCCATTATGAACACGGCCTACTGAATTCAAATGGGTTCTTTGATATGCCAACATCGTATGACATGCGTGTCATATTTTTGCCGCCTGTCAAAAAATCACTTACCACGGCCAGGAGCGAACCTGCAATCTTGGGGTTAGTAGACCAACACGCTATCCACTCACCCACCGTGGCAAGCTAATTGAAGGCGTTACAGATCACAAAGGAACTTCCTACAGTAGGGTTTAAAGCAAGCCGAGGATGGATCAAAAATTTTTATAAAAGAAATGGGTTGAGTATACGAAGGCATACCTCAATTTCACAGAGTCTTCCTGGTGCCTATGAAGAAAAGTTACTTTCCAGAAAAGTTACTTTCCTTTCAGCATTACGTAATTCAGTTGCGGAAGGGAAATTCATATTTGCTTTCCCAAATTGGTAATGCAGATCAGACGCCAGTCTACTATGAAATGCCACTGAACAGTACTGTGAATGTTAAGGGTGCTAAAAGTGTTACTATCAGAACAGGTGGTAATGAGAAACTCCGTTGTATGGTAATGTTGTGTATACTCGCTGATGGAACCAAACTTCCGCTGGACGTTGTTCTCAAGCGAAAGACGCTTCCGAAAAATATACCCGCTGGTATTATCGTCAGAACTCAGGACTCTGGTTGGATGGACAGTTCACTAGTGGAGGACTGGTTAAAGTGTGTCTGGCAACGTCACCCTGGTGCATTATTACGACGAAAGAGCTTGCTTGTTCTGGACAGTTACCGTGGCCATACAACAGACGCTGTGAAGAAACTCATTAATGATGGGAAAACCGACCTAGCAGTCGACGTCTATGCTACAGCCACTGGATGTCTGCGTGAACTGCCCATTGAAAGCAGCCTTAAAACAGCTGTATACCGAGTGGATGGCGGCCAATAATCACACACTGACTCCAACTGGTCGCATTCAGCGCCCGGAAGTTCAGCTGCTCTGTTCGTGGATTTTTACGGCATGGAATCGTATCTCTGGAGGTCTCATACGGAAGAGCTTCAAGAAATGTAGTATTTCTAATGCTATGGATGGCAGCGATGACGACATTTTGTGGGAAAGTGATGGTGATAAAAGTTCCGAAGTTGGTACTTCTGATGACGATGATGAATGAAGTGTTTGTGTACTTTTATTTGTAATTTTAATCGTTTGATGTGTGTTATTTAGGACGACTTCAAAACTGTTGGAAACTATTTTGGATAAATGCTATTCTGTTTATTTAGTAAAGATTGTAAATAATTTTGAGTAAACTTTTTTTAAATTTGTTCTTCAAAGTAAGGGTGCGGGTCTTATTCAGGGGCGGGTGGTATTCGAGTATATACGATAGTTGAACAAAACAGTTCTGTTTCATAATGCCTATGCTGCCATGTTCGACTGTAGTCGAATGGCAGTCACACTCCGTCCGCTGCTGCTCCAGCCGTTTAGCTTTTATTAAGGACACACCTACACACACACGGATAAAGGGTGATCTCATAAGCCTATTTTTTGGTCGATGAAAATGGGCTAAAAATGGAAATCTCATTATTGTCACTTGCTCTTTTTATTCCAGGGGTCCACTTGCGGTTGTGCGTCTCGTGGGAGGAGGTGGTTTGAAAGCAGATCCACATTATAATGGACTCAGTGCTGATGTATTAGTATCACAGTATCTGTCTTTCAACCAAGTAGACCGTGCCATCAATGTCCTGCTCAGCCTCAACTGGGATTCCTATGGGTTCATGTGCCTGGCTTGTCTTAATCGAATCGTTAATTATCTCTTCCGACAGCCCCTTACGCCTGAAAGAGAAGGTAAGTGAAAGCATTTGCAGCACAAGAATATAAAGGTAGAAGAGCTTCTCCATTCCCATCAAGTATAAAATGAGTTTTTAAATAAACTATACTAATCTCTATTCCAATCTCTTCTTTTGATCATTCTGATGAAAATTAACATCAAAATACGAGACTTCTCCTGTAGACCTCCCCTATTATTTAGCAATAAATGTTTCCAAAACCAGGTTAAAACCCCATTTTGCACCTCTATTTACCATATTTGCTCGCAAATATCACCCATTTAAGATTTGATTGCCGCTGATCGTGGCTACGTCAGCGTTTGTTGTTTATAGTAGTAGAAGCCGCGAGAAGAAGCGGAGGACACAGCGATGACAAGAGTTTATTCTGCACATAAGTCAAGCAGCATAGCGCGCGCTACCTGTCTTTTTAGAAGCGCAGATATAAGCGTCATAGGAGCTCATTTCACAACGGACAGTTAATGATGACTGAGGCTTCTGGAGCCGAGTCTTATCGTACTCGTGCAACCTGTCAACCAAGTAGGCTGACGTGTAGCACAAGTAAACAAAGAATAGTTTATAACTCGACCGCCGGCAATCAATACGTGAATGGGTAATAACTCACACTTTTTTGACCGAAAATAAGTGTGAAAATTTTCGGTGCGTGATACATGCGGGAATTTGTGTGCGAAAGACCGTATTCCCGCAAAACGTAAAATTTGCATTATTGAAATAAGACAACGGGCATTGTCACTACCGTCACTGCTGCCAGTCTCCGAGCTACTGTCGTGCGTGCATCATCCTGACTTCAGTTCAAAGCATTTGCAAAGCCCATCTTTCCCTCTTCAAGAAACTCGTCATCATAACCCATACCCGCATAACCCAATCACGCAACAATTCAAATGGCGGCCTTCTTTATTTTGTCTTCTGTCATCAGCTTATCGTAACTAACAATACCAGATCTTGACGTGTTCTAACCTAACAATTATTTTAGCGTGTGGAGCACCACTAAAAGGCTGACGATCACACCTTGTGTGTTTTACTGCCTTGACACGTTTGAAAACACCTTACATGTTTGGTTAGTGGTTTTAGCGAGTCTTTCTGTATTCGCCAATTGCAAATATTAAATTCCATCGCATTGAATTCTTGAACCCGCAGGTCTACCAGTACAAGGCTACATTACCGTACCATCGTCTTCTGAGTATTTTATCGCTTTGAGTTTACTTCTAGTTGTAATACTTAAAGATCGACCTCCACAAGAAATGGTTGGTTGGTTCCTCAGTTTAGGGGCTGCTGACAACGCGGTCACATAGCCCCGTGTACTTTGGGTGTGTGTAGAATCTGTCTGATAACCGGTGTTAATTGTGATGGCTGTATTAGAGTGTGTTATCTGTTTTTTTTTTAACAAGTAAGGACTGCAGACTTTGAATTTTTCAAATAGTTCCTACTTTTGACGCCAAACGCCACTGTCAACGACTACTAGTTCAGAACTTAGCTACCAGACGCCACCGCAGTTGGCTCCTGGCAACGAATGTAGGAACCTAAGAGCGTTGTTTACATTCTTAACCTATATAATTTAGCTTCACACAAGTGTAATTAGTGGAAGGTTCTTTAACAATCCATAAATCTATGACATTGGGCTTTACTTCCCCTCCGAAGGAAGGCATACTGAGGGTTTTTATTTTTATTTTTTTTCATATTATTAATGCAGCCAATGGCCATGTACTTTTCTTTTCAGGACGGGTCAGGAAAGGGATATTGGAAGGAAATCGGCCGTGGACTTATTAAAAGGAACCATCCCGGCATTTGCCTGGTGGTGAAAATGGGAAACCACGAAAACCATTTTCAGGACGGCCGAGGTGGGATTCGAACCCACGCTCTCCCGATGCCAGCGAGGCACGAGGTAGCGTGTTAGCGCACTCGGCCACCGCGGTGGGGGTTTTTTAACTCTCTTAAAAAATCTGACTTCGGCCGCGTTTCAACCCGCGATCTTGGGTTCAGCTGTTCAGCATGCTACCAGCTACGCCACCGAAGCCGCTCTCCACAAGAAAACAATCATTGAGAAACAGCAATGGAACATGAAGACAGAATACCGGTTGCCTACTTGTCGACAATGCAACAAACGGGCAACAAATACTGTGAAAAGAAAGGAAATCACCGCCGCCAAAGCGTCCAGAAACATAGTGGCCAAGACGTGTAATGCCCAGTGAGTGGGGGTTCTTTCTTAATATTGCTTTGATCATCTTGATGACGGCGTCAGAAATTAATGCAAGATACTGTATATGCAAGGATTTGTTTCCCCTGCAATTTCAAATGTAAAATTGGGGTGCGAGATATATGTAATGGTGAGTTATATGTGAGCAAATACGGTGATCGTTCCACAGGTGAATTCTTACATGAATTAGCACAACACCAATGCTCGATTATTTCAGCCAACAATCTCAACATAGGCCGGCCCCGTGGTGTCTCTCACCTGGAGGCCCCGGTTTCGATCCCCGGCTCCGTCAGGGATTTTAAAACTGACGTGAGGGTTGGAACGGGGTGCACTCAGCCTCGTGAGGACAATTGAGTAGTTGTCTGACAGTGAGACAGGGCCCCGATCACGAAAACCAAGATTAACGGCCGAGGGGACCCGACGCGCTGATCACGCGTCACCCCAATATCTGCAGGCCAAATGGCTGGGCAGTGGTCGCTTGGTCGGCCTTAGCCCGTCATGGGCTGTATAGTGCCAGGGGTTGACTTTTTTTTGTCGACTTTTGAATCTCAACATAGACCATCACCAATTCTAATGTAAAATCCAAGCGCTAACAAAAAAATATACCATATATATTCAGATATAAGACCCCTTTTTTTTCTAAATTTTTAGTTTCGAAACTGAGGAAGGGGTACTATAGACGCAAATTTCGCAAAACTCAATTCTTTTGGGAAAGAGAGAGAGTAAAAATAAGCTATTTTATTTTGATGCTACATAGTACGGTATATTTAATCAAAATAAACGAAGTTTACAACTTTAATCAGCCCTTATTTAGAAGGGTTAGTTCCTGGCAAAAGACCCCGAGGATGACCTCGAGACTTATGGATGAAACAAGTTTCAAAGGATGTGGAGAAGAGAGGTGTAAACTGGCATACTACTGAATATTCGAAGAACAGCAATGGATGGATAAAACAAATTGGGAGAGGCTTTTGCACTACCGCATCTGGCTTGCTGGAGCGAAGGCCTGATGATGATGATGATGATGATGAAGAAGAACTGGTTGCTGCCTACCCTCCTGATGAGACTGAGGGCTTTGGAATTACCGAATACCACCCGCACATTTTTTACAAAATCGGCTGTGAAAAATTGGGGTTCGGGTATTAATTGAGTCATCCAAATTTTAAAGATTTAAATTGCCCGCCACGCGCGAGTGTCCGCTATTATGGTGCTTGTTCGGGTGTAGGCTACTTGTTTATTTCCGTCTAATGGCTTGACCGGTCGCGCAAGCCTAACACAAGCGTCTGGTTCGTTAGTTGCGTGATAGCATGGCATCAGTAACGGCTCGGTCAAACAGGAAGCGGGCTGCCCGCTCAAACTCGGCCGCCCGACCGCTGCTAACTCTGTATTGTGTGATATTGCATCATCCTGCAAAGTATAAAAGTCGGTTGGTATTAGAAACAAATATTTCGTAGTCCAGGTAGTTGCGTGTAACCTTGAACTCGGCGCACGCACTGGAATGTTTAAACTTCGCTGCTGTTTAAACCATACCAGAAGATCTTGTTCTACGTCGTCGTATTTCCCGGTTTAAATTTTCTTGCAGTTTGCGGAAGTATTCCCGGCGGAAGCCAGTGTTTGCCATATCTACTCACACATGTTTCAAGGTTAACACTGTCCAATGAGCTGGTGCCGTCATGGCATGACATCATGTAGCCTTGACGTAGTTCGCCCGGTCAGATGATTCGCTGGAGACTGCGAACACTCAGAATTGCTGTATTCTTTCACTCGGAACACCGGAAGTATCTTTCGTGGAGATTGGCGAGTTTTGATTCTATAAAACAGTTGTCTCCAGTGAACGTCTTATACTTTAAGGGGATACAAAATCTGATCTATTTAACCAGGAAACCTCTTATGCAGGAACACTTTATACAGGAAACATATACATGTATCTTATTGGACCGATCACGGGACCGAGAATAACGGACGGCTTAAGTGGAAAAACTTTTTATGCGGGAATTTCTTAACCTAGTTTTACTGTATTACAGTATTAATAGTATACATTTTTGTTTAAAATAAAGTGTCGAAAACAACAAAAAAGTTTATTTTTTAAAATTTCCATACAAAAATGAGGGTGTGGGGATTATTCGGGGGTGGGTAATATTCGGGTATATACGGTATTGTTTGGATTGACGCCATGAAGATCCAGCTGTCCAACTGTGTTTGTCCTTTGTCCATATTCCTAGCCCCATTTTCATGTCCATTGATTGTGTGTCTCGTATACAGTGAGGGCTCTCCCTATACGACGGGGCTTTCTAAAGGCCGTGTCGCGGACCGGTTGCAATGACTCACCGATTATAACAGCGCACCGTCAAGCCCTGGATGCTGTCATAGCTTTTATTACATACGCAGCTGGCAAGATACTTGCTGTGAAGCACTGTAGCCTGCCTCGTATCACGTGAACATGGTTAGGTATAGAACAAAACATCGAATTTTCTTAGTGGAAACTTATCTTCTCAAAAAGTAGTTTGCTGTAAATTTGTTCGTAAATTTCAGCTCCATGCAATTTTCACTTGTGAGGGAATCTCAAACAATAGGAATACAGAAACAATCCGCATACTCTGGAGGCTCTAGAGAACGAAATAACTGCAATGATGCAAAATATCACTGAGGATGAATTACAGTGAGTGTACCAAACCTTCATACGTTGGTCCAATGTGTGTTTAGAAAATGAAGGAGATCATTTCCAGCAACTACTCTGAAATTCATGTAAGTAATGATGATTATTAAATAGGTTAAAACGTATATACTGTATGTGTTGAACTAGTTGGGTGCTATGCTGCTGCTAGCTACAGTGTCTAGCTCAACTCACGGCTAGCCACAGTACCCCATTTCATCTCTCAGACCAGAATTACATTTCTTGGCAGAGCCAGGAATCAAAACCGAACCTCCAGGGCGACAAACAAGAATGCTAACCATTGCGCCACGAGGTGGTCCATATTGTTTAATTTATATTAATACTATCCACCCTTTGTAATTGGGCTTCTCTTTGATGTGTTGACAAAGAACAATATTAAACAAAGCATCTATATTTTGATGTACCTGGACTACAATGTGTTTTTAGGTAGATTTCATTAGAAAGCTAACTATTGCCATTTCTAATTAGCTTTTACTTCAGTAACTTCTTCTTCCAAAAACGTTTCTGCTTATGCAGGTCGCACACAGAGCCTCTTCCAATCCTCTTTTCTCTCTCACATTCTGTCATTCAGCACTTCCTGCCATTGTAGTCCTCTCCGGTTCACATCATCTTGTCCGTGATCTTCCTGTTGGTCTTCGTCCAGACTCTGATCATTCCAAAGCTCCTTTTGGTAGTCTTTCTTTACCTATGTTCAGTATCAACTATTGCTCCAAAGTCATCATTTTTGTTATTTTAAATGTATTTATTATTATATTATTATATTTTTATTTCTTTTGTAATTATTTATTTTTTCAGTTCAGCTACAAACAGCCCTAGGAAGTTTCCACATACCTCTGAGGCCAATATGTCATGCTACAGAAATGGAATTTGGTGACCAAGTGAGAGATCTCACCCGGAGGTTCTTCCATCATTTACTAAGGTGATTGTGCATTTTGAGTCAAAATTATGAGGAAAACAAAGTGTTATTTTCCAGGCAAAATTGTGAATTTCAGAAATTAAATTGGCTCCCTCACCATTTAATCCCTGTATAGCATGTTGTGTAAGAAGAAAAATTTTGTATTTACTTGGATTATTTCTACATCGTTGCATCCAAAAGCGGGGATGTAATGTTGTTCCATTATTGGGCAATAACTGTGTTTGGAGTTTTTCAACACGCCACAGGCTTTGCTTACTTTTTAATATATACATAAATTCAGAGGCTTCATGTTTGAGTAATAAACCATATATTCATTCCATTTTTGTCTGCATTTTCTGACTACCTGTATTTCATAAATTATATAATGAGCAGAACTTACTTTATTACTTTTCCACCAGTGTAGAATGCCCAACAGGCAAAATAGCATTAACAGAATACATTTCATCACACAAAACACGGTGGGTGAGTGGTTAATGTCTCGGACTACCAACCCCAAGCTCCTGGCCGTGGTAAGTGACTTTTGAAAGGTGACAAAAATCATGACATGCATGTCATACGTTGTTGGCATGTTAAAGAACCCATTTGAATTCAGTAGGCCGTGTTCATAATGGCAAAATTAATCTCGGGATTTTCGCCAACACAAAGTTCTACCATTCTCTACTAGAAAGCGCTATAATGTCAAGGAGCTTAGATATCTAATCTCCTTGACTTTCATAGTGTTCCAAGGAATGATGAAATTCGACATGCAAGCTGACCTCTGGGTGTCAAATAACAAAGATTGCACCCGGCACTCGAGGCCATACAATATTATTATTATTATTATTATTATCACACCAAAGACAGCAGTGAATTAAAATGCCTAAAGAAACCAACACTAGATAATAATTAGAAAATGTAACATTTTCCATACAAATGAATCCTTACAATTTTTCGATCCCCGTAAATGCAATATAGCCATATCATCAACATTTTTGTTGGGGATGGCTAATGTTTGCAGAGAATAAATAAAAAACAAAAAAGAACTTGGTGTAGTCCCTGTAACATCTGCTATACTAACTAGGTTTTTAGCTACAAAAAGCTAAATCTATTATTTAAGATGCTGTAATTTGAAATGTGACAAACCACAAACTCTACTATACCAAATGAAATACATGTTAACCTTTTGATTTTTGATATACTGTATCTTGATATGCCTTTAGGTATCAGCTGTTTGAAAAGGCTTTCCGACTGGCAATTGATCTCAACGACCATGATCTCTTTATGGATATCTATTACTATGCACAGATAAAGAAGGAGGACATCATGGCCCAGGCTGCCAGAGATAAAGCAGAACAGATTCTGAATAACTGTAGTAGTGCCAGTACATCGGATACAGGTAAGCATCGAGCCATTGTTCTGAAGTACCGGATTTACTTGGCTATTGGACCCCTTTTATCCCTAAATTTTTAGTTCCAAAATTGGGGGGGGGGGGGGGTACTGTAGATGCGAACTTCGCAAAAATTCATTATTTTGGGAAAGGGAGAGAGTAAAGATAAGCTATTTTATTTTGATGCTACATAGTATGAAATATTTAATCAAAATAAGCGAAGTGCGTGCTTATGTCATCCGGCCACTAGCCTCTCGTCCTTATGTGAATGCGGCAACACCGCACATGTGGCCAGTTGGCCACCTCTCTCAGTATGTGGGCCGGCTGGGCACCTGTTGCATAGCGTGAGTCATACATAGCCCGTACGCACAGAAAGAAAGACAGAGACTTCTTTCTTCAAACAAGGTCATGCCTTGTTAGCAACAGAGCTCGCGTACGATTGAATGGTATGGCCCAAGCAGCCAACAATGATCCAACATCCGGTATACAAAGATAAGTATATTCCATGATTATTGCCAACCACCTCTGAAAAGAAATCGCACTTTCTCTGCGATTGTTTTGCCTGACCAACCGCCGGCTGTATCCCATCTGCGCGGAGCTCCTCGCGCCACGCTCGTTGCTGGACAATGACGGACAGGACTCTCAATAATTAAAGAGGGGTACCATAAGCGATTTCCAAGAATTTTGTATTATGGCTGTCGAAAATTAACGGGGGGTACTATAGGCGAGTAAATATGGTAATATGAGAAACTGCAAGGGATGCAGCAGATTTCAAGTACATATCCCTGGAGGACAATCCACACACAAAAAATATTTTTACGTGTTTTCACCAGTCCGTGTTGCTTTCTTCTAAAAGCTTGTTTGTCATATTACTTGCAATTGATGTGCTTTTTGTATTCACATATTTATTTTTGCATGTATTTTCTAATAATTGGTGGAAGAACAGTCATTTGGATTAATGAAGTAGTATAACTCAGAATAAATACATTATTTTCATGGTCATGAAAGTCACCAAAATTTGGCAAATTAAATTCTTTTTCACAATTTTGACAATATTTTTACAATATTTCATGCTAAACAACACCTTTAGCTTGAGAAAGATAGCTCTTGCTAGCTGATAAGAGCAGCAGACTTGAAACAGGGAGGTTCTTCTAAAATGGTGCAAGTGTGACATTGAACATCCTATGAACTGCAAAATTTGTTCTAATCAGAGGGAGAAATGTGCCAAATATTTCTACTAACTCAATACATTGAGATTCCTGCCAAATACAATGAAAATGGAACCAACCATCTCCAGACAGAAAGTGTCTTGTTAAATGGTGAGAGAGCAGCACCAGACATTCCTGTGAACTCAGGATATTGCATTTCTTGCTTAACAGAATCTATCCCACAAACTTGGGACTGTGAGATTCTCACTTAACGTTATTTGATTTGATTTATTTTCACTGCTACACTTAGAGCTTAAGAGCTCCTTTACAGTAGCACCCTACATAAAATAAGGTTAGGGCTTATAAAAATAAAACATTTCACCTACATTCACAATATAAATAATCATAGTCTAACAATTATAGTAACAAAAATATAGTAACAATACAATAATAATAATATTACTAATGATAATGGAAAAATTATATACAAAAGAGTGAGAGTGCATACAGACTATCAGTCCGAAAAACAAACACCATATACTGTACAAGAAGAGCTATTGAAGTAGACAGGTTGTCAGCTATTGTCTTGTGTTATAATTGAACTTTAAAAAAGTAATTTAACATAATACAGTAATCAAATGTGAGAGGTATACTGCTCCAAGAAGCGGGATGAAAGATGTCTTTTGAAAGCTGCAGTGCTTGCAATGTTGACGAACTTATATAAATCGAAGGTGTTGAAGAGGCGTGAGGAGGTGCAAACAAAAGATTTATTGAACTTCATGGTTCGGTGTATAGGAATCTGGAGTGTTAATTTTGTGTATCTATTTTCTCGATTATGAACAGAATGCATTGGTGTAAAGGCATTGTAGAGATATAACGGGGTCTTGGTATGTAATATTTTATGTGTCAGAATGGCAACTGATAACTGCCTGCGCTCTTGGAGTTTCAGCCATTTCAGCTGCACGTAGTAAGGTGTGATATGTTCATCTCGCCTTACATCCAGAATGTACCGAACACATGCATTCTGGACTCTTTGTAATTTGATGTTCTGTGTTTCTGGTAAATCATTGTATACAGCAGAGCCATAATCAATGATTGGAAAGATGAGAGTTTGGACGAAGAGCTTACGTATGTTAGGTGGGGTGTAAGAAACAGTTCTTTTCAGGAGATGCATAGTTGATACAACCTTCCTTACCACATTAAACGTATTCTCTGCCCACGACAGTGTTCTATCAAATATCACTCCGAGATTATTGACAGTGTTTCTATATTTAATATTATTATCTAGTATCTTGATGGGTGGTAGTGAATTAAAATCTACTGAATTCAGAAGTTTTGTATATCCAATGGATATAAGTTGTGTTTTAGATATGTTCAAGTTAAGATTATGATTTTGGGCCCATTCACAAAGCCTGTCAATGTCTTCATTAAACAGATTTATACGATCACATGCAGTGTTAGGCGTGAGGTGAAAATAGGCTTGGAGGTCATCAGCGTATATATGAACAGAACTATTTCGGAATTCAATAGAAACATCGTTTATATATAGCGAGAAGCATAGTGGACCTAAGACAGATCCCTGAGGTACTCCACTTTCTACCGATTTCCAGTCTGAGGAGGAGCCATCCGCGAGGACCACTCTCTGTGTACGCATGGAAAGGTAGGATTTGAACCAGGAAAGAGCACTCTGAGAGAAGCCAAAAGATTTCAGCTTTGCAAGAAGTATATTGTGGTTCACACAGTCAAAAGCCTTACTGAAATCGAAAAGACATAGGATTGTAAGCTGACGCTTGTCCATAGCTGAGCGTATATCATCGCTGACCTTTAACAATGCAGTGGTGGTACTATGACCCTTTTTAAACCCAGATTGGTAAGGATTGAAGATATTAAATTTAGTTAGGTATTCACATACTTGTTCATGAACTATTTTCTCAAGCGCTTTACTAAGGGCACAAAGGATATTTATTGGTCTAAAGTCACTACAGCTAGTGGGGTTTTTATTTTTTGGCACTGGACATTTGTTAGCACACTTCCAAAGAGACGGGTATACTCCACTTTGTAGAGAGAAATTAAATAGATGGATAATTGGGGGTAGAAATACTTCAAGACAGTTAGAAATAAGAGAAATTGGGATGCTATCAGGGCCTCTTGCTTTTGTACGAATTGATTTGATGGCTTTCACAATCTGGTGTGGCTAAACATACATAAAGAAAAATTTTTCATGGGCAGGGGGAGGGATGGATGTGTATTTCGTGACGGTCTCTGATACTCTTAATACATCACCAATTGAGGCAACATTTAAGTAATGTTCATTTAATTGTGATGCAGAGACAGGCATCTCAACATCAGTGACTGAACTGGCACCAACTCCCAATGATTTTGCAGCACGCCATCTGGCGGAGGTGGTTTTACAGTCACTGAAGAGGTTGTACATATATTTCACTTTTGTGTTCCTGATTGCTTGTTTTGTCTTATTACGCAGAATTCTGTACTCTTGATAGTCAATGGTAAGTTTAGATTTAATAAATGTTCTACGTGCTTTATCACGTTTCTTTAAAAGCGTTTTGATTTCTTTACTGATCCACGGAGCAGAGTTATGTTATATCCACTTTCTTTTGCGGTGCATGCATATCATATAGTTCATTTACACAATCATTAAATAGAGTCACTTTCTCATCTATGTCAGTGGATTGGTAGAAATTCTGCCAAGGGAGTAATTCTGCATCCGTTTTAAAATCATTTAAATTAAATTTACTGAAGTCACGTACAAAGATTGATTTTGGTCGAAGTTTCGGGGTAGATAGAGAAAACACTGCGTACAGAAGATCATGGGCTGAGAATCCAGCAGCTGGTTCTTGTCCGTAGTCAACAACGAGTCATTACAGTTTGAAGAGATAATATCGAGGGAATCATGAATGTCATGACCCTGACAGGCAAGGTGGAGGAGGTGGTAGACTTCATGGAGAGGGAGAAGGTTGGAATGATGGGGCTGAGTGAAGTGAAATGGAAAGGTAAAGGAAGGAAGAAATTGAGGAAAGGATATACATTATACTGGAGTGGTGGCCAAGAGGCAAAAAATGGCGTGGGACTGATAACCTCGAAACAACTGGAGGAGTATGTTGAAGTGGTAGAGTGTGTGAGTGACAGAATAATGAAAATTAGAATGAAGATGAAGAATGACTTGATGGACTTCATACAAGTGTATGCACCACAGACTGGAAACAGAGAAGAAGATATTGAAGTATTCCTGGAGGATGTAGAAAGAGTAATCTCAGATGTAGAAGTGGTGATCATGGGAGATATGAATGCACAAGTCGGAAATGAGAGACAAGGAAAGGAAGAAGTCGTTGGACCATATGGATATGGGAAAAAGAACCGGGAAGGAGAGGAACTTGTAAACTTTTGTGAAAGGAATGGACTGATAGTGGGTAATTCATGGTTTCGGAAGAAAAACAGCAGGAAAATTACGAGATATGGGTGGGGTGATAGAAGAACAAAATCAGTAATTGACTACTTCCTGGTGGAAAGGACAAATCGCAGAAAGCTGATGGATGTGACAGCTTTACCAGGAGAAGCATTTGATGGGGACCATAGAACTGTGGTGGCAAAATTTAGATGGGGAAAATTGGAAAACCTAAAGGAGATCAGAGAAAGTAAAATAAAAGTATGGAAATTGAAAGACAAAGCTATACAGGAAGATTTTCAGGAGAGATTGAAGCAACAAATCCCAGTTACTGAAGTGGAAAATGTAGAAGAGGAATGGTCCCACTTTAAAAAGGCATTTGCTGGTGCAGCAGAGAGTGCTTGTGGTAGGACGTCAACAAGAGTGAAAGAGAAGGAGACACCGTGGTGGAATGAGGAAGTGAGGAAAGCAGTGAAAGAAAAGAAGTCTGCATGGAAAGAATGGAACCGAGATCAAACAGAAGAAAGCAAAAGGAAGTATCACGACAGCAAACGGAGGTGTAAGAAAGTGGTAGGAGAAGAAAAGAAGAAAAGTTGGGAAGAATTTACACGAAGAATGGAAACAGATGTAAGTGGCAGTAAAAGGATGCTGTATGGACTTCTAAGAAGTAAGAGGAAAGAAAGAGTTATTACGAAGCTAGTGAAAAAGGAAGATGGAGAGTTGTTAACACACCCGGAAGAGATAAAGGGACGATGGAAGGAGTATTTCGATAAGCTATTGAACGTGAGCAATTGTACTGGTGAGATCGAAGTGACACAGCCTGACGACTCGATAACAGAAGATGATATAACAATGCTGGAGGTAGAATTAGCAGTACAGAAGATGAAGATGGGAAAAGCAACAGGGGTGGATGAGATCAGTGTAGAAATGATAAAGGCTGCTGGACCTGTTGGTATGCAATGGCTGTATCGACTGCTAAAGTGTGTGTGGAAACGGAAATGTGTACCAGAAGACTGGGTGAAAGGGCTAATAATACCAGTGTTTAAGAAAGGGGACAAGAAAGTGTGTGATAACTATAGAGGGATCACCCTCATATCACAGATAGTAAAAATACTGGAAAGGATATTAGAAAGAAGAATGAGAAGAAAGGTGGAAGGAGAGTTGCAAGAGGAACAGTATGGCTTCAGGAGTGGAAGATCCACAGTGGACCCAATCTTTAGCTTGAGGCAGGTGATGGAAAAGAACTGGGAATATGGAGAGGATTTGATCATGACTTTCATAGATCTAGAAAAGGCATATGATAGTGTCCCCAGAGAGAAGGTATGGGAAACCATGGTTAAGAAGAGACTGGGAAGAGAAATGTTGGTAATGGTGCAAGCAATGTACAACAACTGTGTTAGCAGGGTTCTGACCCCTGTTGGAAAGACAGATTGGTTTAGGAACAAGACTGGACTAAGACAGGGGAGTGTGCTGTCACCTCTTTTATTCATAATGGTAATGGATGAAATTGTAAAGGAAACAAAGGAAGCATATGGACATAAAGAAATGAAGTTACTATTATTTGCAGACGATATTGTGGTCTGGGGAAGGAACACCGAAGAAGTGCAAAAACAACTAGATGCACTGAACGAAAATATTCAGAAGTATGGCCTGAAAATCAGTATAGAGAAAAGCAAGACCATGGTGATGACAAGAGGGGAAAGACAAGGAAAGGGCATTGTGAAAATTGGAAGTCAGAGTTTGGAAATTGTGGACACGTTCAAATACCTAGGAAGTGAATTGATGCAAACTGGTAGGTTGGACATGGAGATTGGCAGGAGGGTACAGCAGAGCAATGCATTCTATCAAAGTGTAAGAAAACTTGTTTGGGATAAGGAAGTACCAAGGAAAAGCAAGGAGGTAATGTATAAAATGTACTATGTACCCATATTAACGTATGCAGCTGAGACTTGGACCCTGACGAGCAGGCAAGAGAGTAGAATCCAAGCCAGTGAAATGAAATTCCTAAGAAGTATGATAGGTAAGACAAGGAAAGACAGAGTGAGGAATGAAGATGTTAGGAAGGAAGTTGGGATGGGAAAACTAAATGAGAGAATTGAGAAGAATAAACTAAGGTGGTTTGGACATGTAAAGAGGATGGAGGAAAATAGAATACCGAGACAGATGCTGGAGGCGAAGTGCAAGGGTAAGAGAGCAAGGGGAAGACCTAGAACAAGGTGGATTGATTCAGTGAAGAACAGCGTGAGAAAAAGAAATCTGGACTGGGACAAGATCGTGGAAGAAGAATGGTGGAAGGAAAGAGGAAAGTGGAGAAGTGCCATAAATACCCCGACCCGGCAGGAGCTGGATAAGGGGAAATGATGATGATGATGATGATGAATATCGAGAGAGCTGTCACAAGTAGCTGTGTGAAATGTAGTATCGAATGGTAAACATTCAACATTACAGGAACAGAGCACATCACATACCTGTTCAGTTTCAAAAGTACCACTACCCCAACAATAAAAACATATTTATAATCAAGAATGAACCTGTACATGTCATTCAGAAAAATATCTAGGTAGCCAGCTTTCGGTGGACGGTACACACAAGCAAAGAGAATTTTAGTTTCGGTAAGAGAGATGTCAAGTATAATGTATTCAGGCCTCTTATTATATTCACCAGAAGACTGACTTAGCACGCTATACTTTATGTTATGAGAGAACATGACCAAATATTGTACTAAGAGCGATAGTTTCATCAATTAGCACCGAAGTGGAGCCCACCTCATCATGATCTCGACAGGCAAGAAAAGTCAGGAAAAGTCAGGAATTTTGTTTTTGGTCAGGAAAAAGTGTGAAAAAATGGCATGAGGAAAAAATGGCAAAAAGTATTAGAAAGTCAGGAATTTTATATTAACCATACAGTATTTTGTGTTTTATAGCCATATTTTGATGTTACTAGTTCAACTAATCTCTGAAGATAAAAAGCAATAACTCGCTGGACATTATGATAAGTTTCCATTTTGACAGTAAATCATAGTAAAAACCTCTTTTACATATTTTTTGTACGTTTTTTTGGCGTTGGTGTAGGGATGTGGCGACCCCATCGCCCAGCACATTGCACTACGTGTCTGCAATCAGCCTCTAAAATATTGTGACGTGACATTCATAAACAAGAAAGTTTAAATGCCAATCACTTGATATTTCATATTTCCATAATGGCAATTTTGATATACTTTGTTTCCGATGTTACGATGACTTCTCGAGTCAGGAATTTTGTTGAAAAGTGGTCAGGAAAAGTCAGGAATAGTCAGGAAAATTGACATTGAAAATTCTGTGGACACCATGCTCTTGTCAAACCCATTATTTCAAGGTATCAGCTCTTAACCCTACATACGATGCAGCCATCAATACAATGAAAATGGATTTTACAAATGATGGCTGAAACAAAACTTGTTCTCACTGTGTTAACAGCTGTATTTCTTGATTGTTAAATTACATTAATCATCAACATCATCTTCCTTCAAAATATTGGGCCATTACAGTCTTGAATTTTCCTTCCATCGCTTCATCGGACGTCCTACAGATCTTGTTGAACTGGTTGGTAGCGTAGTATCTCCTTTGGTAGTCTTCCAGTTTCCAGTTTTCCTGGTAATCATAGATGTAAGTGATGACAGGTTTCACGTTCAATTTCTTCAGCACGTCTTCCAGGGTGTCTACGACACGGGAAAACCGGGAATTCTCAGGGAATTATGAATTTCTGGAATAATCAGGGAAAAATCAGGGAATTTCTTTGTTAATCAGGGATTTTTCTCCATTTGTGTATATCCCGTAAAAGTGGAAGCAATACTTTCGAATTTCGCGGGAAGTGATCGCTCATTACTGATGACCAGGGTGTCTACCGGTAACGAAAGTAACGAATTTTACAAACGGGTGACGAACGTGACGAAAAAGCAACGAATTTTACAAACGGGTAACGAAAATTTTCTGTAGGCGGGTTGAATCATTTAAACTCGCGTCGCTAGGCTCAGAGATTGCGATGGAGCGAGTTTCACGCAAGCGGCGCGGATTGCATAAGCTATACTTCGCCGTGCCTGAGCTAGAGGAAATGCATACTGTGGATACCTTGTGTGTTATAGGCTACATCAATTCAACGTATATTTTCGGCATCAAGGATACTTTCTAGTTTTGTGTGAAATATTTTTCTGTGTTATATTCTCGAGACGTTTATTCGCGAAAACTTCCGAAACTAAACAGAAACCTCTCATTTTAGTTATTGACCTCTAAATTTTGAGTCAAATTGAAGTCCAAAAATAACGTGAAATAATTTAATGTTGCTATCTTGCGAAATGTTACCGTTTCGAAACAAAAAATACGAAATAACTTCGAAATACCTACCGGTATTTTAAAAATCTGTCTCGTAAATTTGCGACATCCGGTATGGTTAATTCGAAATTCAGTTATATGTCGATTTTTCCTTCGAACTTTGGTTCCATCGGATATATAATCTAACTGGTTATTTCGATAACTTGAATAATTCGTGATTCGCATTCGAAAGAGAATGTGCCCTCTTGTCGTATTATTCGTGCAATCCTCTCAGAATAATTCGTAATATTCGATACTGTACCTACTTCGAACGTTCATCCTCCAAAATCACATCCTCAAGACGACTGGCTGACCTCATGACTTGCCTGCGCGAATCTCGTCAAACGGACCGAGATAGACGTCAGTTGCGTAAAATGATAAATCCCGTCTCCTATCGTGAACTTGTGACCACGAGGACTGCGGGAATCCTGTCAAAGGTGATTGGGCACCCATCGCGAAACATTCCGAAACCTACTCGCCACTTTTACCATGACCGTATACTTAAAAGCGTATGGGGAGCGAAAAGTGCATCAACCCACTTAGAAATGACTGCCTACGCTGCATCGCGATACTAATTTTCACTCGTGATCCACCCTGAACTTATGAACTCCCAACCATAGCATAGGGACAGCGGGAATCACGGCGCCGACCATACAACATGTCCATTACTACTCGTGAATTTTAACCATGCCCAATCTTGAGCTTGCCTCCACCATTCTGTCAGGGCAGATAGGGAGGCAATCGTTGAACGGCTGGATGCAGCGCCGATTGCATAATATCGCGAGGACAACGTGAATCTCGTAAAACGGCCGAGAGCGGCAGCGATTGCGTTACATCGCAATATTTCTCCGCCTTCAATGACTAGGACAACTGGATTCTTGTCAAACGGACAGCAAGTGGCGCCGATTGCGTAATAATGTTATATTTTCTTGTGCCCGACCTCAAGGACAATGGGAATCTCGTCGAATGACCAAAAGTGACACCGTTTATCTAAATCGCGATTTTTCTCCGTGTTCTATCGTGAAAATTGCGAGAATCTCGTCAAACGGCTGAGACCAGCGCCGATTGTGTAACATCTCGATATTTCTCCGTACTTGACTGCAAAGTCAGAATTCGGTGACGATCACGTAACGTCGCATACAATTCTTCGTGATCTACCGCGGGGACAAAGGAAATCTCGCCAAACGGTAAAGAGCAGAGCAACCTCTTGATATTAAAACAACGTATTGTGCACAAGACGACATATTAGCTTAAACAACTAATTTGATAATTAATATCTAGTATTTTTAATTATTTATTTTATTTACAGCTTTAAACACAGTTCATTGTTGTTTATCTTCACCACGTGATGAGCCCCTTTGCTTGCAGACCACAGACGTATCTTGAATTCAAAGGTAACTAAAATTGACTAAAAGGTAACTAAAAAGTAACTAATTTTTACTTCATCCTTACAGTAGACACCCTGATGACAGTGCTCAGCCAATGAGCAGAGCCTTCTCAAGGTCAACTGAACGTATGATGTGGCAACTTTTCCGTTCGCTTTCTGCGCAGGAGCCAACTACGCCATTTTATTGGGCCTTGAGCATTTTGTTCGTTGCGATTAGTATTGCCAATTTAGCGATTTTGTCGGTAGATGTAGCAACTTTGGCGACAAAATATTTTAAATTTAGGATTGTTTATAAATATACTCTGAACTGCCTGAATAGGATTGACATTTCAGCGGAAATTCCTCGTCAGTCATCACCGCTCTGCCTCTTGACCAATCCATGTTCGCATAGTTGATGCCATAATACCCTGGGTTGCAATATTACCGCCCACGTGCCTCAGTGCCTGGTCAGCTTTATCTCTGGCTTGTACAGTTTGGCAATCTCGTTCTCAGACCACATGGCGAGACGAGACCTGTCAATCCTATTCTGGCAGCTCACAGAGTATAATATACTAGCTTCGCCCGGAAACAGTTATGAATGCATTACGTGACAAGCGCTTTTTTGTTTCGATGTCAATGAACTACGACCTAGGCCTATATCCGTTTTACGTCTCTGCATGATGGGTTGAAATCACTGACTGGACTATTAATTATATTATCATGGAGATAGCATGTACAACGAATTCTTGTCAGCCGTAATTTAAGAATGGCGAGGTGCATGAAACTCAAATCCCCCTCCCGTCCAATCTAAAAACACTTATAGTGGGCGATGTATTGAAGATAGATATATGCTCTCGCGGACTCTTTTGTAGAACTTTCCATGCTGAACAATTCTTACACTCATAGTATATTGATATTTTTAACGGTTTGCCCAGTGTAAGTTTCAAAAGCGCAGATAGGTATTTTGTCTCGATAGTGCTTTCGGTACAGGAAGTGAGGTTTTACCGTGTGTATTGTCATGTCAAGTGTTAGCGCGCGGGGGCAACATGTGTTAGACCTGGGTTGACAATACTCTTTGCGCGGCTTTTCCATCCCGGTATTCTTTGATTATTGTCTGCTGTAGTTCTACTGTTAATGCTTTAGTGTGCTGTTTGAAGTTTACGAAAAATATAACATTTGTGCCATTGTGTGCTAAATCTATAGTGAAAACTTATGGTGTGCAATAATTTCCAGGGTGTTCTTGTGCTGCTGTTGATATATGATTTAGCCCCTAAAATACGTAGTCGTTCAAACACGTGGTTGTGCTACCCCCGATTATATCGTGTGCTATTCGATCTGTGTCTACTCTTGTGCATCGAGGCAAATAACCTCTCGCTCTGCTTACGAATATTTCATTTGGAATACCTTGTACTTTATACTGTAGTGATCAAAAGGCTTAAGCACTTGTGCTGTTGTCTAGCTCATGATCACTATGAGGTTGTTAATGTGATCATCTTCACCTTGTAGATGCTGCCAGTTATGTTCACGATTGGCCCGGGAATGAGAACGTGGGCTCTGGTTAACCACTGGAACGGGAACAAGGAAAATGTTTGATGTTTATGTAATATGATGGATATGCCTAGTGCCCTTAAATATATATTTATTGCTCCTACGTTCCTTGGCTGGGCTAGAACTTATGTCATATTTTGTTTTTAATTGCGCCCAGGAAATGTGTTTGCAACACTTTTCAAACTCTGCCTTGTATTATCAAACAGACTAGGTTAAATTATTTTAGACTGATAATGGTGTGTTCTGGCCTGTCGAAACATCATTCATAATGATTTACTTCATTTAAATGTATTTATAAATTACTAAATTGACGAAATTAATATTATATAAACAGTATTTCACACCAATTGTAACATATGGACTGGAAACACTGGTATCGAATAAATGGCAAAATAGTAAGATACAAGCAGTAGAAATGAAATTTTTTAAGAACTTTGGCTAAAAAGATAAGAAGGGATAGAATTCAAAATATTGAAATCAGAGAAGAGTTAAATATGGAACCGTCAAATCAGAAGATACAGAAAGCAAGGTTACGTTGGTTCGGACATGTAAAAAAATGGTTAAAAAAAGAGTAGCACAAAGGGAATTAAAAACAGAAGTCAAGGGAAGGAGAC
Organism: Meconema thalassinum; assembly: GCA_946902985.2. NCBI lineage: Eukaryota > Metazoa > Arthropoda > Insecta > Orthoptera > Tettigoniidae > Meconema > Meconema thalassinum. The sequence goes on along the minus strand of OX336399.1, from coordinate 182,048,440 downwards.
CAGTTGGAAGACCGAGAAGAAGGTGGTTGGACCAAATTTTGAAGGACATTGGAGAAGCTGGGTTGGATGTGGCAGAAGTGATGGAACAGGAAAAATGGAGGGGCCGAAAGGAGTGGAGGAGGCTTGTAAACCACACCCGGGTGGCTGGAGTGGGACTTGGATGATGATTACATCTGTCATGACGAGGTGGACCTAATTCAGAGTGAAAACTTGGAATATGCCTCCCTTCGTCCCTTGGATATGTGTAAATTATTGTATAGCCTTATATTCAGACTTATGCTACCAAATATCATACCTGCGACGTAGATTAGTGATTTCCATGGTAATGAAAGGCTGTACAAATTAAATATTGGTCTAAGATGATCCCACTCATATGGTGACACCTTGATGTGTGTATTCAACCTCCCTTTGTCCCTTTTATTGGAGGCATTTACTGTAGTGAAAGCAGCATGACTTAATATACCTTGCTTATTTTACTGGACAACAAGTTCACTTATTGAAATAAATTTATTTTCACAACTGTTTCCCTTGTGCCGCCATTGCTCACATCTGTTTGGATCCTGGAATTTCCGAGAACATAAAACATAAAACTTTATTCTATTTTCCTTTTGCTTTCCTGGATTACATTTTGCTTCCTGTTCCTGGAGAGTGCTTAAAACCAACCAAAAATAGCATGCATTTCATCAAACTTCCCGTTCCCGGGCGAATGCTTAGCATTCTTTACTCAGGGAATTCTCTTAGGGAATAATCAGGGAATTCTTTTAAGATGAGTTGGTAGACACCCTGGTCTTCATTTCACTTATGCTTGTCACGGTGGGTGAGTGGTTATCGTGTCGGACTTCCAACCCCAAACGTGCAGGTTCGCTCATGGCTGTGGTAGGTGATTTTTGAAAGGCGAAAAAAATCACGGCATGCATGTCATACGTTGTTGGCATGTTAAAGAACCCATTTGAATTCAGTAGGCCGTGTTCATAATGGCAAAATTAATCTCGAGATTTTCCGCCAACACAAAAATGTTCCTCCTTTCTCTACTAGAATGCGCTATTTATAGTGTCAAGGAGCTTAGATTATCTAACCTCCTTGACTTTCATAGCGTTCCAAGGAACAACAAATTTCGACATGCAAGCTGTCGTCTGGGCGTCAAATAACAAAGCTTGCACCTGAGGCCATACTATTATATTTCATAAGCTGTAAGTCGAGAGATGTCTTGAGATCTTAGTGTCCATGCCTGGCTGCTGTAGCAAATGGTTGGCCAAAGTGTTATAAAGACGTAAGCGAGTGTGTTTTAGCACAAGAGATGGTTTCATGATGCGATTCCTGTTACACGACTCCTGCTAATTGCATTAATACTGAATATATGCTTTCCTTCATGGGCGCAAGCAGGATTTTCTCAAGGGAAGGGCCAAGTAATGTTTCATTTAATTGCATACCTCTCACTAGGTGATGATGAAACGTACCACCCCGCAATTTTCGTTACATCTCTTACTTGCTTTGTGATATTCATTATTTGGCTATACCGACAGCAGTGGCTACGCTGACTAAAGCACAGCATTAGGTCATGGGGCCAAGCTCTCTGCTGACTCGGTAGACGCGTGGGTTCGAGCCCCACCGTCGGCCGTCCTTGAAATGGTTTCCGTGGTTTCCCATTTTCAACACCAGTCAAATGCTGGGGCGGTTCCTTCTGATAGGCCACAGCCGCTTCCTTCCACATCCTTGCCCAGTTTCATTCATCTTCATCCATTCCATCTCTCATCCCGACACGCAGGTCGCCTACGGGCGTTGACAGAAAGACGTGCACTCCGTCTCTCAGGAGACCACACGACAAAAAAAAATGGCTGCTCTGAAATCGTTGGGTACATTATCTTTATGGCATGAATGGGAGGAGTAGTTGTTATTAGTTCAGAGTTTTTGTTCATAGAAGTTCGCTTTCCTTTGTGAATCATCGTCATAATGTTGATTTTTTAAAAACAGGTCGAAGGTAGTTGTATCACCATGTAACGACAAATATCATTCAGTTCATTAAAATGGTAATGTTAACCCCGTTCCCCGATTTTCTATATTACTGGAGATATTTTCAAATAATCCCAAATTACCGTACTAAGTTAAATAAAACTGTCGAATTATCCCTACATCTAAATCAGTTAACGTAACTTCAATGTATTAAATAAACTGGAGTGACAATGAACAATGGAAATATTCTCGGGATTCCCTCCTTGCCCCCTGCGGCGCCCATGCTTTCCTTCTTCTATTGTGATAATTAATTTAATGTGTCCGCATGTCTATAGATTCGCACTCTGCCTGTTCGGACTGCTCGAGGCACTCCAGCTCCAGCGATGGTGAGGAAGAGTCTATGGTGCGTAAGCCACCACAACCACCACCCCCTCTGCCAATACCAAAGATCATGGCCAGCCCTGCTCCGAGACTGCCCGGGGAGAAGCCTAAAGTGAAGTTCTCCGACACCGTCACTCACATCCTTGTACCAGTATGTTCACCATTTATATTGAATTCATCACTCAATATAGGGTCATCAGAAAAGGTTGCATAGCTCAGGAACTATTTGAGATATTAACACAAGTATTAGCCTACTTTAAATTTTTGCAAAAAATGAAAGTAGACTTATGAGATAAACACAGGGCGAAAAATTGTGTCAGTCTGTGTGTGTGTGAGTGTGTGTACTCTGAATGTCTGTCCCCCCCTATCAATTCGAACATGGTGAAACCAAATTGAACGACATTTGGTACAGAGGTAGCACTAGCAAAGGGCATCTTAGTGTCATGTTTTATATGGCCGCCATCTTGACGAAAACGTAATGGCGGCCACCAAATGTTAAAAGCTTAAATCAAATTACGACCAATCTAATCATCTGATCTCTACCAAATTTTGCAACATTTTACCTTTATGTACGAAGAATCTTTTGACCGAACTACAAGGTCATCAGCCCAATAATTTGCGGATGGCAGCCAAGTATGTGTGCAAATCGAATCCCCCTATCTATTCAAACACAGTGAAACCGAATTGAACAAAATTTGGTTCAGAGGTAGCACTAGCAAAGAGCACCTCAGTGTCATGTTTTATATCCCCGCCATCTTGATGGAAACAAAATGGTGGCCACCCAAATGATAAAAGCTTAAATCAAATTATGACCAACATAATCATCTGATCTCTACTAAATTTTGCAACAACATACCTTTATGTGGGAAGCATCTTTTGACCAAATGACAAGGTCATCAGCCCAATAGTGTGCAGATAGCAGCCATGTATGTGTGCAAATCGATTCACCATATCAAACACGGTGAAACCGAATTGAATGAAATTTTGTACAGAGGTAGCACTAGCAAAGGGCACCTCATATTCATGTTTAACATCAGTATAGAATGTTGTATTTCAACAAGCTACTACAACCAACATTCAATTATACTCCTTGAAAAGGACAAAGAGTTATAACAATACCCATGCATTTAGAAGAAAGTAGGCTGTATGTTCTTTACTGAACATCTTGCTTTTTGTGTTAAATTCACCAACTCAAAAAGTTTTTTTTCTCATACCTGATAATGTTTCTATGTTAGCTCCTTTGGTTGCTCTGCAAACATCCAGTCGATAGTCGATTTCGGTCCAAGTGCGCTGGATCATCTCGGGCGTGATTGTAGCAACAGCAGCGGTGATGTGTTGTCTTAAATGTTGCAGATCTCTGACCGGTTCACTGAGTGCAATGTTTTTTACGTATCCCCATAAAAAAATAGTCTAAGGTTGTCAAGTTGGGGCTTCAAGGTGGCCATTGAATAGGACCGACTTGCCAGCATCCTGTCGCGCATTCATTCTGCAGGCGGCTTCGGTGGCGTAGTCGGTAGCATGCTGAGCTTCTATGCCAAAGATAGCGGGTTCAAACCCGGCCAAAGCCATCGGATTTTTTAAGAGCGTTAAAAATCCCTCAGTATGCCTTCCTTCGGAGGGGAAGTAAAGCCGGCGGTCCCATGTCATAGATTTATGGCATGTTTAAAAACCTTCCACTAATTACACCTGTGTGAAGCTAAATTGGATACGTTAAGAATGGAAACAACGCTCTTAGGTTTCTACATTCGTTGCCAAGAGCCGACTGGGGTGGCGTCTAGTAGCTAAGTTCTGAACCTGGTCTAGTAGTAGTCATTGACGGTGGCGCTTGGCGGCAAAAGTAGGAACTATTTGAAAAAATCTAAGTTGCAGTCTTTACTTAAATTAAAAAACGGATAACACACACTAATACAGTCATCACAATTAACAGCGGTTATGAGACAGATTCTACACACACCCAAAGTACACGAGGCTACATGACCGCGTTGTCGCAGCCCCTAAACTTAAGAACCAACCTCATTCTGCACATCGACTGAAGGTCATGGGCGGAGTGCAGTCACATCTAAAACTAAAACTCAATGAGTTCCTGATAAGTTTTCAGGTTGAATTATTAATTTATCTCACTTAAAATGGGAGTTTTTTTTAAATTGCTGCAACCTTTTCCAATGACCCTGTATTTATTCTGACCTTGCTGTATGGAAGTGAGAGCTGGGAAGATTCAGGATATCTGATACATAAGCTAGAGGTAGCGCAAATGATTGCTGGGACAAATAGATGGGAGCAATGGCAGGAAGGTACTCGTAATGGAGAGTTATAGTTAGAAATGAGCACGTTAGATGAAGCTGTTCGTATAAGCCGACTCAGATGGTGGGGTCATGTGAGGAGAATGGGGGAGGAGACGTTAATGAGTTCAGTAGTAGAGGGTAAGAGGAGTAGAGACCTAGGAGGTGAGGGTTAGATTGTGTTGAACGATTTCAAAGTGTAGAAGCAGAGGAGGCCGCAGTGCTAACTGCTAATAGGGGATCATGGCGGCGACTTGTTCGCAAACAGAGGCTTGCAGACTAGACTGGATGCTGAGAGACAAAACAGTCTGAAATGAAAATGTATGTATGTTTTAGATTAATATATTCTAAAATACCTACATTGTTGTTGTTGTTTGAGTCTTCAGTCTTTTGACTGGTTTGATGCAGATGTCCATCCTCCCTGTCCTGAGCTAAACGTTTCATCTCTATATAGCTACCACACCCTACATCTGAGACAATCTGTTTAACATATTCTAACCTTGGTCTACACCTACAGTTCTTGTCCTCGACCCTTCCTTCCATAACTAATCTTGCTATTTGGTCCAGTCAATAAACGAACTTCACCCTACATCAGATGCGGGATCGTTTTTTTTATTTTTTGATGTTGTTTAGGACCCTTAGGTAGTTAATAATCCAAGTTTCCGTCATCCTGCCCCCTTGCTTCGTCCGCCATCTTGAAAAAACTGTCAGAAATCGGCACTTTTTTCAGTTTTTGGTCTCTAGCTCATTCCCAGTTCAATTTTTTGAAAAGATGTCTCAATAAGAAAATGTAGATTACGAAATTTCCAACAACTTTGATGTGGAAGGTGTTTTTGTAGGACCAAGCGTATTCGAGCTACGAGAAGGCGAAAAAGGGCGAAAATTGTCGATTCGGCAAATTTATCACTTTCGCTCCACTTTCCATCGCAAAAACAGGGGGAAGACTTTATCTCAGCAAAAACCTTATTGAATGAAAGTTGTAGAGAATTTAATTTCCTTTGAAACTCATGTAACAAAAAAAAAAAAAAATTACGAGCAATGTGGGGGTAAAATTAAGAAACCTAGGGGAAGTGCGTTTTTTGTGATTCAGCCCTGGAGCTCCGTGTTGGTAAAAGTTTTTCGTTTTCATTATATTACAACCATTTTCAGAACACAGCAGTGCATCTAAATAATATTTGAACCATTTTTTGTATATTTTTTTTTTACAAAATATAGATTACAATACAATGCGTTTTATATATTAATTATTTATATATTAATTATTAGGGAATAATGAACACACATAAAATAAAAACTTTAAAATAGATGGGGATGGGAGTGGGGGTTGCTACAGTAACCGGATAGTTTCGCAAGGGGGGTCGGGAGGGTTTGACTCTTCGGCAGGGTCTTCGTTGAATGGTATGGACGGGTCATCGATGTATTCCTCTTCCTTGTCAGCGACTATCAAGGGACGGTTGTCGCAGGACTTTCCGCCGCAGCAGAAATTGCAGAAAGTGGAGCAATGCAGACCGGCTTTTCTGCATCCACATGCTGCGGAACAGCCGGTGACACACCTGCATGATACAGTCTTCAGCAGGGTACGAGAAGCAGCATCTCTGGTGGTTGTTGTCGGAATCAAGCCCCTGCCTCCTCTTGTCCAGCCATAGATGATTGGGTCTTTCTTCCTGCTCATCCAGGACATCACTTGGTGGTATACCCTCAAGGAGTGGTATCGCCCTGCATCGGAGATTGGGAGCAGCTTTTCCAGTTTCAAGTTTGTCGTGGTGGCAACAAATTTTGTGTGTCGGAGGTCAGAAAGTGATTGGTCGATTTCCCCACCACCGAGGACGAACAATATTTGCTCTCCTGCTTTGGAGATGTCCTCTAATATGGCTTCTGGGTCCATGAAGACATTACTTATCTCCAACAATAATGGATTCCTCCGGAACAGGGAACAAAATTTGTTTTTTCCGAATCCATAAATGTTTGACATAGTGTCACACCCGCTGATGGCGTGGATGAGCAGCAGGTTCTCGGCGAAGTCGTACATAAATGATGAGAGGGTGTACATGACGTCAGGTGAATTGCCTCTTCCTGTTTTTTTAAGGTATACGTTGTTCATCGTATTTGCTGTCCCGGTGAGAATGACTAATAAATCGATGTTTCAGCATTCTCTTCAGCTTGCTTGTTCATGACGTTGGACGCTTCAAGAGTTGTTCTGAGGAGGGCAACAAATCGTTTTTTATTGCTCTCATTGGACAGAAATTTGTCTTGAGGAGTTGTGTTGACTGTGGCTTCATCAAATATCACATCTGCTGAGGCGTTCAGCTTGCGCCATCTTGCTCTTTCAGCATTCTTGGTACTCATCAGAAGATTGTCTGGGTACTGTACCCGAAATACCTACCATCAGCATGTTGGAATCCCACGAAGACAGCTGGATCGTAGAGCCTGGAAACCCCGGCTATAAAATTTGCCAGATTCTACCCAACATGAGACGAGGAAATGGGGTACAGGAATTCCTAACTGAGACTACGTTAAGAACAACCAAGGTGAACGGCATAAAAAAAAACTCAAAAGCACAAGAATAACAATGAACGCAATCTCAGGTGTGTGGGAAAACCACTGAAGTACCCACCGCTGGCCTTCTTAACGTGTTCTCTTATCGTTTCTATAAAGTACCATACTTCGAAGATTTTAAACTGATCAAAGTAAAATTTATTCAGGAAATGAAAATATAGTGTAAGTCACTATAATATACTTCAAAGCAAAGTGCCCAACTTCCATCCGAAGTTTCATGAACATGGAAAAGAAAAAATATACTAGCCCCACATTTATCAATGTCATTGACAGCATTTTACCCAAGAATGGTGAACACCAATCAAATGTATATTCCAACATAGATGCTGACAGCAATTGCAACATTTAAAAATAAAGCCTGGAAATTTTCATATTTACAAGACATATATCAATTTATACCCTAAAAAAAAAAAAATCTTTAAAGCTATATTACAAATGTACAGTCATTTTTGTAACACCTTCTTAGCGTGTTTCTTTTTATAGGATTCAGAAGTGACATCTTCCACATAATTTATTATATTTATGTTTGCTGTTTTTTTTTTCTGATTTTATTCATCTCTTCTGACCGAACAATAAAGCTAAGTCAAAAATTTAATTTCTTTCATTTAATTTTAACGCCCTTCAAATGAACTGTCCTCGCCAGACCGGAATTAGTGATTCTTAAAACGCCTGTTAAGCATTGCATTGATACAAATAATCGAAAATTTTACCAGATAGGTTTATTTCAACATGCCTGAAATGCATGAATTTCACAACAAATTATTTACTTGAACTGATAGTGAAGTAAATTGCCCTAATTTCACAATCTATCTGAGTGGATTACTTTCTATATTACAACTTGGATTATTCCATTGAATACCCTTTTAATAATCAAGGACATTAGCCTTAACATGGCTTTGCCATTTAATATCATGCTATATTAAGCATTCATCTTATTCATATTATCAGGCATTACTACTATCTCTTTAGTGCTTCAACTAGTTATCTTTCTTAGTGAACAAAAATTCAGCTTAATTGACAAGTCACATTCACAGTGAAATATTGTTGCTAAATTTATACAAGTTTCTTTACAGTTCAATTAATCACTGTTAAATTATTATTTCATTTGCTCTTATGTTATTATTATTCACAATCAATATGCATAGCTTTTAGTAAGTGTTAAATAACAATTGCATTTTTGTCGATATATCTACTTCCACATAAATCTAGTCTGGGATTCGCGTTAATAACATAGGGTGAATGTATTCAAATGTCTTCAAATTGTGTTTAAAACATCTGTCTAGTCCATTAATAATGGATCTTGATCGAATCTCATAAAGCAAACGTGATGTAAGATCTCAAAAAAAAATATACGTTAGAAAGAACCTGGATCAAGTCAAAATTGCAAATCAAAGCAGATCCGCTTTCTTCACTGAACTCGCTTCCTACAGCTTACTGCAATATTCGAAAATCAACCTGAATACTGAAATTTCACTTTTGAGTGTATAACAGTCCTCTAAATAGGCTTACGGAAGTAGAAACTCCAAATTGAGTCTACTCAAGCTCGAGTAATGTCATATGAAGGCATAAAACTAGTGTTCATTTTCAATATAAATCAAACACGAAAACTGATTAATTCTGAGTGGCCTAAAGTTCCTCTTCTCTACATTAAATAAATCCCCATAAAATGAACTTGAATTTACAGTAATCAATAGAAAATTACACTATAATGCAATTAATTACAATGGGTGCATCCTTTTAGTAGAATCAAAACCCTGTCCAGAATAGAATCAGTCTTGACACTGGGATCAAGCCTAAACTCCATTCTTAGACATTCTACAAAAATTCCCAAAAAGAAAATAAATGTGGCAGGGAGACAACGTTAGAATGAACATGCTTAGCTACGATTGAAGATGGTTAATTCAGTACCTTAGATGATTCTTGTAGATCTCGACACGACACAGTCATGTCCATTATGACTGTACCCTCCATGCAAGCAATGGAAGTCTTCACTGTCCAGGAAAGCGAGAAACGAACCCTGGATCTCCAGACATCGCCCATCCAGACTGAATGTTCCACTCTAATACCAACGACAGTTTCTTTCATCTTCGGATAACGTCCCATCAACCGCAGCACGCAATGATGTCTATATCGGCCCGAACACCAAAGTTCATCAGCCCCGCGTAATCGGATCATTTTGATACACACTGTACTGCCAAACAACAGCTGTGTTCGCAGTCACCAGCACGGGCCGCGCGACGTATAGCATCGGAATGCACGTAACTTCGCTCGCATAGTGACACTCATGTTTAAAACATCTAGCCGCACATGTTTAAGTCACTGAAGTTCATAACAGCCTTTCCTTTCGACAAGAACTTGCTCAACATAGTTGCAAGATCACAGACATATGAGTTAGGCCAATTATAAATATAAAAAGTATATACAATATCCAAGCACTTGTATTGAGAAATACTTATCAAATGAAGGTGCTAATTGTTCTGACAACACACACGAAGTAAGTGTATCGTTACAGCCAGTTCCAACGCGAAGAATGTCTACTGAAAGAACATTATGACTGTGTTCTTGTTAAAGCAAGTATCCACCTTTCATGCGAACACTATATGGCTGGCCTATAAAGAACAGCTATCTATCAAGACAAGCTGCGTTTTCATTTCGATTGCCATTTCCTAACCAGAACTAAAATTGGAGTCCTTTCCGTCACTAAGGCAACTCTACTCGATACAATGATAGTACACTGCTCAAGACAAACTTTCACTCACGGTGCACGTGACGTTTCGCCGCCGGTCACCGGTATATCTCAAAACATGTGTGTTCGTGCGTGGCTTAAACCAATCTACTCTACTCGTTGTTCACGTCAGAACGCGACTGCCAGATCACCTACCGTCGCGCCACGAGCGCTCAAAACTGGAACTGATAAGATGCAAATATCTTATTTCCGGGTTCCTAAGAGTACAATTATTTGAAAGAAGTTAATAATCCAACACCTGCTATAATTACAGACATGTTAAACTATGCCCGAACGTATAAAAGACTTGAATTCCCTACCACAAAAGCATAGTCTATCTCTTGTTGCTAATCGATAAAATAATCAATACTCCTAACCAATCAGCTGTGACGACAGTACATGCAACGCATGTGCCCCGCTTCTCTCGTCGAGATCGCTATCCAAAGTCAACTTGTGGGTCGCGAAACATATGATCCTGTCTCGCCATTCTTGTTCACAGGTAAAAAAAAACATATTACCTTCCCATAAAGGCATTCCAGTCATGAGAATGAAGGTACAGTACCCATCGAAGATGACCATCACCACTGTCCCATAATGCTGGTGGATGTACTTGATATAATCGGCACAAATTTTCCCAAAAGTCGAATTTCGATTCCACACAACTTTGTGGAGCAGATGCCCACCATCGATGACAGTGAGGTGATTTGAGGGGAGCTCGAAATTTATGGGCAGGGGTGTGAACGCTGCATATAAAGAAGACTTTGTGCCCTTGCGCATGCCATCCTCGTTGAACAACGACATAGGGTACGGTGAAAGCTCATAAGAGAGGTATTCCTCAAGGTCGTCCTGGGTTGTTTTTGCTGTGAGAGAGTGTGAGTGGGTCCACAGCAATCTTCTTCTCCCCAACTTTCAAGATGTTCTTGTCAGCTGCTAAAGATATCACTTTGTCCTTCTTTTTGAAGGACACTTCACCGAAGGTTGTTCCCACTATTCTTGAGAGTCTAGCCATACCGACTTGCTGAGCCTTGTAGCAGTTCACCTGCTCACTTCCAACTACACCAGAGCTGATGCTCATAATTTCCTCTGCTTCAGGGAAAAGGGGGTGTTTTGAAAACCATTCGAGCAGCCGTTGCACATCTTGTTCGCCCAGCGTGATCCTGCTGGGCCTCAGCTCCACATGTTGTTCTGAAGACAATGCTGTAACTTCAGTGTACTGCTCCATTAGTTGAGCTATATCCTGAAGAGAAGTCATTCCAAGAGTCCCCTTCAACAATGTACTGTCTGTCATTCAACTTCCACTAGTCAAGCCACCTCCAACTTTCATATCTTTCACCCCCCAGGGGCTCACATCTAGTGGGACGTGGGTTGGCGACCACGGGACCCCAGCTGAGTCCGGCATTGCTTCCACTTACTTGTGCCGGGCTCCTCTCCGTCTTCATTCCTGTCGACCTCACTTGGTCAACTCTTGTTCTCTTCCAATCCCGATGGTATTAGGGTATCCGAGGCCTAGGGAGTCTCTTCCTTTCCCGCCTTAATTGGCCCTTGTCTCATCTTTTCTGATACCCTCCTTCTACGAGGGGTCAGCCTTCTTTTTCATTTCCTTTTACCTCCTGCCTTGTGCTCAAGGCCCTTAAGGAGGCAGGGTGTATGTAGCTCCACCACTTCTGGTGCACCCTAGATATTGCTACACCCTCAGGGCTCATGGCTGGTGAGTTCGGGAGTTGGCGACCCCGAGGGATTCCTGAGCTGGGTCCGGTTTTCCCCCTTTTATCCATTACCTGTGGGGGCGGACCCTCTCATCTTTCCCTTTCCTATCTGCCTTTTATGGCTCTCCTTCCTTCCAAGTCCCTCAATCCGCCTTCTTCGAGGGTTGAGGGCATTTCTTTTCCTCCTGTCCTTTATTTGCCTTATTCTCCTTTTGTTTTCCATTTCTTCTTCTAGTATATAAGTTTGTAGTTAGTTTTAGTTATAGTTTACATTTCATTATCATCTTCACGATCACCCAAACCCTTAGGGGCCAATAACCTAGATGTTAGGCCCCTTAATACAACAATTATCATCATCATCATCATCATCATCATCATATCTTTCATGAGTTTCTGTTCGATCGTCACCAACACTGAGCTCCAGGGCTGAATCACAAAAAACAAATTTCCTCTAGTTTTATTAAATTTACCCCCCACTCCTACCCATTGCTCGTAATTGTTTTTACGATACACCAGTTTCAAAGGAAATTAAATTCTCTACAACTTTCATTCAATAAGTTTTTGCTGAGATCAAGTCTTCCCCCTGTTTTTGCGATGGAAAGTGGAGCAAAAGTGAAAAATATGCCAAATCGCCAATTTTCTGCCCTTTTTCGCCTTCTTGTAGCTCGAATATGCTTGTTCCTACAAAAAAAAAATCATATCAAAGTTGTTGGAAATTTAGTAATCTACATTTTCTTATTTAAACATATCTTCAAACAAATGAACTGGAAATGAGCTAGAGGCCGAAAACTGAAAAAAGTGCCGATTTTTGACAGTTTTTTCAAGATGGTGGACGAAGCAGGGTGGGGGGGGGGGAGGATGACGGAAACTTGAATTAATAATTACCTGATGGTCCTAAACAACATCAAAAAATAAAAAACGATCCCGCATCTAATGTAAGGTGAGCCCCCTTTTTGAGCCTCTATTGACTGGACTAATTCCTGGTTGTCTTAATATGTGTCCTACCAACCTATCTCTTCTCTTCATGAGCAGTCGCCAGAAACATCTCTCCTCTCCCACTCGTCTTAATACCTCTTCGTTTGTAACCCTATCTACCAATCTGATCTTCATCATTCTCCTGTAACACCACATTTCAAACGCTTCAATCTCCTCTTTTCTGCTGCACCAATAGTCCAAGTTTCACCTCCATAGAGCACCACGCTCCAGACAAAGGCTTTCAAAAATTACTTCCTTATCCCTAAATCTATATTCGATGTCAACAGATTTTTTTTTCTGTAGAAATGCTTTCCTTGCCTGAGCCAACCTACTTTTTATGTCTTTGCTTCCTAAGTAACAGAAGTCTCCTACTTCCTTTTGCTTTTCACCTGCCAATTTGTTGCCCAAAGAGGTTTCTGATTTATTTCGGCTGCATTCCAATATTTTTGTTTTACATTTATTGATTTTTATCATGAATTCGTTCCTCAAGACAGAGAGTCCATACCATTGAAAAACGCATTCAAATCCTCTGGTGTGTCGGCCAAGATGACGATGTAATCAGCAAATCTCGGAGTTGAAATTATTTCTCCCTGAATCTTCACTCCCACTTTAAATTTTTCTCCTATTTCCTTCATTGCTTGTTCAATGTAAAGATTGAAGAGTATGGGTCATAAGTTGCAGCCCTTCCTTACGCATTTCTGAATACCAGCTTCTCTCTCATGTCCTTCAGTTCGAATGACTGATGTCTGGTTTCTGTATATAAGGTGCGTTCAAAAAGTAACGAGCCGGAGGCATAATTACAGAAATCAGTACCTGTATTGTTACGGCTGTGAGTTTGTTTCGTCACTCGCCGCATGAGTCACGGCTGCCCCCGGGCTGGGCTGTGCTCTGCCTCAGTGTATTACGTGCGCCTTACGCAACAAGGGCTACTAGGACAAAGGAATGGTCCAGAATATTCGTGACCCAGCCAGTGATGGAAACCTCGAGAAGCCGTGAATCCTGGATGGGTCTAGAAGCATTTATTGAGTCACCGGCCTGCTATATAAGGGCGACCTGGCAAGCGGGGGAAGACAGTGTTTTTCGAGCTAGTGCGAGCGTTTACCTTGAGCGACAGTTGTTGGCGACGTGACTTGCGAAACCCTTGCGAAACTGATTCTTTTGACAGCGAGGGAGTGTGAAGCCTACAGAGGAACTGTGCCTTGAACGAGTGTGTTTTCCAGTGCGGCAGAGGTTAGTGTGGTGAATTGCGAAAGCACCGGGGGCTGTTTCCCTAGCCAGCTGTCAGCGAAGCAGAGTGTAGTGGTGAGTGACCGGCTGTCGTAAATAACTGTAGTGTTGCATGTAGTTCTGTCAAGGCCACCAGACTCATTAGGACGGATTAACTTCTGTGGTCTGTTGACAAGTGAAGGGCAAGAGTTCCCTACAAGAGGAAACTGGAGTGAGGTACTGATTGCTTGTATTTGCTATTTGTGTGGTGTACCTTTCAGGCTTCCAATAAAGCTAATTAGATTTCTTTAAAGGAACAATTGTGTTTGTGCTTTCACCCACCGTAATCCAGTTAACGTAAGTGCCACTAGGGGGTGGCACGTAACAGTATGTTAGAAGTATTGGCCCTGGCTGTTGAGGCACTTGTCCCACTGTGACACGAGGCGGTGAATGGCTGTCTCATAAAATTCCCTGGGCTGCGATGTGAACCAGTTCCGCACGTACAGCTGGACATTGGCGTCCAAGGTGAATCGTTGGCCCCGCAGAGCCCTTTTCAGGGGACCAAACATGGCGTAATCACAGGGAGAGAGGTCTGGACTGTATGAAGGGTGGCCGAGAACCTCCCATTTGAATTTCTCCAGGAGTGCCGCGACTGTGTTGGCCGTATGAGGTCGTGCATTGTCGTGGAGCGACCACGGCGGCTATGGCGTTTATTGTCACTCGGCGGTCCTGGGTAAATAGTGCATCAACCAGCTGGACGTTGTCATCGGTAATGCAGGGGGGTGCCCAAGACCGGGCATCATCGGCTAACGACATCCGTCCTTCCCTGAAGCGCTTGTGCCACGCCTTGACCCTTCCCAGGGACATGCAGTGTTCACCGTACACTTGTGACATTCGGCGATGAATGTCCGTTCCCCCTACTCCTTCCGTTGTCAGAAACCGAACAACACCTCTTTGCTCTTCGGTTGATGCCTCCATGTCACTGTTTGCAATGCAACTGGCAGCGTTGGACGATTGATGCATGCTGCTGCTCGCTTTGTATCGTCACGTGACGTGCACCCATGCCCTCTAGCGACGGGCTGTGACCTTCCACGCTCTGGTCAGAACCACACCTCGTTACACACGCCACGATTAGCCGATGTAGTCACCGGTTTGCGCATTCCAGCCTCCGGCTCGTTACTTTTCGAACGCACCTAATAGATTGTAGATCACCCTCCTATCCCTGTTCTTTATTCCAATCGATTTAAAATGTATATTGTATCATCTAGTAGACTGCACTGGTTGTTTGGCAATCACAAACTGTACTCGAAACATGCAGTATTACCATGATAGCAATAAATAATCAAACTTGCGACAGACCTGGGTAGCACTTGTACATGTTAGTAACCGTCCATGTATTACTATTGTACAGAGTGTAGATTTAATGGTGACAGTATTTGTTTCTTTCACTTCCAATGTGGCTAAATGGTTAGCGCGCTAGGCTTTGGCCCGAAGTGCCCCGGGTTCAATTCCCGGACGAGCCATCAGGGATTTTAATCTCCTGGGGTTAATTCCCGTGGCTCGGGGACTGGGTGTATGTGACGTCTTCATCATCACTACATCCTCATTACGACGCGCAGGTCGCCCACGGGCGTCAACTAGAAAGACCTGCACTCGGCCTCTCCGGAGGCCACACAATCATCATGACTCCCGATAGTTGTCAATACTGTAATGCTTTGTACAGGGCGCCCGAGAATGTTCTCTGCAGTGGTTACGTGCAGCTGTGAGTGGTTGCCTCATCGGTTTAGTTGGTACCTTGACAGGGTGAATCCCATACGTGTGGGCTGTAGCCTGTCGAAATCGTCAGTGTGTATTGCAATTAGCGAGCTTATGTGTCATTAGCACTTCCAGCATCTGTTATGAATGGTTGTGGTGAGTACAAAGTTTACTGTTTGCTTGTTATTAGGGAACACAGCGATGACAGAATGCATTTTGCACATAGTCAAGCAGCATTGCACATCATAGGAGCTCATGTCACCACGGACAGTTAAACGATGACAAGAGGATTCTTGAGCTGAGTCATATCCTACTCGCGCAACTGTACCTGTCAACGAAGCAGCCTGACGTGTGACACAAGTAAACAAAGAATAGTTCCCATCTCGAACACCGGCAATCATTTCGTGAAAGGCTAATATGTTGCAAACGGCAGCCGTGCTGCCAACGTAACTTCTGTAGCTAGATCTCGGAGACGCATGTAGGCTCTGCGGAGAACATTCCCGGACTCACTGTATCTCACATAAACTAGTAACAGAGCAATATAAGATGTTGGCTTCAGTTAAAGATGCTGTGTCATTGCGGGTTGTAATACAGGATACAGCGGAATAACTGAAGGTGAGACAAAAGAAGAAATAAGAGAGAAGTTGCGCGTCTTGCTCGTGAATCAGTAATGATATCAAATACATTTGATGATAGGCAAGTTCAAGGTCAAAGATCTGGCTAGTTTCCCAATAGGAATGATAAAGCCATAAAATATAAGCTAGACCTTATTATGTCCTGTGCCAAAGCTAGAATTCACCTGCTATACAAATGAAAGCCTTAAGTGGAAGCAAGTCTACTTGCAAACAATTGAAAGTAGCTATGATGAGAAATTCATTTCACTGTAGCCATCTATACGTGTTAAACCTGCTTTATATTTTAGGTACCATTATGCTTTTTTGAATTTTGCAATACTTCACTTTTGCACCCTCTGTATTCCCATTTTACCAGGCACGGTGCTAGAGGCGAGTCTGCTTACAAAAATCTTAATACACAAGGTTGATAACTAAGGTTCGGAAGTTAAGGAAAAGTCATATTTTTTTCCTGAGCTCATTTTACCCGAAATCTGAAAAATAAGTTTGAGTGATGGGTCCCTGACCACGTTTAAAGCAATTTGATGTTGCCTATAAATGCATATTTCGGCCATTGTTATTGTTTTGGTCATATTTGGTTATAATTTCAGCATTTTCGTTTAACTTGAGGCATCGTTAACAAGGTACGCGTCGAGTTTCAAACACAGGATTTCCAAATAGTGCAGTAGATAAATTTTTCTTTCCTTTCCCGGAATAGGCAGATAGCAGGTTTAGAAGACCTGATTCCAAGACGGCACTCCTCTACGGACGTCTTTTAGCCCATCTTTCTGGACAAGTTAGATTGCGACACTGTACGCATGAGATCACGGAATATGACGATAGTGTGCTTCCGCCTTTCAACAGGATGTCACGTTTAGGCACTTAAGACGTTTACTGTATGTTAGTGATACTCTACCTATCCCACAATTCATGTCATATTTCATAGTTTTTAGGGCATATTTGCTTGCATATTTTGTACTTCTTTAGGTCTTAACTTTCCGAACCCTAATGATAACCATGGTATTCCCAGCTCATGGGCTCATTAAAATATACCAAATGTTCAATATTTCTATGAGGGTGCCTGAAATTTTCGAACTGGTTGAATTATCCACTCAGCATAGTTGTGAAGTGAACCACCATTACTACCTTTTAAATAAGCCTCATTCTTTATTCTCAGGGGGAAATATTAATGGTGATTTACTAACCAGCCAGGTATTTTATTCTCTCAGTATCCAAGCCATCCAAGTACCTCATTTACTTGTATAAATGGCCTTCCGTAAGACTGTCGTCCACAAGTTCGAACCTGCCTACACTAGCGCCAGGGATTTGGTACCTGCGTAAACTCAGTGAGTTACTTGGCTATGTTTTCTATTCATAGTGGTATTAATGTGTGATACAAATACAAGCACTAAGGCGCCAGGCTATCTGCAGACGTGGAAGACAAGTGGATTCAAATCCACTGTTGGCCAATCCTCAAAAATTAATCTACATCATCATCATCTATTAAATCAAGGCCATTTCGTTCAGACTTCTTGCCCAGTTACATTCATGTTTTTTAATTTCTTCTCTCATTAACTCCTGTGATAAGGCTAGCAACAGGTAGGGCATCCAGCTGTATAACATCATTCGCCACATAGACACTCATTTCACTTCATGCTTGATCCCATAAGAATGGAAGTAATAGGGTTTGAAATGCATTATCATCATTAGGGGCCGTATTTCTTGGTAATAGCGATATGCGCAAACTTTTTTCATATCTTCTTTCTTGCCTATATATGGCCTTGTAGGTACTTAAAGTAGGATATTTTAGCAAAATGAACTCTCGAAATATCACAAAATCTGATTCATTGCGCGAATTGCACAAATAATCACGAAATATACTCCACTTGGTGCGAAAATGCTAAAAATTATCGAAAAAGCTCTCCAATACACGTTTAAATGCTTCTGAGGAATTGACCGTCCTGGTTTCCTTCTCGTTTGATTGATAGTGCTGCGCCGGAAGTATGTGTATTCAGTTCCGCGATCTCTAAGGCTATCGATTGCATCAAATGGCATTGTGGTCGTAGATACAGCAGTGCGAGTTCGCGACTGATAAAACTATCGGCAAACATCCAGTATTTATTTATAAAAATGCCGAAAATTGAAGTCAAAACAGTTTTCTCAAAGGCCGAGGAATACAACAGTGAGGGGTTCTATGTATTTGCAAGAATGATTCTAATGTGTAAATACTGCAATGTTCCTATTTATTGGGAACGAAAAGAAACGTGCGATAAACACTGCAGCGATTCAGAAACGCATAAAAAAGAGGAAGAAATAAGGAAATGAAACATAATTCTATGCGGCAAATAACATTCGGCGATACAAGACACATCGCAAAGAAGTTGAAAAACCCCCTTAACACATAATTTGTTAGATTTTCCCCATACTATAAGGAAGATTTCAGAAGAAACATCGATCATTGTGACAATTCATTTCACGAAATACCCACCGAAATAGCGACAGTTTTAACACCGAAATCAACTATTTCACCAAAAAATAAGGCCCTTAATCATCATCAATTTAAAATATTCTGTACACTATCAATACGCTCTCATTTGTTAGACTGGCTGCGTGGCGAAATGGTAACAAGGTTGCAGGATCAAATCCTGACACAGTCAGTTGACATTTGAGGGTGCGCAAATGCGGGGGAGCCATGTCAGCAGATATACTGGCTCATTAAAGATCCCCTTCGGGGCAAAGTTCCGGTGTATCTAAAAGCTGCAGTAGTTAAAAGGGATGTAAAACCAATAACATTTCTCTCCTTGTTCTGTATAAGTAGGGATAGGAATTTTTCGGCGATTTCAGAGTAAAGAAAGCGGTATTTTAAAGTGGCAAATTCGGTGGTTTCAAGTGCACTTTTCGGTACTTTCAAAATGATAACTTGCAGTAAATCCGCATACATTAACAAACATGTTGCAATGTTTAAATGATACAGCTACAGAATATGGAATGAAAATCAATTTTAAGAAGACCAAGATTCTGGTGATAAGTAAGTATCAACACGAACTAAATATTACCATAAATAAAGAACCAGTACAACAGGTCAATCGTTTTAAATACCTTGGCCAGATCTTCACAGAAGACCTACGATGTGAAGTTGAAATCAGGAGCCGTATAGCCATGGCCAAGCAGGCATTCCGTGAAAAGCATTCTCTAATTTGTCAACCTCAATGTCCCTCAGCCTTAGAAAACAACTGGTTAAGACCTACATATGGCCAGTTGCAATGTACTGCAGTGAGACCTGGTCAATGAATAGAGGTGACGTTAAACGACTAGAAGTGTTTGAGATGTGGTGTTGGCGCCGAATGGAAAAGATCAGCTGGGTAGAGAAAATGACCAACATAACGGTGCTGGATCGAATAAAGGAAAAACGGCAAATGATCCGCCAGATATATAGAAGGAGATCCACCTGGCTTGGCCACAGGTTACGACATGGTGGCCTGATGATCGACATTCTAGAAGGCAAAATACCCGGAAAACGCCCTCGCGGGAGGCCACGGAAGACTTTCATGAGAACTTTCCTACATAGCTCTGGCCTACGAAATTATGAAATGGTCAAAAGGACAGCACAAGACCGAACAACGTGGAGAAGACTCATTGTAGGGGCAGACCAGTCGCTTGACTGAAAAACATGATGATGAAATTTTAGGCGGGATTTTTTTAATATCATGGATTACATCCTTAACATTAACACATTTCAGTCATCCTTCAAAGCAGTGTTTCCCAAACATTTTTTTGACTGTACCACTTTAAGAGATGAGAATCTCTCGTGTACCACCTAATGGTTGGGAGATATAGTAAATATAACACCACCACCACTACGTAGTAGACCAAAAGATGGATTGTAAGTTGTGTTTCTTAGAGTTGGACTGTTGGAGTTAACGTTCAAATAATAAAAGGTGTGTCCAGTTGTTTTATTATTATTTATTACTATAAGTATTCAATTCAAACATTCAGAAATGACAATGTACAGATAATATATAAAAGAACTTAATAATCTATAATCTATCTATTCTATCTATATATATAAAGCTCAATGTTTGTCTGTCTGTCTGTCTGTTATGTATACAAATCCACACCGTTTCACCGATCTGAACCAAAATTTGTATACTTACCCTTCGGAACCCTGCGGGTAACCCTGTCCACTTGAAATTTCCGACAGACCACCTCATTCCCTGCATTTAGGCCCTTTGGCCCAAATCTACACCGTTTCACCGATCTCAACCAAAATTTGTGTACTTACCCTATGTAACCCTGTGAATAACACTGTCCACTTAAAATTTCGGACAGACCACCCCATTTCCTGCATTTAGGCCCTTTGACAAACATCTACACCGTTTCACCGATCCGAACCAAAATTTGTATACTTACCCTTTGCAACCCTGCGGGTAACCCTGTCCACTTGGAATTTCGGACAGACCACCCCAATCTCTGCATTTAGGCCCTTTGGTCCAAATCCACACCGTTTCACCGATCAGAACCAAAATTTGTATACTTACCCTTTGGTACCCTGCGAGTAACACTGTCTGCTTGAAATTGCGGACAGACCCCTCCATTCCCGGAAAGAGGACAGGGTCCGTCCCAAAGGCAATGGAAAAAAGGGGTAAAACTGGACCCGCTCAGGAAACCTTCAGGGTTGCCAGCTCCTGAACTCAGCAGCCATGAGCCCTTGAGGATGTAGCACTATCCAGGGTGCACCAGAAGTGGTGGGGCTACACACACCCTGCCTCCTTGAGGGTCTTGAGCAGAAGACATGAGATATTAAGAAAAGAAAAAGAAGTCTGACACCTCGAAGAATGAGGCTATCAGGAATGATTAGACAAGGGCCAATTAAGGCGGGAAAGTGAAAGAGTCGCTAGGCCTCGGATACCCTGATACCATCGGGGTCGGAAGAGAACAAGAGTTTGACCAAGGGAGGCCGACAGGAAAGAGAACTGAAAGGAGCCCGGCACCGGTAAGTAGAAGCAATGCCGGACTCCGCTGGGGTCCCGTGGTCGCAAACCCACGTCCCACAAGTTGTGAGACCCTGGAGGGTGGAGGGGGGAAGAGGGGGCAGGTGTGAGAATAGCTTGCTGATTCATCGCGAGGTGATATGAGAGAAATGTCCAGACCCCGCCGTGTTACCTGGTATTGCTGACTATGCTGATGTTCATGCAGGGTCTTTGCTCAAACCACTGTAGTGTTACGAAAGAATGAGTAATTCACCGGTCAATGTGAATAGGACCGGGAACCCCCCCCCGAACGTCTGTCATTATATATCGTCATCATCATCTGCGATATTCTCAGGTTCGTGCAGCTTGGACCCGAGCAGTACTCGATAAGCTCTTTCACTACACGCATCAAGTATAGGCCTAAGCCAGAAAATAACGTTCAGACTTTGGAAGACATCGAAGGTAGAAATCTGAATTACCTATATCAGATTTAAAATTACACCATGTTCGTTTAGTAGTCATTTTTCATTACCTTATTATTATCATAAGGGCAAATGACCTAGATGTTACGCCCATTATATCACTGATCACCACACACAATAAGTCTTCATCGCCTGTGAATTTTGAAATATTTCTTTCTATCACGGTAGTTTGTAAGTTTGTCGTGTCAATTCAACAGTAGTTTTCATTACCATCCTCATCAAAAGGGCAAATGACCTAGATGTTACGTCCATTATACTACTAAGTAACACCACAGTCTTCATCGCCTGTGATTTTAAAAATATGTATTTCCATTAATTTGTAAGTTCGATATACCCGTTCAGTAGTAGTCGTCTTCATTATCATCCTCATCAAAAGGGCAAATGACCTAGATGTTACGTCCATTATACTACTAAGCAACACCAGAGTCTACATAGCCCGTGATTTTAAAAATATGTATTTCCATTAATTTGTAAGTTCGATATACCCGTTCAGTAGTAGTCGTCTTCATTATCATCCTCATCAAAAGGGCAAATGACCTAGATGTTACGTCCATTATACAGTACTACTAAGCAACACCACAGTCTTCATCGCCTGTGATTTATAAAATGTGTATTTCCATTAGTTTGTAAGTTTGATATACCCGTTCAGTAGTAGTAGTCTTCATTGTCATCCTCATCAAAAGGGCAAATGACCTAGATGTTACGCCCATTATACTACTAGGCAACACCACAGTCTTCCTCGCCGGTGATTTAAAAATATGTATTTCTATTAGAGTGTAAGTTTATTATACCCGTTCAGTAGTAGTCGTCTTCATTGTCATCCTCATCAAAAGGGCAAATGACCTAGATGTTACGTCCATTATACTACTAAGCAACACCACAGTCATCATCGCCTGTGATTTTTAAAAGCTGTTTTTCCGTTAGTTTAAAAGTTTGATGTAGGCCTACCAGTTCAGTAGTCGTCTTCATTATAATTCTTATCAAAAGGGCAAATGACCTAGATGTTACGTCCATTATACTACTAGGCAACACCACAGTCTTCCTCGCCAGTGATTTAAAAATATGTATTTCTATTAGAGTGTAAGTTTATTATACCCGTTCAGTAGTAGTCGTCTTCAGTATCATCTTCATCAAAAGGGCAAATGACCTAGATGTTACGTCCATTATACTACTAAGCAACACCACAGTCTTCATCACCTGTGATTTTTAAAATATGTATTTCCATTAGTTTGTATGTTTGATATACCCGTTCAGTAGTAGTCTTCTTCATTGTCATCCTCATCAAAAGGGCAAATGACCTAGATGTTACGTCCATTATACTACTAAGCAACACAACAGTCTTCATCGCCTGTGATTTTTAAAAGCTGTTTTTCCGTTAGTTTAAAAGTTTGATGTAGGCCTACCAGTTCAGTAGTCGTCTTCATTATAATTCTTATCAAAAGGGCAAATGACCTAGATGTTACGTCCATTATACTACTAGGCAACACCACAGTCTTCCTCGCCGGTGATTTAAAAATATGTATTTCTATTAGAGTGTAAGTTTATTATACCCGTCCAGTAGTAGTCGTCTTCAGTATCTTCTTCATCAAAAGGGCAAATGACCTAGATGTTACGTCCATTATACTACTAAGCAACACCACAGTCTTCATCGCCTGTGATTTTTAAAATGTGTACTTCCATTAGATTGTAAGTTTGATATACCCGTTCAGTAGTAGTCATCTTCATTATCATCCTCATCAAAAGGGCAAATAACCTAGATGTTATGTCCATTATACTACTAAGCAACACCACAGTCTACCTAGCCTGTGATTTTTAAAATATGTATTTCCATTAGATTGTAAGTTTGATATACCCGTTCAGTAGTAGTCGTCTTCATAAATAAATATAATTTATCACGTTGAGTGTTAAGGAGACTGAGATATTATCATCATTCCACCGGGCGAAGCCGGCTACTACTGCTAGTCTATATATATAGAAATTAATGTAACGTGATAGTTTGTCTGTGGGTATGTATGTCTCCTATGCGTTCATATACCATTCGTCCGATTGCGATGAAACTTGGGTGAGATGTTGAGTACACTCCAAGGAAGGTTTCTGACTTAGTAAATCCATTTTACAATAGGTAGCGCACGCGCAGATTCAACAAATGAGCGACGATGCGCGAAGCATTTCAACAAAGTCCCGTATGTGTTCATATACCATTCGTCCGATTGCGATGAAACTTGGGTGAGATGTTGTGTACACTTACGTGAAGGTTTCAAAATTAGTGAATACATTTCACAGTAGATAGCGCACGAGTAGATTCAACAAATGAGCGACGACACGCAAAGCGTTTCAACAAAGTCCCGTGTGTATTCATATACCATTCGTCCGATAGCTATGAAACTTGCGTAAAATGTTGTGTACACTGCAGGGAAATTTTCTGACTTAGTACATCCACTTTACAATAGGCAGCGCACGAGTAGATTCAACAAATGAGCTACGACGCGCGAAGCATTTCAACAAAGTCACGTTTGCGTTCATATACCATTCGTCCGATAGCGATGAAACTAGGCTGAGATTTTGTGTGCACTCCAGGGAACGTTTTTAGCTTAGTAAATCCCTTTTAAAAATAGGTAGAGCACGAGTAGAATCAACAAATGAGCGACGACGCGCGAAGCATTTCAACAAAGTCCCATATAATTTCATATACCATTCATCCGATAGCGATGAAACTTGGGTGAGATGTTGTGTACACTCCAGGTAAGGTTTCTGGCTTAGTACATACATTTTACATTAGGTAGCGCACCAGTAGATTCAACAAATGAGCGATGACACGCGAAGCGTTTCAACAAAGTCCCGTATAAAGTCATATACCATTCGTCTGATAGTGATAAATGTTTGGTGAATTGTTGTGTACACTCCAGGAAAGGTTTCTGGCGAAGTAAATCCATTTTACAATACGAAGCGCACGCTTATATTCAACAAATGAGTGACTACGCGCGAAGCGTTTCGACAACGTCCCGTATACATTCACATACCATTCATCCGATTGCGATGAAACTTGGGTGAGATGTTGTGTACACTCCAGGGAAGGTTTCTGGCTGAGTACATCCATGTTACAATATGTAGCGCAAGAGTAGAATCAACAAATGAGCGACGACACGCGAAGCGTTTCAACCAAGTCCCGTATGCATTCATGTGTCATTCGTCCGTAGCTATGAAACTTGGGTGAGATGTTCTGTACACGTCATGGAAAATTTCTGGCTTAGTAAATCCACTATACCATATGCAGCGCACAAGTTGATTCAACAAATGAGGGACCACGCGCGAAGCGTTTCAACAAAGTCCCGTATAAGGTTATATACCATTCTGCCGTTAGCGGTGAAACTTGGGTGAAATATGGTGGACACTCCAAGGAAGGTTTCTGGCTTAGTAAATACATTTCACAGTAGGTAGCACACGAGTAGATTCGACAAATGAACGACGACACGCGGAGCGTTTCAATACAGTCCCCTATGTCTTCATATCCCATTAGTCCGATAGCGATGAAACTTGGGTGAGATGTTGTGGACACTTACGTGACGGTTTCTAACTTAGTAAATACATTTTGCAGTAGGTAGCGCACGAGTAGATTCAACAAATGAGTGACGGAGCGCGAATCGTTTAAACAAAATCAGGTATGCGTTCATATACTATTCATCCGATTGCGATGAAACATTGATCAGTTATTGTGTACCCGCCAGGGAAGGGGACTTAGTAAATCCATTTCACAATAAGTAGCGCAAGAGTAGATGCAACAAATGGGTGTCGAGGCGCGAAGCGTTTCAACAAAATCCCCTATTGCGTTCATATAACATTCTTCGATTCCGATGAAACCTTGATGAGTTATTGTGTACACGCCAGGGAAGGGCTTCGACATTTCTCAATAGGTAGCGCACGAGTAGATTCAACAAATGAGTGACAACGAACGAATCGTTTAAACAAATCCCGTATACGTGCATATACCATTCATCCGATTGCGATGAATCATAGATGAGTTATTGTGTACACGCCAGGGAAGGGTTTCGACTTAGTAAATCCATTTCACAACAGGTAGCGTACGAGTAGATTCAACAAATGAGTGACAGCGATGAAACTTTTGAAAGTTTTTGTGCACGCTTCCACGAATGGTTCTAAATTAGAAAATCCATTTTACGATAGCTTAAAGGCAGTTAACATGTTGTGTATCCAAAAGCACTTCAAGAAACAGAATTTCAACGCCAACACTTTCTTTGATTGGCATTGCAACGCATGCCGGGTACAGCTTGTTATATATAAAGCACAAAGTTTGTCTGTCTGTCTGTTCGTCTGTTATGTATACAAATCTACACCGTTTCACCGATCTGAACCAAAATTGGTATACTTACCCTTTGGAACCCTGCGGGTAACCCTGTCAACTTTAAATTTCGGACAGACCACCCCATTCCTGCATTTAGGCCCTTTTGCTAAAATCTACACCGTTTCACCGATCTGAACCAAAATTTGTATACTTACCCTTTGGAACCCTGCGGGTAACACTGTCCACTTTACATTTCGGACAGACCACCCCATTCCCTGCATTTAGGCCCTTTGGTCCAAATCTACACTGTTTCACCGATCAGAACCAAAATTCGTATTCTTACCCTTTGGTACCCTGCGAGTAACACTATCTGCTTGAAATTGCGGACAGACCACTCCATTCCCTGCATTTAGGCCCTTTAGCACAAATCTACACCGTTTCACCGATCTGAACCAAAATTTGTTTACCTACCCTTTGGAACACTGTGAGTAACTCTGTGTGCTTGAAATTGCGGACAGACCACTCCATTCCCTGCATTTAGGCCCTTTGGCCCAAATCTACACCGTTTCACAAATCTCAACCAAAATTTGTATACTTACCCTTTGGAACCCTGCGGGTAACCCTGTCCACTTGAAATTTTGGACAGACCACCCCATGCCCAGCATTTAGGCCTTTTTTTCACAAATCTACACCGTTTCACCGATCTGAACCAAAATTTGTATATTTACCCTTTGGAACCCTGCGAGTAACACTGTCACTTAAAATTTCGGACAGACCACCCCACTCCATGCATTTAGGCCCTTTTGCACAAATCTACACCGTTGCACCGATCTGAACCAAAATTTGTATACTTACCCTTTGGAACCCTGCGGGTAACCCTGTCCACTTGAAATTTTGGACAGACCACCCCATGCCCTGCATTTAGGCCTTTTTTCACAAATCCACACCGTTTCACCGATCTGAACCAAATTTTGTATACTTACCCTTTGGAACCCTGCGAGAAATACTGTCTGCTTGAAATTGTGGACAGACCACTCCATTCCCTGCATTTAGGCCCTTTGGTCCAAATCTACACCGTTTCACCGATCAGAATCAAAATTCGTATTCTTACCCTTTGGTACCCTGCGAGTAACACTGTCTGCTTGAAATTGCGGACAGATCACTCCATTCGCTGCATTTAGGCCCTTTGGCCCAAATCTACACCGTTTCACCGATCTCAACCAAAATTTGTATACTTACCCTTTGGAACCCTACGAGTAACACTGCCCACTTAAAATTTCGGACAGACCACCCCATTCCCTGCATTTAGGCCCTTTGATCCAAATCTACACCGTTTCACCGTCTGAACCAAAATGTGTATACTTACCCTTTCTAACCCTACGAGTAACACTGTCCACATACAATTTCGGACAGACCACCCCATTCCCTGCATATAGGTCCTTTGGCACAAATCTACACCGTTTCACTGATTAGAACTAACATTCGGATACTTACCCTTTGGTACCCTACGAGAAATACTGTCTGCTTGAAATTGTGGACAGACCACTCCATTCCCTGCATTTAGGCCCTTTGGTCCAAATCTACAACGTTTCACCGATCTCAACCAAAATTTGTATATTTACCCTTTGGAACACTGCGACTAACACAGTTGGCTTGAAATTGCGGAGAGCCACTCCAACCCCTGCATTTAGGCCGTTTCGCACAAATCTACACCGTTTTGCCGATCTGACCCAAATTTTATAAACTTTCCCTTTGGAACCCGACAAGTAACACTGTTCACTTTTAATTTCGGACAGACCACACTATTCCCTGCTTTTTGGCCCTTTGGCACAAAACTACACCGTTTCACCGATCTCAAATAATTACCCTTTGGAACTCGACGAGTAACACTGTCCACTCGAAATTTCAGACAGACCACTCCATTCCCCGCATTTAGGCCCTTTGGCACAAATCTACATCGTTCACCGATCGAAAACAAAACGTGTATACTTACCCTTTGGAACCCGATGAGTAACACTGTCCACTTGAAATTTCGGACAGACCATTCCATTCCCTGCATTTAGGCCCTTTGGCACATATCTACATCGTTTCACCGATCTCAACCTAAATTTGTATACTTACCCTTTGACACCCGACGAGTAACACTGTCCACTTGAAACTTTGGACAGACCACTCCATTCCCTGCATTTAGGCCCTTTGGCAAAAATCTACCCTGTTTCACCGATCTGAACCAAATTTTACCTACTTACCCTTTGGAACCCGACGTGTAACACTGTCTAAATGAAATTTCGGATAGACCATTCCATTTACTGCATTTAGGTTCTTTGGCAAAAATCAACATACTTTCACCCATCTAAACCAATCTTTATGTAAGTTACTTACCCTTTGGAACCCGACGAGTAACACTGTCTGCTTGAACTTTCGGACAGAGCACTCCATTCCCTGTATTTAGACCCTTTGCCACAAATCTACATCGTTTCACCAATCTGGACCAAAATTTGTATACTCACTCTTTGGAACCCAAAGAGTATCACTGTCCACTTTAAATTTCGGACAGACCACCCATTTCCCTGCATTTAGGCCCTTTGGGACAAATCCACACCATTTCACTGATCTGAACCAAATTGTTTATAATTACCCTTTGGAACCCGACGAGTAGCTCTGTCAACATGAAATTTTGGACAGACCAATCTATTCCCTCCATTTAGGCCCTTTGGCACAAATCTACATGGTTTCACCGATCTGAACCAAATTTTACATACTTACCTTTTGGAACCTGATGAGTAACACTGTCCACTTGAAATTTCTGACATACCACTCCATTTCCCTGCATTTAGCTCAGGAATCCCTCGGAGTTGCCAGCTTCCTAACTCACCAGCCATGAGCCCTTGAGGGTGTACCAGAAGTGGTGGGGCTACACACACCCTGCCTCATTGAGGGTCTTGAGCAGAAGACAGGAGATATTATGAAAGGGAAAAGAAGGCAGACCCCTCGAAGAATGAGGGCATCAGGAAAGATGGGACAACGGCCAATTAAGACGGGAAATTGAAAGACTCCCTAGCTCTCGGATACCCTAATACAGTCGGAGTTGGAAGAGAACAAGAGTTGACGAAGGAAGGCCGACAGGAAAGAGAAGTGAAAGGAGCCCAGCACCAGGAAGTAGAAGCGATGCCAGACTCAGCTGGAGTCCCGTAGTCGCCAACCCACGTCCCACAAGTTGTGAGACTCGGGGGGGGGGCAGTTGTGAGAATAGCTTACTGATTCATCGTGAGGTGACATGAGAGGACTTTCCAGAGCCCTCCGTGTTATCTGCTGTCTATGATGGTGCCAGCACAGGGCCGTTGCTCATGCCACTGTGGTGTTGCAGAAGAGTGAGTGATTCCCCGGCCAATCTAAATACGGCGGGGAACCCCGAATGTGTGTCATCATATTTCGTCATCATCTGCGATCATCTCAGGTTCGTGCAGCTTGGACCCATATTATTTGCCTAGCAGAACGCCATAAGCTCTTTCACTAGACGCATCGAGTACAGGCCTAAGCCAGAAAATAAGGTTGGGACTTTGGAAGACATCGAAGCTAGACATCTGAATTACCTATATCAGTTTTAAAATTACACCATGTTCATTTAGTAGTCATTTTTTCATTAACTTACTTTATTATTATCATCTTAAGTGCAAATGACCTAGATATTACGCGCATCATACCACTAATCACCGACGCATTAAGTCTTTCTCGACTGTGATTTTTAAATTTTTTATTTTCATTACAGTACATTGTGTACATTATTAGTTGAAGTGTCAATTCAATACAGGTAGTAGTTTCCCATCATCCTCATCATAAGGGCAAATGACCTAGATGTTACGCCCATTACACCATTGATCACCACCCACAATAAGTCTTCCTTGCCTGTGAATTTTGAAATATGTATTTCCATTACGGTAGTTTGTAAGTTTGACGAGCCAATTCAACAGTAGTTTTCATTATCATCCTGATCAAAAGGACAAATGACCTAGATATTATGCCCTCATTGTCTTTGGGGGCAAATGACCTAGATTTTAAATCCATTATATTTCTAAGCATACTTTGAGACATTATCATCATTCCACCGGGCGAAGCCGGGTAGTACTGCTAGTTAAACATAAAAACAAAAGTTCAACTAACAACTTCCGTGAGCTTGAGGATTAGAAGCCAACTTAGGATTGTCTGGTTTAAGATTGCTGAGTCTCAAACAAAGAGAGTTTTCCATTGTAAGGAACCTATTGTATTTATTCTTGAGGTAAACAAGTTATGAAAATGCAGTCTCCACAAATACGAAGTAGTGAAAGGCAGTAAAAATCTAACTGCTTTGTTAGCTATGTCTGCATAGTCTGCATGCCTCTCAACCCAAAAGTTCACAGGAGTCATTTTTTAAATAGCTTGCCTTAGTTCTGAATCACAATTCAATTCATAAAAGTGCTTTTTGTCTTTGGCCTAAAAGTCCTCCGGCACCATATCAATGTTTTTATATTTTTCTTAATGTATTTAATACTTTATTTTTTTTGTAACATCACGACTTACCACTGCAGCAGTACGAGCGTACCACCAGTGGTGCGCGTACCACAGTTTGGGAAACGCTGCTTCAAAGTATACTTCAGTGATCCAAAGTCTCTTGTGACAAACGATGATGCATATCACTTAACGTGCTAGTGTAAGCTGAAAAACAAAAGTTCACAGTATTTGAACAGGGTATCCAGATGGTTTTCAACATAGATTCTTAGAACTTTGGAAATACAAATGTCTTTCCTTGCAAAACTCGAACAATGTCTGTCTTGGTCCTGTCCTGCATCTGCTTCTTGATTGAAGTTTCCTGTTCGTTGTATCCTCTTATCACCTCACTTTCTTCCAGTGTTCCACAGAATGGCAACTTCTTAATTTTCTGTGCACCATTTCTGCTGGATCAAACGCACACATTTGTAAATCTCGTTTCCAGGGTCAACGGATCTCAAGCTGATTAATTTTCTAAGAGCATGGGACCCAGCGTTTACTAAAACTGAATGTATTTCCCCTCTTTTTAACACATTTCCACAACCCTCCAAAAGCTCCTTAATGTTGTTGTTGTTGTTTGAGTCTTCAGTCTTTTGACTTGTTTGATGCAGCTCTCCATGCTTCCCTGTCCTGAGGTAATCGTTTCATCTCTACATAGCTACCACACCCTACTACGTCTGAGGTAATCTGTTAAACATATCCTAACCTTGGTCTACCCCTATGGTTCTTGTCCTCGACCCTTCCTTCCATAACTAAGCTTGCTATTCCTGGGTGTCTTAGTATGTGTCCTGCCAACCTATCTCTTTTAGCATTCGCCAGAAACATCTCTCCTCTCTCACTAGTCTTAATACCTCTTCCTTAATGTTGGTACTGTAATTTCCAGAAACAGCAAGTTTAAGGGCTTGCTGAATTCTCCGTAGATGTCCATCTAGCAGGTGAACAATTGGATAAGACTGGCCTAATAAAGGGATGAGTTCAGTGATGTCTGTGCCAAATTCTTTGAATCTCAAGTATTTCGTCATATGAATCATTGCTCAGAAAATCAACACCAGAGTTATTAGTCCCTACTACTTCATTCATAAATTGCACAATATCTTTCAAATACTCTGACAGGTACACTACAGAATGAAACCAAGAAGACCACCTGGATAAGACTGGTTCAGGAAACAGTGGCACATTTTGATATGGATACTTGCCATCTAGATATTCATGTCGCGTCAAGTAGTTACTAGAATGAAGGGGCAGATGACCTTGCTGTTCTGGTCCTTAAAACCTCAATAACTAATTAACTTACCAGGATGACCGCCCAGATTGATAAGATCTCTGTATGCAAAGCGAGGTCCGCTATCTACCGTTAGGTTTCCGATCTTTCCGTGTTTGTTGGATGCTCTCCATGCAGTCAAGTCATGAGAGAAACTTACCGCTACTACTCACGCACAAAAATAAGCGTTTGTCTGCTTCTGTGACGACGATATTTCAATCGGGCATGGTGGTCTCACTTCGATGACATTAGGGCAAAACCTGGATGAATGCCAAAATGCAGAAGAAAGTGACATTCAGTAGTTAGACTTCGATAAAGACGATCATGGTTTCAGACATGAAAGCGATGAGGATATTGTTCCAGGGTGTCTACCAGTAACGAAAAGTAACAACAGTAACGAAAAAGTAGCAAATTATGCAAACGGGTAACGAAAGTAACAAAAAGTAGCTAATTTTTGTGTCTGGATAGTTTGAGGTAACGAATATTCGCCGAGGTCGGTTTAAATCATTTAAACCCGTGCCGCTAGGCTCACAGATTGCGATGAAGCGAGTTTCACGCAAGCGGCGCTGATTGCGTAAGCTTTATTTTTCTGTGCACAATCTCAAGGAAATGCATACTGAGGATACCTTCAGTGGTACTGTACACATCGGTTCAACGTAGCCTATATTTTCGGCATCAAGAAGAGAGTTTAGTTTTGCGTGAAATATTTTTCTGTATTATTCGGAAACCTGACTATTTGCAAGACGTTTATTCGCGATAACTTCCGAAACTCAACAGAAACCTCTAATTTCTGGTATTGACCTCTAAATTTGGATATCTCAAATTGAAGTCTAGAAATAACTCGAATTAATTTATTGTCGCAATCTTCCGAAATGATACCGTTTCGAAAAAGAATTGCAAAAATGCTTCGAAAGCCATAGACTATATTTTAAAAATACATCCGTCTCATAAATTTGTGACATCCAGTGTGGTTAATTCGAAACTCCGTTATATGTCTATTTTGCCTTCGTACTTTGGTTCCATTGGATATATACTCTAACCAGTTATCTCAAAAACTTGTATAATTTGAATTCGAAAGAAAATGTGCCATCTTGTCGTATTATTCGTGCAATTCTCTTTGAATAGTTCGTAATATCCGATACCTACTTCGAACTTTTATCCTCCAAAATCACATCCTCAAGCCGGCCGGCTGACAGCACAACTTGGCTGCGGGAATCTCGTCAAACGGACCGAGATCGACGCCAGTTGCATAAAATCATAAAACCCGTGTCCGGTTGCGAACATGTGTCCACGAGGACTATGGGAATCCTGTCAAAAGTGGTTGGACACCCATTACGAAACATATAGAACCCTACTCGCTACTTTTCCCATGACCATATACCGGTACTAAAAGTGTACTGGGAGCGAGAAGTGCATCAACCCACTTAGAAATAACAGACTACGTAGCATCGCAATACTTACTTCTTCTCGCGGTCCACCGTGGACTTCCAACCACAACGTAGGGACAGCGGGAATCGCGGCGCCGACCATACAACATGTCCATAATTTTAACCATGCCCATTCTCAGTGTCCAACCACGAGGACAATGTGAATCTCGTAAAACGACCGAGATAGGCAACAATTGTGATACATCGCGATATTTCTCCTCATTCGATGACGAATACAACTGGATTCTTGTCAAACGGACAGCAAGCGGCGCCGATTGCGTAATAATACTATATTTTTCCGTGCCCGACCTCAAGAACAATAGAAATCTCGTCGAATGACTAAAAGTGGCGCCGATTATGTAAACCGCTATTTTTCTCAGTGTTCTATCGTGAAAACTACGAATCGCGTCAAATGGCTCAGACCAGCGCCGATCATGTAACATCTCGATATTTCTCCGTACTTGACTGTGAAGACATAATTCGGTGACGATCACGTAACGTCGCATATATTTCTTCGTGATCTACCGCGGGGACAAAGGAAATCTCCCCAAATGGCCAAGATCAGAGGAACTTCTTGGTAATCATAGCTTCTTGTACACAAGGCGGCATATTAGCAGAAACAACTCATTTGATATTAAATATCCATTATTTATTTTTATCTTTTAAATTTTTACAACACCATACAGTAAGTGATTTTATTCACTGGATTAAACACAGTTCATTGTTGTTTTTCTTCACCGCGCGATGAGCTTCTGTGCTTGCCGACCGCATATGTATCTTGAATTGCAAGGTAACTAAAATTAACTAAAAAATAACTAATTTTTACTTCATCCTTACAGTAGAATTTGAATTTACGGAATTTGACTGTCGGTGAGGTAAACTGAGATCCAGTACACGTCGAGTGAAGGAGTGATGCAACGGAAATCCCGAAAGTTCCCACAGTCAAGCTAGTGTATCTATAGTCACACTTATCTCTTAAATAGAAAATCGAGATGAATTTTCGTTCTCGTATATTGTTTTTTTCAGAATTTTACAATCTAAAATTAGAAAAAATAAACTATCTATGAAACAAAAAGTGATGACAGTTATTTCTCTTAGTTTTTAATATTGGTATAATCCACATAGTGTATTATACTTTTTTTTGTGTGTTCTTAAAATGAAAATGAAAATCCACAGCCTGCTTCCAGTCTCCGACCGGGTCAGGAATGGAATGAATGAAGCCCCTATCTAGCGGCGAGGATATGAACTGTGCCGGCTGCCGAGGCCTGACGCACTCCTCTGGGGCAATGATTAAATGAAAGACAGATGAAATGAAATGATAGTGGGGAGTGTTGCTGGAATGAAATTTTGACAGGGAAAACCGGAGTACTCGGAGAAAAACCTGTCTGCCTCCGTTTTGTCCAGCACAGATCTCACATGGAGTGTCTGGGATTTGAACCACGGACCCAGCGGTGAGAGGCCGGCGTGCTGCCGCCTAAGCCACGGAGGCTCGTGTTCTTAAAATACATTACAATATTTTAACCTATAGTTTTCTTTTTGCTAGGCTTAAAAACATTTCTGCAGATAATTAGCGGTTTTCAAACGAAGGGGAATGTTTATAAAACTGCCGTAACACCAATCCTACTCTATGGTAGTGAAACATGGGCTACTACAAAGGCACATGAGCAAAAGCTATTATACATACCACTGGAATGCTTATGTTACGTTGGGCAGGTGGAGTTACTCTCAAAGATAAAATCCGTAATGAACATATGCGGGGCAGTTTCAAAGTAGCGCCTATAACAAAGAAACTTTCAGAAACCAGGCTAAGGGGCTATGGACATGTTATGCGAAGACCGGAAAATCCTGTAGTGAAGAAGTGCCTTTCCATGACTATGCAAAAGAGAGGGAGCGGCAGACCTCAAAAACATGGATGACGAATGTCCAGAAGGACATTAGAATATTGGGCCTATCTACTGATGATGCTTTACAAAGAAATGAATGGCGCCTCAGGATTAAGAAAGCCGACCCCGTGTAACGGGAAAAGGCGAGGAAGAAGAAGAAGAATTCGCGGTTTTCAAAAATTCGCGGAAATTCGTGCATTAATTGCCGCGAATTATCGGAAGTGCACTGTAAAGAAAAAAAAACGAAAAAAAGCTAAAATTCGCGTTTTCAAAAACCACTTTTTTGCCATTTTTAGGGTTATTAAAACACATTATCACCCTGTGTATTACTTCATTTAAAAATTCACGAAATTCACAATCGTGAATTTTTCCTATTCTTACGTATAGGCCAACTACGGACCACGATATTCAACTATTGCGCTTGGAGTGGGTCTTGATGTTTGCTCGGCAGTCACGAATCCTCTGGTTGTATTGTTTCTTTCTCTCCTTTGTCCAGAGGGCACCTGTCTTCTTCCTTATTATTATTATTATAACATTATTATTCATCTCATTTGTTACAGGAACTTCCTTCTGAAGAAGTGTTTCCAAGTCTTCCAGGTCCTTGTGGAAGCCTCACGGGAGAGAGAGAACGAGACAGAATAGGGAAGCGCGGGTATTATTTACCTGATCCCAAGCAGGAATTAGCGGATAGTTTGCCTCTATGTCTAGGCAACAAGGACTACCTCAAGGACTTTGCTACTATTCCAGACATATCTGAAGAAGAGGACAACGGTAACGGTACCATCAAAATCGTCCACTTTGGAGTAGTTTGATCAAACTCATAATGAATCTCATTATCGCATAAGGCTCTTTTTATACATGGTTCAGGTCTCGTGCAACAATCCACGGTAACATATTTCCTAGCATAATCTACACATATTTTTGACCTAATTTTCAGAGAAGAAAAGCAGGATGTGTCGATTATGCCAAGAATGTTAGAAGTGCAATTTTTTTTAGATACATTTTTTCTTTGTATTTTCATGCATAATTTGTTGCCCTATGTGTTTAAGTATCATACTGAGTGCTAGATAATACAAAGGTTTCGTTCATATCATGTACACGCTGACTAGGTACGAAAGTCAAGTCAATATCCCTACGACATTCGCGTTAATCAACCACTGAATTGGAGATGATTTTATGGTTATTGTCGAGAGAACGTCTGCTATTTTATACAAAACAGGTGAGTTATAAACGTCAACATTGCTTTAATGACTGAGGCAAAGTGATTCTTTGAATTTGGTTGTACGCATCTGGAACAAAGGATATCTTTGATTTGTAGAAAATTTAGTTTGGTATTTGGTTGTTACCGGAGTTCGTTGTTGTTCTGGGGAGGAGTACTGAGCATTATCAGCGTCAACAGGGTATGTCACATGATTTGATTTTGCACTGTAACAAGATGTATCATACTGAGTGTTCCTTAATAAATGGGCACTAGATGTTTCAAAGGTTTCGTTGATATCTTGTATAAGTACGAAAGTCAAGTCGGCATCCCGTCCCGATTCACTGGTCACTTCATCTTCGTCAAACCAAGCCTTGGAACTGACCTTTGCAATATCGCAATTCACCTTAGATCCATGTAATGTTGACACTGGTGTCCGGTAGGCAGCACAATCTAACGTGCTGTGCTGTGCTGGCAGATCCTCAGGCGAGAGGGTGCGTTCAGACAGGTCCAGCCTGGAACTGGAAGACGTGTGGTTAGTGTCCTACAGGCACCTCGCTCTGGTCAGGAGACTTGAGACCCAAGCCGTCTTTCACCAGGGAATCGAGCAGTGCGTTTTCGATGCAGGCGATTTTTACTTCACCCTGTGTGCATGTGTATGAAAAGTCACCTGTTCTAGTTTAGGAGATGTTCGTGTTTAAACTTGAAACTGACAAATCCTGAAATATATTTTTGATGCATATTTGTATTCTTCTGACTCCAAATTACAGATTGATTCAGAAGGTTATTCTAGCATATTTCCTAAGTTTTGAAGTTCATTTTGCTACAAGATCAACAGCCTTTAATATGAAATGTTTTTGTAATTGTCTTGGGCCCAGAAATGGTGCTAACCCATTACCCAACAATGGGGAACTATATCATGTTCACGCAGACAAGGAGAGAATAAATTTTGCAACCTTGTTGATTGTCGCACGATAAGAGACAAGTGTATGAAAAGAGCCTAAGATGTATATACTCATTACCTCACCGCAACTTATCCGTCCATGTATCCATTCCATACGTATATAAAATGTGATCAAGCCACATTTGTGCCAAAATATATCTATTTTTGTATTGTTGTTGTAAATACTTTTTGTATGTAATCTTTTTGTGGGTGCCAGCAATTTATTTTAACATTTTTTTATAATTTTATTAGTTGTATAGACAGGTTTCACTATGTGGTAAAACTTCTCAGCTATTTTCATAAAGAACATGATTAGTTCCTGTAAAGGATGTAAGCTAGACTTTCATGTATGATAAAAGACCTGCTTTGTTCAATGAGTCTGTGCTGACAGTAATTTGCTGCCAAGCACTCCAGCCACTCCTACTGTCGACCAAAGTATTATGTGCACTAGAGTTTGAAGGTTGTTTGTGAAGTAACCAATAGATCTACATAAAATCCAATAACATTATCATTTTCGTCGTTCTATTTTACGTTAGTTCATGTAGGTTTGGAATTTTTAATTTATTTTCGTGTATTTTTTTTATCGCAGTTGGAACACAAAAAGTGCCCGTTTTTAAGCGTGTTTCAACCAGGCATCACATTTAAGAATTATTATCTCAAAAACCAGTCATCAGATCGAATCCAAATTTCAACACAATATACCTTGAAATGTTGTATAACTGGTTTATTAATTTCAAAACTTAGTGCGTCCAAGAAACAAAGTTGTTATCCCTTTCGTAAGGTAACTTTTTCTCGGCTCGGGGTGGTTGGAAAATGTAGATCTTAGTCGCGTTGTAATCCTTATACATCAAAAAGGTATACTGTTTGACTGTGAAATACGTAAATTAATTCACTTATTTTATATCAGTTTGTATTTGTATGGGGAAATAAGACATGATTCACCAGCTAGCCGCTCCGGGGAAAGCTGTACAGCGTTGCTGAGATGGAGCCCATCACTTCCGAGCAAGGCACGCCATGATGCGTGATAGGCTCCATATCGGCAACGCTGTACAGCTTTCCCCGGAGTGACTAGCTGGTGAACCATGTCTTATTTCCCCATACAAATACAAACCGATATAAAATAAGAGAATTAATTTACGTATTTCACTGTCATACAGCATAACTTTCTGATGTATAAGGATTACAACGCGACAAAGAACTGTATTTTCCAACCACCCCGAGCCGAGATAAAGTTACCTTGCAAAAATGTTAACAACTTTGTTTCCTGGACACACAAAATTTTGAAATTAATAAACCAGTTATACAACATTCCAATGTATATTGTGTTAAAATGTGGATTTGATCTGATGACAGGTTTTTGAGATAATAATTCTTAAATGTGATGCAATGGTTAAAACACGCTTAAAAACCGGCACTTTTTGTGTTCCAACTGCGATAAAAATATTAAAATATAAATTAAAAATTCCAAACCTACATGAACTAACGTAAAATAGAACGACGAAAATGATGATGTTATAGGATTTTATGTAGGTCTATTAGTTACTTCACAAACAACCTTCAAACTCGAGTGCACATAATATTTTGGTCGACAATAGTGTCCAAAAATTACGGTAAGCATTCATAAGTTAGTGCTCAATGCATGAAGATAGAATACTGCTGTACTAGTAAGGTTTAATTTTAGTAAAGGTAGCTTTGAAGCCACTTTTAAGTGTTGCCTTAATAACAATTAATATTGTAGCTTTCAGCCGGTCAACACAGAATAATTCCAATTACTGGAATTTGTGGGGAAAAAATTGAAATAAATCACATGTGATTAAGATTTATATAATATCCGTAATGTAGAATTTTGGGCTTATGCCGTGTTTCATTAAATCGAACTCGGCGCACTTCAAAAGAAACCATGTCTTTCCTCGTCAAGAATAAACAAAAATACGACTACTGTCATCATATGTCCGTACCACTTCAGCTTAGTTATTGTTGTTTGAAGGGGCGGAACTACGAGGTCATCTGCCCCTCTTAACACGGCCACTTCAGCTTACTGGTCTCCTATCTTGTCTTGCAGTTTTGAGAACTCAGTTCTCTCCCTAATGCCCACATTTCCGATTTTATCCCTCCGTGTCTTCCCAATTATTCCTTTAAGGAACTTCATCTCGGCCGCTTGGATTCGGCTTTCATCACGTTTTGTTGTGGTCCCATTAGCTTGTTGGATTCTCTTTCATTTATTGTACCATCTACTGCGAGTATGCTCCCCAAATACTTAAAGCTTTTTACCATTTCCATTTCTATGTTTTCTCCTGGTAAAATGTTTACATCGCAGACCTGCCGACCAGCTACTTTGACGTGATGATGGAATCAGTCAGTGACTTTATTTTGTGGTTTGGTCTTTTTCTAACCATATATTCTTGATGGGTAAGAGGTATCCAGTAGCATTTCTCCTTCCGAGTTCTTACTACCAGACCCATGGGGTCCTATTGCTGCCTCCAAGCCAACTTGTGCATTATCTGGAATGTTTTCATCCTCGACATATCTTTCTACTTCTTCTATTAATGTACCTTTATCAGCTTGGCTACTTCCACTCTGTGGAGCATATGCCAGAATGATTGTGAGTATTTAATTATTCTGTCATTTATAGGTACAATATTCGAAATTGAATCTACATGTGGACTCGCGAGGAAAAAAAAAATCGTAATATATCTTTTTTTGCAACATGTACTCTTAGATCCTTATTGTCGCAAAGATCCATTCATTTAGGAGGCTGTGAACAACTAGTGCTGCCACAAGATGGTAATTTCTGGCCCTTGCACAGAGCGGCCATTTATTAATACCATGTCCTAACATGCACACCACCACTATGGCATATAGATAAAATAAAAGGAAGATATGAAGGAAAAATTATAGAATACAATAATAATAATAAAATATAAGAAGGGGCATAGAGATGATGTTAACAATTATAGAGGCATTTCCCTTCTCTCGGTAACGTATAAAATTCTCTCTAAGAGATTAAGAGTCTCAGCTAGATAAAGAAATTGGAGAGTACCAAGCAGGCTTCCGCAGATCATGTATTGAACAAATACACAACCTTAAATCCATCATTATGCAGACTAAGAACCAGTATAAAACTTTTGTGATCACATTTATGACTTTATAAAGGCTTACGACTCTGTTGATAGAGCAGTTTTGTGCAATATCCTGCAGGAACTCGGACTTGATCGTAAAACACTGAACATCGTCAAATGTAGCCTAACAAACACCATATCTAAAGTGAAGTTTAGAGGGAAAATCTCTGACCCTTTTGAGATTAAAACAGGAGTGAGGCAGGGAGATGGAATCTCGCCCATATTATTTAACTGTGTATTAGAGAAAATAATCCGAGAATGGAGAAAAACACTCCCTGAAACAGGTCTTAAGAATAATAAACAGGAAACTCAAAATCAATACCCGAGTGGACTGTATCGCTTTCGCAGATGATGTAGCTATGCTAGCAGATTCGTTGAAACAGCAATAAACCAGATCAATACTCTTCAATCTATAGCCTGTAAGACTGGCCTTCAGTTGTCTTACAAGAGAACAGTGTTCATAACAAATGACAAATCTGCACCAGAATACCTTCCTCCCAACAACAGGATCTGTAAAGTCGGAGATTTTAAATATTTGGGGGAATGGATCAGCCAAGACCTCAAGGACAATAAAGCATTTGAAGAGATCGCTGGTTCAAATCCGACCGAAGTCGTCGGATTTTTTAAGAGCGTTAAAAATCCCTCAGTATGCCTTCCTTCGGAGGGGAAGTAAAGCCGGCGGTCCCATGTCATAGATTTATGGCATGTTAAAGATCCTTCCGCTAATTACACCTGTGTGAAGCTGAATTGTATAGGTTAAGAATGTAAACAACACTCTTAGGTTCCTACGTTCATCGCCAAGAGCCGACTGCGGTGGCGTCTGGTAGCTAAGTTCTGAAGTAGTAGTCGTTGACGGTGGTGTTTGGCAGCAAAATTAGGAACTATTTGAAAAATTCAAAAGTCTGCAATCCTTACTTGAATTAAAAACAGATAACACACACTAATACAGTCATCACAATTAACACCGGTTATCAGACAGATTCTACACACACCCAAAGTACACAGGGCTACATGACCGCGTTGTCGCAGCCCCTAAACTTAAGAACCAACCAAAAGCATTTGAAGAAAGGATTCTGAAACTGAATATTCCATACAATCGATGCGGAAACGTTTACCAGAAGAAATCCATCAATGTGAAATTAAGGCTATAATCAGGGCCGATGTCCTCTTTGCAGCTGAAACTCTAACCATCAAAGGGGCAAAACTGATACCGAAACTAGAGGTTGGGGAAAGAATTATCTTGAAGAAGATCTCAGGCCCAAGGATCATAAATGGAGAAAGGTATCACAGGCCCAACGATGATCTGTAGCTAAAGCAAGAACCTCTAATGGACACAATCATCAAGAGACGCCTCCAATTCTACGGACACCTTGAGAGAATGAACGAGTCAAGATTGACAGAGCCAGCTCCTGCAAGAAAACATCATCACTGGGGTACCAGTAAGTCAAACAAGATCTGCAAACCTTTAATATCTCTGAATCCGAACTAACAAGACAGACAAGCTTTCCGGAAAATGTTAAAAGAAGGTCTACAGATTAAACTTAAGAAAGGGCAGAGACCAAAGAGGTCAGAAGCAGCTAAACAACTACAAAGTTAGAAAATGAAGGAGATATGGGCTAGGAAGGA
Source organism: Meconema thalassinum (assembly GCA_946902985.2). NCBI lineage: Eukaryota > Metazoa > Arthropoda > Insecta > Orthoptera > Tettigoniidae > Meconema > Meconema thalassinum. Next base: position 182,006,563 of record OX336399.1, on the reverse strand, counting down.
GACTCTTAAGAACGTGAAGCCAGTCCCAACTCATCAAGCTGAAAACCATTTTGATAAACCTACGTAGTCCATAGTTGGCTCATTCGAAGAAGGAAGAAGAAAATATAAAACCAAGTCCCCGATTCTTGGATGTCACGGGTAATCTCGAGAACCATTGGATGGATTTTGATGGGGTTTTCACCATTCTGTAAAGGATATCTGTAGAAAATAATTTATTTATGATCAAAGGAAGCCAAGCAGTAACGATTTCAGTGAAAAAGCCAGGGAAAAAACCTGGCTTCCGTGCACTTTTTAAGATTACGCTGGGCAAACCATTAAAAATATCAATATACTATGAGTGTAAGAATTGTTCAGCATGAAAAGTTCTACAAAAAGTCCGCGAGAGGATATCTCTATCTTCAATATATCGCCCACTATAAGTGTTTTTAGATTGGACGGAAGGGGGATTTGTGTTTCATGCATCTCGTCATTCTTAAATTATGTCTGACAAGAATTCGCCGAGACTTAAAACAGATATAGGTCTTAGTCATTGACATAAATTAAAAAAAGGGCTTATCACTTAATGCATTCATAACTGTTCCCGGGCGAAGCCAGGTCGGGTTGCTAGAAATAATAATAAAATAGGCACTGCGTCTACTGCAGACGGACCAATGCAATTGGTCTTGTTGCCAACACGATAACCTATTGAAATGAAATATATATATGAAGAGAAGTAAACAATGACAATAGTCTAAATTAAACTGTCAAGGGGGACTCAAAAATAATGTATAGGTTACATTACAATGAATGCAGAACACACTGTAACAATTCTTAATCACATGTAATTTATTTCAGTTTCTTTTTCTTTCTTTCACATTTATTTTGTGTTCACCGACTGAAAGCTACAATATTAATTTTAGTGATGCAAAGAATTTTTTGAAACTATAAGATTTGGATATTAGGTCATCCATTCTTATTAGGAACAGCACTCATTCCAGGTTCCGTATTGGCCGTGTTTACAATAAGTAAAACCTGAATTTCCCGCCAAATCAATACTTTACTTACAGAAAAACTCTACGGGTACATGTTTCGGAAACCTGCTTTGTTTCCTTCCTCAGCCCTCATTTGGTATTAAAACATCTATTATTATATTTATTAAACACAATGTGTACTGAGAGAAAAAATAAAATAAAAATGAAAAGTTACATTGTCGTGATTTCACCAATCTTTAGATAGCTCAATTAGTGAAACAGTCCTATTTTTACACTCCTGCAGGTGATATTTCGGGCACCGTACATTACATAGTTTACAGATGCAGCTGTCCTTAGGATCATGGTAGGTGCTTTCTGTGCAAATCTTTCCATGAAAGCCGTGTACTGCAAATCGTGTGTACAGGTGTCGGAGTTGGAAGTTTGGTCCTTTCCAGCAGTCTGATGTCATTGCGTCTGTTTCTCTAATCCCCTCCGGTATCTGTCTTGCTTTGCTGCTCCTCTCTTTGATGAAGGTTGCATATGCTTGTGTCTCCGATAAACTAAAGCAGTGTTTTATGTCATCCACGAAGAGAGATTCCTGCGCAAGGATATAAGCATAACTATTTCTTGAGAATTTTGAGATGGATAACACTCTTTTGAGGAAGCTAGATTTAACGCTTTCCAGCTTTCTTAGATTTCCGACCGTCAGGTAGTTCCAGATTAGTTGTATTCCATAGGTGGCCGTCGGCATGACTTTGATCTTGAATAGTGCCATTGCTGTTGAAACTGACAGTAGTTGTAATTTGGGTATGTCATATATTGCTTTTGCTGCAGCTGCTGTTCGTTCTTGTATGTGTAGTGAAAACGTAATTCCCGTAGTTTGGAGGGTGACCCCCAAGTATTTGAAATTTGTTACGAATTCTAAGGGAGAGTTGCCACAAGTGAAATGATCCCCCTTTGCAAGTTTGCCTCCTCTCCTGAATTTCATTGCTTTGGTTTTCGAGCCATTTATTTCCATAGAGTTGTATGTTGCCCAGTTCCTGATGTCGTCTAATGCCGTTTGTAAATGTTTAGGGCTTTTGGAGAGAATGGCCATGTCATCCGCGTACATCAGTAGTTTTACATTGACGTTTATAGCGTTGCCGATATCCGCTGTCATGACGTTGAATAAGACCGGACTCATCGGGTCTCCTTGCAAGACCCCTCGTGTTTGTATGATGTCATTCGATGTAGTTATGCCATCATACACCGCTATATGGTTTGCATCAAGGATAGACTTGATGGTTTGGAGCTCCTGATTTGATTTGCCTAATATGTTCTCCAATTTGTTTACCAATGTTGATCTGCTGATGCTATCAAAAGCTTTGGAGTAGTCTATGAAGATTACATATATCGGGGAGTTGCGATGAGCTAGAGATAGAGTTATTTCCTGAATAATTTCTTGCACCGCGTGCAGTGTTGATCTGCCTGGAGTGAATCCATATTGAAATGTAGGTATATTTGCATAAAGGTTTTGCGCGATGCGTCCTAGTAGGACTTTGGAGAACAGTTTAAACATTACACTCTCTAGAGCAATTCCTCTATAAGAGTTCGGGTCTTCTTTCCTTCCTTTGCCTTTGTAAAGTACTATTATAGTTGATCTTCTCCATTGATGCGGTATTGATTTCATCATAAGACATTTGTTGAATAGAGCAGTTAGAGGTTCTGCTATGTCTTGTACGGTGTCTTTTAGATGCTCCATGTAAATTCCGTCTGGCCCAGCCGCTTTGTTATTTTTACCGTTTCTTATAAGATGGATGACTTCATCACATGTGATCAAGTCAATGTCTTGCGAGTGATCTGGTGTCAATGTGAATTCATTTGATATTTTATCTTTTTCTCGTAGAAGGCTGCTGAAGTGTAGTTCCCATTGATCAATGTTTATTGGATAACTCGATTTTTGCTTCTTCGAAGACCTTAAGATCTTATATGGACTCCTTTCTGCTTCTGCGATTAGTTTCTGTTCGACGTGGAGATCATACGATAGTTTCTTTTCTTTTAGTAGCTGCTTGTATTTTCGACGTTCTGAAGCGTACTCTGCTAGTGCACCATTTCCGTGTTCTCTAGCTGCATTAAGGCACTGTAGAGTTCTTTTCCTCATAGCATAGCACTCAGAATCAAACCATTGTTTCGCTATCCGATTGTTCCTTGGCGTTTTTGTGGCAGCCTGCAGAATTATTTCGTTTAGGGCCTCAGTAGTCTCGTCTATGGTTTTCTGCTTACTCATTATTAATGGTATTTGGATTCTTAATGCTTGCCATTTCTCTTCATTTATGTATCTTGATACTTTCGATTTGACATTTTTGTCTGTGAGGACCTGCATCGTTCCCTTTACTTGGATTTTGGCTATCACGGGTAGATGTTTCCTGAGAGTGGTTTTTCCAGTTTCTAGCTGCCCATGGCCTTGATTGTTAGTGAAGATTAAATCAATCGTACTTTTTCCATTTGGTGCTATGTAAGTGTATTCTTCTTCCTTATTTAGTAATTTGAGTTGGTACTCCATGAGGAAATCTTTAACCTCTAGAGTTTTTGCATCCTCTTTGTCTATACGACAATTTAGGTCTCCCATTAATAGATAGGTTTGTCATCGTCTGTGCTTTCTAGCGCTTTCCCTAGTTCATCGATAATTGTCTCCGGTTGTGTCATAGGCTTGAAGTATACTCCTATTATATTTATTATTCGTGTGGATATGGATAGGGTGTTCGCAGTGCAGTCTATTACCTTGATTGGTTGTAAGTGGGCCTTTATGTAACAACTTATTCCGCCTGAAGGTCTTCCTCTGTCCCCTTTCCTAGCTAGGGAGTGGGCTCCGTAGAAATTGTTAATGGTTATGTCACTTGTGCTGAACGTTTCTGTGAAGAGAAGTACATCGTAATCCTGTAAGTTAAAAGTGGAGTTCATGTCAAGGACGGATTTCAGTCCTTCTACGTTCCAAAGCATTATGTTAGTATGGTTGTAGCTGATGTTGGTTGCGTGGCAATTGTGCGCTGAAGTATTCTTGGGTATCAAGTCTTGCTCCTTCGTCATACGAACGAAATCGATATCACCTGATAATTGCGCCCTCCGGCCATAAGTCCGGATTAGTGATCTTGCTCAGGTCTCTAAGGGGTATTCCTACTTTATAAGCTTCTAGGGTACCTTTCTTTTGGATTTCTTCACAGCCTGATAGTTCAGATATGTTCAGTCCCTTCAGGTGGCTAATCACCGTTTCACAAGTTGTGTTGCGGTGAAGATGTCCTATATAAAGCCAGGCTTTATGGTAGACAGCTTGGAGTACATTTGTGTTCTCTGTTGAGGGAAGGTTGAAGGATTGCTTGGTTCCTATAATAGTAGGAGTTTGTATGAATTGCGGCGTATTGCCACGCCTCCTCCTTGCGACTTCTGACCATATTCCTTTGTCACAATTTTGTTTCTCATCGATAGGCTGTTGCTCTCAAGGTAATTGTTCCTGTCTTTCGTTTCCAGTTTCCCTGGTCTCATCTTTTCTCTGAGTAATAGGGTCTGCTTCCATTACTTTCTCCTTTCTGATTTCCTCATTTCCTGTATGACATTTCATTATTTCATCTTTTATCATTGATTTGAGGTTACATGTCAGGTTTTTGATCATGTACTGAAGCTGTGTGCTTAGTTTTGCAGATATTTTATCTTCCATTGTCATCTCTTTGGCACAGAATTTCTCGTCTTCTCCGCGAGATGTCGTTGGTTGTAGGCTTGTTTCATCATGACAAAGCGCCAAGAGATCTGAATCTGGATTGATGTCATCAGATAGCAGCACGTGTCGCGTTAAGTTATTATCGTTGGCCTCTTGTGTAATATCTATGTATGATTCCTTAACCTCTTTGCGGGTCTGCATGTTTTCATTAGTTATATCATTATTTGTGGTTCTCATTGTAATAAAACATTCTCGAATTACACTCACCGGTTCCTTAATATCCTCTTTAGCCTCCTTCTTTAGATATTTGCCTGCTGCATCCGCTATATTCACTATTTTCACGAGAGCAGCTTCTAGACGTGAACTTACACTGTCCGCCATGATTCCAATAACATATAACACTATCGAAATCCTCATCAAACAACATAAAACACAAATCATCAATTACAATACTGAAACCTATTAAAAACTACGAGTTTAAGAAATACACTAATTAGAATATCAACAACACTCTTAAATATAGCATGCAATGCTCCACGCATATTCAGTCATTCGGTCCTGCGTTTGAGTTGTGTCATTACATTTCTCTTATTAAAACCGCCTAATCAAACACTAAAGAAACGTTTAATTACATTACTAAACGTACATGTTTCGGTATTTCATTGATACCTTCCTCAGCGTGATTGATATTAAATCTTAAAACTAGTTAACAAAGACAAAAAGAAATGGATATCCTTACAAAAATTGTTTTAAATCAAAAATGGAAAAGCTTGCAAATAATTAAATGCCATGTATTAAAAAATGATAGTAAAAAGATGCTATTAAAATATGAGATCTACCTTATAAACTGCCTAAACTTCGATGACTCAGTTGGTGTGTATAGGGCAATACAATGTGCACGTTATTTACCAAACACAGCAATTAAGCATATTACCCAGTGTCGTCTTCAGGTGGAATACTTATTCCAACTGAGTCATTGAAGTTTAGGAGAAGGTAATACCGTAAACCATTATGTTCCTCGTAACAGTATTCCACCTAAAGTCGACACTGGGTAATATACTTGATTGCTATGTTTGGTAAATAGCCTGCACATTGCGTCACCCATTAAGCAACTATAACAACATAGTGGGCCATTAAGTTGGGATCGACTGAAGTTTTAGGTTGGAGGACTGGATTACAAAATTTTTGTTCCGTTTTGAAGCGACAATTTGACCTACATCCTTTGCGCTTCTTCATTCTTCTGACAGCGACATCTTCTGTCACTACAGTTTTTCTATCAAAATTATTGGAGTATTGACGTAGGCAGTTTATAAGGTAGATCTCATATTTTAATAGAATCTTTTTACTATCATTTTTTAATAAGAGAAATCTAATGACACAAATCAAACGCAGGACCGAATGACTGAATATGCGTGGAGCATTGCATGCTATATTTAAGAGTGTTGTTGATATTCTAATTAGTGTATTTCTTAAACTCGTAGTTTTTAATATGTTTCAGTATTGTAATTGATGATTTGTGTTTTATGTTGTTTGATGAGGATTTCGATAGTGTTATATGATGTTTTGATACCAAATGAGGGCTGAGGAAGGAAACAAAGCAGGTTTCCGAAACATGTACCCGTAGAGTTTTTCTGTAAGTAAAGTAAAGTATTGATTTGGCGGGAAATTCAGGTTTTACTTATCATCTATTCTTAGAAGCATTTCAGTTGGTCAACACTATAGATTACAGGCAACACTGACAAATGGTTTCTACTATTTCAATATATTAAGGCATGTAATGTGCAAATAGTGCAGCCATGTAGATGTAAGTTAGAAAATAGCGGAACATAATTTGTTAACAGGATGTCGGAATGGTTATAAAACAAAGTAAAGGTGAACTGCGAGATTTGTGCCATGCAACAGTATCCAAAGCATTAAATTCAGAAACATGGTTATAGCAATAATACACATTGAAAACATATTATCTCGTCCACACCGGCAAAACAGTTATCAAGGCATGTGGTTACAACTAACTGCCACAAATGCTTTGCAGTGATTTTTAGCATGGATGGTTCAAGAGCTCACAACCTCCCTGGGCATATTTTTTTAATGGGGCTACAAGACTTTTAAGCATTACTTCATGTTGGAATCGAATGCTGAGTCTTTTAGTGGTAAGGTATTACAAGCATCAATACAGACACACAAACCCAACTTTTTATTGCTTAAGGTATAAGTCACATGTCAGCTGAACATTGAACATCAAAAGTTTCAGGCTTTAGAACTGATTCTGTATTGTCCGAGTGTGTGGTGCCATTCTACTGCACCAAGGCTTATTGCTATAGGAACTACAATACGAGGTTGTGTTGCCAAGTTATCTTCTCTGCTGGTGCCAAGCCTAGAACTTGCTTACACCAGCAAAAGTAAGTCTCTCTTAGGTAATGGAAGACGGTAAAGTTCGAATGCTAATAACTTGTGTATCAAGAGGGATACTGTATTTCAATTTGACTTGCAGCATGGCGCAGTGGGAATGTTCTCACTTGCTATGTCCAAGGTTCCAGGATCAAATCCTGACACAGTCAGTGACATTTGAGGGAGCCATGTTAGTAGATTTACTGGCATTTTAAAGATCCTATTTGGGGCAAAATTCCGGCATCCCAGTGTCTCTAAAACCCTCAGTAGGTAAAAGGGACATAGAAACCAATACCATTATTACATATTTTAGTACTCCAAAGACATTCTCACTCGACAAGACTCCTGAAAGCTAGGTCCATGTCAATTAACCCAGTGGCATTATAAAATATTGCAATCTATGAGCAAAGCTGTGCGGGACATCATAATTTTGCATTTACAGATATTGCTACACAGGGAACGCCCTGAAAAGGCAGTACCACATTTTTGAAACAACCTATGAATGCGGAGCATATGGAACACATTGTAATGACATTGTAAAGGCCTCTCATTATACATGTAGGTCTGAATGTGACTTAATGATCATTGATGAATTTTTGATTTGATTGATGATGCAAAACACCTTCTTTATCAAAGTTTTGCATCATTGACTACAAGGAGAGCCAATCCTGAGGTTCCTCCATAGGTCTATCACTACTTGAAGAGTTCTAGGTATAAACAAACTGACTCCATTGAATCAGTATATGAGAATATTACATTTCAAGTTAAAACTTTTTGCCCTATACATATATTTAAAATGCCCAAGGCAGTGTGCAAAATAGTACATTGTGTCCAAAAGTTACGGGAAAGTATATTGCCATGTACCCCATTACAGATCTTGGATATGTCCTCACTGGCCTTTCCCTTTACTTGAAATCTGCTGACTGGTGATTGACAGATTATCTTGCAGCCATTCAGAAGTCAGGGAAAAATGTATTGGGAAGTAGAATCAATATCAGAATTTTAATTATACGCTGTAATTTTTAGGACATTGACTTCATCAATAATTCGTGGTATTTCTTGGCAGTTCAACTGAAGCCTCGGTGCGAGGGACCCTGGAGGGAGAGCTTGTGATTGGCTGGTGGGAGAGAGCGAGAGCGTGATAAGAAAGCATTGATGCCAAATCAAAAATTAACTACATCGACCGCGTCTGTATCAGATAATGTCTGCTGTTTAGAATACCGTATTTACTCGGTTATAGGACCCCCTCGCCTGTAGTACCCCACTTAATTTTCGAGAGTCAAAATACAAAATTTCTTGGAAATCGCTTATAGTAGCCCTCCATAACCCTTAGAGCGCGGGCGCCGTAATATTACGTTCGAAGGTAACTTTTAAAAAGTACGGCGAGCGTAACATTACGTTGATCGATTTCTCGCGCTCTGTGTTGGAGACGAACGTAATATTACGGCTCTAGCACTCGTGTGTGGGTGCCAGTAAGCATGAAGTTGCACATACTATCGCTAGATAGCACCATGTCACTGTTCAGCGGAAGAATATCGATCTGTTCGAAGGCAAGCGATGCAAGTTCAAGTGGGTCAAATCTGTTTTCCTTTCCTTTGTTTTTATTCTTTGTGGAGAGATTTTTCTCTCGCAAAAACGTTGAGTTTATTCTATGACTAGTATGTATATTTGGGGTTATAATTCGCATTACAGATTCTGAATCTGATGCAATCGAAGAGACAGTTCTACCTTCAACATCTGCCAGCGCGCCCGCTCGTTCCAGGACGACAGCGCACGCAACAGCTGTTTACGGCTTTTTTTTTTTTTTACATTATAGTTTTATTTTCAATAGTGTGGGATTTTTATTAAATTGGTAGTGTAAGGGTTCGGAAATCAAACGGACTTTTCAATTTATTTGTAACTCAAACCACATTCAGTTTGTGCCATTCTGAACATAGCCATAAATACTGAAAATCAGCCAGCTCATGGGTGAGGAGCAACATTTAAGGCGTCAGCAGCGTAAGTGTTAATTATTGAGAGTCAAAATACAACATTCTTGGAAATTGACAAATTCTTAAATTTTTTTTAAATCATAACTGAAATTCATCCTCTTTTATGACAAAAATATTTTTCTTGTTACATGATTTAGTTATTCAGACGATATGACCGCCATTTTGCATACATATACCGCATACGCGATTGGGCAGAATATCGAATTGTGTAGCCAATAGACTTCACCCAATATCCAATAGATGCCACACTATTGGCCAAGTAGAAGCGCCATCCGCCAATGCAAGTTATGGTTTCATATCTTGCCTGAATTTATTATTGGAAATAAAGCAATAACAGTTTAGTTGGAAATTAACACAAAATATTGTTCATAACCTGTGAAATGGGAAATAATGATAACCTATGCCTAGCGCACAATTCTTAAACTTGTCTCGGAAGTTTTTAAAGAAAGAAAGTATAACTGACACCGCTGGGAAGTGATCGTCACGTGCGCGCAACGCAGCGCCAGTGTGTACAATGTTGACACCTTCAGTTATTAGGACAAAGCTGCCTGCGATAAAGCCACAGTGCTTGCCTTATAAAGTCCACCACGCGGCAGCTGGCGATGGATTGACAATAATGAAACATTTGGCAATGATGAATGATTGAACTCTCTCCTTATTGGTTTCTGATGTAACTGTGCAAGTCACGCCTTTCCCGGCAGCAAATAGTAGTAGATCCTGTGGCATGACGACTAGAGGGGCAAGGGGAAGCCTAGCAGTTCGCATATTTTCCGGGGCTTCAGATGAACTTGTCACGTTGTATTTATGGAGCATGTCTCGGATGTAGACCAGTATTAATTTAATTACTGTATAAACTATTCCATTATTTTTTATGTTTTAAATTGAGTAAATGAGAACGGACCCTATTGGGTTTGTGGTTTGGTATATAAATGGATTGAGTTGTGTTTCTCTAGGCAGCTAGCTTTTAACTAGAGCCACAGATTTTCAGTAAAAATAAATTGAATATGTAGTTTTTATAGACTACATTCGGTTCTTTTTTTTTAGCAAATAGCAAAGGCCAGCCATTAGTCATTAATATTCGAGTATATATGGTAACTGCATTACGCACTTAAGTATTGCTTATTGCAGTTGTCAAAACAATTCCATGATTTTGCAAGAAATAAGATTTCAGTGGCTCTATTTATAACCTATAGTCCTAATATATTTTTATGTTTGTCTTTTGTGACATGTTTAAATACGGGATAGTTGTAGACATAGAAGATGATAGATTGATTTTAGAACGAGAAGTGTCATAGTAGATGAAAGTGACAGTGTTAGGAGTGAATAGATATTTATTGAAAGAAATAAGTTTTTTGTGGTAATTTAAAAGGAGATGGTAAACTTCAAAAACCTGCATCTGCTTCAAGTTGAGAATTGGGGTTGGAAACTTATTGGGCTAAAGAATGAAGGGAACTGTCTGCTGGCAATTGATTATAATACGAGGAAGTGTGGGGAGCGTGATGGCGCAGTGGCTTAGCTGCTCGTCTTTCACCCAGACGGCCGGGGTTCGAATCCCGGTGACAGCGGGGTGGAATTTTCACCTGAAAAATCACGTGGCGTCAGGAAGGGCATCCGGCCTTAAATCCCCGGCCAAAACCAAAATGAGCCTGGTTGGCTCCGGCGACCCCAATTAATTGGGAAAAAGCCGAAGAAGAAGAAGAAGAATACGAGGAAGTGTGACCTACCAGGGTAAATAGATTATACAGCGAGAGCCTTCCCTATAGAATGGAGCCTTGCTGGGCCATGTGACAGAGAGTGATTAGTCACCGCCAGTTGACTAGCATTTGCCGTTTACACAAGAGCGGGTTCTGAAGCCCTGAATGCTGTCATTGCATTTTATTACATACGGAGCTGGCAAGATACCTTAGATGAGATAATTACGACTTGTAGTGAAGTACTGTAGCTTGTCAAGTATCACGTGAACATGGTTAGGTATAGAAAAACAAATTTTCCTAGTGGAAACTTATCTTCTCAAGAAGAAGTCTCACAGTAAGTTTCAGTACCGTGCGATTTTACTTGAGGGGGAATTTCAAACAAAAGATATACATAAACAATCCGTGTATTCTGGAGGCTCTCGAGAACGAAATAACTGCACTGATACTAAATATCAGTGAGTATAAATTACAGCGAGTGTAACAAAACTTCCTATGTTGGTGCAATGTGTGTTTAGAAAATGAAGGACAGCATTTCCGACAACTACTCTGAAATTCATGAAAGTAATGAAGATTATTAAATATGTTATAAAGTGTAAAGGTGTTAAACTAGTTGGGCGCTATGCTGTTGCTAGCGCCTTGTTGGAAAGGCTGCTAGCCAGAGTGCCTCGGCTGTCACACGGGGCATGCAAAGTTCTGTTCTGTAGATACACGTATAGTGCAGCTGGACGACACAAAGAACACTAGCAGTTAAAATGTAAGTTCTGCTCTGTTTTCTATATTGGCCTCACATCTATCTCCCTGTCCACATGTATGAACAATCACAAAAGTACTTGTAAACAGCATGACAACGGCTTCCCTCCTTTCTACTCGGGCCCAATCGCACATCACATCTTTGACAAGTGTATCACAGTTAAAGTCATCAATTTACTCCCTCTTCCTCTCAACTTCCTTTCCTGAATTCAGAGACTCCAATGCTGCACACCAGTTTATTCTCAATTCTAGAACTAACCCTTAGCTCAAGGTTAGATGGCTTCCACACACTTCACACCTCTAACACAATCCTTCCTCCTTTCACTTTTCTCTGACCATCACTTGACAGAACACCGCTCTTTTGTCTTCTCTTCATCACTGACAAGGACTTAATTAGTGCGTTTGTTTTGTTTTTATATAGTTGTCTTGTGTATCTATTGTCTATTATGTGGCAAATTAATCATGTTGGTCGGGTACATATTGACAATGTTAATTGTAGAATTGTCAATATTCAATTTACACTTTTGGGGTTTTAGACCCCCTAATGGTTCAGTCAGATATTTATACTTACAAGGGAAGTATCAGGTCGAAATCTATCTTGAAACTGTGGACGCAATTGTTGTACTATAAGAGGACAGCATGCGGAAAATCAGCCGCCAGATTGAACTGCAAGGCTCCGAAATCATGTGGTGAATCTCTCATATAAATCAATGGGAGGTAGTGAGTACCGTACATGTTGGAATGGACCGCCCTGACCACCCAAGCACTCAAGGCCGGTGGGAAGGAGCCTTGCAGTTCAATCTGGCAGCTGATTTTCCGCATGTTATCCTCTTACAGTACAACGATTACATCCACAAAGTTTCAAGATAGGTTTCCACCTGTCTTACCTGATACTTCCCTTGTTAGTCCGAGCATATTCTTCACTTTCAACAGTATTAGTGTTTCTGTCACTATGTATTATAGTCGCTTGAGCTCGTCTGATGTAGGCAGGTAATACAGTGCACTTGTCCACGCTATTTCCAGATGGACCCTCATCTCAAAAACATATCCAGGTTAATATGGTTCGGTGTAGTTGTTGTGTAGCTATTTTACAGTGTTGCCTTATTGACAACTGATGTTGCAACTTTTCAGGTCAGTCAACACGATTGTATTTGTGAAATTGCATTGATCAATTGTCATAAATAAGTGATGTACTTAATAATGAGACATGTTTTGGCCTTGATCAGCCATGTTACAATTGAATTGGTCGGAGCTCAAAAGCATTAAGTCAAAAAAAGGTCATTTTTTTAAAGAATTAGTATTCTCAAGTATTGACCCAAGGTCCTTAACGGCATAGGAAAGAATTAAGTCAGCCTTCTGTTTAATCTACACACAAAACCTTTTCATCAGGAGAAAAAGCATGGAAGCTCACTGGCAAGGCACAATCCATCAAAAAGCAATTTGTTTTGTGGGTTTAAGCCAGAAATCACTGCTACATGTAGTGCGATCAGAGGAGAAAAGCATTAAGTCAACGACTTGCTGCCTTTCAGCACTGTATTCTGTACTTAACGTTGGCCGCACTGCAAGATTTGTGCGTGTTACAGTGCCACTTTAAATTACATTTGTACAGGGGTTAGGTGGTTTTTATGTTACAAATCCATTTTAAAATAATAAAATGTGAAATATTCATTCTGGACGGCTTTATGCTGCACTAAACTGGCCACGGAGCTGAAAGGCATTAAGTCACATATGCAAAATTGATTAGAAAAATATTTATATTAAATTAAGATTGATATTCCACTAACACAAATATAACCTGAATAGTTGCTTCACCACATATAGTGGGTTTGTTAAGTTCTGTTCTATCAATGACGTTTTATCTGTCTCCCGAAAAGTAGTCTTAATGCTTTTACGCTCCGACCGATTCAACTGTGTAGTACATCAAAAGTTAAAACTTCACTCGTATACATTACAAAGTCCAAGTAAAAGCACTTCACATTGCCCTGATCCTCACCCAGTTTGTAGGAAAGAGCTGCAATTGTGGTTGGCGGCCACAGAACCCCTTGTGCAAGACTCCTCTCCACCTTTCTTGTCGACCTCACTTGGTCAACTCTTGTTCTCTTCCGACCCAAGTGGTATTACGGTATCTGAGTCCTGGGGTGTCTTTCATGTCCCTGCCTTAATTGGCCCTTATCTTTTTAGCCTATTTTCATTTATGAAAAAATAGGCTTATGAGATAACCTTTTGTCCGTGTGCCCCCCCCCCCCCTAATAAATTCTAAACGGCTGGAGCGATTTCAATGAAACTCAGTAAGTTCATAGCACTATTCCGGACGACCCCGACCGTGCCCTTCAAATTTTGTTACGTCTCACCAATCCAACATGGCGGCTGTGCGAAATTTTTAATCAGCATTCAATACCTCCGAAACTATTACCGATATCACCCTGGAATTTTTTACGGTGATAAAGGGAACTTCTAGAAGTTCACCTATAAGACTTTTGAAAACCTGGTAACTACAAAACCAACATGGCAGTCAAGCGAATTTGCGACTTTTAAATAGCCGTTTCTCGCGATTTAACCAACCATACGCAATGAAACTTGGTACAGTATATATTTATACACATTGTAATGCACAGACATCTAACTTCGTTCGATTGCTTACATAACCTCAAGATGGTGGCTGTGCGAAATATTTCACCGGCATTCTATATCTCTGAAACTATTACCGGTATCACCCTGAAATTTTGTACGGAGATAAAGGGCTCTACTGGAAGTTCATCTCTAAGACTTTCAAAAACCGGTTAACTACAAAACGAACATGGCGGCCAAGCGATTTGTTGATCCAAACACAATGAAACTTGGTACAGGAAATGTTTATACACATTGTAATGCAGTATCTAATTTAGTTCAATTGTTTACATAACCTCAAGATGGCGGCTGTGCGAATTTTTAAATTAAGTTTTTGTTTCTTGTGTTGTAATCATGCAATCGAAGTTAAAGTTTGAATAATGAGCCTACGCAATAATTTTCCTTTAATGGTACATGACTCTATGGCCTATACATATAACAATCCAACATGGCGACCATCCAAAATATTTAGACGGCTCTGAATATCTACGAATTTATTATAGCAATCAAACTGAATTTTTTTAATGTTCATAGGGGCTATGAACATAAGTTCACCTATAGGACTTTAAATAACCTGGTGATCACAAATCCAACATGGCGGCGACGCGAAGTATAAATATTCACATGGACGTTTCTCGCAATTTAACCATCCGAGTGCAGTGAAACTTGATATAGTAAATCCTTATACAAATGTTAATCCACTGGCATCTAATTTATTTCAATTGTTTCCATAACCACAAGATGGCAGCTGTGCAAAATTTTAAATCTCGTTTTTTACTTCTTGTTTCCTAATCATGCGATTGAAGTTTGAATGCTACACGTACACAATAATCTTCATGTAACAGTACATAACTCTAGGACCTACATATATATAAAAATCCAACATGGCGACCATCCGAAATGTTTAGTCGGTTCTCAATATCTACGAATCTATTATAGCAATCAAGCTGAAATTTTGTTTGTTGATAGAGGCAATTAACATAAGTAGGATATATGAAAATAGGCTGTATAGTTCTTCACGGAACTACTTGTTTCTTTCCTCATACTCTCATTCTTCGAGCAGTCAGGCCTCTTCTTATTTTTCATGGTATCTCCTGCTCCTGAAAAAGGCCTTAAAGGGGGCAGGGTGTGTGTGTATCTTGGATGGAGCTACACCCTTAAGGTCTCACAGCTGGTGAGCTCAGGAGTTGGCAGCTGTGAGCGATTCCTAAACTGGGTCCATTTTCCCCCTCTGTTTTCGAATGACTTTGGTGCAGACACTCTCCCCTTTTCCCATCGACCTTTCATGGCTCTACTTCCTTGCAAGTTCCTGAAGCCTCGTTCTTTGAGATCCTGTCTTTCATTTCCCTTTTTTTGTTGTTGTTAATTTTCTTCTTCTAGTAGGTGTTAATTGTAAGTCAGTAGTTAGTAACAGTCAAAGCAGTAGTAGAATTGATTTCATATCATTACAGACAAATGACCTAGTTGTTTTGCCCCTTAAAACAACAATCGCCATCAAATTTATCATAAGGTCAAAACGTGTTCTGTTTTAAGTGTTGACTAGGTGGAAAAAATAGTTTGTTAATCCTGAAACTGAAAGAAAAATGTAATGACCAGGGCTAGAATTTATACAGTATGTACTAAACGGTGTCACTATGTACATACAGTATATATATAGTGCAAAATATGGGCAATAAATTAATTTAACCACTAAACACTACATTTTGTTACTTTTAGAGACTATAAAAATACTAGATTCAATAATTCAATTTTTTCAGTTCACTTTTTATTTGTTAATTATTTATATATTCATTTATGTGGGCGCATGGTTTATGCCAGGATTGGCCTGTTTATTCATCAGAAACACATCCACAAGCTGGTTTGAAAATCTCTTGCAGGAAGAAGTATGTGTACTCGGAATCGAGTTACAGCCGACGACGATGATTTATATATTCATTCAGTCATTGATTGGTTAGTTCTGCTACCATAATAGTATGCCACAAAATGTAGTTTTAAATTTTCAAACTTGAAGCTTCTTCTGTTGTCTCGCAAAAGTGATTTGTATTAGCTGAAGCTTCGTTCTACTGTACATGAGGCGATTGGCACATATTTAAAATTCACTGTATCAGCCTGAGATTAGTTAGGTTCTGAGGGACAGAACTACGAGGTCATCTGCCCCTCAGCAGGAGATTATCTGATTCTAGTGTTACATTACACATTATCTCAAAATTTGGATTTCTTGAAATTTTGCACATCTCAAGGTCCAGGTCAATTTTTATAAGCACTGTTACGTGACTCAGCCACATACTTTAGAAATCTTTCTTTGCTCGAATAGAATGTATGTACATAACTGTAAACTTGTCCTGTAATGCCATAATTTTCTGTCACCGAATACGACAATTCTGTATATAATTACTTCTAAGAATAAAATGTACACAAATATTGCATTAAAAGTCAGTAAATATGGAAAATATATATATTTTACCTATAAATGGATGTACCAATGTCAAAAATATGTAGAAATATATAAAATAAATTTGTTTAATTTGAATAGAAGACAATATAATCAATGGACATAAGTTTTAAAAAATATGTCTGTGTAATAAAGAAATATGCAAATACAAAAATCCTAGCCCTGGTAATGAGTTGACAAAGCTAGGAAAAGACAAACATGGTTCGTGAAAAGAATTCAGATGTAAGAGTAAGTCCTGGAAAGTACCTGCAGTGGTTGTGAATTTAGATTTAAATGGACATGTTTCCTCAGGAAATGCCCCATAAAGGAATTTTTACAATTTTGAAATACTCAGTATAGATTCATGTGTGAAAGGGTTAAGTTGAACCCATGCTCAATTGTATCCATCACTCTTGTACAAACTGCCAATATTGGAACTAAACTGAATGATTATCGAGTTGTGTGATTCACCAGAGATACCATCCTATGTGAACACATAAGGCAAAGCAAAATTGTATGACTGTCTTCTAGAACTCTGATATTTCTGTGCAATATATCTTTCATTTCAAATTATTATGTTATCAGTACAAATAGCTTTATAATTTAAATACAGTTTGTTACATTATTATGATACTCAATTTTTTTCTTTACCAATAAAACATGAAAATTTTCTATCTTTTGTTGTTGATTATTTTTGAAAAGCACCTTTTCCTGTAGATCTTGTTATTGTTCTTTTAGTTGTAATATACAGTAAAATCTGCCTGTCAATATTATGTATTACAAAACATATAAAGTACATGTTTCAGGCTAACATTGAGCCCTTCTTCAGCAACTAATTATATAAATCATAAAATTAATTTTATAAACTAAGAAGAAATCTCATCAATTGTTGGAAAGTTACAGTGGGGACCAATTCTACACAATATCAATGGAGATCAACAAGAGAATACAATGTGGGAATGTTTTCTATCAACAAGTTGGGAGTTTAATTTGGGATGAAGAAAACATATTTTTGACAAATTTTATCTAACACGTGGCATGGCACACACCTTATTAACTTCACTCATTTTCCTTCTTGACACCCAAGAATTTGTACGACAAAAATTTCGTATTAATTTTTAAAGAATTATTGGTTGGTTCTTAAGTTTAGGGGCTGCGACAACGCGGTCATGTAGCCCCGTGTACTTTGGGTGGGTGTAGAATCTGTCTGATAACCGGTGTTAATTGTGAAGACTGTATTAGTGTGTGTATCTGTTTTTTAAAATTTAAGTACAGACTGCAACTTAGAATTTTTCAAATAGTTCCTACTTTTGCCACCAAGCGCCACCGACTACTAGGCCAAGTTTAGAACTTAGCTACTAGATGCCACCTCAGTCGGCTCTTGGCAACGAACGTAGAAACCTAAGAGCGTTGTTTACATTCTTAACCTATCCAATTTAGCTTCACACGGGTGTAATTAGTGGAAGGTTCTTTAACATGCCATAAATCTATGACATGGGACCGCCGGCTTTTCGAGATTGATTTTATTCCTGGCATATATGCGACGTCAGTGCAGTAACTACGGTGGCAGCTGGACCTCACAACTGTAAACAACAGATGTGCATCAAAAGTAGAGAAAATGCTCATCTCGTTTTTGATGTGCACAGCATTATCCACAGGGAATTTGTTCCCACCGGCATGGCTGTAAATTCCCAGTATTGTCTGGGTGTCGTGGATCGGTTGTGCAAGAGGATTGGTCCGCAACAATGCAAGGAGAGGTATTTCATCTTGCTGCACGACAGCGCTACCCCCTGTATTCACTTGATTTGGCGCTGAGAGATATTACATCCAATAGATTGGCGTTGAATTCCTGCTAATCTGATAGTAAGGAAACATGATGTACTGATGTAACATTAGATAACATGTCAACAGATTTATCATTTAGTAACCTGATGTCTTAATGAAGAATTTTCTTGAAATTTGAAATTTTCAAGAAAGATATTAAATTAAGACTTGTAAGGATATCCAAATAATATTTCTAACAAGGGAACGGATTGCGGTGTAAAATTCTAATTTGGTTGAAATTGAGTACACAATATTCCTACAAAGTTGTACAATGACGTACTGAAAACCACATGGGCCACTTTCAATTTTGAACGCTGAAAACCTGCCGGGCGACGGCATGAGCGAGGTGGTGGAAAGAGGTAAAGCTGACCATGAATCCTAGCAGCACGCGATGGTTATCGGCCACCAGGCAGCGACCTGCCGTGCTGCATTGCATTCATCACCATCCCCTCATCGGATGAACAGGTCCCAAATCGTTCCTTCATCAAGCCATGTAAGTGTGACAATTTAATTTTGTCTGGTTTTAATTTTACTGGCACAGGCAATTAATGTTAAACTTAACTTAACAGTCAAAATATTTACAAATGTCAGAAAGTGACAACGAAACACCTTCCAAATTTTAATCCTTGGAATGTAGTAGTTTGTCTACAAAGCTGCTTTGCTGAAAGTGAACGCTAGGATTCAAGGTCAGCTTTACCTCTTCCCACCTCATCGATCACACCGTCGCCCGGCAGGTTTTCAGCGTTCAAAATTGAAAGTGGCCCGTGCGGTTTTCACTACGTCATTGTAGAACTTGGTAGGAATGTTGTTTACTAAATTTCAACCAGATTAGAATTTTACACCGCAATACGTTCCCTGAGTTTTATTTTAAGAATTATATTTTCAATAAGAGTAATATAATGTGTATTTAGGTCCTTTTTTAGGATAGCTCTTGCATTTATAATATGCTGATGATGACCCCAATGAGGGTCGAAACATGTGCATTGACAATTCATATTAGAGTACAACCCCTGTAATCCACCACTTTTGGGACTGATGGTATGGTCGAAATGCAATAAAGGTCAGATTATCAGAAAGTACAGAAAGACACGGATTTACATTAAAATAAACAATCTCTGAACTCAAAGTATCGGGGTTCCTTTCCTTCTTTCTTGGTAGAGCCACATCCACAATGTGTTGTTAAGCAGTTAAAGTTGAGGCTGTTTTAATGTTTTGAGATTCTTAACCCTTTTAATACCAGTCCCTTATAGGTGGTATATGTGAAGAATACCAGGCTTCTGAGACTTGGACCCTGACAAGCAGGCAAGAGAGTAGAATCCAAGCCAGTGAAATGAAATTCCTAAGAAGTATGATAGGAAAGACAGAGTGAGGAATGAAGATGTTAGGAAGGAAGTTGGGATGGGAAAACTAAATGAGAGAATTGAGAAGAATAAACTAAGGTGGTTTGGACATGTAAAGAGGATGGAGGAAAATACAATACCAAGACAGATGCTGGAGGCAAAGTGCAAGGGTAAGAGAGCAAGAGGAAGACCTAGAACAAGGTGGATTGATTCAGTGAAGAACAGCGTAAGAAAAAGAAATCTGGACTGGGACAAGATCGTGGAAGAAGAATGGTGGAAGGAAAGAGGAAAGTGGAGAAGTGCCATAAATACCCCGACCCCGCAGGAGCTGGATAAGGGGAAATGATGATGATGATGACCAGGCTTCTTTTTAAGAAATTGCAATGTTGTACTAAAATCATTATAACTTTTGTATTTTTGAAGATATACCCCCAAAATTTTCCTGATCATTGAAAATGAGTTGCTTTACCATTCTACTAAGTAACATACCATGTTACAATAACACTACAATATACAAAAAAATATTTGTGTTATTAATGTGAAAATAAAAAGGGAAAAGTCAAAATTGAGAGATAGAAACACAATTCAAAATGAAAATTGCACACAAATGGTTCTTTATCTTAGGTACTATATTTTCTAATTTAAAAAATATTTTAATACACCATGCACTGTACATAATTCACATTTTATACTGGTTCACTTTTAGCACTTGTGATAACCTATGCAGATACCATGAAGACCTTTCATACACTTGGAATACGCAGTTCGTGACCTTTTTACTGGGCCTCCATCTATTTTGCTGCACACAATGCATCTTTTTAATAATATACCACTTAATATCATCAAAAGTTCCCCTTCCCTTGGTGGATGAAGCTTAGCTAACATTTTGGTTTGTAGGTTTTTCTCCTGGACCCATTCCTATTCTATGGACTTGAGCCGTGTCATAACTTTACGAAGTATTTTCTTTGTATATCAAATAGGCATTCGGCACCATTTGAGCAAAAATGCAAAATACCACCTTCTTCCAATATTTCAGTGTTCGTCGCTTATCGAAGTACGTGTACAACCTCATGTCAGATGGGTTCGAACTGACGGTCACTATCAATTGGAGCTTCACTAAACTCTGTATTAGGTACACAGGCATTATTGTCATTACCGCCTACACTGTCTTCATTTGCGTCACCGTTACACTCCCAAATCAGTAAAATTGTCACTTTCACTAATGACAATACCACGAGGTTTATGGTACTCTGTAACGTCATTGCTGCTCTCACTTCCGGTATCAGAAATAAAATCACCTACATCATTACTACACGACCCTGATATTGCTACATCTTCATCAGACTCAATGTAAACATCATCGGCGCACACTATATTGATATACTCGGCTAGATCATCATCGTTTATGAGCACATCCCGCGCGGCTGAGGCCATATTCGTACTAACAACGGTGCGTGGTGAACAAAACAGTGGGCGCTTTCTAAAATATCATATCCCCGTAAATAAAACCATTACCGCGATAGTTGTGGTAAATTTAGGAACTGCAGGCTTTGCCTATTCTGGATAATCTGCGTTGTGCTGCAATCTGTTAGAAAACTGAGAACTACAAGCATATATAAAACTGCCTGCATGAGGAGTGCTTTTGCGATCCTGGCTGTTTTCGCTAACACACCGAGGAACGCTTTTGCGCTCCTTGGTATTCTAAGAGTTATGAGCGTTTTCACTATCTATCGTCACTACATGATTCAATATCTTTCCGATTTCTTCTGCAATCTTTTATTGTCATAACGCCTACATTGAGTTCCTTGGCAACTTTTTAGAGTGATTCCCCTTTGTCCAGTCTTCGTAGCACTGCTAATTTTTAATTTAATGAAAGAGTAACATGTTTACGTTTCACTCCTGACATGTACAGTACTGTTACAAACACAGTAGAACAATGTCGTAAAACCAACGAACAGTAAGCACTAAAAACTTCACAGTGCAGTACGGATGCTGTACAAAACACGGACAGAAACGATAAGAGAGATGACTGAGCACTTAAACGGACAAGCGATAACAACAGATACCTGTAAACAACAATGGTGTGACGAGTCGGAGCGAGTTCGGCTCTAGCAGGGTCGGATCAATCGGAGCGGCGGACCAGCCGAGGGGTTCTACTGGGTTTTTAAATCAGTCAACAAAATGTAATCACAATTAATGGAGCATGCATAAAATAACCTGTTTTTTTAATATAATTATCTATATATAACAGTTTATAACCTAAATGAGAAAGCCGCAATAGAGTACAGAACAACAAAACTGAGACGAGCACAACGAGTCACATGGTCAACTTATAAGAAGAAATCTCTCTCGATGAACGCCAAATTCAAACATTATGGTTCAGTAGTTAAACCTGAAGCAACTTATGCAAGTGAAACCCTGTTTAAGATGAATACCAAAGCAACAACAGATAAAATCCAAAAAATAGACAGAAGGATCATCAGGACAATCATCAATAAAAAACATCAAGTAAATGGACAATGGAGACTGCTGCCTGATGAAATAGTCTATCGGGAAAATCAGGGGCAGATGACCTCGTAGTTCCACCCCTTAAAACGACAATAACTAACTAAAATGAATCAATTGTGGATACAATGCGAAAAAGGAGAATTGCCTTTTTCAGCCACATAGTAAGACTACCAGATACCAGACTACTGAAACAATTATTCAATTTCTTTTGGAAAAGTAAAACCAAGAACAACTGGTTCGTTGAGGTCCAGAATGATTTAGACGAGCTAAATATTACAATGAAACAAATTGCAGAGAGAAAAGAGAAGAGGATTCTAAGAAGTAGGGATACAAGATTGAAATTAAAAACAGTCAAACGAAAACAGTACACCATTACAAATGAAGAGAGGGCGACCAGGTCGGAGAGATTAAAGAAGCTCTGGAAGGAGAAGAGGAAGTTGAGAAGCCATTACAACTAATATTGTAAAGACTGTAGTGTATATGGATTGATTTAAGTGCTCCAATGTGGGCGTAAACTATGTAAATAATCCGGGCTAGCCATAGGAAACAACAACAACAACAGAAATAGAACCAGAGACAAGCACAATGAAAAAGAAACGAATATCATTCTTAGGGCATCTAATACGGTCACCAGAAAATAGAATCAGTAGAAAAATAATAGAAAAATTATGGACGAGTAAGAGTAAGAACAATATTAGATGGATCACAGAGCTTAAAGAAGACATGAGAGAGTTACATATTACAATAGAAGATTTAAAATACAAGACAGACACACTCAAGATTCTGAAAGACAAACACACTAGACGACAGACAAAAATCAACAAGCAGAGAATAGGAAGAGTCATTCCTGAAGCAGAAAGAAAATTACGTTCAGAAAGGATGAAGAAATATTGGGCTGACAAAAAGAAGAAAAACCTCCATAAACCTGACTAATGTAGTCCTATGTTGGCTAAAAAATTAAAATAATATAAGAAGCGGCTTCGGTGGCGTAGTTGGTAGCATGCTGAACTGCTGTGCCCAAGATACCGGGTTCAGACCCAGCCAAAGTCGTCGGATTTTTTAAGAGCGTTAAAATCCTTCAGAATGCCTTCCTTCGGAGGGGAAGTAAAGGTGGCGGTCCCATGTCATAGACTTATTGCATGTAAAAGATCCTCCCACAAACTAAACTTGTGTGAAGCTAAATTTCTAGGTTAGATTTCATTGGAACGCTCTATCAAAGTTCCAACGTTCACCACTAGGTATCAGTGACATCTGGTAGCGAAAGTTGGAACTACTTGAAATTGAACGGAACTTGCAGCTCACCCTGTGGGTGTCCACTTGAAGCAGCTACAGCCTCTGGCGAGTCGAACATGTCCTCGGACACTCCCGGCACTAAAAGCCATGCGATAAATAAATAAAAATATATTATATAAAGCTCAATGTTTGTCGGTCTATTAGGGAAAAAGATTGGGTCCATTATACTGTACTAATCACCCCCACTGCCACGACAAGTGTTATATTTTTTAAATATTTTTTTCTGTTAGTCTAAGTATCATGTGCCAGTTCTGTAGTAGTATTCATTATCCATAAAACAAATCCACCGGGCAAAGCCGGGCCCTACTGCTAGTATTACAGTATATACAAATGCTACACCTTCATAGATGAGTTGCGGGGGGGGGGGGGAGAATGATTGTTGATGGGATCGTCATTTCTAAGTTTTGCAACATTAAAATAAATAGTTCTTTTTTCAGGTGCTTAATGCTTTAATATTTATCAGTAATAATTATCACATTGAGTTGTCTGACGGGTTCTCTTGTATTTTGATTTTAGAGGGCAGAAACAGTCTGTGGGTGTCACTGTTGGTTGGTAGAGCTATTTGTCTTGCATATTTGGATCCGAGGATGGAGGAAAATAGAATACCAAGACAGATGCTGGAGGCAAGGTGCAAGGGTAAGAGAGCAAGAGGAAGACCTAGAACAAGGTGAATTGATTCAGTGAGAACAGCATAAGAAAAAGAAATCTGGACTGGGACGAGATCGTGGAAGAGGAATGGTGGAAAGAAAGAGGAAGGTGGAGAAGTACCCCCGGCCTGGCAAGAGCTGGATAAGGGGAAATGATGATTTGGATCTGATGATGCTCCCTTGACGAGCAAAACTTCGTCATCCCTTGGTTATCTTCTTCAATAGTCCATAACAATATAGATCTTAATCACATCCCTTCCTATATTATTCTGCTAAGGTCCCATTAACACCAACCTACACATATGGGGTACCTACAGGTTCAGAATAACCCAATGCGTAAGCAAAACGCACTCACTTACTCTTTAAATGCCTCACAATTAAATAAATACCTTAAAACATGTATATTTATATTGAAATAATGTAACACGGTAACAGTATCTCACAGGTCCATCTATTTCTGTAAGATGCAATGCAATTCCAATTATTACATTACTGTGGAAGTTTTCAGACGGTTATAACGTTATCACTGAACCAAATTAAGCTGTAAAATGCATCAATACATACAGTATAATGAGCTTAAGGGGGTCAAGGGGCACTGTAGAATTTTTTCACGCAATTTTCACGTGTGAGTGTGGTACGAAAGGTCTTTTTCACCCGACTATGAAGGGTCTCCGAAAACCACATTTAACAGTGTCTGTGATATTCCCAGAAAACTAACTTCGCTCTGATATACCTATGAAGGAATGACAAAACCCTAACCACTGCACCAGTAGCTGAATTGATAAAGTCTGATTATTCATACCAAGGATAAATCAGTCATAGCATTCATGATTGAGATTTTGCTAAGGGTACTCTTTACAACTAGAATATTCGCGGGCGAAGCCGCGACGGGTAATGCTAGTGGTTTTCTTTTTTTTGCATATTACTGTAATAGGGATGTATAGAACTAGCACCGATAGAGCGCACTGCTGATGTACTGGGTAAGCGCAAGGCGCTCTTCATTTGTCTATGTTCTCATGCCGCTAATATCCACGAATTTAAGTTGTTTAAATGGTTATTTTCGTAACTATGCCGAGCTATTGCAGTGTTCCTCTTTGCAAAAATCAGGGAAGCCCGTTTTCGTTTCACCAATTTCCACAAAATAAAGAAATGAGGAAGAAATGGTCACATGCTTTTAGAAGGAAACATATCGGTGAGAAAAATCTGACCGAATATATTCAAGTGTGTTTCCATCATTTACAACCCGATGACTTCACGATAACTGTGTTGGATAAGTGTGGCTTACAATGGAAAATAATTCCTATCTTGTACCCATAAACTGATTAGACATTTCGATAACATCCAGTGAATTTATGCGTTTGTAGGCCTATTTGAAGGTGAGAGAGCAAGATAAAAACCGGGCGCTGTTCTACCGCTTTTTCCGTGGACCACGAACACAACAAAAATAATTATTTAGGAAGAGGCCATACACAAGAAAATTGCCGGATTATCACGTTAAGCCTACAATATCGGAATCTGCAGAAATCATCTCCATTGAAGTACGGGAAGCAATCGTCAATATACACGAAGAAATGAAAGTAACATTTCTGACTCCCATTTTCAAAGACATCAATAGGCTACTCGGTCAATACTTCAAGAATAAATGTCGCAACATTAACAGTCACAAACGTATTATGGTTGGTTTCTTGAAATCGGAATTAATCGTCAATTTCCATCTGCCTGACGGAGAATGTGGTAGCGACTGACTTCTACATTCTTGAAACATAGTCAGATGGATGGAAACAGTTCGTGGCCCTAAAGCAGGGACTCTCAAACTTTTAAAAAATTGTACCCTCAAGTCCTTTCCCAGGGGTAAGGGAACGATTCTTATTGCGAAATTGACAAAATTACATAAGAACCAAACGTTGCGATGCATTTTCGAGGTACACATTTAATTACCGGTATCAACTTTCTTTGATTATGTTTACCTTAAAACACGACAGTTTCATGTAAGCTATCAACCTAAAAAAATACATGAATCGAAGTCTGTAAGCAGGGGGAGCAAGTGAATATTTAAATCTCAATTTATGATTAAGTCTTTTGGAGATATATTTATCAATATAGGCCTACAATACTCTAGTAATTGTAATCTTTAGGATAAAGCATGCTGACTCATATTCATTATTTGAATAATAAAGCGTGTTAGAATTTTGTTATTACCGCTGTAGGCTATTAATTCTTCCTTCCTCCCGCTGGTTTTAGTGCCTCTAGTCCATAGCTCATTTTGCAGCTGTTTAACGCTTAAACGCTGAAAATAGTTTATCATATATTAGGAGATATACCTATAGAATTAATTAATATAGTCTTGGAGTAAAATTAGAGAAGATATAATTTACTTTAGCTTAGAAAACTCGGTCACAATTTACACATTCGTCGCAGCTGACTGGGAGAAACATAAGACGATCGCCTTGCGCTTACCCAGTACTACACGAGCGCTATCTGGCGCGAACTTTCTCCCGCTACATCCCTATTGGAATGATTTTGTGTTGACTAACTGAAAGCTATAATATTGAATAAGGCAACCTATTTGCTGATCAAGTTCTGATTTGATTGATTGATTTGGGAGAAAATGATAATGCGGTCCAAGAACAGCTGGATGTATTGAAGGAAAATGCTGAGAAATGTGAAATGAAAATCAGTGTAGAGAAAAGTAAGACAATGGTAATAAAAGGAGGAAAGAAAGAAAGGGATTGTCAAAATTGGAGATGTAGATCTGAAAATAGTAAAGCACTTGAAATATTTAAGAAGGGAATTGATGGAAAATACTAGATTGGATATGGAGATCAACAAGAGAATACAATGTGGGAGTGTTTCCTATCAACAGGTTCGGAGTTTAATATGGGATAAAGACAAACCACTGAAGGCTGAAGAAGTGATGTACTTACCAATAATGACGTATGGAGCAGAAACTTGGCCGATGATGGGGAGAGATGAAAGTAGAATACAGATTCTTACAAATTTATTTCATTATATACATTTTTCACACTGTTTCTGTAAGGTACATTCAACCAGTGTAGAAATGCAATGACTTGCTACAATGCACTGTTTGATCTAATGTCCACTTTCATAGCCATCAGGTAGTGCATTAGTATGGGGATTATGGAACAAAGACTTTTGTCCCTCCCCCCAAGGAAAACGCTGAAAATAAAGGAAACATCGAGAATAATATTGTAATTTTAATAAAACTTGCCACCTCAGGGTATAGGGGCTATAAAACTAGCTTAAATAAATCCACAAAGACCGGGACACCAACTTACAAAATTCACAATTTATTTATAAAGGGCAAGCTTCCTTTACCTGCATTTCAGGCACATCAAACTAATAATAATTCCTCAACTGGCTCTCCATTCAGCATCAATTATCTTCTATTTACAACATTACATTACATAAAATAATTTGCCTCCATCTTGCCTGAAACCTACCTCACAACTCATTCCCATGGCAACCATCATGACCTCACTCCTAGATCAAGGAACCTTTGACCTCATCTGCCAAGGCTACCTGGTCATCTCAAAGCCCCCTACCAGCAATAGCCAGACCACCACCAAGAATCTCTATGACCCAAAACACATAAGACACTCTGCGGTGGTCCGCCATTGTGGCCACGGCTGGCAACCCGACAAAAACAAAACAACCAAATAAACTAATTGAAAGAAACAAGGAGGAGCCTCTGTAACCCATAATGTTAGGTTATAATATTGTCTAGTTAACTACAACTGATACTTTTTTGTGGTGATCTTCATAACCATCTGGAAGGGCATTCACATGCGGGTTATGGAACAGTGATTTCTGGCCATCTCTCCAGGGGAAATGCTTGGTTCGGATTCTCAGATGTTCATAAGGAACAAACTCAGGTCGACCATGATGACTTTCTCCTTGATGCTTCAAATATGCATTCAACATGCACACACCAACTGCAGGAAGAGCTTTTTAGACCTGAATGTCCAGCAGTTGCCAATGGTCCTTTCACGGCAGTGGCCAAAACTGTAGAACTTTTAAACGTCCAAAGGACTACATTCCCTAATGCCGTAGCCATAATTCAACGCCAGAACCAACACCTAATATCGAATTCGGATTCAGAATCTGTATACATTTCAGCTGAAATGAAATTCCCGAGGAGTATGGTACAGAGGACTAGGAGAGATAGAGTGAGGAATGTAGACATTCTAAAGGAAGTGGATGTACAGAAGCTGGAGCAGAACAGATGGAGATGATATGGACATGTGAAAAAGATGAACGATGAAAGAATGCCGAAACAAGTGATGGAGAGATGGATGACTGGAAAGAGAGGACGCCGGTGGATGGATTTAGTGAAAGACAGTGAGAGAGAACGAAACCTGGAGTGGAGTTCAATGGTTGAGGAAGGATGGTGGACAGACAGAGTAAAGTGGAGGGGAGTCACATTTGCTCCGGCCCGGCCGAGGCAGGAAGGTGGAGATTGATGATGATGATGATGATGAAGGCAACACTGAAAACTGGCTTCAAAGCTATTTATTCATCTCACCTCCTCCCCGATCCCGTGGCAATGGGGTTAATAAGGGGAAGAAATATAACGGATTAGAACGGAGGAGACTATTAATGCACAACATTTTATTAAAAGTATGAGCTACATAACATTAAGACATTATCCATGTTGGTTGAGATGGAAGGGTGGCTGTGAGTGGACCATATCGTTTCTGTGTAGCTGATACAGGAGCTTCTCCTCGATGTGGTCCACAGCTGCGAGTGTGAGGACCAGCGTACTGTGCTTCAGCATGCTGTACACATTCAGCCCTAGAACAGTCCACATTTTATAGCAAACTTGTGAGTACAAGGAATTTTCTGAGCAAAATAACAACAAAAATAAGACTCCCTGTATGTTAAGATGCAAACCAATACAGGGAAATGTTTAGTACATGGAAGCTATATCTTTAATTCCTTTCCACAGCATTTGAAACATGCAAAGGAAACAACTGTAATTTCATACAAAACGGTAATTTATTAATTTATTTTTATTTACATAGTTTACACCCACAAGAGGATGGAAAGCCAGATAGAAGCAGAGTTGGGTGAAGACCAGTTTGGTTTCAGGAGAAATGTAGGAACAAGGGAAGCTGTACCAAGTCTTCGCCAGATTTTGGAAGGTAGAATAAGGAAAGATAAGAGAACGTTCATGGCATTTTTAGACTTAGAAAAGGCTTTTCATAACATCGATTGGCCTAATTGTTTGACATTTTGAAAATGATTGGAATAAAGTACAGGGATAGGAGGGTAATATACAATCTATACAGAATTGTCATGTCATTCGAGCTGAAGGACATGAGAGAGAAGCTGGTATTCAGCAATGAAGAAAGTGGGAGTGAAGATTCAAGGAGAAATAATTTCAACTCAGATTTACTGATGACATCGTCATCTTGGCCGACACGCCAGATAATTTGAATGAGTTTTTGAATGGTATGGACTCCGTCTTGTGGAAAGAATTCATGAACAAAATTAATAAATGTTAATCAAAAATATTGGAATGCGGCCAAAATAAATCGGAAACCTCTATGGACATCAAATTGGCAGGTGAAAAGCTGAAGGAAGTAGGAGACTTCTGTTACTTAGGAAGCAGAATAACCAGTGATGGACGAAGCAAAGAGAACATAAAAAGTAGGTTGGCTCAAGCAAGGAATACATTTCTACAGAAAAGAAATCTGTTGACATCGAATATAGATTTAGGTATTAGGAAGTCATTTTTGAAGGCCTTTGTCTGGAGAGTGGCGCTCTATGGAAGTGAAACTTGGACTATTGGTGCAGCAGAAAAAAGGAGAATTGAAGCATTTGAAATGTGGTGTTACAGGAGATAGATGAAGATCAGATGGGTAGATTGGCAACTCAAACTAACACTTGGGGCGCTGCGGTCGGTCTGGATAAGTAGGGTAAAAATACTCAATAACACGCGTTTGATACGGAACACTTTTTAATTTTTCGGTTATAATCAGTAAATGTGGTCCCTAAAATAATGACAGTGTTATTTTTGATTGTATATATGTATAACTGTGCGATACACGTGATCAAATTTGTGTGTTCCACTGGATTTTATGTGTCAATTGCATATTATCAAGCATCGGTTGTCTGCTGGTATTTGTTTTTGAGCAGTTCGAATAGCTTTAAAAGCTATATTTGAGTTTGCTCACTGTACCATAGACTGTAGAAATTATTTGCTGCTTGGTAGGGCGAAGGGATGAGTTTAACTTGTAGCCTATTAAAGCTCGGGGGACACAGGAATTGCTTGATTTGGATGGTTAGCTGGTGGGTTTGGTGTTGAATATCGGACCGGTAGCAGGTTCTCACAGAGTAGATATTTACCTTGTGAAGTCAAATTAGGCCTATATGACTCGTAGTGGAATGGCTCGGATATCGCAGAATGAGGTGATGGCGGTTGGTAGTGTAATTGGAAATGAACTAGGGAGGGGGAAGGATACCTGACTGATGAAGCTTGGCTGTACTCGACTGGCGTAGGCTTGGCTGTCTTGGTACGGCTTGGCTCGGCGAGACTGTGCTTGGCGTAACAGTGAACAACACGTCCTGTCGTCAGTGAGTGGTCCAACCCGCTCCTGTTGCCCGTATTTATTTCGTATCGTCACCTTTCGGCTATTGCTATTTACATCTTTTGGAAAGTGATGAAAACTTATATCCGCAGCCCTCTTATGCATCGACTTACAGCCGTAAACTGAGCAATATACTTTGCTTTAACTCATTATACACTCCATCAACGAGTAAAACTTATTACTTATGTATAAAGACACGAAGAATTTACCTCGATCTGCTTACGAATACAAGAAACCATATACAAACAGTCACCACGTGACAAATGTACCCTACTTGGTAAGTTTCTCATTTTTACCGCTAGATGTCATATCAGATAGCTGGAGTTGCCAATAGGGTTAAAAATGAAGAGGTATTACGAGTAGTGGGAGAGGAGAGATGTTTCTGGCGACTGCTAATGAAGAGAAGAGATAGGTTGGTAGGACACATACTAAGACACCCAGGAATAGCAAACTTAGTTATGGAAGGAAGACTCGAGGACAAGAACTGTAGGGGTAGACCAAGGTTAGAGTATGTTAAACAGATTGCCTCGGATGTAGGGTGTGGTAGCTATGTAGAGATGAAACGATTAGTTCAGAACAGGCAGGGCTGCATGAAACCAGTCAAAAGACTGAAGACTCACACAACAATAAGGCAACACTGTAATAAGGCGTCGAAGCAACAACAGCCTTGCAACCAACTCCATATCTGTCAACCTATACAGTACGTCAAAGGACTTACCATATGCTGGCATCAGGTTAATGTGTTTGATAGAGTCTGTAGCCATAGTGATGCTGCGAGGCATTATATCCATTCTGAAAGCAAAATTACAGCACAAATTTATGGCAGTCTGCTTCCACATCCAATATAATACACATAATGAAAAAATAAAAATAAAAGACTGGTAAGGAAGTTCAACAAGCAAATAATAAGACACAAATTTACTGCCATAGACATAGAAGAGATTCTGATAGGACCAAATGACTCTGGACGAACGAAAAAGTGTTTATGCAATAAATAGGCCTATCCTAGACCTGTGCATAAATATTTTAAAATATTTTTTTTTTTCCACACCAACAGTAGACCTTGTCTACACAACATCTCAGGAATACGGGATTCATTAGCAGGTTGAATTCTGTAAAAATAACTGAAATACTTCAAATCTGGGGGAAACAAAGTACTGTAAATTTCTGCTATAACACTTGGAATTCAAAAGTTGTCAGAACTTAGCGATGTTGTGCTGTTTCACCCGATTATCCTGTTGTTTCATGATGGGATGACTAAACATGTACTAGTGAAACATGAAGTTGATCCGGATTGGTCATTATCCAGATCATGACCGTGCCATCTAAACGGGATATTAGTAACCGTGTGGGAAGCCTTTATTGCTAACCCTAACAAGTGACTTTAGTTTTGTCAGTCTCGCAAATATATATACAGTGGAATCCCGTTACTACGTTCCTCGGCAACACGTTTTTCCGCTAATCACGTTGAATTATAAAAGTCCCGGTCCCAAAGCACTAAATTGTATGTAAAATATTGCTTTAGCATGTTTTCCCGCTCCCGCTCACTACGTTCAAATTTCAACGTTCTTCCGTTCAATATTTTGGCCAGTCCTTGCATATTTGTCAGTCCAGTTGGACTTCGGTCAAGGTTAAGCAGCGAGCGTGCTTCCTGTCGGCCAACATTAAGGGTTTGCGTAAGCTTGGCGCCGTAGCGATCGAGAGCGTAGCTCAGTTTAGCAGCGAGTGTGCTTCCTGTCGTGTCAGCAATTGATTCAGTGACGATAGCATGCCGTATAGAGACATATTTATCAGACATGTTAACGTCAAGGTTGGTGACGTTTGACATTGTTCCGTATTGACGAGATTATATAACTAGAATAAAATAATTATTCTTGTAAATATGGGTCAGCCCAGTCAATACCTTTAATTAAAATGTAATCAAAGATCACATCTATTTATACATTACAGGACATGTTTCGGGATCCCATTTATCCTGATCCCTTCATCAGCTTCAATAAGATTGGCTGAACAAATTAAGATAGAGCACACAGTTAAAACAGGGTGATAAAATGAAAATGGAATGTATGGTGCGTGAAAACATATGGACAAGATATGACAGACACTAACACCTAATGCACTCGATAAAACATGGTTAAAACACAAAGTTAATGGCATTAAAGATAAAAACTCTGAAAGCTAAAATAGCAAGTCCCAATTCGTTAAAATGCATAAAATTCAGCATATTAAGATAAAATGTTTTTTCTTGAAGCGGTTATTCCTTGTCATGTAAAACGCTAATTCGTGTTTGTCCACACTGTGCTGAGTAAGTCTTGAAGTTTACAAATCTTGAAGTATGCGCTATTGTTTAAGCTTCATGATAGTAAGTCTTGATTGTCCTTTACTGTTATTATTATTATTATCTTGATTGGTCACATTGGACCACTTGAGTCGTTCCACAATCACTTCTTCTTTGAAGGTAGTACTGCTTGGTTCTTGCGCTCTTTCCAGTACTTTTTCATTCTTTCAGATCGGGATTTTCTCAACTCATCTGAAATCTCCATAGGCTTTCTATGTGTCATTTCTGCAGAAAATTTGTGAGTTTTAAGAATGGTGTTAATTTTATTTTTCTCCTCGGCATCTGTTATCTTAAGTCCAACTGCTTTGAGATCTTGTTGGATTTCTTGGATCCATTTTCCTCCAGTTTTCTTTCCTAGATTTCTCATCACCAGTTGGCGTACAATTCTGTTTTCTGGACGCCGTAAGATGTGAAAAAAATATAAAATTCTTTTCTTCTTCATTGTGCTGGTGATTGGATCAATCTCACGATAGACAGTTTCATTTGGGAGAATCCTCCAGACTCCCTCAACCTGATACTTTTTATTTATGCACGTTCTAATGATTCTTCTTTCCGTTTTGAGGAGCTGATCAGTTCTTTGTTCATTTTTAATTTGGAACAGTGTTTCACAAGCATAAGTGGCTTCTGGGAGAGTTACAGTTTTATAATGTTGGATCTTAGTAGCTATTGATAGGCATTTTTTATTATATGTTGACCAGGTTAGAGATTGTGCCTTTTTCATTTTATTTGTTCTATTTATCAAAGTTACTTTTTCGTTTAAGTTATGTGTTATAATTTCTCCAAGATACTTAAATTGAGGAACTAGGTTAATTTTATGATCATTTATATAGACTTCATTTATATCTAAGGGTTTCATAGGCATGATCTCAGTTTTTTCAAAGGATATCTGTAATCCTATCCCTTGAGCAATTACTTGGAGACTAGTGATCTGAGTACAAACCTCTTCCTTGTCTAGTGCTAAAAGAGCCAAATCATCTGCAAATCCTAAGCAGTTTATTTTTATTGATGGTTTTGTTCCAATTTTGATGTTAGGAGGGTTTTCCTTTTGCCAAACCTTCATGATATAATGATGTTATACCATTATTAAGATGCGTTTTTTTGTTTGCAAGTGTGCAGAATGGAACAGTATAATGAGCCTGATCCGAGATGAGTAAGAAAACAAAAACATTGGACAATAAATTAAAGAATTTACAGATTATTAAAACAGTTCGCCGGTCAAATGACCACATGCCTGTTTTCAAACCTGCGGTAGAAAATCTCACTAATGTTAATTTTACTGTCACGGAATTGTGCATCCTAGGAAAAGGACCCAAACACAATTGGCCAGTCGAGTTAAATAGAACAACCCTCACAAACATTGTAGCAGAAACAGAAACTGCAATTAAAAAACTTCCCATTGAGGATATTTATTCTCATATTTGACCATAATAATTTGCATTCTCCACTTGTTCGCATTTGCGAAAGGCTATAAAGCCTGTAATTAGTAATTTAATGTTTCTGATCTTACGAGAGAAAATTCTAGAAGTCGATGTCATTTGTTGTGTTTTTCTTAACCTAATAATTGCCACATGCTTGTAATTTTTTCGTAATTTATATATTCTCCCTTTTCTAAAGTACATATTTGTTACTTACATGTCTTTTTTCATACATGTAAGACACTTTAAGTACTGTTCAAGTAATATTGTTCA
Organism: Meconema thalassinum; assembly: GCA_946902985.2. Taxonomy (NCBI): domain Eukaryota; kingdom Metazoa; phylum Arthropoda; class Insecta; order Orthoptera; family Tettigoniidae; genus Meconema; species Meconema thalassinum. Next base: position 181,971,812 of record OX336399.1, on the reverse strand, counting down.
TCACGCAAGATCAAAACTATACTGGCAACCATTGCTTCATCCTCGACTTCTCCTGCTTGACCAATCACAGCGCTTTCTTCATGGATACGCCGAGAACACTTCTCAGCTGCTATATAAACGGCAGAGTTTGTTTACAACTTTGTACAACAAGGCATTTCTTTCATCTACGACGCATCTTGTCGTAAAGTGAATACTTCGAATACCAGTTCGAGCACCAGACTTGTGAATACAAGAATTTCATCACCACTGATTTCTCATCACAATGGGATAAATATGATAGAGGATTTTTCACAATATAATAATATCGTATGGCCTCAGGTGCCGGGTGCAAGCTTTGCTAATTGACGCCCAGAGGGCAGCTTGCATGTCGAATTTCATCGCTCCTTGAAGCGCTATGAAAGTCAAGGAGGTTATATATCTAAGCTCCTTCACACTAAAGCGCTTTCTAGTAGAGAAATGAGGAACTTTGTGTTGGCGGAAAAACCCGAGATTAATTTTGCCATTATGAAAACGGCCTACTGAATTCAAATGCGTTCTTTAACATGCCAACATCGTATGACATGCATATCGTCATTTTTGTCGCCTTTCAAACATCACTTACCACAGCCAGGAGCGAACCTGCAAGCTTCGGGTTGGCAGTCAGACACGATAACCACTCATCGTGGCACGCTTTCCACAATGTTTAAGTTATGGATTATGTTTCAGGTTGTCCAATAATTTTTCCTTATATACTATTTGAATACTGTTGAATAAATTGACAACCAAGAGTCGCAATTGCATATTTTCACTGGTTGCATGTTTTGTGCTTTTGAGTCTTTTTTTTTTTTTTTTTTTTTTTTCAGGGGTTTAATTTGAAATTGTAATTTGAGGTCCTCTTCTAATGTCCCAGCTATCTTGAATTATCAAGGTTTTATTGTACTGTACTGTGAATTATGACCGTATTATACCACAAAAAATTCAATTTTATCTTGTATGAACTCACAGATTTTGAGGTGAGCTTGTGCCTGGTGGATATATCTGTCAAAAATAATAAGATGAATAACATGTTTGCATTTAGTGGAATTTTCAGGCACGAGTGACTCTCGGATAAATTTTGTTAGATGGCTTTAGCCTGAAAATGACCGGAATGAAAATGTGGAAAACTCCCAGCTGACAATAATCCAACAAAATCAGTGGTACTTACACATCTACAAACAAGACGGAAGGGCCCCAGTTGCGACTCTCGACAAGATCTTCAATGAACTTCGGCTCTTCTGTGGGGATATCCAGGGAGTCAACGATGTGCAGATCATCCTGGAATGTTATCATAGGATATACAGCGTGGCTTTGTTCAATATAGCAACACTGGTCAAGGCCCTCTTTTGTTCGGATGTTTATAATCTTAAAGGCGGCCGATAAGTCGGACTCGCACTATGGCCACGCTCTCTTAGATAGTGCCACTGTAGGACAAAAGAGTAATGTTTACCTGTGCAAGCTTTATGGACAGCATGGACATGAGGCCATAAACTCTCTTGTAGAAGGGCAACATGTAGAAATGGGGTGTTGGGGAACGAGGCCCATGGGCGATCCCACCACCTCGCCACAGTGGCGACCGGATACTTCCGTGGCGAGCCTTGCCAAGACCCTTCTGAGGCCAAGGCTTTCTGCCACCTCCCCGCACTTCCGATCGAGTCTTGGTGTGGGCATAACACTGTGAAGCACAAACAGTCAACATGACTTACATAATACAGCATAATAATAATTTTATTAATGCAGCCAATGGCCATGTACTTTTCTTTTCAGGACGGGTCAGGGAAGAGATGTTGGAAGGAAATCGGCCGTGGACCTATTGAAAGGAACCGTCCCGGCATTTGCCTGGTGGTGAAAATGGGAAACCTCGAAAATCATTTTCAGGACGGTCGAGGTGGGATTCGAAACCACGCTCTCCCGATGCCAGCGAGGCTCGAGGTAGCACGTTAGTGATTTGATTTAATGTTCAATCTCCGTCAATCAATACATTAATGTATTGATTGACGGAGATTGAACATTAAATCAAATTAGTACTTTGTCAATACGGACCAAAATTACACCAAATATTCCCAAGTAGCACGTAAGGTAATACAGCATAATATGATGAATGTTAACACTTTGAAAGACAAATGGAGAGGGTTGTCTAAATTTCAAGTAGTCAGTGTTACCCAGAGGATTCCAAGAGGTAATTACGTAAAATTTGGTTCAGTTCGGTGAAACGGTGTAGTTTGTACCCAAGGGCCTAAATCTAAGGAATGGAGAGGGCTTTCCAAACTTCAAGCAGGCAGGGTTCCAAAGGGTAAGTACGTAAAATTTGGTTCAGGTCAGTGAAACTGAGTAGATTTGTATAAATAGGAAACAGACAAACCAACCAACAGCTTCAGGGTGGCGGAATTCGGCTTCGAAGGGGGTCTTTAACGTGTCAGTTAATCTACTGACATGGCTCCCTCGCAGTTGCGCACCCTCATAGACCAACTGATTGCACCAGGATTCGATCCTGCAACCTTGCAACTTTCCACTAATTACACCTGTGTGAAACTAAATTGCATAGGTTAAGAATGTAAACAACGCTCTTAGGTTGCTACGTTCGTTGCCAAGAGCCGACTGCGGTGGCGTCTAGTAGCTAAGTTCTGAATTAGTCCTAGTAGTCGTTGACGGTGGCGTTTGGCGGCAAAAGTAGGAACTACTTGAAATTAAATGTCTGCAGTCCTCACTTGAATTGAAAATAGATACACACACTAATACAGTCATCACAATTAACACCGGTCATCAGACAGATTCTACACACACCCAAAGTAAACGGGGCTACATGACCGCGTTGTCGCAGCCCCTAAACTAAGGAACTAACCTTGGGAACAGCACGTGAGAACGTTACCACTGTGCCACGCAGCCAGCTGTTTTAATTTGCAAGAAGTTATACACCCATCAATGTATTCTTAACCTTCCGTCGGTCGCAAGGTTAATGTTTCTCGAAGCGGTCGCAATGTATTATAATGAATGATACATTCAAACAAGACGACCATCTACGGCTTAAGCAATGTCATTTTGTGGCAGCTGTTCTGGATATTTTACATATCATGTTTCCTTTCAGGTACCTACAACATATCGATACTCTCCGTTATTTTGCACTTATGGCCTGTTTGCCATCTCTTGATGAATACAGTACATTTGCATTTGTCAGTTGGCACAGGCTAGAGTAAAAGGTGGCTTTTCACCGATGTCTCAGTCTCAGTCATGGCTGTGATTATATGGAAGCTACTGAGGTATGGGTGGTGCTTAGTAATGGCATTCAGGGCACAGTCAGTGCCTGTGGATGCTGTGAAAGGTTCTACTCATAGGGTTAGGACTACTGTTCTGACTCAGTGAGGAAAGCAATGGCAAACTACCTCACTCCTCTTCTTGCCTAGAATGCCTCAATATAGCGCTGCCTTGGATTTTCGTGGGTATCTACTCACATAACGTAACGGCGGTGCTTTTTGAGGATCCAACCAGCCTTCTGGCTGACTACCTAACAGACAGACAGACGTAACACACAATTCCTTTATCATAACACATTTTGTGAATAAATGAGTGACGGTGTCGGTCGGAATGTATCAGTCTGATACGTAGGTTTTGTAATAGGGTAGTAGAACCCACTACATTCATTTTAATTTGTTATTGTTGTTTGTTTTCTTTCTGTATATTCCAGATAATCATTTATATTTTCTAAAACACAGTTTTCTCTAAAATAATCACAAGTAACGAAAAAGAGGAACTACAAACTAAATCTTTATCTAAAATTAGTTTCTGAAGAGCTTCTATATCCCAAGGATTTTCCAGATTATAAAGTGCTGGTCAAAACAATAAGGACACCACCCATAAAGTAACTTTTGCCACTAGCATTCAATGTATTGGTAATGATGTGCTATTTTCGTAATCAATACAACCTACAGAGAGTGAGCAGGCGTTAAGTAAAAACACATGGATTTTGGTTGAAAAATACGAAAGTTATTGGCAATTTTTAAGTACCGTATGCCACAAAAATTAACACTCGTATGCACGGAAACCCCCATCCTAAGAGAAAAGAGGGCACGTACACATTTGAAATTTGGCATATCAATAAACCTCACGTGTAGTGTAAAATTATTGAGGAAAAATGTGAGAAGGGGCGAGAGAGTGATACATTTCTTTTGAATTATTTGAAATTTTCAGGAAAAGTCCCTATTTTTTATGGTCTTTTTAAAATGTTATGTTTGGCACCTGCGCTCAAATGTTATCACAGCCTACTAGATACATGTCTCTTTAGGCGGGAAATGATGTTTGGGAACAGCTGATTGGTTTGTTCTCTGAGCAGCTTGTGATATTGTTGAGGATAAGTGCGTACTTCGTCGAGTTCAGAAATTTGTTGAAACAAAATGGGTCGTCGAAGTGTTCCAGATGAAATATAGTGGCAAATTGTTGGAAGAGACGCCCTAGGCCTCGGATACTCTAATACCGTCAGGGTCGCAATAGAACAAGAGTTGACCAAGAGAGGTCGACAGGAGCCTGGCACAAGTAATAGGAAGCAATGCCGGACTCAGCCACAGCCTTGTTGACTCTATGTTGCAGCTTGTTTCAGCATGCAGGAAAGCCAAAGGTGGCTAACATTGTACTAACAGTGTAATGTATGTGAATTGATCACTTATTAATTTTGAAATGAAATAAATGACCATTTTTTCCGTTTATTGGAAGTGTCCTTATTGTTTTGACCAGCACTGTATGTTTGCTTCTGTGCCATCATTTATGATAACAGATGTAAAATCCACGAGGAAAGAAAGAGACGTTTGAATAAACGTTGCGCCGTATGTTGCAATGTATTAATCTGATACATACCCCCCTCCTCTGAGCAGCTGACAGTGTGACTGCACGAAGACTGTGAAGTGACTGGCTGGAAATGGAAGAGGAAACACAACAAGAACACGAGAAAAACACGTGCTTGAATCATTCTGATACACATGCGACAGACAGAAGGTTAGCTTTCTCCTAGCCCTAGATGAATCACTCATCAATTCTGGAGGAGACCTGACTTTTACACTTCTACCTGGCTTATTATTGAAAATATATGATTTTCAGACCTTTCTGGGAGTTATTAGGAATTGAAATTACTGCACCGAAAATATTTGTTATATTATGCTCATTCAACAATGGCAGCCATTTTTGCGAGGCGCATGAGGTGTCTTCAACTATTACTCAGGCATCACGTCAGTGTTGCCAACATGTGGGATACAAACAGAGTTGGGCAAAATACTCCCAAAATGTATTTTCGATACTAAATACAAAATACTCACTCAAAAGTATTTTAGATACAAAATACACTTATAAAATTCCTAAAAATACAAAATAGTATTTTAAAATACATTTCAAAATATAAAAAAAAAATATAAAAATGCTTATCTTCCATTCAAACCTTTCAAAATAACATTATTATTATTATTGTATACTGTATATATTATTGTTATCGTAACCTGGATGGGTGCGCGCATTAACGTGCAAGGCCAGAGGGTTCAAATCCCACAGTCAGCCTCTATGAAATGGTTTTCCAGGACGGTACTTCCTGATAGGCCATGGCCGCTTTCTTCCAACCCCTTGCCTTATTTCATTTCGTTCGCCATCAAGCCCTGTGGTGAGGATGGCATCAGGAATGTCATCCAGCCGTGAAAACCATTGCCACATAGAAACTTACCTCACCTCGTCCCCGAACCCATTAAATGGGGAATGTAGAAATTATTATCAATATTATTGTTATTATGGATATCATCGTATGACATAAACCACCTGGTGGAACCTTAAGGTAATCTGCTAGGAGTGCCATGGGGTTTTGCCACCCTTCAAAATCCGTCTTCATTGGTCGTGAATCAAATGACCACTAATTCACCAGAGTGAAACAATAATATTTTGTATACATTTGTAAATTTCTTTTTATATATGTACTGTTTACACTGGCTGAAACTCTTGAGAGAACGCTATCTTTCAAAGATTATCTAGCAAATATTACTGACAACCGCAAAACGCAGAACATCATTTTGTGGAAACTTTGTGGTTCCACTTAGGGTCCAACACCAATACTCTCTGCTGTTCAGCTGTTGACTTCGTCTTATCTGTCACTGAATACTGTGCTCAAGTTTGGATAAAGAGATTGTTGTCGTATAATCATTTAGGGGCTTTGCGACATCGTGTTCATGTATCCCCGTGTACTAGGACGTCTGTGGATATTGTCTGATGACTTGTGTTATTGTGATGGCTGTATTAGTGTGTGTACTTGTAATTGAGAAAAGGATCGTTGAAGGAAGCGGCCATGCCCTTAATTTAGGTACCATTCCTGCATTTGCCTGAAGTAGAAGTGAGAAACTACGGAAAACCACTTCCAGGATGATTGAGTTGTGAACTGAAAGCATCTCTTGTATGTTTTGCTTCAGACGAAAATTAAATTTCTTGACAGATTCGGGAATAAAACCCGGACCTCAGGGGTGACAGCCAACAATACTAAGCACTGCGTCACGATCTCTCATGTCGAGATAATAACACTTAATATCACCGTGTCTGATCTCGAGAAAATTCTTGCCTACTCCAATTCATTGGCTCCCAGTACTAAGTCATATTCCTCAAACCCACCTACGAAGATGCAAAGATTTCCCGTGAGAGTACATGCAAATTGTAAAATAACACCAACGACATGAAGACATTGCTCATCCACTTATCAGTAGGCTTCATTCGAGACACTTAATTATCCGATGGAGAATCTACTAGTATAAGTAGCTACCAACTTCAGGGGCGGTTCCAGGTGGGGAGGAGGAGGAGGAGGCAGGGGACCCATGCCACCCCACGGTCTTCAAATATAGGGGAAAAAATGAGAAAGAGAAAGGCAGAGGAGAGAGAGGGAAGAGTACAAAGGTTTGACCTGACAGTTCCAATTTTGACATTTTTCGATCAAACGCTTATAGTGTATACTTGCAGGAGAGAAGCGATGCAATGACGCATCCATCCAGTGTACCAAAAATGTTTCTCCTATGACGGAGCCCGAGCCCGGCCCCGGCCGACCAGCCCTTATCAGCATCAGGTGCTTTCGGGTGTCTTGTGTTGCGTGTGAGTAACGCCACTTCCGAGCGCTCGTTTTCGACATTGCGAAGGCTGAAGGACTAGCTACGGTCCCAAATGTCGGAAGAAATGCTGGCTCTGTTACATTGCCATCGGTCAACGAAAGTCAGTGTGGCGAAAGTAATTGATCGGTTTGCCAAAATGAAGACAAGGCGATTGGATTTTGTTCTTTGATCATATACCTACAATAAATAGATTTAAATTTTATTATGTGTGTTTTCTTTCTAGAGTCTAATCGACCCTCTCCTCGGTTTTTATAAATCTAATAGGTTATTATACGAATTTCAGTCCTTATGATATTATGCGACATGCTACCAGTAAAAATTAAAAATATATATAAAAATAGGACGGATGACCCCCCCAAAATAAGTACTGGCTGCGACCGCCCCTGACCAACTTCTACATTCTGGAGACATGGTCAGATGAATAGAAACCGTTTGTGGCCCCAGAGTGTTGTGAAGGGCGATACCGAACTGCGCTTATGGGTTTTCTCCTCGGTGGTCAATTAGGAGAATCCTAACAGGGGAAGTTGCCTGAAGCGTGTTTCACAAGCTCACACTCCAAACTGGACGTGAAGATAAATTGTCGGAATGGGTCAACATCTTTACTGTGTTCTTCAATATCTACTCCTGTTATCTCAAAGATTCATTTGCAAGTTTTGCCTTTATTCCAGAGACCTGGATTTCTGTAGATTTGCACAGTACAGCCGTTTTATTTGTGTTTCACAGTTTCTATTCAGATCTGCAAATTTCAATTTTTATGTTGTAGCTCGAATGCAAGTTATAGCTTGCACTTTGTGCTTTAAAACGATATTGTGGGAACCAAAATGGTTATATGTATTCTGCTACAAAACAAGGTGCATTCATAAATAAATGGGCAGAATATTATTTCTTCGAACACCTCTACTTTTGGCCTTGTTGTGACAACTCACACTTACAAAATGTATAGTTTCCCATAACTGAACATTCTCCACTTCTCTGACTGTACATAGTTAACATGTTAGCTGTACTGATTATTATCTAGGAAACTCCTAGGGCCCAGGTGTATGCAGCTGTCAGTTAACTCATGGTTTAACCAATATTTCAGGAGAGGTTGCCCAAACCCCACTCTCTTCCCAAACCCATTAGTATAGGCTGACTGGACTCTCTGGGCTTAACCCAATTAATGCAGTTCGACCATCCCGGTTGTGAATTGCCACGCATCAAAGGAAGGCCTCCTGGAATTGAACAATTAAGAGGGATCTGGACCAAATTAAGAGGAAGCTTGTATTTTTAAGTGACGCTAATCTCGCGATCATGAGCCACGGGACATCCTTTTTACGTGGAATCCGAACCACAAGACATGGCATTTCGCTTTGAAAATCTTGCATGTATTGACCGGGAATCGAGTCCGGTCTACCTTGGTGAGAGGCAAACAGCTTCACCGCTGCGCCACCACGTCTCCTGGACCAAATTAAATCGGGTCCGAACACACCACCTTCCCTACAAGCGCAAGAAATGCCTTCTTGCTGCGATATTAGCGCTGTCAAGCAAACAGTGAGGCATATTATTTAGACTACCCTCTGAGATCCTAAAGTGGTGATGTAAGAAATTTGCACCAAGGAGCAGTATAGTCGATTGATTACACATGATTAATTTATATATTCGATTGTAAATTCTCCTTTGTAAATAATATGCCACAAATAAAATAGAAATAATAATACCCCCTTCCCTTAGGTTTCTGGTTATCCAAACCTGGAAAAGCTGGGTCACTTATTATTATTGTTATTATTAGACTATTATTACCACCAACAAAGAGCGGTAGCTGCGGCCCAGTTATCTGCAGTCTTGGTAAACTTGGGTTCGAACCTCACCGTTGGCCATCCTTGAAATGATTTTCCGTGGTTTCCCCATTTTTAACTTTGGACAAATGCTGGGACGGCACCTACGAATAAGCCACGGCCGCTTCTTTCCAATTCCTTGCATAGTTTCATTCACCTTAATTCATATCGCATTAACTACTCTCATGAGGTTGACGACAGGAAGGGCATCCTGCCATATAATCAACCCACCACAAGAAAGGGAAAAGTCATCGATTCTCATTTCCGTCCCAGTTGACACGGGAATAATATACATTATAGTTATCATTTTTATTACCGTTTTATTATCATTTTATCATGATTGTCTTTACCGACAGCGCTTGCTACGCTCGCTAACGCGCAGAGCTAGGTCGTGGGGCCAAGCTACCTGTGGACTACATAGACGCGAGGATTCAAGCCCCACCGTCGGCCGTCCTTGAAATGGCTTTCCGTGGTTTCCCCATTTTTAACTTCAGGCAAATCCTGGGACGGTACCTTCTGAAAGGCCACGGCTGCTTCCTTCCACATCCTTGACCAGTTTCATTCAACTTTATTTCATCTCTCATTAGGTTGCGGTCAGGAAGGGCATCCAGTCATAAAAACACCCCCCACATAGACTTTCATCGTATCTCATCGAACGGGAATAATAAGGGGGCGAAATTCATACATTATCGTCGCCCATCCTTAACGTATGCAACTATCCAAGACAATTAATGAGATCGAAGTTTCTTTTTCTGGTATAGACAGCGGCCATCCTCGTGAAGTTTGCTCGTATTTTCCCACTATCCATTTAGGCACATGCCGGAATGGCACCATATTCCAAGTCCCAAGGCATCTGGATCAATCCCAGACCATAATGAATACAGCCACGCATACTAACTACTACAGAAACCTCACAAACAGAAGTTACCGGACAAATTTAACACACACCTAAATACATCGGGCTGATCAAGATTTACTAACAACCACCACCATATTTATTTTCGTCTGCCTCGTGTCGCAGTGGCTAGAAAACCTGCGAAGAGCGAGGTTTCGATTCGTACCTTAGCCATCCTGGAAGTGGTTTTCAGTGGTTTCCCCTTTTACTTCAGGCAAATGCCTTGATGGTTCCTAATTTAAGGCCACGGTCATTTGCTTCCCAATCCTCACCTAAATTTTTAAAAGGCGGCAAAAATTACGAGACCATGTCATACGATGTTGGCATGTCAAAGAACCCATTTTAATTCAGTAGGCCGTGTTCATAATGGCAAAATTAATCTCGGGAGTTTCCGCCAACACAAAGCTCCTCAATTCTCTACTAGAAAGCGCTATAGTGTTCAAGGAGCTTATATATCTAATGTCCTTGACTTTCATAGTGCTTCAAGGAACAACGAAATTCGACAAGCAAGCTACCCTTTGGGTGTCAAATAACAAAGCTTGCACTCGGCACCTAAATTAAAAATAAACACACTACTACTACATTGACCCACAATAACACCCACAATTATATAACTTATATACAGTAAGCTATATACACACACCCAAGTGCACGGGACTAAATGATCACGATGTCAAAGCCCGTCAAATGAAACAACAGCAACTTATTTTTCAATTCAAAGTTGTATACGACTGTTAGGCCTACACTACTCTTACGGGAGATAATTGCCGCATTTTGTACAGCCCTTGTGTGAACAATCTAGTTAACAGGTTCAGACAGCCTCATGCGTTTGGGAATTTCATACAAGGTAGCTTGAGGGTACTGCTTGAAAAGGCTTTCAAGATTAACCAAGCTGATAACACAACATCCGGGAGACATTACTCTGGAGACTTTGTTCTAAATGCATCCTAAATAAATAGCATTGCACATGGTCTTACAAGGTTGGTGTATTGCTGGCACTGTTGAATTGATCTCAAACTTACCTGTGTCATATCTACAAATTAACTTAAGTTATGAAAAGTGATGATAATGGAGTATTAAACTGAAAATTGCCTAATGCAATGATTGAAGATTATATTTTGTATATTTTGAAAATACAAAATACTCATGAAAAGTATTTTCGATACAGATACAAAATACATGTTTCAAAATGTATTTTCGATACAAAATACAAGATACAACAGTATCGAAAATATGCATTTTAAATACATGTATTTTCGATACTGTCCAACTCTGGATACAAAATACACCATACGACACATGTAATAATGTAATTGTGAAAAAGCATTAACTCTAGCAATACCATGCTATTTTTCAAACTACAGGCTACCAACGGGGGGGGGGGGTATTTTGTGACCACCATAATAAATTCCTTTTACTTTTATGGTTATGTTTTAATTGTGAACAGGACTTCACTCTATATAAATCGGGAAGAAGCATGCAAAAAGAAGTAGAAGAGATGCGTGCAGAAATGTGCAAGAAAATGGATGAAATGGCAAAAAATATATCTAAACTTACAAGCCAATGTCTTTCAAGGGACAATCGATCATCGGATTCTACCAAACAGGAGATAATCAACGAAAGAAAAACTCTTCTTCCACAAAACAGGTATGCGAAATGGCAACACAAGCAACTACCGAAGACATGGTTGGTGCATGTGATCAGAATATGAAATCTATAAATCAAAACAAGGAAAACTATGAGGAGCTGAAAACTAAAATGGACCAAGTCTCAGAAACTATGATGCAGAAAATGTCACTGCTGCTTGAAACGCAACTGCAACAAACAGAAATCTTGACAGCTGTCAATCAGAGACCTCCATTAATAAAAGGGAAAGCTCCAAACCCACCGACTGCACAGCAAAGTCTTCTAAAGCCCAACAACAGCCACGGAAACTCTGACAATCTCCAGACTCAGGATGAGAGGGATCCAGGTAGTAAAAATGAATGTCACTCCACACTAAGGAAGGATAATAAGGAATATACTATGGCAGAAGTGGAGAGAACTCCCTCAACAAGACACCTAGGAATTCAGGGGACTAAACCTTTTGATATCACTTGTAACCTAAGACCAGCGGAACGTAAAGCATGGCTTTTCATAGGCAGAGTTCATCCAACAACTGAAGCAAAGACACTTATTTCACACCTCAAAAACATAGGCATACAGGGGGAAATAGAATGTGAGCAAATAGAAACAAGAGGAAAAAGTAAAGCATTCAAAATAGGCATCCCATTTGAGGACAAGGAACGAGCAATGACACCAGAAATCTGGCCAGAACGCATACTGGTTAAACGTTTTTCCTTTCGTCGCCCCTTTTTCGAGGGAGCACATCTCGCATAATCAAGTGCGAAAAAATGAGTGCCCAGAACAGGAAATTAGAACGTCTAGTAATAATAATATAGTAGAAAGGCAACATAAATTAAGGATTATTCTATGGAACATTGAAGGAATAAAGAACGCATTACAACTAGCTCCAAATAATATTTTTGATGATTATGACATAGGAAAATGAAGGCAATGTTGTTTGCTGATGACCTTCTGGTATGGGGAGAGGACGAGGAAGAAGTACAAGAGCAATTAGATGAGTGGGAGAAGGTAGTGTTATCATATGGGATGAAGTTCTCAGCACAAAAGAGTGAAGTGGTCATCACAACAAGGAAGAAGAACAGACTGGATATGGGCATAACACTTGGAGGACAGCAGTTGCAGAAAGTAGAATGCTTCAAGTGTAGCAGTTTCTACTAGTGACCCCACTGTTGGGTGATAAATGTAACTGTTTACCTTTGCCTAAGCTATGTTGTTTTAATGGGCGCCAAGACCTCAATGCAATGTTGAAATCTAAATTTGTATTTAACAACGTCTAGCTCTGGCAGAACACCTTCAAGACTCTATTCACTCAGATCGTGGTATGATTTGATCATTAACCCAACAAACAATTGTATCAGGAGAAGGAATTGGTCTATATCTAATGCTACCTACTGAAAGCAAAGATTGCATTGTAAAAGAAATGAATTTATTATATAAAACAAGTATAGCAAAATTAATAATAATAATAAGTATAAAATTTAAATTGGAGCGTTGTGATTTGAATATTACCGATAGAAAATTACGTGAAAACGGAGTCTGATAAATTATTGATTTTACTCTTATTCCCAAGCTATGAAGTTACTGAAATATGAAATATAAAACAAAGAGAAATGAGAGATTGCGTATTTCTGCTTCATTCGCGCTTACCACTGGAAATGGCCGAAGCCTTTCCCTCGTACTGGATGATGCTGTGAGCTTCCCACAGTCTCCTGGACGTCGACATCTTTGTCGATATTTGATGAGATTCTGGTAGATTAGACGATTCTATGGTCCGTACATCGGACCCAAACACTCGTACAACCACACTGGTTAAGTTTTACAAAAGTTAGTCCTCCACTCCACGGAACATCGGAGCGACTCCCGCGTGCACCCGTACTCGTTAAGTTCTATACAGATAGTCGCTAACTCCACTGAACATCGGAGCTACTCCCTCGTGCAACGATACTGGTTAAATTGTATAACGATAGTCCTCGTTCCACGGGGCGTCGAACGATATATCCACACGCCGGCTCCCCACTCTAGTCCCAACTTCCAGCTTACGTGGTCTCCACTGATTGGCTGAGCACCCCGCTACTTCCCCTCCTCTGGCTCATTACACACGGCGCGCGAGAGGGAGAAGTCGTTTTCCGTTCCATATATCCGCCTTTCCTAGACGCTGCGACCCAGGATTGCGTCATGCTTTCCGACAAGATTAAGCGTGTACTTGAATTCCCAGTGAGTCACGTCTCTCAATATACCCTAACTGACGAAACTCCGTAAAATTCCGCAATCACATAATTTTCTATGATATTGTCGTTCGTAATAATTTGCTTGATAGCGTTTTCTAAGACATAGAAAACCTATCTGAATGCTAATAATTTTTATAAAATGCTCCGAAAATACCTTAATAATAATTATAATAAATTAATAATAATAATAAATTAACATGAAAAATTCTCTTGGCTGAACAATTTGCCGCGTAAATAAATATAGAATGGCTTCCTACTGACTTATGCCAGTTGCATAAAAAACCCTCGAAAAACACGTTACATATTCGCCTCGGATCATCGGATGATTTACCGTGACGACGGTCCATTATCCGATTATCCCAGACACGTTAATAAACCCCATCCAAAATACATATTACATAAATGAAATCACCCTAAATTACAGATATATACACTCATAATTTTTCTTCACGCACTTTGCGTCAAAGTTTGTTGTCACTATGGATTGCACTTTGCAACCAGTCCAATGTTTTACATATGGAATAGTGTTCCACGGATATTTCCGCCTCTCAAATTTCTCTATGTTGGAGAAATAGACATAATTAATGTGTGAGCACTATGTATTTATGATGTCATATCACACGCATTGAAGGTGTTCTGATATATTTATATCTCCATAGAACTTCCTAATTTCACTTGAGGTCCCTTCCTTATGGTGAAATTTAGTCTCACTTATCACTGAGCACACGATCACACTATTGTGGCAGCGCCTCGTGACCATAATACTTAATCTCTCTTTAAAGTAGATTAAATTAATATTGACTTCTGAAAAAGAAAAAAAACAGTAAATGCGCATTACATATAACACCAAATATTTCTGTGCCGTAATCGCCCTGTCTTGTTAAGTTCCCGTAGACCATATTCTACTTAATACTAGTTCTCAACACAGATCAATTCTTCTCACACAAATAATACCTTTGTACAAATTATCTTAAATTAACACTTACAAATCTTACATGGCGAGGCCGTAAACAGAAATCACGTGTGCTGATATGTATGAGTTTCATGAAGGACTGTCTCGCCTTCTGATGGCCCATCTTTTGCCTCGTGGACGCCTTAAGCAAAAATACCCTGTCCAAGCGCTCACCCATCTCTAGGAGGCAAATGGGAATTCACCAGCGCTACCAAATTCTGGCCTTGGTGTATCGAGACATTTTAGTGCTCAAGAGCATCCGACAATCCCGTCATATTTCCCTGTACCTTAAAAACTCTCATTTACTTACATACTACCCCCCTGTGTGACTTCTGATACGCCTGCCTGGAAGACCATCTCCTCCCACGCACCAAATACCACACTTACTCATTTGATAGGCTGGCTCGCCAGCTAAACACACTCACTTTATGACACATATTTTCGTAGACTATGTATATTATACGTCCCGTATAATCTGTTTCCCTTACTATCCTCCAGCACATATGCTGTTTTTCCAATACGTTTGGAAACTATAAATGTTTCTGCGTCACCTGCTTCCAACCTTGCAAGTGGCTCCCTTAAATGAACGTCATCACGTTGCTCTACCTAGCATATTTCTCAGTGTCTGTAACGATGCCCTGTTGCTACTGTCCACACATGCACATATTAAAATACCGTCCTCTGCTTTAACCACAGGATAATCCCTACATAAATTAGTGTCCCTCGATAGCATGTCTGCAAGAATGTTATCTTTACCTTTAATATATTTTACTGTGAATTCATATTCCTGCAGAGCAAGAATCCACCTACTAACTCTGTTAGAACTGAGTTTACAAGTCCTCATATACAGTAATGCATGGTGATCTGTGTGGATCTCAAATTTCCCCCCTACTAAATACATTCTAAATTTCCCTAAACTGAAAACAATACCTAAAAGCTCTAACTCAGTAATCGTGTATCTTTTCTCTGCTGCAGTCAGTCCTCGCGAGGCTAAAGATACAATGCACAGATTACCCTCATCATCTTTCTGACATAATACTCCAGCAATGCCTATATGTGAAGCATCTGTCATAACCACATATTCCTTATCTTTTAACGGATATTTCAGCACTACAGCTTTCTCAAAACCTTCCTTCAGCGCTCTAAAAGCCTGATCATGCTTGGACTCCCATCTCCACCGAGTCCCACTTTTAAGCAATTCCCTGAATGGTTCTACCAACCCTGAGTATTTAAGAACGAACCTCCTGAAAAAGTTGCAAATTCCCAGGTAAGTTTTTAACTGTTTAACATTCTGTGGCACCTCTGCGTTAAGTATCTTACTAACCCTACTTTCTTCTGGTGTTACACCTCTACTCGACACTCTATGACCTAAAAATGTCACTTATGACTGACAGAATGACGACTTAGACAGCTTCAAAGTGAACCCTGCCTGATCTAACTTCTGAAAAACTATATCTAAATGACGTAGATGCTCCTCAAAACTGCGTGAACTAATTACCATATCATCTATGTAAATGGTTACAAACTCTCCTGTGTCATCCCCTAATGCGATGTTTAAAGCCCTAATTAAAGCTGCTGAACTACTCTTTAACCCATAAGGTGTTCTACAAAATTGATAAAGGTTATATTTATGACTAAAAGCTGTAAATGGTCTATCTTTGTACATAAGTGGCACTTGCCAAAAACTGGAACTTAAATCTACACAAGTGAAATACTTCTTCCCCTCAAATGTTTGCATTAATTCTTCTATTGACATAGATTTCAGCTGATCTGAACTAATTCTACTGTTAACCAAACGAGCGTCTAAACAAATACGAACCGTGCCGTCGGTCTTGGGTACCGTGATCAAAGAATTAACATATGGACTGTTAGAGTGCTCAATAATCCCATCTTCAAGCATCTGATTAATTTGTGCCTCAACTGCACTTTGATAAGCGAAAGGTACAGGATATCTATGTCCTGTGAATACTGACCTATCAATAACGTTCAATGAATGTGTATAGCAATTGGGCATACCAATTCGATCCTCAAACACTCTCCTATTACACAATAACACAGCATAGAGCCGAACACATTGTTCCACCTCTATATTACCCTGAAATGCAGCATCACGTAACGAGTCCTCTAGACTTCCGTTCGTAATCACACTGCCCACTAAACATGGAGAACCCCGCTCTACGGCTGGCGATATCTCATTTAAAGTACAAATCACACCTACAATACTACTTCTCTGAATTTGGTCATTGAACACTACTTCTACTTCAGAATCTCCCCATTTAAATTTCAAACTCCCTACATCATAACATAAGTTACCAGACACTCTACTTAGCCACTCTGAACCCAAGATAACACTGAATACTAAATTTGGAATTACAAGACAAATCTGCTTCTCTACATGATTATTAATTTTAATGTCTACTAAAACTTGCTTAGAAATTACTTTAGACCTCTTCCCAACAGCTGTGATAACAAAAGTGCTTTTAATTGGCATCTCCTCAAAATTTACTCCAGTTCCTTTCATTTTATCATAAAATGCACTACTTATGCAACTCTTCATACAACCACTATCAATTAAAACATCTGTGTACGCCTCGGACACGTTAAATTTAACTATGGGGCTCTTACTAACCACTTCCTGAATAATACCTTCATCATTTAGTTCATGTAATAATCCATTTCTTACATTTAGGTCATAGGGTTCCTGTATAATTGTATGGACAGGGCATGCTACAGACTGAGATTCTGACCTTACTTCGCAGCCTGGTTCGCGTTTAAAGAACCGCTACAGCTGGCCGTAGTACTACTAACTACTGAACTGGTCTGGTTGTTCTGGGCTGTGTTGTCATTGTTTGGCTGTATATTACTACCACTAGGCTGTCCTCGTCCTTGACCCCTATTCTGGTTGTAATTATTGTCATTATAATTTCTCCCTTGATTTCCCCTGAAATCATTGTTTCTCCCTTGATTTCCCCTGTAATCATTGTTTCTCCCTTGATTTCCCCTGAAATCATTGTTCCTCCCTTGATACTGATTACCATAGCCATTTCCTCTGTTCTGATTTAGCTGATTATTATTATTTCTATTTTGAGCGTTGGCCCCTTCACCACCGTTCCCTTGAACTTCCTGATGCCTGGCTTCATTAGGTCTATTATTATTATTACCCTGGTTCCGATTGAAATTGTCCTCATAACCCCCTCTCCCTAGTGCATCAAATGTGCTTAACAAATTTTCTACTTGTGATATTGTCTTTACATTCTGGATACAAGCAGCCTCCTTGATCCTATAGGGAAAGTGCCTAAGTAGCAACCTCACCACATCACTTTCCTCCTTCAACCCATCCAGATATGTACACACTAATACCTGCCCTAAAAAGTATTCGGTCATGGTGGAGCTTCCTTTAGGGTTATATTTACCACACACTACTCCCTCACGATGCTGCGACTGAATAACCTCATTCCATAACTTTTCACAGAATTTCATTTTAAAGTCATTAATATCAGTAAACTTGTCTCTGTAGACAGCAAACCAATTCCTCGTTTCCCCCACAAACACTTGTTCTAAAATTTCAACTACCTGGCACCACTCAATACTACCATTTTCCAACCTCTCCCCGAATTTATTTTCTATAGTATTCATGAACTCCATTGGGCACCCCTGTCGATTGCTGAACTTACCCAGTTCTACCTCCCTGTGTGTGCTATTCACAAAAACTGGCCTATTCTGACTATTTTCTTGCCTGATCCTAGCTTTTAATTTTAACTCTAATTCTGCGATTTTCTCCTCAGCCTTCCTCTCAATACTGTTTACAGTTAATTTAATGTTTCCTTCTGATTTTTCTACTTTATCATATAGCTTTGCTTGTTTCTCCTCAATCTTGCTAATGCTCTCTCTATTACTCTCTCTTAAATCATTTACTTCTGCAACTATTTGTGAGTGGACTTTCTCAATTCTACCCCCCAGCTGTTCCTTAACCTCTTTAGTTGCTACCTGAATTTTGTCAATTTCTCCCCCCAATTGCTTTTTGACCTGCTGTGTTTCCAGTTGCACTAGTTCTTTTAAATTTTCAGCCTGTGTACTGATTCTAATTTCTAACTCCTCCTGTACTTTTCCTAATTTCTTGTCTACATCTGCAATGATCTCTTTAACCTTCTCTTCCATTACTCCTCTGATTTCTCCTCTAATCTGCTCCATTTTCACACTAATTTCCTTGTTGTTCTTATCTAATTTTGCATTATTCTGTTCTAATTTTTTATTTAAAACTTCTGTACTTTCTTTATTTTCCCTACTGTTTTGTTCTAATTTTGCATTATTCTTTTCTAATTTTGCATTATTCTGTTCTAATTTTGCATTTAAAGCTTCTGTACTTTCTTTATTTTCCCTACTGTTTTGTTCAAATTTTGCATTATTTTGTTCTAATTTTGCATTTAAAGCTTCTGTACTTTCTTTATTTTCCCTACTGTTTTGTTCTAATTTTGCATTATTCTGTTCTAATTTTGCATTTAAGGCATCACTACTAACTTTGTTCTGATACATGAACTCGAGAAGTAAAGTTTTTAATTCTGGTTGGCCGCCTACACTCCCTGTTTCAGTATCGGGATTTACCTCCGCTACCCCGGTACTACCATCACTCGACATACTGCTCGTATCATCACTCTCCAGTTGATGACCACTACGTAACCTCATCTGTCTTTCTTTCTCATCCCCCATAATGATATACACTGATAAAGACAAATAACCCCCAAAATACAGGCACAGATACCCTTCTCCTTCCACAAATTATATTAGGTTTTCAGCCCCAAGTTGTCGGCGCCAATTGTAACGTTAATTAATGCCCCATGTTGGTAGCGACAAGTGTAACAGTTTGACCCTCACGTTGAGCGACAATTGTAGCAGTTTCTACTAGTGACCCCTCTGTTGGGTGATAAATGTAACTGTTTACCTTTGCCTAAGCTTTGTTGTTTTGATGGCCGCCAAGACCTCAATGCAATGTTGAAATCTAAATTTGTATTTAACAACGTCTAGCTCTGGCAGAACACCTTCAAGACTCTATTCACTCAGATCGTGGTATGATTTGATCATTAACCCAACAAACAATTGTATCAGGAGAAGGAATTGGTCTATATCTAATGCTACCTACTGAAAGCAAAGATTGCATTGTAAAAGAAATGAATTTATTATATAAAACAAGTATAGCAAAATTAATAATAATAATAAGTATAAAATTTAAATTGGAACGTTGTGATTTGAATATTACAGATAGAAAAATACGTGAAAACGGAGTCTGATAAATTATTGATTTTACTCTTATTCCCAAGCTATGAAGTTACTGAAATATGAAATATAAAACAAAGAGAAATGAGAGATTGCGTATTTCTGCGTCATTCGTGCTTACCACTGGAAATGGCCGAAGCCTTTCCCTCGTACTGGATGATGCTGTGAGCTTCCCACAGTCTCCTGGACGTCGACATCTTTGTCGATATTTGATGAGATTCTGGTAGATTAGATAATTCTATGGTCCCTACATCGGACCCAAACACTCGTACAACCACACTGGTTAAGTTTTACAAAAGTTAGTCCTCCACTCCACGGAACATCGGAGCGACTCCCGCGTGCACCCGTACTCGTTAAGTTCTATACAGATAGTCGCTAACTCCACTGAACATCGGAGCTACTCCCTCGTGCAACGATACTGGTTAAATTGTATAACGATAGTCCTCGTTCCACGGCGCGTCGAACGATATATCCACACGCCGGCTCCCCACTCTAGTCCCAACTTCCAGCTTACGTGGTCTCCCACTGATTGGCTGAGCACCCCGCTACTTCCCCTCCTCTGGCTCATTACACACGGCGCGCGAGAGGGAGAAGTCGTTTTCCGTTCCATATATCCGCCTTTCCTAGACGCTGCGACCCAGGATTGCGTCATGCTTTCCGACAAGATTAAGCGTGTACTTGAATTCCCAGTGAGTCACGTCTCTCAATATACCCTAACTGACGAAACTCCGTAAAATTCCGCAATCACATAATTTTCTATGATATTGTCGTTCGTAATAATTTGCTTGATAGCGTTTTCTAAGACATAGAAAACCTATCTGAATGCTAATAATTTTTATAAAATGCTCCGAAAATACCTTAATAATAATTATAATAAATTAACATGAAAAATTCTCTTGGCTGAACAATTTGCCGCGTAAATAAATATAGAATGGCTTCCTACTGACTTATGCCAGTTGCATAAAAACCCCTCGAAAAACACGTTACACAAGTACTTGGGAAGCATAATTGAAGAAAAGGGAGGCAATAGGATGGAAATAAATGAAAGGGGAAGTTGCGCAGATGGATTTTTCAAGAGTGTTAGGGGGATGTTATGGAATAAAGATGTACCACAAAAATGTAAAGGAATCATCTACAAGACCTACTTTGTGCCAATTTTGACATATGGTACAGAAACATGGGTGATGAAGGAAAGGGACAAGAATAAAATACGAGCAGTGGAGATGAAGTTCCAGAGGAGTAGGGTAGGAGTGACAAAAATGGTCAGAGTAAGGAATGAGAGAGTCAGAGAGATGGTAAGAGAGGAACCATTGCAGGTAGAATAGAGCGATCTAGGCTACAATGGTATGGACATGTGAGGAGGATGCAAGAGGAGAGGATACCGAAGAAGATGTTTGGAATGGAAATGACGGGAAGGAGGCCAAGGGGAAGACCAAGGGACAGATGGACAAAAGGAGTTAAGAAGAGTGTGGAGGAAAGAGGAGTGAGCTGGGACACAGTAAATGACGAGAGATGGTGGATGGACAGGAAACGATGGAGAGGCTTATGTTCCAAGCAGACCCGACCAGCGGTTGGAAGCTGCTCAAGATGATGATGATGATGATGACATAGTACTGTTAACAGAGACTTTTCTTACAGAAGACTGGGGAGCAAAAGGTTTTTACTGCATCCATAATACCGCCATCAAAAGTAACATTGGAAGGCCTAAAGGAGGTATCTCTTGTCTGCTGAAACCCAGCCTATCCCCTTTTACAGTGAAGCACCGGACTAACAACATACTAATCGTGAAGACACCAATTTTATACATAATTTGTGTGTACTTTCAACCAGATTTACGAGAAGAAGATTTAATAGACGATCTAATTGTAGCGTTAAGTCATGTAGCGAGGAATGATGCGCTAATAGTAGCTGGTGACTTCAACTGTCGCATTGATGCACCTTCTCGTAAGACGTCCACACTTCTGCATTACATGGAACAAGAAGGCCTAACACTGACTAACAATAAAGAAACAAAAACATACATATGTCAAAATGGGTCAAGTACAATTGACCTCGTATTCATTAATAAGGGTTTCACTGTTCTCCAACAGCGTGCGATTGACAATGTCACAGTAAGAAAACACCTACCCATTGCCACAGTTCGCTACCAGGGAATACAGATAACTCCTTCGCTAAGAAGCAAAAGCAAAGTATCGAGGAAATTGGATCTCACCAAATTGCAAACAATTAGGGTCTCAGACATACATGATACCATAATTTCAGGAAACATTGATGAAGCACTATGGAATTTAGAGAATTCCATGTGGAATTCTGCGCTTTCAGTTGAAGAAAGACCCAGGAAAGCCAAGCCATGGTTTAATGAAGAATGCTTTCAAATAAGGAAACGAACAATCAATGCTCTTCATGCTGTGAGAAAGCAGGAAACGGAAACAACACGGAAAACATATGCAGATCTACGGAAACACTATAAGATCATCATCAAAAAGGCTAAGAAAGTATTTTTAGAAAAGAAGGAGAAAATACTAATTGAAGAAATTGACCAGGATCCCTTCAGAGCACTGAACCCCATACAACCGAAATTTCCTAAGGACATACCAATTGAAACATGGGAACAACACCTTGGTCACGTTTTGCAAGAAAAAGACACCAGACCAGATACTGACCCTCACACAAGTGCTTTCGATCCCATCACAGTAGAGGAACTTTCACTTGCAATAAAAAGCAGTAAAGATAGAAAGGCTCGATTGATAATGAACATCTTAAAGAAGCCGCACCGATGCTCATAGGAACGTGGACCGATCTTATGAACGAATGCTTACGTCAGGGAAGGATACCAGACTCATGGAGACGATCCAGAATAAAAATGCTATATAAAGGGAAAGGTGACTCCAGTGATCCTAATGCATATAGACACATTGCATTGGAAGATACTCTCTTCAAACTTATGATGAAAATACTTACAACAAGACTGACACAACTGATAGACGATAAAATTCCGGAAGAGCAGTTTGGCTTCCGCAAGCAGAGATCGTCACTGCAAGCTGTCAATTACTTGCTCGACATAATACAGGACACTTTAAGGCTCCCAAAACAGAAAGTATATGCAGTCTTCATAGACTTCTCTAAGGCCTTCGACCGCATTAATAGAAGCATACTAGTAAAGAAACTCATCGAAATGATTGGTCTGGAGCACCTCTACATCACCAGATTGATTAAGGATATTCTACATAACAACCAGGTAGAAATAGATAACGGAATAACTATATCTAATCCTATCGATCAAACAATGGGAGTTCTTCAGGGTGACCCTCTAAGTCCTCTTCTATTTAATGTCGCGACTGCAGATGTGGTATGTCTCATACGTTCCCAGAAAGTCAAAATCATCGTATATGCCGATGATATGGTTCTGACCTCGTCGTCAAGAGAAGAGCTACAAGACAGCTTGAATCAACTTGCAATATGGGCCCAAAACAACGATCTTGAAATAAACCTTCAGAAAACGGTAGCAATGATATTCAGAAAGGGCGGAAGAACTGCCAAAGATGACATTCTTTACCTCAGAGATGAACCTTTGCTTCAAACCAGTCATTACAAATATCTAGGAATTACTTTGCAAATACAAGGGAAATTATTTACACGTCACATCAAAGATAAAATGATCTGTGCTGTCAGATCAATGAACGACATTAGTCATCTCAGGGATATGGCCCTGCAATCGGCACTGAGACTCTTTAAAGCAAAAGTTACACCAAAATAACCTGAAAGACTTAGAGGAAGTGAAAGCCTTATTCTTAAAAAGACCGCTTTGTTTGTCAAAATTCACCCCATCGAGACTGGCGTATGAACTAGCGGGGGAACCTTTCTTTATAGAAGAACTCCGACTGGTTCACCAACTACCATCCACAAGACAATACAATGATTTGCTACAAGAACTACTTGCAAAAAAGAAGGAGATCCCAATTGATTTCTACTCCACGACGGCCATGACGTCAACAGAATGGAAGGGCACTGCCTATGAGTTGAGACACACAGTGACCCGATTCGCGGTGCACGGTTTTCACCACAGGATTTGTGAGACTGAGGTGTTCCATGTGCCCACGCCAGAGTGCATTTGTAAATTGTGTCAAAAGGCATGCGATACTTACCACGCTCTCGTGTGTACTAAAAGGTTGTCATCACTTACAGAATTTTGTAAATAATTAATGTAATGCACATTGTGCGCACTTATCCTTAATAATAATAAATTCCTTTTGTGTGATTTGCATTATCCTTTAATCAACATATCTTGTATTTTGAACCTTAAATGGCAAAAATATAACTCAATTAACAACAGTTGCAAATAAAATCAAAAAGTCATGAAGAAAGAAGTTCAGAAAGTAAATTATTCACTGATCATAGTCTTCGCCATCAACACACATGGAACATAAGACTGTTTTTTACTGTGTTTTCCGCATGTGTACCTCTTACAGCCAGAACAAATTATGATAGTTTTAATAACTTGGTTGTACTTTTGCCCTTACCACAGTGCACAGTATGACAAGACACACGAACTACCGGTACCTGGTAGCATGGTAGTTCCGTGCCCACCAAAAGAAAATTGTTAATATCTTATACAAGAATTAAAATTTAAAAAAAGTAAATGTGTGGTTAAGTAACCAGATTCAAAATAGACAATAACTTTCTGTACAGTGAGCGTAGAAAAGGAATATCATGAATAAACCGTAAAAATGGAACTGGTGGGCACGAAATATCCCCCCCGTTGGTATTGCTAGGGTTAATTGGCAAATCCATTGGCCTGGATAAAGATTATAGATGTGTAACTACCCCCACTGAGCGCGACAAAAACCAGGGGTGTAGGCCTATACAGTATATTACCTAACGCGGCCTTAGGAATTATTGGTCTAGGCAAAAGCCATTCGTCTGGATGAAAATGATTGATGCGTTTCAGGGTAATTCTCTCTTAGCGGATGGGAGGATATAGATCAGATGTTATATTGGCTTTCACGGTCAAGGAATTAAACTCAGCAATTTTTCTAGGTTTATTGCAGTGTCTTGCGTGGGGTTTTGGGTAGGAACACCAAGATAGGCTCATTAGCAGGTAGTGCACAGTTTGCTACTCCTGTGGAGATCCAGGCATGGACACCAAGAGCCCGCTGATGAGACTAACTTGGTTTTCCTAGCTGAAACCCCGCACAAGACACGGCAATAAACTTAAAAAAATTACTGAGTTTAGATCAGATGTTACTTTAACAAACTGGTGCACTCGGGTGTCTTGAGGATCAATTGTTTTGAAGAGGTGCTCTGAATGGAACTTGGCACCTTTTTGTTTTACGATACTGGCTATACAGTATTGTTATGTGCCACCCCCTAGTGGCACTTTTGTTAACTGGATTACGGTGGGTAGAAAGCACAACACCAATTACTGCCTTAAAGAAATATAATTTTATTGCAGCCCACAAACATACACAGTGCACACACATACGCACACACACTGAGTCTAACTTCAGAAAACACTACTGGTCACTATTAGTTTCCACATTTACCCTCACACCACTGTCCTCGCTATTTATGTTCCCTCTGTCCGTGAGGCGTTACAGTGTTCCAGCTTACACTCACACGTACAGTCTACACAGGTTCTCTACAGCCTTGCCCCTGCCACTCCACTTCCTTCCAGAGTCCTCTTGCTGCTCCTTGTGCGCTGTTGCTCGTCCCGTGTCGATCCCACGACCGCGTCTCCCACGAAGCACCGCGACACCTCCAAGCACTAACAGTCCTGACTCAAAGTTGCACCCTGTCAGCCAGGCTTCCACTCTGTTACCGTAGACGTCCAGTAATAATCGCTGTACTGCTGCGCACTCACTCACCCACACTTCAATACACACTAGCACTGACCAATACTGTCCAATACACCGTCCAATGCACTGCCCAATACACTCACTCCTCGCCGCGGCTCGCTGGTTTATATCGGATCAGTTCCTGGCCTGGCAAGTTCGAAATGTCACAACCTATTGCCGCATTGAGTCTGTTCTCGATGGTTCCACATCCAGACTTTTCATGTATTCTCTGCCCGGCCTGCGATGACTCACAGATGTTCTGCTATTGTGTCTGCCGGTGGGAGGGGCCGGGAGGGTTGGGAACTTTCTCTCTCCGGCTGATGGTTCGGTCCAAGGCCAGCTGCTTTGGTCTGTCACACTGTCGCTCACCCGAAAGTCTCCTGCCGGTTCGCGGCGGTACGTAACAGTATTAACGTACGCGTGAGGTTGGCAATACTGTATTTGTCCATAAATCATGTGTATAATGGCGGACTCAGCTGGAATTTTATCAATAAAAGTCGTGATCTAAAAGGGGATGGTGGGTGGGTAATGAATAGTCAGCGGAAGTGTATACATCTATTACTACATCTCCAGAATTTTTCCTGGCCTCTAACAGAGGTATTTTGGCTAATTTCAGTAGATTAAGACTTATTTTCCCCTGGATTTGGTCTCTATGAACCAGATATTGTAAAATGTATAAAGATCAGAAGGTTGGAGTGGGCAGGACATGTGATGCGTGCTAATGACAGAATGATAATGAGGATATTGAATGCAATGCCAGAAGAAACCAGGAAAGTCAGAAGACCAAAGCTAAGGTGGGAAGATGGAGTGAGAGAGGATGTAAAGACAATTGGAATCAAGAATTGGAGGAGCTCTGCACTTAACAGGAAAGAATGGGGAAAACTTCTTCAGAAGGCCAAGGCCCACAGAGGGCTGTCGTGCCAGTGATGATGATGATGGATTTGGTCTCCTCCAGTCTTACCAATAATTCTCCTCATCCACCATGATCCTGAAGCACACAGATGAGCAAACTTACCACAAACCTATACATTCTCTGCCAGTGCCAGTTCTGATGGACTATGTCAATCCTTGGCTGGGCTGCAAACACATCTGGGTGCAGATCAACCATGCCAAGCTTTTGTTCATTTATGGTATCCAGGTTCTCTACCCACGCTTGTGGTGATTCCTTCGCTTTGGAGGGGAACTGTAGAGTTCTTGATGTGACTATTGGAACTGATCTCACAGCTACTTCTGCAGTCTCTACAACATTAGTAAAAAAACTTACTAGAGTTTGTGGTTTACAGCGTTTAAACAATCAATACTTAATGTTTTGTAGCATATTGGTTACTGTAATGAAAATGATTTTGGACAAAATCACAAGTAACGTGATAATAATTGTCGTTTTAAGGGGCCTAACAACTAGGTTATCAGCCCCTAATGAAATAAAATGAGAACAAAAATGAAAAGTACCTACTACAACTTAGTAAGTTACTCACTTACATACTAGAGGTGGTGTTGTTGATTCATTTAGGGGCTTTGCGACTTCATGGTCATGTAGTTCCGTGTACTTGGGTGTGTTACATACTAGAAGAAGAGTTGTTGATTCTTTAGGGGCTTTGCGACATCGTGATCATATAGCCCTGTGTACTTGGTTGTGTTACATGCTACAAGAATTGTTGATTCTTTAGTGGCTTTGCGACATTGTGGTCATGTAGCCCTGTGTACTTGGTTGTGTTACATGCTAGAAGAAGAGTTGTTGATTCATTAGGAGCTTTGCGACATTGCGGTCGTGTAGCCCTGTGTACTTGGTTGTGTTACATACTAGGGTCATGTAGCCCTGTGTACTTGGTTGTGTTACATAGGCCTACTAGGTTCATGCAGCCCTGTGGCCTTGAGTTAGGTACCATCCTGGCATTTGCATGGGTTAGAAGTAGGGAAACCATGGAAAACCACTTCCAGGATGGCTAAGGTAGGAATCGAACCTGCCTCTTCTCAGTTTTGTCTCACCAAGCAATAGAAAGAAATGGACAAAGCAGGAATAAGGGAAATAAAAGACAGGGAAAAGAAATGTTCTTGATCCTCGAAGAATGAGAATTGAGGGACTTGGAAAGAAGTAGAGCCAGGAAAGGCAGATACAAGAAGGACAAAGGAGAATGCCCGCCCCAAAGGCAATGCTGAAAGAGGAAAATGAATCCAGCTCAGGGATTCCTCGTTGTCACCACCTCCCGAGCTCACCAGTTGTAAGCCCTTCGAGTTGTAGCACCACACATGGTGGGGTTACAAATACCTTCTCTCCTTCAGGGCCTTGGGCAGAAGACAGGAGATACAAGAAAAGGAGAAAAAGAAACTTGACCCCTCAGGGAATGACAGTATCATTATTGAGAGGGGATGTTTCACCCATTCCACAACACAGTCTTCGTTGAATTTTTCATTGGTGCGGTGTCAAACAAACTTGATTTTTATCATTAGGGGTCTGTTTTGAGGATTCATCTGGGAAGCAAATTTTATTCCAATCTTCCTCTGGCCAATTTTTGTGATTCTTAGCCTACTGGTCATAGCAATTCTCAGCATCTTTTTTCCCCCCTTTTTTTTCTTTCTTTCTTTTAAAGGGCGGTGACACTTCATATCCAAATGCCGCCCTAAAGATGGAAATAAGGTAGCGAGCAAGCTTACCTAATTATCGTATTACCAGCCATACAAAAATTTGTCAGTCTCTCTCGACGTACCTGTTAGTTTGTAAACGTATCAAACTAATTAGTGAAATTACACTAACCAACATGTTATTTTCCGTAACTATATACCCAATTGCAATACCAAACGTCTGAATCAAGTAATTCCTACCTGCAACAGCACTTTGACTTTCCACTGAAGTTGTTGAAGTACAAAACTGTTTTAATCCTTTTCTGCATCCCTTCAATCCATTTGGGAAACGAAAGAGTAATCTAAGCGGCATATTGATATCTAGCATAATAATATTAAGTTATAAGAAGATATTTTCTGAAGAAGACACTCGGTCTTTACAGGTTAGGAGCCATATTTGCAAATATAATATGGTTCGAAGAAACGCCACTCGAATTTACATAACTTGTTTTTGTTCTCGTCTGTAAACAAACCAAAGAAGGCCAAGTAAGCAGTGCCACTAACGTCTGAAATGCAATGCCGCTAGACTGATCAACTACACTCTCCGAATTAAAATAACCACGACACTTATCAGTATGTCACTCAGTATTGTGGTAATACATTTACATAATTTCGTCATTTTTACTCAAAGTATACGTTTTCATAAACAAATAACAAACCAATTTACATGGTAACAAAAGTACAAGTTTGGTTTACTTGCAACTACTGTCCCCCACTCTTGTCTTATAACACTTGTGATTGGTGAATACATGCCGCCTTTATTTTGGTTTCGCCATGTTTTCAGTTGTCCCATGTGTTTGATGACTTTTGGTTTAACGCTAATTCTTCTCAATGTTTACGGAAAAGGCAATGCAGCTCATAAAAGAGCTTGACAGAGCAACTGACTCACTGCCAGCCTTTAATGTAAGAACAATTTTAAGAATATTCTACAGCATTTACATAATGTCATCAGATTTTTTAACTTGATTTTGAAGTTCTCATTGTTTTGATTCTTCCCCAGGATGACATAGTACGACAAGTCTTGGAAGAAATGAAAGTTTTATATGACCAGAATTATCAGGATGTGTAAGTATTATTTTTAGCATTAATTACACTTACAAAGGAGGTCGTGGTCTTAAATTAGGCATGGAATAGAAGTGGAGGTACACAGACAAACTTCTAGAATGACTGCAGGGGATTCAAACCCACATCTCAGTTGCCCTTACGAGGCTGAATGCTTAACATTTCAACCCTCTGAACAGAATTTAAATCTTGGCAGGGGCAAGACGGACGTTACAATTCATATCCCTAGTTCTGGAGGATACCAAATCCTGGCTTCTACACTTCTACTTGGATAATCATTGTTAATATATCACTTTCATACCTTTCTGGGTGGCATTAGCAATTGAATTTACTGTCAATCACATAAATTCTGAGTCGGATGTCATCGTGGCTTTTACAATACCTTGTTCCAGTAACATGTGAGTGACACATCACTTGTACGATAACATTTTCTTAGGTATTGAAATTAGCCAAATACCTTTCCTAATGATGAAAAATAAATCAGGAAATTATGTAGTACGGTAATAGATGTTTGCAGTCCATAACCTACCCACCATCCCATATTTAGATCACGACTTCGGCTATATAGTAAAAGATAAGATCTGGCCCAGTTCTCGTCAATAATAGTATTATTCATCAGTTTATATTGCAGATTTAAATCACCAAAGAAATAGCATATATGCTTTTAGCATATGGCTCTCGTGTAGTATCTGTTGCCTGTTTCAAAAGTGCGTTATTTTTCTTAGTAGCGCTCTGAAAAAGGTTTTTACTTACTGTGCCACATTATTAAAGCCAACTGCCATTAACAAACCATGCAAATAACTACAGCAGAAGTAACACAGGCGATACATCAAACGAAAAACAAAAAGGCCTCAGGCCGAGATCAAATTCACATGGAACACCTAAAACAATCACAAGAGACCTTGGTACCAATTTGGACAAAATTATTCAATGAATGCCTAAAGTCTGGAACGATCCCGGACTGTTGGAGAATATCATCCATCAGGACTCTATACAAAGGGAAAGGAGATACGAACGACCCTAGCTCATACAGGGGAATCGCACTGGAAAATAATATCTTTAAGATATATACAAAAATCCTAGCGTCAAAACTGGAAACATTAGCAAATATTCCTGAATGCCAGTTTGGTTTCATACGAGGTAGAAACACAACACAAGCAGTCAGATACCTCCTGGAAGAAATAGAAGAAGCTTTGAGACATCCGAATGGAAAATACTACGCTGTCTTTATTGATTATACGAAGGCGTTCGACCTCCTAAACAGGGAAATACTGGTGACAAAGTTGAAAGACATGATTGGGACAACACATCCTCTTGTCAGAGCAATTGAAAACATTTTAAAAGTCAATTTTGTACAGATTGAGGATACAGTCGACGTATCAGACACGTTCGAACAAACAAAAGGAGTCCTACAGGGAGATCCAATGAGCCCCTTGTTCAACATCGCCACAGCAGATATTACAGACATCCTTCAGCGCACATCGAATACGAAACTTATCGTATACGCGGATGACATGGTGTTGGGATCACCAAATAGAAATGACCTGCAACGAGCCCTAATAGAGCTGGAGAAATGGGTACTGGAAAACCGCCTCACCATTAATTTGGAGAAGACAGTCCAAATGACATATCGGAAAGGAGGAAAAATTGCAGGTAGTGACTTCCTTACTCTTAATGGAGAACATCTGAAAATTGTCAATCAATTTAGGTATCTTGGAATTACCTTGCAAACTACTACAAAGTCGTTTAGATGCCATATTCAGGAGAGAACTGCAGCTGCCACAAGAGCAATCTCAGCCATAAAGAACCTTCCAGCTCTGTCCCTAGTTACAGCAATGAGACTTTTTAACGCCGCCATATCCCCTATAGTAACGTACGGATTAGAACTGATCTGGGAAAGTCTAAAACTTAGTGACTTTGAAAAAATAGAACGGGTCAAAGCCCGCTTCCTCAAAAATGCACTGAGAGTGGGAAAAGCAGCACCAACAAGAATGGTCTATAGACTAACAAAGGAGACCTACTACGCAGAAGACCTAAGGACCCAACTGCTTCTACCAGCTACAGAACATTACTCGAAACATCTGGAGAGGAGGAAAGCCAAAAGCGAAGATATAGATCCGGACTTCTACGCTACAAGCGCCATGGTGGACAGGAACTGGATGAAGGAAAACCAGGAACTGAGACATGTCGTGACGAGACACGCCATCCACGGTTTTCATCACAGAGTGTGTGCAACAAAATCGTACCATAACCCAAGCGAAAGCTGTGTAACAAGAAATGTGACAGGTACCACCTATCAAAGTGCTCCAAAAGAACATTATCATTGACTGAGTACAGTAAGATGTAAATTCTCTCCTTTCGGCTGCAATAAATTCTTATTAACAAACATCACGTTCACACTTTCAAAAAAATAAGGAAATTGTCAACATTAACTTTCAAGTCGCCATGTTTACTGCCAACTTACTGATTGTACTGCTAGGCAAAACCGTTGGCCTGGATAAAGATTATTGATGCATGACTACCCCCACAGTGCATGACAAAAAACCAGGCGTGTTTATATTAGCCGGGCCGCGCTACCTACCCTTGATTGGTCTAGGCGAAAACCATTGGTCTGGAAACAATAATTTTGGCACTCTGAAAAAATTCAGTAACACCCTCTAGCGATAAAATATTCATCTCCTGTATATTAGTAACATTGGCTATTTCTATAGAAAAATTTTCGGGTTTCAATGGCGGCGGGCAACGGATACTAAACCAGTTCCTAACATATTTGGAGAAAACTCTTGGCAACCTGGCAGTTGTAATGTTTCTTGTTTTGTTTTTTAATTTGTTTAGATGGTTAATAGTGTTGAATTTTCAGTAACACTGGAGAAGATCATATCCTGGAGACAAAAAATCTTTATCTACTAAAATTAGCCAAGATACCTTTGGTAAAGATGAAAAAAATCTGGGAATGATGTGGACTCGGATTTACAAAAGATGGTTGGTGAAAGCTGTCATCCGTTTGAAGGGTGAGGTGAGGAGTGGAGGCGAGAGGGGTAACGGTCTCCATAGCAACAGCGAGCAATTTTGCAATGTATGCCGACACAGCAGTAAGCACATGGTTTGACTCGGTGTGTCTTCACTCGTCACGGTCATTAGACCGCCAGGCAGGGGGGCTAACTTCCCCAGTATTTGTGTCTTCCTGCAAGCCTCTTGGAATGTCACGAGTCATGATCTGCCTCAGTGGCAACGCAGCATTTCCCCACGTGCTAGCTTTGACAGCTGTCAGCGACCATTATTGGCAATTCAGAGTATAGTAATAGATGTTTACTCCTCCACTGTCTATAACCCACCAGCCATCCCATTTTGGTAGAACTTGCCTTAACCAAATGCTTGGGAAAAAAATTCTTGAACTACTGAAATTAGCCAAAATACCGTTAGTAATGGTCGGGAAAAAATCTGGAGATGATGTAGTAATAGATATTTACTCCCCCGATGTCTATAACCCACCCACCGTCCCAAATTTGATTATGACTTATATAGATGAAAGTCTAGCTGAGTCCGCCATTATACGCCTGATTTAGTAACAAGTAGCCTACAGTATTGCCAACCCCACACATTCGGTACTATTTCATATCCGATATCATAAAACAAAAAAAGCGCCATTCTAGCCCTATATTTTCATCCAGACCAATGGCTTTTGCCTCGACTAATAATTTTTAGTACTAAGATATGGAATCAACATTTAATGGGACCACCTAAAGAAAAAAGATCTAAAAACCTGCGAAAATGTTAAAGCCACTTTCTTTAAAACATCAATGAGGGTTTCAAAATTTACCTCTTCCAGGCTTGTCTACCTAGGTATATACTCGCAAGAGAGCCTTTTCTCATAGAAGATCTATGACTTAAGTTTACTCTACCAGCAACAGATGCATCTGGAGGATACCAATAATAATCATCGTCATCATCATCATCATCCTCCCCTTCCCCCTAGTTTGGAGATGTTTTTATATATTTCTGCATTTGGCTTTGGAAAATTAACTCCATTTTTGATTCTCGGTCCAAAGATTTTTTCATTATTTTATGTTCCTTACTTCCAATTGTCCTTTTAGTGTTTTGTGTTGAAGTGCTTTATGATATGCATGACAGATTAATAATAGCCTATTTGTGTTCCATTGACAGGAGCTCTAGTTCAAACGAGAACATGAACTACTCTGGAGTCCAGCTTAGACACGCTGCACTTGAGAGGAACAAGAGATGTCTCCTGGCGTACCTGTGAGTAGTTCCTTCACTTATACACAGTGTAGGGTGATGACATGTTCCATATCCCTTCTTTCAGTATATTCGTCCTGTTGTTCCGATGAAACTTAAACAGTCTAATAGCTGCTGCAGGCACACCCACATCAATCGCATTAGGGTATTGTTGTTGACGCTTTCGTCCACACACAATTGCATCCGTATTGACATCTCTACACTAGAAAAAGCTGGAATAATAAGCATGTTTGTCAAAATCAATATATTTGAAGAAAAGGCAGCCAGATCAGCTGGAATGAAGAGGCTTTGGGAGTGGAGGAAGATGATGACAGCTAAATTCCCTAGATGACTTAAATGTATTTGGTTTGATTTAAGTGCTTCAATGTGGGCGTAAACTATGTAAATAAATAAATAATATATATACGACTAAAATTCCCAATAAGTTATTAACCTCTCAGGCCGGTTCTACGTACGCGAGTATGCGCGGTTGTAGTCACTGCACTGGTGGTTTGCCGTACAGTATATGCAACGCACAGTGCTATCTGTTGGGCTCATATGTGAACTGCTTATGCTAATGTATTTTAGAAGCCTTGGCCTTGCAAACCGCGTAATCTTACAACAAATAGTTCATAGGTTTCCCGTTTTCTTTGGGGGGGAGAAAACATATGAGAATCATCTTGCCTTCTATTGAGGCAAAATAGTAACAGACGACACGTTGTCACTCGCCATGTTCCCTGCTGCCATCTGTGGTAAGAATTTTAACCTCTTGTAAATGATACGCGTGGATGGAGAACATTACCAGGGGACGTCCCTAACAGTTCCGTGAAAAATGGCAGGGCCTTCACGACATCTTACGGGGTCTGAAATAGAAAATGCTCTGTTAGGTGAGGAACACAGTAGTGTAAGTAGATTTGCTAGTGATTCCGGTAGTGTAGAAAGTGACGTTGATTATGCTCAAGAAAAATTGTTGCCTCTAGAAGAGGAAGATGAAGAATTAGGACATGTCAATGTGCCATCAACTGATGGTGACATTCCGTGGGAGTGGCGCACGTTGCATGCAGCTAACATAGTGCGGAAAATTCCTTTCACTGGGCAACCGGGCCCATAGAATGATTTCGATAGCGTTTTAGATGCGTTTTTACTATTGTTTGTGTAGATAAAACTCTCTGTAATGTACCGATACACAATAAACGGACTATTTATGAGATGTATACGTAGGTATATTGTGCATAACACACAGTGAAATGGATACCCTCAACATCCGCAATATGAAACGAACCGGCTTCCAATTCATCCGCTATTAATAGCCCAGGGTCGTTCAAGACACCATTGGTAAGTCATCCTGAAAATATTGTGTTATTAGCTTGTATAATTTTTGAGATATGCAACATTATTTGAAGTTCTCCAAAACTCACTCGCCAAGCCAATTTAAATACCGCCTGGAGTGCAGACGCTAGGGCAGGTTAATAAAATACTTTATTGTACCTGAATACCCCAGTGTGTTATATTTCCTCGTCTTGCTGCTTTGCTCACTGCATCATTGCCGCGCTCAGAAAAAAATATTTATAACTATTCTAACAAACTTAGAGACTGCCTTTCATATTAAATCGTTCAAATTTTGTCCACAGATGCACTTATCATAGTCACAGTAGGCATAATTGGTCTGCAAGCTTAGTGTTGGCAGTCTAACAAGAATGTTCCAGGATATCGAGATGTGATGTTCGCTTTTTATATTGTTTCTTAAAATCAAACTCTATTATAATGTTTAAAACGTCAGATCTAACAAATAAATATCCCCGGGAATAGTGAGTAAAACATAAATCTGTTTTGTGGCGGTTTCCGCACTTACTAACCTAAATAACTGTTGCTTCACCCAAAATGGCCACCTCTTTAGATGGAGGTCGGCAAAACTTATCCAACTTACTGAATGAAAATAATGAAAATCATCAAGCCTCAAGTAACCAAATGAATCAACTGAATAACGAACCCACTGTACTCTCCAGTACCGATGAGCCAAGTAACCTAATGACAACCTCTACTACAAATCTACCTCAAATCCCTAACAAATCAAGGTTAAGTTACTCAGCTGCAGCACAATCCTACCCAACCAAAGACCAAGCTATTGTTATTGAATCCTGTGATGGTATTAGTATTACAGATTATGTACTAGCAATTGGAAAACTGACTAACCTTAACAATATTTGATTCGTCTCATGGATATCTAACGGAGGAATCTGTATTTTTCTTGCCAGTAAGAAGTGTGTTGAAGAATTCATTTCAAAACACCCCAAGATTCTTATAAATAGTATGTCTTTAGAAATAAGACCACTCCTAACCCAAAACAAACGAGTCATTCTATCGAATGTTTGCCCTGTGATCCCTAACATCGTCATTGAGGAAGAGTTTCTTAAGCTTGGCATTAAACTAATGTCTAAGATATCTCCCATTAAGGGGCAGATGACCTCGTAGTTCCGCCCCTTAAAACAACAATAACATATATCTCGCATTAGAGCAGGGCTGTCAATCCCCGGATTTTCTCACATACTCTGTTTTCGGAGGCTGATTTATATCCCAAACGAAAACTTTCCTAAACCTTCTGAATCACTCCAAGTTGAACATGAAAGTACAAATTACTGGATTTATTTATCCACTCCCACACTTGCTTTCATTGTAAAGCGGCGGGACACCTAGCTAGACATTGTCCTGATACTGAAGCAGAAATAAACGATAACCACTCACTTAATCAAAACAACCACCCACGTAACAAGCTCACTCGCTCGGCATTAAAAAAGATACCCAAAAGATGGAAACAAATTGTCAAAAAATGTTGCCAGTATATCCTCACAAGTTACCCTTCAGCCAGCTGCCACCTCTACAACCCTTCAGTGTTCCTTAGATCATAAGCTTCATTCTCCATCCTCAATTGAACTGGCATCTCCCCAAACATCGTCAGCAGTGCCTCATACTGGATCAAAGAGGCCAATATTGCTCTCCGGCTGTGAAACCACTGATCCCAAAGACCTTGACAGTAAAAAACTTACCCTACTGACTCAGCCTCATACGTCTGAACATATTGGGAACCACACATCAAAACAAACTTCTAAAAAAACAAAGACAGATGAAATAGCTACAATTAGTAATATGCTGAAACCAGTTAAACAGGTTTTGGAAGCTGATCCTCAGTCTTTTCCCCTTAGTTTCTCAAAGCTCCGATCATTTTTTGAAAACAGCGTTGGAGTTAGTGACATAACAACAATTGCTTCTAATTACACTCAAGACCCAGAGGGTTTAGCTCTAGCTCTTCAGAAGCTGTACCCTCACTACACAGAAAAATCCATAAAGAACAGAAGTACCCGAATAGTGAAGAAACTACTTAAGGCCATCAGTCAAGACCGAGATGGAATAAAAAGTTCAATTCCCGATTACTCCAGTGATGACTCAACTACTATTGTATAGACTAATGATGAAAATAACTCTTCTGCAGCTGTCTGTCATTCTTATGACATTCACCTTATTTCAATGGAACCTCAACAGTTTCCGATCCCAGTTCGAGTATTTACAGCTTCTATTTCATAAAGAGAGAGCCACACAATCACATGGTACAGTGATGACTTGACCAGGAAGTTGGTGGTCGACTATATACTGTATGAGAAAGAATTAAATAAGAACATCACGGACATCAAGGTTATACCGTCGGAGAACTTGGATAGCGACCATGGATTGCTGGTAATGAACCTGAGAGGGACTAAGGAGAAGAAAGGGACTGAGAACCTGGAAAGACGTATAAGGATATGGAAACTGAAAGAAGGAGATAGAAGGGTCGAGTACTTCAAAATGGTAAAGGAAGGAATTCCAACAGATGAAGACAGAGGCTTGGAAGAGGGATGGGCTAGATTTAAAAAGACACTAGTAGGTGCAGCAGAAGCAGTATGTGGGAGGACAAGTAGTAAGAAGAGGTGGAAGGAAACACCATGGTGGAATGAGAAGACAAAAGATATAGTAAGGGAAAAGGATAGAGCCTTTAGGAGGTGGTATCAAAATAGGACGGTAGAGACAAGGGAAGAGTACCAGGAAAGAAAGAAGGAGGCAAAGAGAGTAGTGGCTGAGGAGAGAAGAAAGTGGATGGAAGAGTGGACAAAGATGATGGAGGATAGTGAAGGTACAAAAAAGGTCCTGTATGGGATGGTAAAAAATAAGAGGCGGAAGGATCCTACGGATTATGTTAGAATGGCGAACAAAAGGGGACAAGAGATAGAAAA
Organism: Meconema thalassinum; assembly: GCA_946902985.2. Lineage (NCBI taxonomy): Eukaryota > Metazoa > Arthropoda > Insecta > Orthoptera > Tettigoniidae > Meconema > Meconema thalassinum. Next base: position 181,933,889 of record OX336399.1, on the reverse strand, counting down.
TAGAGAAGAACTGAAGAAAATGTGGAAAGAATATTTTGAAGAACTTCTGAACCCAAATGGAAACCACGGCGAGGAAGAAGAAATCGGGAAAGAGGAAGATAGACTACAAATAGGGAAAAAAGTGGAAGATGCAGTGAGGAAGATGAAAGGAGGGAAGGCACCGGGTGTGGATGAGTTGAGTGTGGAGATGGTGAGAGCAGCAGGAGAGGTGGGGATACAATGGTTGTACCGAGTGATGAAGACAGCATGGAAGGAAAGGAAGACCCCAGAGGACTGGAAAAAGGGAATAATTGTCCCGATCTTCAAGAAAGGTAGTAGAACAGAATGCAGAAACTATCGAGGAATAACACTGATGAGTCATTGTGCAAAGATGTTGGAGAAAGTTGTTGTTGTTGTTTCCTATGGTAGCCCGGATTCCAATCCATCAGCTTTCTTGCGTTCCAATAGAGTTGTGTGAGGTTTCCAGAAGTTCTAGCAGTCACATCAAGTTTGTTGCAATGTAGCAGGTGCCCCTTATCCATTTTACTTCCAGGTTCGTGACAAAGTGTGCATTCTTCAGATCTCAGGATGTTGATTCGTTTCAGATGAGCTGCAAGGCAGTCGTGGCCAGTGTTAAGTCTGAAGAAGGCTACAGCTTCTCTTCTTGGTGTTAATTTATATTGATCCCATTTAGCATCAATGTCTTTCCATAATTTGGTTTCTGCTGTTTTCTATGCCATTTCTTCATACCTGTTTTTGATAGTATTTTTCAAGATCCTTTTTGCTGACATAAAATCAGTCTGACTGACAGATTGTTGTAGTGTGGTACCTTTTTTTGCTAATCTGTCCCTTCTTACTATTACATCATACAGTGAATCTGCTCAAAGTGTAGACCAGAAGTTTCGGTGGAACTTTAAAAAGGCAGACTGGGAAAATTTCAGAAACAAACTTGAAACAAAAATGTCGGAAATTGATCTTGATACACCTCCTAACATCATCCTGAATAAATTTACTACAGCCATAAAAGACATAGCCAAACTGTGCATACCCAGAGGTGCCCAAGCAAAATATAAACCTTTCTGGTCAGATGAATTGAACAATCTTAAGTCCGCCAGAGACAAAGCAAGAAGAACAGCTGAACTTACTCAGGATCAAAATGATGTACGGAAATGGCGACAAGCAACAGCAAAATTAAAACAAGCAATAACAATATCAAGAAGAGAATCTTGGAACACATTTTTAACAACAGTTGACTATAGGACAGACAGCAATAAAGCTCACAAACTTATCAATTCTCTAAACAACAAACACGTAGTCACTCCTTTGAATCCTATTATGATAAATGATAACGAAATTACAGACTGTCATAAAATAGCAAACCACTTCTGTAAACATTTCACTTCAATTAGACTACCAAAACAGAAAAAGAATGAAGACAAGACTCTCAAAAAAAATAGTCAAAAAATTCATGAATAATAATGCAGATGATATCTTTAAAAATACATTTTCAATGGAAGAGTTAATGTTAGCAATAAAGAACACACAAGTCAGAAAACAACCAGGACCAGATGAGATATTCCCAGAATTCATAAAAAAATCCAGGTCCATCTGCTCTAAACATACTGCTACACATATTCAACAAATTTTGGACATCAAATGATAACCTACCTAAAGACTGGACTAAAGCAACCATCATTCCAATCTTAAAACCAGGCAAGCCAAAAAACCAAGTCCCCTCGTACCGACCTATAGCACTTACCTCCATTCTGGTAAAAATTCTAGAAAGGATGATTACAAATAGACTCAATTGGTACTTGGAAACAAAATCTCTTCTATCAGAACAAGCAGGGTTTAGACAAAACAGGTCCTCCTCCCACCAAATAATGAGATTTACACAAGCTGTTAAAGAAGCCTTTAACAAAAGGGAAAGTGTTCTTGCAGTTTTCATCGATTTTAAAGGAGCCTATGATACTGTATGGCGAAACATGCTGCTAAAGAAACTTATCAACTTCAAAGTAAATGGATGTATGTTAAACTGGTTTTCAAGATTCCTTTCACAAAGAATGATCAATGTTCGTTACAACAACAAAACTTCAGGTTGCAAGCAATCAAAACTAGGCCTCCCACAAGGAGCTGTATCAAGCACAACTTTATTCAATGTGTACATCAACGATCTTCCAAAAACAATAAAGAAAGTAGGTAATGTGAATATCAGCATGTTTGCAGACGATGTTATCATTTGGACCACAGCACATAACAGCCCAAATCAGCAAATGCTTCTTGAACACAGAATGAACCAGGCACTTATAAAACTCAAAAACTGGACTGAAAACAATAATATGGAAATCAATACTTCCAAAACAGTATACCAGTTTTTCTCCCTGACACACCACAATCCAACTTTTAGTCTCAAATTTAGTAATCGAGACCTTATAAAAAGTGAAGTACAAAGTACCTAGGTATCATCATGGACAAGAAGCTGAACTGGACCAAACACATAAAACGTGTGGAGGATAAGGTAAGCAATGGATGAAATTACTGAAGAGACTAGCAGGAGCTACTTGGGGGAGCACTCAAGACACACTCAACAAAACCTACAATACTTACATCAAACCTATCATAAAATATGGCTGTGAAGTACTCTCTACAGCACCCCAGTCAAACATTGATTGCCTCAAGAGATGTCAGAATAATGCCCTACGAATCATAACAGGTGCAATAAAAACCACACCTATAACCGCCTTGCAATTATGTACCCACAACTTACCAATAGAAGAAGAGATGAAACAACAAACAGCCAATGCATATCTCAGTATACAAAGACTACCTCAAATGACATGGATCAAAAAACCAGTTTCTAGCCCCAATCTTAAAACACAAAAAGATCCCTTAAGTCTCGCCAAAGAATACACCAATAAGAGCAATCTGCAAATAAAACTTGAACCACTCTGTATGCCAGTCAACCCCATTGAATATATACAAGTGACTACAGATCTTACTTTGTTAGAAGAGGTCTGCAAGAAAGACTCTTCACCACAAGATCTAAAACAACTTCAAACCCGGCCGAGGCCGTCGGATTTTTTAGAGCGTTAAAAATCCCTCAGTATGCCTTCCTTCGAAGGGGAAGTAAAGCCGGCGGTCCCATGTCATAGATTTATGGCATGTTAAAGAACCTTCCACTAATTGCACCTGTGTGAAGCTAAATTGGATAGGTTAAAAATGTAAACAACGCTCTTAGGTTTCTACGTTCGTTGCCAAGAGCCGACTGTGGTGGCGTCTAGTAGCTAAGTTCTGAATTTGGCCTAGTAGTCGTTGACGGTGGCGCTTGGCGGCAAAAGTAGGAACTATTTGAAAAATTCTAAGTTGCAGTACTTAAATTAAAAAAACAGATAACACACACTAATACAGTCATCACAATTAACACCGGTTATCAGACAGATTCTACACACACCCAAAAGTACACGGGGCTACATGACCGCATTGTCGCAGCCCCTAAACTTAAGAACCAACCAACCATCTAAAACAACTGGCCCTCTGTACAATAGAAGAAAGATATCCATCTAATCAATGGTTAAAAATATTTACAGATGGCTCACAAGACAAAGAAAATAGAACTGGGGCAGGAATACATTCATCTCTCTTCTCACTCTACTTCCCAGTAGGCCAAAACAAACTTTGATGCTGAGATAAGAGCAATTTCACATGGACTCCATCAGTTATTAGGCAGAAACATTGATTATCAAAAATGCGTTATCATTACAGATTCAAAAGCAGCCATCCAAGCCATCTCGTCAAATTATAAGCCCCAAAATAAAGAACTGAAAGAAATGTTTGAGACAGTTTTGGAAAGGAGAATTAGGACAAGGATAGAAGGAGGGATGAGGGAAGAACAACATGGCTTCAGAGCAGGAAGGTCCACAGTGGATTTGATTTTTGCTGTAAGGCAGTTACAAGAACAGCACTATGAGTATGGAACAGATCTACTGATGGCCTTCCTGGATATTGAGAAAGCATATGACAGTGTATGCAGAAACAAAGTATGGAAGTCCCAGGAGGATAGAGTAGAAAAATGGACTATAAGGAGGATAAAGGAGATGTACAAGGGAAGCGTGAGCTGTGTGAAAGTGGGAGGAGAGAGATCGGATTGGTTGGAACAGAGAAACGGCCTGAAACAAGGAAGTGCACTGTCACCGTTACTTTTCATTGTGGTGATGGATGACATAATGACCCGAGTGGCACGAGTAATTGGAGAAGGAAAGATGAAAGCAATGGTGTTTGCAGATGATTTGATGATTTGGGGAAACGAGGAGGAGGTACAGGAACAGTTGGACGTGTGGGAAGAAATAATACGAGGATATGGGATGAAATTTAGCATAAATAAGAGTGAGATGGTGATCACAACAAGGAAGAAGGAAAGAACCACAACGGGAATAATAATTGGTGCGGAACAGCTGAAGAAAGTGGAGAGTTTCAAGTATCTGGGAAGCCTGATACAAGATAATGGAAGAAACTATAGAGAAATAAAAGAGCGGGGGAGACAGGCAGAAGCATTCCAGAGGATTGTGAGAAGCATGTTATGGAGCAAGGATGTCCCTCAGAACAGCAAAATGATCATATATCGGACGTACTATGTCCCTATCCTGACGTATGCCTCGGAGACCTGGGTTATGAAAGGAAGGGAGAAGAGCAAAATACTGGCCAGTGAGATGAGGTTCTTGAGAAGCAGTATTGGAGCTACAAAGATGGACAGAATAAGAAATGAAAGGACCAGAGAATTAATGAAGGAGGAACCATTACAGGATGGTATAGAGAAATCTAGACTTAGATGGTATGGACATGTAAAACGAATGGATGAGAAGGGGATACCCAGGAGGATATACGAGACGAAGTGGGAAGGAAAGAGATCGAGAGGAAGACCGAGAGACAAGTGGCTGAAGGGGGTGGAAAAAAGCGTGAAGAAGAGAGGAGAAGACTGGACAAGGGTGGAGGCTGAGAGACGGTGGGAAGAAGATGTTGGAGAGGCTTGTGTTCCAAACAGACCCGGCCAGTGGCTGGAAACTGTGCAAGATGATGATGATGATGATGATGATGATGATGACTTCGTAAACACCAGTCTTCAGTTGTGTGTCTTCAAGAAACAAATTTCCGGGACAACCTTGTTACCAGTTTAAGACAGTTCAGTGTATATCATAAAAACAGAGTTAATGCCAACCATGCAAGTGGAGGCATTGCTACCTATGTTAAAAGTAATCTAAATCACCAAGAAGTTCCTTTAGATACTGATTTAGAAGCAGTTGCACTCCTATTGCCTTTACCACAACCTGTGTGTGTGTGTAATATCTATCTTCCTACCAGCAGTACATACTATATTGATGACTTGAAACATCTTATACATCAATTCCAAAAACATTTTATCTTGTGGGTGATTTTAATAGCCACAACAGTTTATGGGGTAGTAGAAATACTGATGCAAGAGGAAAGAAAATAGAGAAGCTACTGGAAGAATTCGATCTCGTTCTTTTAAACTCAACTGCTCCAACCCGTTTTGATGCAGCCCATGGATTAGTAACATAGATTTAACTATTTGCACGCCAGACCTAGCTGGATGTTTCAACTGGTCCGTTTATTCCTCATTATCATTAATGATTGTGAAAATTCTTCAGACAACGCCTCAAACCCCCATTACTCTCAGTGGAATGTAAATAAGGCAGATTGGGAAAAATTAAAAGCAACTGTAAATAATCATTTAAATGTCTTAACCCCAACAAATAATTTTCTTCTAAACACATCAATGATATTGTCCAAGACTTCACTGAAGTAACAATTTTGTCAGATTTATGGAATGGAAGTTATATGGTTCTGGCTAAAAGTGACCTCAAAGTCATTGAGCAGGTAAAGTCACTTTGGTTGGTTGGTTGGTTCTTAAGTTTAGGGGCTGCGACAACGCGGTCATGTAGCCCCGTGTACTTTGGGTGTGTGTAGAATCTGTCTGATAACCGGTGTTAATTGTGATGACTGTATTAGTGTGTGTATCTGTTTTTTAATTTTAAGTACTGCAACTTATAATTTTTCAAATAGTTCCTACTTTTGCCGCCAAGCGCCACCGTCAACGACTACTAGGTCTAATTCAGAACTTAGCTACTAGACGCCACCGCAGTCAGCGCTTGGCAACGAACGTAGAAACCTAAGAGCGTTGTTTACATTCTTAACCTATCCAATTTAGCTTCACACAGGTGCAATTAGTGGAAGGATCTTTAACATGCCATAAATCTATGACATGGGACCGCCGGCTTTACTTCCCCTCCGAAGGAAGGCATACTGAGGGATTTTTAACGCTCTTAAAAAATCCGACGGCTTCGGCCGGGTTTGAACCCGCTATCTTGGGCATAGAAGCTCAGCATGCTACCAACTACGCATCTAAACACACTCCATCTAGGCTCTCGTACGAATTAGCTTGAGAACCTTTCTTTATAGAACAATTGAGGTTGGGAATGTTGTTCCCACCAACAGCGGTAGCTTCGCTCGCTGACGCGCAGCGCTATGCCATGGGGCCAAGCTCTCTGCGGACTGGGTAGACGTGGGTTCGAGCCCCACCGTCAGCTGTCCTTAAAATGGTTTTCCGTGGTTTCCCATTTTCAACTCCAGGCAAATGCTGGGACGGTACCTTCTGACAGGCCACGGCTGCTTCCTTCCACATCCTTGCCCAGTTTCATTCACCGTCATTCGTTTCACCTCTCATGAGGTTCGTGTCAGGAAGGGCATCTGGCCACAAAGACTTTCATCGCATCTCATTCCCGCAGAAAATCGGGAATAATAAGGGATAGGGCCTAAACATACAATGTTGCCCATCGACCAAACCCTACCAAGACCTGTTGTTGGAACTTCAATCTAAGAAGAGGAAAATATGGGAAGACTTTTATGGGACCGAAGCAATGTTCAACCTGAATGGATGTGGGCGGGATACGACCTGCGCCATACAGTGACACGCTTTACTGTTCACGGGATCCACTTTCGAGTGTGTGTGTGAAAAAAGCTTTACATACCCCAAGTGGAGTGTGTGAGTGTGAACTATGTGGTTGGCTGTGCTCAATACCACTTACTGTTATGTAAACAGAAACAGAAGTCCCTCACAGAATTTTGTTCGGAATAACAAGTCACGTTGTGCACTTATTAATTTTAGGGTGTTTTAACCTACTGTTGTATGGTATGTTAATTTATTTACTCTGACCATTGGCTGCAATAAAAGTTTATTGGGATAATGTGATACCATCTGAAATAGATTTTCATGTGATTCAATAATAATAATAATAATAATATGGATTTGAAAGTGGTCAATCCATTGCAGGAAAACTGGATTGAAGCTTATTCCTGGCTCAAAGCCCTTTGCCGATGTTATGGACTAATATCTAGAGGAATATTTCGAGCCACTGTCTCATGCATAAGCATAGTCAGTTGGATCGCCAACCTTCGGAGAGAGACGGCGTTCTAAGAAGAAATAATAATTCAATTACCATTCAATTGTTAATAACTTTAAGGCAATACTGAAAAACGCTTCTAAGCTTTCTATTCATCATCAAGCCATCAGAATCGAGTAGAAGAAACAATATTCTGTATAAATTTGCAAGAAACACACAAAAACTTAATTTTAGGTTAGTATAGATTATCATCATCATTAACTTGCACATACTTGTGGCCTGTTGCGGTCTCTTGCTAACATTTCTTCAGTCTTCCCAGGTTTCTCTGACCTCTTGGAGCATTCGTAAGAATCTGTCTAGGGACTCTGCTAGAACTCATCCTGTCCACGTTTTCTATCCATTTTTCCCAATGCTGTTCAACTGGGTTGATTTTTAGTTCTTTCAGGATGTCTTCATTCCTCCGATGATCAAGTAAGGAGTAACCAGAAGTCTCATGAATCTCATTTCTAGGGGCAGATGACCTCGTAGTTCTTCCCACTGAAACCTCAATAACTAATCTAATTTCTGCTGCTGTTAGTCTTTTTTCATCTGCCTTCCTGATGGTCCAGGCCTCACTTCCATATGCAAGAATTGGTCTAGCAAGAGTTTGATATACCTTCAGCCTAGTGTGTCGTACCTGAGAAGGCTTGAAAACTTTGTTGATTACTCCTGTAATTTTAATAAATTTTGTATAGATTATGATATACAAATTTAGCTTCCTTCAGTGCTTATAGATACTTGTGAGTTATGTTTTATTTTTCCAGATATAACCGCATCAAGAAGATAAGACAAATGAGATGGGAGTTTGGCAGTATTTTGCCTCCAGAAATAAAGTACAACCTTTGTGAGCCTGAGGTTTGTAGCTTTTTTTTTCCCCCAACACCAGGTGTCTTTCTTAATCCAGATATACTTTTTTTTTATGTCAGTAACTTCTTCCCTGATAACTATAGATTATTTATACACGCTATTCAGGTTCTTGCTTTACATTGTTCATGCCTATCACGCCATCTGTTCCCATAACGAATGACAATATTAGATAATGAACAAATGGTTCTCTACACCAATCAAAACATTTCTTTACGCAAACCATGCATTTCCTTCCATCACCAGATGCAGATATTATTATTATTAACCCGTTAAGTGGGGAGCGAATTCTTCCACATGACCACTACGGTGGGGAGATGTTTTCATTTTTTTAATGTTTAAATAATTGGATTTACGCAGCTCGACATGTATCTGTTTAGTATTGCATGTATATTGTGACAATAAGACACATTAATTTCAATACTGCAACGAATATTTACGAAATAGAATGATTTTTAAGCGAATCATATCTTGGTGCAACAAAGGCATAAGTCTCATATTACTATTTTTTTCTCTGATGAGCATTGTAATCGTTACTTTCCGAAACTTGTACGTTAGCAATAAGTATTTACATATCCAATAAGATAGCATTTTTTCGAGTGACCTCCTGAGAGGCCTGGTGCAGGTCTTTCTAGTCGACGCCCGTGGGCAACCTACGCGTCGGGATGGGCAAGGATGTGGTAGGAAGAGGCCGTGGCCAGTCAGTAGGTACTGTCCCAGCATTTGCCTGGTGTTGAAAATGGGAAAACCACGGCAAACCATTTCAAGGACGGCCGATGGAGGGGCTCGAACCCACGCGTATATCGAGTCAGGAGATAGCTGGGCCCTACGACCTAACGCTACGCTTTAGCGAGCACAGCCACTGCTGTCGATAATAAAAGATAGGTGTAGTCCCACAAGCGCTATAAATATATTTCACACTATAATTACACTATTGAAGAATACGATAATGACCTGATAACAATGTACTCACCTAATATGTACTTTCTTCTCTTGTTGTGAATATGCAACTGCCGAGCCACTAATTATTCCATTCAGAGGTTTTCTCTATATAGTATTTACACACACACACGAATTTACACAACAATGATAATCACTATTTACAATACATGAGGAATGGACACCTGTCAGTTCAATTTTTTGCGGTGTGATACATTCCAAAGCAAGGAGCTGGGCACAGTGCTACTTCGCACATTTTGCAGCAGTGCTGTGTCTCCTTTCTTTTATTGTTTGCTTTGCAGACAATACATCTCTTGCTTGCAATGGGTTTCGTCTTTGAGGGAGGATTGAAATCCGGAAAATGCCTTCCCGAGAATCGGTCTGAAGGATCATTTGATAGTGATACCACTGATCTGACTGATCTGACTGGCTGGGCTTCAGTGGGGGTTGATTTACCATACTTGTCAAAAAGCTTCTGAATAATTTGCAAACGAAATTTTAAGTGAGTGAATTTTCCTCCATGATTCTGATAAATAACGAAGGAATTGAACATTGTTATGTCCAACAAGTGCCTGAAAATCTTTTGGTAGAACTTCTTTATTCGCTTTCTGGCTGTACTGTACGGAACAATGCACTGATCAGATAAGTCGACCCCACCCATTGAATCATTGTAATCTATACACATGACAGGCTTTTCTATTGTGTCCCCTTTTCTGTTTTTCACAGTGCGCATTTCGGCATCATGTATGCTACTTAGCATACACACATCCCTCTTGTCTCTCCACTTGAGAGCAATGAGTTTTTTACGATAAGCAAACACAATTTCACCCTTCTTTAGTTCTTTTGCCATAACATCTTTTGGGAGATTTTTTCTGTTAGATCTTACGGTGCCTACAGCATCTGTTTGTAGATCATTGAGCAGGTCAAACAGCTCCGGACTACTGTAGTAATTATCCACAGCTATTAGGTAGCCCTTATTCAGGAGATCTTCGGCCAGTGTAAAGACAACTTTGGAAGGCTTAGTGTACTCAGAAATATCAATTCCGCAAACTTCGTTTACGAGATTAGTTTCCTTCCCAGTATACCATAAGATGTTCCACACATACCCAGACTTAGCTTCACATAACTTATATGACTCCATACCAAAGCGTGACCTTTTATTTGGTATGTATACTTTCCATCCCAGTCTACCTTTCACCAATAAGAGGCTCTCATCTATAGATAAGCTATCGTCTGGAATATATGCAGTTCTGAATTTTGATACAAGGATGTCTAGAACTGGCTTCACTTTATACAATTTGGGGTGGACCTGCCTGTTATAAGCTTCATTGTCTGGAAAATGTAAAAATTTCAGCAAAAGGAAAAATCGCTTCTCAGACATAATTTCATAGAATACGGGATTAGCTAGCAGTTTATTTCGAGAGAAGTAATGGGCTAGTTTCGGCTTCTGAACAATACCCTGCAGTAATAAAATTCCTAAAAATAGTTTTATTTCATTCTTGTTAGTGGGTACCCAGTCTCTCTCACGACTCCTTCTTTTCACTTTCGCCATCAACTAATTCGAACTGATTGTTTGCTGTGCATACAGATTTGTTTGCTGTGCAATAAGCTCACAAAATCCGTCGTCTATAAAAAATCGAAAATTTCTTCCGGGTTCTTCTTATCTAAAAGTTCACCCTGTATTCCAGCATTGTAATTAGCTGGAAATCTTCCCCGCCTACAACCCCGTACGTCCCATTCACCGTGTACAGCAGGAGGATTACCATCATTCGCGATTTCAGTGTCACTGCTGTCACTAGAACTCGAACTCCGTACTGCGCCCGAAGAAACCCATCAGTACTTATATCCACAGCACTATAAAGGATTGCAGACATGTAAATTACCCAGCTCACAAACTTACCATGCCTACTAAGTAAAATTGGGAATTTCAGGAACATACAGGATAAATATTATTCGTAAAGAAAATAGTACTACTAGCCAAGGTACAAATTTCTACTATCATTTACATTTAGAGCAAATCGAGAAACTCCAATCTCGAGGGGTGATAAGGTCTAATCTATAGTGAGCGCCTGTATCTATACCTCGTAGTACTATTTTCGACGATGACGACAATGAAAACGGTATCAGCTTAGATAAAAGTTGACTGAGTCGCTAAAAAGCGCCAGCCGTTTATTATGCTAAAAACAAGTATAAAAACTGGCTTCCTCCCTGAATCTGGTGTCTCCCTGACACTCTAACAAACGTAACTCCAAAAATAAATTTTGCACGTGGCACTGATATAGTAAGGAAATGTGAAACGGCGTGATACTAAGTATTACCCTACTTTATACAGATCCGCTTCAACTCTGAACCGGAGTTCCATATCTAAACAAAAATTATTCATGGACTATGTGCATATATACATTCATTTATGGATCTCACAAATTTTACACTTTATAGTGTCGAAAAGATTAAATTGTCTTCCTTCAATAGTCTTTCATCTACTCAACTTTCTTAACAATCAAATACCAAACATACACCGCAACTATCGTGTTGAAAGTAATAAATACTCGTCTTAATCAATTGAACATAAGTGACAAACATTTAAGCTAAGCACTGTTCCTTTTTACCTTTATCTATTTATCATGAAATACTGAAATAATTTCTGAAATTCTTTACTATGTTAATAATATTCTGATAAACGTGAATACTAGAAGTGCACGGCATTAACCTTCGTTCTCACACTCCTCTTCCATAATTATACAACAATTACCTTCTCTCTTAAACACCCTGTACAGAATCTTCCTTTAATACACTCACATAACTTCACAATCATTGCGATCAATACTAGAAAAACTTAAGACTCTCCTCAGCCTCCCTTCGTAAAAATACGTAACTCCTTTACGTTTATATCTCCTTAATTTGCACGGTAATTCAACTATAAACTTCCACTTCAATACATATACTTCCTAACTTTAACATTCTTCTCTACATCCTGATATAACTTCGCCTCGTGCTTATAATTCCATTTCTGCAATAAATCTCTGTACTTTTCACTTTCTGATCACCCTGTGATTTAACTTAGTTAACTTTCTTTTTCACGCGTTTAAATTCAGCTTTCCATTTTATTACAACTTTTCAAGAAATATCAGTAAATATTCATATTCTTAACAAAAGATATAAGTTTGACTTCCTTCCATGAATATATTTGTTTAACAAATTCATCTATGCTTTTTTAATGCTCTAAATCTCATTAGACATATGTGTATAAGCGTTTTCGTAATACTTTCGTTCATAATTAGTTGAAAATAATTTCTGCCACTCGAATCAACATCATGAGTTGTCGAAATATTCTTTACATTTCGTGACATAACTTCTTAAATATGCTGTACTTAAATTTGCTCCAATAAACTTCCCTTTTATTTCATTTACAATTTTACTCCTTCTTTAGTTCGTTCAACGTTCTACTCCTTTTAAATAGTTCACTCTACATTCTTTTAAATGATTCGTTCTACATTCCTTTAAACAATTCATTCTATAATCCTCTAAACAATTTATTCTATATTCCTCTAAACAATTCATTCTACATTCCATCGCTGCGATAAAACAGATTTAATTAAATTAAATCTAACGCAAATATGAAAAATACTACACGATTTTACTCTGATATAACTTTAGCGTTAATAGCATCACTATGCCAAAATTTCGTCCAAGTGACTGAAATTTTCAAGAACAAGAAAAATAACTCCGAAGAAAAATACGAAAAATTACTACTACACAAAACTACACAAATTTAATTACTTTGACAAAATTATACGGTTGAAATAATGCTGTTGAAAAATGCTGTTGAAAATAATGCAGTTGAAAAATAATGCTGTTGAAAAATAATGCTGTTGGTCAATTGGATAATCACAGAACATAACTACAATTCTACATGATATAAGACAATTTCTTCACTACCTTGAGTTGACTTCTTGTCTGGAGAATACCTGCGTCTCGCCTGCCAAACCAAACGTGGCGTGGATTTCATCGCTATCGCCCACAGCTATGAAGACCGGTTTGTGTCGGAACCAGCTGGCCTCGTCTCCCAGTAGAACAAGGTCGATGCTGTCCTCGGTGAATGACCTCGCCGTGAAACAGCTCGCTCCGCCAACACTCCGTCCCCCGTGCACTGCAAGTAGTCCGGCTTCGACTCTCCATCTCTTCAGAATAGACATCTCGTTTCTTCAGAATTGACATCTCGTTTCTTCAGAATTGACATCTCGGTTCTTCAGAATTGACATCTCGTCTCAGGTTGAAGATTGTCGTTTATGCAAGCGTTTGTGAATATTCAAGATGTGTTAGAGCTCTTGTAGAAAAGTATAAGTTTTGTTCGGTGATGTTGCGCGTCACGTAGATATTCTGTTGCGCCTTTCATGTTAGTGAATTCTGGAATTCAACTGTACATCTTTGTAGTCTCCACTTCCCTATGCTTTTAGCTTAGCACATGGTAATTCTCATTTCTCTGATGATATAATTAAGACTTCCCCGTTGCTGACTTCTAACTTGCATTTTTAATGTAATGTTCAAATATGCGTTCACACGTAGTAATACTGAATATCTTCTTGTCGAAATGTTTCAAGCTATGTGGAACAACTTTGCATTTAGCACTGTAATATTTGGTTATACTGTTCCGTTCTGCTTTATAGATGTAGCTTGCTCCCCAAGTTACAGTCTTACTGTACTGCACTCTTCTTTGCTTTCAACTTTAATGAAACGTAGCACTGTTATAAGAATACTGGTTCCTTCTCGAGGTCTTGACTCGATCAAATCTCAAATTGGAAAAGAACTCTCTCGTCCGGTTCTCCACACTCCTCAAGTTCCAGTCTCTCTGCCTCCCCTCTCGTGGTGTGATGTAACTTCTACCACCTCTCCTCGCTTCAGTCCGCAGTTCGACCTTCGTCTCTTCCCCTCTTTCATGACGTAACTCTCGCTTCAAGTGGCGTGATGTCTCTCGCAATATGGACCTCCCACATTCATATAATAGAATATATGTCCATCTTTAAATCATTCCTTCTTCCTTGCCTTTCATAATTGCATAAGATGTATAGTATTTCACTCATTTCCATACAGTTTTTCCCATATTTCTCGAATTTTTAATAAGTAAAAATTTTCATCCACTCTTTTATTTTTTTCTGGGTCTTGGTTCATATCCAGATCGGTTCTTTGGTAATGACCTTAAATAAATTCTGGCGCAGTACCGATACACTGTGTCTTGGAACCCCACTAAAAAAGCTAGTCCCTGGAGTATTTACTAATAACGGAGTTTCTTCGTCACTTTCTGAACTGGACTCACTACAACTATCATCATCGCTATATTCGAGCATGTCACGAATAGCACATTCACTTGGAATATCTCTCAAACGTTTAGACATACTGTAGTACAATATAAAACAAAATAAATCTCTAACACATTCTAAAAACCACAATAGGAACACATCAAAGCTTCTGTATCTCGCGAACTTAGTACCGTGTACGAACCATACGGGCTACTAATGACGCACGGCGCACGAGTTGAGTGTGACGCGGCGTTTGAGCGGTTATTGCATTGAGCAAATACGTACCAAATAACAAGGGGATTCCCTATCATAAAATCATAGTAGCTACGTAGTTCAAAAAATATCGTAGAGATGGCAGCCCCTCCCAGAGCCTGTGAGGAAAGTCTCAAGTCTGGCACGTAATTATAAAGGCAAGAAAAAAAATAAAACCCGTCGTGCATCTGGAGACGCGACACCCACCCAAGCGCAAAGCTGCAATCGGGGATGGAGCCGCGAGCCCCGCTCTACGGGTTAATACCGACATTTCACGTCACTTCAATCGATTTTCTTCATAACCATGTTGTAAGTACATCTAGGCTACACCTCTTTCATCAAGCTATTGTCTGCCTTCTTTTCGTCACAATCTTACCATAGTGCCTTACAACCACTAATTCTGGAATGCCAGTTATGCCATAAGTCAGTACTAATTCATGAATTAACAGGTCTCCAAATGGAATAGCATAACACTCGTCACTTTCCTTTAAAACTACCATCATGTCCGATTGTTGCGTGTCCTTGAATACCAATATAAGCTCTAACGGCGCCTTGTGATTTTTTGCTTCTTTGAGTAAGTTACTCAGTGTCTGCACAAATGCAGGACAATCGGACCCAGTGCACCAGGAGGCGTTGAAGAAATATCAAATAACCTCCTTTCCTTGTGGTGTTTGAAGCCATATTTTCAGTGTTGCCTTAGTAAACAAGAGTTTAGTGCTTTTCAGTCGGTCAACACGAATGTACCCAAAAGAGATGGGTTATGCCCTAATCCTGAAATAAATTACATGAGATTAATAAAACACTAGGATGACCAGTTTCGAACGTCAAGCGATCATCTTCAGATCCATTACACTTAGGCTATAAAATCTATGTTTAAAATACAGGTGAAAATATTTACAATATGTACAATTATTTAGTTGCAGTATTGGTACTGCAACTGTCAGTGTATGCTAAATGCAGTATATATGATGTTAGGTGAAATGCTAAATGGTGATAGCTATCCGGAGTTTGTACTTGAGAGAGATTATATGGTTGTAAACGATGGTTAAACTATAAAATTGTAGGCTAACTACTTATCCGATTGTCTTCCTTAATACAGCTACTCGCAGTTTTCGTGCTCACTGGAACTCACTGTGCGGTCGACTGCAGTGGTTATCTTAACGACTGGTTTTTCCCTTTTTGACTTTTAAAGTCGCACATTTTTCCGTATTGACAGAATGTAATAATAAACCAAGTTTTTATGGTTCCGCCTAGTCAATACTTGTTTTTTCCCTGCCTTCTCCCCCCCTGCCCATACGTGCTGTGGGGAGTGATAGCGATGTGTTTTTGTGAGGTGTTGCCAACCTAGATAAGATGTATGTTATTGAATGAGGTGGGTCTACAACTATTAAAGACCTTGGATTAGCCCTCGCCACGCGTGGACCATAAGCCATTCGAACTAAGCGTTGACGATCTTATGAGGACGTCCCGGCACCTTTAATACTGCCGCGAATATGGGCCTTGGTTTATTGCAGAAGAAAAGTACATCGTACACCTGATCCAGATAACATTTACCTATTAAAAACCCCCTAATTTCCCCCCTTTTTTATCTAGCTTGGCTGTGTCGCTAAATTGTGTCTTGTTTCCGACAGGGTGTGTTTTTTAGTAGCGTGAAGAGGGGTGAGCTGTCCATGAACGTGTGTTCATTTAGATTGTTGGGATTGTTTCGTTTGGCTAGGTGTATCTCGATTGCTTCCTTTATGTCAAGAGCTCTGGCTTTCGATTCGTGATGGATTATTTTAAGGGCCGACTCTATGTTGGTAAAGCTGTGCCCTGCGTCACACATATGTTCGCACATGGCTGAATGTGTTCCGTATCTTATCGCATTCCTTTGTTCATTATAACGTGTGTCTACTCGCCTTCCACTCTGCCCAATGTAATTAGCTTGACAATCGGTGTCTTGGCACGTTATAGAATATACCCCTGACCTTGAATACGGGTCACGTTTATTCAGATTACTATTTAGGAGGTACACAAGAGTTTAGTGCTTTTCAGTCGGTCAACACGAATGTACCCAAAAGAGATGGGTTATGCCCTAATCCTGAAATAAATTACATGAGATTAATAAAACACTAGGATGACCAGTTTCGATCGTCAAGCGATCATCATCAGATCCAATACACTTAGGCTATAAAATCTATGTTTGAAATACAGGTGAAAATATTTACAATATGTACAATTATTTAGTTGCAGTATTGGTACTGCAACTGTCAGTGTATGCTAAATGCAGTATATATGTTAGGTGAAATGCTAAATGGTGATGGCTATCCGGAGATTGTACTTTAGAGAGATTATATGGTTGTAAACTATGGTTAAACTATACAATTTTAGGCTAACTACTTATCTGATTGTCTTCCGTACTACAGCTATTCGCAGTTTCCGTGCTCACTTGAACTCGCTGTGCGGTCGACTGCGGTGGTTATCTTAACGACTGGTTTTTCCCTGCCTTCCCCCCCTGTCCCTACGTGCTGTGGGGAGTGATCGCGATGTGTTTATGTGAGGTGTTGCCAACCTAGATAAGATGTATGTTATTGAATGAGGTGGATCTACAACTATTAAAGACCGTGGATTAGTCCTCGCCACGCGTGGAGCATAACCCATTCGAACTAAGCGTTGACGGTCTTATGAGGACGTCCCGGCACCTTTAATACTGCCTCTAATATGGGCCTTGGTTTATTGCAGAAGAAAAGTACATCGTACACCTGATCCAGATAACATTTACCTATTAAAAACCCCCTAATTTCCCACCGACTGAAAAGCACTAAACTCTTGTTTACTAAGGCAACACTGAAAATATGGCTTCAAACACCACAATATTTAGGAGGTGCCTAGCGGTTGTGTTTTTCGTCGTGAAAGCTATCTTTATGCCTTGCTTTTTGAATAGGTTAGTGATTATATATGTATTCGCATTCACATAGTTGAAATGCGCAAATTTTTTCTCATTACTGTCCGGTTTGGGAATCGTTTTATCTTTATTTTTATGTTTGGCTATAATTTGATTTATTTTGCTTGGCGGGAAGTTGTTTTCCTTTGCTATTTGCTTAATAGTTCTTATTTTCGTATTATAGTTGTCTTTTGACATGGGTATGTTTAAAGCCCTGTGCACCATTGAATTGAAACCCGCTAGTTTGTGTGTACTGGGGTGATTAGACTGATTGTCGATTGCATGCGAAGTTTGTGTTGCTTTCCGGAATATGGAATATGAAAGGTCGTTGTCTTTACGTTCAATAGTTATATCGAGATAATTTATTTTCCGGTCTATTTCGGATTCCTTTGAATTTTATAGAGTGGTGTAGGCTATTAATGGATTGGAGAATTGTTTCTTCGCTTGTTAGTTCAGTATCGTAGATGCAAATTACATCATCTACGTATCTTTTCCATATTACTATTCCCTTGGTTGAAGTCTTTTCTAGTGCATTGATGAAGATGTCAGCGATTAACCCACTTAGTGGCGATCCCATCGCTAGGCCTTCTCTCTGTGTGTATATTTTATTGTCGAATTGAAACACGTTTTGGGTGAGAAAGACCCTCAGTAATCTCACAATCTCTTCAGTTTCTTTTACCGAATTATCTGGATCAGGTGTACGATGTACTTTTCTTCTGCAATAAACCAAGGCCCATATTTGCGGCAGTATTAAAGGTGCCGGGACGTCCTCATAAGACCGTCAACGCTTAGTTCGAATGGCTTATGGTCCACGCGTGGCGAGGGCTAATCCACGGTCTTTAATAGTTGTAGACCCACCTCATTCAATAACATACATCTTATCTAGGTTGGCAACACCTCACAGAAACACATCGCTATCACTCCCCACAGCACGTATGGGCAGGGGGGGGGGGGGAAGGCAGGGAAAAACCAGTCGTTAAGATAACCACCGCAGTCGACCGCACAGTGAGTTCCAGTGAGCATGAAAACTGCGAGTAGCTGTATTAAGGAAGACAATCGGATAAGTAGTTAGCCTACAATTTTATAGTTTAACCATCGTTTACAACCATATAATCTCTCTAAAGTACAAACTCCGGATAGCTATCACCATTTAGCATTTCACCTAACATCATATATACTGTATTTAGCATACACTGACAGTTGCAGTACCAATACTGCAACTAAATAATTGTACATATTGTAAATATTTTCACCTGTATTTTAAACATAGATTTTATAGCCTAAGTGTAATGGATCTGATGATGATCGCTTGACGATCGAAACTGGTCATCCTAGTGTTTTATTAATCTCATGTAATTTATTTCAGGATTAGGGCATAACCCATCTCTTTTGGGTACATTCGTGTTGACCGACTGAAAAGCACTAAACTCTTGTTTACTAAGGCAACACTGAAAATATGGCTTCAAACACCACAATGTTCACGGCTAGTCAGGCAAATCGTGAAGCCAAGAAATTCAAATCACTCAGGCTTAAACTCATGAATTTAGACAAGTCAATTTGGTTCAACAAAAAATGTATAGAACTAAACCTTACCCTTAAGTACGTACCAATTAAAACCGTACCGAACACACCAGCCTCGATCATTTCAACTAAACAAGCCAAAGCGCTTTGGATAAAAAACGAATTAAGATTTGCATATATAAGAAAGCAAAAAATTAACCAACAATTATACGACATTCAATTGCAACTAAGTAATTTCTGGCACGCAGCCCAATGGGACAGCTTCACCGAGCACCTACATGACACCATCAAAATCAGAGCAACGAGGAAGCATGAAACGCTAGAAAATAAATTAAGAAAACTAGGAGAAACACAGAACCATCAATCTAACGAACAACACACGAATAACAATGAATTCAATTTCCACAGCAGAGTAAACAACAGAACGAACGTAACCTTTTCTCAAGGTGAAATGAATATGTTAAACAAAGGTTTGAAATACAACTGCACAGACGCACACACGAACCACAATATAAAACAGTTAATCACAGATATTGAGATAGCCAGTCACAAGCTCCCAGCAGAAGACAGGGAATTAACCAAAAATCTCGCCACCAACGAAGCCAAAAAATCCTCAAACGAGAGGGCGATAGCAATAACATTCAAAACAACAAACAACTCAAAGAAATAAAGTCGTTGAAACAAAAAATAAAAGAACATGACTTAATCATCACAAAAGCAGATAAGGGAAACACTACAATAATTTTGAACAAAACACAATACATTGAAAAAACAGTCGAATTCCTAAACAACAAAGAAATCAAGGAATTAACAAAAGACCCCACCAACAAATTCCAAAAACAAATAAAAAGTGCGCTAAAAGAAACAGAATACATACTGACCAAAGCCGAAAAATCAAAACTAATAAACATGAACCCGAAAATACCGTCATTGAGGGGACAACCAAAAATACACAAAAAGGAATGCCCAATGAGACCAATAGTCAATTGTAGGAATGCCCCTAATTACAAAATCAGCAAAGAGTTACTAAAAATCTTTAAATGCCATCTATCCAACGACAAAAACAACTCTGTAAAGAACACAACAGAACTAGTAACAGCATTGAACACCCTTCAAATGAAACCTAGCTTCAGGCTAGTATCCTTCAATGTAACTAACATGTACACCAATATTCCGATTATTGAAGCAATCAACACTATCGAAAACAACTTAAAACCCAACAATTCGGTAAAAGAAGCTGAAGAGATTGTGAGATTACTGAGGGTCATTCTCACCCAAAACGTGTTTCAATTCGACAATAATATATACACACAGAGAGAAGGCCTAGCAATGGGATCGCCACTAAGTGGGTTAATCGCTGACATCTTCATCAATGCACTAGAAAAGACTTCAACAAAGGGAATAGTAATATGGAAAAGATACGTAGATGATGTAATTTGCATCTACGATACTGAACTAACAAGCGAAGAAACAATTCTCCAATCCATTAATAGCCTACACCACTCTATAAAATTCACTAAGGAATCCGAAATAGACCGGAAAATAAATTATCTCGATATAACTATTGAACGTAAAGACAACGACCTTTCATATTCCATATTCCGGAAAGCAACACAAACCTCGCATGCAATCGACAATCAGTCTAATCACCTGGGTAGTTTATTGGCTGAGGAATAACCCACCCACCAAGGGAAGATGATTAAGAAAAGGAAGTAGGTTTTGGATTGGAGAAAAAGGATAGAAAAATAGGAGGAGAGTCCCACAAAAGTTATGAATTTGACTTTCAATACATTTAGAGGCGGTTGCCACCGCAAATCCGTTCTCGGATACCTAAAGTGGGTACGAGCTTGGTCGAAGCTGACGGGAACCGCAGCTAAGACTTTGGCGGTTTGCCAGAGAAAGGCTTTAGTGTATTTCCTCCCAAGCATGCATGAAAGTACTATAGGGAAGGGTGATAGTCTGGCAATACAAATAATAGCAGATTTGTTCTGTATTAACGATGGCATACACTTGGGAAGAGTCAGGGAAGACAGGATCTTGCTTAACTGTAGTATCAGAGAAATGATGAATCCAAAAACAAATATTTAATTTATTTGACAATGCAAAGAAGTTGATAAATTTAACAATTAAATATGTTTCAATCTTATTAACAATTTGGGGTCGCAGACCTCCAACAACATTTAGAAATTGCTCCAGGCAAATAATAATTCTTAAGGTTTTAAACCTGGTACTAAAATCTTGGTAAGATTTTTAAGAAAGGCAATGAAATGATTAAAGTTTAAACATTAAATTGAGTACAAGGAGTGTACTATAGGAAATTTCTGAACGAATATTCTAGAGAGAATAACAACTTCGAAAATAACAATAAGGAAAACATAAAGAATAAAATAGAAGTTCCTACAACTTCTTATATTTAAACAGAATTACTTTATGAGAATTATACAAAAGAGGGCAGGTCACTTACTGTGAAACCTGAAGAGATAATCAAAAGGAAGGTTCTCGACCTCCTATATTTTAGATAGGAATCACGAGCCAAATAGGGCAGTTTCCATTTAGTGAGACCTAAAAATAACTCACACAAGAGTTGAAAGAATTGTTTTCCCTGATTTGAAGGGAGAAACAATGTAAGTTTGAAACGTGTATAAAACACGTAATTATACAGCAATTACTTAATGATAAACAAGCAAAATGGAAGGGCACTTCACAGAGTGACACCTTATTGAAACAGACCTGAATTTAAAGGTTTATTACGAATTGTTAGTAAGAGGTTAGGAAAGAGAAATAGGGGATTGAGGAAAAATGTTCATGGCCTTATTTAAATATAAACGGACGATCCCGACGCGGTAGAAAAGTTGAGCAAGCACTGGTTTTCACTATAGTCTGTAAAGATTGATGCAAAGTTCACTGTAGAAACACTAAAGTTTGTAAGAAAGAAAATTATTGCAATTATGGAAATAACTGATTGCACCATATAGGTGAGAGTCTATTTCTTGAGGAAGTTGTGAGTTACGATTAAATGTACCATAGAACATTCCAGCGGTGGAAGAAAGTTAGCTATTGCAGTAATTGGTAAAGAAAATTCCTTATTTTGAATATTATTTTCACATGTGAGTGAAAAATGCCTGATGGCAAGACTCGCAGATAGAGTACAAGATCTAGAAGGTTCCAGAACGATCTTAGTAGAAAAATGTGGCCAATGTAAATCCAGCGGAGGAACTTGCTTTGTAAATTATAAACAGCGGGTATTAGATAATATCCCACGTAGTGAGAAGATTTCTCATTTAAATAGCCTAAGAAAAGCTCTTTTCTAGTAAGGTTGGCTTGTACGAACAAAAGCTCAACATGGCAAATCCCACGAAGAATGATTTTTGCCCCAAAATAAATAATTTCACACTGTCTATAAAAGTATCGTTAAAAGCACGTGGAAGTTAAAACCATGAAGATGAGGTTAAAACTTTAAGATGGTACTTATCTTGATTTCATGTTGAAGGCGAAGTTTCCTTTGATGACAACTACCTTGCCAACATGGCGTAGAAGAGAGTGTGCCTCTTGGTTTGAGGAAGCTGGCTCGAGAGGAGCCTTAACTGATAGAGTCAACTGCCGACTGAGAAGTGAGACCTGCTCAACGGAGCACGGAGGGTCCAAGGTAGGGAAAAAGAGTGGGGGGTAGGAGACAAAAGGAGAACATATAAACATTGCCAACTTTAAAACAAAAAATTGATCTTCTCTTGCTGAGCCGGTCTTCAAAGAGTTGATAACAGATGATACTAGCGCAGCATGGTGAGTAAAGAAGTAGACGTAGTCCTCTTGCTCAAGGAGAAAATAGCTGGCGATGGTAACAGGATCTGGTGGCCAAATGGATAAGTAAGTCCTCCAGCACCAGGAAGAATTGAGGAGCTTCAGAGATTCGCTGCGAGATGACGCTAGGTGGGTCACAGAAGTTATATATCTAGAACAGACTTATGAAGACATAAGAGATTTGCCCATCAAGGAGAAAACAGAAGATCACTGTTGGTGTTTGACAAAGAGGAAGGAAAGAACATGCAAAAGCATTGAAAATTATAATCTCTCGTACCGTGTATTCCAAGAATACACCATCACCCCAGTACACACAAACTAGCGGGTTTCAATTCAATGGTGCACAGGGCTTTAAACATACCCATGTCAAAAGACAACTATAATAAGGAAATAAGAACTATTAAGCAAATAGCAAAGGAAAACAACTTCCCGCCAAGCAAAATAAATCAAATTATAGCCAAACATAAAAATAAAGATAAAACGATTCCCAAACCGGACAGTAATGAGAAAAAATTTGCGCATTTCAACTATGTGAATGCGAATACATATAAAATCAATAACCTATTCAAAAAGCAAGGCATAAAGATAGCTTTCACGACGAAAAACACAACCGCTAGGCACCTCCTAAATAGTAATCTAAATAAACGTGCCAAGACACCGATTGTCAAGCTAATTACATCGGGCAGAGTGGAAGGCGAGTAGACACACGTTATAATGAACATAGGAATGCGATAAGATACGAAACACATTCAGCCGTGTGCGAACATATGTGTGACGCAGGGCACAGCTTTACCAACATAGAGTCGGACCTTAAAATAATCCATCACAAATCGAAAGGCAGAGCTCTTGACATAAAGGAAGCAATCGAGATACACCTAGCCAAACGAAACAATCCCAACAATCTAAATGAACACACGTTCATGGAGAGCTCACCCCTCTTCACACTACTAAAAAAGACACCCTGTCGGAAACAAGACACAATTTAGCGACACAGCCAAGCTAGATAAAAAAGGGGGGAAATTAGGGGGTTTTTAATAGGTAAATGTTATCTGGATCAGGTGTACGATGTACTTTTCTTCTGCAATAAACCAAGGCCCATAATCGCGGCAGTATTAACGGTGCCGGGACGTCCTCATAAGACCGTCGACGTTTAGTTCGAATGGCTTATGGTCCACGCGTGGCGAGGGCTAATCCACGGTCTTTAATAGTTGTAGACCCACCTCATTCAATAACATACATCTTATCTAGGTTGGCAACACCTCACAGAAACACATCGCTATCACTCCCCACAGCACGTATGGGCAGGGAGAAGGCAGGGAAAAACCAGTCGTTAAGATAACCACCGCAGTCGACCGCACAGTGAGTTCCAGTGAGCACGAAAACTGCGAGTAGCTGTATTAAGGAAGACAATCAGATAAGTAGTTAGCCTACAATTTTATAGTTTAACCATCGTTTACAACCATATAATCTCTCTAAAGTACAAACTCCGGATAGCTATCACCATTTAGCATTTCACCTAACATCATATATACTGCATTTAGCATACACTGACAGTTGCAGTACCCTACTGCAACTAAATAATTGTACATATTGTAAATATTTTCACCTGTATTTTAAACATAGATTTTATAGCCTAAGTGTAATGGATCTGATGATGATCGCTTGACGATCGAAACTGGTCATCCTAGTGTTTTATTAATCTCATGTAATTTATTTCAGGATTAGGGCATAACCCATCTCTTTTGGGTACATTCGTGTTGACCGACTGAAAAGCACTAAACTCTTGTTTACCTCCTTTCCTCTTAAAACACTTTCTGCCTTTACGACCCGTACTATCTAACAAAATCTTTCCCCGCAAGACATCCATTGAAATGTACAAGCTTTGTTAGTTGAGATTCTGGGAGTGCAGTTAAATCACGAATAAGCCATCTAATAAGACAGAATAAAGATGACTTACCAACTTACTCCAGCATGTTAATGGTGATGGAAGTCGAAGCAATGTGATGAACTATGGAGAAAGAATCGTGTGTCAATTACAGTGGAAGCGAACTCGCCAGGAAACGGCACAATATTGCCAGCGAATAATAAATGAACTTCCTTGATAACAAAAATAAAAGGAGTATTATAGCCATTTTATAAAATAAATTAATATCCTCTTATTGGCAGAGAAATAATTAATTCATAATTAACTTAATTTAACAGGTTCAGTAAACAATAAAATAGACGTAAAGGTCGTTATTTCCTTGCTGAAGCTAAATTAACCGGAATAACGGAAACTTCATAAGAGATGCCGATTATGTTTGGCAGCGGATGGGGAACATTTTCAGCATCTACTGTAAACATGATGAGTAAAAATGCATGATACTGATTGTAAGCACCATACTCTGCTGTAGCCTACATATGCGTGCCCGTTCGCTGACAACTGAGTCATCACTGGCGGAGCGCGTGAGCGAGAATGTCCTTGCCAAGCAAAATAGAAGACCCTGTATAATAATTACAAATATAAAAGTATTCTATTATAACGTGGTTTTCTCATTTTGTCTACTCGCCACATTTTTCTGGTTTCTTCACCCACGGTGCATACTTGTTTATTTTTTGTGCTCGAGTGTTCTTAAGGTTTTGGCTTAATGGTACCTTTTGGTTTATTTTGTTGAAGTAGACGGTATCTGGTCGATGTGCCTGATCAGCTACCCCTTGTTTTCAAGCACGTTGGGCAGCTTATTGTTGTAATACTCTGTGGTCGTATCCAGCATCCATCCTGTTGTAGAAAGCTCTTGATGTACTCTTATTATTAGGGCTCGGATTCGAGCATATTTGCATATTTTTTTCCTGAATAGTACACACTGAAAGAAGCCTTTCGGTGGTATTTTCACCTGTCTGGGACCAACAGAATTGAAATTTATCGAGCATATAAATGCCTAAAACCGCTGTTTTTAGAATAGAAGCATATAAATGCATATTCTTGTGTGTTTCGTCTAAATAGTTTGTTTTTCTTCGAATTCTCCCCCGAATTCGGGCCCTGACCATCCTTAAGGTTCGAAAACAGAAATAATTATTGAAAAGCCTATCTGGTGCGAATAATAAAACCGCAGGTTTTTAACCTTTAGTGAGGTCGTTCTCGTCATTGAAACTTTTATTGACTGATTGAAGAAAATCATTCAAAACTGAAAACAGAAAATTTCTTGTTGTACAGGCCAATGCAGATCTACTTCATTGACTCGCCTAATTCTGAAGATTTTGTAAATGAACTTTTAAACTGTAACTTTTATAAGAACACTTCTCTTGAAAAACTTGAATGCGAGTATGTTATTGGTTTTTTCGTTTCACATTCCTATCTATAGTTTTTAACGGTGTTTTTCGAGCATATTCTGCATATTTAACTGCATATAATGGGGGTTTCTAGCAGATTTATCGAGCATATAATGGTTTTTCTAGCATATAATGGGTTTTTCGAGCATATCTATCGAGCATAAAACATGGTTTTCGAGCATATCTGGAGATTTTATCGAGCATATCGATCCGAGCCCTACTTATTATTAAGGTCTGGATAGGTATGTGTTAAAATATTTTTTTACTTAACTTTTTCTATTTATTTACATATTTTTGTTGTTTTTATGAATAAATATGTATTCTGGTGAATTTGTTCATAAGTACATATTTCCTATATTTGGTAGTATTTTGTACTCCTTAGATGACTGCTGCCCACATTTTCGACCCTTGGCAATTCCAGTAAATTGCTTCTCTATTTCGTGAATGCACCCTTGTTTCTGTATTGTAGTAGTATTTCAAGACAGGAATTGCCCGGTCATTAACCCTCTCAGTGCCACACGCCGATCAGATCGGCTCTCGCCAAAAGTGCCAAAGCCGATTCAATCGGTGCGCCGTTTATCTTGTATTTGTAGATTTCTGTAGGCATATGTCCGTGATTATTTAATACTGTCAGAAAGGTGAGGTTTCAAGCTTGCCTGTGCGGTGTTTACTTTTTTCCTTCGAAGTCCGTTACGCGATAGGTTTGAGTTTGTATTCACGCCCTCCCTTTGCGCTCCCCCAATCACTCGCGTTCCCGCCAAAATTGAGGTGCAGTTGTTTTCTTCTTGTTGAAGTTTTCTGCCTACAGATGTATCTAAGAACTTTCTACAGCTGGAAACGCAGTGTTTCTTCGAATATGACTCTTAGGTGTCCTTAATTAAGGCGCAAAACTTATTTTTTACATCAAGAAAATGAAAAATTGTACAATTGTCAGAATAACCTCAATTAAAAAGGTTTAGATGCCGTATTTACTTTAATGAACATAATGTATGAAAGAATGAAGTATTGGTTATAATGCAAAGCAAAAATAATAATTCTATCGTTGGAAATGTGGTATTTATGATTTTTTTTTTCGAATAGTCTGCATGACCATTGAAAACGGTTTGGCATTCTTGGCAAGTATTTCAGGAAATAGCTTAGCACTAAGAGGGTTAAATATAGCTGGGGGGGCTTGAGTCAACAGACTCATTAGGCCTCAAATAGTCTTTACCCTGACAGGAAATTTTACTTGAAATTACACTGGTCTGCTAAACTTGTGAGTATTGACACAGAGCTGTGAAAGTTTTTGAAGTGACCTTTTCTTCTGCTCTTTAGAATGAAATTCGAAAACAGCACATATGATTTCGTATTGCGCATCTGCAGTAAGTATTGTAGGATTCGGAAACTGAGGCAAGTCCTGGCCCATTAAGCGGGAACATTTGTACTGTAGACAGGATTATGAGTTATTCAAGCAGCTGGACGTTCCAACTATATTTTGATTAACTGGGTGACATAAATATGATACAAATTTAAGAACATATTTTAGAAACCTAATCACATATGTTCCGTCTCTACTGATTTGGCAGGCAGGACTGTCACCTGCTTCAGACTGTGTGTCGGGTTAGTTATTGGCGGAATGGCCGGTTTAAGTTAGTCTTTTGTCTTTGTTTTGTGATTCATTGTCATGGTCAAATAAAGATAGCCTCGAATACATGTGCCGTACCTAAACAGTCCATTTGTAGTTATTAACTATCATTAGAAAGTTGTAACCAAAATCACGAGAAAACATATTTTCCACTTTTAAGCACATAAATAAATATTTCTGAAAAGTTAAGCACATAAATATGTTTCGTTTCGGCCAACTAAGGACCACATCATTTCAACTGTTTCCTTTTGGCTTTAAAATGATTCCAATATTCCTTCTTCTTCTTCTGCTTTTACGGCCTCATTGGACCACTTCAGTCAATCATTTCTTGGTCCTCTTCTTCAGTAAGTTGCCTTTCCGAGTCGCCCAGTAGCTCTTCATTCGCTCTGATCTTCTCAGGCGTTCCTCATCTGTAAATACCCTTTTTACTGTATTACGTTTGTCTATTTTAGCCTGAAATCTTATTTTTATATCTCTCAGTTTTTTAAATTTTGTTGTTTTGTTTTGCAAGTCATCAAAGATTATTTCTAATTCTTTCATATCTTCTCTAATTTGCTTAATCCATCCTACTTGTTGTTTCATATTCCAAAGTTTCACTACAATTTTTCTAGATAACCTGGTTTCTGGTGTCCTCATGATGTGACCAAAAAAAGAAATCCGTTTATTCCGAATAGTATCAGTGATGGGCTCCAGTACTCTGTATACCACTTCATTTGGTACTATCCGCCACTGTCCATCTTTCTGATATTTTTTATTTATGCATGTTCTAGCTATTCTTCTTTCTACTTTTAAAATTTTGTCGATTCTGTTTTTCTGAGTAACTTTAAAAAGAGTTTCACTTCCATATGTCACCTCTGGTTGAACCACTGTCTTGTAATGTTTTAATTTTGTTGCGATTGATAGACATTTTCTTTTATATGTAGACCATGTTAATTTTTGGGCTTTTATCATTTTATTTGTTCTTTCTTGCCATGCAGGTTTCTCGTCCAAGTTGTAAGTTATAATTTCTCCTAAGTATTTAAATTGCTTCACTATTTTAACTTTCTTGTTATTTACTGTTATGTGATTGATTACAAGTGGATTTGCTACCATTATCTCTGTCTTTTCAAATGATATCTGAAGTCCAATTTTTTGTGCTATATTTTATAGGCTTATTATTTGATTTCTGGCTTCATGAATATTATTAGCCAGTAACGCTAAGTCATCTGCGAATCCCAAGTAATTTAAGTCCATTTGATCTTTCTTGGTTCCAATTCTTATGCTTCTAGGATTTTCCCTATACCATTCCCTCATTACATATTCCAAAGCACAATTGAAAAGTAGAGG
The DNA here is from genome assembly GCA_946902985.2 of Meconema thalassinum. Lineage (NCBI taxonomy): Eukaryota > Metazoa > Arthropoda > Insecta > Orthoptera > Tettigoniidae > Meconema > Meconema thalassinum. The sequence continues at coordinate 181,904,603 of OX336399.1, read as the reverse complement.
CGATAAACCATCTCCTTGTCTTAATCCTGTTTTAATTGTAAACGGCTCAGATATTTCTCCTCTGAATTTTACTTCAGATTTGGTGTTTGTTAGAGTTAGTTTTATAATTTTTATTAATTCGGTATGAAGTCCAAAATTCCTTAGTATTTTCAGCAATGAAGATCTCTGTATACAATCATAAGCTTTTTTGAAGTCTACGAAGGTTATGACTTGCTGTTTTTGTCTACGTTTGTAGTAGTCCATTACTAATTTTAAGGTGATTATCTGTTCAGGGCAGCTTCGCCATGGCCGAAATCCACCTTGATATTCTCCTATTTCCAGTTCTAATTGATCTTTACAACGATTATATAGAATTCGTGACATGATTTTATATGTTATATCCAAAAGGGAAATTCGTCGATAGTTGTCAGGATTTGATTTTTCTCCTTTCTTGTGTAATGGATGTATTATAGCTGTAGTCCAATGGTCTGGCAGTTCTTCTTTGAACCAAATGTTCACTATGCATTGGTGTAATGAAATCTTGACTGGTTCTGCTGCATATTTCCACAATTCTGCAAATGTTTGATCTTCTCCACTCGCTTTGTAGTTTTTGAGCTCTCTCAGAGCTTTGTAGACTTCTTGGATTGTGGGTGGATTTATGTTTTCTGATGGTGTTTAATAGACTTTTTTTTTTCTCTCTCTTTTGACCACGCCTTTCCAGTTTACAGCATCGGCTTTGGTTGAAAACTCCGATGTTCGAAGAGTTTTCTCTTAAGCTGGCCACGCTCCTGGGTATCTCCACATGAGATCCCAATCTCGTGCAAATCTTTTGTATCTCACTGAACCAGTCTCCCTTTGTCTTCCCTTGGAGAAAAGTGAAAATGTTGACGTCATTCGGGTCACATGCCCATAAAACATAATCCATCTTTTCCGCATCATGCCATTAATTTTCTCCACATGTGTATATAAATCTATTCTTCTTCTTCTTCGCTTGGGCCTACTGAGGACCACGGGGCTCGTATCTCCTCGTCGCTTTGTCTTTTCTCTTCTTCCAGTACATTTTCATCATCTGACTATGAGCCAGCTTTCTTTCCTCCGCCATGGTGGTCTGCTGATTCCGGTGTTCTTCCTAGCTGTCAGTGATACAGGAAAAACTCCCTGTCGGATGGCTTGCCGGAATTGTTGGCGGTCCTGTATGTAATTAAGTGGGATCCCTAGGTGGTCTAAATCTGTCCTGACCGTAGAGATCCACTTGGTCCTAGAGGCCTTCCCTCTTCCTGCCACTGTGAAGATCTTACTGGTGAGCCGGCAAGGGATCATGCGGGTCAAGTGTCCTTAGAAGGCCAGGCTCCTTTTTCTTATACAAGTCACAATGTCTTCTTGATGGCTGTAAAGCTCATCATTGTGCCGAATTCTGTAGGTGCCTCCCTCTTCCCGTATAGGTCCTAGTATCCTCTGCAGGATCTTCCTCTCCTTGAGTTCAAGTTTCCTGAGTGGGCCTTTCCTGGCCATCACGAGGAACTCAGAAGCGTACAGAACAGATGGTTTTACTACTGAATTGTAGTGTCTGAGTTTGAGGTTTTTGGAGAGGAACTTTGATGCATATATGCTGCGGCAGGAGTGGTAGGACCTCTCGAACTTGGTGCACCTGGTGTCTATGGCCAGATTCTCACTCTGGTTTGCCGAAATCCACTCTCCTAGGTACTTGACCGCAGGGACTTTTCGGATGATGACCCCCTCAAGTGGAATTGTGGACGGGGCTTCCTTGATGTTAGTCATGAATTCAGTCTTCCCAATGTTGATCTTCAGGCCAGCCCAAACCACTACATCGTGAAGACTCTGTAGGTGGTGAGTAGCTTCCTCTATAGTGTTGGTCAGTATGGCGAGGTCGTCAGCAAAGGCCAGGCATTACACATGAAGGTTATCTTTCTTGTATCCAAGCTGCAGACCAGTCCTTGGTGTTAGTCGCACCATCCATTCCCTTATGATCTTCTCCAGGATGCAATTGAAGAGGATGCAGGAGAGTCCATCACCCTGTCTAACTCCCGTCTTGATGGGGAAGCTCTCGGATAGTTTACCTCTGAACTTGACTTTAGATGTTGTGTTTGTCTATTATTATTAATATTATTGTTGTTTTTAGCAGACACAACAAACTTAGAGTCTGTTGTTTGCTGTTGTTGTTAACAGAGACAGGATGGACCTAGAATATTTTCTGTTAATTACTTAGCTGTGAAAGCCAATATTTCAATTTAACTTTTACAGAATATATAGTATGTAAAGTATATATAGTATGTCTCGATGAGCACAAATTAAACTTTTTATAAAATCATAATTCAATTAAATAATTTATAACATTATTAATTTGATGACTAATTTAAAGTCTACAATTTTTAAATAATAGCAGTGCTCGCTGTGGGATTGCAGGTCCAATGGTTTACGAACTACAGCAGGAGTTTAGCTGGCTACATGAAGACAATTGGAGATAACTACGGTCTGAACCTTACCCAGGATGTTACTCCTCCTAAGTGCCTCTACATTGAAGTGAGTGTAATCTGATTCCTTATAGATTTAACTTTGTTAGATTTTGAAAGTTGAACCACTCCAGGAACACCAACTCACACCTTCAACTTTGGATCTTCAGTACTTGCTTGGACATTAATTCCAAGATGAAATGGACTCCACTGCTTTATTTCTGGAATACCACAATACAGTTGTAATTTTAAAAGAGAGACTGTGACAAATATGAGAGCCGAGCTGTGTTGTCGAATGCTGATTATAGTACGATTGATACGCAGGACCACAATGTGCGCTTTTAACCCATACTGCCTATTACCGTATATACCCAAATACAAACCACCATTGAATAATCCCATGGGATAACATGCAAATGCTGAACATATCTGTTGTCCAGAGATGATACAGACACCAAACCCTTATAACTAGTTGGGCGGGACTGCACATGAAAAGCTTTCAAGTGGGTATCGGTTGGGCGACAGAACTATATTATTCATTTTAGGCAAACTTATTTTGACACTCTTATTACAAAAATAACTGTGTTAAAATGGGCAGATGGCCTTGACGTCCTGTTCCTTTAAACAATATTCACCACCAACAATCTTGGGACTTTGTTAAAACCTGGAAATTTCCTGGTAGGTCAGCTTACAATTTAGTGAGTCCACCAAAGTTTTACTGTCAGCATTCTTCAAATTTTAAAACCTGGTGTTAAGTACTGGTTGTAACAATATATACAGGAAGGAACTACAAAATTAATGAATGTATGGTATTTACATGACACAAAATAATGTTTTTAACTTTCTTAACGGTGTGTCTCGAGTGTGTGGAAGCGTTCAAAGCAAATGCCTGGATGGAACCCTGATTGCTTCTCATAATGTTATCACCTCCTCCATGATTTCTTGCGACGCTGATATATATAGTCACTTGTGTCACTTGCGGATATATCACTTTCATCGCCAAATTCAAAAATTTCATCACTTTTATGGTCACTGTCATCAAAATCAGCCAAAATAGACGTCAGAATCTCAGCTTCGTTCGGACTGTGCGCCGCCATGTTGCTTCACCGCGACTGCTTTCCATGTCAAGGAAACAGAGCAGTTTTGCCGAGCAAAGAGAAACTAAAACACTCCTGTTTGGTTTCTTTTGGTTTCCGGGACCGGCACTTACCAAACGAAGTACAAAAGCCCTGGAATGCCTGGTAACCTAGAAACGAGGCGCCGCGCCGCCATGTTTCTTCACCGCGACTGCTTTCCATGTCAAGGAAATGGAGCTGTTTTGCCAAGCAAAGAGAAACTAAAACACAGCTCTTTAGTTTCTCTCAGTTTCCGGAAGGGACCAGCACCAAACGAAGTACAAAAGCTCAGTAATTCTTCTAGGTTTGTGCCGTGTCTTGTGGGGGGTTTCGCCTTGGACACCAAGCTGGCTCATCGGCAGGCTCTTGGTGTCCCCGCCCGGACTCCCACAGGAGTAACGAACTGCGTGCTACCTCCCTTTATATAGAGTGCATCTGCTCCACTTGACTGCGAGAATTAAAAGCTCAAGCAGCCTTAACTTCCGTATGAAGGCTTCCAAAAAGATGGTATATTGGCTTTCACGGCCGTTGAATTAAAACTCGGTAATTCTTCTAGGTTTGTGCCGTGTCTTGTATGGGGTTTCGCCTAGGACACCAAACTGGCTCATCGGCGGGCTCTTGGTGTCCCCGCCCGGACCCCCACAGGAGTAACGAAATGCGTGCTACCTCCCTTTATATAGAGTGCATCTGCACCACTTGACTGCGAGAACTAAAAGCTCAAGCAGCCTTAACCTCCCTATGAAGGCTTCCAAAAAGATGGTATGTTGGCTTTCACGGCCGGTGAATTAAAACTCAGCAATTCTTCTAGGTTTGTGCCGTGTCTTGTGTAGGGTTTCGCCTAGGACACCAAGCTGGCTCATCGGCAAGCTCTTGGTGTCCCCGCCCGGACCCCCTCAGGAGTAACGAACTGCGCGCTACCTCTCTTTATATAGAGTGCATCTGCACCACTTGACTGCGAGAACTAAAAGCTCAAGCAGCCTTAACCTCCCTATGAAGGCTTCCAAAAAGATGGTATATTGGCTTTCATCATCATCTTCATTTCCCGTTTCCAGCTTCCTGGGTCGGGTTGTGAATTAAGGACCTCCAACGTATCCTGTCTCTCCACCACTCCTCTCCTCTTTTTAGTACTTCTTCAGGTTTTCCTCCTCTCTTCTCTACACACTCCCACACTGTATCTGCCCATCTCTTTCGGGGCCTTCCTCGTGGTCTCTTCCCTGTCATCTTTTCACAGAAAGTTTTCTTTGGTACTCTCTCCTCTCCCATTCTCATCATATGTCCATACCACTTTAACTTTGTTGTTTCTATCCTGTCCTGCAGCTTCAAGATTCCTGTCCTTTTTCTAATCTCTTCGTTTCTAACTCTATCTCTTCTGGTCTTGCCCTCTATACCTCTTAGGAATTTCATCTCCGCGGCTTGTATTCTACTCTCCTCTCTTTTTGTAGTAGTCCACGCTCCAGCTGCATATGTTAGTATGGGTCTGTAGTAGGCTGAATATAATACATTTTTACATTTCTTTGGGGCATCTCGGTTCCACAGAATACCCCTTATGCTCTGGTAAAAACTGTTCGCTTGTTGTATTCTCTTTCCAATTTCCTCAGTTATCCTTCCATCTTCTGTGATCACACTTCCCAAGTACTTGAAACTTTTAACCACTTCTAGAATTTTCCCATTCAATTCTATCTTTCCTCTTCCTTCCTTCCTTCCTTCCTTCCTTCCTTCCTCTTGACATTACCATTGTCTTGCTCTTCTCTGTGCTTACTTTCATCCCATATTTCTCTATTTCTTGATTCCATACATCTAGTTGTTTTTGTACTTCCTTTTCATCCTCGCCCCATATCACTATATCATCTGCAAACAGCATGGCCTTTGTTGCCTCTTGTCCCAATCTCTGTTTAACATTCTTGTGAATTTCATCCATGACTATGATGAATAGTAAGGGGGACAATACACTTCCCTGTCGGAGACCTGTTTCCACTTTAAACCATTCTGTTTCTCCTATACTGGTCTTCACGCTACTCACACAATATTTGTACATAGCTTTTAACATTTGGACTCCGTTAACTCTCCTTTTCCTTAATACATTCCAAACCACCTGTCGAGGCACACTGTCGTACGCTTTCTCAATATCAATAAATGTCATCACCATGTCTTTTCCAAATTCCCATCTTTTCTCCATCATTTGCCTTAATGCAAAGATTAGGTCAAATGTTGATCTGTCTTTCCTAAAACCATACTGTTCTTCTTCCATCTCTCCTTCTATCTTCCTCCTCAGTCTGCCTTCCAGAACTCTCTCAAAGATCTTAGCTACATGAGCGATAAGAGTGATCCCTCTGTAGTTATTGCATTCCTTTTTGTCACCTTTCTTAAAAATCGGGATAATTAATCCCTTTCCCCATTCTTCTGGAATCTCTTTCTTCTTCCAAATTATTCTAAATACTCTATACAACCACTGTACACCTATTGGTCCCGCTGCTTTTATCATTTCCGCGGACACCTCATCCTCTCCTGCTGCTTTACCGCTCTTCATCTCCTGTATGGCTTCCTCTATTTCTAGCATAGTGATCTCCTTTTCTTGTTCTTCTTCTTCTTCCATTGTTTCTTCTTGTTCTTTTTCATCTTCCAGTTCAATGTATTTAACATTTAGTAGCTTTGAAAAGTATTCTTCCCATCTTTTTAATATATCATCTCTTTGATACAATATCTGTCCTGCTTCAGTTTTTACAAATTTTGTGTTTTCCCTACCTTTTACACTGTTTTTCACCAATCCATATAGAACCTTTTTACTTCCTTGGATATCCTCCTTCAAAGTTTCCGTGAAACCTTCCCAACTTTTCCTTTTTTCTTCTTGTACAATTTTTTGGCATGCCTTCTTTGCTTCTCTATATTTTTGCCATTTCTCTGCATTCTTACTGCCTATCCACTTCCTCCATGCCATTTGTTTTTCTTTCTTGGCTTTCACGGCCGGTGAATTAAAAGCCCTGGCATTCCAGGTAACCTAGAAACGAGCAGCGAAACATTGTGTCGACTCGGGTTGACACACGAGCTATAACGCTAAGTGAAGGCTGTCGACCTCAGGTGGAAAGGATTAAAATACCTGGAGCTGATGAAAAAACATGACATGATTTATTTCTAAAAACAATATTTTGTGTACTGTGTTTACAATCTCTGTATAAACAAAGTTGCTCTAGTCATTGAAACTTATTGATAGCTATTGCCCCCGTGTGGGTGCGGGTTAGAATACACCCACGGTATGCCCTGCCTGTCGTAGGAGGCGACTAATAGGGCCGACATGGCCGAATAAATTGCCAGTTTTTGATTTGTTCAGACCCCCTGTGGATGGGGAGGGCAGAATTCATCCACGGTATCCCCTGCCTGTCGTAAAAGGCGACTTAGAGGGGGCATTATAAAGGTCGATTTTGGTTTTCTGGTCCCAGCTCTGGTTTGACCAATAGAAACAAACATGCATGCTGTTAGGGGAAGGGCCACCAGCTTGGCCATCTGGCCAGAAAGCATGGACGGTATGCCCCATCCCGTCAGGTGGGTGCGCCATGTACCCTACAGTAGTATCCGCCTTACAACGAAGGTTCCTGCATGGCCGAATACTGGAGCTGCATAAATCCTGTGCATGCCGAGGGAGAAGTGCCTGTTCGAGGCACTGGGACCCCGGGCAATATCTGCTATGCCAGGTAGGTATTGCCTTGGCTGGGTGGCGCCCACAGTGATAGCCCCCGTTCGGAGTGGGCAGTATTCGGGGAGGATTTCGTCCGGGATGCCATCAAAGCGATCACGGACACCTGTACAGGGTGGCACCCTTAAAAAGCCGTCTCTGGAGTGTCTAGCTAATCCCAAGGTGTATACGCCTTGGGATGAAGCCTTTAACAAACAATTTACGACAGATAGATCACCTCGCTACCTGGTAGCTACCAGGACAGACGGGGATGATTTCAAGCTCGTAAAATCGATCATTTTCGCTGAGGAAATCGAGGGAAAATTTTGTGATCTTAACGGGATTTCCAAGCTCCGGAACGAGCAGCTCTTGCTGCATACCGTTCGCCGGCAGCAAACCGAAGCGTTGTTGGAATGCACGCAATTCGGCGAAATCCCCGTTAAGATCACAAAGCACGAAACGCTGAATGAGGTCCGTGGAGTTATTTTCCATCGTGACCTCTTTTTGAATAGCGATGCTGAACTGTTGCGGGATCTGGGGAAGAGAGGCGTCACAAAGATTAGGCGCATCACCCGAAAGATTGGGGAAAGGAGCGTTGATACCGGCGCTTTTATTCTCCATTTTGAGGGTGATGTTGTACCTAAGCAGGTGAAGGTCACACCGTACCACTGCGATGTGCGACCGTACATCCCTCCACCTATGCGCTGCTACCAGTGCCAGAGATTCGGACATGTTTCCGCCAGGTGTACTGCGAAGGCCGTATGTAGAGAGTGTGGCAAGGGGACACATGAGGGTGACGACAGGTGTACGCCTCCCCCGATATGTCCCAACTGCCAGGGAAGTCACTCTCCACGGTCAAAACAGTGCCCTGAATTTATTATGGAAGCCAAGATCCAGGAAATCAGGACTCTTGACAGGCTTTCATATCACGACGCTCGCAAGAGGTACCGTGATATGAATCCCCCCGAATTTCGGGTATCGTTTGCAGCTGCAGCGACGCCCTCAATCACCCCTGCCGTTAAAGTTTCCAGTGCAGTACCCTCGATGTCCTCTTTTAGTACGAGTTTGAAATCTCCCCTCGCTGTACCAGCGAGCACTGTCAGCCCGAAGGAGGTCCCAAAACCTTCTTCGGCCACGGTCTAGAAGGCACCGGTTTTAACACCTAAACCAGCGAATTCGGAGAAGAAGTCCTCTTCTTCTCCGAAATGGTCGGCGAACAAGTCTTCCCCAGCTAAAGGGAGAAAGAAGACTTTGCCGACCAAGGCTGGTCCTTTTTCCAGCCCACCTAATACGAAAAATATAGGGGAGAAGAGGGAGATGGTTCGTCGCCGTCTCTCTCGCCCTCCTGCCGACGGGGTGACTACTGTCTCTGCTGGCCTTTCCGCTCCCACGACCACCAAGGGAGCGAAGCCTGCCGAAGCCAATCCCGTCCGTATGGAGGAACTCCCCAATAGAAAAGAAAATAGATCGGCGGAGGAGAGGGGAACGGTTCAGCGCCGTTTCTCTTCCTCTCCTAAAGGCAGGGCTGCTCACGTATCTGCTGGCCATCCCGCTCCCACCACTGCCAGTGGAGCGGTGCCAGCAGGAGCGACCTTGTTTTATAAGGACCCGGCGTCGGTGGGGAAGGGACCATCTACTTCCCCAAACACACGTCGGTGCCGATCCAGAAAGAAATCTCTTCGGGGCGTGTCGGGAACAGACACCCAGTCTTCGGACCGGGAGAAAGTCCCTCGACACCGCTCTCGCTCTTCCCCAAGAGCGAGACTCGTGAGGTCCGACGACGACCGCGCGCAACCCAAGAGAGCGCCCGCTCCATTTTCTTTGTCTTCGGAAGAAGATGTGGAGATTGAGGTGTGCTCTCCTGCCCCATCATCTCCAACTAAAGATGGGGAAGGGTGGCAAACGGTCAAGCATAAGTAGAAGACCCACTTCTACTTAAGTTCACACCATGGCACTATTACAATGGAACTGTAATAGCTATTCTGTTCATCTCGCTGAGTTACGACAATTAATATCTTCTTTCTCGGCAACCATTGTCTGTCTTCAGGAATCTAAGTTTCGTCCTGGACATGAGACAACAATGCGTCACTTCAAACTCTTCTCTAAAGACCGGGTGAACGGAGCTGTGGCCGCTGGTGGCGTCTGCACTCTCATCCACTCTAGCCTCTTTAGTGAAGAGGTGCCGTTGCGTACTCAGCTAGAGGCAGATACAGTTCGTACTTCGTTGCCAGTAATGGCAACAGTATGTAACGTGTACATCCCGCCTGATTCTCAGCCGGATTACGACCAGCTGGTGGATCTAGCGGTAAAGGGAGAGATTTTGAGAGGCTGATCAGGCGGCTGGACCTGTGTCTGTTGAACACAGGGGTACCTACGCACTTCTCTATTGCACACGGTACTTATTCAAGTATCTATATTACCTTGTGCAGTCGTGCGTTGGTTCCCCTGCTACAGTGGGGTGTACACGATGACCTTTGTAAAAGTGACCTTTTTCCAATTATCGTTACCCTTCCGAACCAGAGAGCCATCGAGTTACCAAGTCGATGGCTTCTCCGTCGGGCTGATTGGCCAACTTTCACGGCACGTGCGGTGTTTGCCGAAGATACCTTTGAGAGTGTCGACGATCATACCATTCACATAACGAATGGTATTTTGGCTGCTGCTGAGGAAACAATACCTTCCTCATCCGGCAACTCACGCCTGAAGCTTGTCCCTTGGTGGACAGCCGAGATTGCACCAGCCATTAAAGATCGTCGACGTGCTTTCAAATGCTATCGGAGGCAAAACACTATGGCCAACCTTATCACCTTCAGAAGGATGCGTGCTAGAGCCCGATATCTGATTCGGAAGAGTAAGAAAACGACGTGGGAAAAGTATGTGTCGTCTATGACGGCGCATACTCCTTCATCTCAAGTGTGGACTAAGCTTCGTCGAATCTCCGGACTCCCAACATCACTGTGGATATCCGGAGTGTCCATCAATGGAGTCATCATCACGGACCATCTCGCCATTGCCAACAGCATTGGCTCGCACTTCTCCGATGTATCCTGCTCCGGGAGTTACGATCCTACATTTCTGACTCTGAAGCGGGAGGCAGAGACTCACCCCCTTGTCCTTTGCCACTGCTGCTTCGGAGTCCTATAATGTACCATTCTCTGAATGGGAACTGCGCATTGCGCTTGCATTGTGCAGGGATACGGCTCCTGGACCGGATAACATACATAATCAAATGTTAAAACATCTGTGCGAATCCAGTATGAAAGAACTGTTGATCCTCTTCAATCGTATATGGATTGAAGAGGAGTTTCCATCTCAAAGGCGAGAGGGGATCGTGATACCGATTCCTAAGGCTGGAAAGGATCCCAAGTTTGTAAGCAGCTATAGGCTCATTTGTTTGACAAATGGCCTATGTAAGCTGCTCAAAAAGATGGTGAACCGTCGACTGGTGTGGTTCTTGGAGGAGAAAGGTCTCCTGTCTGAGTACCAGTGTGGATTTCGCTCTCATAGGTCAACCACTGATCATCTGGTGCGACTTGAGAGCGCCATACAGGGGGCATTTTTCTGAAAGCAGCACCTAGTCACGGTCTTCTTTGACCTCGAGAAAGCCTACGACACCACGTGGCTCTACAGGATCCTTTCCACCCTTCACAAGTGGGGACTCCGTGGTAACCTACTGACTTTCATTGCGAATTTCATGTCCGTCCGACTCTTCCGTGTAAGGGTCGGTAGGACATTATCGCAATACTATACCCAAGAAAATGGAGTTCCTCAGGGTTCGGTGCTGAGTGTCACCTTGTTCACGATTGCCATAAATGGCATTGTTGCCGCCGCCGGGTCCGCGGTAGTTCCATCGCTGTATGTAGACGATTTAGCTCTGCATTACAGCTCTGGAAGTATGGCAGTCGTGGAACGGCAATTGCAGCTAGCTATCAACCGGGTCGACAGGTGGGCTCACGACCGGGGTTTTCGTTTTTCAGCAGCGAAAACCTCCGTCGTCCATTTTTTTCGGCTCCGGAGGCTACATTTACACCCTGAACTACATCTCAGGGATGCTGCGTTGCCGTTGGTTGACACTTATCGCTTCCTGGGGCTCCATTTTGATAGCAAATTAACGTGGCAGCCCCATATACGGCAATTAAAAATGACATGTCTCAGGAAACTGAATATGCTCAAGTTTCTTAGTGGTACTACGTGGGGGACTGACTGTGCGGTGCTGCTACGGTTCTACCAAGCCCTCGTCCTGTCCCGGCTAGACTATGGTTATGCGGCATACGGTTCAGCAAGGCCGGCAACCTTGAAAATGCTGGACAGTATCCACCATAGTGGCGTTAGGCTGGCTTCCGGTGCCTTCCGGACCAGCCCGATACCCAGCCTACTCGCCGAATCGGGTGTTCCACCTTTAAATTATAGACGCCAACATATGCTTCTAGCATATGCTGCCAATGTGCGTCCAATGCCACAACACCCGACCTATCAAGCTCTCTTCGGTACCCAAAACCACCAGGGGTATGCCAACCGGCCTCGTGCCACTCGGCCAGTTGGTATTAGACTTGATAGCTCGTGTACTGAAATAGGAGTGGCTGTAGGTCCCTGAATGATCCGGACATCTAGCGAGGTGCCTCCGTGGCAAGTTCCGCGTCCGGAAATTCGGTTAGATCTTCACCGAGGTCCTAAGGTGAACACGGATGCCTCAGTTTACCGGAGGCAGTTCCTCAGCATAGTTCACCAATTTCCGGACGCTGGCATTCTCTACACGGATGGTTCGAAGATAGACGAGAAGGTGGGTTGTGCTTACGTTATTGATGGTGCAAATACCAAGATCTCTTTGCCTGAGGCCTGTAGTGTGTTTACTGCGGAGCTCGTTGCCATCTATGAAGCTCTGCAGTTTGCACTACAGGATGCACGAATCCACTTTCTCGTGTGTACCGACTCATTGAGTTCGTTGCAGTCAATTGCTACATGTTTCCCGCAACATCCCCTAGTGCAGCGAATCCACGACCTACTAGCCGGGCTGTGCCAAGCTGACACTCGAATCACCTTTCTGTGGCTTCCAAGCCACATGGGAATTGCGGGAAATGAGTTAGCTGATCAAGCTGCAAAAGAGGCGATATCTCTACCACCTCGACCAATGGAGGTACCCGCTAGAGATATTCGCTCTCAGTTCTGGCTTTTTGGGAGAGTCAGTGGCTAGCTGACCCACTGCCCAGTAAACTGAGAGCGATCAAGAGAACTACTCACGTTTGGCGGAGCTCCTTCCGGGCCCGGAGAGAGTCCGTCATTTTGTGTAGGCTAAGGATAGGTCATACAAGATCCACCCACTCGTACCTAATGAGAAGGGAAGACCCCCCCACTTTGTACCTGCGGAGCCGTTTTCACCGTGGCCCACATTTTCACCGAGTGTGTGGATCTTGCTGACTTACGGAAACCTTGGTTTGCAGATGACACTCAAACTTATATTAGCCGATGACGCGGTGGCTGCTGATCGCGTTATCCGCTTTATAAGTGAGAGTGGGTTAGGGCCAGCAATCTAAATTTTCTAGTGAACATTGACTCAACGACTTGTTCGTTTTTGAATGATAATGTTTTTGTTTTTCCGTAATTTTTGTTTATTTTTATAATTTTTGTTTATTTTATTAATTTTTTGGTATTTTTAAAATTTAGATGTCCACCTCAAAATTTTAAATTCAATTCAAAATTTGTATTCTTTAATCTGTGTTAAGAGGGGCAGATGACCTCGTAGTTCTGCCCCTTAAAACAACAATAACTAACTAACTTATTGATAGCTATTGGGATGTGTTCCAGGTTCGCTGTCTTGTGGACTATGGCAAGTATGAACTGGATGATGGCGAAGTAATTGTCCTCAAGAAGAACAGTCAACACCTACTGCTACGATCTCAGTGCGAGTCTCTCATCCGTCAGGGAATTTTGCAGCATGTCATACACTGAACATTCAATGAATTTCTCTGTTATGGCTTATACAGTGAAACATCGATTTATCGTATTCGGCAGGACCTCAAGAAAAACATGAATGCAGGCAAAACATAAATGAGGATTTATTAATGAATTACCACTTTTAGGGGGAAAAGTTATTAAACTCCTGTCAAAATACGTGAGGTTAAAGAATTACGACACTTTCTAAAGTTCGGCTTTTACAAAATGAATATTCAATAATTTTCAGAAAATTCACCACTCTGATTTAAGATTAAATATGTATTTTTGATGTACATTATGAAATCAAATAATTGGCCAACTTCAATCTATTATTTGATAGATCGCAAGAGCACTTCCAATTCTCAACCTTGGTATTGACGGGAAACGAGAGACAAGTTGAGAAGAATCGTGATCATGCCACAAGTAAGAAAGAGATGCATGCTATGACCAATTGGAACTAAAAATTATAGTTTTCTTATATGAACCACTCATGTACAAATTTCTCAGAAACTGCTGTATGTGCGATACAAAATCAATTTACAGTACCTATTTAAATAGAAAAATCACGCTTAAATACTTTTCGCACAGTTCACACGACCGGAGATGCGTTTGGACTAAAATAAATTTGAAGGAAAACACCTCTCATCTTCAAAAATATTGCCCGTTGCACATGAATTGCTATTGCTATAACAATCGATAGGGGATCAAGGTTTGTAGGTAGCCTACCAAGATTTCTCGACAACAGATGCGGGAAAACAACGCTTCGGTGAATGATAGATGTGTGTTTTGTTAATCCAGGTTGAAGAGGAAGATTTTCGGGACCAAAAAAATTTGGACGATAATTCCGAGAAATCGATACTTTCAGGAATGATAGATAGAGGTTTTACTGTACACCCTTTTCTTTAATATTTATAATCTCCCCATCTGTACATTGTGAAATTTCATCTAAGGCTGTGTATTTATCCCAGATGAGTTTTATAAAGATGAAATACACCCTCAGTTTAATTTTTGTCTGTTTGTTATGTGTTAGTGTCAAAAACTACTGGAGCGAATGCAATGGAGATTGGTATTTAATTAGAAGGCATCCCTAGAAGAAAACTAGGCTACAAATTATTGGTATATTATTAACCTTCCGAGTGCTATCGACGAAATTGTTCATGAACAGTTCTACCACGCGGTGGTGCTAATGACGAAACAGTTCGCCGTTAGGCGCGCGCCTTTTTAGTACCACATTCTAGCTGTTCGAGGCGATGCTATTTGAAAATAGACTTACCTGCTCTCTGGTGATAGTCCATAGAACCATTTACTTTGCATTTTTAATTTGTATAGTGATGTGAATTACGTTATTCATTTGTTCAAAGAGATGTAAAAGTTTCACTTATGTTTGACTTCTGTGCGCTGTAATAGCTGACAACAGACCTTGTAGTAGTTCAAGTAGTGGCGATTTTGAATGTTTACTGTACCCAGGAAGGGGTATTGGGGATATATTCTCCCTAAAAGTCTGATTTGTCACCCCCTAGTGAAAGGCCGTTTTAACTCTTCTCTACCTTCATTTAGTTCAACTATCCCCCCGGAAATTATTTTACGGGTGAGACCCTGAAGGAAACTTGTTTGAGTAACAATAACCCCCTGGCACTACAGCCCAAACAAACAGGACAAGGGCTGGCATAGATATCAGTGCTACAAAATATTTGCAGAAGCAACGATTAGGATGGTATGGGCATCTTCAAAGAATGTGAGATGAGAGGACACCAAAAGCTTATTTCAACAAGATTATCCCAGGAAAAAGACCAGTAAGAAGACCAAAGAAGAAATGGTTGGACCAAATCAAGGATGATCATGAAGACAAAGGGCTAGACTGGAGGAGGACCCATGAAGACTAACTATTCATGGACAGGAAAAGGTGGCGAGGGCTCGTTAACAGCACCCGGGCGACTGGAGCTGGAATTTGATGATGACTACAGCCCATGAAGGGCCTAGGCCACCAAGTGACCGCTGCCCAGCCATTTGGCCTGCAGATTTTGGGGTGACGCGTGGTCAGCGCATCGGGTCCCCTCAGTCGTTAATATAAATAAAAAATATCAGAAAGATGGACAGTGGCGGATAATACCAAATGAAGTGGTATACAAAGAACTGGATTTCTTTTTTTGGTCACATCATGAGGACACCAAAACCAGATTATCTAGAAAAATTGTAGTGAAACTTTGGAATATGAAACAAGTAGGATGGATTAAGGAAATTAGAGAAGATATGAAAGAATTAGAAATAACCTTGGATGACTTGCAAAACAAAACAAAAAATTAAAAATAAACTGAAAGATATAAAAATAAGATTTCAGTCAAAAATAGACAAATGTAACACAATAAAAAGGGTATTTACAGCTGAGGAACGCCTGAGAAGATCAGAGCGAATGAAAAGCTACTGGGCAACTCGGAAAGGAAACTTACTGAAGAAGAGGACGAAGAAATGATTGAAGTGGTCCAACGAGGCCGTAAAAGCCAAAGAAGAATATGGAACCAATAGGAGAAGGGGGAATATGTGAAATTGATTTAGGGCCTTGATGTAGAATGGGGCTAAGATGTGTGAAAATAACTCAGCACAGGAGTGTTTATTCATTTGGAAATACATAGCAGTTATAAGGTGAGGTGGCAAAGAGGAAACTCTTTTATTCAAAACATTTGGTTGAATTAAGAAAATGCTAAGAATAAAAATCACTAGAAGTTGGGTTTTTTCAGATTTTTTTGACAGTTATTTCATAGAATGAAACGTATTAAAACAGCATGAAATACCCCTATGTCTAGGGCTGGATGACTTGGTAGGCTTCGATGGCACAGAAGCTTGCAGACTAGACTTGAAAGACAAATGAGTCTTAAATGAGTAAATGAATTCATTATAGTGTAGATAGCTTCGATATTATTTCATTCTCTTCTAATGCAGTTACAAGTTTTCCCTTTTCAACTCAGTATAAAATTTTAATATTATTTTTTATTATTATATACACACATCAAAAAAAGTTTTGCATCACCTCGGTTCCAAGAGTTCCGGAACCGTTAAATACAAAGGGAATAGAGATCAACACAAACAACATTTCAGCTCGTTTTATTGCTCATGAGACCCACACATTGCATGTTGTACCATCATACAGCTAGACTTTCAGCATTTGTGGTCCAGATTGCAGTACACACCACTACCTCTAATACCCAGTAGCACGTCCTCTTGCATTGATGCATGCCTGTATTCGCCGTGGCATACTATCCACAAGTTCATCAAGACACTGTTGGTCCAAATTGTCCCACTCCTCAACGACAATTCGGCGTAAATCTCTCAGAGTGGTTGGTGGGTCAAGACGTCCATAAACAGCCCTTTTCAACATATCCCAGGCATGTTCGATAGGGTTCATGTCTGGCGAACATGCTGGCCACTGTAGTCGAGCGATGTCGTTATCTTGAAGGAACGCATTCACAAGATGTGCACGATGAGGTCGAGAATTGTCGTCCATGAAGACAAATGCCTCTCCAATATTCTGCCGATATGGTTGCACTATGGGTCGGAGGATGTCATTCAGGTATCGTAAAGCCGTTTCGGAGCCTTCCATGACCACCAGTGGCGTACGTCGGCCCCACATAATGCCACCCCAAAACATCAGGGAACCACCACCTTGCTGCACTCGCTGGACAGTGTGTCTAAGACGTTCAGCCTGACCAGGGTGCCTCCAAACACGTCTCCGACGATTGTCTGGTTGAAGGCATATGCGACACTCATCGGTGAAGAGAACGTGATGCCAATTCCGTGGGGTCCATTCAGCATGTTGTTGGGCCCATCTGTACCGCGCTGCATGGTGTCGGGGTTGCAAAGCTGGACCTCGCCATGGACGTCGGGAGTGAAGTTGCGCATCATGCAGCCTATTGCGCACAGTTTGAGTTGAAACACGACGTCCTGTGGCTGAACGAAACGCATTATTCAACATGGTGGCATTGCTGTCAGGGTTCCTCCGAGCGGCAATCCGTAAGTAGCGGTCATCCACTACAGTAGTAGCCCTTGGGCGGCCGGAGCGAGGCCTGTCATCGACAGTTCCTGTATCTCTGTACCTCCTCCATGTCCGAACAACATCGCTTTGGTTCACTCTGAAACGCCTGGAAACTTCCCTTGTTGAGAGCCCTTCTTGACACAAAGTAACAATGCGGACGCGATCGAACTGCGGTATTGACCTTCTAGGCATGGTAGAACTACAGACAACATGAGCAGCGTACCTTCGTCATGGTGGAATGACTGGAACTGATCGGCTGTCGTACCCCCTCCGTCTAATAGGCCCTGCTCATGCATGGTTGTTTACATCTTTGAGCAGTTTTAGTGACATCTATGAACAGTCAAAGGGACTGTATCTTGGATACAATATACACAGTCAACGTCTATATGCCGGAGATCTGGGAACCGAGGTGATGCAAAACTTTTTTTGATGTGTGTTTGAATCCACCCACAATCCAAGAAGTCTACAAAGCTCTGAGAGAGATCAAAAACTACAAAGTGAGTGGAGAAGATCAAACAAAAGTTTGGTGCTTTTCAGTCGGTCAACACGATTGTACCAAAATGAGATGGGTTATTCCCTAATCCTGAAAAAAATTACACGAGATTAATAAATACACTTGGATGACCAGTTTCGATCATAACTTTGTGTAGTTAGTGGAAGGGTCTTATAATGCCATAAATCTATGACATGGGCCCGCTGGCTTTACTTCCCCTCCGAATGAATGCGTACCGAGGGATTTTTAATGTTCTTAAAAAGTCCGACGGCTTTGGTTGGGTTTGACCCCGCGATCTTGGGCATAGAAGCTCAGCATGCTATCAACCACGCTACCGAAGCCGCTAGACATAAATCCTGTAGTAGTAGTAGTTAATGTTGTTTCTTCTATGAAGTGAAGTGCGAGTTTACTGATTTTGAATTCAGTTTTGGTTGGGGATGAAACTAATAAAGGCCAGTAATTGATTTCTATGTTCTTTCTTTTTATTTTTAATCTACATTTATTATTCCCACCATTTGGACACCCTTGATTACAATGCAATAACAAAATGTCAACACAAAATTTATTTACGATACCACATCTGAAGTGTCTTCATTCGCTTAATCTTCTTCTGAAGCTGCAGCATTCCATACAAGAGAGCTTCAGCATTCGGAGGGCAACCTGAAACCACGAAAACATTATCCACTTGAACATCTTAATAATTTCTGGTGTAGGATTTTTCAGGTTATGACAAAATTCAATACAACTTCTAATAAATTCATAGTTATGGCCTTAGTTAGTAATAATGTTATTCGTTTTATGTCCCTTTCAACTGCTGCGGCTTTCAGAGACGCCGAGGTGCCGGATGTTTGCCCCGAAGGGGATCTTTATTGTGCCAGTAAATCTACTGACACTGCTCCCTCGTATTTGCGCACCCTCAAATGTCAACTGACTGTACCAGGCTTCGATCCTGCAACCTTGGGCACAACATGCAAGAACGTTACTGCTGAGCCATGCAGCCAGTCTATGGCCTTAGAGGATTGTTTTTTTTTAATCAGTAATAGCTCCTTGAAAATAAGACCACTGTCGAGATTCCTGCATTCTGGGTGGATGTGCTTTCCATTTATAATACACAGCTCACTTCAAAGTCTAAAAAGAAGAAAATGAGCAGATAATCTGGGTGTTCTGCTTCTTAAAACCATCACCATCGCCAGGGCACTTTTCTAACCAACAGACAAGAATGGTGGGAAATAAATGTCTGGGATGCCTACCTCTAGAGGTTGATCTTTGTAAATAATATAGGTTTAACATCCTATTCAACTGCTGTGATTTCCTCCCAAAGCACCGATAGATTGACGCAACTGAGAGCATACACTAGCAGGCACCTTTTGCTCTGGAGGGGTTCTTTATCTGACTGTACTGGAATCAAATCTGTAACCTTGAGCTTTGGAGTAAAAAAGAAAATTACCAATTGCACTACAAGGCTAAGTAAAAATTGGTACAAGATGCGTGGAATTAGATATTTTCCAACAGATAGGCGAGAATTTTTTAAAACTTGATCTCACGCTGGTCCAGCATGTGCACAACGTGCTAGCCAGTTTGTGTAACACTGGAACCGGGGTGAGCTTTTGTGTGGCTTCTCAGCAACATGGGTATCGCGGGAAACAAGCTTGATGATCAAGCTGCAAAGGAGGCAGTCACACTGCCCTCGCTACTGTATAAGGTGCCTGCTAGTGATGTATGCTCTCAGTTGCGTTATTCTATCGGCGCATTGGGAGGAAGCATGGCGCATCACGCATCTGCGCAACAAACTGAGTGCCATCAAGGAAACAACGAAGGTATGGAAATACTAATGTGAAAACCCTTCATAAATGACTTCGGTTCAAAATTTTAATCTGAAGAAGATTGAATATACAGTATTGTATTTGTTCTGTGTTACTGTCTGAGGAAATAAGATTACAAATGACCATTTGGTTATTTATGTTGCATAGTAACAGATATATTGCTTTAGCCCATTACCTGGCACATAAATATCGACGGGGATGAGGCGATCGCAGCCTCTGACCACTGCATACGAGTAGTGATAGTAGCCTCCTCCATTGGCACAGCTGCCCATGGACACCACCCAGCGGGGCTCTGGCATCTTGAACATTCACCTTATCATACAACACACAACACTGCAATGGAACCCTGTAATAATGGGACCAAGAAATTGAAATTGACAGTATCACAAATTGAGAGACTTTTGTCGTTACAGATTTTTCTAGTATGTATATTTTTAGTATACCATCTTCTATTTAGAAATGTAGCAAATCATTTCGGATCCGTATTGACAGTTATTCTAAGGGTTTTAACTAAACAATCTGCCTAGTCAAACTTTAACACTTCATATAACATTCAGATATTCCTTAAAAACACGATAAAAGCTTTGAAATCATCAACTCTTATAGACTAATGACAATATCTTCTTCTTCTTCATTTCCCGGTTCCAGTGATCTGGGTCGGGGCGTGAATCAAGAACCTCCATCCGAGGTCTTGACTCACACACTATCATATTTAGGCTATTTGTACGATGGGTTCGTCACACCCAAAGGTAGACTAATGACAATATGTGTATCTAAAATTTATACATTAATTGTGGACGTGTATGATATGGAGTTGCTTTTCCTCTTTTTTGAGATGATTGGGTATAAGGTTCAGATTTCTGCATTTTTTGAGAAAATCTATCTCTTTTGATGCTGCTTAATTGGGCTTGGCTTATCTTTTGATATTTAGCAATGTGGCAATTCATTTTGGATCCATATTGACTATTAGTTATTCTGAGGGTTTTAACTAAACAGTCCGCCAAGTTAATACCTATCTTTTATGATTTTTATTTAGAGGTATATGTTTCGAGAGACTGATGGATGGCAGCCATTTTGGTGTTGGTTTTCCAACCAAAAAAATCTTTAAATTAGATTTGGGATAAACAAATGCCACTCAAAACCAAGGTGACATTGTACAAATCCTACTACACACCAATCCTCACATACAGCCTAACTAGGAAGGACAACTCAAAACTCCAAGCAGAAATTAAGTTCTTGCATACTATGATCCAGAAGACCAGGAAAGACAAGATTAGGAATGATAAAATCAGAGAAGAGGTGAAAATGGAAGACTATATATTACAAAAGATCCAGTAGGCTAGAATGAAGTGGTTCGGCCACGTGAAGAGAATGAGTGCCAATAAAACTGCAAGAAGGGATTATGAAAGAGACCTAGGAGGGAGAAGAGCAGTTGGCAGACCAAGAAAACCATGGACAGATCTGGTGAAGAAGGATGTACAGGAGAGAGGCCAGGATTGGGAGAGGATTTGATTGTCAACGAAGAATGGTTCATGGATCGACAGAGACGGAGGGGGCTCGTATACCACACCCGGGAAACTGAATTTGGTCAACGATGATGATGAATGGATGTCGATGCAATTGTTGTGACTGGCTAAAATTTCTTGTTGTTGCCTGAAGAAGTGCCATTATTAATTATTTTCAGTTCATATTGAGATGTCGTGTAAGGCAGGCATGCTAGGTCAGGGCTAGGGTGGATACCTAGTTGGAGGTATTCATGTGAACTATTGTTGTTGTTGTAACTTCAAGTTATGTTACATTTGTGATTTATTTTGTAAATTTGTGAGAATTTCATGTTGGTTTATAACATGCTACAAATGTTCATCTCTTGTACCATGCGGCATTAAAAGTTTATCGTCCTAAGTTAGGTGCTCAAAATGTATGAATTCAAATTAAAAGGACAAGCAGCTCCATAACTTACCTGTGTGTGTGTTTTTATAAGGCCTTCGGCCAGCATTAAGTTATTCATTACTAGGGCCCGGTTGTTGATGACATGTCATATGTTTACTGAGCTGTCTAAGACAATGCTGAAGTACATAGAAACTCCGGACGGGCCACCCCGTCTATGTCATTTTTATTTTGCATCCGGCAACTCACGCCTGAAGCTTGTCCCTTGGTGGACAGCCGAGATTGCAGCAGCCATTAAAGATCGTTTGCAGATCAGTTCTTTCCTGGAACCACACTCTGAAAGCCTTGTTCTTCCTTCCCACAGCTTCTTTTACTCTTCTCATTCCACCATGGTGTCTCTTTACACCGCTTTCTGTTGCTTGTTCTTCCACATACTGCCACTGCAGCTTCCACCATTGTGTTTTTGAATTGCTTCCATTCCTCTTCCCCTGTCGGGAACAGACACCCAGTCTTCGGACCGGGAGAAAGTCCCTCGACACCGCTCTCGCTCTTCCCCAAGAGCGAGACTCGTGAGGTCCGACGACGACCGCGCGCAACCCAAGAGAGCGCCCGCTCCATTTTCTTCGTCTTCGGAAGGAGATGTAGAGATTGAGGTGTGCTCTCCTGCCCCATCATCTCCAACTAGAGATGGGGAAGGGTGGCAAACGGTCAAGCATAAATAGAAGACCCACTTCTACTTAAGTTCACACCATGGCACTATTACAATGGAACTGTAATAGCTATTCTGTTCATCTCGCTGAGTTACGACAATTAATATCTTCTTTCTCGGCAACCATTGTCTGTCTTCAGGAATCCAGGTTTCGTCCTGGACATGAGACAACAATGCGTCACTTCAAACTCTTCTCTAAAGACCGGGTGAACGGAGCTGTGGCCGCTGGTGGCGTCTGCACTCTCATCCACTCTAGCCTCTTTAGTGAAGAGGTGCCGTTGCGTACTCAGCTAGAGGCAGTTGCAGTTCGTACTTCGTTGCCAGTAATGGCAACCGTATGTAACGTGTACATCCCACCTGATTCTCAGCCGGATTACGACCAGCTGGTGGATCTAGTCTCTCAGCTCCCCCCTCCTTTTCTCCTTCTGGGAGATGTTAATGCCCACAACACCATCTGGGGCTCCGCTACCACTAGCGGTAAAGGGAGAGATTTTGAGAGGCTGATCAGGCGGCTGGACCTGTGTCTGTTGAACACAGGGGAACCTACGCACTTCTCTATTGCACACGGTACTTATTCAAGTATCGATATTACCTTGTGCAGTCGTGCGTTGGTTCCCCTGCTACAGTGGGGTGTACACGATGACCTTTGTAGAAGTGACCATTTTCCAATTATCGTTACCCTTCCGAACCAGAGAGCCATCGAGTTACCAAGTCGATGGCTTCTCCGTCGGGCTGATTGGCCAACTTTCACGGCACGTGCGGTGTTTGCCGAAGATACCTTTGAGAGTGTCGACGATCATACCATTCACATAACGAATGGTATTTTGGCTGCTGCTGCTGAGGAAACAATACCTTCCTCATCTGGCAAGGGAAGATTATAAGATAAAGAAGCAAACAAGATTGTCGCAGAGGAGAGGAAGAAGTGGATGGTAAAGTGGACAGAGATGACGGAGGAAGACAGCAGAGGAAATAAGAAAGTACTTTATGGGATGATCAAAAGTAAGAGAAGAGGTCTGCGAGAGGATTTGGTAATGATGGACAAAAACGGAAATGAGGTACACAACAAAGAGACACTCAAGACAGTGTGGAAAGAGTACTTTGAGGATTTGCTGAATCCAAATGGTCATAGGGAGGAATACAATGTATTGGAAGATATTGTCTGTTGGCATCCTTTCCCTTATTATCTTCTGGAATTCTTCCTTGACTTCCTGGGATGAAATTTAGCATAACTAAGAGTGAGATGGTGATCACAACAAGGAAGAAGGAAAGAACCACAACGGGAATAACAATTGGTGGGGAACAGCTGAAGAAAGTGGAGAGTTTCAAGTATCTGGGAAGCCTGATACAAGATAATGGACGAAACGATACAGAAATAAATGAGCGGGGGAGACAGGCAGAAGCATTCCGAGTGTGAGAAGCATGTTATGGAGCAAGGATGTCCCTCAGAACAGCAAAAAGATCATATCGGACGTAATATGTCCCTATCCTGACGTATGCCTCGGAGACCTGGGTTATGAAAAGAAGGGAGAAGAGCAAAATACAGTCCAGTGAGATGAGGTTCTTGAGAAGCAGTATTGGAGCTACAATGATGGACAGAATAAGAAATGAGAGGACCAGAGAATTAATGGAGGAACCATTACAGGATGGTATAGAGAAATCTAGACTTAGATGGTATGGACATGTAAAACGAATAGAGAAGAGGATACCCAGGAGAGTACACGAGACGAAGTGGGAAGGAAAGAGACCGAGAGGAAGATCGAGAGACAGGTGGCTGAAGGGGGTGGAAGAAAGCGTGAAGAAGAGAGGAGAAGACTGGGCAAGGGTGGAGGCTGAGAGATGGTGGGAAGACAGAAGACGTTGGAGAGACTTGTGTTCCAAACAGACCCGGCCAGTGGCTGGAAACTGTGCAAGATGATGATGATGAATCTCTTCCATTATCCTTCTTTACCATCTAGGGCCTGGAAAAGGATTGCCAACCACACCACTTATGGACCTCCACAACAGCGTAACGGAGGCCTACATCATGCGAGAAGGTAAGTTTTAAACTTTTTTTTCTATTAAATAAAACACACATGCATATGTACATGAATTGTTAATGAAACATAATTATTATCAATTATAGGGTTGAAACACTTTTATATTTCCTCTTTGATGTGTTCAAATCTTTTCCATTTTTTTAGTGTGAAGGCTTTCTGGTTCATTTGATAACTTTGTAAAACAATCACTACTGTTTCTTCTTCTTCTTTATTTTGAATCATCCACTTTGGGGTACGTCAGATCAATCGCTTCTTAGATGCTTGTGCTATCCTTTTCTCCCAATACTTCTTCATTCTATCTGATCTCCTCTTTCTTTCCTCTTGTGATATCTGCATCGGTTTTCTGGAGACTGCTCTGGCTTGGAACTTCCTGGTGTTGTCTTTGGTCACGGTTTTGGCTGTACCATTCATCAACATGATTTCAGTAATCTGGAGCTCTCGCAGGTCCTTTTCTACTACCATACCTGCCAACTTTTGAAAAGGGCTATCAGTAAAACTCACGCGCGACAAAAAATTAACGATTTTCGACATACCCCGGCTTGACGAAAATAATAATACTTCTGGGCTACAAAATACAATAATTCATGCTTTAAACAGGATACTTCAATGAAATCATATCTACTTACTATGATTTGTAGATGAACATAACAATCAAGAAGAAATCCATGTTAATCAGCAGCAGGCGTGGTGAATATTGGTTTGGAGCAGACATAACAGGACTTCCTTGATAGATTAAGCTGATATACGATAATTGAAAAAGGCTTTAAACAATAATACTTGTTTAACGTAACACAGGCAAGAAATAATATAATACACACTGCAAATCACATGCTAGTTCGACTTTTAAGTCATGGTTGTGGCCTTTTTAGCTTCCTGCAAACATTCTTGAGAAAATGTTTTGTCATAACAGGGACCAGAACGCCTGGTCTTCAAAATAGAAATAGACTCCAGAGATTCATTGGACATGGATGACCTGAACAGTGTTCTATTTTTCTTCACAAGGCTAAAAATAACGTTCACATTCTGCATTGCTATGGGGTATGGTGAGAATAGAGAGCAATACTCTAGAAATTCGGTTATACTTAAGAAGTCCATCGGCTCCACGAATTCTTGATATTTGTGCCCAACTGGAATCACTTGCAGCATCTTGATGTGCAGCCAAAGTGTCATCTACCTGAAGAGCTGTGAACTGCCTCTGAAGCTCATTCACCACCTCATCTGTAGTTTCATTCTCTTCCTTGCATAACATGATAGGAAACTTTTCCAAGAAAAAACGAATGGAAGATAACTGTGCATCTTCAATGTTGTCTAACCTAGCAACTTGAGCATTCTTTAACACGTCATCCTTGAGTGGAAACTTGTTGATGATGTAGTCACAGGCAGTATAAAAGTAGTTTCTCACTGATGAAAAGAAAAGGGATTTATCTGTATCCGGTCCGTTCTGAAGGCACTTAACAACTTCAGATGATGCATTTTTGCCATTTTATTTACAATACATGTCGTTTTCGTGCGACCACAACTATATTTCTTTGCAACTTCTGATGTGGGAAACATCGTCTTAAATAAAGCACCAGCATGATCAGCCGCACTTAAGGGCACATTGTGTTCCACCAAAAAGGAAGTAAACAGACACTCGGCCCTAATTACGTCACTGTCAACGTTTCCAGACTTAGCAAAAAAGGTGTTGATTTTCTTGCTTATCTTCCTTCGATTTAACATAACTAATGTGTTTACCGCACTTCACATGATTACTTAAATCGTTTTTTCCACCATGTGCAATATTAATATCACACCCACATACCGTGCAAAAGGCAAATTTTTCTCTCTTTCTTGATTTTAGTATGCACGGAAAATCAACCGAGTATGATTCTTTAAATGTCTGGAAGTACTGTTTCTTGTTGGATTTGTTCATTCTCGATATCTACTAAAACATCGAAAGGAACCTGGATCACTGAACGTCACATAAAATTATAACATAAAACACTTAAGACAGCCAACACTTCATTAAAACATGTCAAGACACACACAGCCATTAAATGAAAACGACGCCAACCTCGTGAAGAAAGAATATGCACATGGTAGAAAAAAAACACACACACACGTGGAACGAATGTAATTAGTCGAAGGAATACAGGAAACTGCGAAGCACGAAGTTATAGCACAAAAACTCGAACGCTTCATTAAAATATGCCATAACCTTAAAAGACGAAAACATTCAAGGAACGCCAACTTCGCGAACAATGAACAACTAACGTGATCAAAGAATATGGTTTAAATCGCAACGAGCGAACGGAGCGGAACAAAGAATATGCGAAGCAGAGCCTGTCGACACATGGAAGAAGGGTTATCCCGGCTTCAAATTCAATTACAAATGACGACACAACCACCACACGGTTAAAAGTACGAATCATATCAAAGAACGAGCTATCGACTATCGTGGACTTGCCTCCGACCCACGCAAACAATCGATTGTACGGAAGTGGGCGGTATTATCGAATGTAAATTATCGTTTCAAATTTTTGTCCGCAAAATCGTAAAATGACACCGTTCATCCGTAAAACCGTAAAATGCTGCAATTTCCGTAAATTTTACGGATAAACCGTAAAAGTTGGCAGGTATGTACTACCGTAAACCAATTACGTTATATCTCCTTTTTGGAAAAGAAGTCAAAGATTTTCTTGGTTATTCGAGCAGGATTCATCCGGTTGATGTGTCCATAGAAATCAATCCTTCTTTTCCTTATGGTATCTGAAAGATTCTCCGACTTCACATACAGGGTGTCATTCCTATAAAAAACTTGTTGGTTATTTTAGAATTTAGGACCTATGATCTTCCTCAAAATTTTTCTCTCTTTGATTTCCAATTTTTCCATTTGACCTTGTGTCCTCAAGACTAGTGTTTCTGCTGCAAAGAGTGCCTCTGGCTTAAATACAGTGTTATAATGCCTGATTTTAGTCTTCCAGGAGAGGGTTTTCTTGTTGTATATATTTTTGGTTTTCTGGAAGGCTAGTTCTATTTTGATTCTTCTCGCCTCCATTGTTTTTCCTTCAAGGTTATTCCGGTCAATCCATTCTCCTAAGTATTTGAAACGATTAACCACCTACCTACTGTAATTCTCTCTACTTTTTATATATTTAAAGAAAACTTTTCTTTAGATTTTGTTAAATTTGCATATCTAATTAATGTAAATAAAAATCCCACACGATAATGTTCGTTTATGAAAATGAATCCTTCTGTATGATGCAACACTAGCAAATCTAACACCTAAACCCACCTGGTCATACACCTTGCGAACAGCAGTCGCCATCTTGTTGGTGACTGTCCCAGCCACAATCATCACCTCGGCCTGACGAGGCGAGGCACGGAACACTATTCCGAAGCGGTCCATGTCATAGCGGGGAGCTGCCATGTGCATCATCTCCACTGCACAGCATGCCAGCCCGAATGTGACGGGCCACATCGAAGACTGGAAGGAAGAAACAAGGAAAGAAAGCATCTTGTTAGTGGTAGATTACACCAGATTGGCACAAACATGGAGAGGGAAGGAAGGTCATAGAGGGGGTAACTACTGCTGTGTTGCTGGGAGTGATTGAAGCCTGCAACATTAATGTAGTCACCATTTGGCCAGCTGGGAAGTGCAGACAAAAGCAATCAATGCACATTTCAATGTGCACTTGTGGGACTAATTAAAAATAAACTATGTCCATTCACAATGTATTTTTACTCCAGAAATGATGTAGTTGTTGCTTTCATTTTCCAATATTATGAGTATTGCAAAGGAAGCTTTTAGTTTTAAGTTACCGTTAATCATGTGATCATGAGCCACGGGACGTCCTTTATTGTGGAATCCAAACCAATGGACATGGATTTCACTTCGAAAATTTCAAATTAATTGACCGGGAATTGAACTCGGTCCACCTTGATGAGAGGCCAACAGCTTAACCGCTGCACCACCATGCCCCACTACGAGTATTGCAACCTAGCAGCTTTTTGCTCATAAACAAAATATGTAATTTCATTATTCACCTGGTAAGGTGAAGTGGCGAGACCGGCCAGCGAGTTTGCCCTTCATTCAGTTAGCATAGTCCGCACAAAATACAACTTGCTGGGGCAGATTTCTTTCAGAATACCCCCCCAGGGACTCGCATCTAGTGGGATGTGGGTTGGCGACCACGGGACTCCAGTTGAGTCCAGCATTGCTTCCACTTACATGTGCCAGGCTCCTCTCCGTCTTCTTTCCTGTCGACCTCCCTTGGTCAACTCTTCTTTTCCAACCCTGACAGTATTAGGGTATCCGAGGCCTGGGGAGTCTTTCACTTTCCTGCCTTAAGAGCGGGCGAAACTCTACTCGTGGATCGAGTTTTAGTTACAGAAATGGCCAGCAGTTACTCGAGTCAGCTGTATGTGTCTCGATGTGCCACTGTGTCGAGATCTGCCTTACCGACGATCCTAGAACGAGAAGCCCTTACTACGCGTTTTGGACATAACACTCTCAGAGCGATGTCGCCAGACTGCTCTTGCGCTCATCACACAGTGTTGCTCCACTCAGCCGATTTCTCTGTTATAATCTTCCTTCAGTCTTTCTGCATGACTTACGAAATCTGTCCAAGAGGCTGTTGTGAGGCTGTCAATCGCTGCCTCGTCCGTAATACTCTCGTCTGCTATTCAGAATGTGTTTTTTTTTTCTGCAACGTAAGATTTCACCTGCACCCACACAAGTCCATTTGGGTTGCACGGTGGCAACCAAAACTACACGATGAGCACGCAGGGCCGTAGAGGGCGATCATGGGCACCACGGCACTGACTCCCAGGGCCCGTTATGTACATTTGAGTTCCTTCCGTGAAATCCTAATATTCATGTTTTTCTTACAATAAATTAACAATTCAATATTTGGTATTTGTGAAATTATGTGGGAAGCTATTCAATTTATTGATTCTTCATCAACCATGCATTTTTCCGGGTCATAATCTCATTTTCTATTAATTTTTGTTTTTCTTACTTTTAACTTTCGTAACTTGCCTAAGTTTTCCAAGTTGCCTTTGGCATTGTAACGCTTGAAATTTGATCTGCAGCCAATAGACTATGTACCTAGGTAAATAACAATTCTTTAGGAATAACTGAAATTGGACGCATGGATTTCGCTCTACAACGGCTCAAGATTCACCATTGTTTTAAAGTTTACTCTCCTTACCTTTCAAGATTTTATGGGCGATAATTCAAACGTATTGCTTATTTTCAAAATTCAGTCGAATTTGTATTTCAATATTCTGTAAGTTTCTTTTGTGGCTCATATAAAAGACTGTTATAGCAATTTAAAAACGTGATTGTCTCTTTCTCCTTCAGTACGCTCGTGCCCCAGGGCCCTCCTTCTCGTCGGGCCTGAGTATACGTTGTCTTGCTATTTCATCAATTTCGTAAACAGTTTGTGAAATAGCAATTCCACTCTGGTTTGTGATGGGTTGTGGGGAATACCATTAGAAGACAACCACTCGATAATTTCAGCCATTCTGTTATTCGAGGTCGGAGTTTTGTTAATTTCATTTGTTTTATAACTGCGATCATAATACACTAGATTTTGGTAAATACTGTTCAGTAGACTACCTTTTCTAGAAGGTCTCCCCATTACAATCACCGTGAAATGTTACATCTATGACCGCTATATAGCGTGTCAGTGGGGTACAATGTCACCTGTACACTCCACGCGACTATTTACGGAACTTCACTTGAACTGCGCTGATTTGCTTGTATAGGTATAGTATTGTGTAGAATTGGGAAACTGAATATATTATGGACACTTAATTGTAGAAAAATACTCATCTGTTCGCAAATATTTGATGTGTTTACTCAATACGAGTAACATTGCCAAATTTCTTTCAAAAGTTCAAATTAAATAAGTTTTTTTATTGCTGTGTCAAGATATTTGGTATTTTATGTATTTGTCTATGGTAATTATATTTATCACACCCCATCCTTATTATAAAATCAAAATTTTAAAACAAAAAATAACTAATGAAATACCCATTAAATAATTGGCTACGATTGTAATCCACGCGACTACTGACGTTATATTTTCAAGCGCGACCACCGGAGAATTAAATTGATTTGCCCTCGGGAATACATCCCGTATCTGCCAACTCGGCATGAAGTACGATGAGCCGACTGTCCTTACCATTGGGAACTTTCAGTCCTCCGGAACCGTCACTCATTTTCCAGCACAATGACCTGTATAGTTTTGACTGACATTACGTTTCATCAGGGTAATAAATACAGTATGTCCCTGATTCGCCGATCTCGTACATTGCGGTACCGGTACCCTTAAAAATACAGTTCTCGCCGCTATTATGTCATTCCTTTCCATAAGTGATTCTTTCTCGTCATGCGTTTTCTGATATTTTCTAGTGCTACACGTATCTTATACCGTATTGTATGACTACTCCTTATTATTCCCGTTTTTCCAACGGGGTCGGGGATGAGATGCGATGGAAGTCTTTGTGGTGATGGTTTTACGGCCGGATGCCCTTCCTGACGCCAACCTCAGGAGAGGAGTTAATGAGAGATGAAATGAATGATGGTGAATGAAACTGGGCAAGGATGTGGAAGAAAGCGGCCGTGGCCTGTCAGAAGGTACCGTCCCAGCATTTGCCTGGTGTTGAAAATGGGAAACCACGGAAAACCATTTCAAGGACGGCCGACGGTGGGGCTCGAACCCACGCGTCTACCGAGTCAGCAGAGAGCTTGGCCCCATGACCTAATGCTGCGCTTTAGCCAGCGTAGCCACTACTGTCTGTGCGTATCTTATACCGTATATTTTGAATTAGTTAAAATACATGAAACTATCTGAGTATTATTGTAGGACAAATGTTAAATCACAACAGATCAGAATTTTGTACCGGGACCTATTTTTATCAGTCTAGCGAGATAGCACCGCAGCGGAAAAATGCATGCGTAGCCGGGTGACTCATTGCCGAGAGATGTATTGCTGCGCTGCTATGTTCCAGACAGCGCGGCGCCCTGCAGACGGTTAAAAATGAAGAACCCTGTACTTTTAGTTAATAAGTGTATGATAAAAGAGGTTTATTAATAAAACTCTATATAGACTTTACCGTTACTAAAATTTAACATTAAGTTAGTACACAATGACCACAGGAAGGTCTGTTGGGACTACAACATACAAAAAACTGCAAATTACATGAAGCAATGTCTTACATATCGTAATAAATGGCGTAATATTCCAAATGAAAATATAACACTACAAAAAGATAAACATCAAGAAAAGTATGACAATGGTGATTGTTAGCTGACAAGGTTTAAATAAGATAAGTAATTTTGAAAGTAACACATAATCACAATTTACAAAAATATCACTAACACTTGCATACAGTTACAAATTACACAAAAACAAAACAATGACATATTAATCCAAATCAATTTATAGTAATTGCAATCGTTGTCGGGACAAAATAAACATAATACATTTGGAAGTAACTTTACTTGTAATTTACAAAGATGTTACAAATACTTTTATACTGATAGTTACAAAACGCAATGATTCAATGGCATCCTAAAGTTCAATTATAATAATGCAATAATTGTGACAAAACTAACATATTCCATGATTAAAATCACTTTTTAACTATAAAACTAACATAAGCAACTTAAAATGTAGTTTGTACTCATAATTTACATGTAACAAAAACTACCTGATCTTAGACAAGAGGCCGAAAATCGGTTACAAACTTTTATATACAAATAGTTGTGAATTACATACACAAATTACATTTTATTTACAGTTTTGTTAGCCTTCTTCTCCTCAGCCATCCTTTGGGCTCCCACTATGTAAGCAGAGTTTCTTATATAGGCATGGAGCGGCTATAGGGTCAACTATTTCTGGAAGTAGGCAGTCCATATAAAACCTATGTAACTATGGGAACATTTCTTTTTTCCAAAAGGTCTCATCTCTGTCTATTTTTGCTGTTTTGATTCCTTTTGGGGTCCACAAGGCAAAAATGTATTACTTCCTTTTTGTGACTTGAAGTTGGCCTTGTATTTGGAAATAGAATAGGCTATGTGATATTTTGTACTTCCCACATTTCTCCCTTCTTGTTTACTGCCCACAAAGTGAACTTGCGATTCTTGATAGCTTCGTCTGGAGTAAAGTCCTTAGCCGACGAAGGGCACTTTATTTCTATGACTGTATCATCATTGACTCGCCCGTAGGGACTGGCTCCGAAAAAAGGAAACTATCGATGAAGAGACCACATTTTTCTATTTTTTCGTCAATCGAAAAAGCGAGTTCGTTGCGAGCTGACTCCTCGTTCCTTCAGCCATACTCCTTTGCCTCGCAATCAAATGCAGTGTAGAGGATTTGCTTCACTAATGGCTCGTACCCCGTTGTTGCTCTCATTTTACTAACTCGCCCAAAGTTCGACGCAGTGAGTATGTTTCTGCGGAGTTTCAGCCATTCGTTACAGTCACATTGCTGAATTGTTTCTCGTTCAATTCTTCCAAATTCTTCCTTTGATCTGTGTAGACTTTTCAGGAACTCATGAGATTTCTTTTTCATCACCTCTTCGTCTATATCGGGTCTTTGTTCCGTCGGGCCATAATCCTTCTCTTCATTGATTAGTGTACTACTAAATAATGACTTGCGACATCTCTTTTGGTTCTTATAACTATCAGCCTTCTTCTTTCTTTTTACCTCTGTGCCTTTCGCAAACGATCCTGGACTTGAACTATACAGTGTTTTGTGAAGCTTGTAATTGGCCATACCGGAGTTGTGCTAAACAACAGCAGCAGAACAGCGCCCCTGGTATGATCCGGTCGATGCAAAATTTATTCTTTTCCCGCCAATGAACTTAGCAATTATGGAGTTGTAATGCCCAATATAGTTGCTATTTACATCGGCGAGCAAGCTGCGGCTGTGATGGTTAACATCCCTGAAAACATCCAAAATCAAAGCGTACAGACCAACAGAAGCGAGGCGAGGCACAAGGTTAGAATCGACTGGAGCAGTTGTGTACAGCTCACAGAAGTAGTCCCTCTCTGCACACCCCTTGTGTTCACCAAACACGTAGCTAAGGATATTCAGTATGTCTTTCCTCAGGGTTTCATTTAGGGCTGGTGTTCTCTTATTCTGTGCTCAATGGCTTTGGTCAATGCAACCCTGCAGCGTAACAAATTGTTCCCAATCCTTTTGCGAAGTATGACTGAAGGTTTCTCAGTTTTGGAATTGGCAATATTCCTCAAATGAGTGCACATATTTCTCAGCAAATGGTTCTTACACTCTACCTCTTCTACAGTCAAATATTTATACGGCCTAGTCCCTAAAATTCTTTTGTACACGCTGCTATCACCATCTGCGATCAGCTTAGCATACCTAACGTTATACATTTCCTCACTTCTCTGGAAGCCCTCGCAATTGATCGCAGCTTCCATACTTGTAGAGCTCTGAGTCATGTTCCAATTCTTATAGCACGTGTGTGTCTTGGCCGGCTCTCCTTTTGTCTCGGCGCCGGCACAAGTTGTGCAATATTTGTTCTTTACGCCGATGAAGAGCACCTTCCTTGAATGTGACATGACTCGTAGGAGGGATGTCAAGGACGCTCATGAACTCCTCCATTTGTGCGTGCCCACCTCCAGTGGTAACTGTACCACAAACACTGGCAGTGTTTACGTCCATCAGGTTGCCATGTGATTTTTCAGAATGAACTGTTTTTCTTAAACTACACATGATTGTTACACATTAAAACGAAAATACTTTTTAAGCCTTGACGTTTTCAGAAACCACTTCCATATTGGTGAAGGTGCAACCAAACGGGCTGTGTTTGTCTAAATCTTTTGATTTGGTCTAAAAAGTCAACAATATTTACAACTCTTCTCCCGCTAAGTTTCAGTGAGATGCATCGTGGCTTTCCCGATACTGGTTGTTCTTGTTTCTCTCGTACAGCTCTATGTGTCTCTATCAAATCAGCCTCCTTCTTGCTAAAAATAATAATAATAATAAGCATCCAGTATTGGTACTGAAAAAGTCGTTTTTACAAAGTACATTTAGGATTGTGTATTGGCCTTCACGGCCGGTGAATTAAAACTCAGCAATTCTTCTAGGTTTGTGCCGTGTCCTGTGTGGGGTTTCGCCTAGGACACCAAGCTAGGCTCATCGGCGGGCTCTTGGTGTCCCTGCCCGGACCCCCACAGGAGTATCGAACTGCGCGATACCTCCCCTTATATAGAGTGCAACTGCACTCCCCGACTGCGAGAACCAAAAGCTCAAGCAGCCACAACCTCCCTATGAAGGCTTCCAAAAAGATGGTGTATTGGCCTTCACGGCCGGTGAATTAAAACTCAGCAATTCTTCTAGGTTTGTGCCGTGTCCTGTGTGGGGTTTCGCCTAGGACACCAAGCTAGGCTCATCGGCGGGCTCTTGGTGTCCCTGCCCGGACCCCCACAGGAGTATCGAACTGCGCGATACCTCCCCTTATATAGAGTGCAACTGCACTCCCCGACTGCGAGAACCAAAAGCTCAAGCAGCCACAACCTCCCTATGAAGGCTTCCAAAAAGATGGTGTATTGGCCTTCACGGCCGGTGAATTAAAACTCAGCAATTCTTCTAGGTTTGTGCCGTGTCCTGTGTGGGGTTTCGCCTAGGACACCAAGCTAGGCTCATCGGCGGGCTCTTGGTGTCCCTGCCCGGACCCCCACAGGAGTATCGAACTGCGCGATACCTCCCCTTATATAGAGTGCAACTGCACTCCCCGATTGCGAGAACCAAAAGCTCAAGCAGCCACAACCTCCCTATGAAGGCTTCCAAAAAGATGGTGTATTGGCCTTCACGGCCGGTGAATTAAAACTCAGCAATTCTTCTAGGTTTGTGCCGTGTCCTGTGTGGGGTTTCGCCTAGGACACCAAGCTAGGCTCATCGGCGGGCTCTTGGTGTCCCTGCCCGGACCCCCACAGGAGTATCGAACTGCGCGATACCTCCCCTTATATAGAGTGCAACTGCACTCCCCGACTGCGAGAACCAAAAGCTCAAGCAGCCACAACCTCCCTATGAAGGCTTCCAAAAAGATGGTGTATTGGCCTTCACGGCCGGTGAATTAAAACTCAGCAATTCTTCTAGGTTTGTGCCGTGTCCTGTGTGGGGTTTCGCCTAGGACACCAACCTAGGCTCATCGGCGGGCTCTTGGTGTCCCTGCCCGGACCCCCACAGGAGTATCGAACTGCGCGATACCTCCCCTTATATAGAGTGCAACTGCACTCCCCGACTGCGAGAACCAAAAGCTCAAGCAGCCACAACCTCCCTATGAAGGCTTCCAAAAAGATGGTGTATTGGCCTTCACGGCCGGTGAATTAAAACTCAGCAATTCTTCTAGGTTTGTGCCGTGTCCTGTGTGGGGTTTCGCCTAGGACACCAAGCTAGGCTCATCGGCGGGCTCTTGGTGTCCCTGCCCGGACCCCCACAGGAGTATCGAACTGCGCGATACCTCCCCTTATATAGAGTGCAACTGCACTCCCCGATTGCGAGAACCAAAAGCTCAAGCAGCCACAACCTCCCTATGAAGGCTTCCAAAAAGATGGTGTATTGGCCTTCACGGCCGGTGAATTAAAACTCAGCAATTCTTCTAGGTTTGTGCCGTGTCCTGTGTGGGGTTTCGCCTAGGACACCAAGCTAGGCTCATCGGCGGGCTCTTGGTGTCCCTGCCCGGACCCCCACAGGAGTATCGAACTGCGCGATACCTCCCCTTATATAGAGTGCAACTGCACTCCCCGACTGCGAGAACCAAAAGCTCAAGCAGCCACAACCTCCCTATGAAGGCTTCCAAAAAGATGGTGTATTGGCCTTCACGGCCGGTGAATTAAAACTCAGCAATTCTTCTAGGTTTGTGCCGTGTCCTGTGTGGGGTTTCGCCTAGGACACCAAGCTAGGCTCATCGGCGGGCTCTTGGTGTCCCTGCCCGGACCCCCACAGGAGTATCGAACTGCGCGATACCTCCCCTTATATAGAGTGCAACTGCACTCCCCGACTGCGAGAACCAAAAGCTCAAGCAGCCACAACCTCCCTATGAAGGCTTCCAAAAAGATGGTGTATTGGCCTTCACGGCCGGTGAATTAAAACTCAGCAATTCTTCTAGGTTTGTGCCGTGTCCTGTGTGGGGTTTCGCCTAGGACACCAAGCTAGGCTCATCGGCGGGCTCTTGGTGTCCCTGCCCGGACCCCCACAGGAGTATCGAACTGCGCGATACCTCCCCTTATATAGAGTGCAACTGCACTCCCCGACTGCGAGAACCAAAAGCTCGAGCAGCCACAACCTCCCTATGAAGGCTTCCAAAAAGATGGTGTATTGGCCTTCACGGCCGGTGAATTAAAACTCAGCAATTCTTCTAGGTTTGTGCCGTGTCCTGTGGGGGTCCGGGCAGGGACACCAAGAGCCCGCCGATGAGCCTAGCTTGGTGTCCTAGGCGAAACCCCACACAGGACACGGCACAAACCTAGAAGAATTGCTGAGTTTTAATTCACCGGCCGTGAAGGCCAATACACCATCTTTTTGGAAGCCTTCATAGGGAGGTTGTGGCTGCTTGAGCTTTTGGTTCTCGCAGTCGGGGAGTGCAGTTGCACTCTATATAAGGGGAGGTATCGCGCAGTTCGATACTCCTGTGGGGGTCCGGGCAGGGACACCAAGAGCCCGCCGATGAGCCTAGCTTGGTGTCCTAGGCGAAACCCCACACAGGACACGGCACAAACCTAGAAGAATTGCTGAGTTTTAATTCACCGGCCGTGAAGGCCAATACACCATCTTTTTGGAAGCCTTCATTGGGAGGTTGTGGCTGCTTGGTTCTCGCAGTCGGGGAGTGCAGTTGCACTCTATATAAGGGGAGGTATCGCGCAGTTCGATACTCCTGTGGGGGTCCGGGCAGGGACACCAAGAGCCCGCCGATGAGCCTAGCTTGGTGTCCTAGGCGAAACCCCACACAGGACACGGCACAAACCTAGAAGAATTGCTGAGTTTTAATTCACCGGCCGTGAAGGCCAATACACCATCTTTTTGGAAGCCTTCATAGGGAGGTTGTGGCTGCTTGAGCTTTTGGTTCCCGCAGTCGGGGAGTGCAGTTGCACTCTATATAAGGGGAGGTATCGCGCAGTTCGATACTCCTGTGGGGGTCCGGGCAGGGACACCAAGAGCCCGCCGATGAGCCTAGCTTGGTGTCCTAGGCGAAACCCCACACAGGACACGGCACAAACCTAGAAGAATTGCTGAGTTTTAATTCACCGGCCGTGAAGGCCAATACACCATCTTTTTGGAAGCCTTCATAGGGAGGTTGTGGCTGCTTGAGCTTTTGGTTCTCGCAGTCGGGGAGTGCAGTTGCACTCTATATAAGGGGAGGTATCGCGCAGTTCGATACTCCTGTGGGGGTCCGGGCAGGGACACCAAGAGCCCGCCGATGAGCCTAGCTTGGTGTCCTAGGCGAAACCCCACACAGGACACGGCACAAATCTAGAAGAATTGCTGAGTTTTAATTCACCGGCCGTGAAGGCCAATACACCATCTTTTTGGAAGCCTTCATAGGGAGGTTGTGGCTGCTCGAGCTTTTGGTTCTCGCAGTCGGGGAGTGCAGTTGCACTCTATATAAGGGGAGGTATCGCGCAGTTCGATACTCCTGTGGGGGTCCGGGCAGGGACACCAAGAGCCCGCCGATGAGCCTAGCTTGGTGTCCTAGGCGAAACCCCACACAGGACACGGCACAAACCTAGAAGAATTGCTGAGTTTTACATTTAGGATTATTTGTTGATCATTATTAGTCTCTCTATAAAGACACACATATCGGACCTAGATCATGTCTGATAGCTGTGTTCAGGGAATTTTGAAAAACACTTTTATTTTTTACATATTGCCTAAGTCTAAGTAATGAAAATCAAGCAAAGATTAAAAACACAAAATCGGCATTTTTATACTAAACGTTTTACTGTCAATATAAAAGGTATAATTAGCCTATCAACTAACTGACAGTCAATAGCGGACCCAGAATAAATGACCCGCGGTTAAGTAGCTTTCCATAACATTTGAAACATTATAAGCAAAATGGTGCATTCTGAGGCATTTGAATTATGTTATTGGTTTTACGTCCCTTTTAACTACTGTGGCTTTTAAAAGACGCTGGGGTGCCGGATGTTTACCCCCGAAGGGGATCTTTAACGTGCCAGTAAATCCACTGACATGGCGCCCTAGCATTTGCGCACCCTCCAATGCCAACTGACTATGCCAGGATTCGATCCTGCAACCTTGGGAAAAGTAGGCGAGAACATCGCTGAGCCACGCAGCCAGTCGGAGGCATTTAAAAACTTAATTGATAGTAAATTTTCAGGAAAAGTAAAATATTATAAGAAAAGCGGTGTAGCCTATATAAGGTGTTTTAAACTCGATTTTGGCCGTAATTTACATTAAGCTAATTGTTTCTAAAACTACAGTATTTTTGTCTACCTACACCTGCAATAATTGTTGCTGTTAATATTAAACCCAAAAAAGCAATAAACAAAACGAAAGGCAAACACAAAATTTCTCTGGTTTCATCAGTTACTAAGCAATGTTTTACTATAATATTCATTACTGAAAACAAACTTAACAATAAATACTGTATTTATTAGAAGGACAATGTATAGAATACTTACAACCTTCGATTGATTTTTACTGCGTTCTTGGAAAGATAACTCAAATAAATGAATTCATAATTATGTAAATATTTAGTTAGTTATTATTTCAAAGGACGGATAATTATGAGATGACAACTGTTTTATCAATTTGTTCAAAATTATAGTTAAAAAAATACAGTACTTTATTTTCCAATAAGTACTATATGGGACAAAGTTATTTAAGAATAATATAGGGTATTATTCAAGGAGCTTCCGTGACTTAGGCGGCAGCACGCCGGCCTCTCACCGCTGGGTCCGTGGTTCAAATCCCGGTCACTCCATGTGAGATCTGTGCTGGACAAAACGGGGGCAGACAGGTTTTTCTCCGGGTACTCCGGTTTTCCCTGTCACAATTTCATTCCAGCAACACTCTCCACTATCATTTCATTTCATCTGTCATTCATTTAATCATTGCCCCAGAGGAGTGCGACAGGCTTCGGCAGCCGGCACACTTCATATCCTCGCCGCTAGATGGGGGCTTCATTCATTCCATTCCTGACCCGGTCGGATACTGGAAGCAGGCTGTGGATTTTCATTTTCATAGGGTATTATTCAATATTGCTTACCTTCTTTCATCGTCGTATCGTTGTTGCACTGGATTTAATCTTCTTTTCTTCTGCCAAGCAGAAAGAGGCATCCGAGTTTTCCCCATTACAATACATTACACTTTAACGCGATGAATTAATAACACTGTACACAGAAAAAGAACCTACTAACAGTTCGTTTTAAAAACGAAAGTAAACACAGTAGAATCCTATTCAACGAACACAATACATCAGCTGTAAATCTTGTTCTCAGCGCTAAAAATAACTCGTCACTCTGCCTTACCGACCCATTACGCCTGCTTCTCTTACGGCTAAGTAGCGAACTTCTACGGCAGTGGCATTACGACTGAAAGTGTAGGGCATTAAAAACTGCTTCTTTTATAGAAACACGCAGGAGAAAAGCAAGATCCATCTCTATAGAAGCATTCTTAAACAAATATCCTTTACAACCATGTAACTTTTCATCACTTTTGACATTCACATTGATTTTTAATTTCTGAAGTAAAATCGGTGAAAAAAAGACCTCGCCTTATGGGAAAATTGCTTCTCAGTTTCAATGATACAAAATGTTATTATCAATGAAATCTCATTTGAAAAGTTTAATACGTACTATCGAAGGTATTTACGTGATTTGAAAGTGAAGTTTTGTTTAATTTCAGCCATTGACCTATTTAAAACGTAGATTTTAACTCCCTCTCAATGCTATAAGCAGAGCCTGCCACGAGCGGCTGACTTTAGCGCCCTCTTAATTGGCCCTTGTCTCATCCTTCCTGATGCCTCATTCTTTGAGGGGTCAGACTTCTTGTTTTCCTTTCATTCTATTTCCTTTTCTCTTTAAGATTCCCGAACTGTTTTTGTTAATTGGCTCCCCATGTATCTAAATTACCTTAAGCGAATTTTTTGAATCTACACTACATTTTGTAAGTATTTTCAATCTAAGTTGCATTTTGTAAGTCTTTATGATCTAAATTGCATTTTGCAAGTATTTTCAACCTCCATTGCATTTTGTAAGGATTGGCAATCTAAATTGCTTTTTAGTAAGTCTTTGAATGTGTGTTACCATTTTTGCGAGTTTTCTGAATTTCAATTGCATTTTGTAAGTATTTTCAACCTCAACCTCATTTTTTCAATCTACATTGCATTTTGTATGGTGGGCATTTTGCAAGTATTTTGTCCTCAATGGGAGAGGAGAGAGTACCAAAGAAAACTTTCTGTGAAAAGATGACAGGGAAGAGACCACGAGGAAGGCCCCGAAAGAGATGGGCAGATACAGTGTGGGAGTGTGTAGAGAAGAGAGGAAAAACCTGAAGAAGTACTAAAAACAGGAGAGGAGTGTTGGAGAGACAGGAAACGTTGGAGGTCCTTAATTCACAACCCGACCCAGGAAGCTGGAAACGGGAAATGAAGATGATGATGATTTGTCCTCAATTGTATTTTGAATCTAAATTACATTTTGTAAGTATTTTCAGTCTAAATTGCATTTTGTAAGTATTGTCAATCCAAATGAGTGTTTTGAATCTACCATACATTTTGTAAGCATTCAATTTCAATTGCATTTTGTAAGTATTTTGAATCTGAACCGGCATTTTTAAATCTAACTTGCATTGTGTATTTTCAATTTCAATTGCATTTTGTACGTATTTTCAATCTCATTAAAACAACAATTATCATCATCATCATTTGCATTTTGTAAGTATTTTGAATTTCAATTGCATTTTGTAAGTATTTCGACTCTACATTGCATTTTGTACGTATTTTGAACCTAAACTACATTTTGTGCGTATTTTTCAATCTATTCCTTTTGTGAGTATTTTCCTTCTAAATTGCCTTTTATAAGTATTACCATTCTCCATTTTGTGAGTCGTTTCAATCTGAGTTCCATCTTGTATGTGTTTTCAGTCTCACTTAATTTTCCTTATGGTTTCCATTTCATTGTCATTTTTGCTATCACCCAGACCATTAGGGGCTGATAACCTAGATGTTAGGTCCCTTAAAACAAAAATTATCATAATCATCTTTCAGAATACTCTAGTAGTGGCCCACATTCAAGCTGGCTAACCATGGAAATGGATCAACTCGTTATCTGCCTACTATATTTGATGCTGAGAAGAGAGATAGAGCGCAATTACTGTTTGATGGCACAAAACCTTAGCTGCGCACAAAATGACTTTCATACGTGGGCGAGTCCATGTGCTGCAGCGTGTGTGAGAGGAAAACATTCACTTCACTAGTTGCTGAAGTATTTGTATCGGCTCCTGATAACTAGAGCCTGGATTTTTAGGCACTAATAGGATAGATTGCAATATGTTATAGACAATTTGCTTCATAGTGTAGAGACCGAGACCTTTGTTATTCAATTTAGATAAAGGTAGTAAAATTCTCCTTCCATTTCGCTATTACTCAAGGAAGCATTGCATATTGCCATTCTTCAGGAATAAACTGTAAAAACAATTTTAAGAACACTGTATTCATTTCTAAACAGGTCAAACTGCTGGGGAAAACCAGCTTTTGATTTACGATCATTTTCCCAAACTACTGTCTAAAAAAATATTAATGCACAAGGCTCCATAAAATGTGCACCTTCACTTTAGATTAGAATAATTCACACTTACTGTATTGGAATGTAATGTAATTATTCCCAAACATTTTAATTTCTTAAGGAAGATTCAACTGAATGACACAGAAGTCAAAACTTTTCATGCAACATCAAGCAAAAACTATTCTATATCCTACCTGGACCAAATTGCCTATATGATTTTATAGTCTAGCCTATTAAACCTTAACTCGACTGATACCTGTAACTGCACTTTGAGTTAAGATCTCAAGTGAGAAGCTGCCACTCTTTAAACTTGGTGAGGGGAAGAAGCTTGTGAAGAGAAGGGCCACGTGTCAAGTACCGACATGCACTTTAAGTGGCCTAAATTTTAATATGTTATTTTAATGTGTATTTTATCATAAGTGCTGTACTAATTTTATGTCCCCCTT
This sequence comes from Meconema thalassinum, assembly GCA_946902985.2. Lineage (NCBI taxonomy): Eukaryota > Metazoa > Arthropoda > Insecta > Orthoptera > Tettigoniidae > Meconema > Meconema thalassinum. The sequence continues at coordinate 181,862,252 of OX336399.1, read as the reverse complement.
TTGGATATGCCAGTTCATACGTATATCGCCATACACTGAAGAAAATGGAAATAGCAACACCATGAAAGCATTGGTCGTTTGTGTTGATTTTCAAGATATGGAACGATGCCATGTAGGTATGTAAACGAACAAAGTTTCAGACCCATTGGATTGTTGCTACAGGTCTCCCCACGTGATTGGTCGCGGAGGAATCAATACCAGTATATGGACTCTGGTGTAGCGTAGTTGACTTGCAGTCTGTGCAGTGAAGTGTTCCCCGTCAAACATGCCTCGACGACAGAGAAGAGCACGCTCTTAACAACTGTCGCCGTTTTAGAGGGCTCGGATAATTGGGCTGTGTGAGGCTGGATTATCGCTAAGGACTGTCGCTGCACGTGTTGGCTGACAGGCATCTACAGTACGTGTATGGCAGCAGTGGTGAAATGAAGGTACCCACACTCGTAGACCTGGCACAGGCCCAGCGCAACAGACAACTGTCAGAGAGGATTGCCGCATCATTCGGATGGCCCGGATGGAACCCCATGCAACAACAGTGCAAATTCGAGCAGCTGTGGCACCCCATGTTACACAACAAACAGTTGGTAATCGCCTGCGTGCAGCTGGCTTACGATCCCGTGTCCCTGCAGAAGGTGTTCCATTGACCCCACAACAGTGACGTGTAAGGCTGGCCTGGTGTCGAGAACGATCGACTTGGGTAGACGAATGGCATAGGGTTGTCTTTAGTGATGAATCACGCTTCTGTCTTGCCCGCAGTGATCGCCGGAATCGTGTGCGCCGACGTACTGGGGAGAGGGTCTGGATTGTCGAAAGGCACACAGGGCCAACACCAAGCATTATGGTCTGGGGAGCTCTTGGCTTTAATGTGAAATCACAATTAGTGCTTGTTGAGGGCACTATGACTGCTCGACAGCATGTTGATAGGGTACTCAATCCAGGGGTTGTCCCTATGATGGCGAACATTGCTAATGGGATGTTTCAGCAGGACAATGCCCGGGTTCACACTGCACGCATCTCCAGAGAAGCTCTCCACGACATCACAGCCTCAGAATGGCCCGCCAGATCCCCAGACCTCAGTCCTATTGAGCATGTGTGGGACATGATGGGTCGACAACTGGCCAACCGTCCTCAGCCACCCACAACTCTGGAACAACTGACCCATGCAGTGCAGCAAGCATGGGCCACAATTACTCAGGAAGCGATCCAGGGCCTTATTGACTCCATGCCTTGCCGAATTCATCAATGTATTGCAGCTCGTGGTGGGCACAGCCTGTATTGATTGTTGTCCAAACTTGCGGTCAGAGGGACCTGAAAGTGTAATCATCGAATCACAACCGAACACTCGTCCTGCATGTTCAATTGCAGCAATGTAGCACCACTCCTTGTGGGTGTTGCAATTTCCATTTTCTTCAGTGTATCATTCCTCATTTGTATCAAATTCATCCTCATCCATTTCTTTCACTCATTTCATGTTAGACTTAACTTTTAAGATATTTTTAATGATATTGATAAGTGCTCCGAAACATGTACCATATGGGTCTAATGTAACCCTTTAATGTTAAATTATAAGTATTGATCAGGCGGATTCTCTCTTCCTTTTATTATACTTAATTGACAATCAATACGGAACCATGACTAAACCTACTAATATTATAATACACTAGCATCCCGCCCCGGTATCTTTAACAGTTTACCCAGCGTAAGCTAAAAAGGTGCACGGACGGCAGGTCCCAGACGCAATTCAGAAAAGCTGAGGTGAACAGCGAAACTCCAAACACATACTCTTCTCTGAAGTCTTAACTCCATACGACTCAACAGTTTGAAGCTGGGGTGATAGGCTCGTTCCGAAGCTAGTAATTTTAATTTCCACTGAATGAGGATTGTTGGAAGAAATTAAAACGTAAAATCACTTATAGTGGGCGATGTATTAAAGAGAGAGATATGCTGTCGCAGACTTATTTGTAGAACTTTTCATTCATGCTGAACAATTCTTACACTCATAGTATATAGATATTTTTAACTGTTTATCCAGCGTAAGCTAAAAAGGCACATGGACGGCAGGTTTTTCTTTGACTTGTTTCACTGAAATCATTACTGCTCGGCTTCCTTTGGTCATAAATGAATGTTTTCATACAGAAACCTTCCTCGAGAAATCCTTTACAGAATGGTGAAAACCGCATCAAAATACATACAGTGTTTCTTGAGATTACCCATTCAAGAATCAGGGACTTTGTTTTATACTATATAGAGATATAACCACCACCCGTGGCACCACAGCCCATGAAGAGCCTAGGCCTACCAAGCAACTGCTGCCCAGCCATTTGGCCTGCAGGTTATGGGCTGAAGCGTGGTCAGCGAGTCAGGTTCCCTCGGCCGTTTATCTTGGTTTTCGTGACCAGGGCACTGTCTCCCTGTCAGACAGCTACTCAATAGTCTTTGTGAGGTTGAGTGCACCCCGTTCCAGCCCTCACATCAGTTTCTAAAATCTCAGTTGGAGCCGGGAATCAAATCCGGGTGCGAGGCAGGCACACTAACCCAACACCACAAGGCCGGCAGTAAAACTGAGAAGATTACTTTTTCGTCGTTTGCCTGGTCTCATCATCATCATCATCTTGTACAGTTTCCAGCCCCAGGCTGGGTCTGTTTGGAACATAAGCCTCGCCACTTAGTTCTTTCTTCCCACCACCTCTCCGCTGTCACTCTGGTCCAGTCCTCGCCTCTCTTCTTGACACATTCTTCCACTCCTTTCAGCCATCTATCTCTTGGTCTTCCCCTTGGTCGTTTCTTCTGCATCTGCATCTCATGTATCCTCTTGGGAATCTTCTTCTCATCCATTCTCTTTAAGTGTCCATACCACCTCAGTCTTGATGTCTCAATCCTACCTTGCAAGGGCTCCTCTTTCACCATTTCCCTGACCTTTTCATTCCTCACCCTGTCTCTTCTTGTTACTCCGATCCTACTTCGCAGGAACTTCATTTCACCTGCCTGTATTCTGCTTATGTCTCTTTTCTTCATTGTCCACGTTTCTGAAGCATAGGTCAGTATCGGGATATAGTAGCTTCTGTATAACACTTCCTTGCTTTTTTGTGGGACATCTTTATTCCACACTAAGCTCCTAATGCTTCTCAGAAATGCTTCTGCCTGTCTGCCACGTTCCGTAATCTCTTTGTCATTTCTCCCATTTTCCTCCACTATACTTCCCAAGTACTTGAGACTTTCCACCTTCTTCAGCTGTCCACCTCTAAGTGTTATCCCACTCATTGGTGTGTCCTTTTTCCTGGTCGTTAACAGGATCTCACATTTACTGATGTTGAACTTCCATCCGTACTCTCCCACTGTTTCTTCCCAAGCCTTCAGTTGCTCCTGAATTTCCTCCTCCTTGTTTCCCCAGACCATGAGATCATCTGCAAACACCATTGCTTTCATCTTATCTTCTCCTATCTTTCCTCCTACCCGTGTCATTACCTCGTCCATAACCACAATAAAGAGAAGGGGTGACAGCGCACTACCCTGTTTCAGGTCACTCATTTGTCTGAACCAGTCTGTTCTTTCCCCTCCAACTTTCACACAACTCACACTTCCATAATACATCTCCTTCACTCTGCCTACAGCCTCTTTTTCCACACCCATGTTTTCCATTGCTTTCCAAACCTTCTCCCTACACACACTATCATAGGCCTTTTCGATGTCCAGGAAGGCCATCAGCAGATCCTCTCCAAATTCGTAGTGGTGTTCCTGGAGCTGTCTCACTGAAAATATGAGATCCACTGTTGATCTCCCAGGTCTGAATCCATACTGCTCCTCTCTCAATTTTCTCTCCACTTTGGCTCGTATTCTACTTTCTAATATCTTTTCATATACCTTGGCACAGTGAGGTATGAGTGTAACTCCCCTGTAGTTTCTGCACTCCTTTCTGCTTCCTTTCTTAAATATTGGGACAATTAATCCTTTCTTCCAATCTTCTGGGGTCTTTTTCTCCTTCCATATCACCCTCATCACACGGTACAGCCACTGTTTCCCAACCTCCCCTGCTGCCTTCACCATTTCAACACTCACTTCATCCACACCTGGTGCCCTTCCTCCTTTCATCTTGTCTATAGCCATTTCCAGTTCTCTCCAAGTCAGGTCCTTTTCCATTCCTGTGTTGTCTTCTCCATCTTCCAATACATTGTCTTCCTCCCTATGACCATTTGGATTCAGCAAATCCTCAAAGTACTCTTTCCACACTGTCTTGAGTGCCTCTTTGTTGGGTACCTCATTTCCGTTTTTGTCCATCATTACCACATCCTCTCGCAGACCTCTTCTCTTACTTTTGACCATCCCATAAAGTACTTTCTTATTTCCTCTGCTGTCTTCCACCATCATCTCTGTCCACTTTACCATCCACTTCTTCCTCTCCTCTGCGACAATCTTGTTTGCTTCTTTCTTCTTTATCTTATAATCTTCCCTTGTCAGATCAGTTCTTTCCTGGAACCACACTCTGAAAGCCTTGTTCTTCCTTCCCACAGCTTCTTTTACTCTCTCATTCCACCATGGTGTCTCTTTACACCGCTTTCTGTTGCTTGTTCTTCCACATACTGCCACTGCAGCTTCCACTATTGTGTTTTTGAATTGCTTCCATTCCTCTTCCCCTGTTTTAGGATTGTCTGTTGGCATCCTTTCCCTTATTATCTTCTGGAATTCTTCCTTGACTTCCTTTTCCTTGAGTTTCCATACTTTGATTCTCCTTTCCTGGTACTCTGTCCTCTTGCTATCCTTAACAACTCCCAGGTTCATTACAAGTATTCTGTGGTCGCTATCTAAGGCCTCTGATGGTATTACCTTTATATCTCTGACACTTCTCTTCATTTCCCAGTCGTACAGCATGTAATCTACCAAAGATTTCTTTGTTAAATCACTGCCTGGTCTATTCCATGCAAATTCTTGATCATACTTAACTTCACGACCGGTCCCATGGTGTTGGGGTAGGGAGCCTACCTGAGTCCCTGAGTTCAATTCCGGGCTTCGTCAGGGATTTTAGAAACTGATGTGAAGGCTGGAACGGGGTGCACAGCCTCGTAAGGACAATTAATTAGCTGTCTGACGGTGAGGCAGCGCCCCGATGCGCTGACCACCTGTGACCCCAATATCTGCAAGCCAAATGGCTGCGCAGCGCAGGAGCGTAAAACTCCTCGAAAACGTGGGTGGAGGGGTCAAATTTATAAACTGTGGTTGCCTACCTACCAGGGAATTTTATGTACGTTAAGGCTTTAGCACTTGAAATAATACGGTAATGTAGGCCTAATGCTATATTTACAAAAAAAGATGATGACTTTTATTCATTATTTCTAATTGAAATACAGTGAGAATTTTTTGATGGAGCGGGGCCGGTGCCCGACTTCCAGACCCGCGTGTGCCTTCTGCCAGTCAACCGAGCTCGGGCCGCAGGGTTGCGCGAGGCAGATGCGAGCTAACCAGGGTCATTAAGTCACTAAACTTTCATCAACGAGGGTGTGTAGTGTCAGTGCACAGATAAGAAGGTAACATAAACAGCAGCTCCAAGATTTAATTTAAAAAAAGCACAGATGTTTCTTTTATTTCTTGGGAATCTGGATGACCTCACGTCATCAGTTAAAGGTTAGAACTTATATTTTCACAGAAGATACTAAATATGTTCTTCTTCAGCTGACAGACAGTAACTTTAGAAGTTACATCGTTACATTATGTAACTACTCCTGCACCCCCTGCATGTTTACTGTAATTAATCGAAGCACGGACCTAAGCCCGTTTGATGTTCAATTGTAAGTTAATTTAAAATACAAAGTGGACAGATCACTGGAGCTGGAAAACAATATACCTGCAGATATAATATCCCTCACAACAGTAGGGAATTACAACGTGTAGTAGAACGCCTGTCTGTCAGCTGAAGGAGAACACTCTCAGCATCTCCTGTGGATAGGTAAGTTCTTTAGCCATGATTTGCTGGTGAATTTACCATTAATTAATGTACTTTGTTACGGTTTCCACCTGCGCGCAATCCGCGGTGTGAGCTCAGTAGGCTGGCGCAAGGCGCGCGCGCGCTCGGCAACCGATGGCCCGCCCCGCTCCAGCAATAGAATCACCCTGTACAATCAGAATATGAATACAAAACATGAAAATGATGAATTGCTGGAGCTCCACCGATTTGGTAAACAAGCGTAGCACCAAATGTCGAGCTTGTGACATTGCGTGCATCCCTGCTTTTCGAACTCGGTTGACTTAACACAGGGTGCAAGCGCAGGGTGTGCTTAAAACCCAAGATGCACGAGGGAAGAGCCGTGTTACTTTACCTTGTTTGTTTCGAAAGAAAAAAAGGCAGGCGCGCTGTTGTTTCCCGACAGGTGTTCTGTGTTACAGTATCCTACCTCACCTTTAAACCGGGGTCATAAATAATAGTTCGAAAATTCACCTTTTCGGATCGTCGTGGTAGAGGACAAAATTCAAAGCGACTTGACTCTTGGCTCAGTTGGTGCCTCGACAGGAAATGGGGGAGGGGGAAATACACACCGTTTGTTCGGTAGAATAAAGAAATTACAACTAAGCTAGGCATGATGGCTTTGGTCTTGCACCTAAAACTTGGGGGGACAATGCCCTCCCCATGTCCTCCCCGTGTTTTACGCCCCTGGCGCAGCGGTCACTTGGTAGGCCTAGGCCCTTCAAGGGCTGTAGCGCCAGGGGTTATTTCATTACTTAACTTTAGGTCATGAGCACTTTCTCTCAATTCCCTATTTATGAATATAGACACCTCACCATAAGGCCAAATATTAAACAAAGGGAAACCCATTTCAAGTATTTGAAAAGTCTACAAGAAAATCTACGTATTTTTGAACATCCTCACAATAACTCTCTCCCAGTGGAGGAGAGAGGATTGCAACAACTAGAACATTACCTTTCTGCCCCAATTGAGCAGATCATCCGTTCTTGCCATTGCCCACTCCACATTATTGTCGATACCCTGGAATGGTGAATAACGCTTCCACTTCTTATCTGCAATAAGTAGAAAGCTGATTTATGATGAATATTTTGCTTAAACTATGAAGCCAATGTGCCAAAATATAAAAATATTCAACACAAGAAATTCTCAAAAATTATGTATGAAACAGTTTTCGGTTGGAGGTTGGGGTTTCTAGGCAGTAAAGCAAGTGGTGACCCCCTGAGGATTAGGATGTGGTAATAATTGGGGGGGCCTAACTACACTTATGTTGATATTTCCTCCACCCATGGTCAGATTTTGACATGTGACATGTCGTAGGACTCGGGGTGACGCCCCCTTTCCTATAGATGACCTATTTCCACCCTAAAATAAAAACTACCCTTACCTGGGGGTGACATAGTGATGTTTTTGTATGCATGCGCACTTGGGGCTTTTGTAAGAGGGCGGGCTTTTAAAATGATTATTTATAGATGAGTTATTTAAAAAAATATTAATTAAAGAACCCAAAACTAATAGGTCATCGGATTTTTAGTATCTCGCTAACCAATAATCGGATTTAAACATATGGGGTGTCGTACGACTCGGGGTGAACCCTCTTTTTCTATGGACGACTTATTTCCACCCCAAAGTATAAACTACCTTTACCTGGGGGTGAAATAGCGACTAAACTCGGGACCGGGAGAGAGCGGGGCATTTGAAATAAGAGTTAACTCGTGGTTGGGAGAGCGGAAGACACTCGGATGTCCGAGTTAACTCTGGCTTGGCAGTGAAAAGGTTAATATCTCCATTTTGGAACATAAGCATTGTGATGGTAATTAAAACCTTTTAAAGGACTCAAGAATTCCAAATATCTTCAAAATTTTCTAAATTTCGTTTTTATTATTTTATTGACTTTCTAGTGGTACATTTTATTTTTACATAGTTCATTCCTAAAGCTTCTTTCCCTATTAGTAAACCCAGTAATTTATATTTACACTCACCGGCAAAAAAAAGCGAAACACTACGAATTTCAGACTGAACTCGATATTGGATCGTTCTAAGCCTTGTATTAATCAAATACTGTGTCATTACAACAATATGGCAATGTGTCATAAGTTAATTACCCTCATGAGCACAATAACATTATTGATCATAACAATCTCAACAGTGCACAAACATGAATTTGGAAATGTCGAAACCTGGAATCTATCGTACTGTCCTCTGACCTGCCGATTATGAATATTGTCAACAAACCGTAATAACCACAAAAATACGCTGCACGAGAATTCACAGCAATAAACCGTAAGACAGTCGTGTGTGGTTATTCTTGTCCAAAAGCGAGAAACTGTAATATCGGTGTTGTGATTGTCACGATCAACAATGTTTTGTTAATTATCGTGCTGAAACGTCTCAAATGAGCTAATTAACTCACGATACATTGTCATATCGCTGTAAGTCACAACATTCAATTTATGCCAGGTATGAAATGGTCAAACGTTGAGTTTTGTCTGAAATGCGTGGTGTTTCGCTTTTTATGCCGGTGAGTGTATTTACTTTTCTCTAGATTTCCTTCTTGATTTTTTATTTCTGTCTTAAATATATATATAATATATTTTAAACTTTTAAGAAATAAGAAAGAAAAAAACACAAAAGGGCAATGGAAGAATTCCAAAATAGATGCTATTGCTTGAAATGGAAGAAGAGGAATCCTATGGGGCTGGTATGTTCTAATAAGGAGAAAACAATTATTTCCCGTTTCTAGCTAACATGTATTTCTTAGTACAGTCGAACTTGGATAACTCGAAGCTCAAGGAACCGAAAAAACTTCCGAGTTATCCAAAACGGTCGTTTGGGAGGGGGTAGGGTGTAAAATAATGGAAAACGACCTTTAAAACATCAAATTCTTTTATTTGATGCTTTTTAATGGCATTTTAAATGAGATTACAGTACCTTTATTTTAAGGAAATAATACTGTACTTGAAATGAACTTAACGAAATGAGTCTTAAATACAGTGGAACTTGGATAATTCGAACCGCAAGGGACCAGATAAAAAAATCGAAGTATCCAAAAATTCGAATTAAGAAAGTTTTTTGAAAAGGGTGGAGAAAATATTCAAATTTTAAGTTTTCATCCAAGGACCATTATTAAACATAATATTACATAGGTTTTTAACTAGTCAAGTGTTTATATACTATGTATTACGTTTACATAAATTTACGTTCAACAAAGATTAACGGACAACGGTACTGTATAATGACTGTATCGTGAATAACCTCAAAAGTTTCAAATTATAAAATAAAACCAATGCACTATTCACCTATTTAACGACAGTAGTAATCAAGCAATGTAGTTTAAGTCTTAGAGAAATCTACAATTTTTCCAAAAAGTTTCGAGATTTTTACCTGTTTCCTACAATCAAGTCTCTTGGCTATCACAAAAGAATCTTACAAATATAAGAAACGGAAAACAGAATCACTTATGTCATTTCTACTTTGAAAAAAAAAAAAAAAAAAAACTAACAATGGAGTAGGGGCCGCATGCCAATAATAACCGTCGTTTTTCGGGAATTCCTGACCCAACTGTTTGGCTTCCGATCGGCTTTTTACACGTAAAAACTTCGAATTATCCAAAATATAATTCGAATTAACCACGATTTTTTAGCATTGATTGTATATAAAATGCTAGGGACCAAGAGAAATATTCGAATTAAAGAAGATTTCGAATTATAGAAGTTCCACTGTATTCTAATCAGCTTTCTCGATGACTTTAATCTTCTCAGCTAGTGTCAGTGTCTTCAGCTTTGAGCCCGAAGTTGAGCAACTTGGTTTTGAAAGAGACATGCTAACCTACAAAGAAATTTGCACTTAAATCCGGCACCACGAACACCCAAATTGACCTACGAAGTCTGCTTCCCTTCCGAGGCATTTTCGAAGCAAGAGGGGGGAAAGCGTTAAAGCGAGAGAGAAGGAGACATACGCTTGCTGACCTTGAGCGGAACTGAAAATCAAACAGGGACTGGGCTTGAAACTGACAAAACCTGTTTCAGCCAAATAAATCTTTATGACTTCCGGAACCAAAACTTCGAGTTATCCACAATTTTTTTTGCATTGTCAGTATAGGAAATTCAAGGGACCGGAGATAAACTTCGAGTTCGACTGTATAAAAATTATCTTTCTTTCCAGAACTTTTCAACATACAAGGGCTGTATTTTTTTTCAACTTCCGATGGGATAAAAAAGATATAACAAAATGATTTTATTACTAAAAGTTTAGTTCTTTAGCACTTATTTTTCAACATAATCGCCACAACGATCGAGGTATTTGTCGTATCGTGACACCAGCTTTCCAATGCCCTCTGCCGCCATTGAGGTGGGTCCTACTCTTGAAGTTCTTCATTGATGATGAGGCGTTGCCACCCAACCATACCTTCAATTCTCGAAAGATGTCAAAATCACTCGGTGCAAGGTTTGGACTAAATGGTGGATGCTCGAAAACTTCCCACTTGAATTCTTTGAGGTCTTTCGTCACATTGGCACAGTAAAGTCGTGCGTTGTCAAAAAAAAAACACGCCGGACGAGAGCATGCCTCTTAGTTAGCTTTCATTTGCTCTGCTTGCACAAAACGTATCACACTTGGCGGGAGTATCGATGGTAGGGGCCATGTTCAGTTGCCCGTAGCTCGGCTATGACTGGCGCATTGGAGCTAACAATGGCAGATGTTGCAGAGGGGACTTAGCGCAATTGCATGACGCACAGACCAGGCTCCCACCTATCTTTTGTTTATTTAGATTCGTGATCGGAGGATGAAAAAAAAACAACCCTCGTACAAAGCTGAAATGTTTAGATATAATTCCTCCTGATGTGTGTTATATTTTAGGGGCAGATGTCCTCACTGTTCCGCCCCTTAAAACAACATTAACTAATTGTGTTATATTTTAACACTGCTGTTTTCCTAAATTTACTTTAAATTTGCCAGATAGAAATGTTCGTAAAAATGTTGTAAACAATTAAAATATTAATGCAAAATCAAAAATTGATTTATTTTCAAAAAGCCTGCAATAAAGTATGGTGGACAAACATGCCTAAAAAAATTTAGATTAGTTCCTGTTAATCATTTATGAAATAAAGGTAAATAAAAAGTTGACAACATGGCTTAGTATAGGACACTCCAGAGCCCCAAGGGCTACAGGACGCCAGCATTGGTCCCTCTTTCTTTCTGACCTTCTTTCGTCAACTCTTGTTCTCTTTCATTCTTGGCGGTATTCAGGGCATACTGTGTCTTTTCATTTTCTCACCTTCATTGGCCCTTCCTGATGCCCTTATATTTTTTTTTTTTTTTTCCTTCTTTCCGCCCATAATATTCTCTGGCTGTTGCATGAACCAACTAAAGGAGATGGGTAATGGCTAGCCCACCACACATGGTTACATCCTGGATACCATGGTCAATAAGTGGTCTACACCCACATAGCCACCCAGGTAGTGGATTTTAGAAACAAAACTACCACTTTCAGAAACTCAAATAGCCCTGGGGTTCACTCAGCCTACTCCAGAAATGTGTACCAGGGTAATTCCTGGGAGCAAAGACGGCCGGGCTCCATCCCATCTAGTCCTGATGTCACAAAGAGTTGACGCCTCTACCTTCCATTACTCCCAGGGCCTCCATGGCCTGTACGGAGTTGGCTTTGCTTTTGCTTTACCCATAGAGCCATAGGGTTGGTAAGCTAGGGAGTTAGTGAACTTGACAGATTACTGAGCAAAGACCATTTTTACTTTTTCAACATCATTTTCCATGTCACATAGTACGGTAAATTGCAATTAAAACTATCTAAAAAAATATTTTAATTGAACAATATTCTTAAAAGTTTCTATGGTGGTTTGTTGTTGAAATACTTAAAATTTGGTAATGATACATTAAGAAATGTACCAGTTCAAAATTTCAGTCTGACTTTCTCAGGGGCAGAACATTAAGAACTTCTTTAATTACAATTTCTTGGAAGTAATTCTAATTTACTCTGATTCCTTTCCCTACTACCTTTCTCATCACTGAACAAAACATCCCTGTTTCATAATTATTCAAGTATAGCTTACCTTGATCATTCAAAGTTTGGTGAAAATCTTCAGGATCTTCAGGATCTCCAGGACAGTCAGGCTTGGAACTGAAGTATCTGCCATGAATCAACAGTCGTCCCAGTGATGTTGTCAGCCCACGGTTGTGTAAGAGGTGCACTGCAAACAGGGTTGGCAAAATAGCAGGTAAAAAAAAAAACAACAAAAAAAAACAAACAAACAACAACATTAAAACAGTTTTTGTTTTGTTTTAAACAGTATTTTTTTAAATTCTGAACATGGTTTAAACAGTGTAATAAAATGCTGTACTTTTAATACTGAAATATAAATACTTTAGAGATCATCTTGACCAGAGTTGTATGGTAAGTAATAAACCAATGTTTACAACTGAAACTCAGCCAGCAGGAAAATTTAGTTACCAGCTAGGAATTTTGGCTGCCATGTTCGAAGTTTTGTCACTGACAATGCTGCCAATATGGGGAAAATGAGGGATGAATTGGCAAAAAAAGATATCAAAGAAGTGATAACTTATGGTTGTTCAGCTCACCTGCTTAATCTGTTAGCACATGACTTGGAGGTGGTTGGCATTACAGAACATGTTAAACAAATTATTAAATACCGGTACTTCTGGAACACTCACTTTGCAGCAGCCAAGTACAAACAGGCTGGCGGAACAGCTCTTGCTCTTCCTACGGATGTACACTGGAATTCTTTAGCTGACTCTATAGAGTCCTATTTGGGTAACTGGCATATTATTGTCAAAGTCTGCACTAAAAATCGAAGTGCCATTGAACCAATTATAAGTGCAAAGGTAAATGAATATCAATATGAAACAAAATGTTCAAGACTATCTCAAAAAACTTAAGACTGCATCAGTCTCATTAGATAAGATGCAGCGTGATGACTGTACCATTGGGGAAGCAGTAGAGGTTTGTCTTGACCTGCTCAATTTTTTCAAAAATGAAAACAATCCCAATAACTTAAAGAAATTCATGAAACGATTTAACACCGCTGTAACTGATACCCATCTCCTTGCCAATCTCATGGATCCACACTATCAAGGACAGAGACTGAGTGAAGAACAATATCATTCTGCTATGGAGTATGTTGAAGCTTACCACCCATATGCAATGCCTGACCTAATTAAGTACAAAGCAAAATATTCACTCTTCAAGGAATACCTGTTTGGTCCTGCAATACTAAAAGAAATTAAACCCCTGACATGGTGGGTGGCACTGCAGAATAACATTCATCACACAACTTCAGGCCTAGCACATCAGCTGCATAGTGCAGTTGCTTCATCACCTGGGATAGAACGTCTTTTCACCACTTTTGGGTTTGTGCATAGCAAAGTCTGAACTCAACAAGAAACCTGTTGAATAAAGACAAAATAGCAGTGACATTTGGATTTATAATATTTTAAATACATCCCTATATTTTCTGATGGATGTTCGCTTGCAAAATTTTTTAACAAGGACATCAAAACCATTACAAAATCACTCTATAAACTTTATATTATTACATAAAACCTTCAGTAGAAGGCAGAGAAGACCATTGTACTCTACTGTATTGCAAAAAACAAAACAAAAATCTTCTAAAGAAACATATTTTAGACGGTTGATTGAAGCATTGAGTTTACAACTAATTTTAAACAATGTGCATTGTTTTAAACAGTTTTAAACATGTTGTTTTAAACATGCCAACCATGACTGCAAATAGTAAGAGAGAAAATAGTATCTTACACAACTGCGCTATGTGGCTGGGAGCCAGGTCCAAAGTCCAGTCACACTCCCGCAGAGGACCGGCCATACTTCCACCGCATGAATCACCTAGTGGACTTCTGTCTATGGAACACCTTTTAAATGTATTTTTATTTTATTGTAAAAGGGGCATCTAAGTGGTCATTGGTGTTTTAAGGGGTGGAACATCTAGATCATCTGACCTCTTAACATGCTATAGATAAAGGGCTGTGCGGATAGCGGGTACGCTGAGGATAATGTTTGGAGTAAATTTGCGGATAGCTTTTAGAATACAATCCGAACTTGTTGAATATCATTGCTGGGACCGGGATGTTTATGAAAATTCATATTTTTCCGTTATGTTATTTTCATGACAAATGAAAGATGATGATTTAAGCTAATCTCATTCAAAATAAGTCGTTAAGCAAAATTAAAACTCCGAACTGAGAAGGGTTGCAATTCAGGCTGTATAACATTCGTTTTAAACATAGCACATGACATACATAGCCTAAGGGAACCACTTTATCCTCGAATGTCTAAATGTGTTGCTTCAATACTTTACGTTTTATCTAGTTAAAAATATTGTTGTAAAGCTAGTATATTCTGATAGCAAACGTGCGGATGCGGATAACAGTCGTACGCATGCGGGGAGGTTGTGGAAAATGTTTTGTTTATCCGCGCAGGGCTCTAGCTATAGAAGATGGAAAAAAACAGTTCAGATCCCCCCAAGAACTGAGAATAGGAAAAGTAGTCATGAATGACTCTGTAGAGCATCCCGGCACAAATGCGAGGGAACCGTGTCAGTAGATTTACTGGGATGTTTAAGATCCCCTTCAGGGCAAAATCCCGGCATCTTTAAAAGCCGCAGTAGATAAGAGAGACGTAAAACCAGTAACATTATTACTCTGTACATCAGGGGCAGATGACCTTGTAGTTCCACCCCTTATAACAACAATAACTAACTCTGTAGATCTTAATGCCATAATACCAAAGGGGTTGGAAGAGAAGAAGAGCTGACCAAAGATAGTCGACAGTAAGATGAAAAAGAAGAGCCACAACGGGAACCAATGCAGGACTCTGCAATGGCCCTATGGTTTCTAAACCATATCCTACAATTTCTGAGCCCCTAGTGGGACCATCTAAGTAATAGAGCACATTTCAAACCATCCATTTACTATAATTGTGGTGTCAGTTTGCAATAAACAAGAAAATATTTAAATGGAGAATATCGGAGGCAATAGCAACTAACTGCTACCGCATTATGATTTTTAGAACACATACCACATGACTTACTCTTAGCTCACACGGAGACGTCCACAATTGAACCAAATGACTATCTGCAGCCAACAATCCAGAATTGTTAATTTTGTTGTTTTATTACTACACTTTTAACTGAAGCGAAGCTCCTTAGATTATTATTTCGTTGATTCTGTAAATTTAGAGAATTTTGGCTGTATCTAATCTTCGGCGTAGTCTTGCGTCTGATCTCAATTGCGGGATTCGCTAGACAAATTCGTTCGGACATGTAGGCCAGTTGATAGACCAAACACAATTGTCCGCGGATTTCCTGTTGAGCATCCCCACTCTAATATTTACAGCCCATCCATTAAATCCATCAGTAATTAAAGCGCTCAAACTACTGCATATAGGATACAAAATACCACCCAGTTCCATTTAGTGCATAATTATTGCTTCGGCGTACAACCTCATATTTCGCCTTGTACGGTCATTACGGGTGGTTTCTCGTAAGGCTCGAATTACAGTATATTCGGGATATAAGGTCTTACTAAAGTGGCATAGTTGAACTCCTCTCCTTTTTATTTGTCGTATTCCGTTTAACATGCTCAATTATAGCTGTAGTCGGTTAATTCATTTCGAGTTTGTTAACGAAACAGAATAATTCAAACAAGGAGCGAAAATTATTGACAGCGTTGCCATAATTACCATTGCAATGTTTACTGCAAAAGTAACTGATTCCCAAGAGGGGAACATTTATTTGTCTTTATATGAAGTTCAAGAAGTTCCTACACCAAATATGAAGAATAGCAGCTTCATAAATTTTCCTTTGAAATATATTAAAGCACCTGGATAGATTTGTCGTGCTGTCGGGAAATGGTCCAGTTTTAAGAAGGCTGTGCATGTATGGCCAACGTATAAAATACTACTACGTTTTCATATTTCCACTAACCTATTTCTTTGACTCATATTTTGGATCAAACATATGGCTAAATGTTTAATTTAAGAGTTAAATTTAGATAATTTCGGCGCGTGTTCAATATTTCTCAGTTTGTTAAGCCACACTTGGAGTTTCACTTTGTGCCGAGATTGGTAGTCGTGGCTGAAAAGAAAGAAAGAAGTCAAGAAGAGATTCGTCGGGTATGTTTATTATGGTGGAGTGCGATGTAAATGTAAACATTATATAGTGTATGGTAAAGATCTGGAATAACATATTCCATGAGAATGTGAACTGAAACCATCGTTATAGTAGTCACACGACCAATAGTACCGTGAACTTCGTTATTACGAACATCACTTGCTGAAGATGATTTGTCTCGAATCTACAGCAAGAAATTGTTTTCGCAGGTTTTTCTTCTTGAGTAGTTGTTAGTAAGGTGACTTGGTTTGCAGCCTGGTTTTTGCATTGACATTAACTTTCATTGATGGAGTTTGTGTTAATTTGGATCGGTCTTGACTGTCCAGCGTCTGTTCGTGTTCGTTGATGCTGTGAGGTTAGGAATTGTGAACTTCGAAGACAGTGATATCGTATTGTGTGATAAATAGTTATTTTGGATATTAATGTTGGCGTAGCGAGTTAACTACTGTTTACGTACTACCAAACTACTTAGATAACTTCCGTATGTAAACTTGTTGTTAGACCTAAAAGTTCCATTTAATTGTGTGATTTGCTAGTCTATTGAGTTATGGGTGCTGAAAAGAAAACTGTTCGGAGGAGTCGCAGTCGGGAGAGACTGGAGAGAGAAAGAACCGATAGAGACCGTGTACGTGATCGCGAACGTGAGAGACGTGATAGAGAGAGAAGGAAGAGATCTCGCAGTTTATCCAAAGAACGTGATAAGGACAAAGATAGGACGAAAAAAAGGCCCGAGAGAAAAGAAAGATCAAGAAGCAAAGAAAGAGAAAAGGAAAGAGAGAGGCACCGCCACAAGGATAAAAAGTCATCTTCTGGTGCTGTTGGGAAGGATGAAGAAAACAAGGACAGTGTTTTAAAAGAGGAGACTGAAGACCAAGATGGTAAAAAGGAACCCCTCTCTCTTGAAGAGCTCTTGGCAAAGAAGAAGGCCGAAGAAGAAGCGAGGAGCAAACCCAAATTCTTAACAAAAGAAGAACGTGCAGCTGAAGCCCTGAAGAGAAGGCAACAAGATGTTGATGAGCTGCGACGTAGGCAGGATGAAGAACGAAAAAAACGGACCGAGTTCGGTAAAGAGGCCTTGAAAAATGATGATGCTCGAAAAGAACAGGATGTATTCCGTAGACCTCGTGACCGTGAAGCTAACGCCAAGAAGGATGAGGAAGAAGTACAATTCACCAAGGATAAGGAGAGGGAGGTGGAAGCTATCAAAGAGCGGTATCTTGGTATTATTAAGAAAAAACGCAGAGTTCGAAGGTTAAATGATCGAAAATTTGTGTTTGATTGGGACGCTTCTGAAGACACTTCTGTCGATTATAATTCTTTGTATAAGGAGAGGCATCAGGTTCAGTTCTTTGGTCGAGGTAACATTGCGGGTATTGACATCAAAGCTCAGAAACGAGATCAGTCCAAATTTTATGGTGAATTGTTGGAGAGGAGACGGAGTGAAGCTGAGAAGGAACAAGAGAAGGTGCGGTTGAAGAAACTGAAAAAGAAGGAAGAAAAGCAGAAATGGGATGATCGTCACTGGTCTGAAAAGTCGAAGGAAGAAATGACAGAGCGAGATTGGCGTATCTTTAGGGAAGATTATAATATAACCATCAAAGGTGGTCGCATTCCTGATCCTATTCGAAGCTGGAAAGAGTCAGGTATTCCAAGCGAAATTTTGGAAATTATTGAAAAAGCAGGTTACATTGAAGCAACTCCTATTCAAAGACAGGCAATTCCTATTGGCCTACAGAACCGAGATATCATTGGTGTGGCAGAGACTGGATCTGGTAAGACTTTGGCATTCCTCATTCCATTGCTAATGTGGATTCAGTCGTTGCCTAAAATCGAAAGAGTTGAGGACGCTGATCAAGGTCCATATTCAATCATCCTTGCCCCCACTCGAGAATTGGCTCAACAGATTGAGGAAGAAACAAACAAGTTTTCTCAGCCATTAGGTATTCGTACAGTAGTCGTCGTGGGAGGTCTGTCTCGTGAAGAGCAAGGCTTCCGATTGAGAATGGGCTGTGAGATTGTTATTGCAACCCCTGGTCGATTAATTGATGTTCTGGAAAACAGGTACCTTGTACTTAACCAGTGTACTTATATTGTATTGGATGAAGCTGATCGTATGATTGATATGGGTTTTGAAGCAGATGTGCAGAAGATTTTGGACTTCATGCCAGTAACCAACTTGAAACCTGACACAGAGGATGCTGAAGATGAGACTAAACTCCTAGCCAACTACAATACGAAGAAAAAATATCGCCAGACGGTGATGTTCACAGCAACAATGCCTCCTGCTGTTGAAAGGCTAGCACGGACTTACCTTCGTCGTCCAGCAGTCGTATACATAGGCTCTGCTGGAAAGCCAACGGAGCGTGTCGAACAAGTAGTGTATATCTTACAAGAAAATGATAAGCGTCGTAAATTGTTGGAGATTTTGGGTCGCGGTGTTACCCCGCCAGTGATTATTTTTGTGAACCAAAAGAAAGGTGCAGATGTTCTTGCCAGAGGTCTGGAGAAATTGGGGTACAGTGCTTGTACACTTCACGGCGGCAAAGGACAGGAACAGCGTGAATATGCTCTGGCCAGTCTTAAATCGGGTACTAAAGACATTCTAGTTGCAACAAATGTCGCAGGACGTGGTATAGACATTAAGGACGTGTCCATGGTCATTAATTACGACATGGCAAAGAGCATCGAAGAGTACACTCATCGTATCGGTCGTACAGGACGTGCCGGCAAGCATGGTATGGCTGTCAGTTTCCTCACCAAAGATGACTCTGAGTTGTTTTACGACTTGAAGCACACGATTCTGTCCAGCCCTGTGTCGACCTGCCCACCGGAACTGCTGAACCATCCTGAAGCTCAACATAAGCCTGGAACTGTTGTGACCAAGAAAAGAAGAGAAGAAAAGATATTTGCTTAAAAACTTGGTGCTGGTGAAGTTATGGATTGTAAAATAGATAATATTTGAAATTTGTTTTGATTTATTCATAAACTGTATGCTTGATCAATTAGTTTTCTTGCTCCTAATGTACTTTTTTTTAAATTAACAGTGAAGGAGACTAGAATGTGACTTTTACACTTCCACTTGGGTAATGTACTGGGTGAATCAGCTGCCCCTAGTGATATTGTTTTATGCAGCCCAACTAGCGTTGTTATCAGGAAGGTCGATATTTCTCTGCTTGCATCCCGTTTGGTACTAATGCACTGCGATCATATCCTGCAAGTGATACTGAACACTAATACAGGGTCATTATATTTGCTTGGCTAGGACATTCTCGCTCACACTCTCCGCCAGTGACGCCTCAGTTGCCAGTTGCTGGCTGCCGCGTGCGCGCATGTACGGCAGAGTTGGTGCTTACAATCAGTACCATGCATTTTTACTCACCATGTTTACAGTAGATGCTGAAAATGTTCCCCATCCGCTGCCAAACATAATCGACATCTTCTCATGCAGCTTCTGGTTGATCCGGTTAATTTAGCTTCAGTCAGGAAATAACGACCTTAGAGCAATATTCTCCATTTTAGGTCCGTGTTGAATATGTTCACTAATAAAACTATTAATAATGTCCGTCTTTTCAATACAATGTTAATAATCTATTTATACAACTGGGTACATGTACCCGTACCCAGTTGTTTGTACCCCAGTTGTGTAAATAGATTATTAACATTGTATTGAAAAGACGGACATTGTTAATAGTTTTATTAGTATTAGTATTAACGTCTATTTTTTTTGTTTACTGAACCTGTACGTTTGAATCTCAAATTAGCCAGTTGTTTTATTTTCCGATTTATAGAAATGGATCTCCCTGAAAATTTCACTTGAAACTTTTGTCTTGTTCTAGCGCACGATTTCCTTCACTTTATGTACGTATTGTGAAGATATAGGCTACACATTCAAGTAACGAATATTTCACATAAGGCATTACAGCACTATTACACAATCACAATAAAACAGCTGGCTAAGAGATTCAAACGTACAGGTTCAGTAAACAATAAAAATAAATGAAAAGGTCGTTATTTCCTTAGTGAAGCTAAATTAACTGGAGTAACCGGAAACTTCATTAGTAGATGCCCATTATGTTTGGCAGCAGGTGGGGAACATTTTCAGCATCTACTGTAAACATGGTGAGTAAAAATGCATGGTACTGATTGTAAGCACCAACTCTGCCGTACATGCGCGCACGCAGCAGCCAGCAACTGGCAACTGAGGCGTCACTGGCGGAGAGTGTGAGCGAGAAAGTCCTAGCCAAGCAAATATAAAGAGCCTGCATTTATCCTTTGTATTAGTCTGTAGTCACATTGAGGGAAAAGTAATAGTGTTCAGTATCGTTTGCAGGATATGCTTGCAGTGCATTAGAACCATATGCGATGCAAGCAGAGAAATATATACCTACCTGATAACAAGTGTTAGTTGGGCTGCATAAAACAATATCATTAGGAGCAGCTGATTCACCTGGTGTATGATTTTCAAACCTTTCCAGGGGTCAATACCAATTGAAATTGCTATCCGTTATGACTAGAGCTCGCGTCAGCCGGGAAGGTGGCCGGCTCTCTGGGATTTGCGCAGAAAGAGACAGAGATACATGTCCACTGTTGCAACAGGTCAACCATTTCCGAGTCCCCACACCGCAGGCTGTTGCCACGAGTTCCTGCAGAGTGGCATCACCGTCTCTTTCACGCTGGTTGGTTCCTCAGTTTAGGGGCTGCGACAACGCGGTCATATAGCCCCGTGTACTTTGGGTGTGTGTAGAATCTGTCTGATAACCGGTGTTAATTGTGATGGCTGTATTAGTGTGTGTATCTGTTTTTTAATTCAAGTAAGGACTGCAACTTGGAATTTATCAAATAGTTCCTACTTTTGCCGCCAAACGCCACCGTCAACAACTACTAAGCCTAGTTCAGAACTTAGCTACTAGACGCCACCGCAGTCGGCTCTTGGCAACGAATGTAGCAACTTAAGAGCGTTGTTTTCATTCTTAACCTATCCAATTTAACTTCACGCTGCTTTAGACTTTAGTGTTTGTACACTTTGTAAACTATTTCTCGGACTTGCCTAGGCACAACTTGTCGTTTACTTCCCTCTGCTTCCATAGCACTCGAAATGCACACAATCGCTTCTACTGAATCTTTACATATTACGATATAATCACTTGACAACACACTAGCTCAGATTCTCAAGACTGACTGACTGTGATTGGTGTGATGGAAGTGAGGCATGAATTAATGGTAGTGTTGTGTTCTGCGCACCGCCTTCTCGGCTGACTTGAGCTCTAGTGTACTGGAAATATGTGTCTTTGTTTCTTGCTCATTGAACGACGGCAGCTTTGTTCTTCTAGCACATGTGGTTTATTCAACTGCTATCTAGGCGTACACATTGACGAGACATGACGTCACATTAGTGTTGCTAACACCCCTAGGCAAATTCATTGTTCTACAGAAAGATTATTCATGACTATTTCTACTGTGTGTGACAAAAACCAGTGCATATATGGCTAACGTGGCCCTCAGGCTAAAACCATTGTCAAAACCCATTTGATTCGACAAAACGAAGGTTAGAATGGTGGGGGTGAGGCGGGAAGCTAGCGGGGCACCGTTGATGACACACTAGGCTGTAACCATTGTCAAAAACTATTGATCTTGAGGAGTTAGGCTGTAACCATTGTCAAAACCACTCTTCCTTTCATTTGAAATCCTCACAAAACACTACCTAGACTGCCTATACAAATGTACCATATGCGTGGGGTTACTTGGGGTTGGCAATACTGTACTTGTACATAATTCATTATATATCATCAAGTTTCCACTCCAGTTTTCCGGGTATGGTTTACGAGCACTCTCCATTTTAGTCTATTCATGTACCACTGCTCCTTCAAGACTTCATCCCAGTTGATTCCCTTGGGTGTGATATCTTCCTTCACTTGGTCCAGCCATCTCCTCCTAGGTCTTCCAACAGGTCTCTTTCCAGTAATCTCAGTATGTAACCATTGTTTTGCAATTCTTCCTTCTGTCATACGTTTGACGTGACCAAACCATCTCAAACGTGCCCTAGTTATGGTCTTCTTCAGGGACTGATTTATTCCAGCTTGTTCTCTTATCTTCTCATTTCTCACTTTGTCTTTCCTAGTTTTTTGAAGCATGCTTCTTAGAAACTTCATTTCTGAAGCCTGAAGTCTGCTGTCATCTTTTTTGGTAGTTGTGCATGTTTTCAACCGATAAGTCAATATAGGGACAAAGTATGTTCGAAACAGAGTTTGTTTTGATCTTAGTGGCACTTGCTTATTCCAGAGTAGATATTGAACTTGCTGTTAGAATTGACTTGATATCTGAATACGGTTATTTAATTCAAGCTGTATTCTGTTGTACTTGTGCATAATTCTCGCGGATAATGACCGACCCTGCTGTAATTTGACTATATACGGTATGTTGTGATATTGAAAGAGATGGCATGTGGGTTATAGATAGCGGAGGAGTGAGCTCCTTCACTGTTACTAAAATATGTAAGGAGACTCCAAAATAACTGGTGTAATTATTTATCTCTTAATACTTTTGAAAAAATACTATGAAATAATACATACCACTGGCACGTACAGACCATTATTCTATATTTGATCTCAAGGATTTCGAAAGAAAGAACATAAGGGATATGACGTGAGCTTGTACCACCTAAGCCCCGTTATCGAGTTTTTAAATCAGCTGGCTCGAATAATACACGGGGCTACACTTCGGATATTTAATCAGTAGGCCTACAATTATGTGTAATTTCTTTAATCAATCATATCTTGAGTCAACGCAGAGTACATTCAAATAGAGAATACATAAATAAATTGCACACCGAAGTCGTGTGGGTCAAGTACATAACGCAATACATATGTGTCGAGGGGAATTTTTAGTGTAGTCGATCACGTGCGGACGTTGATGTCTGTTTGTTTGATGTTTTGGCTTGAATTGCCGCCATATTGGTTAGCTGTATGACGTGTCAAACAGTGTGTCAATACATGCCAATGTAGTGACGAGTTTAAGTGTGAGGTGTGATGGTTAGTTACGAATGTTCATAAATTGCTTATAGTTATTCAGTTTAATTGAATAGTTGCACTTAACTCTTATAAAGACATGGTGAGACAAAGCCATTGGTCACTACTTGGTTAGATGGCGGTCTGGGCTAAACCATTGGCCACTACTAGGTTAGGCGACTGTCTGGACGAAAATTACTGCTTGTAGTACAAGCAACGGTATATGGCGTAAGCTCCAGGTTACGTTTGTATGTAAAGCCTTATTAACTCATCGAATTTAACATGTATGCATTGTTTAAATCTTAAGTGTCGTCCATGATGTCATGGATGCCGCCATTTTGTGCCTAGGGGAATTTTGGAATGTAGTGTATCGCGATCTACAGTATACTACTCCCAGCCATGCTACCTGTCGACCGTTATCACTAATTTTCAATTCAATCAAGATGACAAACACTCTGTCCTACCATGGGCTTTAGAAGTGTGCAGTGCAGCTTTCAGTTGAATTAAACAACTAAAAGTAATTTAGGAATATTTTTCACTCACGACCAAACCTTGCATTTCTCATGTGACAGCATTCATATGTAACGACGCACGGTTTGAAACCTCATGCAGCTGAGTAATATGGCGTTAATTCAAGGCACATCATCAAACCTCAACATTTGTACGTCGACTACACTAAAATAATCCCCTAGTCACGTGCGTATCGCGGTATGCACTTGAGCCCATTCTACGGCTTATACAAAGTATAATAATAATTGAGATTCATCACTTTCATGATAATACACAAGTTATGTTACGGCTAAAGAAATATTAGCACTAACACAAGCCGCTTCTTCTTCCTCCTCGTCTTTTCCCACTACGCGGGGGCGGCTTTCTTAATCCTGAGGCGCCAGTCATTTTGTTGTAAAGCATCATCAGCAGATAGACCCAATACTCTCGTGTCCCTATGGACATTCGTCATCCATGTTGTTTGAGGTCTGCCGCTCCCTCTCTTTTACGTAGTCATGGAAAGGCACTTCTTCACTGCATGATTCTCCGGTCTTCGCATAACATGTCCATACCACCTTAGCCTGGTTTCTAAAAGTTTCTCAGTTATAGGCCCTACTTTGAAACTGCCTCGCACATGTTCATTGCGGATTTTATCTTTGAGAGTAACTCCACCTGCCGAAAGTAACATACGCATTTCAGTGGTATGTAGCTTTTGCTCATGTGCCTTTGTAGTAGCCCATGTTTCACTACCATAGAGTAGGATTGGTCTTACGGCAGTTTTATAAACTTGACCCTTCGTTCTTATGGGTATTTTCGGATCACATATAACTCCTGTTAGTTCGCACCATTTGGTCCACCCAGACGTGGCCCTATCGATTATATCGGCGGTTATCGTGCCATCTTCAGCTATGACAGAACCTAGATATTTAAATTTTGTTACTTTGGTAAGGTTTCACCACTGTGTGGCGATATTGTTGCCGTGATTTTGCATGGTCGTGCTGTATTTGATGGCATGTGGTAATGTTTGAACACTATAACAGGAAACAATAGAATTTCAACCACTTAATTTATTATTATTATTTATCGTATGATGATACAGAGTTAAAATAAAAGTTATATACACTACATATAAAGTTATACTGTATATACAGTTATATACATAGTCATAAACACAAGTTCTTGCTTTAAACTTCTAAATCCAGGCCATCAATCCACTGAAGTGCCTCAGAATATGCATGATGAATGTCACCTACTGATCCTTGGAACGCTTGTTGCGGAAATTCACCAACAATATGTTCGATGGTTTGCAGGTTAGCTCCACAATCACAGTTAGCAGAAGTAACCCAACCCCATTTGTGAAGAAGGAATCCACATTTGCCTTGTCCTGTACGGATCCGGTTAATGATTCTCTGTTGGCGTCTGGGGAGTTTGAAACCTTCTATCCGGTTGGAAGGGTTTTCAATCAGATGTGCATTGAATACTGATGATTCTTCCCACATAGTTTTCCATGCTTCCGAGATGTTAAATGAAGAGTCTTCAAGATGTACTGCAGAGCGCCAAGGTGGTTTTCTTGACTTCAACTGTTGATTACCTGCTTTTGCTACATCAGTATGTATGGGTAGGTGGGGGTTCTTCTGAATGGTTTTCCAGATCTTCAGGAGAGCCTCTGATCTTCGAAGAGCTGGAGGTTGGATGTTACTTAGAACAGGTAACCATGTAGTGGGTGTGCTACGTACGCAGCCCATAATCAGTCGCATTGTCTGATTAAGTTGCACATCTATCTTCTTGGAGTGGACACTTTTTTTTGCCATTATGGGTAGCAGTATTCAGCAACGGAGTATGACGGTGCCAAAGCAGTTGATCGTAAAGTTTGAGCACTGGAACCCCAGGAGGTACCAACAAGCTTCTGAATGATGTTATTACGGGTCTTCACGTTCGTGAGATGTTGGTTGAAGGTCAAGGACCTATCAAGTGTTATCCCAAGGTACTTGAGCATGCTGCAGAACTGCAAAGTTTGTCCTCTGAATTTAACTTCTGGTTTGTAATTAGAGAACCTATTGCGTAAGTGAAATGCGGATGAAACCGTTTTCTGATAATTTAGGCAGAGGCACCATTTCTTGAAATATGTGTCCAAGACTTCTAAGTCGACAGTTAGTGTATTTTCAGCATCAGTGAAGTTGGAGTTCTCAGGACGCACAAGTTCGTAGGGTTGGACCATCTCTCCGCAAATGTCAACTGAACATTGAAGGAATAAGTAGAGCTAAATGTGATTATCTATCCCGACTCAAAGAAACCACTTAATAACTTGTGTTCTATTATCGATTGCTGGTAGCGAACTGACGCCAATAAATGATTAATGCTCAGTCACTTGGAATGGGTGAACGAGTCCTTGGCCTACCACTTCGATAAATTATATCTCTAATAGAAATAACTACTTTAAAATAATTAATTACTTATGAATAACCAACTAGCTAACTAAGAACACAATGAGACAGTAAAGAAAATAATAACAATAAAAGCAATAAAGTGAAGTCTCCATGGCTTAGGCGGCAGCACGCCAGCCTCTCACCACTGGGTCCGTGGTTCAAATCCCGGTCACTCCATGTGAGATCTGTGCTGGACAAAACGGAGGCAGACAGGTTTTTCTCTGGGTACTCCGGTTTTCCCGGTCAACATTTCATTCCAGCAACACTCTCCACTATCACTTCATTTCATCTGTCATTCATTTAATCATTGCCCCAGAGGAGTGCGTCAGGCCTCGGCAGCTGGCACAGTTCATATCCTCGCCGCTAGATGGGGGCTTCATTCATTCCATTCCTGACCCGGTCGGAGACTGGAAGCAGGCTGTGGATTTTCATTTTCAGTACCGGTAGTATTGATAATGATTTGAAAACAAAATCTTTAGTAGGCAAAACTCAGTCACTATAGCACAGTAGTAAAGCCAGAGGGTCTGTATGCCTCGGAGTGCTTGACACTGAATATAAAAGGGGATCTTCAGGAACTGGAAAAAAAGGAGAGGAAAATTTTGCGAAAAATTTTAGGACCACAGAAAACTGCTGACGGGACATGGAGGAACAGAAAGAATGATGACCTCTATAAACACACTGAAAAAATTACTCACAATGCGGAAGCGAAGGTTGAAATTCTACGGACATTTGGTGAGAATGGACGAGAACCGACTGACTAAGAGGATATTCAAGTATATTACAGAGCTGAAGGCTACAAGTAAGTGGGTAGAAGCAGGGACGGATTTACATATCTACCGCCCCGAGGCACATTCTGACCCCCCGCCCCCTCCCACGTTGGTCGTCCAGGGGTGGGGGTGGCACCTGAGAGTGATCCATAACTCACGCACGCACACAAATGCAGCCGACCGGCTAATGAATCATGTAATTCATCAGCCGGTTGGCTTTATTTGTGTCCGAGTAAGGGTAAGCCCCGCTGGACGGCTGAGTATAGGATAAATCTTGCACGTCATTTTAATTTTAGACATTATTGATTGTATATAAAGCAGATTGATTATTTAAAAGAAACTTAATCTAAATTGTGGGTTTGATGTTAATAAAAACTAAAATTTATTGATCTAAGATTGATTTAATTACATAAGAATTAAGAATATTCTTACAAACTGGCATATTTCCAATAGGCTAAATTTACTCAATAGAAAAGTTTCCTTTACACTTTGATAAAGTTTTAAAGTGATTGTTAAGTCTTTGTATCAGCTACAATAAATGATACATCAAGTCTATTAAGGATTTTACAATTTTTAAAAACATGATTCAATGTTCATTATTAAGAACAAAATTAGATGTTAAAAGCTAGCAAATCAATACACATATCTTATACATCAATACAGTACATCTGCACCAGCGGTGTTTTTTATTTACATAGATTTTCTCCTGGATTTCATAATTGAGAACTCCTCTATTAGATCTTCAACTTTCATCTTGTCACTGTTCAAAAGTTCAGCCTCGATGTGTAGAATAGCCAACGAGTTTAATTTGTCTTCATTCATCCTTGATCTAAGACAAGACTTTATTATTTTTAAGACAGAAATTGAACGTTCCGCTGAGCAGTTGGAAACAGCTGTGCACAAATACATACGAAGAGCTATATCAATGTTGGGGAATGTTGATTGGAGTTGTTCTTCCCTAATATATTTCATCATGACGAGTGGGTTGTTTCTAATTCCACTACTCTTCAACAGACAAGAAAAATGTACACATTCATTTGAAAATGACTTTTCTACGTCATTGGCATTCAATGACTGAAGTTTGTTTGCACGCTCTATTATTGTTTCAGTTGAGGAGGACAGATCGTTAAAAACTGAAAACTTGTCTGCTATTTCACCATATGCGTTTTTCCGCTTCTGCAACTCAGTTTTTAGTTGGTCGAGAACTACATAAAATGTCTCAACTCTAAATTTGTCACGTCCTTCAAGAAGTATTTCAGTTTGTTTTCGTCAGCCTGGAATTTTCTCTCTTTTGACGTTTGTAGCAAGTCTCATAGTCCTAATCACATAGTTTTTTAGCCCTTTCTTCATATACGGCAAACATGTCTCGGAGAGAATCAATAAAAAGGACTAAAGAATCATACAGTCTCACAACTCTTTCTATGGACGTTTCTATTTTCTGAAGAGTTTGACTAACTTGTTCAAACCTGTCCACTATATCACTCCAAAGTTCCATCATGAATACCGTTTCCAGCCTATTCAATGATCTCAAAAGTCCCGTGGCTTCACTTCTTACCAACGGCTTCTCATTAGTGTTCTCTTCGTAGTCCTTTAAAGCCAGCATAACACCGTCTAAGTTTTCACAG
The DNA here is from genome assembly GCA_946902985.2 of Meconema thalassinum. Classification (NCBI taxonomy): domain Eukaryota; kingdom Metazoa; phylum Arthropoda; class Insecta; order Orthoptera; family Tettigoniidae; genus Meconema; species Meconema thalassinum. Next base: position 181,833,834 of record OX336399.1, on the reverse strand, counting down.
AGCTCTTTACATGCACTTTCACGAGCACTCCACCTTGTTTCAGACAAACCCTTAAGAGTTTTACTTTCAGGTTGACTAAAGGTAACTAGAATTTCCCATCTCTTAGTAGATGCAACAAAAAGTTGTAAACGTTTTGTATAAGGTTAAAGAAAGCACATGCTTCTGGACATCAGCTTGCAGCATACGTACCTACAAGGTTAAGTGAATGTGCCGAACAAGGAACAAACAGTGCTTTGGGATTGTCATCCTTTATTCTAGCTTGTAAGCCACTATATACGCCTGACATGTTGCTAGCATTATCATATGATTGCCCTCTACAGTCGGATAGATCGATGGCATTTGATCTTAAAACAGCCATAACAGCATTGGCTAAGTCTTCGGATTTGTGCCAAGTATTCGACAAAAACATGAGAAAGCGTTCAACAGGATTGCCATTTTCTTGTACAAACCTCAAAACAAATGAAAGCTGATCAGTGTGACCTATGTCAGGCGTTGAATCCACTATCATGGAGTAATACTTCGCTTGTTTCACTTCATTGATTATGATATCTCTAACTTGAGAGGCTAACAGTACAATTACCTCATTGCAAATAAATGAAGACAGATAGGACGTTTTCCCTGAACCTGGATTACAAAATTTACGTATGTGTTCAGCGAGAAAAGGATCGAATTCCCCTACTAATTCCAGTGACATCATGTACTCCCCATTGTGTAGAGACCCAAATGTTTCATCAGCTCCTCAAAACGGACGTCCTCGGTTTGCCAGCTTTTTCACCACAGCGAACACTCTTTCCACAACGTGTTTCCAATACTTCCTTTCAGTTTCGACGATGGAATCGTATTGACTGTCTAGGGTTCCATTTCTTCTCTTGCGGGTCAAAAGTGCCAGTTCAGAATTGATGTGTTCTTGTGAGCTTTCATGTGCAGACAAAATCGCTCCAATATTTTTCCAATCCGAAACACCTTCACTGACTAGTTTAGAACACGTCTTCTTAAAGGCAAATAATCTGCAGGAAGCGCAAAATACCGAACCTGTACCTTTTGAATACACCAAGTAATCTCTTGAAATGAGTTCTCAATTTTGTAATTTCCTACTAAAGATTTGTTTATTTAAATATCTGGTTTTATTGCCAAAATCCCTTTTAGAGTTTTTAAAACCACAATCTTTATACTGATTGATTCCTCTGTGTAATAATACTTCGATCGTGGTGTCATTTATTTTCCACTCAATGGGGTCGTCACTAACAGTAAAATTTATATCAGTTTGTTGTGAAACGGAATCATTTGAACTTTTACTTATTTGTGTACTGTCGGAACTACGTTCGTTATCACCACTCAATATAAAATTATCCGTTTCAGGGGCACTTGTTGCTTGATCATTATTTTCATTGTTTGAACCACTTTCGTTGAAATTGTACTGTTCCCCCTTCTCCACTCAGTCCACTCTCGTTGGATTTTTCAAGAGGTTTAAAAAAAACTGTCAACCGTCTTAATTTTTTTCAAAAAGTTAGTTTCTTTTTCACGTTTTTCACTTGCGATTTTGCGGTAACCTGAACCACTAAGCTTCCGACGTTTTTCACTCATTGGTACTTTTTAGTTCCAACATTATAAAAAATAAAATTATAACACACTTACTTTATCTAAGCAATGTTTCAATGTGAACGACTTGGTAAGGATAACAACTGAACGTGAAGACGTTAAGCGAACGACTATAATCTGATTTACAAAAGATACTCGGTGAAAGCTGTCATACGCTTGATGGGTGAGGTGAGGGAGGAGTGGAGACGAGAGGGGTAACGGTCTCCATGGCGCCAACAGTGAGCAATGTTACAATGTATGCTGACACAGCAATAAGCACATGGTTTGACTCAGTGTGTCTTCACTCACCACGGTCATTAGAGCGCCGGGTAGGGGGGCTAACTTCCACAGTATTTGTGTCTTTCTGCAAGCCTCTTGGAATGTTATGCGTCATGATCTGCCTCAGTGGCAACGCAGCATTTCCCCTCGTGCTAGCTTTGACAGCTGTCAGCGAGCTTTATTGGTAATTCAGACTTATAATACAGTAGCTTTGACAGTCTGCTGTATCCCCACTGACTGGCAGAGTTGCCAGTCTGTTGACTACCGGCATAAAATATACCCATATTAAATAAAACAAAACTTCACACTTGACTTGTAAAAGAGAATTTTTTAAAGTTTATGAATTGTATTTAGATATCAAATTTACGTGAGAAAATGCAAAGTAAGCTCCCTTTAACTGCCGTTCTCGGTCACTACGCCTGGCGCTTGGCACGGCAATTCACCCGAAGCCGCGGCGCCCGTCGGACGTCAGGCTGTGCCGCCCCTAGGCACGTGCCTAGAGTGCCTAGTGGGAAATACGTCCCTGGTTAGAAGGGGTTAAAAGAGACGCCAAGGAAAGTGGACTCACAGTGGATGTGATCCACAACAGAAAAGAGTTTAGAAACCGAATTGACAACATCAAGATGTTCGAGGAGAAAACACCTAAAATTAGAGCCAAACTGGTAATATCCGAGGAGGAGTGAAAGATCAGAAGTGAACGATTGAAGAGGTTTTGGGAAGAGAAGAGGAAATTAACCAGAAAGCCTTAGGTTCCATGTGGTCCACAGGCGGCCAAATTCGGAAGAAAGAAAGAAGACCTACTTAGTTAATCAAGTAAACACAATACATATATTTACCAAATACACAATATTTTGAAGAAAAAGAAGACTGGAAATGAACCTCACCAATATATTGCTTTACATACAAAAACAAGCCTTACCTTGGGGTTAATACCCCAGACTCCCTTATTTGTAGTACAAACGATAATTTTCATTCAGACAATGGTCTAATCCAGTGGCAATGAATGGCGTTATGGAAGTACAATGCAACCTGTTATTTATTTAGCATATTGCATGGTGCATCTCCATAATTACAAGCTAAGGAACACATTGAACATATAGCGTACATTAGCATTTAAAAGAACAATAAATATTAAAAACAATTTTGATGAGGAGACACACATTAAACAGATAAAATGTTCAGATTTATAAGGTAATATTTAAATTTGAAATCCAATCAAGAGCAGGCTGCGTTGCATCATGAAAGTCTTTCAGGTTCCCATTGTAGGCTCGAAGGCTGCAGTCCTCCACAGGTCTGTCTTTCAAATCCACAGTCGCACTGAGGTGAGGAAACCTTATTCCACTTGTAGAAGCTGTAATGCAACCTGTGAATTAAATTAAACAACTGAAAGCAACATACAATCATTTATAACTCACTAAAAAACCTTGCACACCATTGGACTTGGAAACCTGTAACCACACATTGTTAAAACTTGATCTTCTTATTCTTCATTTCCCGGTTGCGATGATCTGGGTCGGGGCGTGAGTCAAGGACCTGCATCCGAGGCCTCGACTCGCACACTATCATATTTAGGCTATTTGTACGATGGGTTCGCCACATCCAAAGGTAGATGAGGGCCAATTAATTTGACTACAAACAAACCAACATCTACACCCATCTCCTAGACATGTTTCATGGTATATAATTAACCTCATTTTAATTCAATCCATTTTTTTTTTCTTTTTACTTATCATGTACAAATGAATTTAATTATTTTACTATTTTAAATAAGATTAAATCATTATTTAATTTTTTTTTTTTCGAGATACTATGAATGCACTTTTATAACAAATAAAATATAGATTGGTATATTTAACTGTTGAGAAGCCTCTGTGGCTTAGGCGGCAGCACGCCGGCCTCTCACCGCTGGGTCCGTGGTTCAAATCCCGGTCACTCCATGTGAGATCTGTGCTGGTCAAAACGGAGGCAGACAGGTTTTTCTCCGGGTACTCCGGTTTTCCCTGTCAAAATTTCATTCCAGCAACACTCTCCACTATCATTTCATTTCATCTGTCATTCATTTAATCATTGCCCCAGAGGAGTGTGTCAGGCCTCGGCAGCCGGCACAGTTCATATCTTCGCCGCTAGATGGGGGCTTCATTCATTCCATTCCTGACCCGGTCGGAGACTGGAAGCAGGCTGTGGATTTTCATTTTTAACTGTTGAATAATGCATTTAACACTGGTAATTAAACCAGCCCACTATGTTCCTTGCAATTGTGGCTATAATTTGACTGATTTTGCTAAAAACACTTTAATTTCTCATTAAAAAGAAAAAATTGTATAACCTCAAAGTATTGCTCCATTTTGGGTGTGAAAACAGACAAATTTTTGACCAACGAGATTTTTTTATTATGAGTGGTTATGTTAGAAATACCAAGACAAGTTTAGTGCAGTTACAAGGTTTTTATAAAAGTAATCTCCTTACTTACTTACTTAATCCGGTCCTCTTGTACCTTAAGATGTCGAGGATACGAGAGATCTCCATCTTCTTCTGTCTCCGGCAATGACAACTGCCGCTCTCACTGTTAGTCCTCTCTCCTGCAGTGCCTCTCTTTCCATCCATCCATACCTTCCGTGGTCTTCCTCGAGCTCTCTCCCCCTCCACTCTCACCTCCTTTATTAGCCTCGGCAAACGTTCTATTGACATGCGATGAAGATGACCAAACCATCTTAATTGATGTTCTTGGATGGTTTTCTCTAGTGGTTTGATATTCAGTGTTCTCCGAATGGTTGTATTTCGGATCCTGTCCCTCCTGGTTTTGTCCTCTACTTTCTGGAGATATCGCATCTCTTACCGCCTGGATTCACAGCCATGAGTCAATACAGGAGCAAATGTGGATTTGTAAACCGCCAACTTTGTGTTCTTGGAGATTTCCCTCTTGTTCAGGAACTTTCCTCGGATGGCATTAAACAATCTCCCGGCTTTTCCTATTCTATCCGTAATTTCCTCCTCCATTTTTCCATTCGAACTTATTGTTGAACCAAGATACGTGAACTTTGTAACCTGTTCCAGTAGTTTTCCATCTGCCGTAATGCTGTGCCTCTCCTCATTTCTATTGATTACCATAGTCTTTGTCTTTTCAACGTTCACCTCCATTCCTCTCTTCCTTAACTCTTCCACCCATATATTGATATTATGCTGTAGATTTTGTTCGTTGGAGGCAACTACTATCAAGTCATCTGCATATGCAAGATTAGTTAATCTCACTGGTCTCATGAGGTAATTTCCAATCACCATCTTCTTAACTTTATCTTGACATGTCTTCATAATTCTATCGAGGTATACTATGAAAATTAGAGGACTTAGGTTACATCCTTGCCGGACTCCTTGTTTTGTGATGAATTCTGCTGATCTCACATTCCCTGTCCGCACGTAGTTCCGACAGTTCCTGTAGAGACTTTTAATGGATCTTGCAAGTGTTTCGCTGACTCCACACTCCTTTAGGGCTTTCCATATTTCCATTCTTGGAACTCTGTCAAACGCCTGCTTCAGGTCAATAAATATTGCATGAAGGGTCTTATTCTTCTCCAGAAGTTTTTCACTAACCATCCTGACAATGAAGACGAGATCTTGCGTGCTTCTATTTGGGCGGAAGCCACACTGGGCTTCTTCCAAATCCCCCTCCACCACTTTTCTTAATCTGGACTCTAGAATCCTTGAGTAGGCTTTCCCTGGCACTGATAACAATGAAATACCACGATGATTACCACATTCTCGATTGTCTCCTTTCTTGAAGATGGGTATAATAACTGCTACCTCCCAATCTCTGGGAACATTCTTTTCTCTCCAGGCATCCTTCATTATCTTGAATAGGAACTCTTCTGCTTTTTTCCCTAAATTCTTTATCATTTCTGGCGCAATTCCATCATGTCCTTGTGCCTTTCCATTCTTGAGTTGTTTAATGGCCACCTGCATTTCCCCTATCCTTTAGTCTTCTCTGTCTTCTTGTGTTCCTTCCGTCATTATCTCTTCTCTTTCCTCACTTTCCTTTGGGCCGTCTTTATTCCCGTTCAATAGATCATGGAAGTACTCTTTCCATCTCTCCAGTATTTCATCCTCTTTTGTTATGATTTTCCCATCCTTATCCTTTATAAATTTTAGAGGACATTCCTTCTCCTTTCTCATGTTCTTCAGTGCCTTATAGAACAGCTTTTGATTTTCCTTGGAGTTTTTCTCCATTTTTTGTCCAAAGTCTTCCCAGGCTTGTCTTTTTGCTATTTGCACTAGTTCTTTCACTTTCTTTCTTTGGTCCTTATAACTTTCATAGTCATCATTGTCTTTGGTTCTCAAGTAGTTTTGCCATTTATCCTTTTTCTTCTTTACTTCTTCCTTAATGTCATCATTCCACCAATGTGTCCTCTTCTTATACTCCCCCACCATTGTTGTTCCGCATACTTTACTTGTCACTTCTAGAAGTATCTTCCATATCCATCTCGTTTATCCTCTCTTCTATCTTCCTACATTCCTCCTCTACTGTCTGTGCCTCTTTGCTCTCTCGTAACTTGTAAACCTTAATCTTTACTTGTTTATTCTTCTTGGGTTGTTTCCTCTGTTCCTTTACATCAGACTCCATTGTAGTGATCAAGACAAAATGATCACTTCCTATCACATAGCCTCTATAAGCTCGGCAATCTGTCACTTTCTGTAATTGATTTGACCTGATCAACACATAATCTATGATGGATCGTTCATTCCTATTATGTTCCTCTCTCGTGTACATATGTATCATCTTATGTGGGAACATGGTGATCACTACGACAAGGTTATTGGCAACGCAGAAATCAACAATTCTCTCACCATTGTTGTTAACCACGTTTTCACCATGTCGGCCAACAACTCCACCGCTCTTCTCTGGCTGGTTCCCGACTCTGCCATTTAGATCTCCTAGCACAATGATTTCTCCTCTAGTTTCATCCACCACACTCTGGAGCTCTTCCTGGAACCTATCTTTATCCTCCTTCCTCGCATCATCATTCACTCCATAAACTATGATGAATGACGTCAGATCTGTCCCAGGGCCTAGACGCATACCGACAGTAAGAATTCTGTCCGTATGGAACTTCCATTCCTGAATCTTATTGCTATAGCTCTTCTGGACCAATAGTGCTACTCCTGCTTTTGCCCTCAGTCTACTGTTCACTCCACTATAGATGAATACATGATTGTTCACTAACCTATCCACCCCTTGTCCTTTCTTCTTAGTCTCCGTTAATGCCAGTACTACAAGTCTTGCTCTTTCAAATTTTGCAACGAGCTCGTTTTCCTTTCCCGTGAATGATCGTATGTTCCATGTTCCGAATCTCATAAGCCTTTTTCCTCGCCAGTTTATCATTGGATTCAGCAGTCCGGTATATCTCTCGTTTTGACTTTTCATATAATACATTTCGGGCATGTGAGTTATGGGCCCACAGTGCCCTAGGGCAGTGAGGGGGCTGCCCTCTTTAGGCGTCTGCCCTCGCCTTGCTGTTACTTCAGGACTGATGGTCTTCTCATTCCCTACTCCCTGAGACAAAGATTTTCTTCCTTCAGGATCTTCAGCTAATGGTCTGTCATTTAGTCTGGCCCCTCACCCTCGACCTTACCGGCTTGGGTGACCCTGCCAGGAGCCGAGGCTCCCGCCGGCATCGCTCTCTGGATCACTGAGACACGCAAGCCTCCCCACCACGTCAAGGTACCAGACCCTGGGGGAGGAGTAATCTCCTACCATCATTTTAAAAAATTTTAAACATATTAGATGTTAAATAATTAATATGTTGCTTCATGTGTTTCATTAAATAAGTTTTTAAATTTAAACTGTGAATATAACATAATTTTGACAGCCAACACAATCAAAATTTATTCCATCTCCGTTCGTTACCATGCATCTTATTTAGCTCAGAGCGTGCAAAACACACGACATCAAAGAAAACACGTCAGTAGGGGAGTAGTGAGAGTTCTGCCCCCACCACTACCACCACAACCACCACTACTCCCAATGCGAGCCAATAACTCCCGAACCCGTGGTCGGAGATTCACGAATGAGGTGTCGTTGGACTCGAGCTGACGGGGGCTTTGCTATGGACCACTCGTAATATATATATATATATTTTTTTTTTGAAAATAGATGATAGTTAAAAAACCAAACATGATAGAACGTTGTGCAATAGCTTAAACGAACGATCTTTATGTCCTTTATTTTTTATAATAAAACTTTTTAATTTTGTATGTTTTAATGAAAAAAGTGTAATTTTGAAATTCTTATATTTAGGAAACTAAAGAGTTTACAAAAAAAAATTGTTTGACATAAAAGAAGTAAGTAAAAAGTAAGTAAGTAAGTAAGGGCTAAAACTGTGCAGTAGGGGAGTAGTGAGAGTTCTAAATAGTGACACGAGCAGCTCGGCTACGCTGACCTTTTATGTATATTTCGCGAAACCATGGGCATGCGACATATCGTTGGACTCGGGCTGACGTGCTCTTTCCTATGGACCATTCGTTATATTTTTCAATTTTTTTTTGAAAAATTTTGTTTTTGATAATACGGTAGGTGATAGTTTGAAAACCAAACATGATAGAACGTTGTGCCATGATGCAAACGAATGGTCTCTATGTCCTTTATATTTTACAATAAAACTTTTTTTTAATGTTTTTTTGAAAACAGTCCGATTTTGAAATTCCTATATTTTGGAAACTAGGAACTTAATAAAAAATTGTTTGACATAAATGAAAGGTACCTACCCCCTCTACCACGAAAATAAATGTCAAGTCTCTAGGACAAAAAAACTAGGCATTTTAATTATTATTTTTTTAAATAAAAGCGTGTTTGTAGACAGAGAGCCGGCAGCGCTTGACACATGTTCCACCGAGGCTATGACTGAGCATGGTGAATAATGGAAATGGCTATTTCGACGGGGCGATGTATGGCAAAACGAGGGGTCGCTTTTCGATATTTTCCTATGACAGATGAATGAAAGCGGATATTTTGAAATGTGACAAGCATGCTAAGATTTTTACCCCTGAAGGGGAGCTTTAACGTTTTAGTTAACGGTGATGAGCGAGATCGCTCTCTGACACACAACAGACGGTTGTAGGATACGACCAAGTGATTCTTAGACGATGGCGATCTCGGTGACCGTGCCCGGAAGAAATGAATAGCTATTTTGGTGGGATGGCGGGGGGGGGGGGGGGCAGCTTATGACGGTTGGTTTTGTGACATTTCCTATGACGGATAGAGGCGAATATTTGAAAATGTGTTAAGTGTGCTAGGTATTTTTTTTACCCCTGAAGGGGATCTTTAACATGCTAGTAAACGGTGATAAGCGAGACTGCTGTCTGGCACAGTAAATGGTTTTAGACTATGGAAACCTATAACATTTGCTCGACCAAGTCATGTGCATGTACGCAAAGAGCCAAAACGGTAAGGTAATTGGCCTGAAATGTTATAAACTAAATATTGAACTGGGTAAAGTCATGTGTTTTAGGATGAAAGTATGTGGTTAACATGATCATGTATTGAGGATGTCCGCTTGCTAGTAATTATTATTACAGTAAAATGTTTAATAATAATAATAAGACACACACACATGTTTTGAATGCTAACACGCACACAGTCCAGCTCACTGGTGACTGAATATTGTACCTAGCCAGAGGACTCGTGAGAGCTGTTGCTGGTGCTGACAAGGCAGGAATGTCTACGTCAGCAGGAAGTTAGTTAGTTAGTTATTGTTGTTTTAAGGGGCGGAACTACGAGGTCATCTGCCCCTCTTAACACAGATTAAAGAATACAAATTTTGAATTGAATTTAAAATTTTGAGGTGGACATCTAAATTTAAAAAGACCAAAAATTAATAAAACAAAAACAAACAATTAAATAAAAAAAAAATATTATAAACATAAACAAAAATTACGGAAAAAACAAAACATTATCATTCAAAAACGAACAAGTCGTTGAGTCAAAGTTCACTGGAAAATTTAGATTGCTGGCCCTAACCCACTCTCACTTATAAAGCGGATAACGCGATCAGCAGCCACCGCGTCATCGGCTAATATAAGTTTGAGTGTCGTCTGCAAACCAAGGTTTCTTCGTAAGTCAGCAAGATCCACACACTCGGTGAAAATGTGGGCCACGGTGAAAACGGCTCCACAGGTACAAAGTGGGGGGTCTTCCCTTCTCATTAGGTACGAGTGGGTGGATCTTAGCCTACACAAAATGACGGACTCTCTCCGGGCCCGGAAGGAGCTCCGCCAAACGCGAGTAGTTCCCTTGATCGCTCTCAGTTTACTGGGCAGTGGGTCAGCTAGCCACTGACTCTCCCAAAAAGCCAGAACTTGTAGGCGTAACTGAGAGCGAATATCTCTAGCGGGTACCTCCATTGGTCGAGGTGGTAGTGATACCGCCTCTTTTGCAGCTTGATCTGCTAACTCATTTCCCGCAATTCCCATGTGGTTTGGAAGCCACAGAAAGGTGATTCGAGTGTCAGCGTGGCACAGCCCGGCTAGTAGGTCGTGGATTCGCTGCACTAGGGGGTGTTGCGGGAAACATGTAGCAATTGACTGCAACGAACTCAAAGAGTCGGTACACACGAGAAAGTGGATTCGAGCATCCTGTAGTGCAAACTGCAGAGCTTCATAGATGGCAACGAGCTCCGCAGTAAACACACTACAGGCCTCAGGCAAAGAGATCTTGGTATTTGCACCATCAATAACGTAAGCACAACCCACCTTCTCGTCCACCTTCGAACCATCCGTGTATAGAATGCCAGCGTCCGGAAATTGGTGAACTATGCTGTGGAACTGCCTCCGGTAAACGGAGGCATCCGTGTTCACCTTAGGACCTCGGTGCAGATCTAACCGAATTTCCGGACGCGGGACTTGCCACGGAGGCACCTCCCTAGATGTCCGGATCATACAGGGACCTACAGCCACTCCTATTTCGGTACACGAGCTATCAAGTCTAATACCAACCGGCCGAGTGGCACGAGGCCGGTTGGCGTACCCCTGGTGGTTTTGGGTACCGAAGAGAGCTTGATAGGTCGGGTGTTGCGGCATTTGACGCACATTGGCAGCATATGCTAACAGCATATGTTGGCGTCTATAATTTAAAGGTGGAACACCCGATTCGGCGAGTAGGCTGGGTATCGGGCTGGTCCGGAAGGCACCGGTAGCCAGCCTAACGCCACTATGGTGGATACTGTCCAGCATTTTCAAGGTTGCCGGCCTTGCTGAACCGTATGCCGCAGAACCATAGTCTAGCCGGGACAGGACGAGGGCTTGGTAGAACCGTAGCAGCACCGCACGGTCAGCCCCCCACGTAGTGCCACTAAGAAACCTGAGCATGTTCAGTTTCCTGAGACATGTCATTTTCAATTGCCGTATATGGTGCTGCCACGTTAACTTGCTCTCAAAATGGAGCCCCAGGAAGCGATAAGTGTCAACCACCGGCAACGCAGCATCCCTGAGATGTAGTTCAGGGTGTAAATGTAGCCTCCGTAGCCGACAAAAATGGACGACGGAGGTTTTCGCTGCTGAAAGACGAAAACCCCGGTCGAGAGCCCACCTGTCGACCCGGTTGATGGCTAGCTGCAATTGCCGTTCCACGACTGCCATACTTCCAGAGCTGTAATGCAGAGCTAAATCGTCTACATACAGCGATGGAACTACGGCGGACCCGGCGGCGGCAACAATGTCATTAATGGCAATCGCGAACAAGGTGACACTCAGCACTGAACCCTGAGGAACTCCATTTTCTTGGGTATAGTACTGCGATAATGTCCTACCGACCCTTACACGGAAGAGTCGGACGGACATGAAATTCGCAATGAAAGTCGGTAAGTTACCACGGAGTCCCCACTTGTGAAGGGTGGAAAGGATCCCGTAGCGCCATGTGGTGTCGTAGGCTTTCTCGAGGTCAAAGAAAACCGTGACTAGGTGCCGCTTCCGGAAAAAAGCCTCCTGTATGGCGCTCTCAAGTCGCACCAGATGGTCAGTGGTGGACCTATGAGAGCGAAATCCACATTGGTACTCAGACAGGAGACCTTTATCCTCCAAGAACCACACCAGTCGACGGTTCACCATCTTTTCGAGCAGCTTACATAGGCCATTTGTCAAACAAATGGGCCTATAGCTGCTTACAAACTTGGGATCCTTTCCAGCCTTAGGAATCGGTATCACGATCCCCTCTCGCCATTGAGATGGAAACTCCCCTTCAATCCATATACGATTGAAGAGGATCAACAGTTCTTTCATACTGGATTCGCACAGATGTTTTAACATTTGATTATGTATGTTATCCGGTCCAGGAGCCGTATCCCTGCACAGTGCAAGCGCACTTCGCAGTTCCCATTCAGAGAATGGTACATTATAGGACTCCGAAGCAGCAGTGGCAAAGGACAAGGGGTGAGTCTCTGCCTCCCGCTTCAGAGTCAGAAATGTAGGATCGTAACTCCCGGAGCAGGATACATCGGAGAAGTGCGAGCCAATGCTGTTGGCAATGGCGAGATGGTCCGTGATGATGTCCCCATTGATGGACACTCCGGGTATCGATAGTGATGTCGGGAGTCCGGAGATCCGACGAAGCTTAGTCCACACTTGAGATGAAGGAGTATGCGCCGTCATGGACGACACATACTTTTCCCACGTCGTTTTCTTACTCTCCCGAATCAGATATCGGGCTCTAGCACGCATCCTTCTGAAGGTGATAAGGTTGGCCATAGTGTTTTGCCTCCGATAGCATTTGAAAGCACGTCGACGATCTTTAATGGCTGCTGCAATCTCGGCTGTCCACCAAGGGACAAGCTTCCGGCGTGAGTTGCCGGATGAGGAAGGTATTGTTTCCTCAGCAGCAGTCAAAATACCATTCGTTATGTGAATGGTATGATCGTCGACACTCTCAAAGGTATCTTCGGCAAACACCGCACGTGCCGTGAAAGTTGGCCAATCAGCCCGACGGAGAAGCCATCGACTTGGTAACTCGATGGCTCTCTGGTTCGGAAGAGTAACGATAATTGGAAAATGGTCACTATTACAAAGGTCATCGTGTACACCCCACTGTAGCAGGGGAACCAGCGCACGACTGCACAGGGTAATATCGATACTTGAATAAGTACCGTGTGCAATAGAGAAGTGCGTAGGCTCCCCTGTGTTCAACAGACACAGGTCCAGCCGCCTGATCAGCCTCTCAAAATCTCCCCCTTTACCGCTAGTGGTAGCGGAGCCCCAGATGGTGTTGTGGGCATTAACATCTCCCAGAAGGAGAAAAGGAAGGGGGAGCTGAGAGACTAGATCCACCAGCTGGTCGTAATCCGGCTGAGAATCAGGTGGGATGTACACGTTACATACGGTTGCCATTACTGGCAACGAAGTACGAACTGCAACTGCCTCTAGCTGAGTACGCAACGGCACCTCTTCACTAAAGAGGCTAGAGTGGACGAGAGTGCAGACGCCACCAGCGGCCACAGCTCCGTCCATCCGGTCTTTAGAGAAGAGTTTGAAGTGACGCATTGTTGTCTCATGTCCAGGACGAAACCTGGATTCCTGAAGACAGACAATGGTTGCCGAAAACGAAGATATTAATTGTCGTAACTCAGCGAGATGAACAGAATAGCTATTACAGTTCCATTGTAATAGTGCCATGGTGTGGACTTAAGTAGAAGTGGGTCTTCTACTTATGCTTGACCGTTTGCCACCCTTCCCCATCTCTAGTTGGAGATGATGGGGCAGGAGAGCACACCTCAATCTCCACATCTCCGTCCGAAGACGAAGAAAATGGAGCGGGCGCTCTCTTGGGTTGCGCACGGTCGTCGTCGGACCTCACGGGTCTCGCCCTTGGGGAAGAGCGAGAGCGGTGTCGAGGGACTTTCTCCCGGTCCGAAGACTGGGTGTCTGTCCCCGACACGCCCCGAAGAGACTTCTTCTTGGATCGGCGCCGACGTGTGTTTGGGGAAGTAGATGGTCCCTTCCCCACAGACGCCGGGTCCTTATAAAACAAGGTCGCTCCTGCTGGCACCGCTCCACTGGTAGTGGTGGGAGCGGGATGGCTAGCAGATACGTGAGCAGCCCTGCCTTTAGGAGAGGAAGAGAAACGGCGCTGAACCGCTCCCCTCTCCTCCGCCGATCTATTTTCTTTTCTATAGGGGAGTTCCTCCATACGGACGGGCTTGGCTTCAGCAGGCTTCGCTCCCTTGGTGGTAGTGGGAGCGGAAAGGCCAGCAGAGACAGTAGCCACCCCGTCAGCAGGAGGGCGAGAGAGACGGCAACGAACCGTCCCCCTCTTCTCCACTATCTTTGTCTTATCAGATGGGCTGGATGACGATCCAGCCCCGGTCGCAGAAGTCTTCTTTGCCTCGTTGGCAGGGGAAGACTTCTTCTCCGACCGTTTCGGAGAGGAAGATGACTTCTTCTCCGATTGCGCCGATTTAGATGGTATAACCGGCGCCTTTATCACAATGGCCGAAGAAGGTTGTTTAACCTTCTTCGGGCTGACAGGTCTCGCTTGGACAGCGAGGGGAGACTTTACGATCTCAGAGTAGTTCGTCGTCGAGGGTACAGCACGGGGAACGAAAGTGGCAGGGGTGATAGGTGGCGTCACCTTAGCCGCGAAAGATACCGGAAATTCGGGTGCAGTCATATCACGGTATCTCTTTCGAGCGTCGTGATATGAAAGCCGATCCAATGTTCTGATTTCTTGGATCTTTGCTTCCTTGCAGAACTCAGGGCACTGCTTCGACCGCGGAGAGTGACTTCCTTGGCAGTTAGGACACGTCGGGGGAGGCGTACACCCCACACCGTCATGTGTCCCCTTGCCACACTCTCTACACACCGCCTTGGCAGTGCACCTGGCAGAAACATGACCGAATTTCTGGCAATTGTAGCAGCGCATAGGTGGAGGGATGTACGGTCTAACGTCGCAATGGTACGACGTGACCTTCACCTGCCTAGGCACTACATCACCCTCAAAATGAAGAATGAAAGCGCCAGTATCGACGCTATCATTTCCAATTTTCCGGGTGATGCGCCTAATCCTGGTGACGCCTCGCTTCCCCAGATCCCGCATCAATTCCGCGTCGCTGTTTAAAATGAGGTCGCGATGGAATATAACTCCACGGACCTCATTTAGCGTATCGTGCTTCTCAACCTTAACGGGAATTTCGCCGAAATGCGTGCATTCCAGCAACGCTTCGGTTTGCTGCCGGTCAACGGTATGCAGCAGGAGCTGCCCGTTCCGGAGCTTGGAAATCCCGTTAAGGTCGCGATATTTCCCCTCGATTTCCTCTGAAAATAGGATCGATTTTACCTGTTTAAAGTCTCCCCCGTCTGTCCTGGTAGCTACCAGGTAGCGAGGAGACCTGTCAACAGGGAACTTCTTATTAAATGCCTCATCCCAAGGCGTATACACCTTGGGATTCGGTCTACACTCCAGAGACGGCTTTTTAAGGGTGCCACCCTGTACAGGTGTCCGTGATCGTTTACTACGCATCCCGGACGAAATCCTCCCCGAATACTGCCCACTCCGAACGGGGGCTATCACTGTGGGCGCCACCCATCCAAGGCAATACCTACCTGGCATAGCAGATATTGCCCGGGGTCCCAGTGCCTCGAACAGGCACTTCCCCCTCAGCATGCACAGGATTTATTCAGCTCCAGTATTCGGCCATGCAGGGACCTTCGTTGTAAGGCGGATACTACTGTAGGGTACATGGCGCACCCACCTGACGGGATGGGGCATACCGTCTAGGCTTTCTGGCCAGATGGCCAAGCTGGTGGCCCTTCCCCTAACAGCACGCATGTTTGTTTCTATTGGTCAAACCAGAGCTGGGACCAGAAAACCAAAATCGACCTTTATAAGGCCCCCTCTAAGTCGCCTTTTACGACAGGCAGGGGATACCGTGGATGAATTCTGCCCTCCCCATCCACAGGGGATCTGAACAAATCAAAAACTGGCAAGTTATTCGGCCATGTCGACCCTATTAGTCGCCTCCTACGACAGGCAGGGCATACCGTGGGTGTATTCTATCCCGCACCCTCACGGGGGCAGCAGGAAGTGTGATATCAGCTTACTTGCCTCGTGGTGGCTAGCAGGTGTGCTGTTTAAGCAGAGACCGCCATTTTGGTTCTGAGACAGTAGGACTACCGATGTATAAGAGGTAGCCATGTTGGTTCCTTATTAAAAACATGAAAGTAGTATAAGGTATATGAATTTTATTCAGATTGAGGAATGTGACGAGGCGTGGGAACACGTGCGAGAGAGAGAGACAGAGAACTATTCAAGGTCAAAACGCTGAGAAAATACAACTTTTTCTGTTGCTATGCTAACTGATAACGATTGCGTTAGTCATGCACTTGCCATTTTAGCACACGGACGTATACAGTAGAGCTGTGGAAGAAAAATCCTTTTATTTTTTGGTAAGTACCTATGAATGATTATTTTAATCATGTCATGCTAATGAACCTTAAATTTGTAGTAATTGATTTGGTAATTATTGATTTTTTAATTTATTTGTTTGCAGATAACCGGTATACCTTACCTGTCTGAGATACAAGAAACCAGTTTACTTTTGAGCCCACTAGAAGGAAACAGCAACAAGCCACTGCAAGTGAAGGTGGGATTATTTTTTTAAACTAACTTGTTTCATTTTTTGTTTCATATTTTATTTTATGAAATGCATGTATTAACCTGAATTTAGGTAATTATAACGGTTTATTTTATTTATTTTTAGAAACTTGGAAAGAAGAGCCTTACCGCCGTAGCAGTCGCTGAAAACCCGAGACGCAGTAAAGTGCAACCATTGTTTCCAGGCAGTGAACTATTTAAAACTCAGATATGCCTAACATAAAATGCTACTCCATTTTACCACTACTGAAAACTCGTAGACAAAAAAATCATTACCTGTACATGACTAGGACGATGATTGCTTTCTCGATTAATGACTATGTATTGGCAACCGGTACAAGACCATATTGGTTGTTTACCGGGAAAGTACAAGGCCATATTGGATTTTGTGAAAAAACGAAAATTTTAATTTAACTGACATATCGTTCCCTATAATAATAATAATAATATATTAATAATAATAATATTAATATCGTATGGCCTCGGGTGCCGGGTGCAATATTTGTTATTTGACACAAAGAGGGTAGCTTGCATGTCGAATTTAGCTGTTCCTTGACTATGAAAGTCAAGGAGGTTAGATGTTAGATATCTAATCTCCTTAAACTCTATAGCGCTTTCTAGTAGAAAAATGAGGAACTTTGTACCATATGAACTCAACGAATATTCACAGGTTTGAACATGATAATCTGAACAAAATGACATGAAATTATTATTTTTTGTTTATGTATTGGTTAAAGGGGAATGTAAATGACTGCAGCTTTATAAAAAGAAAATAAGTACCGGTACATGGGTTACTGTTAGTGCCGACATACAGTTTAGTATAGTTTTTATGGTGTTTTGATATATTAATGCCAATTAACATTAAAGTTTTATTTACAAGTATTGATTGATTGATTGAGTGAGTGATTGGTTATTTTGTTTGCTTTTAGGTGTCGTCATGCGCCATTAACGTAATGAACAGACAGTGAACAAGCATACATTGTGCTTTAAAGTACTCTGCGCAACGTTAATAACTTAAGTTTTATTATAACACATGGCGTTAGCACCAAATACAACAAGTGAGCAAGTTGGTTTACCACGTGTGTTAAATTTAAAATCAGAACATGATCGTTGGTTAACATTTGAATCCTGGCCTGTAGGCTTTTTGTCGACACATGAACTTGCACAAGCCGTTCTTTTTTTACTCGAACCGAGAAGATGTGGTGCGCTGTGTGTTTTGTCGTATTGAACTTTCACACGGGGAAGAAGGGGATGATCCCTTTAGAGACCATTTGCGATGGTCTCCTTGTTGTTCTTACATGCTTGGAAAACAAGTGGGTAACATACCCGTGTATCCATTTTACCGAACCACAAGACCATTGGCCGCTACTTACGTTGCTGAATCACAAATAAATAATAATAATAATAATAATAATAATGATTACCAGCCAACAACGGTAGTGTCGATATATGTGGTCCATATGCCATAGACAGTGTTGGATTGGCATGTGCTTTTGAAAAATTGGGAGTTTGCAAGACTAAAGCACTAGCACACCCAGAGTACAGCTCTGTTGAAAAACGTTTAGAATCTTATAAAAATGTTTGGCCATTAATATTAAAACACCTTACCAAACAGCTAAGTGAAGCTGGATTTTTTCATACTGGTGAAGGGGTAAAACAATATGTTTTTTATTGTGGATTTGCTTTAAAGGATTGGCAAATGACTAATGACCCTTTTGTGCAACACGCTCGTTGGTTACCTAACTGTAAATACATGGTGTTGCTTCAAGGTCAAAAATTTGTGAACACTATTCGTAAAGAAAACGTGATTGCAGAACAAGACATAAAAGTTCCTTTAGAGTTAGAACACGTGGAGCAAATACATGAGGCTGAAAAAAAAAGACTTGTCTCACGAACAGATACAAAAGTGTGACCAACAAGTATGTAAAATTTGTTATCAAGATGAACTAGGTGTTGTATTTTTGCCTTGTGGACACATGATAGCCTGTGTCAAGTGTGCATTAGAACTCAACACTTGTGCTATATGCAGAAAAGCAGTATCTGCTACAGTTAGGGCATTTCTTGCATAAGTAATATAATTTATTAGCAATGCATAGTGCAAAATCCCTAATTGCACAATATTATTAAAGCTGTTTTAGAGTGTAATAGATATGCTTTTCTTTTGTTTATAGACTACTACAATGAATGTTTTGAATGCTGTGGGTCAAGCATGTGGCTTAGAGACAAAATAGCTCAGCGAATTGCCAACGCATATTCCATTCCGCATTATCAAGATTCGGAAATTGAAAACAGCATATGGTGATCGTGTACTTTGTGTATGTGAAAACTTTGAGACATTTCTGCCTACACGGATTAATGATATGTCGGAGAGTGTTTTTGATGAAGTCAATAATGCTGTGCAACCTGTACACTTAATTTATGAAGGTTTTAAAAACAATAAGTGCATGGTCCGTTTTAATTAAATGAAAAAAATGTGAAATAATAATGGAAAATATAAGTAATGACAATGGACTGAAAGAAAAAAATATGTGTATAGAATAATAATGTTTTAGTTTTTAGTATTGTCTCAAAAGATATTATCATGAAACAAAAATGTATATAAAGCTTGTAAATAAATGCAAAATGATGTTACAATGTTGTTTTATTTTATACAAATTAGAATATTTAACATTGCAGAGTATACATGATTATGACAATAGATGCACACTTAATACAACTCTTTCTCTCTTTACAATAGTCTGTTATAGTTTTTAAACACAAGGCTTGTTGTAGATCTTTTTATAGCAATGTCCATTCACTGTTTTCAAAAACTGGGGAAGCCGCAATGATTTTATAGGCATAAAAACCTTATTGTTATTACTATTTAGTCATTTTGATCCTCTTGCAATACTACGGTACCTTTTTGCATATCAAGAGCAGATGACCTAGTTGTTCCACTCCTTAAAACGACGACGACAACAACAACACTACCTCTTGCATAGTTTGTGATGTTGATGGCTCTTGCGGTGTGGAAGATGGATTCAACATAACTTTTAGAACAGGGGTTAAACGTTGCTCATTAAACAATCCACTATTTTGAGTAGCAATATGGTTTTCTTGATTTTTTGTCGACGGCAACTGTTTTTCATGTAGTACACTACATTGATGATCACTGACACTTAAAACCTCACTATTTTTACTTTTTAGGTCACCACGACAATGCTTGGATCGTTGTTTTGAACAGCGCCAAATAACAGTTCCGTTTTTATTGGTTCGTTTCACAATATATGAATATTCCTTATAATATGCATAAGGCTTACCATACCTAGTCACTGATATTTCCATGTCAACTGTCAAGCATAGACTAAGCTCTAGTAAAGTCAACTTGGTAATAACAATAATAGTTTAATGTGAGAGCAAATATGGATTCAAAGAGCTCAGGTAAAAGTGGAAGCAAATAAGCAAATATAAGAACCAAGAGTGGGGGGGGGGGGGGGGGGTAAAAGTGGTCGCAAAGTGGTAGAGCCATTCCACAATAATTTTAGCACGACGTAGCTCTTGTTCAATTTCTTTGATTTCCCAATCGTGACCGGTATGCCCAGTTTGTTGTAAAGCATGCAAGTGTCGAAGCCGTTGAATTAGCTTACTGGGTTTGTTCCAGCATACAAATTTAACAAATGAATTTTTAGGTGTAAACAAAGCATTGCCATTATCATCATCATTATCATCATGATCATCATTATCATCATGACCATTATCACTATTACTAAATAGTCCTTTTTGATCCTCTTGCAATACCACTTCATTTATAGTCTGCGTTGATTTTGATAATGTTAAAGGTTTCTTGGACGTTGACAACTGT
This sequence comes from Meconema thalassinum, assembly GCA_946902985.2. Classification (NCBI taxonomy): domain Eukaryota; kingdom Metazoa; phylum Arthropoda; class Insecta; order Orthoptera; family Tettigoniidae; genus Meconema; species Meconema thalassinum. Next base: position 181,813,510 of record OX336399.1, on the reverse strand, counting down.
CTTAACATGACTTTTTGAGGACATGATAAGTCCTTTTGAACAAACACTGCACTATTTTTAGCCGCAATATCGTTTTCTTGAACTTGCTTTTTAGCATTTTGATAATTGTTTGTAAACAGCAACCGTGGTTCGTTTGGAGCACTACATTGATGAACACTCACACATAAAACCTTTCCATTTTTACTTTTCAGATTGCCTCAACATTTTGTTGACCTCTCTTTTGAGCATCGCCAGAATATTATTCCTTTCGCATTCTGACGATTCTAGCTATAAGAGTAGCCTTGATAGAGTGCACGTTGCCTACCTTTGTTGGTTGTAGTAAGTTCCATAGTAGTTACTGACCTGTCAGTACGATGTTCACACTACAAAGGTTACAACTGTTTTGCTGATGGAGTGACCTACCATAAGCTTATATATTGGCATATGTGTTGACTTTTTGTGTTGGCTTTTGTATTGGCTTATTTGACTATTTATTTTTGTCAATGTATTTAGTGGATTTTTTCTTGGTGTTGGAAAGTATTTGAAAGAGAGGGAATATTTAAAGACTTAACCTCAGCTCACTAACCTAACCTAACCTAACCCAACTTTACCTAACCTAACTTCACCTAACCTAACCTAACTTCACCTTACCTAACCTTTCAACTCTCAGATGATAATTAAATTCTGGGCATAGTCGAGTTGGAACCCAATAACTCAAGGGTAAAGACCAATTATTTTTGGTAGCTTATTTTGGTAGCTTATTTTCATGGCTAACCTAACTTTACCTAACCTAACCTCAGCTCATTTTGGATATTGCTAGTAAGTGTTCATATCCTCCGCTAGGTGGATTGCTCGTTGTTCAGTTAGTGCTCATATTTACCGCTAGGTAGCGGAAATATACTTTGTGTGTTGCATGTGACTCTTGTGAAGTTTGACCGCGTGCATGACGTGCTTGTATAAGTTCTTTATATAAACTCAATATACAATAAACCAATAAATGTTCAGAACTAACATGTATAGCCAGGTTTAGGGTATATAGGAGACCCTTAGAAAGAAAGGCTGTCTAACCCACTAGTCTACAGCCAGCCTCGTCATACGCAGTAAGCACCTGTTGGCAGTAAATCCTATACCACGTTGTTCATAACATGGCACTTAAACAGGCTCTAGATCATGGAATAAAAATGGTTAAAAAATCAACGTATGCCTTTAGCCAAGGTCTTTGTTTAAACTTTAACACACGATGATTTTTTTACCAATTTTATGCCATGATCTAGAGCCTGTTTAAGTGCCATGTTATGAACAATGTGGTATAGGATTTACTGCCAACAGGTGCTTACTGCGTATGACGAGGCTGGCTGTAGACTAGTGGGTTAGACAGCCTTTCTTGCTAAGGGTCTCCTATATACCCTAAACCTGGCTATACATGTTAGTGCTGAACATTTATTGGTTTATTGTATATTGAGTTTATATATAGAACTTATACAAGCTCGTCATGCACGCGGTCAAACTTCACAAGAGTCACATGCAACACACAAAGTATGATTCCGCTACCTAGCGGTAAATATGAGCACTACCTGAACAACGAGCAATCCATCTAGCGGAGGATATGAACACTTACTAGTAATATCCAAAGTGAGCTGAGGTTAGGTTAGGTAAAGTTAGGTTAAACATGAAAATAAGCTACCAAAATAATTGGTTTTTACCCTTGAGGTCTTGGGTTCCAACTCGACTATGCCCAGAATTTAATTATCATCTGAGAGTTGAAAGGTTAGGTTAGGTGAAATTAGGTTAGGTAAAGTTGGGTTAGGTTAGGTTAGGTGAAGTTAGGTTAGGTTAGGTTAGTGAGCTGAGGTTAAGTCTTTAAATATTCCCTTTCTTTCAAATACTTTCCAACACCAAGAAAAAAATCCACTAAATACATTGACAAAAATAACTTGTCAAATAAGCCAATACAAAAGCCAACACAAAAAGGCAACACAAAAATTCAACACAAAAAGCCAACACAAAAGCTAACAAAAAAGCCAACACAAAAAGCCAACACATAAGCCAATATATAAGCTTATGGTAGGTCACTCCATCAGCAAAACAGTTGTAACCTTTGTAGTGTGAACATCGTACTGACAGGTCAGTAACTACTATGGAACTTACTACAACCAACAAAGGTAGGCAACGTGCACTCTATCAAGGCTACTCTTATAACTAGAATCGTCAGAATGCGAAAGGAATAATATTCTGACGATACTCAAAAGAGAGGTCAACAAAATGTTGAGGCAATCTGAAAAGTAAAAATGGAAAGGATTTAAGTGTGAGTTTTCATCAATGTAGTGCTCCAAACGAACCACGGTTGCTGTTTACAAACAATTATCAAAATGCTAAAAAGCAAGTTCAAGAAAACGATATTGCGGCTAAAAATAGTGCAGTGTTTGTTCAAAAGGACTTATCATGTCCTCAAAAAGTCATGTTAAGGCAGTTGTCAACGTCCAAGAAACCTTTAACATTATCAAAATCAACGCAGACTATAAATGAAGTGGTATTGCAAGAGGATCAAAAAGGACTATTTAGTAATAGTGATAATGGTCATGATGATAATGATGATCATGATGATAATGATGATGATAATGGTAATGCTTTGTTTACACCTAAAAATTCATTTGTTAAATTTGTATGCTGGAACAAACCCAGTAAGCTAATTCAACGGCTTCGACACTTGCATGCTTTACAACAAACTGGGCATACCGGTCACGATTGGGAAATCAAAAAAATTGAACAAGAGCTACGTCGTGCTAAAATTATTGTGTAATGGCTCTACCACTTTGCGACCACTTTTAACCCCCCACTCTTGGTTCTTATATTTGCTTACTTGCTTCCACTTTTACCTGAGCTCTTTGAATCCATATTTGCTCTCACATTAAACTATTATTGTTATTACCAAGTTGACTTTACTAGAGCTTAGTCTATGCTTGACAGTTGACATGGAAATATCAGTGACTAGGTATGGTAAGCCTTATGCATATTATAAGGAATATTCATATATTGTGAAACGAACCAATAAAAACGGAACTGTTATTTGGCGCTGTTCAAAACAACGATCCAAGCATTGTCGTGGTGACCTAAAAAGTAAAAATAGTGAGGTTTTAAGTGTCAGTGATCATCAATGTAGTGTACTACATGAAAAACAGTTGCCGTCGACAAAAAATCAAGAAAACCATATTGCTACTCAAAATAGTGGATTGTTTAATGAGCAACGTTTAACCCCTGTTCTAAAAGTTATGTTGAATCCATCTTCCACTCCGCAAGAGCCATCAACATCACAAACTATGCAAGAGGTAGTGTTGTTGTTGTCGTCGTTTTAAGGAGTGGAACAACTAGGTCATCTGCTCTTGATATGCAAAAAGGTACCGTAGTATTGCAAGAGGATCAAAATGACTAAATAGTAATAACAATAAGGTTTTTATGCCTATAAAATCATTGCGGCTTCCCCAGTTTTTGAAAACAGTGAATGGACATTGCTATAAAAAGATCTACAACAAGCCTTGTGTTTAAAAACTATAACAGACTATTGTAAAGAGAGAAAGAGTTGTATTAAGTGTGCATCTATTGTCATAATCATGTATACTCTGCAATGTTAAATATTCTAATTTGTATAAAATAAAACAACATTGTAACATCATTTTGCATTTATTTACAAACTTTATATACATTTTTGTTTCATGATAATATCTTTTAAGACAATACTAAAAACTAAAACATTATTATTCTATACACATATTTTTTTCCTTTCAGTCCATTGTCATTACATATATTTTCCATTATTATTTCACATTTTTTTTTCATTTAATTAAAACGGACCATGCACTTATTGTTTTTAAAACCTTCATAAATTAAGTGTACAGGTTGCACAGCATTATTGACTTCATCAAAAACACTCTCCGACATATCATTAAACCGTGTAGGCAGAAATGTCTCAAAGTTTTCACATACACAAAGTACACGATCACCATATGCTGTTTTCAATTTCCGAATCTTGATAATGCGGAATGGAATATGCGTTGGCAATTCGCTGAGCTTATTTGTCTCTAAGCCACATGCTTGACCCACAGCATTCAAAACATTCATTGTAGTAGTCTATAAACAAAAGAAAAGCATATCTATTACACTCTAAAACAGCTTTAATAATATTGTGCAATTAGGGATTTTGCACTATGCATTGCTAATAAATTATATTACTTATGCAAGAAATGCCCTAACTGTAGCAGATACTGCTTTTCTGCATATAGCACAAGTGTTGAGTTCTAATGCACACTTGACACAGGCTATCATGTGTCCACAAGGCAAAAATACAACACCTAGTTCATCTTGATAACAAATTTTACATACTTGTTGGTCACACTTTTGTATCTGTTCGTGAGACAAGTCTTTTTTTTTTCAGCCTCATGTATTTGCTCCGCGTGTTCTAACTCTAAAGGAACTTTTATGTCTTGTTCTGCAATCACGTTTTCTTTACGAATAGTGTTCACAAATTTTTGACCTTGAAGCAACACCATGTATTTACAGTTAGGTAACCAACGATCGTGTTGCACAAAAGGGTCATTAGTCATTTGCCAATCCTTTAAAGCAAATCCACAATAAAAACATATTGTTTTACCCCTTCACCAGTATGAAAAAATCCAGCTTCACTTAGCTGTTTGGTAAGGTGTTTTAATATTAATGGCCAAACATTTTTATAAGATTCTAAACGTTTTTCAACAGAACTGTACTCTGGGTGTGCTAGTGCTTTAGTCTTGCAAAATCCCAATTTTTCAAAAGCACATGCCAATCCAACACTGTCTATGTCATATGGACCACATATATCGACACTACCGTTGTTGGCTGGTAGTCATTATTATTATTATTATTATTATTATTATTATTATTATTTATTTGTTATTCAGCAACGTAAGTAGCGGCCAATGGTCTTGTGGTTCGGTAAAATGGATACACGGGTATGTTACCCACTTGTTTTCCAAGCATGTAAGGACAACAAGGAGACCATCGCCAATGGTATCTAAAGGGATCATCCCCTTCTTCCCAGTGTGAAAGTTCAATACGACAAAACACACAGCGCACCACATCTTCTCGGTTCGAGTAAAAAAAAAACGGCTTTTGCAAGTTCATGTGTCGACAAAAAGCCTACAGGCCAGGATTCAAATGTTAACCAACGATCATGTTCTGATTTTAAATTTAACCCACGTGGTAAACCAACTTGCTCACTTGTTGTATTTGGTACTAACGCCATGTGTTATAATAACACTTTTTCTTATTGTAAGTTATTAACGTTGCACAGAGTACTTTAAAGCACAATGTATGCTTGTTCACTGTCTGTTCATTACGTTAATGGCGCATGACGACACCTAAAAGCAAACAAAATAACCAATCACTCACTCAATCAATCAATCAATACTTGTAAATAAAACTTTAATGTTAATTGGCATTAATATATCAAAACACCATAATAACTATACTAAACTGTATGTCGGCACTAACAGTAACCCATGTACCGGTACTTATTTTCTTTTTATAAAGCTGCAGTCATTTACATTCCCCTTTAACCAATACATAAACAAAAAATAATAATTTCATGTCATTTTGTTCAGATTATCATGTTCAAACCTGTGAATATTCGTTGAGTTCATATGGTACAAAGTTCCTCATTTTTCTACTAGAAAGCGCTATAGAGTTTAAGGAGATTAGATATCTAACATCTAACCTCCTTGACTTTCATAGTCAAGGAACAGCTAAATTCGACATGCAAGCTACCCTCTTTGTGTCAAATAACAAATATTGCACCCGGCACCCGAGGCCATACGATATTAATATTATTATTATTAATATATTATTATTATTATTATAGGGAACGACATGTCAGTTAAATTAAAATTTTCGTTTTTTCACAAAATCCAATATGGCCTTGTACTTTCCCGGTAAACAACCAATATGGTCTTGTACCGGTTGCCAATACATAGTCATTAATCGAGAAAGCAATCATCGTCCTAGTCATGTACAGGTAATGATTTTTTTGTCTACGAGTTTTCAGTAGTGGTAAAATGGAGTAGCATTTTATGTTAGGCATATCTGAGTTTTAAATAGTTCACTGCCTGGAAACAATGGTTGCACTTTACTGCGTCTCGGGTTTTCAGCGACTGCTACGGCGGTAAGGCTCTTCTTTCCAAGTTTCTAAAAATAAATAAAATAAACCGTTATAATTACCTAAATTCAGGTTAATACATGCATTTCATAAAATAAAATATGAAACAAAAAATGAAACAAGTTAGTTTAAAAAAATAATCCCACCTTCACTTGCAGTGGCTTGTTGCTGTTTCCTTCTAGTGGGCTCAAAAGTAAACTGGTTTCTTGTATCTCAGACAGGTAAGGTATACCGGTTATCTGCAAACAAATAAATTAAAAAATCAATAATTACCAAATCAATTACTACAAATTTAAGGTTCATTAGCATGACATGATTAAAATAATCATTCATAGGTACTTACCAAAAAATAAAAGGATTTTTCTTCCACAGCTCTACTGTATACGTCCGTGTGCTAAAATGGCAAGTGCATGACTAACGCAATCGTTATCAGTTAGCATAGCAACAGAAAAAGTTGTATTTTCTCAGCGTTTTGACCTTGAATAGTTCTCTGTCTCTCTCTCTCGCACGTGTTCCCACGCCTCGTCACATTCCTCAATCTGAATAAAATTCATATACCTTATACTACTTTCATGTTTTTAATAAGGAACCAACATGGCTACCTCTTATACATCGGTAGTCCTACTGTCTCAGAACCAAAATGGCGGTCTCTGCTTAAACAGCACACCTGCTAGCCACCACGAGGCAAGTAAGCTGATATCACACTTCCTGCTGACGTAGACATTCCTGCCTTGTCAGCACCAGCAACAGCTCTCACGAGTCCTATGGCTAGGTACAATATTCAGTCACCAGTGAGCTGGACTGTGTGCGTGTTAGCATTCAAAACATGTGTGTGTGTCTTATTATTATTATTAAACATTTTACTGTAATAATAATTACTAGCAAGCGGCCATCCTCAATACATGATCATGTTAACCACATACTTTCATCCTAAAACACATGACTTTACCCAGTTCAATATTTAGTTTATAACATTTCAGGCCAATTACCTTACCGTTTTGGCTCTTTGCGTACATGCACATGACTTGGTCGAGCAAATGTTATAGGTTTCCATAGTCTAAAACCATTTACTGTGCCAGACAGCAGTCTCGCTTATCACCGTTTACTAGCATGTTAAAGATCCCCTTCAGGGGTAAAAAAAATACCTAGCACACTTAACACATTTTCAAATATTCGCCTCTATCCGTCATAGGAAATGTCACAAAACCAACCGTCATAAGCTGCCCCCCCCCCGCCATCCCACCAAAATAGCTATTCATTTCTTCCGGGCACGGTCACCGAGATCGCCATCGTCTAAGAATCACTTGGTCGTATCCTACAACCGTCTGTTGTGTGTCAGAGAGCGATCTCGCTCATCACCGTTAACTAAAACGTTAAAGCTCCCCTTCAGGGGTAAAAATCTTAGCATGCTTATCACATTTCAAAATATCCGCTTTCATTCATCTGTCATAGGAAAATATCGAAAAGCGACCCCTCGTTTTGCCATACATCGCCCCGTCGAAATAGCCATTTCCATTATTCACCATGCTCAGTCATAGCCTCGGTGGAACATGTGTCAAGCGCTGCCGGCTCTCTGTCTACAAACACGCTTTTATTTAAAAAAAAAATAATTAAAATGCCTAGTTTTTTTGTCCTAGAGACTTGACATTTATTTTCGTGGTAGAGGGGGTAGGGACCTTTCATTTATGTCAAACAATTTTTTTTGTAAAGTTCCTAGTTTCCAAAATATAGGAATTTCAAAAGTAGACTGTTTTCAAAAAAACATAAAAAATAAAAAAGTGTTATTATAAAATATAAAGGACATAGAGACCATTCGTTTGCATCATGGAACAACGTTCTATTATGTTTGGTTTTCAATCTACCACCTACCGTATTATCAAAAACAAAATTTTTCAAAAAAAAAATGAAAAATATAACGAATGGTCCATAGGAAAGAGCACGTCAGCCCGAGTCCAACGATATGTCGCTTGCCCATGGTTTCGCGAAATATACATAAAAGGTCAGCGTAGCCGAGCTGCTCGTGTCACTATTTAGAATTCTCACTGCTCCCCTACTGCACAGTTTTAGTCATAGAGCCTTCAAATTTATTTTGCAGGTAGAGGGGGGCAGGGCGATTCATTTATGTCAAACAATTTTTTTTGTAAACTCTTCAGTTTCCTAAATATAAGAATTTCAAAATTACACTTTTTTCAAAAAACATAAAAAATTAAAAAGTTTTATTATAAAAAATAAAGTATATAAAGATCGTTCGTTTAAGCTATTGCACAACGTTCTATCATGTTTGGTTTTTTAACTATCGTCTATTTTCAAAAACAATTTTTATTTTATTTTAAATATAACGAGTTTTCCATAGCAAAGCCCCCATCAGCTCGAGTCCAACGACACCTCATTTGTGAATCTGCGACCACGGATTCGGGAGTTATCGGCTCGCATTGGGAGGGGGGGGGGCAGAACCCTCACTACTCCCCTACTCACGTCAGCTGATTGCAGCTTGTTCAAAAACGTTTATTATGAATCCAGTTATTCACGAACTTAAACACGTTGATACAGTAAATTCTCACTAATTCGGACTTACGGGTGCGAGGTCTAGTCCTGATTGTGGAAATGTTTTCTAAAATATTGTACTTTACAGTACATGGAAGCTACAGGGCGTCCCTTTAAAACATTCGTTACAGACTGATCATTGGTTACGTCATCAACAAAATCCGTTTAGCTGATGATACGGTTGTGTTAGCAGACAACCCTGGTGATCTTCAATAACATCGTAAGGACTAGTGAGGCATATGGTTTATTCATGAGTATTAACCCTACCAAGTTGATTGTCTTCTCGAAAACACCAAAACAGGCCTCCCTTCACATCAAGAATACTATCGTTCAACAATTATCTTCAATTATATACCTCGGGACTCTGGTAAATGAACATTGTAACTCAAAAAATGAAATACTATCCAAAATTGGGCAAACAAAAAATATGTTCAACAGCATGAGAAATTTATTTATTAGTAGAGATCTCAACCTTCAGCTTAGAGTTCGTATGTTACGTTGTTATGTATTTCCTGACCTTCTGTATGGTTTCGAAGGTTGGACGCTCAATCCATTGAGATGTGGATTGAATCCTTTGAAATGTACGGTACTTGTACAGAAGAATACTCAGAATATCTTCGGTGGAAAAGAAATCAAATGAAGAAGTCCTCAAAATCTTTAACAAGAACAAGTGCTTCTAGTTACCATCAAGGAACGTAAGCTTAGTTACCTTCGGCACATCATGGGAGGCGAACGATATAAACTTCTACAGCTTATAATTCAAGGGAAAATTACTGGACAAAGATCTGTAGGAAGACGGAGAAATTCATGGCTTAAAGACTTTCGCCGATGGTATGGACGCACATCCATCGAAATCTTCCGAGCAGCTGTTAACCGTGTAATCATAATCAATTGGATCGTCAACCTTCGTAGGGAGACGGTGTCTTGAGAAGAAGAAGAGTACCGAGGATTAGGAATGCGTGCAAGCGGGGACAGTGAGCACAATGACCGCAAGGGCAAGCAAAACTGAGCGGACGTTATGGAGTTATCTCTTCCGTCTGCAGCTGTGTCACCCGTCAGCAGCCTGCAGTCAACACACGGCATATGGTTTCACTTGGGGAATCCCGCAGACTACAAATGGGATTCCCACGGGTCGCGGCCCCAAATGCGCAGTCTTAAAAAGGACTCCCTGTATTTTCTTCTTCTTCTATGTGCCCTGCCCAGTCTCCTGGACGTTGACGATCAATGTGGATAGTGTTTTTCTATCTTCAGCAGAGCGGTAGAGCTGTTCAATAGATCTTGTTCCAGTCCAATCTTGAAGGTTCCGAAGACAAGACGTCCTTTTCCTTCCCGCTCTTCGTTGCTCATCAATTTTGCCTTTTAAAATGAGATGTAATATTATTCCCTGTATAATTAGGAATATAATATACAATGTATGCAATATTGTTAAAGACTAGATGAACATCATAATATGCACATACTGTATTAAATTAAGGCTGTATATGTATCCCTATATACATTATGTCTTCTAAATTTAAACACTCACCTTAGTTACTTTATTCTATAATAGCAAGGACAACAGTACGACACTTCCAAACACTTATAAGCAATCATAGAGTTAGAATTTACGACAATGTAACAGTAACTCGTCATGTGGGCTTCAAAAAGCGAACTGAGCAGGCACTTCCTTTGTTGCGTGCTTGTGACCTTTAATGATGCATACGGCAGGGACGGATCTAGCGGAGGGCTAGGAGGGCGACCGCCCAGGGCCCCGCGGTCCTGGGGGCCCCGCGCCATGTTTTTTTAAATTTAATTAATTAATTATACTTTTCAAACTAATTTATAATATATGTTTTTTTTTCAGTGCAGCTATGACCTCTGTTGACCGTTTAGCAAGTTTAGATTTCGGTGAAATAATAGAAGACTTCAGTCGGAAAAAAGTGGCAAAGTAATACTTTATTGTTTACATAATATTCTTCAAGGGGACTTAAAGGTTTCTTTCATATTATTTAAACAAGAAGTTCCGTGACGAACTAAAGAGCCTACTTTTCTTAAAATTTAAGATTCATGCCAATGATTAATCTATATGGATCTATCTAGAATAATGACGAAATTAAGTTGGTAATATCGAAATATCTAATTAGTTCGAAATACTGTGTACCTGGCATAATGTAGCCTAATAGAGAACTACAGTTGGCAGCCCCGGAGACTGAATATATTCCTAGTTCCATCTCTTAAGGAACAGAATACAAAATTTGGTTGAAGTCCAATGGATAGCATGGACGTTACATGCAGTTAAACATTGGATCTAACAGCACGCGTAAAATCATGTTGGCAACAATGACATACATGTATTGGTCAGAAATAATCTGAAATAATATGATCTATTGTTGTGTCAATTTTGAATGAAATCCATTAGTTAGTATAGAAGTTACATGCATTTTAAAATTGGACCTATCAGCGGGCTTAGAATCATGTTGGCAGCACTGGCGTAGGTCTATATTAGTTACTCCAATTTAATCTAGAATGCCAGGTACTATACGTGTGCAAAGTTTAGAGCTATTGGCTTGCATACTTTCTGATATATTGATATTAGGGTAACAAAAATAGAGACAGTATTTAATAACAGTTGTCTGCCCTGGTTACTCTTAAGAGTCGGCATAGTCATATCTGTTATGGTACGCATAGCACACACGAAATTTGGTTGAAATCCAAATGATAGTATAGAAGTTACATGTATTTAAATTTGGACCTCTCAGCAGGCTTAGAATCATATTGGTAGCACTGACGTATGCTAGTTACTCCAAATTAATATAGAATGTCAGGTACTATACGTGTGCTTAGTTTAAAGCTGTCGGCTTGCATATTTTCTGATGTATGCGTATTTGGATAAAAATAATTGAGAGCATTTTTTAACAGTTGGCAACACTGGTGGCTCTTAAGAATACGCTCAGTCATATCTGTTTATGTACACATAGCACATACGAAATTTGGTTTAAATCCAATTGATAGTGTAGATGTTATATGCATTTAAAATTTTGACTTTTCGGCAGGCTTATAATCATTTTGGCAACACTGCCATGTATGGCTTCCTGGAAATTAAACTGCAATATTATTATCTGTACGTGTGCCAATTTTGAAATAGCTCCCATTCATATCTTCCAAGATATCCAACATGGAGCTGAAATTTCAATTGCGATTTTTCAGCTGTTGGTAGCACTGACATCATTTTCAAATATGGCCGTGAGATATTCAGGTATAGATCTTTACTCCTACCAAATTTTGTTTCGATTGCTGCAGCCGGTTAGGAGTTGATAGGGGGGGGACACACACAGCCAGAAGGACAGACAGACACACATTTGCCCGATCTCATAAGTCTACTTTTTCCTCATTTTTGCAAAATGTGAAAAGTAGGCTAAAAAATGTACTGTAGTGTACTCAAAATATTGTAACTATTCTTTATTTTATTATTTTTACAAAACTACTTTTCATTTGATTTCATATTTTTTATTTCCTATTGTTGTGGGCCCCGCCTTATCATATCGCCCAGGGCCCCGCAAGGCCTGGATCTACCACTGGCATACGGTACTTACTATTGGCCGTGAGTGGAGTGAACGGGAAGGGAGGGGGATGCGATTGACTTTTTACAAAAGATGGACTTGTTGCGAATGATGTCTGGCGCAGTACTGCGGTGATGAAAACCTGTCTGAATTATTCGAATTCCGAATTAGTGAAGCCCGAAATAGTGCGGGCTCAATGTATATCCAGAGAGAGAATAAATCCTACGTTGTTGTGATAGCACTACATGGCTGGAAATAATAATCAAATTTTTATTTAAGACAACAAAGCCCATAGTATTTTTTTAGCAAAAGCTCCCTCGACTGATATATCAGTCCCTTGGCACTATAAGTGTTAATAAAACAGTATTTTATTGAAAGGTGAAACATATTTGATACATTTCTGTCAGAAACTACAGAAAACCTTTCTGTAACGGACACCCTTGGTACAGTAAATACTGTCCGCTAAAGTGGGGTGTCCACTATAGACAGGGTTAGAGAAAATGATTGCAATTTGGCACATATACTTGTGCAGTATGTGTACTTACATGAAAACGTAGGGTTACGTGCGGTAAACAGTCCAGTTTCGTCCGCATTTAAAATGTTTTCCGGCGAACAGCCGTCGGTGATGGAAGGCAATTTATCTTCCCAGCTTGAAAGATTATCCTTATCAACATTGGAGGATTCTCCGCAAATTGCTCTAAATTCACGAGCCAACCGTTCGAAGCTTTGAAATCTCCGGTACCTAATTTTGCTGCGAAATCCAATGCTTTGGCTTGTATCATTGGTTCGGACACAGGGACGTTCTGACATCTTATTTTGCTGAACCCCCTTATCACTGACTTATCAATAACAGCACCATTACCACTTCGAAACTGTCTAATTTGCAGCTCATTACCATTAAGACCCCTTACCTTAATTATCTCTTCTTGTTTTTTCACAATTTCTGCTGCCTGTGTCTTTCCAATCTTAAACACTTCACATGGTTTCCGTACACCACATTCCTCACGTTTGTGATAATTAGGGAGCGGATTTCTATGACCTAAAAATATATGAAATATGTATGCATTTATGACCTAAAACATAAAAATAAGACCTATAAAACTCAAAATATGACCTAATGAATAGCATCTACGTTACATAGAAACACTTTTATTACTATTGTTACAAGCTGCAATTAATTAAGAGTTAAAAAAGTTTTAATTCTTCGAAATCTTTTACCCAAAATCAACTAAAATGATGAATATTTCATGAACTCGTAAAGGTTACACTGCATATTTCTAGGCAAGGACAGACCCTGTGGAAGACATAAAAACTACAGTTACTTTCACTGTTCAATATTCAATCAGTTTTAATTTATACAAAAAACATGTTATTTGAATGAAACTTTCATACCTGATCTAGTCTCCATTATTCTGATTGTTGCAATTTATGACCACATGCATCTTAAGATTGTTGAATGAGAATCCCCTCCTGTTGTCGCTGAGTATCGTCTTGTAGCGAGAAAAACTTCTTTCGACATCACACGATGTAACGGGAGCGTACTTGAATCGAGTTAAATCACTTGGAGAAATTTCCTAGAAATCTGCAGATAAAGTGTTTCCACAAAGAATGTCACTTATTCCATGCAGGTACACAAGTCTGCTATTTTTTCAGTAAATTTTCTAATTTTCTACACACCCTAGATGTTATTGTTCCTTTCGCATGCTTTAATTCCTGTTCAATACACTTTACAACATCCAGTGTATCGCTTAGTTCTGCACCTGAACCTTCCAGTTGTGGGATTGCTCCAGATAAAGAATTAAAATTGGACTTTATGTAAGCCAGGTCCGTTTTTAATGTAGTGCTTGAAAATAAATCTTGAGTGATTATTATGGAGGACGATTCTGCAGGATCAAAAGACTTCACGATCTTCTCCACGACATCTAAGTTGTTGCAATGGTACACTGCGGCATCAAGCCAAGTTCCCCATTGCGTTATAACTGGCTGGGAAGGTAGGGGTAGTGAAGGTGCTTCTTGAAATTTTTGTACGCGAAGTGGAGCTTTGACAAACACTTTCTTACAGTTTGATATTAATTTATCAACTTCAGGGTAGTTACTTCTAACTTCTTCAGCTGCCCTATGCAAGGCATGTGCAAGATGTGCCGATTGCATCTGCACCTATACCCCTGCCCGAACTCTTGCCAACCCTGCTTGTGGAAAATATACTCTGGACCCAGTTCTAAGCCCAGGGGTCACTTAAACCCTATGCCTTGTTTCTGACCCAGTGGTCACTAAAATGATTTGGACCCCAAGAAGAAGAGATAAAACATTCCCTAAAGGTCCTAAAGTGAAATCTTCCTATAAACTATATTGTCTAAATAATGTTTGTTGAAGACAATAGAACTTACATTAGCCATTATTGTCTCCTGCGGCAATTATTATGAGCATTCATGTACTGGAATTGCCGCTCTATTCAAATTTAAATCTGAGTAGTGGCCGTGTGACCAATTATCACCACGAACCTTCCCGCTCTTTAATTGCCAACATAAATTGCAAACTGGTGTGTTTTCGGCCATTTAAAAGGCGTCTAGTGTGGGAAATTACGTTGGCTAAACTGCAGAAACATTCTATAACTTCACTTGTTAATTTAGTTCGAATTCTGCCACTATCTGTCTTCGGCAGCACTACGTGAGTTGCGCGCATGCGCAAGGACGCTCCGGCGGGCTGCTGCTTGTAGCCAAAGTGACGCTCAGGGACTCTTAAAATGACTTGATTCGTAAGTGGACGTTTGCGGCTGGGCTCCGGCCCTGGCCGCGCTCAAAGGTATGAGTGGACCTTGATATAATGTTATCATTTACAAATACGATATTTGTTTGAACCTTAATTATTTTCAATTACATATTCTTCATATATTTAGATTTTGATCGAATCATTGTGTCGTGGTGATTCGCTTGACCCACTTAGGGATAAGAAAGACTTTAGTTTTCTTGGCATTGCAAGCAAGCCTTTATTAGCTAATCTTCTTGGCATCATTTACTATGATATAAATATTTTATTTTAAAACGGGCCGAAACATTGCGCAATGTTGGTTCCAACTTGTTAAATTGATTTTCTTCCTTTAAATGCTTGCTGCCGTTTTTTTTTAGTGGTGTCAAAGTAAATTAGGTTTTAGCTTAAGATTAATATGTAACTATGTTTTCCTAATTCTGTTGAAGAACCTATGTTCTTTTGGTGGGAACTATGTTAATAGCTAGTGACGGTCCTTTGTTTTTCGTTACTAGTTTGTTTTCCATTATTATTTAAGAGAGTGGCTTGGCAGCATGGCCGTGCGATGGACGCGTTTGAGTTCCGCTCCGTATTAATGAAGATTTTCGGCAGTCTTTTGAGATTTGTTGATTTTAATTCTTGTTTAAAATCGTGCCTTATGAAATGTCGCGTGGTGGAAATTGATTTTTCTTGGTGGAAGCTTTCTGTTCGCCAGCATTCTTGAGTTTTATGTTCATGCCTAATGTTGGAGATAGCGTCGGTTGTGACGCCATCTTGGGAAAATTCGCTTTATCAAGCTTTAATTAAGTTGAGTTTATTCTCTTGTCACCGTGTGCAAGTATGCTGTTTTACTCATGAGTGTCCCCGCGTTTTGGGTGAAATTAATATTTCTTTTTTTAAGTATCCGAAGTTTCTTTCGGCTTGGTGCTTAACAATATTATGATGATCTTGTGGTCGATAGCCACAGAGTGTGATGATGTACACGACCTTGTAAGTTATCCGGCCTTATCCGGTTATTTTTCTTTCTATTAATAATTTTTTGGTTTGATTTTGTTTCTTAGTTTTCCGTGGTTTCCCGCGCGTACTTGGCCTAGCCAAAAGCACCTTAGTAAGGGGTTCCTCCCATACTTTCTTAGGAGGGTTTTCATAATTATGTTCAACTGTCAAGATTGTATTAATTTATTTATTTCCAATATATATATATTTCCATATTTTAAAACAAAAGATCTTGTTCATTACGTTATTCTTCCAGCGACCATTCAGCCACGGCCCTGGGAAAATTTGGGTTCCCTCCACTCAACGAGCCTTGTCTCGAAAATCCCTTTCGGGGGTGTCTGGCCTATATAAATTATTTTATATGGTACAGAAGTTATGTTAGCATCGCAGTGGTTTCGATTTTCTGAAAACCGGCTGATTTTGTCATGCACCTTTATGTTAAAATAAAAAATGGTAGCTCCCTCTGTAAGTTCGTGCTGGTGGTCGTTGGAGGGCTGTCGTAATGGTTAAAGTGTGCTTTCAAGCTAAGGTGATGCAAAGGTTATTCAGTGAAAATATTAAATCAATTGACAGTTGAACAAGAGAAATTAGTTCTAAAATTTCATTAGGTAGGGCTCTGATTGGATTATATTCTCATACGTGTGTTTGTTTCTTCTTTATCATGGCGGAGAGATATGTTCCTGATCCCAAATATCTGTATGAGGATGAAGTAGCTTATGAGCTACAAATTAGAGGCATAGTGGTGCCGTCAGACTTGGTGTTGGCTCGTGAGAGGCTGAATGAGAATCTTGACGTTCCTGTGGAATTGCCAAACTTCGAGCAGGATGCAGAACTCCACCTGAGTAAGTTCCAGATGAAATATAAGGTAGATTTGTGTGGTAGTATAGTTAATTTATTCTTTTTGGAAGAGTATGGTACTTCATCTCAGTATGATAGACTGCGGGCTAGGCTGCGTTATCTGTTTACACGTTGCGAGGACATTTTTGTCGTCTCAGTTCATAGGTCAGATGAGGAGTTAGAGGAGATCATTGAGGCTGAAATAAATATCGTTAAATGTGCTGAAAAGGTTTTTGATGAATCCGATCCTGTGTTTACATCTGAAGATTTTAAGAGTGTTAATCAGTTGTTGGATGATCGAAGTCAGTCTAGTATGGATAGTGGTGATCGGAGTTCGGTTAGATCGGTTGTTGGAGAAGGAAATGGTGATGTACCTCACTCTCTCAGAGATAGAAATGTTGATGTAGCTAGTGTAGTGCAACGTAATGGTATTGTAGTACCTGGTTCACATTTGTATCCGGTAGTTGATGCAGTGGCTGTAGATGGTGATGGTATGAATTGTGCTACCGTGGCGAATCCTGTATTTAAGCAACCTGTTAATGTTATCAAGGTGCCTGTACGTAGAAATGGTCGTAGTGAAGTTGAGTTCAGAAAGGAAGGTACTCGTGATTCTGCTATGAGGTCGGTAGTGAATTGTGAAGTGACACGGATAAATCAGTTGAGTCTTGGGGAGGCGTATCCAGCTGAGTTGAATTTAGTTAGGGAAACTTCTGTGTTGTCAGATGTTAGGTTAGGAGTGCCAACTTCCTCTCGAGTGTATGGTGGTCGTGCTGACGACAGGAGCGCTGATTTTGATGCTAGGCCTAACATGTATGAACGTCGTTCGTTGTTAAGAAACGAAGCTGTGGGTAGTGTTGCCAGTGCCAGATCTGTGAACGTAGGTAATGTACTTCCTGTCTATACTATGAGTAATTCGTATGGTGGTGTTAAGTATTCCTATTCAAATGCAAATTCTAGACCTGTGTGTTCGGTATCCAGTAGTGATAGTGTGCGTAGACGTGTTAATTTGGCTGATCGGAGTGATATGAGAGAGTTGCCTAGGACGGATAGGCTTACTGTTAGTAGAGTTGATCGATCTACTGTATCGGATGGTCAGAGAGTTCCTTTATCGTCATCAGCAGTAGGGCGTAACCTAAAGTCAAGGGACAGATTCAATTTCTATGATCGCGATGATTTCGATCATCGAACTGTTGATCGAGTGAGACGTGGAGAAGGATTGGCAGGTTTTGGTGATTCGAAAGAAGAAAATTCGGGTCGTTCTGTGTTCACGGAGAAAAATTTTGGGAATTTGGCTCATCCGTTGACAGCTTGTGTGGCAAAGTTGAGAAATATGAGTATGGACACCACTGACGGAATTATTATGTTTTTGAGAGAGTTAGTTGAAATTGAAGAATATGCTGAGGTTTTCGATGTAACGGACGCCCAAATATATCAATTAATGTTTCCGCTTACTAGTGGACTGATGAGGAAAATGGTGGTTGAAGCAATGTCAAAGAATACTAGAATTATGGTTTTTATTGGGTTGGTTTTGGAAAATTTTGTGCCATCAAGATCGATAGGTCCGATTGAACACCAATATTTTTACCGTCTGCAGTGTGTTGGGGAGTCGTTGACTTCTTACGTGGAAGATATTCTTAAGTTTGCGAAGGTATTTTCTGTCAACTTCACTGAAAGAGAAATTGTTTCTCACATATTGGATGGCATTACTCCCGAGTATAGGTCCGTATTGAGGGTAGGATACCGTGCTCGAACTGTGTCGGAGTTGAATGAGGTAGTAGTCCATGCTGAGTCTGTTATACAGAATGAATCGCAGAGAGGTCATGTGAGTCAGTTAAATCGTAATAGGCCGAAGGAAATGTCACCTCGTTGGAATAATAATAATAGATTTCAAGGTAGGAATAACCGTTGGGGAAATACTCGTCCTCCAGGTGGGCAGGATAGAAATCGTGAAGTGAGAGCTCCTCAGAATCAGGGTCGTGATGGTAATGCTCGGGTGCAGAATGGTCAGGATAGAGGAGGTGTGATTGTTGGACAGAGTGCCACAGTTCGTGAAGGAGTCAATGTTATTCATTGTGACCGTTGTGGTGGAAGTGGTCATTCTGATCGAGAGTGTAATTACAGACAAAATTGACATGAGGAGAACTGGCATCGTGACCGTGCTGATGAGGTTGTATCGATGTCAGGTACTGTTTGTGAATCTAAGGTTAGTCAGGAAAATTGTGCAAAAATATCTTTAAATTCGTTATTACCTTCTCCTGTGATCGGGATTCTTGTGAATGATGCTAATGTGAGTGCCTTGCTTGACTCGGGTAGCGCGGCATCGTTAATGAGTGAAGATTGGTACCAGGCCATGAAAGGGATTTGTAAGTTTCCGGCATTGTCCAAGGTGGACGTTAAACTTGTGTCAGCAAATAATTCTTCGTTAGATATTCTTGGTTCGGTTAAGTTGAAAATTCGCATCCACAATTTTACTTGGAAGTTTCCGTTTTGGATTATTGCTAAGTTGTCTTGTCCTGTAATCTTAGGGGCAAATTTTATGTCTCATTCTGGAATGACATTAGATGTGGGGAGAGAATCGTTTTGGTTTAACTTTTGTCCTGAGATTAAGTTGAAATTCTCGGCTTCCGAAAGATATGATATTAGAACCGGTCATGTGGACGTGGACGAGAAAGTTGAGGATGAGGCAAGTTTTGGGGTTGATGACCTAGATTTGGGAAATCTTTCCGACGGTCAAGCTTGTGTTATTAGAAAATTGTGTTCAGAGTATCCTGAGGTATTTACTGATAAACTAGGTGTTACCAATTTAATGTCATACAAAATAATTGTTGAAGATGACATTCCTGTTCGTCATCCGCCTTATCGGTTGAGTCCACCCAAGATGGCAGAATTAAAAAGGATTATTGATAAGATGCTGGCTGACGGTGTTATTCGTCCGTCAATTTCCGCATACTCTTCGCCGATGTTTTTGGTTCCGAAACCTGACGGTGGTTTTCGGCCGGTGGTCGATTATCGGAGACTCAATAAGAAAGTGGTTCAAGAGTCCATACCTTTGCCGGATTTACACAACTGCTTCTGTTGGTTTAAAGATGCGCGTTTCTTTTCTCTGCTTGATTTAACACAAGCATATAATCAGATACCGTTGGCTGAAGAATCTAAGCATTTGACTGCGTTCGCCACGGACTGGAATTTGTTCGAGTATAATAGGTTACCGTTCGGTCTGAGTACTGGAGGGGCTGTTCTGAGCAGGTTATTGGATCGTGTTTTCTCTGGCGTAAAATTCAAGTTTTTGTACCACTATTTAGACGATGTGGTGGTGTTCAGTAAAAATTTCGAGGATCATGTTCGTCACTTAAGAGAAGTGTTTGAGAGACTCAAAAACGCTGGGTTAACTGTGAAAATTTCTAAGACTTCCTTTGCTAAGTCAGAGATCTCGTTCTTGGGACACATTGTGTCAGCCAAGGGAGTGTCTGTCGATCCATCTCGTACGCAGAGTATCAGAGACTACAAGGTACCTGTCAATGTTAAGGGGGTAGCTCGGTTCGTGGGTATGATAAATTTCTTTAGGAAATTCGTCCCGGATTTTGCTCGTCGTGCCATTCCGTTGAATCAGTTGAGACAGAAGAATGTTCCGTTTGTGTGGGGCGAGTCGCAGCAAGCTGCATTTGACGATCTTAAAGATGCATTGTGTAACGCACCTGTACTGGCTGTTCCTGATTTTAACAAAACCTTTATCATTCAGACCGATGCTTCACTGGGAGCTGTTGCCGCTGTTTTACTTCAAGAAGGTGATGATGGTAGGAGGGCGATTGCTTTCGCATCTCGGACCTTAACTAAACCTGAATCTTCGTATTCTGTCTATGAATTGGAGGGACTAGCAGTGATGTTCGCGTTAGAAAAATTTAAGTTGTACATCGAACATGTGGAATTTGAGTTAGAGGTTGATAATCAAGCACTGAGTTGGGTGTTAGCAAGGCCGAGGAAAACTGGTCGCATTGCAAGGTGGGCAACACGTATATCATCGTTCAAGTTTAAAGTGCGCCATATCAAAGGTTCTGAAAATGTGGTGGCAGATTCTCTGAGTAGGATGTATGAAGAAGTTCCGTTAGGCAAGAAGGGAGTTGATACTGTAGCTGAGAGTAATATGGTGGTGGGAGCTAATTCCGCTCAGCACATGCTGAACAACTCACCATTACTTTTCAAGGACATTGCTGTTCACCAGAGAGAGGATCCTAATTTGGAAGGGATCATCAGTAAATTGTCAAATGGAGAGACTGTTCATCCTTATTTTCTGCGTTCTGGAGTATTGTGTTGTGTTGCTAGACACGACAGGAAACCTAAAGTTGTGTTGCCGGTTCAGTTGGTTGATGGTATGCTTCGGTATTTTCACGAATCTCCGGTGGGAGGTCATCTGGGGATATTTAAGACTCGGCAAAAGATCCGTAAATCTTTCACTTGGAAACAAATGGATCGTGATATTCGAAAGTTTGTGCTAGGATGTCGTTCATGTAATGTAAGTAAACCAGCAGTCTCGAGCAAGGTGGGGTTTCTATCATCTGAGCCCGCGTCAAGACCCATGGAACGGCTGTACGTGGATTTCGTTGGGCCTTTTCCGAGGTCCAAGGTTGGTAATAGGTTCGCGTTGGTTTGTGTCGATGGCTTTTCTAGATTCTGTTGGATTTTTCCCACTAAGGTTAGTAATTCTTCTTCTGTGATTAAATGTTTGCAGAGTATTTTCACATCTTTTGGTCCGTGTCAGTATCTTGTTTCAGACAATGCTAAGACTTTCACATCCGTTCAAATGAAAAACTTTTGTTTTGATTACTCTATCTCTCATATAACTACGAGTCCGTATTACCCAAACCCCAGTTTGGCGGAAAGAGTAAATAGGAATTTGAGAGCTGCTCTCATTGCTTATCATAGGGACAACCATGCAAGGTGGGATTCATCGCTGCATTGGTTGGCTTATGCGTTCAATACGGCGGATCATGAGTCGCATGGAAAAACACCGTTCTCCTTAATATGTGCGTTCGCACCAAACTCGTCATTGACTAATCTGTGGTCGTTGAATGATTTGTTACCTGATCAGCCGTCGCCTGAGAGAGTAAAAGAAATATGGAAGGAGGCTCAGGAAGCGATTAAGGTGTCTCACGACAAACTCGCTGTTCGTTATAACAAGGGTCGAGTTCAAGGGAAGTTTAAGGTGAATGATTTGGTGTTTGTCAAGAATTTCTGGAAGAAAACCCCTGGAAATAAGGTCTCAGGAAAGTTACTTCCCAAATATACTGGTCCATATAAAGTCTTGTCATTTCCGACAGAAGTAACTGTCTTATTGGAGGATGCAGAGAGAAGACGCATATTTCGAACTCACCTGTCGTACTGTAAAGCTGCAGGAGAACGTGAGGCTGGTGATCTCGAGGTTACTGCCAGTCATTGAGTAGTAAGATGTAGTTCTTGGAGGGTCTCGTCTAGGGAACTGGTAGATGGTAAATGGTGACAAATGTTGCTCATTGTTGTTGGAACTGCTAGAGTACTGAACTGTATTGTCGGAGTGAGTTGCCAGTAAGGACTGGAGTTGTGATTTTGGTCGAACTTGAGCACCATGGTACCGTGGAGGTTGAGTGTAAGGAATAGAGTTGTGATCAACTCATTCGGGAATAGGATGACCTGGGTTGCTTAGTCGAGTAGTTGCATTGGGTGAGCAGAGCAATTTCAGTCGACATTGTACGTGATGTGGTAAGGGTTATAGCTGTTCATTGAAGTTGGTGCCATGGGTGTGTCTGGTTTTCTAGAAGATCACTGTTGTTGCTGGTGAAACGTAGGTAATGAATGGGTTCTGAAAAAGTACTCTTGTTCGGTAGTTGTGTTGACGTTGAATGGTGAGCATGTTCTGTGTTTCTTATCTCGTGCTGTGAGTGGAGTGTGTGTTTTGTCCTTAAGCAGCTAAGATGAATGAGCGAGTGTAGTTTGGTATGCAGTCTGATTTCTGTTATCTGAAGTTTAAATATTTTTAATTAATGTAATTGATATGAGTAGTCTCAAGTCTGGAGCTGGCTCGGAGGGTTTTGTTATCCTTGTCTGTTCTCATCTGCCATGTCACCATGTTCTGAGGGGTAACATTATGGGTCTGATTGCTCCCGTCAATGATAATAGTAAAAGCTATAGTGTAATCGTTAGGATTTTGGTTGGGGAACCAGTTAGCTTCCCGAACATCGTGTTGTGATGTTCTTTTCTTAATATTCTTAAAATTGTTAACTAAATTTTAACTTATTCTTCAAGGCCAAGGTTCAAACTATTAAGTCTCTTACCTGAATAGTCAAGTCATGAGAGTAAACAAAGTAAATACTCGTGTGCTTCGTACGCGAATTGTGACAAATAAATGGTGACAAGGTCGGCTGAGAAGAAGAGTCCTGTGAGAGAAATTTAGTGTTGGTGCCCTCTTCTGCTGTTTTGATTATGTTGCAGTCTGTCCATGATGAGGGGAATGCTCCTCAAATATACGGGATAGTAGCCAGTGCACGGGTTACTGTCGCCTTCTTTCGAGCCGCTGTCATCTGGTATCTGGTTCTGCAGCCTTGCTGGTCGATGTTGGAGATATCTGGTATCACGCTCAGGAGATGGAACAGCTGTGACAGGTTGTGACTGTCAGTTGGTGAGCCCAAACCAAATCATGCATGGATCTTTCAAACGTTCGTCTGCCCTCTCTCGTCACCCCTGGTAGACGTCTCGTGGTGGGAGGCTGTGCCGATTGCATCTGCACCTATACCCCTGCCCGAACTCTTGCCAACCCTGCTTGTGGAAAATATACTCTGGACCCAGTTCTAAGCCCAGGGGTCACTTAAACCATATGCCTTGTTTCTGACCCAGTGGTCACTAAAATGATTTGGACCCCAAGAAGAAGAGATAAAACATTCCCTAAGGGTCCTAAAGTGAAATCTTCCTATAAACTATATTGTCTAAATAATGTTTGTTGAAGACAATAGAACTTACATTAGCCATTATTGTCTCCTGCGGCAATTATTATGAACATTCATGTACTGGAATTGCCGCTCTATTCAAATTTAAATCTGAGTAGTGGCCGTGTGACCAATTATCACCACGAACCTTCCCGCTCTTTAATTGCCAACATAAATTGCAAACTGGTGTGTTTTCGGCCATTTAAAAGGCGTCTAGTGTGGGAAATTACGTTGGCTAAACTGCAGAAACATTCTATAACTTCACTTGTTAATTTAGTTCGAATTCTGCCACTATCTGTCTTCGGCAGCACTACGTGAGTTGCGCGCATGCGCAAGGACGCTCCGGCGGGCTGCTGCTTGTAGCCAAAGTGACGCTCAGGGACTCTTAAAATGACTTGATTCGTAAGTGGACGTTTGCGGCTGGGCTCCGGCCCTGGCCGCGCTCAAAGGTATGAGTGGACCTTGATATAATGTTATCATTTACAAATACGATATTTGTTTGAACCTTAATTATTTTCAATTACATATTCTTCATATATTTAGATTTTGATCGAATCATTGTGTCGTGGTGATTCGCTTGACCCACTTAGGGATAAGAAAGACTTTAGTTTTCTTGGCATTGCAAGCAAGCCTTTATTAGCTAATCTTCTTGGCATCATTTACTATGATATAAATATTTTATTTTAAAACGGGCCGAAACATTGCGCAATGTTGGTTCCAACTTGTTAAATTGATTTTCTTCCTTTAAATGCTTGCTGCCGTTTTTTTTTAGTGGTGTCAAAGTAAATTAGGTTTTAGCTTAAGATTAATATGTAACTATGTTTTCCTAATTCTGTTGAAGAACCTATGTTCTTTTGGTGGGAACTATGTTAATAGCTAGTGACGGTCCTTTGTTTTTCGTTACTAGTTTGTTTTCCATTATTATTTAAGAGAGTGGCTTGGCAGCATGGCCGTGCGATGGACGCGTTTGAGTTCCGCTCCGTATTAATGAAGATTTTCGGCAGTCTTTTGAGATTTGTTGATTTTAATTCTTGTTTAAAATCGTGCCTTATGAAATGTCGCGTGGTGGAAATTGATTTTTCTTGGTGGAAGCTTTCTGTTCGCCAGCATTCTTGAGTTTTATGTTCATGCCTAATGTTGGAGATAGCGTCGGTTGTGACGCCATCTTGGGAAAATTCGCTTTATCAAGCTTTAATTAAGTTGAGTTTATTCTCTTGTCACCGTGTGCAAGTATGCTGTTTTACTCATGAGTGTCCCCGCGTTTTGAGTGAAATTAATATTTCTTTTTTTAAGTATCCGAAGTTTCTTTCGGCTTGGTGCTTAACAATATTATGATGATCTTGTGGTCGATAGCCACAGAGTGTGATGATGTACACGACCTTGTAAGTTATCCGGCCTTATCCGGTTATTTTTCTTTCTATTAATAATTTTTTGGTTTGATTTTGTTTCTTAGTTTTCCGTGGTTTCCCGCGCGTACTTGGCCTAGCCAAAAGCACCTTAGTAAGGGGTTCCTCCCATACTTTCTTAGGAGGGTTTTCATAATTATGTTCAACTGTCAAGATTGTATTAATTTATTTATTTCCAATATATATATATTTCCATATTTTAAAACAAAAGATCTTGTTCATTACGTTATTCTTCCAGCGACCATTCAGCCACGGCCCTGGGAAAATTTGGGTTCCCTCCACTCAACGAGCCTTGTCTCGAAAATCCCTTTCGGGGGTGTCTGGCCTATATAAATTATTTTATATGGTACACAAGACATGTCACATGTATCATTTTCGGGTATAGCATTTTAAGTCCCTTGGCTGCCTTCACCATTTACGGAACAGCATCAGTTACAAATAGAAAAATGTTCTCTCTCTTTTCCCCGTTTGGCCACAACAGATTCATTGAATTGTCGAAGAGAACTGCAATGGTGGAATGGTTAGCCTTCTCTAGCACTTCACATGTCAGGAGGAACGTATCTCTAGGCCGGTCTTCCTTCAGCGTGCCAACGATCACATTTGCTACATATCTTCCAGCCACATCTGTGATCTCGCCTATTGAAACCCATATCTTACTGTCTCCCACGCCATGCCTTATTATATCCA
Source organism: Meconema thalassinum (assembly GCA_946902985.2). Lineage (NCBI taxonomy): Eukaryota > Metazoa > Arthropoda > Insecta > Orthoptera > Tettigoniidae > Meconema > Meconema thalassinum. Next base: position 181,787,640 of record OX336399.1, on the reverse strand, counting down.
ACATCTCTTCATAACAAGGGGTCAGAGAGTCCTTCCTGAGAGTAGATTCGTTGGGAACAGGATGCATTGTATATTTTTCAAGAAACTGTCTGAAGCTTCGGCTGTTAAGTTTCTTTAAAGGAATATTAGACGAAACCATCATCTTGCAGAGATCTTGTGAAAATTGTGAACACTGTGAACTTGATGTCGGGGTTTCGAATAGCAGACGTTGCCTATTTCCGAGTGCAGAATAACTAGTTACACAATTCTTATGTTTTGCAGTATTACAGTGTTGTAGCACAGAGATGCATTTTTCGGCAGTAACTTTTACCTCTCACAATTTACAGAATAATATCACTCCATCCGTACTGAATATGTTTTCACCGAACTCGCGAACAAAGCTTCCCAACTTCCCACAAATTGAGACTTTCGTTTTAGGCATATTGAAAGGAACTGAATGACTGAAGCTCCCTAATGAGTGACCAAGGTCATTCAGTGTGTTGAAGGTGGAAGAGGTAAGGGTGAAGGAGAGAGATAAGAACGATGACAAATAACTGCGGTATTACCTCTGCTTCCGTGTGAGAGGGATGTAGCCGGAGAAAGTTCGCGCCAGATAGTGCTCGTGTAGCACTGGGTATGCGCATGGCGATCGTCTTATGTTTCTCTCAGTCTGCTGCGAGGGATGTATAGATTGTGACCGAGATTTCTATGCTAAAGTAAATTACATCTTCTCTAATTTTACTCCAAGACTATATTAATTAATTCTATAGGTACCCTAATATATTATGGACGATTTTCAGCGTTTAAGCATTAAACATCTACAAAATGATCTACGGAACAGAGGCACTAAAACTAGCGGGAGGAAGGAAGAATAAATAGCCTACAGCGGTAATAACAAACTTCTAACACGCTTTATTATTCAGCATGCTTTCTCGTAAAGATAACAATTACTTGAGTATTGTAGGCCTATATTGATAAATATATCTCCATAGAACTTAAATCATAAATAGAGATTTAAATATTCACTTGCTCCCCTTGCTTATAGACTTTGATTCATGCCTTTTCTTAGGTTGATTGATAGCTTACATGAAACTGTCGTATTTTAAGGCAAACATAATCATAGAAAGTTGATACCGGTAATGTATACCTCGAAAATGCATTGCAACGTTTGGTTCTTATGTCATTTTGTCAATTTCTCAATAAGAATCGTTCCCGTACCCCTTGGAATACGACTTAGGGGTACGATGTTTAAAAAGTTTGAGAATCCCTGCTTTAGGGCCACGAACTGTCTCCATTCATCTGACTATGTCTCAAGAATGTAGAAGTCAGTCGCTACCTCATTCTCCGTCGGGCAGATGGAAGGTGACGATAAATTAATTCTGATTTCAAGAAACGAACCATTGTACGTTTGTGACTTAATGTTGCGATATTTATTCTTTAAGTATTTGTCCGAGTATTGATGTCTTTGAAATTGGGAGTCACAAATATTACATTCACTTCTTCGTGTATATTGACGATTTCTTCCCGAAGGCTACTTCAATGGAGATGCTTTCTGCAGATTCCGATATTGTAGGCTTACCGCGGTAATCCGGCAATTTTCTTGTGTATGGCCTCTTCCCTTTTTGTGTTCTGTTCGTGGTCCACGGGAAAAGCGATGGAACAGCGTCCAGTTTTAATCTTGCTCTCTCACCTTCAAATACAAACGCATAAATTCAATGGTTATCGAAATGTCTGATCAGTTTATAGGGACAAAATAGGAATTATTTCCCTTTGTACATCACACTTACCAAACACAGTTTTCGTGAAGTCATAGGGTTGAAAATGATGGAAACATACTTTAATATTTTCGGTCAGATTTTTCCCACTGAATTTTTTTCCTTCTAATAGCATGTAGCCTAACCATTTCTTCCTAATTTCTTAATTTTCTGGAAATTGGTGAAACGATTTTTGCAAAGAGGAACACTGCAATAGCTCGGCATAGTCACGAAAATAACAATTTAAAGAACTTGAATTCGTGAATATTAGCGGCATGAGAACTTCGAGCATACAATAGGATAGAGAGGCCTTGGCCAGCGGGACATGGGGCCAGAATAAGATCAGCTGATGTTGGTATTGGTATAAAATGGCGCCTATGCCCAAGTTGTCAGCGCGAGCGTAAAGATTATACTTAATAATTATCGATATACGAGCCCATTTTTGCAGTATAATATATTACGAATATGTAAAATACGCATTTTCCTTTATGTAAGAGGCTGAATGTGAAGTTATATAACGAAAATGGTTATATCTTGCGCTGCTTACAATTGCAGTCAGAGGTTTGAAAAAGGGAACAGGCTATCTTTTCACGGGTATGAATTAAAATATATGACCTAAAATACACAGACTTGATTACATACATTTCCCCAATACAGCTGGCATCCAGCGGCGTAGCCGTGCTCGTTAAATCATGCAGCACGCTCGGATATCGCAGGTCGAATCCCGGCGCTGACTGCTGCTATCTCGAGTGTGGTTTATCCCCCAGGATTTTCCTCACTCCCCCCAGGCAAATGCCGGGATAGCACCTTAGTTCAAGTCCCGAGGCACCCACCTCATCCCTGTCCCTAATAAAGTTACACACTACTACAATCATCACATCAATACAGGTTATCAGACAAGTTCAACCCACACCCAATTACACGGTGCTGATGACCAAGATGTCACAAGCCCCTTAAATGAATTAACAACCACCAATGCAGCTATACACACTACTGCAGTCATCACAGAAATTTAAGTTATCAGACAAGTTCAACACATAGGCCTACTCCAGTACACAGGGCTGATGACCCGGAAGTCCCTAGCCACCAAAAATGAATTTACTAAATATGGAAGGGAAGGGGATAACATTAGGATATGTGTAAGATTTATTGCTCTAGGTGATAAATATTTGGAGTGGGGATATCATTGGTTTTCTTTTAAGATGCAGTGCTGGATATCACTTTGTACGCATAATGAAATGTATTCGCTTATTTCAGCTTCCCTTCAGACCCTGAATTGCTTAATATATGGACCATAAATATGAATTTTAATTGATGAGTGATGATTATCGGCAAACTTTCTTGATTTATAAAGGAAAACCAGCATAATAGAAGCATAGGGCCTACATGTTACTAAAAAAGTAAGCTAGTACTAGAATGCTTTGTAGAGTTTATTATTTTAGATATGTCAAAATATTACAAATATAACCAATTCAGACAATTATTACGGATAAGAATGATACGTAAACGTATTTTATTCACCATTTTATAATTTCCTAACCATGTAGGCCCTACACAAGTCACCTATGCATTCCAACACTGATATGTCAACACACCAAAATATCGCATATAACGATTATACTTCACACTTTTCATACAAAAAAGAACAGCAATATTCAGAAGGAATTGTAGTTATCGCCACCTTCAACAGAAATAGTCTGTTAATCACAAGGAATACGCTTTAATCGGGATTTTAAGTCACTTCATAATGCTATTCTTACGGGAGACATGCTTGTTTTGCCCAACATCAGCTGATCTTATTTTGGCCCCACGGTCGGCCGGTAGAAGCATAGCTGGCGCCCTCTCTATCCTATTGTATGCTCGAAGCATGAGAACACAGGAGATAGTAGTAGGTAATCTGTGGAGACAACTGAAGAGCGCCTTGCGCTTACCCAGTACAACAGCAGTGCGCTCTATTGGTGCTAGTTCTATACATCCCTAGACCCAGCTAGCAAACAATAGCTCCTGCCTGTTAGAAACATTCCATACACTACTTTAGAATGGTTCTTCAGTAGTATATTCCAGTCTATCATGAACTATAATTTCTAGAGCTTATTCTGATTTTTATAGAACGAAATTCAAATGAAAATTACCAAAATATAATTAGAGTGAAAAAACACTGTTTTTCCAAGGGTTGAAGAATAACAAGAGTTAAAAATCACTGATATTTTGCTCAAAATATGCCATAAAACTTAAGAAAGGCTAAATATGCATTTATATGCCCAATTAGGGAGGCCGTGGTTGGTAGTGCAATAAATGTGTGCTCATTGCTGTAATTGTCTTCTTATCGTGTGATATAAATCTTTCCGGGAGGGCGCCAATTCATAGATAGAATAGTCTACTATGAATGAATATTCTTTTAATACAGACACGAGAACTCATTCATCTCAGGAATGGTGTGTTTATAACACCAACCAGGACACTACAGTAAACAAGGCAGCTTAATATTATACTGCAACATAACAATAAATCATTGGAATGCTACTTACTATTTAGTGGTATTAAGGGATGTATATTTAAATGGTTCCTGTAATGTAGTCACAATGATATAATTTCCAAGTTATATCATTAGTCTTTATATCCTTTATTAATTTTTACTGCCGTGGAAGAGCTATAGATGAAGCCGTAATACTATCACTAATACGACGTATTAAATAAGACAGATTAAACAAGTATATTCTCCTTCGCGTCTTTTTTTCATACAATCACATTTCTTTTATAATCTGCAATAACCTCCAATCACTTTTTATTTATCAAAGTTCAACTCTCATTGTCTAAACTCATCTCTGCAATCGTCAGAGTTGACACTCTCGTTTCACTAGTTCAAGTTTCCTCCACTCAAGCGCACCAACGCCACCTCCAAAGAACGCTAATCATTTTTATATAAACGAATCACGGCCTATGTGGTCTCAGTAAACGTTACATTGCAAAGAGTGAATCATCAGTTAAAGACCTTGGTTTGTGAATTATAATACGTACTTATAAAGAGGAATTAATAAAGAACAAGAGGAACTACAGGTAACACACAAGATACTTTGGGCTTAACATAATTCACCGAAATATTACTCTGTGTTTTCTTGTAAGGAAGGACACCATATTGGCAAAGAGGTCTAGTAGCGCAGATAGGCCATTTTGTTCAATCTAATATTTAAGGTTATTCAAGAGTTCACCGCCTGTTGTATAACATGCCCGACGCAGGCTCGTCCACGCAGTCAGACGGATTTGGTGCCGAGGACCTCGACACTTGCCCCATCTGTGAAAAGAGAGTGGAAGACGAAAGTGCGGTGGAGTGCGATGGCGTCTGCCATAAATGGCACCACCTATCTTGTGTTGAGTTGCAACAGGGGCAATTTAACGCCCTTAAAGCAACTCGGAAGAAGAAATCAAAGCTCCTATGGCTCTGCAGTGGATGCGAACAAGACTTTCTCCGTTATAAGGCAGGAAAATCCATGCAAAAGGAGTTAGATACGCTCAGGTCTGAAATGAATCAGAAACTTGGTTGGTTGGTTCCTTAGTTTAGGGGCTGCGACAACGCGGTCATGTAGCCCCGTGTACTTTGGGTGTGTGTAGAATATGTCTGATAACCGGTGTTAATTGTGATGACTGTATTAGTGTGTGTATCTGTTTTTTTAATTCAAGTAGGGACTGCAACTTTGAATTTTCAAATAGTTCCTACTTTTGCCGCCAAACGCCACCGTCAACGACTACTAGGCCTAGTTCAGAACTAGCTACTAGACGCCACCGCAGTCGGCTCTTGGCAACGAACGTAGCAACCTAAGAGCGTTGTTTATATTCTTAACCTATCCAATTTAGTTTCACACAGGTGTAATTAGTGGAAAGATCTTTAACATGCCATAAATCTATGACATGGGACCGCCGGCTTTACTTCCCCTCCGAAGGAAGGCATACTGAGGGATTTTTAACGCTCTTAAAAAATCCGACGGCTTCGGCCGGGTTTGAACCCGCTATCTTGGGCATAGAAGCTCAGCATGCTACCAACTACGCCACCGAAGCCGCAATCAGAAACTTGACTGGATGACTGAGATGCTGAATAGGTTTAACAATAGTCAATCCTCATGCTGCGCCAGTGGGTCAGTCGTTAATGTAACCCCCTCTAAACGTCGCGTTTGGGAAGCAGGAGAGAAACCTTTAGGTTCTGAAAAAGAGGTCTTAAATAACAGACAGGTTAAGCAGAACTACATGGTAGGAATGGTTGGAGATGTCTGCGCTGAACAAACTACGCAGCTAGAGTCTTCAGAGGATCTCAGGTCGAAGGTATTCACCGAAAGGCAAATATCTGAGCGGTTGAATAGGAATAACAATAGACTACCATCCTTCAGCGGCAGAGAGTTAGTCTTTAAAGATACCTCCTCCAACAGCAGTGGATGGGAATTACATGGGAAACCTTCAGGAACTGAGATGGAGGACGTAAACAACAGACAGGAGAAGCAGCACTAAGTGGTAGAACCGGTCAGAGCTTCCTGTTCAAACCAAGCAATGCAGCAGAAATCCCCGGTCATCACCGGACGACGACAGGATCTATCATCAGAAACTGCAGAAGCCTCCCAGCAAGTGGTCTCTCCTAATGGGGATGGTTTCGAGCTAGTACAGAGAAGGCGCCACAGAACTGACAGGAGAAATAAGGTTACATTTGGTACGGATGAGTCTCCAGACTCCATTTTACTAGAAGGAGAGAGAACTGCATGGTTATATATGTGGGACGGCTCTCAAGCAAGGCAAACAGTGAGAATCTTAAAGCATTATTTTCCAAGAAAGGTGCCCCAGTTCCTACAACGTGTGAAGAATTGAGAACTGTGGGGACGAATAAAGCTTTTAAGATAGGAATCCCCTTCAACGGTTTGGATCTGGTAGAGAAGGCTGAATTCTGGCCAAAGGGTGTTCTCGTGCGGCCCTTTCGAGCTCCAAGGCAGGGATACAGAGGGGCTAATCTTGCATAGGTCCTTCCTGGTGAGGTCACAGTTGAGGATTCTATTATGGAACGTAGAGCGACTACGAAGTGTTATTAGTCTTCTGCCCAACAACGTGTTTGACAATTATGATGTAGTGGTATTGACAGAAACTATGTTGACGGAGTGGGAGGCAAGTAATGCCTATACTGTAAATGTGTTAGCAAGGCAGGGACCCCGAGGAAGACCATCAGGTGGGTTCACCTGTCTCCTGAAACCTCTGCTTTCGCCCTTCAAGAAAGTTTATGAGTCAGAAAACATCCTTGCAATAAGAACGAAACTTTGTGTTATCATTTGTATGTATTTTCAACCTGAAATGTCTCAAGCCGAAATAATAGATGAGTTATCACGCGTACTAGAGGTAACCGACTGCAATGAGACAGTTATTGCAGCCGGTGACTTAATCTGCCGTATAGACAAGCACAGCCTGAAGACAAAACATGTTTTGGAGTTTTTAGAAGAGACTGGATTGACGCTCGTCAACCTATGCAAGAGTCCTACTTACCTATGCCACAACTTAACAAAATGGCCTTGAATAAAGAATTGTTTCGCGTTACGGTATACATTGAATACCGTATAACAGAATGTTTGTTGTAACGTTATTCATACCAAGAACAAATAAACGGATACTGTATATATAGCCAAAAGAGCGGAACGTATTTGTGAGGCATCAACTCTTCAGGAAGAGTTACATGCCTTACAAACCATGTTTAAGGGTAATGGCTATAATGAATCCACTATATATAGGTCCCTACATCCCAGAAGGAGGGATAGACAACCTTCTCAGAGCTCCGACGTGAGAGGAACTGCTTACCTCCCTTATTTCCATTGAAACGTATAGTTTAAATTAAAAATACACACGGCATTAGCCCAAAAGCATGAATTATTTATATAATAATCCGGGCCGTGAAAGCCTTAATATGCAAATTAGAAACCTCTATGGGGAGGAAGTTGTTCGACAATCATCTAAATTTAGTAAGTTGAGGCGAAGAAGGAGCTCTCTCCTTTCATCGTTGTCCTTCTTTCTTAAAATGCAGGGATCATAACATCATTCCCAACTGTGTAAAATTGAAGCAAACTATACACACTCATAAAGCTATGAGAATTTATCAGCGCGCTAGCAAGGCACTCGTTATCGAGATGATCCAGAACTCTCGTACTGAATTGGATGCAGTTTCCCGTGAGTTATTACACTTACATCTGCTTCTTAGTAGCAGTCTCCCAGAGGAATTGTGGCTGTTATTTGAACGTATCTCCGCTATTCAGGCCGAGAATAATTTTTGTCGGGCTGTAGATAGACAAAGAGCTAAGTTCCTTCGATTGTCCTCGAGACAAACAGCTCCTCGTACGGTTCTTGATATTAGTTAAGTTGTAGTCAATCTTTCTAATACCCCTTTAGATGACTATCAAACAACTTTACTAAGCAGAGGTCTCAACTTTGCTCTCGCACCCTCCAAAATTCCTACAGAGGAGTTGATCATATCCGTTGAGGCTGCCATCTACAATTTACCTCCAGATGAAGCTGAAGCAGTTAGACAAGAAAGTGTGAGGATATTAAGATCCTCTAAAGTACCCGCACCCAATTTAACTCGGGATGAAAGAAAGGCATTGAAGGAACTAAGAAATAATGACACCATTTCTATTCTTCATGCTGACAAGGGAAATGCGACAGTGGTGATGGATACCGTTGAATATAAAAGTAAAATCTCGATTCTGTTATCTGATCCTGTCTACAGACTGTGCACTCGTGTATCCAATGCCACTGCTAAGCTTGTTAAACTGTCATCTATTCCAAAAGAAGAGGGAAGATGTCTTATTCCGAGAAATGCTGTTCCTCCGAGATTGTATGGTCTTCTAAAAATCCATAAGCAAGACGTCCCTCTTCGACCAATTGTTAGCACAATAGGTTCTCCAACTTATGCTCTTACGCAATATCTCAGCAAGTTGCTTCAGCCGCACTTGGGGCGCACACAGTCCTACATTAGGGATTCAACCCATTTCGTCGAAAAATTGTCAACCATCGCCGTTCAACCAAATGCTATTTTGGTGAGTTTTGATGTAGAGTCCTTGTTTACCAGAGTGCCGGTGGACTCGGTCATGTCACTCATCAAGGATTTGTTTCCTGAGGACATTGTCCGATTATTCCACCACTGCTTGTGTTCCAGTTATTTCTTGTGGGATGGTAAATATTACGAGCAGACTGATGGTGTGGCCATTGGAAGTCCACTCTCGCCTGTCGTGGCAAATTTTTTCATGGAACATTTTGAGGGGGAGGCTATATATTCGGCGTCTTTCAAACCTGTGATTTGGTGGAGGTATGTGGATGATACGTTCGTGGTGTGGGAGGAGGGTTCTGAGAAACTTAACCACTTTCTGAACCACCTAAATCAGCTGCATCCTTCAATCCACTTCACAATGGAGCTAGAGTCAGGTGGATGCTTACCTTTTTTGGATGTTCTTGTGAGGAGGAAAGCGGATGGCTCCATGGGGCACAGCGTCTACCGTAAGCCAACTCACACTAACCGGTATTTACATGCGGACTCCCACCACCACCCAGCACAAAAACAAGGAATTATAACAACTCTAGCCAAAAGAGCGGAACGTATTTGTGAGGCATCAACTCTTCAGGAAGAGTTACATGCCTTACAAACCATGTTTAAGGGTAATGGCTATAATGAATCCACTATATATAGATCCCTACATCCCAGAAGGAGGGATAGACAACCTTCTCAGAGCTCCGACGTGAGAGGAACTGCTTACCTCCCTTATTTGCATTGAAAAAGGAGGCAAGGTTTCTCCGAAACGTATGGTTTAAATTAAAAATACACACGGCATTAGCCCAAAAGCATGAATTATTTATATACTTTCTTCCTGTTTTTCATACCAGAATAGCGCAGTTTCTGATGCAGTAAATGCTTGTCCATGACTTGGTCCGCCTTCTTCTTTTTGGTCACCTGGATAATTCAAGTTTTGGTTGTTTGACGTCCGGATAAACGACGTTCTACTGTATATATATTGTTATGGACTACCGGTATTGAAGGAGAAAATTAAAGAATGACATGTTTTGCTCGTCAAGCGGGCATCATCAGATCCGAATCTATAAGACAAATAGCTCTACAAAACACTACAGAAGGGAATAGATCTGGTTGAGAAATGGGCGGAGGAGAGTGAACTAAGGATGAATGCTCGGAAGACTGAATTAATGATGTTCAGAAATGGAGGAAGGCCGAGGAAGGATGACTACATTGTTTGCGGGGAACACATACTAACGCCGAAAAAACAATTTAAGTACCTTGTTATTACTATGCAAGTCACAGGGACTTCCTTTATGGTCCATATAAAGGAGAGACTCGAAGCAGCACTTAGAAATATAAGCGACATCAGACATTTATAAAGAATGTCAGTAAATTCACTGCATGTATGCAGATGACATGGTCATCGGTTCAAGTAACAAAAGGAACTACAGCAAGCTTTTGAGAGACTCCAAAACTGGGCTAAGCAAAATGAATTCATAATAAACAAAAATAAAACCGTGAAAATGATTTTCAGAAGGTGAGGCAAAGTAGCCAAAAAGGATATTATACAATATGGTAAAGAGGACCTCACTGTAGTCGATTACTATAGGGTCTTTTTTTTAGGTCACTTCGCAGCACCACGAGCACGGCACGGCTGGCGCAATGACACTCTGTCCCTAGCCGTATAATGCGCGCTTGCTTATCGCTACCGTAGTGCATTAGGTCATCTTAGCCGTCATGACGGGATATGTCTCTCGGCAAATGAGTCACCCGGCCGGGCTATCGCTTTCCTTGCATGTTCCCCTGATACTCGGAGCGACCTAACAAAAGACCCTGTACACCTACCTAGGAATACGACTACAAACAACAAGAACATAGTTCAAAATACATGTACAAGAGAAAGCGATAGCTGCCATCAGAACCTTCCAAGACATCCCACACCTAAACCTCAAGATTTCTTATTCCTTATACTGTAATATTACACTTGCGGGACCCTGGGCGATATGATAAGGTGGGGACCACAACAATACTTGGGAATATTTAATGCCATTTTTGGTCCGTATTGACAAATTATGAATTAATTTATTAAACAACCTCCGTCAAATCAATACAAAGTTATGCGCTATGACTCACGACTTAGTGACTTAGTGAGTCATAACGCATAACTTTGTATTGATTTGACGGAGGTTGTTTAATAAATTAAACCAAAACAATAGGAAATTTTAAAAAATCAAATCAAATGGAAAATAGTTTTGTAATAATAATAAAATAAAGAATAGTTACAATATTCTGAATACACTACAGTCCTTTTTTTTTATAATATGAGAGATGAAGTCCCCTTGAAGAAGATTATGTAAACTATGAAATATTAAGCTATTTCTTTGCTACTTTTTTCCCGGCTGAAGTCTTCTATCATTTCACTGAAATCTAAACTTGCTAAACGGTCATGGGGGGTCATAGCTGCACTGAAAAAAGAATATGAATTATAAATTAGTTCGAAAAGTTTCAAAAGTATAATTAAATAATCAATTAAATTTAAAAGAATCCATGGCGCGATCCCCCCCCCCCCCGGACCGCGGGACCCTGGGCGGTCGCCCTGCCCTAGATCTGCCCCTGACTGGGAACCTGGCGCGGATCTAAAGTTTGGCTGGGGGGGGGGGGGGGTCAGAGAATCGAGGTTGTTAAGAAAAATGGTATCACTAAAAACGCAATCACAAAATAAACAAACGTATAAAACCAGACCATTTTTTTTTGCAAGCTACATGGATAGAAATTTGATGCGTTTAGCGCACCAAAAATATTCGTACAAATTGCAACGGCGTGTTTTGCGACTTTTAAACCGAGCTTCGAGAAAAGTATCAAGGTACGTTACAGTTTCGGCAAGTCGAGTTGGTACCGACAAAGGGAGAAAGTCACAGCTTAAATTGCCAACCAAGCTTGCAGTTTGGACGTCGGCAATTTTTTTTTGGTGCGGAAAAAGTCCCTAATTCCTATCCGCGCATTGCTGCACATTCATCGTGACATCACTATAACCATCGATTCGGTAAACACAAGGTTTGCTGAACAAAATAGACGAGTTGATTTTGTTATATAAATAATCGTTTTTATATAACAGGTATGAAGTTGTAAATATGTACAGTTGTAACACAACATAATAATTGCAATAAAGATATTTTCAATATTGAATAAAATGAAAAAAAAAACTGTTTTTCAGTTAAAATTCGTTAAGTTTTATTTGTCTGGTTATTGTGTTTTGGTGTTTTGAGTTTGCAAACAAATTTGGTCTCCGTTGGGGGGGGGGGGGGGGTCATGACCCCCGTGACACCCCCCTCTTGAATCCGTGCCTGCTGGGACCTGTGCATAGAGAGACAGAGATACATGTCCACTGTTGCAACAGGTCCACCAGGTCGCTGCTGCCGTGAGGTCCTCCGGTGTGGCAACACAGCCGCTTAGCTAATCGAGCCCGTCTCTTTCACGCTGCTTTACACTTTAAAAGTATTCGTGCACTTTGTAAACTATTTCTCGAGCTTGCCTATTCACAACCTCTCGTTTACTTCCCTCTGCTTCCATAGCACTCAAAATGTACACAATCGCTTCCACTGGATCTTTACATATTACGATATAATCACTTCACAACACACTAGCTCAGATTCTCAAGACAGACTGACTGTGATTGGTGGGATGGAAGTGAGGCATGACGTAATGGTAGCGTTGTGTTCTGCGCACCGCCTTCCCGGCTGACTCGAGCTCCGATCCAAGCTCTATGGACTTGTGGGGCGAGGTGAAGTGGCAGGCGGGAAGAGAAGGGCCTGTCAACAGCCCGCTGTGTTATCTGGAATCCCTCTATATTCCAATACTGCTAACATAGGACCGTTGCCTAAACCACTGTGGTGTTGCGAATGAGTGAGTGAGTCACCGACCAATGTATTTGGTTCTGTTACTACTCACGGGCCGGGAACCCTCATCATTCCCCATAGTCCGCGATCCACATTCCTCTCAGGTTCATGGAGCTGAACCCGATCAGTACAATGTTTAACAGCTTCTGATTTTCTAAATAACTGGAGATATTTTCAAAAAATCCCAAATTACTATTTAAATAAAACTGTGGAGTTATCCCTACATCTAAGTCAGTACAGTATTATAAGGTGCCTTCAAAAAGTAACGAGCCGGAGGCTGTAATGCGCAAACCGGTGGCAACATCGGCTAATCGTGGCGTGTGTAACGAGGTGTGGTTCCGACCAAAGTGTGGATGGTCTCAGCCCGTCGCTAGAGGGCATGCGTGCACGTCACGTTACTATACAAAGCGAGCAGCAGCATGCATCAATCGTCCAACCAAGACCAAGGCAGTAGGCCATTCGAAATGCTTCCTGGTGTGGTTGAAGGCTGTGGGGCATCCACTGGGCACACACTTTCCGCAAGTGCAGTCGTTCCTTCATGATGGTGTGCACACTTCCGACGCTCAATCCGACCACGGCGGCTATGGCGTTCACTGTCACTCGGCGGTCCTGGGTAATGAGTGCATCAACCAGCTGGACGTTGTCATCGGTAATGCAGGTGCCCCAGATCGGGCATCATCGGCTAACGACACCCGTCCTTCCCTGAAGCGTTTGTGCCACGTCTTGACCCTTGCAAGGGACATGCAGTGTTCGCCGTACACTTGTGACATTCGGCGATGAATGTCCGTTCCCCCTACTCCTTTCGCTGTCAGAAACCGAACAACACCTCTTTGCTCTTCGTTTGACGCCTCCATGTCACTGTTTGCAATGCGACTGTCAGCGTTGGACGATTGATGCATGCTGCTGCTCGCTTTGTATCGCCACGTGACATGCACGCGTGCCCTCTAGCGACGGGCTGTGACCTTCCACGCTCTGGTCGGAACACCACCTCGTTACACACGCCACGATTAGCCGATGTCGTCACCGGTTTGCGCATTACAGCCTCCGGCTCGTTACTTTTTGAACGCACCTTATATTATTAGCGTATGATGATACAATTGACAATCGGGTCACAAAATATATAAATATATATAGGAAAACAAAGAAATGTTAAAAATGGCTTCGGCAATGTGGTAGTCTCTCACAGACGTATGTCCAGTCTCTCCAACCAAGTGATTGCGTCAGGGGTTAAACGATGGAGGTCTTCGAATGATCCAGAGAATGCTCGCAAAGGGCAGTCCTTCACAATGTGCATGATGGTTTGCACTTCAGAACCACAACCACAAACAGGAGACTTCAGCCAACCCCACCGGTGAAGAACAGAAGCACTTCTTCCAACACCACAGCGTATCCTGTTAAGCTTGATCCAGGTGGAGCGAGGGAGACTGAACACATCCTGTTTTATTGTTGGATCCCTGATAGAAATGCCAGACGAGAATGATTGAGACCATACTTGTTTCCATACCTCCTCAGGTCTGAAAGGCATGGCAGTTATTTCCTTGGCTGTCCTCCAAGCAGGTTTCCGGGACTTCAGACTCGTTACGGCATTTTCGCCTGTGTCCTGATGGATGGGAAGTGAGTTGTTCATCAGAATCCTCGACCATACTCTAGCAAGGGATCTCTTCCGTCTATCTAAATCAGTAACTTCAATTTATAAAATAAACTGGTGTGACAATGACCAATCTAAATATTCTTGGGATTCCAGGGGGGAAGAGCAGTGCAATGTTTAAGAGCTTCCGCTGTTAACTATGTAGTACCAGGAATTTTTACCAAATTCACCATGCTGATGTGAAACTTTTCAGTAGCAAACAAGAGGGAACCTGCTCATTGCATGGACATACTCGCAAAAATTTAACAAAAGTGTACTTACCTGCTTTTAGTACAGCTGGCAGTGATTTCCCCAAGAGTTGACAACTTGTGTCACCATTGATCCACAAGCAAAACCAGTTATTTGCAGCCGTTTTACCATAATACGTACTGTAGTTCGATAATTTAAAAACAAGTGGAGCAGTCAAGCTTAAAAAAGCGTAGTTCTGTCTTACCATTAGCTATTTGTTGTGGTGGTTGGTGCACATTGCATCCAATGTTACTATTTTCTCACTAGATCAGTCGACTTTTAACCCTTAGGCAGTTGCGGGGGATGTTGGCAAAACCCTAATCAATATTTCATTATATGGCATAAATCATGATCATTTTCTCTCAAAATTGATTTTATTGTAAAGATTTTGATTTTCAGAATGACAAACACCTGCCAAAATCAAAATACCAATCACAAATCTTATTTAGAGTGCATCGGTAGGTTTTACATCGTGGTCTCTCATACAATTCCCTGCAATCTGCAATGACGACGTCTATAAATTATTAGACACATTCGAGCACTGTTTTGAGATGCACAAAATGCAAAACAATATTCTGGTTTTGCATTCTAGCGTTCCTTTGCGAGTGATTGCTTCCCCAACTTTGTTACTTTACCATTACCAACGTAATTATTGCTTCTCTCAAATATTATTTCCAAAAAATGAACTATCACTGTTATCGCCATTGTCCTGTCCATAATCTTCACCATTGTTACTTTCTGGCTCGGAAGTGCGGGCATGCCTGCTCTAAATAATTGTCACTTTTGTATCAGACAGGTAAAACCATTACAGTTTTCTTTAAGGCATGGATCAGATTCATCGAAGCATTCCACATCAGGTTTGTCCAATTTGATTAGTTTACGAATTTCTGCTTCCTCTAATTTGCAACTCGCAATAATAAAGTCCCAAAATGTAGAATAACGGAGCAAATGGCTTGAATCTGAAAATTACATTAGTACTATAATTAGGCTTGCCAGACGTTCCGGTTTGACCGGGACAGTCCCGGTTTTCAGACAACGTCCCGGTGTCCCGGCCGGTTTCCTTCACGTCCCGGAAATAATTAAATTCTATTTTCAGATGACCAAAAATGTCTAAAGTAATTAATTGTGTAGGATTATTAAGGATAATCATAATATTGTCATTTAATTCTGCACTGTATGAAAAGTAAAACTAAAAAAGAGTGATGGTTTTCTAGTAAATAATATTGTCATCGTATAGTCTTGTTTAGCCAACCGTGACTATACGCGATGGGATAGTCTCTCCGGGCGAGCCTAGTACTGGGTACTCGCTGCACAGTACACCCCCTCGTGCAATAACATTGGACTCGCCCTCGTCGGCACTAGGCTTGCGATAGAGATGAAGATGAAACTCAGTCAGTTGCGGTCAGTTGTCACTCCTTGTCAGCGGTGCGTGTTGTGTTAGCGACCTAGCGTTGTTTTATTTATGTTTTAAGTTAAAAGTTTATTCTTTCTCTGTTAAAATGCCAAAACGGTCGTGTAAATTTACCGATGATTTACAGAATGAATTCCCTTTTTTGAAGAAGGTATGTACTGGTAATCAAGATCAAGACGATAGAGTTAAATGTTCACATTGTAATTCTGAGTTTTCGGTTGCTCATGGTGGTCGATCTGATATAAAAGTTCATTTGCAATCGAGTAAACACAAAAAGAGTTTAGCATGTGCTGCTAGTTCATCAAAACTGACCCGTTTTTTTAAAGTCTGCGAGTTCTAATGACAAAAACTTTGATTTAGCAGCAACCTTTGCTTACCTCACAGCAAACCATAGCTTAAGTTTCAATTCCAATTCTTGTTCATCAAAACTAATTTCTAAGTTTTTTGAACCTAAATTCTCACTCGAAAAACTAAGTGTGAAGCAATAGTTTTAAATGCCATAGCTCCATTAGCTCAGGAAGAGCTTAATGAAGACTTGACCAAGTCAAACTACGTATCTGTAAGTATGGATGCATCAAACAGAAAAGATATAAAACTTGTGCCAATTGTTGTGCGCTACTTTAATCCTAATTCAGGTGTGCAAGTACTGCTGTTAGATTTCAAATCTGTGAAGGGTGAAACATCTGAAATTCTTACAAATCACTTATGCTTTGTCCTGTTGCAAAACGATTTGAACAACAAAGTGGTTGGCTTTTGTGGCGATAACTGCAACACTAACTTCGGTTGTGTGAAAAGAGCAGGGGAAAACAATGTTTTCCATCGACTCAAGAATAGCCTAGGACGGAAAATCAATGGAATCGGATGTGGAGCACACATTGTGCACAACTGTGTGCAAACTGCAGTAGATAGTCTCTCAATCGATATTGAGGCCTTAGTGGTGAAGATTTATAAATACTTCCACATATACACAGTCCGTGTAACTAAACTAAAATCTTTTTGTGAATATGCAGAGATAGAGTACCGTAAACTAATTCAACACGGAAACACTCGGTTTCTATCAATGATGCCGGCACTGGAAAGAATTCTACAGATGTTTGAAGGTCTGAAAGCATTTTTTTAGACCAAGAAATATGCCCATTAATAATAAAAAACTTATTTACTGATTCAAAGGGCGAGCTCTACTTGTGGTTTGTCCACGGACAGCTTGCACTATTTAACATCCTGGTAATGGAAAAAATAACACGACAGCTTTTGAGGTTGCTGAAACTCACAAAGCTCTCAAAAGAAACCTGACCGAAAGATAGGCCTCAAACTTTATCCCTACGGGTGCAAAGAACATCTACAGGAGTCTAGATGAGAAAGTACGTAACAGTGTGAAAGAAGAATTTGATGGCTTTTATGACAGATGCATTGCATACTTAGAACTCTGGGAGAACAGCTTTGGAAACGCTGATCAGTTTTCATTGGTCAATCTGACGAAAACAGATGCTGTTGATTGGGAAAAAGCCGAAACTTCTGCTGAAATCATCAATAGCAGTCTTCTTGATGAAAATATGAAAATAAACAATGATCAGCTGTTTGACGATGTTGTGCTTGCTAAGGAGTATTTTGCAGTCAAATTGGGAACAGTGGAAGCAAGAAGAGACTACTAGAGACGTGATTATTTCAAGCGAAGGGGGTGAAGCTGATTCCTGCTCGTGGTGCCCCTGCATAGGTACTAGGATTCGATTTTCCAGTACTGAACTGAACGTCAGCATTCGGTGGCCAGACTGTCACTAGTGATCTCCTGGCTAATGATACACAAAACTAAAGATACTAGCTCTTTTCAGAGCCAATCTGCAAAGCCCTTGGGTATTGTTCTAAGAGTCCTTCAAATCAACATCGAAGGATTCAGTAGATCTAAAAGTGACTATCTTTCCAAGTTGGCATTGGAAAATAATGTTGATGTAATCTGTATTCAAGAAACGCATGCCTCTGATCAATCTCAGCTTCGTTCAAGAGGAAATATCCCTGGATACAAGTTAGTGGGAGCTACTTATCACCAATCTTATGGAACTGCTACCTTTGTTCAAAATTCCATCGCCTGCTCTCAGTTAATCTCGGCTAATTCTGATGCAGACATTTTCAACATAACAACAAAAGTTAATGAGGTGACTATCATAAACATCTATAAACCTCCAGGAACTAAATGGCCTGACAGTGTTTTTCCAGCAATCTCTCTTCCGTCCATCTATGTGGGTGATTTCAATAGTCATCATACTCAGTGGGGCTATAGGAACAACGATCAGTGTGGAGAGAAACTTATAGAGTGGGCAGAGCTTTGTAACATGCAACTGATCTTCAATCCAAAAGACAGATGTACATTTAAGTCAGGAAGATGGGGATCAGAAACTAATCCTGACTTGTGCTTTGTATCAAATGATCATCAGGGTTCCAATGTACCTGTGTTTCGTAAAGTTCTTATGAACTTCCCACATAGTCAACATCGGCCTGTCTTCCTGGAAATTGGAATGCAGATTCCCATTATAAGATCGTCCCCACTTCCTCGATGGAACTTCAGTAAAGCTAATTGGGAGAGTTTCTCAGCCGATCTCGACAGAACCATTAGATGGATTCCTCCAGAGGTAGATAACTAGGTTTATGAAAGCAGTTCTGGCATGTGCTAAAAGGCATATTCCTCGCGGAATGAGAAAGGAATTTATCCCAGGTTGGGATGAGGCTTGTGAAGCACTATACGAAGATTACCAGAGAAATAGCGAAAAGGATGTAGCTGATGATCTCCTTCATAACCTAGATGAAGCTAGACGAAACCGATGGACGGAAACTGTGGAAACATTAGACTTCAGACACTCGAGTAGAAAAGCATGGAGCCTCCTAAGTAAGCTAGGAAGAATACCACATAGTCCCCAGCTGAAGCCAGAGATTTCACCCAATCATGTTGCCAGTCGCATTGCCAGCTTGTCTAAAGTCAAGCCTGAAAAGTGTCATAAAAGGATTATAAAAGATGAACTGTCTCAGTTGAGGAAGCTTTATACTACCTCCTCGAACATTTCTGATCCGTTTACTGAACAAGAGCTACTGAAAAAGCTTTTGAAAAATGGAAAAGCCCCGGGTTTTGACGGTATACACCCAGAATTTCTGAAGCACTTTGGAAAGAATGTAAGGAATTGGTTAGTGCAGTTCTTTTCAAACATCCTTCAAACAAGTAAACTTCCTTCCGAGTTCAAACGAACTAAGATTCTAGCTATCGTAAAACCTGGCAAACCTCCGAATTCTGTTGAAAGCTACAGACCAATCGCCTTAATGAGCGTTTGTTTTAAGCTCCTGGAACGACTTATTTACAATAGAATAAGCCCCCTAATTTGTAAAAGCATTCCTATCGAGCAGGCTGGTTTCAGACCTCAGCGTAATTGTGAAGATCAGGTGCTTGCCTTGACAACACATATTGAGACAGGTTTTGAAAAGCGATTGAAGAGTGGGGCAGTGTTTATTGATCTAACAGCTGCCTACGACACAGTGTGGAGAGAAGGTATTGTGTACAAGTTCTTTAAACTGACAAAGTGCAGTCAAATGTCACGTTTGATTAACAATATGCTTTCAAATAGAATAATCCAGGTAGTTATGCATAAAAAAACACAGCAAAACAAGGGTACTCAATAATGGTCTTCCACAAGGATCTGTTCTTTCTCCATTATTGTTTAATCTATATATTGCGGACATACCTACTACCAGCTCTCGTCAGTTTGCTTATGCTGATGATCTAGCAATAGTTACTCAACATGCTGATGCTAATGTGATAGAGAGAACTTTAAATGCAGACCTGGATGTCCTATGCAAATACTTCGAAATGTGGTGCTTGAAGCCCAGCTCTAGTAAAACGGAAACCTGCTTCTTCCATTTAAACAATCGGCAAGCGAACTCTACCCTAAAAGTGTCTCTTAATGGAGGCCCTCTCCCTCATAATGCCAACCCCAAATATCTTGGAGTTACTCTTGACCGAACGTTATCTTACAGGAAGCATCTCACCAACCTAGCAGCCAAATTAAGGACACGTAACAATATCATCCACAAACTTGCTGGCTCCACATGGGGAGCGTTTGCAACTACATTGCGTACTTCGGCGATGGCACTGGTACTTTCAACAGCTGAGTACTGTTCCTCAGTTTGGGTCAACAGCTCTCATGTTAAAAAGGTGGACACAGTCCTGAATGAGACAATGCGTATTATTAGTGGCACAATAAAATCTACCCCTCTTTTCTGGTTGCCTGTGCTTAGTCACATAGAACCGCCTAGAATTAGAAGACTGAACAACTTGGTCAGGGAATACAACAAGATATTGGCCAATCCTGAACTCCCCATTCATGAAGATGCTAGCACCAGATATAGCCGTCTCAAGTCAAGATCTCCACCTATTCAAACAGCACAGGAACTGGTTAGGCAGGTTTATGATCCAAAAGCTGATTGGCAAAAAGAGTGGAACAGCATAGCTCCAATGCAATGGCAGGCATTGTTCAACATTCAAAATATGCCAGCCGGATTTGATTTGCCCCGCAAGACATGGGTAACTCTCAACAGAGTCCGCACTAACCACGGGAGATGCGGATCAATGATGTTTAAATGGGGCAAGCGATCTTCCCCAACCTGTGATTGTGGTGCAGTTAGACAGACTATGAACCATATTGTCACTGAGTGTATTAGTAGGGCATTCACTGGATCAACACAGGACTTTGTAATAGCCTCTACTGAAGCCATAAGATGGCTAGAAAATTTAGACATTAATCTTTGAACACCCTTTCCCTTGCATGATTGTAATAGTTGTAATGTGTTACTTATTGTATGTATGTATATTGTTCATGTTGTTTGTTTTGTGTTGTGCCATACGCTAATAATAATTTCAAGCGAAGAAAAATGGCTAAGGCTGTTTGGTCACTTCAACGAGAATCGCATAGCAGCCCCCAATCTGATCAAGATTGTTGAGTATGCCTTCTGCTTACCTGGGACATCGCAGGGGTGTCTCACCCCCCTCAGGTATTTTCTCAGTCGGCAAATACGACATCAGTCGGCAGTCGGCAAATCCTGAAGAAGTCGTAACATTTCCCAAAACAGCATTTAAAAACGCAAAACAGGGCATGGCCATATACGACTTGGTCCGATTAAAAAAAAAATGTATAGGCCTATGTATACTGACAGTCGGCATTTTTACCGACAGTCGGCACAAACGGACGCTGCAATAATTTCGTACAGCCAGGCAATAGCCCAGTGCGGCATGGAGAAGAGTCGGCAAAATAACCATTTTAAAAGTTTCACTTCCAGTCCCCGGTGCACCGGCTGCCACTTGCGATTTCGTTTCTTTGTATGGAAACTGAAGAAAGAATGACAGATGAGAAATATGGTACCAAGGACAAGGGATGAACTCATCGGCACGTTCTTGGGTGGATGTATATGGTCTGTTCACACTCGTGCATTTTTATGTTCATCAAAGGCATGCGTCATAGTGCAAGGTGTGAGGCAAGTAACGAAGACGTTGCTGCATGCGTCTTCGGAGTTGAACGAGGGAGAGGATCGTAGCGCACGCAGTGTTGAAAGCCAAACCGCAAGGTTCGGGGATTTCGTGCCTCTCGCCTTGCATTTTGTATAATTTAAGCCAATATTGTGAACTTCATGTCAGCCACAACGGAGGAAACTATACAATTTATCGAGGATTACAGAAAACATCCTGATCTGTGGGACGTATCCTCGAAGTTGTACAAGAATATAACAGTACGAAATGACGTATTGAGTGTCTTGGCTGAAAAGTACAAGTTGGATATTCAGGGGATAAAGAACAAAATAAAAAGTTTGAGATCTTACTTTCCAAACGAGTATCAAAAAGTAACGAAGAAAAAGACGGGTTCCCGGGCTGATGAAGACTATGAATCACCATGGTTCGGGTACAAGCCTCTTGTTTTCATATAGGAGGTATTGCTTCACGGATATGTGTATTCTTTTTCTCAATTATTTTCTCAATCATGCTCAACTAAAATTCTAAGTTGGCTTTGGACATCCTAGTGAAGTTTCTGAACAGCATATTATACGCACGCACTTCTTTTAAGATCGCGTAATCCCGTTTTTTTAATCCTTCATCCACATTAATCGCTGCCTTCTGGTTTTCTTATTCTTTTTTGCAGCATTTATTACTAAATAAGCGGCAGTTATCACAACAAGTGCACTCGCGTCCGCAGCATCCATCGCGAATGCTGCAAAGAAACCTACGCATGAATGTGGACAGGTAGAGTATTGCTTGCGTTTCAGGCATGCGCTAAGAGGAATGTTGAAGCGAAAGAGGAAAGCGCACGAGTGTGGACAGACCTGGAACATCACGCGTTCATTATGCAGAGCGACTTACAAGGGGACCCTACGGCAATC
Source organism: Meconema thalassinum (assembly GCA_946902985.2). Taxonomy (NCBI): domain Eukaryota; kingdom Metazoa; phylum Arthropoda; class Insecta; order Orthoptera; family Tettigoniidae; genus Meconema; species Meconema thalassinum. The sequence continues at coordinate 181,765,298 of OX336399.1, read as the reverse complement.
GGATTTTTGTAATTTTTCCAGCTTCGGGTAGGCCTACGTTAAGTTCAGACCTCGAACAATAATTTCCCAAAGCAGTTCGATGCCATATTCTTAAATTCTCGAGAAAATCGACTTCGAAGTTTTCCAAGCACATCATATCCAGTAAAGATGTTACCGAGTTCGTGCAGGACCCGTGGCTCACCCGGTAACGTTTGGGCTCATTAATCGCCGGGACGCTAGTTCGAGTCTCACATCGGGTGTTATATTTTTTTCTTTCAATTCATATACTACTAATGTGATTGAAATATAAAAATCATCAAGTCTGTAGTAATTCGCAGATATGTAATTATAATTTCCAATAAAAAAAACGCACGTCTCATTTCTAATTATCTCCCACACAGCTGCTCAAGCACAAAGGATTGTGGGTATTCCAGGACTGGTGGAAGGGATACATACCACGCCATTCGCAAGGGATGCCTGTTCGAAGTAGCATTTGGCCGTTGGTTTCCAGAGAAGCAGATAGGGTTTCTTGGCGTGGTGGGTGATTTCTTCTAACATACAATAAAGAAGATCATAATGTCGGGCGTGGAGAACGACAATCCGCCTGATGATAATGTTTATATTTTAATCACATTAGTAGTATATGAATTGAAGAAAAAAATAGCACCCGAAGTGAGACTCGAACTAGCGTCCCGGCGATTACTGGGCCCGAACGTTGCCGGGTGAGCCACGCGTCCTGCACGAACTCGGTAACATCTTTACTGGATATGAAACGCTCGGAAAACTTCGAAGTCGATTTTCTCGAGAATTTATTAATATGGCATCGAACGGCTTTAGGAAATTTTTGTTCGAGGTCTGAACTTTACGTACCTGAAGCGGGAAAAAATACAAAAATCCGATTGCCGTAGGGTCCCCTTGTCAGCTTCACAGCGAAGCGAGCCCAGCATCTGTGCCATGTGGCTAGACAAAAGGTGTTGGTGAGCGCATTGATAACTTCAGGTCAAGCCAACTCATTGAGATGTTGTCGGAGGAATGTTATGAATCATAACTTATGACCTGTTACCGCTTGTCTCGGCGCGTCCTCAGATATCCGCGCTATTGTGACAAAATTGACAGGTTTATGATTCCAAGGTTCCTCAAGGTTGCTCACTAAGGTCAGTGCAGTGGTCACCGAGAATGAGAGAAAGCAGTCGTTCCTGAACCAACAACTTTTACAGTGATAACTAGGTGAAAATACAGTGGCAGTGGGGCGTGAGTTTTCGCCGACACGGAACATTTTCACGGAGCTTCGCGTACCCATCAAACGTAAGTACCGGTAATAATAATACAATAAATACATGCGTATTTTCAGCCATATTTATGTTTAATGGTGTTAACAAGAAAAAAGGGAAGAATGATCGCACGCTGGAGTACGTCAGTGGCACAAATTGAAAAGTCGCGGAAAGAAGAAAAAGGGCAAATTACAAGAACACTTCACTTCAGAAGCTCATCAAGCAGCGATGGCAGATTTGTGCCACTTTGTCAATGGAAAATGCCACGAAGACATTCTCCTTGATAAACTTTTACGGACGATCAGAATAGAGGAAGGACAAGAAAAAGAGTTCCACAAAAAAGTTATCCAGATATCCCTTTGTCGGCAAGGTTTGGCTTTCCGAGGTCACGAGGATGGAATCACTCAAGATAATGGAAACTTCGCGCAAATTGTAAAGTTACTTTCACGGCATAGTCCGGTCATGAATAGGTGGTTGGAAGAAATGAATACGCGGAAGCACAACATTACGTATATGAGCAAGGACTCTCAAAATGAATTCATCCATCTACTAGGTACTTGGAGAGAAAACTCGTGAAATAATTGCAGAAGAGATCAAGAACGCTGGTATGTTCTCCGTTATGGCAGATATTTCTCCTGATATGTCACATAAAAACCGCCTCGCGTTGAATATCCGATAAGTCGTCGAAAAAGATGAAGAGCTCGTTCCTGTCTTTTAAAAATAGACGCTGTTTTAACAAACAAAAAAGCACCGGAGAGGAGTTGGCTGAAAACATATTTTTTATTTTAAATTCAGAAGAACTTTTACTTCCACTCGATAAACTAGCGTTTCAATAGTACGACTTTGCTAGTAACATGTCTGGCATATACAACGACACTCAAAAGAGCTATCAGAGAAGTGTAAAATACTGTAGATATTCCGTACGTTCCATGCCAAGCTCACAGGTTAAACATTTTCGTAGAGACAGCTTGTATTAATGCTAGCGCGCATGTCCGAGAGTTTTTTTTAAACACTGTTGAAGCATTGTAGCACGAAACGACATTTAAGCTTGCAGATAAAATTGAAAATTCACTTCAACATAAGAATTTATCAAAAACAAGGTGGACTGTGCGCGCCGAATAGGTGAGTGCTGTTGCTACGTCTTATGAAGAGATAGTCGTACCATTGGAAACAATAAAAAAAATCGATTCTGAATTTGACAGTAAAACCCGAACTTTTGCGTCAGGTTTGCACAAAAAGCTTCTAGACTTTGATTTTATCTGCAGCATCGGGCATGTACTTTACCAAAAACATCATGTTTAAAATTAAGAACGGAACCGGGGTTTTAGAAGCGGAGGAGCTGAATGTAGTAGACGCGATGCAGCTGATTCAGAGCGCTTTGAAGTCTTTTGAAGATATCAACCACGACGGCAAGATGAATGCTTTAATAAAGAGTGCATCGTCATTTGTGAAAAGTATGCAAGTAAATGCGGAGGAAGACTTCTTAAAGCACGACCGGACCCGGTGACTTGCAAAGAAGTATGACGCGCACGCTGAAACAACAACAGAAATGTCTTTCCTTACATCCTACAGAAAGGAGTTCCGAATACTTGTGGATGTATTTACTACAAGCGTGCAAGACAATCTCGCAAAACTAATTTCTTTGCTAGAGCCATTCCACCTAATTTTCAAGATACCCGCTGACAGAAAATACTGCACCATCGAGCGCGTCTGATCTATAAAGCAATCATACCCGAAAATCATCCTTTAAGATGAAGAGCTTGTGCTGGCAGAGCTTGAAATCCTTCTTGATGCCAGTAAACAGGGCTCATCTTTTAAAGAAATCGCAAAATTTGCTGTTAAATTAAAGAGGATTATCCCGTGTGGTTATCAAGTAGTTCGACTGATTTTTACATCCCCAGTGTCTTCTGCTTCTTCCGAACGGTCCTTCAGCAAGTTGAAGCTCATTTTCAATCATTTGCGGACATCGATGGGCGACGACCGCTTAGACTCCCTCATGATGTTGTTTTCAACGAAAGATAAGGTAGACGACATTGAAATTACGGAGATAGTGGAGAAGTGGTCCGTGTTATAACATCGTAGAGTAGGGATTTAGAGAGAATAACTAGATTTGTTTTATTCTTGTAATATTTAAACGGTTATTTTGTTCATTTATCAAATTTTCCTGCGATTCAAAATTCTTGAACTAATAAAATACATTTTAGCGGCTTCGGTGGCGCAGTTGGTAGCATGATGAGCTTCTATGCCCAAGATCGCGGGTTCAAACCCAGTCGAAGTCGACAGATTTTTAAGAGCGTTAAAATCCCTCAGTATGCCTTCCTTCGGAGGGGAAGTAAAGCCGGCGGTCCCATGTCATAGATTTATGGCATGTTAAAGAACCTTCCACTAATTACACCTGTGTGAAGCTAAATTAGGTTAAAAATGTAAACAACGCTCAGCTTCCTACGTTCGTCACCAGGAGACAACTGCGGTGGCGTCTAGTAGCCAAGTTCTGAACTAGTAGTTGTTGACGGTGGCGTTTGGCGGCAAAAGTAGGAACTACTTGAAAAATTAAAAGTCTGCAGTCCTTACTTGAATTCAGAAACAGAAACACACACTAATACAGTCATCACAATTAACACCGGTTATCAGACATTTTCTACACACATCCAAAGTACACGGGGCTACATGACCACGTTGTCGCAGCCCCTAAACTGAGGAACCAACCAACCAACTAAAATACATTTAAAATGAAAGCCGTTAATTATGTATATTTGTCTTGTGTATCGTTTTCCGCCACTCCCCCTCCTTCCTTCCCGTTGGTCAGTTTTTAAGCGTATAGTCGGCAATGTTAAATAGCCAGTCGACATTTTTAAAAATCTCATCCCCCCTAAATGTACAAGGTCGAACCGCCCCTGGACATCAGCACCAGTTGAGAGAGTACTTTCTTTGATGAACAACGCATGGACTGATGATAGAGGTTTGATGAAGGAATCTACAGTTAAAGGCTTGATGATTTGTAAAATTAACATTGGATTAGATTGTGAAGAATTTTACAACAAAATTAAAACCAAAAAAGACTAAAAAAGTCCTAGCCAATGAAAAGTAGCCTGCATGTAAATATTGTCCAAGTTTTATTCATTATTCAAAGTGTTGTTTCTTACTTGTAACTAATAAATATTAACATGTTTCAATTTATAATTGTCATTTATTATCTACAGCATTAGGAATATACTACCCTCTAAAACTCTAAAAACCTGTCAAGGGTGTGTACCCTTAAATAACCTAGAAGCGGGGGGGGGGGGGGGGTTGAACATTTTAGACATCTGGCAAGCCTAACTATAATAATAATAATAATAATAATAATAATAATAATAATAATAATATTGTATGGCCTCGGGTGCCGGGTGCAAGCTATGATATTTGACGCCCAAAGGGCAGCTAGCATGTCGAATTTTGTTGTTCCTTGGAACGTTATGAAAGTCAAGGTTAGATATCTAAGCTCCTTGACACTATAGCACTTTCTAGTAGAGAATGGAGGAACGTTTTGTGTTGGCGGAAACTCACGAGATTAATAAATTTTGCCATTATGAACATGGCCTACTGAATTCAAATGGGTTCTTTAACATGCCAACAACGTATGACGTGTGTGTCGTGATTTTTGTTGCCTTTCAAAATCACTTAGCATGACAAGGAGCGAACCTGCAAGCTTGGTGTTGGTAGTCCGACACGATAACCACTCGCCCACCGTGGCAAGCTATTAGTACTATTACTCTTCTACTCTGCACAGGGATGTGACGACACTCCAGGAGTGAAGAAAGCTCACTGTCAGCCATCTAGCTGAGGATATTTATATGAAATCGCTTATACTACTATCCGTGGCCTACATTATAAGTAGGCCCGGAAATGCGCCAAACAATCGCTACTGTGATTCGAGTCTCAGTATTTGGCGGTAAATAAGGTGTCTTAATGATGGAATTCTGCTCCGAGCATGAGTTGGTCACAGTGGCGGATCCGGTGGGGGGAGGGAGGCACGAGGGGCAAGTGCCCCCCCCCCCCCCTAAAAACCAGTTGTCTGCTACATTGATATTGCCGATAAAAATGATTGTTTCTGCAAGCTGCACTGCAAGTAAAATCTTTGCTGTATTGCCTGCATTCATGAATGTGGTCAATGTTTGTTAGCATATAGTATGTAATGGCAACACTGTTAATATAATCGCTACATCGACATACAATTGTTTATGTTTAGGACAGGTACCTGCAATAAGTATGAATATCATGGGTTTGAATCCTGGTGCTGACAGCGGTTATCCTGAGTGTTGTTTTCCCCCCAAGTTTTTCCACACTTCCTGCAGGAAATTGCCGGGATAGTGTCTTACTACAAGTCCCGGAGCTTCCATCTCATCCCTGTCCCTGATATATTTACACACATTACTACAGTCATCACAGCAATATAGGTTGCCAGACAACTGCAACACACACCCAACTATACCGGGATGATGACCAAGATGTCTCAAGGCTCCTCAAATGAATTATTAACAACAACTCTACAAGTATTTCCATTTCTCAATGATATATTGTTACACAAGAAGAAAAGTTTCGTGTTTTTGGTCCAGACGTTTTCGAATACCGGTAGTACAATATGCACAAAAGACAACAACAACAAAATACAGTTCTGTATAAAATGAAGTTAATTTTTAACTGAAATGGTAAATCTATAACATTCCTGTTCCCCTGACAAGAACAAAATAAACTCGAATCTATAATATGTGCTACCAGCCGCGGCTCGTGGCGTTGGAGCCGGGGAAGGCTCAGCACGTAGTGTCAAGATGCGGGTATAACGCATTTATTATATGACACCCACATACACGGCTGCAGGATTTTAAATTTCACGGTGAAAGGTGGGGGAGCTCGGAACAGATTTCTTGTTGACAAACAGATTGGCTCATAATAAATAATATATAAACAGATTGGCACCATTATATTATTTTATGAAGCATTTTTTCCTAATTAAAATGAATTTACTTACCTAGTTTCGAAATACGGGAAGAAGCAATGCATTCGTTTTCTAATTGAACCTAGTCCCCATTCTAATTAGTCCCGATCAGAGAAGTCTGTTTCACGGTTGTACACTATCAAACAATCGCATTTTACTTAGAAAGCAGCGTGCTTACCAGCTAGAACTGTAAGGGAATTGATCTGGAACATAGGCCGAAAGTGTACCCGATCTTGAGGGATAAATGGAAACAAACACAATTGTAGATATAAAGAATAATGAAGCTACTTGCTATTACTTTATATAAACACATGACCTACCTTAATTCATTGATTTGTAAGTGAAGTCTGCCCTCCTCTCCTTTTGCGCTGCAAAGTGGTCAATGAAAAGCTCGTTGAAGTTCGGTGACTCCAACAACTCCTTCTCTGTGGAACACATTGCAAGTGCACAGAGTCGGCCTTCTTTCATTGTGTTACGTAAAAATGTTTTCACTCGTTTTAGGGTAGAGAAACACCGCTCTGCCTCTGCTGTGGTCATTGGAATGGTCACTATGATCTGTAGGAGTTTAACGCTTTCGGGCAAAGCTCCCGCCAAGTTGTTTTCGTAAAGAAAATTCAACAAAGTCAACGCACCTGATGCCTTTGCAAAGTCAAATCGGCTGTATAGCACATTCAGCTCATGGCGCAGCTCTGTAGAGTTTAACCTAAAGAAGTCAGGTCGGCTGTATAGCACATTCAGCTCATGGCGCAGCTCTGTAGAGTTTAACCTAAATAAGTCGACTTTCAGTTCTTTTTCAGGGAAAACAATGCCATGTTTAGGGAACAATGACGGCTCAAACAACTTGGCAATTGTCAGGTGGTCACTAAACAGAAAGCGATCACTGATCTGCGTCATAATGATATCACAGACTTCTCTCGCACACGCACTCCGCGACTCAGTGAAACGCGCACGTTTTATGGACAGTCCCTCCCCCTTACAGAGTTGATCAGTATCAAGCGAAGACCTAGCCCGCTGAATGCTTGAAACAAAATCAGACACATACATCATTGTTTTCACTGCATCAACACACTTTTGTTGAAGTTGATTGAATAAAATGTCACAATGAGGCATGACTTTGTTAAAAAACTCCAACCAAAAAAGGAAATCGTCTTCTTGTAGGAAACCCTTTATTCCCATAGCCTTATTAACTGTCTTATAGTCATTTGTAATATCGTCAATAATTTTGACCAGGCACTGCACTATTTCATCCTTGTATTTGTGCACAGTGGTCACGCAACGGGATTTGAAATTCCATCTGATGGACTGAGGACAGCTAGGAATTCGCTTTTTTACAATCTCATCAAGAACAGCTGTTCGTTTGGGAGACTGCGAAAAGAAGGTGGAAATCCCTTCCAAGTTGCTGAAAAATAGTCGCACTTGCTTATTCCCAGTTACACAACGTTCAACAATTAAATTTAACTGGTGTGCGTAACAGTGAATGAAGTGGGCATTCTGATATTTCTCTTTAACCCTAACTTGAACCCCACTCCTTTGACCACTCATGACTGGAGCACCATCGTAGCTTTGAGCAATGAGTTTTTCAGGGGTCTCACTTACTTTCATTTTCACCAGCTCACTTAATATAGCTTCAGTGACACCTTCTGCACTATGGTCTTTCGGCTGAACGAAACTGATGAATCTTTCGTTTATTTTTCCCATTAACTCGTATCGCATTATCAAGACCAGCTGTGATAGAGAGGCACAGTCTGTGGTTTCATCAACTTCGATTGCTACATAATTAGTCTGTGACAGTTCAGTTCTAATCAAATGAAGGCAAACTTCGTAATTCGAGCCCAACAATTCATTTTGAATGGTTTTTGAGAGACCTAGGAAAACTCGATTATTGGTCTTTTCTATGTGTTGCTTTAAAACACTGTCGAGTTCGGACATTAGACTAACTAACCCGCGAAAAATTCCTGGATTTTTGGAATTGTCTGTTTCGTCATGTCCTCGCAAGGCGAGCTCGAACTTACCGCAAAACTTGATGCAATCTATGAGCTTGCCTAATATATACCGGTTCTTCGATACATTTTCATTATATTTCTTTACATTCAAGCGGTAAGCACTGTCTAACTGGCACCTTATGTCCACTTTCCCTAACATGGCAAACTCAATAAAGCCATTTAGGTGATTTTCACTGGAGTCATGTTTTTTAACTTTGGCATGAAAATTCTTCAAGTCCGTAATACCTGTCTCAGTCCATGAACTATCATTTGAATTGGTAACAAGGCAGGTGAAACAAAAGAAGGCATTTTTTTCCTCGCAACCAGACAACCATTCTGCTGCATCGTACAATGCTCTATTAAAATTTCTAATATAACCCCCCCCCCCCCCCCCTGGATTTACAATGTTTCTGAGTTTGAGAGATTGTAAGATCTGGTTTAGGTGCCCCAAGAACTTTCACAATAAGCCTAGTTTCGTGGTCAAGAATTTTGCCCGATACGCTACTAACTGAATTCATTGTCTTGAAGACATACACTTACCACTAATGTAGCCCGTAACACGCAAATTAAGACTTGCCACTGACAATCAACAAAATTAATGAACTTGTAAGTTACACCAACGATTTTCACGCGCGAACACTTGTTTACAATACACAGCATGCATGAACAGCGGCAGATTTTAAACAGAATACTTCCGTTAAGTCTCGGTAGATGGTTCTGCTACCCCTCGCCACCTCATGGTGCTATCTGGCGGAAGTATTTTAGTTATTATACTTCAAGGAATGCCATCTGAGTTCTCAATAATGAATATCACTTATTAGTCGTCTAACTGTTTCTGGTAACTTGTCAATTAATAATCCTTCGGAAATTAAAAGAAGGAAAGGATAAACTTTCTCGAGAGTGGTATGAGTCTTCTAGAACTAATTTCAATGCATTCCACTGAATAGAAACATCCTGTCGGCGTTGGCAAGCCTGGGTTAGGCTGTAGCCGCTTGAGCCTTTAGCGATACAATGTAAACGAATGGAGCTTTCCTAACCATGCCCCCCAGCCCTGTTACATGGGAAGGAATGGCACAGTTAAGGCGCAGCCTAACGGCGCTACTACCCATCATAAGAACATGCTTTTATCAACAGTTCCAAATATATTGACTCGTGACTTAATGGATTAGTGAAATGTATAAATGTTTCTAATTAATATAAATTATAAATTCCTCAATTAAATAGGTATATTTATAGAATCTTACAAGAGAGGCTCCGCCTAAGAGCCTTTAATCACCAGCGGCGCCTGTGTGCTACCAACATGAAGATTGCGTATCTCTACAAGAGAAGACATTTACAGAAGTCTCAGCAAAAGTTGGCATATCCTCTCACGATGCATCATTTTGATTAATGAGTTGTACAATAGGGTAGGTACTCTTTTTTATGATTATACCATTTTTTCAACAATATCCTGTGCTTTATATTGCCTAAAATATCATTTTCGAAGATGTTTATCACCTACTAATTCCTTTTTACCTTACAAATGCAACATGCAGCCGGAATAAGGTTTATTTGCTTACACTACACATGCGACAAATTTCACTCATTCGTAACTGGGAGATAATCGTAATTCGGGGAATTGTTGGACATACTGTAGCAACTCGGCTGACGGCGATCTAATGCTCAAGAAGGTAATAGCGATCCCACGAATAGTGTTAATGTACCCATAGAATTTTCGAAGTCCTTATTAAAACGCGTTATTTTGAATTAAAAGTAGATTAATTTACATATAAGTTCTCTCCCGCTAAGAAAATAAAAAAAGCTAATATTGTCCAGCTAGGTGGGATTCAAGATTATTTGGTGCGAGCCTCAGTTTGAAATAAGCTATATTTCGCGGGAGAAGAGTTAGATTGGCAAACCTCTGGGAGGACGGAGTTGTATTACCAGTTGTATACACAGTCACAAAGCTCGCTGCACTACGAAATTGAATCCTTGGTAGATGGTGCGACACTAGCGCTCGCGGCGGCCAGCAAGCTGGCAACTATCTTGAGCGCGTTATTCGCGGCACTGATGATTTCTCTTTTGTAGGAGTTTTATGAATTTTAACTCACCTGAGCGATTATTTCCTTTGTAAACATAACTCATGTTAAATTACAATGTTGATTATACTGTACACTTTTAATTCATAGGAATATTAAATTAATGCTCTGTTTTTATTAGTTCAGTCCTCTACAAGTATCTCTAGGAAAGGTGTATGACGTATTTAATGAGTCTTACGTAGATTTAATAGCCCATACTAGTTATAAATTCATGTAGTTGTTTCAATGATAGTCGCGGGCATCTCGACATACTGTAGTATAAAACAGAGTCCCCGATTCTTGGATGTAAAGGGTAATCTCGAGAACAACTGAATGGATTTTGATGCGGTTTGCCCCATTCTGTAAAGGATTTCTCGAGGAAGGTTTCTGTAGTAAAATATTCATTTGTGACCACATGAAGCCGAGCCGTAACGATTTCAGTACATCGAGTCGAAGAAAAACCTACCGTCCGTGCGCCATTTAAGCATACGCTGGATAAACCATTAAAAATACCTATATAGGCCTACTATGAGTGTAAGAATTGATCAGCATGTAAAGTTCTACAAAAAGGCCCGCGACAGCATATCCCTATCTTTAATACATCGTCCACTATATGTGATTGTATGTTTTCATTTCTTCCAACAATCTCCATTCAGTGGAAATATAAATTACTAGCTTTGGAGCGAGTTTACGAGGTAGTGAGCGAGTCTATCACCCCAGCTTCGGCCAGCATCAACTTTCGAGTCGTGTCGAGTTAAGACTTCTGTTAAGGGACTAATTCACCGAATTAGTGTTAATCATTATTTATTGAACTATTTCTTTCACTACACAACTATACAACAGATATGTTCAAACATAGGTCCAACAGTTTCGCTGTTCACCTCGGTTTTTCTGAATTCCGTCTGGGACCTGCCGTCCGTACGCCTTCCAAACTTGCGCTGGTTAAACTGCTAAAGATACCGGGCGAAGTAATTTTATTACATATTTTATCTAGCTACTCTGAAATCCTAGAGTGTCCCCTCCGAAGTGAACCTCTGGATCCGCCACTGGTTGGTCATAGCTAACACCTTATTTAGTAACCACAATAGAAGAATATACACATGGATGAGACCAGGAGATACAGGGCGTTACCAAATCGACTTCATTGTGGTCAAGCAGAGATTTCGAAACCAGATTTTGGATTGCAAAACATATCCCGGTGCTGACGTAAACTCTGACCACAATCTGATTGTTATGAAATCAGATTAAAATTGAAGAAACATAAGAAAAGTCAAAAGCCAGAAAGGTGGGCAATATACAGACTGAAAGAGAAGGATGTAAACGAAAGATTCAAGAAGAGTATAACGGAGGGACTAATTAAAATCTCTAATCAAACTTCAATTGCAGACGAATGGGCACTTTTGAAATAACAAAATCCGTAGAAGAAACCATTGGTAGGAAAGAAAGAATAGCTATGTTCTGTTAATCATTATTTATTGAACTATTTCTTTCACTACACAACTATACAACAGATATGTTCAAACATAGGTACAACAATGAACAACTGCCACAGTCTTTTGCCACAGAGTCCAAACACCACAAGAAGGCCCTCAAGTCAGCGGCCGCCATTTAGGGTCCAAAACGACATAGTAGACTCTTTTAATCAGTTCCATAACATCCTCCCACCTTTTTATCATACTATGATTAAAACCACTGTACTTCAAATATGACAGATCAAGGAAAATTTACAAATTGAGGCGGGATGGAATTCGTATCTTCCTCGCACACCTTGTAAAAATCAAATGTGGAACACCAGGGGGCGAGACAGGAACATCAGGACTAGATACAGGTGCACGAGGGATCCAGACAGGAACACCAGAGTTCGAAACAAGAACACCAGGGGGTGAGACAGGAACAACAGGGATCGCGACAGGAACACCAGGGTCTTTATCGAAGACCTCTTCTTCACTCTGCCACTCAGTAAACGGAGTTGCTTATGGAGGATAGATGTTCTGCACAGGCCGCTTCAGCTCTCCAGTTGTAGTCTTCACCTTGACCACTCTGACGACATTGTCCTTTCCGAGATTCTCGATGCGAGTTTGCTTTGCCTTTTCCCGGTTTAAGTTGCCCTAGGTACTCTAGTCTGAATCTTTTTCGCAATTCTACCCTCAAATGCTGCATATGCCTGAACTTTTTTCCATGGTTTAGCTGATCAATGTGATCAATATCGTGTACTCCCACCCTCGGAATGTCCTGAAGAAACATTGCAGGTGTCAACGCTACCAAGTCATCACTATCTTCAGACAAATAAGTCAAAGACAGAGAATTGATGACTGCCTCTGCGTCCAACAGAACAGTTAATAGTTCCTCATAGTCTAAGGAGGAATGATCTAGTACTCGTCGCAACAACTTCTTCAGCATTTGAACAATACGCTCCCAAAACCCGCCCCACCATGAAGCAGTGGGAGGATTGAATTTCCAAACAATTCTTACCCACGTAGGTCTCAACATTTATTTTGGTCCAGTCAACTTCATTGAAGGCATTTTCTGCTCCCTCAAAATTTGTCCCATTATCACTGTAAATTATGTTTGGTCTCCCACTTCGAGCGACGAATCTCCTCAATGCTTGCAAAAACCCTGGAGCAGATAGGGTCCTAACGAGTTCAAAATGTACAGCTATGAAACCCGCACACGTGAATAGCACCACCCAGACCTTTTCACCTCCTCGGAGGTGTAACGGGCCAGACAGATCCACTCCTACAATTTCAAAGACAGAAGAGTCTCTAATCCGATCCTCTAGTAAAGGTTCAACTTCGATGGTAATTCCCTTTGCTTGGTGTCTTCTGCACCTGACACAGCCAGAAATCACCTTTCTTATTGTCCTTCTACCATTAACGATCCAAAACTGTTCTCGCAAAGTGGAAAGAAGAACTTGTACTCCAGCATGAGACATTTCTAGATGATTCTCCATGATCATCATGTGAACTAGCTGGTGTTTAGCTGGTAGCAGAATTGGAGTGAGGAATAATTAATCGTCCGGTCCCCTTATTAACCTCGTTTTTACTCGAAGTAATCCTCTCTCATCTTCAAACACGTTCAGATTTTTGAAGGACTGTTCCTTTTCGGCGAGCATCTCTTGCGTAAAGGTCTTCAACAGTCTCCTTTCAGCTACTTGCAATTCTTCGACTAGGAGTTCTTTTGAAATACGTCCTTCGCCTCCTTTTGCTGTGTTGTGGATGAATCGTAGAATCCAGGCTGTCATCCTGACAACTTTTGAGTACATGGAAAAGTATTTCAGATACCACTTTTCTTCTGGTTCCACAGAAACTAGCACGGTTGAAATTTCTTTGTCTTTCTCTCAGTGGCGGTTCTAGAAGTTTAAATCTGGGGGGGGGGGGGGGGGCAGACATTTTCCCGGATCGATCTCATTAGTCTACTTTTTCCTCATTTTTGCAAAATGAGAAAAGTAGGCTAAAAACTATCATTGGTAAAAAATAGCATATTTCACTGTCACATAAATTTATTCTTGTGTTTCTACTCTGGGCAAACTGGTTCATTATATCAGAAGGGTCGTGAAGTAATTTTCCACTTAATTCTCTTACAATTGAAATAATTGCGAGATTGGAAAGCCTCTTTGTTGCCATCGTTGTTCTTAAATAGGATTTTATTCGTTTCACGACAGAGAAACTGCGCTCAGCAGAAGCAGATGACACAGGAAGAGCCAGCATCAACTTGAAAAATAATAGTAGCTATGGAAAAGCAACTTCCATTTTCAGAAGTTCAGAAAAAAAGAATGAGGAAGTGTTTGGATATTTGCCTCTAAATACATTCTTAGCTAAACTGATTTCAGTCTGTAGCACCTTACGGCCTGTGAAGATTAGATTATACTTTTCACAGAACGTGAGAATATATATATTCAAAATTTCAAAAGTTTTCACTTCTTGGGTTACAGGCATCCATTGCATTGCACACAAAATCATTTTCAGTAAAGCTACGCAGTAACTCTTCTACCATGTTGTCTAATATTTCAAACAGATTTCCTTTACATGTCTCTGATAATGTGACATTTTCCTCTTCTTTCTCTGCAGAGACTGGCATTAATAAAACGTAGTCTGAAAAGTTCTTTGGAATACTTGTGACTCTAGATTGCTTATAAACTTTCACGCCTAACGACTGAACAGTCACATGTAACCGCCCATAGTTCCTTAAAAATAATAATCATTTCGTTTTTCTTGCAACGATTTTACAAGACCGTAGATCAATCTATGTGCCCCTCCGAAGTCCACATGTTTTTGTTGTAAGAACATAGAGCCTCCATTAGCAAGCTCGAGAATATCAGAAAATATTTGTAACACAAACATCACCTTCACTTTACAAAGCTGTTTCAACAAACCTTTTGCTTCTGCTGCCTCTTTCTTGTTAACTGACTTTGAAAAATACTCCAGAGCTGCTTTAACTGAAGCAAAACGTTTCTGAAAATACATTACTCCTCTATATTTACATACCCATAACGTGTCACTTTGAAGAGGAATCTCTAAAACACGTTCTCCTGGATGAAGATCACTCTGTATCTCAACAAACTTTTGGTGTCTTACAGTAGATACAGACTGAAAAGCATAAATTGCTTCCAGTAAACCAAAAGTGTCCCCTACCACGTCTACAAACTGGCTTTGAAACGTCCGCCAAAACTAAATTCAAGCGATGTGCATAACAATGCACGTAAACACACGGGTTATTGACCTTCTGTCGCAATAAACGCTGCACACCGTTTATCTTCCCTGACAGAACCGCGGCTCCATCATATGCTTGTCCAATGCACTTACATGGATCGAAATCCACTGAAACAAGCTATACTTTCAGCATTCAGTTGGGACAAATGTATAAAACCAATGAAACGCTCCTCTATAGAATTTTGTCCTACATATCTGACACATACGGACATCTGTTCCTCTTTACTAACAACTCTAACTTCATCCAGGATTAAGGAAACATAACCATTGTTATATTTTTTCGTCTCTCCTCCAATATGTTCAACTATTATATTAGCTGAGATATCAAGAAATTCATTTTGAGAATCTTTAGATGAGTAAGTTGCATTCTTTGATAGACTGTTTACTTGTGCATTCACTTTCTAGTTTAATTACATTTAAAATTTCATCAAAATTCCCTTTATTATTAACACTGTCATCATCCGAAACTGTTTGGCGATGACCTCTAAGCCCAATGTCTTGCCGAGCACAAAGTAATGCGACTCGGGCCATTGTTGCCACAGCTGAGCAGTTACGCAATATAACCAGAGGTTTCTCGCTTAGCTTCGAAATCACTGTGCTGCTATGTTCACTTACCAGAAAACTGTTTCACGTTACTATTGAAGATTTATAACATTCACTATCAGCATGCTTTGCACGTTTTTCTCATATTCTTTTCCAATTACAAAATCCAGATTTTCTGAAAACATGTTCAGCATTACTTGAATCAGATTGAACGAAATGACGACACAGTAAACAGCATCTTTGTTCTCAGAGTATTCAATAAATGTATACCTATCAAACCATTTACTGTTAAAACTTCTGTTCTTATTGTATAGTAACGTTTGTTTATAAACTGATTTACGTGGTTGGCATGGACCATCATAGATCGATGCACTGATATAAAATGGTACAGGTTCGCCTATATTAGAAACAGTTGCACTCACATTTTTGTCACAGGGTTGGGGAGATATCGATGCACTTGTATCGCATGGAGGTTTGTCTACATTTGAAACTTGTGAACTTGCATGTCATAAAGTTGGGAAAAGTGTTTAATACTCTTGGTGTATGCACTACGCATTTTAAAAATATTATATTTATACAAGATTTCAGTTGTGTGTTTAAATTACATATAATAAAATAAATAAATCTTGAAATTGAAAGAAAAATTAACTTAATTAAATGCATTAGTTTGTTTTATATCAGATAAATTATATCTGTAAATTATCAATTTATTTAGTAACCAAGGAATTTTAAAATAACTATTTCACTAAAACTGGGGGGGGGGGGGCGGTCCCCCACCCCCGCCCAGGGCTAGAACCGCCTCTGTCAAGGACTTCCGAGAAGTAATTACTGCGGAACTGGACGAGATGAAGAAAGAGGTAATCCCAGTGGCGGCTCGCTTATATCGTAGTTGGGGGGCTTCATGCACATGCATTAACTTACCTTATTTGTAGATCAGCTCCAGGCGCCGAGTCTTGAACGTGACGAATTTTTCGATGACAAGGTTATTGAAATTCGGTATGCTGTTTATCAGACCCTTCTCAATAGACAGCATTCCAAGTGCAGTTAATCTTTCTTGTCCCATGGCATTCCTGAGGTACGTCTTGATCCTCTTGAGGCACGATAAGCAGCGTTCTGGTTCAGCGGTAGTCATAGGCAGGGTGATAGCGATACGTAACAGTTTAACGACCTCTGTAAATGACGGACCTAAGTTTTCAGTGAGAAGGAAACTCAAAAGTTTTACAGCACCACCAATGTTTCGAAATTCTTCTCTTTGATACAATATAGTCAGTTCGGTCCTGAGTTTGTCCGGCTCGAGCATCGGAAAGACACGTACGGTAGCTCGTAAGTCTCCTTCCGGAAATGAGTTCTTATGTATCTCAAATTTTTCGTTTTGCAGAAGAGAAGAAAGTACTAAATGGTCAACAAATTGAAACCGCGATGTGACTTGATTGTTGATGACGTCATAAAAATCCCCTTGCAGCAGCAATACGCGTTTGACTTCCTCCGATCTTCCGTCTCTTTCTAGGTTGTTCACTCTCGTCAGCTTTGTTATCCAAATGGAATGAGTCTCGGACTTTCTGGACAGTTTCAACAAAACTCGAAACGCAGCTACGCACTTTCCCTACATCGATCTGACGACTCTGTAATTGTTGGTACAGAATGTCCACATGAGGCATGATGCAATGAAAGAAATGGAGCCAGAAATTGAATTCTGGATCATCCAGTGTCCGAAGAAGAGAACTAGCTTCGTTAACTGTAATATCACTCGAACGATCTGACTCGACTAGCACAGTGAAACATTCTTCTAGGGCTTCTTTTTTCTCAAACACAGTGTTCACCGTTCTAGCTCGAAAATTCCACCTGGTTGCTCCCGCAGACGGTATTCTCCTGGACACACACGAATCTAAAACTGATGTCCTGTGCGACGATCTCGAAAAGAATGCTGGGATAGCAGACAAATTGGCAAAAAATACTCGAGCTTTTGTATTCTGCTTAGCGGCTCTTTCCATAATCAGGTTCAGCTGACAAGCGTAACAGTTGATAAAAAAAAAGGCATTCATGTATTCGTCCTTGATTCGCTTCTGCACGCCATTTATTGCGCCACTCATCACAGATGCTCCATCGTAGCTCTGGGCAATTAACTTTCCCATGTTGTCTTTCAATAATATGTGTAGCTGAGAAACAATGCATTCATATATTGAACTTGCATCCTGACCAGCTGGCTCAAAAAATCCCCAGAATCTTTCAACTGCTTTGCCTTCATTAGTGCAATATCGCAATACAAACTGCAACTTCTCAGTGATATCGGTAGTTTCATCGGCAAGAAGAGAAATGAAATCTACATCCTCAATTTCAGCTAAGATTCTTTCACGACATACTTCCAGCATGCAACTAAGCAAGTCATTTTGTATGCTTTTCGATGTTCCTTTGAATGCTGTCGAGCTTTCTAAATGACTCTGAAAACAGGAATCTAATTCACTCGTGTATTGCACTAAATTTAGAAACACGCCCTTGTTGTCTGAATCGGCTTTCTCATCATGTCCGCGTAGCGCTAACTCATTAAAGCCGCAGAACTTAATACAGTTTATTAACTTTGAAAGTATTTCCCTGTTTCTAGTTACTTCATTGTTATGACGCTCAACCGATTGTTGATATGCCGAAATTAAGCTTTTCTGTACATCCACTTTCCCTAACACTGCAAAATTTACCATGTTATTTAAATGAGTTCCGGAAGATGCGTGTTTCTGAATTTTTTCGCTCAGTTTCCTAAGATCTGTCATTCCCTTTTGAGTCCAACTGAATTCTCCACCGAACAAAATACATGGAAAACAAAATAAAGCATGCTTTACCTCGCAACCACACAGCCAATCAAATTTCTTATACACGTCAGGATTGAAGCTCCTAGTGTATTGCTTCTGCCTGCTAGTAGAACACTGTTTGATGTCTAATACAGGTGTTGGTCTACCCTTACTCTTTACATCACATTTCTCGTGAAGCGTCAAACTACTAAATTGAAGCGACTGTAAAAATTGCACAGTGTTACTCATTATGTACTTGAAACACAATCACAAGCTAATCACAGAACCGTACACAAACTCCAACAGCACGTACTACGGTTGTTGACAAGGGGGTAACTTCCACAGCTTGTGTAGAGCACTGGAGTAACGGATATTTTTTCTAAGACTGGACTGAAATAAATCGGTCTTGTAAGAACAAGGAACATTGCTAGGTGTCATTAAAATAGGGCGAAATCTACTGTGAAATAGTATGCAAGTATTTGTTAAAATCACGCAAGCATACTTCTTTAGAATCTTTAGCTATAATTCGCACGTTGGCAAGACTGATTGTACAAGTGCTTGAAGAAAATAGCGCCAGTCATGGAAATGTTTGAAAGCCTCCCTCCTTGCTTTCACTGGCTAAGGGATGGAGATGGACTTAGTTCTGCTAGAACCTAACAGATGCCGTGAGCGCCTACTTCCTGCTTCTACTTATGATTCTGTTGCCACTCAGTGATACAAACCTAGCCGTGTTACAACAAAAGCCGCTGCGATTTAAACTTATCCTTAATGAGCCGATTATATCTGCTCAAGGTTTCTCCGTCCTTCGTCGCCCCTTGGTCATCATCACGGACTCAGTTCAGAGCCCAATGGTCGCCCCTGTGTTTCCCAGTTTCAAAAGAAGATATATATAGACTGAATTAAAAAACCTTCCCCATGAACTAAATGACTCAGGTCGACCGGTTCAATTATTCCGGAAGCCAACAATTGATCTTGCAATATATGTCATTATTGAGATATGTGGCAAATTTTATGAACTTAACTACCTTAATCTGGCGCTCTTCGAACACTTTAAATTCAAACTGTTCTCATAGTCAATTAGCGCCTGTGTTCGCGACGGTCAGTTCTACCAATCATATTTCGTGTTGGTGAACATTAGTGCCATATACTTCAATAACTCTATCCGATTTTATGTTGGCAGTATGTACTCCTTCAACTGTTTACTAGTTATGAATATCGTCACTGCGAGCTAGAAGCAGTGGCAAATGATTGATGCCCATGCGCATGGACTGATTTTCCGTGGCGTTCCTTCCCGGCGTGGGGAAGCCAAGTAATTCCAAGATGTGATTTTCAAAGGTGTGGACGTATTGGAGCTCCGCTCCTACCCCAATTCCTTAGGGAATATGGGGTCGCATAAACTTCAGGTAAACCTATTGAACCTCAACCAGCAAATAATGCAACGAGAACCGATCTTCTTAAAGGACGGAAAGAATGCTTAAATTAACTGATTGTGATAACTTAGCTTGCGGAGCAATTCGTGTCGTGAATCTCCATTGCGTCTTAATATCAAGACTTAAGATTTTTTGCGTGGCATCGCACTAGTCTCAGGCTAGTTTAATATTATGTAGTTAGTAAGTTTTGCATTCTAAATATGGGCCCATAATTTGGTTATTAGGCCAAAAGATTTTCCTTATTCTTTCTTATTAAAAATTTTATTTTATTTTAAGATGCCAATTTAAAATGTGAGTGACGCCTTCCTAAGCTAGGATTATATTAAGTAAAATGAAAATACTTGTGATTTGTATCTTAGTTTCTCTTATTTTGGATCTTGGGTTAGCTTAAATTTTTTTCTTTTCCTTTCTTGCCTTGGCCTTTGTTGTCGGGCAATTCTTCTTTTGTTTTTCCAGCCATGAGAATTTAATTTGGTAATTTCGATTGTCGCAATAAGTTGAAGATAGCCTTGCTATATGAAAAGACGTCGTGAGCTTCGCTCTAACTTAATCGGCAATATTTTTCTGTTTTAATGAACTAAGTTTGGTTCTGAGTAATCTGTTTGGGTGTCGCTACACCTTTTAAGTGCATTTCGTGATCGAAATAAATATCTGTGCCGTTTTACGGTTATAATTGATATATCCTAAAAAGAGATCCTTCGCGTGGCCTTGACGCCATTGGTGTTTGTTGCAAGCATGTCTTGTTTTTTTACATCGGTATTAATTATCCGAAATTGGCCTAGCTCCGCTATATTCAAGCGAGTTGATTTATTCTCGTTTTCTTACGGCCTGATTCTTGCCAGAGTTTGGTGCTAATTATTCACCTCATAAAATGATGGGATTTACCCTGATCACATTTTGTGTTTGGATGAGAGATGGTTATTACGGCGAGTTTCCTGCATGTTCTCTCTCTATTTTCTTGAACTAGATTTTGTTCGGGATTTATTTTCCTCTCCTGGATCTAACCATCCGAGAGAATATTAAAATTTTCATACTTACCGTGTCCGGGATTTTCTTTGCTTGCATGGCTGCCGTCGTTTAATTTCATTACCTTTAAAATACTATTGGGTTTCTTAGGGCATTCCCGAGTGTTGTGTTTAATCAAATAATATTAATGGTAAGCCAATATATTCCAAATGTGTATAAAATTCAAGAACCAACTTGTTGTATGAATATTATTCTAAAATATATTTATTGTTCATGTTTTTTTTAAATTTATTCTTTCAATTGTTACGGCATATCGCCGTGTTTTGGGTTTAAGAGTTCAGGCTTCCATCAACGGACATTCTGTCCGAATATCCTCGTCCAGGGGTGTTCTATCTGCTTCAAGCTTCGAGGTCGGAATCCCAACCAGGGGTTACGCCTTCGAAGTTATACTGAGGAGAAGTATGTGTGGGGCAGTTAGTGGTAGCAGAGCGTGGTTTTGATTACTGCGATAAATAACTGTAACAAGCAAGTTGGTTGTTGATTACCTGAATTTTGTTAAGATTTATTTGGTAGGGTGCTGAAATTGTGTATTTGGCTAATCCTTGTTTTGTCTTTTTCATATCTTCACCATGGCGGAGCGCTATGTACCAGATCCTCTTAATTTGTATGAGGATGAAGTCAACTATGAGTTGACCATAAGAAATATTGTAACACCACCGGATCTGGCCTCGGCTCGTGTTGTTTTGAGGAATTCCTTGCATGTTCCTGTCGAATTGCTTACCTTGGATCGCGATCAAGACTTCCAGTTGAGTAAGTTCCAGATACAATACAAAGTTGATTTGTGCAGTAGTATTGTAAACCTTTTCTTTTTGGAAGAATATGGAACAGCATCACAGTATGACAGATTGAGAGCTAGGTTACGGTATTTATTTACTCGATGTGAGGATATTTTTGCTGGATGTGTTCATAGATCTGATGATGAGTTCATTGAAGTAATGGAAGCGCAATTGAGTTTAGTAAGAAGTGCTGAAAGGGTATTTGAGGATACTGATCCTATATTTGATGTTAGTGATTTTCAAGATTTTATTCAGTTGAATAGTCAGCAGAATACTTGTTCTGATGTGCCTCCTGATCGTACTGAACATATTTCATTACCTGTAGTCAATGATAGTAGGCAAGGTATTAATGTAATTCAGTCGGGCGAGGGTATTCAAGTGAGCGTTCCAAATTCTAATCCTCCTAGTAACTTGCCGGTAGAAAGTAGTGCTCAAGGTAGCTCAGTAGTTAGAATTGGTGATGGGAGTAGTCCTGTAGCACATCCTGTTCGTGTGACTAATTCTTTATTTCAGTTGGACGGTGCAATGGCAACTGCACCTGTGTTAAAAGTTGGGGAAAATTTTTCTGCTGATGGAATTGTTGGTAGAAGGAGGAATTTTAAGTTGGGTATGTCAGGTGTTCGTGTGGATGAAAGGAAAGAAGTTGGTGAAGGGATGATGTCACGTTTTGCTAAATTAGACGTGGGAGGAGTGCCTTCGGTGAAAAAGGATTTGGTCAACGAATCTCATGTGTTGTCAGATTTCAGGTCAAGGGTTGTGTCTGATGAACCCAATTCATCGTTTGCTAATACAGGGATTGATAATGATTTTTCGGTTGTTGATATGAGATCTTACTTGGATGAATCTCGTCCCATGCGAAGGAGAGATGGGGAGTGTTCAGTTTCTACCGGAATGCCAAGGAGTGTGTGCAGTGAATTGCCTGTGTACACAATGAGTAATTCGTGTAGTGGTGTAACTTATAGTGATTCATTGGTCAATTCTCGCCCTGTATGTTCGGTGTCCACTACTGATAGAATTCATGCTCGTGTAGTTGTGAATAGTAATGAAATAGCAGACTTATCTAGGAGAAGGAATTTCGCCGTGACAAGGCTGGACCAAACTGATTTCCTGAGTGGTACTGGACAGCATCATTCCTTTTCTGAAAATAGGGATGCTAGATTGAGAAATCGGTTGGATTTTTCACCCCAACGTGAATCGAGTGAAAGAACGATTAGTAGGCCGAGTCGTGAACTTAGGTCACCTGTTCGGAATGAAATAAGAGAAAGAGGTAATGGACGTTCTGTGTACGCGAACAACAATTTTGGAAATTTAACTCATCCGTTAACAGCTTGTGTTGGTAAATTAAAATACTTTTGCACCGATACTACTGATGGTGTTATTCAGTTCTTGATAGAATTAGTTGATATCTACGAGTATGCTGAAGTATTTGATGTTACGGATATTCAAATTTACCAACTGATGTTTCCTATTACTCGTGGTGTGATGAGAAGTATGGTAGTGGAAGCCATGGGTCGAAATACTCGAATTATGGAGTTTATTAATTTAGTTTTATCAAATTTTGTGCGAATGCGATTGAGAGGTCCAGTTGAGCATCAACATTTCTCTCGTGTTCAATGTTTTGGAGAGTCTCTAAGTTCGTTTGTTCAGGATATTCTGAAGTTTGCCAAGGTTTTTTCTATTAACTTCACTGAAGAACAGTTAGTTTCACATATTTTGGATGGAATAGGTCCGGAGTTCAGGTCAGTAATAGGAGTGGGGTATCGAGCACGTACCTTATCTTAATTGAATGCTGTGGTTGTGCATGCTGAATCCGTGAGACAAGGTGAGTCTCAGAGATGTCATATTAGTCAGTTGTATCAATCGGGTCGCAGTAGGCCACAGGAGGGATCAAATCGTTGGAATAATTCCAGATTTCAAGGCAAATCTGAAACTTGGGTGAATCGAAGACCTCAGGGAAATAATAATCGTTGGGGGAATGTACGACCTCAAGGTGGTCAGGATCGTCCTCGTGATGTGAGGAATCAAGCAAATCCGCCTGGAGGAGGAAATGATCGGGGGCATAATAATGATAATAATCAGGATCGTCGAGGCATGTTCAATGAACAATGTGTTGGTGGTCGAGAGAATGTTAATTTGGTCAAATGTAATCGTTGTGTTCAGGGAGATCACTCAGATCGGGAGTGTGATGCTGGTCGAGATTGACAGGAGGAGGACTGGCATCGTGAAGAACAGGTTTTGATACCGCCGATGTCAGGTACGGTTCATGTTCTTGAAAAGGATAGTGAATTGTGTTCTAAAGTTTCTTCTAACAAATTATTGGCCTCTCCTGTTATCAAGGTTTGGATTAACGATACTAACGTTGATGCATTATTGGACTCGGGCAGTGCTGCGTCTTCAATGAGCGAAAAGTGGTATTTGGGAATGAAAGATATTTGCAAATTTTCACCCTTGACTAAAGTTGACGTGAAATTGGTGTCAGCTAATAATTCGCAATTAGCGATCTTGGGTTCTGTCAAACTCAAGGTTCTCATTTATAATTTTTCATGGAAATTTTCATTTTGGGTCGTGTCTGAATTGTCGTGTCCTGTAATTCTGGGAGCGAACTTGATGTCATATTCTGGTTTGTCGTTGAATATAGAAAGAGAGACTTTCTGGTTTAATTTTTGCCCTCATGTTAAATTACAATTCTTTAATTCTGTGAAATATGAGATGGGAGTTGATTATGTGGAAGTTGACGAGAAAGAGTCACCTGAAGCTTCTTTCGGTGTTAATGATTTAGATTTGGGGGATTTGTCTGATGGCCAGGCTATCATTATAAGAGATTTATGCTCACGTTTTCCTGAAGTTTTCACTGACAGGTTAGGGGTTACCAACCTGATGTCTTATAAGATTGTCAATCTTGACAACATCCCTGTGCGACATCCGCCGTATAGGTTGAGTCCACCGAAAATGGTCGAGCTGAAAAAGATAATCGATAAAATGTTGGCAGATGGTGTAATTAGACCCTCTACTTCTGCATATTCCTCACCAATCTTCTTGGTGCCAAGGGCAGGGGGTGGTTTGAGGCCCGTCGTGGATTATCGTAGGTTGAATTAAAAGGTGGTTCAAGAATCAATACCTCTTCCCGATCTTCATAACTGTTTTAGTTGGTACAAAAATGCTCGGTATTTTACCCTGCTGGATTTAACGCAGGCGTATAACCAGATACCGTTGGCCGAGGAATCCAAGCCATTGACTGCATTTTCCACTGATTGGAATTTATTTGAATTTAATCGCGTACCCTTTGGGGTATCTACTGGAGGAGCAGTCTTGAGTAGATTATTGGATAGAGTTTTCTCCGGCATCAAGTTCAAGTTCTTGTACCACTATTTAGACGATGTCGTGGTCTTTAGTGAAAATTTCAATGATCATGTTCATCATTTAGAGGAAGTCTTGGAAAGGCTTAAGACTGCTGGTTTAACTGTAAAAGTTTCCAAAACATCGTTTGCTAAGAAGCAAATTTCCTTCTTGGGCCACATTGTTTCTAGTATTGGGGTGTCTATTGATCCTGCACGTACTGAAAGCATTCGCAATTTTAAGACCCCGGTGAATGTTAAGGGAGTTGCTCGATTCGTTGGGATGATAAATTTCTTTCGGAAGTGTATTCCTGATTTTGCTAGACGAGCTCTGCCTTTAAATCGTCTTAGGCAGAAGAAGGTTGCGTTCGAATGGGGCGAATCACAACAGTCTGCATTTGAGGACCTTAAGAGTGCGTTGTGTAAGGCACCTGTGCTAGCTCTACCTGATTTCAAAAAAAAAAAAAATGTAATTCAAACGGATGCATCGTTAGGAGCTGTTGCAGCTGTCCTATTACAGGATGGAGATGAAGGTTGGAGGCCGATAGCGTTCGCCTCCAGGACGTCAACTGGACCTGAATCTAACTACTCTGTTTAGGAGCTAGAGGGGCTCGCCGTGATGTTTGCTCTGGAAAAGTTTAAAATGTATATTGAACACTTGGAATTTGATCTAGAAACTGATAATGAAGCTCTCAGTTGGGTATTGGCTAGACCTCGAAAAACGGGCAGGATTGCAAGGTGGGCGACCCGTATTTCGTCATTTAATTTTAACGTTCGACACATAAAAGGATCTGAGAACGTAGTAGCCGACTGTCTCAGTAGAATGTATGAGGAAGCTCCTCTGAGCAACAAGGAAGTTGGTCTTGTTCCAGCTATTGATGTAGCTGTGGGGGTGAATTCTGCCCAGCATATGTTAAATAATTCTCCCTTGTTATTCAAGGACATTGCCATCCATCAGAAAGAGGATCCAAACTTGTTAACTTCTTCGTCTTCTTCTACCTTATCCTATACGGACGTTGGCTACCACCATGGCTAACACCTTCTTATCCTGTGCAATCCTGAAGACAGCCCAAACCACGTTCTTAAATTATCCATCCAAGTTATTCGTCTCCTTCCCGGTCCACGCTGACCTTCAATTTTACCCTGAAGTATAACTTGGAGCAGACGGTATTTTGGACTCCTCATCATGTGTCCCAAGTATTACAATTTCCTCTTCTTAATTGTGTTTAACAGCTCAGGTTGGCTGCTCACACGCTGAAGAACCTCGGCATTACTCACATGTTCTGTCCACGAAATTTTAAGAATCCGTCGGTATATCCACATTTCAAAAGCTCGAATCTTCTTTTCTGTAGCTACGGACAAGGTCCAAGCTTCAACACCACAAAGAAGGGTGGAGACAATATAACACTTCACAATTCTTTTCTTAAGCGTCATACTGAGATCTCGACAGCATAGTAGTTGTTTCATTGTCATAAAGATGGATCTAGTCTTCTCTATACGGCATCTTATTTCAACCGAAGGATCCCAATTCTCATTAATAGTCTGTCCTAAATAAACCAAACTCTTGACTCGCTCAATCTGATGTCCATCGACTAAAAGGACTTGTGACAATAATGGTTTTCGCGATATTATCATATATTTTGTTTTCTTAATGTTGAGGTCAAGGCCATATTGTTTACTCTTTTGATATACCATAGTAACAATCTCTTTAAGTCCTTCGAAACTATTTGCAATCAATACGGTATCATCTGCGTACCGTATATTATTAATATAATTACCATTGACCTTAATACCTTGTTGAATGCCATCAAGTGCCTCAGAGAAAATCTGTTCTGCATAGATATTATAAATAAGCGGTGAAAGAATGCATCCTTGTCTCACACCACGCATTATTTCCACTGATCTCGATATATGTCCATCAATTCTGATACTAGCCTTTTGACCCCAGTATAAGTTAATGATGATCCGAATGTATTTCTCATCTATTCCTGAGTTCTTGAGTGCATTATACAACTTATCATGCTGACAACGGTCAAAGGCTTTTGCATAGTCAAAAAAAACATGCATATACATCCTGATTTACCTCACGGCATCTCTGGAAAAGAACTTGAAGCGCAAATAATGCCTCACGAGTTCCTAGACCGTTGCGGAACCCAAACTGCGTGTCACTGATATGCATCTCGCATTTCCTGTATATGCGATTATGGATAACTTTCAGAAATATCTTGAGCACATGACTCATAAGACTGATTGTCCTGAAGTCACTACATGACTTAGCCATCGGTTTCTTCGGAAGAGCAATAAATGTAGACAAGAGCCAGTCTTCTGGTAATATGCCCGTGTCGTATATCTTGTTATATAAATTAGTGAGCGTCACAAATGCTATCATCATCCAAGATCTTCAATAATTCCACTGGAATGTCATCTTGACCAGGAGCCTTACCATTTTTCGCTATCCTAATCGCATATTTCACTTCATCCATGGTGATCATGGGTCCAACAACTGAAGGAATTTCGGGTCGGGAAGGACGATGATCATCATTAAAAAGCTCTTGTATATAGTTCTCCCAAACCTGTAATTTTTCTTCAACTTCAAATACCGTGTTACCTTGACTATCAACTAAGTTGACTGTGTTTCTTTTCCTGTGTCTACCTGAAACTTCTTTGATTTTCTTATGGACCTGGAAAGTATCATATTTACTATTAAGTTCTTTAATTTATTTGCACCTCTCTGACATCCAAGCTTCCTTGGCTTGTCTGATCTTATTCTTTATCAATCTATGAATAAACCAATATTTTTCATTATCTCTTCCTTTGACTTCTCTTCGTTTATCCATTAGATTCAATATTTCATCCGTCATCCATGCCTTCCTTTTGTTATGTTGTATCTTGTTCCTAAGAAAATGATCTCCAACCCTCTTCAATGAGGTTTTAAAAGTGTCCCCAAGTTCCAAGGGCTGCATGTCATTTGAATTCAACGTCTTAAGATCAGTGGCAAGAGCAGCAGCCACCTGTGGCCTTGTATTCATTTCCCGAAGGGCATCAGTATCATATTTCTTTTGTGTTGTTTTTATCGGAATCTTGTTAAGCCGGACACAAATTTTGCTAATGAGAGGATTGTGGTCAGAAGGAACATCTGCTCCTGGATAGGTTTTTGCAAAAATCACGCTGTTTCTAAATCTGTTTTTAATTATAATGAAATCAATTTGATTTCTTATTATGTTGTCTGGACTATCAGCAGGTGCTTTCCACGTATAAAGTCTCCTGGCAGGAATCTTAAACCAAGTATTAGCAATGACAAAGTTCTCCTCTCTACAAAACTGCACTAAACGATCCCCTCTGTTGTTTCTTTGTCCGAGACCCCACTGGCCCACAATGTGTTCTTCAGAACCTTTCCCAACCTTTGCATTAAAATCTCCCATAACAAGGGTTACATCATGTTCTTTGGTGTCTTTGAGGACGGTCTGAATTTGGGCATAGAATTCCTCAACATCTTCATCGTTTTTGTCACTAGTAGGGGCATACACTTGAATGAGATTAATGTGGAAAGGTTTACCACGTAACTTTAACATCATTATTCTACTGGAGAATGGTATACAACTGATAACAGCAGACTGCAAACTTTTGTCCACTATAAAACCCATTCCATGCAAATGCCTGGCATCATTATTACCACTGTAATATACCATGCAATCCTCCACTTTACAATCTCCTGTCCCCGGCCATCTCATCTCACTTATACCCATTATGGATACATTCATCCTCTTCATCTCATGAATTGTATTGTGAATCTTTCCTGCTTCAAACATACTCCGTACATTCCACGTTCCTATCTTCAGGGCTGACCGGGAGATTCTTCGCACCCTCTGACCACTTAAGGTCTGCCCGGGACTAAGGGCCAATGTAATTGGGTTTTCAGCCATGAAGATTATCCTGGGGGAAAAATTGAGGTGGTTTCCCGTTGCCTTCCTCAATGCGCAGTAACCACATCACATCCCAACATCCAAGGATGCCATGATATGATGCAGCTGTTTGCTGATGCAAGGTCGACAGATCGGTCTTGTATCAACAATAATGATATAGCTTCTGCCACTATATCATGTCCTCAGTTGATCCGCGGGTGCAAGCACCACTCTCAACAAGAGCCGCTATCAGCCATTGGGACGCGCCGTGTCGGGGTTGAGGACTTCCCCGCCCAGATCCGTCTTCCACAGAGTACAGAAAAGCCCTTACTCAGTTCAGAGCTCCTCCCCCATGGAAGCTGCACCTGGCACGGTGTTAACTATCATCGATAAACTTAATTCTGGTCAAAGTGTTCATCCTTATTTCCTGCGTTCCGGTGTTCTATGTTGCGTGGCTCGACACGATAATAAACCTAAGGTGGTTTTACCTGTTCAGCTAGTTGACGGTATGCTCAGTTACTTTCACGAGTCACCCGTAGGGGGTCATTTGGGCATTTTCAAGACTCGCCAAAAGATAAGGAGGTCGTTTACTTGGAAGCACATGGACAAAGACATCAGAAAGTTCGTGCTAGGATGTCGGTCTTGTAACCTTAGAAAACCAGCTGTCTCTAGTAAGGATGGGTTTTTGTCGTCTGAACCGGCGTCTCGGCCCATGGAAAGATTGTTTGTGGATTTCGTCGGGCCATTTCCGAGATCCAAACTTGGTAATAGATTTGCTTTCGTGTGTGTGGATGGATTTTCCAGATTTTGCTGGATCTTTCCAACCAGGATGAGTAATACCAGTTCTGTTATTAAATGTCTGCAAAGCATTTTCAGTTCGTTTGGGCCATGTCAGTATCTTATTTCGGATAATGCTAAGACGTTCACCTCTGGCCAAATGAGGAACTTCTGTTTTGACTATTCTATATCACATGTAACTACCACCCCATATTACCCTAACCCTAGTTTAGCAGAACGAGTAAATCGAAATTTAAGGGCAGCTCTAATAGCTTATCATAGGGAGAATCATGCGAAGTGGGATTCGTCGTTACATTGGCTTGTATATGCTTTTAATACTGGAGAACATGAGTCATTGATGTGTGCTTTTGATCCCAACTCGTCGTTATCGAATTTATGGTCGTTGAATGAATTACTGCCCGATCAACCTACCCCGGAGAGAGTTAAGGAAATTTGGAAGGAAGCTCAAGAAGCAATAAAGATCTCTCACGTTAAGTTGGCTATTAGGTATAACAAAGGAAGAGTCCAGGGAAAATTTGAGGTTGATGACATGGTTTATGTCAAGAATTTTTGGAAAAAGGCTCCAGGTAACAAGGTGTCAGGGAAATTGATGCCGCGGTTTACTGGCCCGTATAAGGTGTTGGCTTTTCCAACCGAAGTAACGGTGTTATTGGAAGATTCAGGTAGGAAACGCATCTTCAGGACGCATTTGTCTTACTGTAAAGGTGCAGGTGAGAGGGAATCGGAGGAAACAGCTGTAGCTGAAGGTTCATTGTAATTCTTGAAAGGCCGATGGAACCCTTGTTGTGTGCTCATCATGCTGAGTGGCCGCTGTTGACTAAGGCGAGAATTATAGAGTGAGGTTAGTCATCTTGTAAATGTAAAGTCTTGTCTGTGAATTGAAGGTGAAGTGTACCAATGAGTGGTTGGTTGTGAATCATCAAGTGAAGAGATTTCAGGTGGACTTGTGAGTCATTTGACGGAGTCTGGTGTCATGTTAGATGTACCAAATTGGTTTGGCATAAGGTTGGTCTGTGGATTTTCGGCGAACTGTAACCTACAGTTTCTTTTCTTGTGTTCGGCGAAGCCTTCTTGAGGCGTTCTTACCGTCTAAGGTCTTCTTCCCATTCTTTAAAATTCCGGTATGTTTAATCATTAGGAGCTCCTAGTTAGCTACCTGTTCGAGTATATGGTTATGAAGTGGTTGAAGTTGTGTTTCAGTGAAGTTTCGGTGAAAGGGGAGTTGACCCGCATTTGCTCGTGGGCACTCTTGATTCGATTTTCTTGGAAGGATTCATTATTAATGAACTCCTTAGTATGTTAGTGTTGTGAAGTATCAAGGTTCTGAGATGAGAAGTACGAGTTATGTCAAGTTGGATTGGTACGGTTGAAAAGACGTGAGAAGAAGTCAAAGTTGTTCAAAAGTCTGGAGTGGGAATGATTCCTATCATGCTAAAGGGTTATGTTTAATCTTTGGTTGAATTGTCGATTGGTGCTACGTTGGTCATGACAAGTATGATAGAGTATCGCATTGATAGGGTGAGAAGTCTTCACTAGGAAAACGTTGTTCTTGTGGTGTCAACAGTTTTCGTGGATGGTTAATCGGTATGGAGTAGGGTGTCGAGGGTTCCATTTCTTGAATTGAGTTGAGTGTTTGTCTGGATGGGATTCCTTTCTCGCTGCGTCTTGTTATTTTTTTGTGGGGGGGGGGTATTGTGAACCATCTGTGATGTGTGTTCCTGTTTTGTGTAACTTATTTAATGTAATTTAAAATTATCTGGAACTGACTCAAGGAAGCTCTTGTTGTTTAGTTCACGTCAGCCGAGTCACCACGATCTTGGGGAGTAATACTATGTTCTGTAGCGCCCCGTATCATGAATTTTGTGATTTTTCTGATTAGTATGTAAATGGTTAGGAATTTGTTGGTAAACTTGCTCGGGTTAATCGGACCATCGTTTGTGATGTTCCGTCTTATTGTTAATTATTTAAACTGTCAATATTATAAAAATGTAAATTAAACTTAATGATCTTGAATTAATAACTTGAAAGACTTGTTGATTTGTTCATGAATAGTATCTGTGAAGTAAGAGTAAGTTAATACGGAGAGAGGACTTGCAGTGGGATTTATGATCAATAATGAATCGTTAGTGGGAGAGGCCTTAAGAAATATTTAAGTGATTAGGACACGAAGAAGTGAATGGTGACAAGGTCGACATGAAATAAGATCTTCAAGAGTCGTATCTTGAGTGTCTGTTGCCCCATTTCTGCTGTTTTGATTCTGTTTCAGCTTGCCCAGTGTGTGTGAGGTTCTACCTCACTATCGTGACATAGCCTAAGAGCTCGGGCTGTTGTCACCACGTATGAGCACCTGTCATTTGGTGGTTGGTGTCCACAAAACTGCTGGTCGGAGGAGTGGAGGCTGGCTGTTATGATGGAATTGCTGTGACAGTTTTGGTTACTGTCGTTCGGTGAGCCAAAAACAGTTTTGCATGGAGGTTTCAAGATCAACTGCAGGCCCCCTGGTAGGCCTTTGGTGGCGCGAGGCTGAGCCGATTACATCTGATCAAGGTTTCTCCGTCCTTCGTCTCCCCTTGGTCATCATCACGGACTCAGTTCAGAGCCCAATGGTCGCCCCTGTGTTTCCCAGTTTCAAAAGAAGATATATATAGACTGAATTAAAAAACCTTCCCCATGAACTAAATGACTCAGGTCGACCGGTTCAATTATTCCGGAAGCCAACAATTGACCTTGCAATATATGTCATTATTGAAATATGTGGCAAATTATATGAACTTAACTACCTTAATGTGGCGCTCTTCGAACATTTTAATTCAAACTGCTCTCATAGCCAATTAGCGCCTGTGTTCGCGACGGTCAGTTCTACCAATCATATTTCGTGTTGGTGAACATTAGTGCCATATACTTCAATAACTCTATCCGATTTTATGTTGGCAGTATGTACTCCTTCAACTGTTTACTAGTTCTGAATATCGTCACTGCGAGCTAGAAGCAGTGGCAAATGATTGATGCGCATGCGCATGGACTGATTTTCCGTGGCGTTCCTTCCCGGCGTGGGGAAGCCAAGTAATTCCAAGATGTGATTTTCAAAGGTGTGGACGTATTGGAGCTCCGCTCCTACCCCAATTCCTTAGGGAATATGGGGTCGCCTAAACTTCAGGTAAACCTATTGAACCTCAACCAGCAAATAATGCAACGAGAACCGATCTTCTAAAAGGACGGAAAGAATGCTTAAATTAACTGATTGTGATAACTTAGCTTGAGGAGCAATTCGTGTCGTGAATCTCCATTGCGTCTTAATATCAAGACTTTAGATTTTTTGCGTGGCATCGCACTAGTCTCAGGCTAGTTTAATATTATGTAGTTAGTAAGTTTTGCATTCTAAATATGGGCCCATAATTTGGTTATTAGGCCAAAAGATTTTCCTTATTCTTTCTTATTAAATATTTTATTTTATTTTACGATGCCAATTTAAAAAGTGAGTGACGCCTTCCTAAGCTAGGATTATATTAAGTAAAATGAAAATACTTGTGATTTGTATCTTAGTTTCTCTTATTTTGGATCTTGGGTTAGCTTAATTTTTTTTCTTTTCCTTTCTTGCCTTGGCCTTTGTTGTCGGGCAATTCTTCTTTTGTTTTTCCAGCCATGAGAATTTAATTTGGTAATTTCGATTGTCGCAATAAGTTGAAGATAGCCTTGCTATATGAAAAGACGTCGTGAGCTTCGCTCTAACTTAATCAGCAATATTTTTCTGTTTTAATGAACTAAGTTTGGTTCTGAGTAATCTGTTTGGGTGTCGCTACACCTTTTAAGTGCATTTCGTGATCGAAATAAATATCTGTGCTGTTTTACGGTTATAATTGATATATCCTAAAATGGGATCCTTCGCGTGGCCTTGACGCCATTGGTGTTTGTTGCAAGCATGTCTTGTTTTTTTACATCGGTATTAATTATCCGAAATTGGCCTAGCTCCGCTATATTCAAGCGAGTTGATTTATTCTCGTTTTCTTACGGCCTGATTCTTGCCAGAGTTTGGTGCTAATTATTCTCCTCATAAAATGATGGGATTTACCCTGATCACATTTTGTGTTTGGATGAGAGATGGTTATTACGGCGAGTTTCCTGCATGTTCTCTCTCTATTTTCTTGAACTAGATTTTGTTCGGGATTTATTTTCCTCTCCTGGATCTAACCATCCGAGAGAATATTAAAATTTTCATACTTACCGTGTCCGGGATTTTCTTTGCTTGCATGGCTGCCGTCGTTTAAGATCATTACCTTTAAAATACTATTGGGTTTCTTAGGGCTTTCCCGAGTGTTGTGTTTAATCAAATAATATTAATGGTAAGCCAATATATTCCAAAGTGTATAAAATTCAAGAACCAACTTGTTGTATGAATATTATTCTAAAATATATTTATTGTTCATGTTTTTTTAAATTTATTCTTTCAATTGTTACGGCATATCGCCACGGTTTTGGGTTTAAGGGTTCAGGCTTCCATCAACGGACATTCTGTCCGAATATCCTCGTCCAGGGGTGTTCTATCTGCTTCAAGCTTCGAGGTCGGAATCCCAACCAGGGGTTACGCCTTCGAAGTTATACTGAGGAGAAGTATGTGTGGGGACTTGCGATAGTATTATGATTCTATCAATAGTTTATTGCATTAGGATATTAGTTGCTAATTTTCTGAATACGAATTAGGAGCAGTTAACCATTGCCAGTACATTAATTTAGCTGTTTGTAAACTGTATACCCGATTGTTTCCAAAGATGTGTTGGCACTTCGTATCGATGCTGCATGGAGTGCAGCTCTCTAAGAGGCTTTAATGACCTGCCTTGGCAATGGGGGAAGTGGATTCAGGAAGTGCGATTTAAGTTCTTAAGCTGCTTCAGATGATGCAGCAGCCGTGGGGGGAAGCGGATTTATAAGCCAGCCTATACTTGCGAAAAATTTTAATCGCCTAGCAGAGATCCGTATAATTATACCGTCACCCCGTTACGTTCAAAGTGTAAATTGATATTGTCAAATACTCTGGGAGGGGGGGCTGCAGCCCTGCAGCTCCCCTTCACGGACCGCCACTGGGTAATCCTCGTCCAGAAGCATCTCGAGAAGCAGGACATCCGGCAAGATGAGGCAGAGCAGTACAGTAGGAGAAACTGCCCTCTCCTCCACGGAGTACGTGAGACTCCAAACGAGGACGTCTACGCGAAAGCAATCGAAACACTCTCAGGTAAACTAAATGTGACTCTGCAAATTGACAGTATAGACCGATGTCACAGACTGGGTCGCCAGCCAAGTACTGCTGTAGGAATCGTGGCCTCAGGGAGTAGGCCTATAATAATAAAGTTCGTACCATACCATAAACGAGATCGTGTTTGGCGCGCCAAGCGGTTGCTCAAAGGGTTATCACTGTTAATAACAGAATCCCTTACTGCAACTGGGAAGGACTTCTTAAGAAAAGCACGGGACTTTTGGGGATTACGTAATGTATCCACAAAAGACGGCCGAATTGTTGTCCACCTCAACAATGGCAGAAAAGTAAATATTAACACACCTGCGGAACTAAAGTTGCACATTAATCGGCTAGGTGAAGGAAATGGAATAAGTTCATAGACATGTGTACTAGAAGTTACATTAGGTTTGTGTGTGCGATTGTGTGTGTTTAGTATTTAGGCAGTCAGCTGTTAGTCAGGAAGTCGAGATATCGCTACGGTAAGTTCTTGACCTTGTCAGCATGCCATTTAGAAATAGTTCTGCTGTCCTTGTAGGAGCCAATTCACCCTCGGGCAATGACCGAGGCTCGAACAATAGAAATTCTCCCCTCCCTCTACTTTCACCAGCGCATGCTGGTACTAAGTTAAAGCAAGCATTTTCAAACTTTCCTAGAACCTTACATTGCTGCCATCTGAATAGCCAAAGCTTACCAGCACACATAGATGAGATTACAGCAATATTCTGTGAAAACAATTTTCATGTAATAGGAATATCTGAGAGTTGGTTGTCTGAATCACTTCCGAATTGTGTGGTTCAGCTTGAAGGATATAATCTCCATCGCCATGATCGAGCCGATAGGATGGGAGGCGGTGTTGCCATTTATTGCAGAGATGATCTGAAAAGCAGGGTTATTTGTTCATTATCGTCCGTCGAGTTATTGAGGACGGAGTTCATGTTTGTTGAGGTAACACTGAGTGAGCTGAAAGTATTGATAGGTATTGTCTATCGCCCACCTACTGTATCATACATTTCCGAGTTTGAAACTAGTCTGCTTAATTTACTGCCATCTTACGAACATGTCATTATTTTAGGAGATTTTAACACTAACTTACTAACCAAAACATACGAAGCAAAGAAACTTAAAGATCTATTTTCCTCCTGTGACATGACGATACTTCCTCTCGAGCCAACTAACTTCGTAAGCACAGTAAGCTACACTTCACATACACTAATTGATCTCATCATAACAAATAACCTACAGAAAGTAGTGACTCATGGCCAAATACCAGTGCCGGCTATATCCACCCATGACTTAATATACTTAGCGTATTCGCTCCGCGTTCCAAAGTACAGGACTAAATATGTTACATGCAGACATATAAAGGACATAGACCCGGTACAACTGAAATATGATGACTACAGTCTTCCATGGAACGACATATTGAGACTGGACGACATTGACGAAAAAGTAAACAAGTTTAACCTATTAATACATGCACTATACAACAAACATGCGCCCAGGAGAAAGATAAGGATTTCTCGTAAACCTAAGCCGTGGTTAACTCCGGAAGTCAAGAAAATTATGTCCCGTACAGATAATCTTTTCAGACAATACGAACGTTCTGGTATACCAAATGATTTTGAAAAGTACCGAGTACTTCGAAACCAAATTAGGCCTAAGCAAACTTTACGTAATCTTAAATTTAAGTATGTTCGTGATACAACCTGCCGACTAAACACGGCTAGAGCGTGGAAACAACTCGGTGCTTTGGGCATAGGAAAAATCCAGGAGCAACTTCCTATACCTGACATTCCACTAGACGAGCTAAATGCATATTTCAGGGATGCAGATACTCAATCCAGCCCAAATAACGCTGCCAGTCACGGCCCATCTTTTCCACCACCAGATCGACCCAGCCTTGCATTTCGTAACGTAAGCACGAATAAAGTTAAGAGAGTGTTGTATTCCATTAGATCCCAGGCGAGCGGGATTGATGATACACCTATAAAATTTATACATTACATTATTGGTGCTGTTCTCCCCATTCTCTCACACATTTTTAATTACTGTTTAAACAATGGCACACTGCCTTCTATCTGGAAATACGCCAACGTGATCCCTCTTCCTAAGATACCTTGTCCACTGTTACCGTCCGACTACCACCCTGTATCTATTCTCCCTGCTCTCTCCAAAGTACTGGAACGGTTAGTACAAACTCAAATACTGGAATATTTGAACACTCACTCCCTACTTGACCCACTCCAGTCTGGTTTCTTGAAGGGCCACAGCACAGCTACTGCCTTACTTAAGGTGACTGATGACATCAGACAAGCAATGGACCAACGACAAGTAACAATACTCACACTCCTCGATTTCAGCGGAGCATTTGACACCATAGATATACCGACCCTATTGAAGAAGCTAAAATCCCTTCTTGGCTCCGAAGCCATAAATTTTTTCTCTGCTTACCTAACGGGTCGAAATCAGCGTGTGATTGTACAGGACATCACCTCACAGTGGCGTCAGAAAAAGGCAGGAACCTCCCAAGGTTCAGTCCTTGGGCCCCTACTTTTCGTGCTCTATATCAACGATATCTCCTCCACAATTAACTATAATAAATATCAACTTTAAGCAGATGATCTCCAAATATATTGCCACACTAGTATCAACAATATATCAAATGCAATAAGGGATATAAACACTGATATCCATCAACTTAGTGTATACGCCGATGACAACTCTCTCCTGCTCAATCCTAAGAAAACCCAAACTATCATCATCGGCTCTCATACGTTACTAAACTCATTAAAAAACAACTACGTTGTGCCTCCAGTAACACTGAATTCAATCACCATCCCCTTTAGTAAAGATGTAAGGAACCTTGTTTTAACCTTAACTGAAGCTCTCGACTGGTCACCACATATAAGAAATACACGTAAAAAGATATATGCATCCCTTCACCCACTCGTGCGCCATAAGAATATTTTACCACTAGACATTAAGATTAAACTCATCCAGACACTAATAGGCCCTACTACCAATTCTAGACTACTGTGACATCGTTCTCGTTGACGCGACTCATGGACAAACAATGAAACTTCAACAAGCATTGAACTCTTGTCTTCGGTTCGCTTTCAATCTAAGATACGATGCCCACATAACCCCAAGCTACCGTGCTCTTTCATGGCTTAAACCTGATGGACGCCGTAAATTTCACTTGTTGACATCCATCTATCGATTTCTGCATGCAAACATCCCCACGTACATGTCATCAAAATTTAGTTACTTGTCCTCATATCATAATCGAAGCACTCGATCTGGCTCTTCCCTCGCCATCCCCATCAACCACTCATCCATGTTTAACCGCTCTTTTGCTGTAGTTGGGTCTCGACTATGGAATTCAACTCCTCCCGATATCAGAAATTCCACAACAATAAATAAATTTAAGGCCGCATGCCGAGATTACCTGTTGAATACTGCTGATTGCCCCGTGTGAATGGTGATGGATGATAGGACGTATGACTGAGCTAGGATTATATCTAGGATATTATAGAAAGGTCTGTGACATTGTGATTATTATTATTATTTGTATTGTTATAATTATTACTATCATTATTCATGTGCTTTTTTACTAATATTAGTATTAGCATAATTAATTTACTCCTTATTTATCATCATAATAATTTTTTGTATTTTCGAAATTGTCATAAGCTATGTACTGGTACCATATTTCGTGGTTAAGTGTAAGAAAGGGCCATGAGCCCTAACTTCGCCACTACCGAAGACATGAAATAAATAAATAAATAAATAAATAAATAAATAAATAAATAAATAAATAAACTACTAGAAGTTCACCTGTGTGACTTTCGATAACCTGGTAACTATAAAACCAACATGGCGGCCAAGCGAAGTTGCGACTTTTAAATAGACTTTTCTCGCGATTTAATGATCCAAACGCAATGAAACTGGTACAGCATATCTTTATACAAATTGTAATGTACTGGTATCTAATTTAGTTAAATTGTTTTCGTAACCTCAAGATGGCGGCTGTGCGAATTTCGAAAATTAAGTTTTTATTTCTTGTGTTCTAATCATGCGATCGAATTCAACATTTGCATAATGAACGTACACAATAATCATCATCTAATAGTACATAACTCTCTGGCCTACATATATTAAAATCCAACATGGCGACCATCCGAAATATTTAGACAGTTCTCAATATCTATTAATCTAGTCTACTACAGCAATCAAACAGAAATTTTGTAAGTGTATAGAGGCTATAAGCATAGGTTCACCTGTGGGACGTTCAATAACCTGGCGAGCACAAATCCAACATGGCGGCGACACAAAATTGAAATATTCAAATGGACGTTTCTTGCGTTTTAACCACCCGAGCGCAGTGAAACTTGATACGGTATATGCTTATACAAATTTTAATCGACTGGCATCTAATTCATTTAAATTATTTTTATAACCACAAGATGGCGGCTGAGCGAAATTTTAAAATCCCGCTTTTATTTCTTGTGTCCTAATCATGCGATTGAAGTTTGAATAGAACACTTACACAATAATCTTCATGTAACAGTAGGCTACATAAATCTAAGGCATATAATATAAAAATCCAACATGGTGACCATCCAAAATATTTAGACGGTTCTCAATATCTACGAATCTATTACAGCAATCAAACTGAAAATTTGTGTGTTGATAGAGGCAATTGATATTAGTAGGATATTTGAAAATAGGCTATTTAGGTCTTCACGGAACTACTTGTTGTAAGTATTTTCAATCTACCTTGGTTTTCGTTTGGTTTCCATTTCATTGTCATTTTTGCTATCACCCAGACCATTAGGGGCTGATAACCTAGATGTTAGGCCCCTTAAAACAACAATCACCATCATCGTCATCATCCTTGGAGGAAGTATGGAAAGTCCCGGGCCAGAGGATAGCAGTGGCGGCTCGTGACTTTCTGGACTGAGGGTTCAATAGAAATGAGTACTAAAGTCAAATGGCGGAGCCTCAACTTCTACAAAGATAAAATGTATAAGTTACATGTGGTACTTCAAATTTCATACAGATAGTTATAAATAGGGCTCGGATTCGAGCATATTTGCATATTTTTTTCCTGAATAGTACACATTGAAAGAAGCCTTTCGGTGGTATTTTCACCTCTCTGGGACCAACAGAAATGAAATTTATCGAGCATATACAGTATATGCATAAAACCGCGGTTTTCAGAATATAAGCATATAAATGCATATTATTGTGGTTTTCGTCTAAATAGTTTGTTTTTCTTCGAATTCTTCCCCGAATTCGGGCCCTGACGATCCTTAAGTTTCGAAAACAGAAATAATTATTGAAAAGCCTATCTGGTGCGAATAATAGAACCGCATGGCTTTTAACCTTTTGTGAGGTCATTCTCGTCATTGAAACTTTTATTGACTGATTTAAGAAAATCATTCAAACCTGAATACATTGACAATTTCTTGTTGTACAGACCAATGCAGATCTACTTCATTGACTGGCTAATTTTGAACATTTTGTAAATGAACTTTTAAACTGTAACTTTTATAAGAGCACTTCTCTTATATATAGCCTACTTGTAAAACTTGAATGCGAGTATATTGCAGTTTATCATACATACAATTCGAAAATAAAGCTCGTATATAAAGGTATGTTTTTTTCGTTTCACTTTCCTTTCTATAGTTTTTAACGGTGTTTTTCGAGCATATTCTGCATATTTAACCGCATATAAAGGGGGTTTCGAGCATATCTATCGAGCATATAATGGGTTTTTCGAGCATAAAACACATGGTTTTCGAGCATATCTGGAGATTTTATCGAGCATATCGATCCGAGCCCTAGTTATAAACATTACAATGAGGGATTTCAAACAAAGTGAGTTCAAATCATTCGCCTGAACCAGAACTCGAACTCTGGATCAGCATTGTCAGTGGAGATCAAAGTTTTCTCTCTCAAACACACGCACAAAGATGCAACTGTACGACACGTTCCATCTGGTAATGAGCCAGGTTGATAACATTCAATAGCCTATTTCAAATCTTACAGCAAAACAAGTTGCAACCACAGCATAATTATAATGAGGGTATTAGATACTCACCCTCTGCAGACTGCTTGTGTGTAAAATCCATATTGGGTTCCTTAATGGAGACAAACTCCCTTTCTGGTGGCTTCGGTGGCGTAGCCGGTAGCATGCTGAGCTTCAATTCCCAAGATAGCGGGTTCAAACCCGGCCGAAGCCGTCGGATTTTTAAGAGCATTAAAAATCTCTCAGTATGCCTTCCTTCAGAGGGGAAGTAAAGCCGGCGGTCCCATGTCATAGATTTATGGCATGTTAAAGAACCTTCCACTAATTACACCCGTGTGAAGCTAAATTGTATAAGTTAGGAATGTAAACAACGCTCTTAGGTTTCTACGTTCGTTGTCAAGAGCCGACTGCGGTGGCGTCTAGTAGCTAAGTTCTGAATTAGGCCTAGTAGTCGTTGACGGTGGCGTTTGGCGGCAAAAGTAGGAACTATTTGAAAAATCAACGTTGCAGTCCTTACTTGAATTAAAAAACAGATACACATACTAATGCAGCCATCACAATTAACACCGGTTATCAGACAGATTCTACACACTCCCAAAGTACACGGGGCTACATGACCACATTGTCGCAGCCCCTAAACTGAGGAACCAACCAACCAAACTCCCTTTCTATGGATAGCATAGCCAGTGCTAACAGTCTGTTCTCTGCCATCGAGCTGCGTAGGAATTCTCTACAGAGTTTAGGAGCGAGAAGGC
This sequence comes from Meconema thalassinum, assembly GCA_946902985.2. Taxonomy (NCBI): domain Eukaryota; kingdom Metazoa; phylum Arthropoda; class Insecta; order Orthoptera; family Tettigoniidae; genus Meconema; species Meconema thalassinum. Next base: position 181,723,716 of record OX336399.1, on the reverse strand, counting down.
GATCAGTGAATTCGAACGGTTCTTTGGAGTGAAATATTACTGTATCACAAATCTCTTTCGCAACAACACTTTTTGGGACTCGTGGCGGTATTGTTTGTAACTTGGCTGGTGTAGGCAAGGCGTCAGGTTCATCAATTTTATGTTCCCTAATTTTTTTAATAGCACCCTCGAAATTTTAAATTGCATTTCTGGTCTCGAGGGTCTGATATTCCCTTTTGCAGCTGATTATACAAGATGTTAAAATCTAGCGGCGATGATATGAACTGTGCCGGCTGCCGAAGCCTATCGCACTCCCCTGGGGCAATGATTTAATGTATGACAGATGAAATGAAATGATAGTGGGGTGTATTGCTGGAATGAAATTGTGACGGAATGCCGGAGTACCCGGAGAAAAACCTGTCTGCCTCCGCTTTGTCCAGCACAAATCTCACATGGAGTGATCGGGATTTGAACCACGGACCCAGTGGTGAGAGGCCGGCGTGCTGCCGCCTAAGCCACGGAGGCTTCGTAGTAGCCATGAATGAGGCACAAATTTGAAGGTTTTTCTGACAGTCGATAAAGCAAGCATGCAAATGTAGTGATGCATAACAGGATTGCTCTAATGCCATCACATCAATAGTGTGCTGTTCCTTGAAAATTCTTTGTGCAACCTTTTCTTTTCCTCTGACATGAGAGAATGCATGATGGCTCTAATGATTAGGGCTAGGATTTTTAGGTAAATAAATATTTTTTTATGTAAATACATATTTTAAGCATTTTTTCTATAAATAGTCTACATAAATTCCTGCTTTTCACTTATTAGCACATAAAAAGACATAATATTTACATTAAAAAAATCAGTATGCTAGATCTTTCAGTTTATTGTGTGTTACTTCAACCTGTGAGCTATCTTATCTTCAAACAACTGTGTTATTCTTAACTTGCCACTCACTGTGGAAGCCGGGGATTTCCTTGTCCATAGCCATATTGCACCACGTGCTATACCCCCTTGCTTCCCCCAGCTTCCTGGAAGCAGAGTCACTCACATGCAGTTCATTTCTAGCACTGTGAAGTGTAGGGCAGTTCTACGATAGTAGTAGGTAAATTTGCGATCATTTTCGTGAAAACTAGAAGTATTTATCTTAAAAACAGATTATTTTATGAAACATTGAAGTTATAGGACAGAATTTACTGAATGTCGAGAAAATCGATTTGAAAATTTAGTATAGTGCTCGGACAATTTATTAAATATTTAAGGAAATCTGACTGTTTCACTGGATGAAGGAAGATCAGCATTGTGTATTAAAATAATATTTTATAAATATGTCGGAGTTTTATTCTCTAGAAGGTATTGTAAATATGTAAAAATATTCAAGATAATGAAAGTGAAACAGAAACTTTTAGTCTTGCAAGACTCAAGTAAGCTTGCACAGATGTTCTGTCTTAAGAAGTGCAAACAATATCAGGAAACAGTAATAGTATCTGTGATAATGTTAATAATAATGATGATAATAATAATAATAATAATAATAATAATAATTCTTTTAGATTTTGCCAAAGGGCATAACTACATTTTTAAAACATCTCGCGGACCAATAATTGTACAAAGTCGTGCAAGAATTCAAATTAAAGGGCGTAATACACTCTTTGCCATGGATTATTTATATTTTTCAATTTTTCCAAAGGGCAACCCTACACATTTCAAAATTTTGTTTTTATAACTATTGTTTTATTAATTTCATTTATTTAATGTTCTGTGTTAAGGAGTGCAAAATAATCAGGAAATAACGATGATGATAATTGTTTTCTTAAGGGGCCTAATATCTAGGTTATCGGCCCCTAATGATCTGGGTGATAGCGAAAATGACAATAAAATGGAAACCAAAACGAAAATTAAGTGAGACGGAAAATACTTACAAAAAGGGAACTTAGATTGAAACAACTCACAAAATGTTCTTACAAAAGGGAATTTAGAACGAAAAGATTCACATAAGGAATAGATAAAAAAATACGCACAAATTGTAAGCTAGGTTCAAAATACGTACAAAATGCAATATAGAGTCGAAATACTTACAAAATGCAATTGAAATTCAAAATACAGTACTTACAAAATGCAAATGAGATCGAAAAGGCGTACAAAATGCAATTGAGGTTCAAAATACTTACAAAATGCAATTGAAATTCAATATACTCACTAAAATGCCCTGAAATCTACATTGAAAGACTTACTAAAAAGCAATTTAGATTGTCAATCTTTACAAAATGCAATTGAGGTTGAAAACAATCGCGAAATGCAATTTACATCGAAAAAACTCACAAAATGCAACGTAGATTAAAAATACCTACAAAATGTAGTGTAGATGCAAAAAAAAAAAACGCTAAAGGGAATTTAGATACACGGGGAGCCAAGTAACAAAAACACATTGCGGGAATCTTAAAGAGAAAGGGAAATATAATAAAAAGGATACAAGAGGTCTGACCCATCGAAGAAGGAGGGATCAGGAAAGATGAGACAAGGACCAATTAAGGCGGGAAAGTGAAAGACTCCCTAGGCCTCGGATACCCTAATACCGTTGGGGTCGGAAAAGAACAAGAGTTAACCAAGGGAGGTCGACTGGAAAGAAGACGGAAAGGAGCCCGGCACAAGTGGAAGCAATGCCGGACTCAGCTGGGGTTCCGTGGTCGCCAACCCACGTCCCACAAGATGTGAGCCCCTGGGGGAATAATCAGGAAACATTAATAGTATCTGTGATAATGTTAATAATAATAATGATGATGATAATAATAATAATAATAATAATAATAATAATAATAATAAGATTATACAAGACACCTGGATTAAGGAAGAAATCCCTGCAGAATGGGCCACTGCTCTAATCTACCCTCTGCATAAGTAGGGGCATAGAGATGATTTTAACAATTATAGAGGCTAATTAAGTAAACATTTAGACTTTCACGACCGGCGTTGAAATAGGAATCTCTGTTTCGCGGGCTTATAGGTCGTGTTCCAAGGACATTTTGTCGTCCTGACGATTCGCTGAAAACTGCGTTCAGCATGTTCACAGGTTAATTAAGGACAGGGCTGCTCGTCTGTTGCATCTTCTCGTCTACGACGGTCAATAAGGGCAGGCTTGAGGGGATTAAGGACTGGAAGCCAAGCTCTGTTCACACGTTCTGCTTCCTCCTTAAGATTGAAGCTGTTAGTATGCTTCAGGATTTCAATGGCCTCCCTTTGTAGCCTGGCATGATAAGACACCGTGGTGGACAGAACTTTGGTGTCTCCATATCTTATATCGTGACCTGCAAGTAGTGAGTGTGCTGCTACAGTGGATTTATCTGTTTGTCCCAGCCGGCTGTGTCGTTCGTGCTCCTTGAGGCGAGTGGCAATACTTCTTTTCGTTGTTCCAATATATACTTGGCCACAATCACACGGGATTTTATAAACCCCTGCCGCGGTATGAGGATGTCGCTTATCTTTAGCGGACCTAAACATGTCCTTAATTTTTCGTGTAGGCCTGTATATGGTCTTTATATCATGGGACTCGAGTAGCCTCCCTATTCTGTCCGTGACCTTTTTTATATATGGAAGAAAAGCTCTAGCCAGGGGCTGTTTGTCTCCAATTACCCTTGTAGTTGGACGTCTCGGATGCAGTGCTCGCTGTATATCTTTCTGGCTGTACCCATTGGCGCGTAAGGCCTCGTTGAGGTGTACAATTTCTTGTTTTAGGCACTGCTTTTCACAAATTCTATTCGCGCGGTCAGCCAGTGTTTTTATCACTCCGTATTTCTGTCGTGGGTGGTGGTTGGACGTCTTATGTAGATATCGGTCAGTATGGGTCGGCTTACGGTAAACTGTATGTCCCAAGGTTAGATCAGCGGTCTTCGTTACCATAACGTCGAGAAAAGCGATTTTCTGTTCATTTTCTAACTCCATGGTAAACTGAATGTTAGATTTCTGGCTGTTAAGATGTAGTAAAAACAGATTTAATTGATCTTTACCATGGCCCCATATTACAAAAGTATCGTCCACGTATCGTAGCCACACTTTAGGTTTCAAAGGTGCGGTCTCTAGTGCTATTTGTTCAAATTGTTCCATGAAGAAATTCGCGATCACCGGACTCAGGGGACTGCCCATGGCGACCCCATCAATTTGTTCATAGAAATCACCCTTCCACAGGAAATAGCTAGCGGTGAGGCAGTGGCGGAATAAGGCGGTGATATCATCAGGAAAAATCCGTGCGATGTACTCCAGGGCTGCCTGTATAGGTACTTTCGTGAAAAGAGAGACCACGTCAAAACTTACTAGTAAGTCACCAGCTTCTAGTTGAATAGTTTTCAATTTTTCAATGAACTGGCCGGAATCTTGGAGGTAAAGCTTTAAACGGCCTGATCAAGGTATCTTCACTACCTGAAAACGTAAAAAAGGGAACCACCAGAAGTGAAGCTTTACCTCCAAGACTTTATGGCTTACCTAAGGTACATAAAGATAATGTTCCTCTTCGTCCTATCGTGAGTGCTATTGGATCACCAACTTATAGCATTGCCAAACATTTAGCTACCTTACTTCAACCACATATCGGCGGTACACAGTCGTTCGTCAAAGATTCCGGCCAGTTCATTGAAAAATTGAAAACTATTCAACTAGAAGCTGGTGACTTACTAGTAAGTTTTGACGTGGTCTCTCTTTTCACGAAAGTACCTATACAGGCAGCCCTGGAGTACATCGAACGGATTTTTCTTGATGATATCACCGCCTTATTCCGCCACTGCCTCACCGCTAGCTATTTCCTGTGGAAGGGTGATTTCTATGAACAAATTGATGGGGTCGCCATGGGCAGTCCCCTGAGTCCGGTGATCGCGAATTTCTTCATGGAACAATTTGAACAAATAGCACTAGAGACCGCACCTTTGAAACCTAAAGTGTGGCTACGATACGTGGACGATACTTTTGTAATATGGGGCCATGGTAAAGATCAATTAAATCTGTTTTTACAACATCTTAACAGCCAGAACTCTAACATTCAGTTTACCATGGAGTTAGAAAATGAACAGAAAATCGCCTTTCTCGACGTTATGGTAACGAAGACCGCTGATCTAACCTTGGGACATACAGTTTACCGTAAGCCGACCCATACTGACCGATATCTACATAAGACGTCCAACCACCACCCACGACAGAAATACGGAGTGATAAAAACACTGGCTGACCGCGCGAAAAGAATTTGTGAAAAGCAGTGCCTAAAACAAGAAATTGTACACCTCAACGAGGCCTTACGCGCCAGTGGGTACAGCCAGAAAAATATACAGCGAGCACTGCATCCGAGACGTCCAACTACAAGGGTAATTGGAGACAAACAGCCCCTGGCTAGAGCTTTTCTTCCATATATAAAAAAGGTCACGGACAGAATAGGGAGGCTACTCGAGTCCCATGATATAAAGACCATATACAGGCCTACACGAAAAATTAAGGACATATTTAGGACCGCTAAAGATAAGCGACATCCTCATACCGCGGCAGGGGTTTATAAAATCCCGTGTGATTGTGGCCAAGTATATATTGGAACAACGAAAATAAGTATTGCCACTCGCCTCAAGGAGCACGAACGACACAGCCGGCTGGGACAAACAGATAAATCCACTGTAGCAGCACACTCACTACTTGCAGGTCACGATATAAGATATGGAGACACCGAAGTTCTGTCCACCACGGTGTCTTATCATGCCAGGCTATAAAGGGAGGCCATTGAAATCCTGAAGCATACTAACAGCTTCAATCTTAAGGAGGAAGCAGAACGTGTGAACAGAGCTTGGCTTCCAGTCCTCAATCCCCTCAAGCCTGCCCTTATTGACCGCCGTAGACGAGAAGATGCAACAGACGAGCAGCCCTGTCCTTAATGTCACCTGTGAACATGCTGAACGCAGTTTTCAGCGAAACGTCAGGACGACAAAATGTCCTTGGAACACGACCTATAAGCCCGCGAAACATAGATTCCTAATTATAGAGGCATTTCCCTTCTCTCGGTAACATATAAAATTCTCTCCAAGATCCTACTCAAGAGATTAGAGCCTCAGCTAGATAAAGAAATTGGAGAGTACCAAGTTGCTTTCCGGAAGGGCAGACCATGTATTGAACAAATACACAACTTTAAACCTTTGTTTATTAGATATAGTTCATTGTTCCATTAGACTGTGGTGTGTGAGTGTGTCTGGTGGCAGTTGCATTGTTTATTAGATATAGTTCATTGTTTCATTAGACTGTGATGTGTGAGGGTGCATGTGCGTGTACCTGGTGACAGACTGTTTTAGTGGTAGTACTTTGTTGTTGGTAGAACTTAAGTATTTTTTCGTTAGTAGAATATTGGTATTTAATTGTTAGTAGAAGATCAGTATTTTTTGTAAGCAGAATTGCTCTATTACTTATTCTGAAAGGGAGTAGCAGCTTTTCAGAATAAATCAATTCTTTACTTGTCTTATAGATGGTTAAGATATGGATAATATAAGCCAACTAATGGCTACACTGCGTTCTGATACACGGCTGAAAGCAACGGGAAACTACAGCCGTAATGCTCTTCTGATTTCAAGAAGAATGTTATCATCCCTATACCGAGGAATGTGGGAGCTGACAGATGTGAAGATTACCGTACAATCAGCTTGATTACTCATGCGTCAAAGATCATGTCTAGAATAATTTACAAGAGGATGGAAAGCCAGATAGAAACGGAGTTGGGTGAAGACCAGATTGGTTTCAGGAGATTTGTAGGAACAAGGCGCTATACTAATTAGTCTTAGGCTGATTTTGGATCTAAAATCTATACAGAAACCCAACAGCAGTCATTCGAGCTGAAGGACATGAGAAAGAAGCTGGTATTCAGAGAGGTGTAAGACAAGGCTGCAACTTATCACCCATACTTTTCAATCTTTACATTGAACAAGCAATGAAGGAGATTGGAGAAAAATTTCAAGTGGGAGTGACGATTCAAGGAGAAATAATTTAAACTCTTAGATTTGCTGATGACATCGTCATCTTTGCCGACACACCAGAGAATTTGAATGCGTTTTTGAATGGTATGGACTCCGTCTTGAGGAAAGAATTCATGATGAAAATCAATAAATGTAAAGCAAAAATATTGGAATGCAGCCGAAATAAATCAGAAACCTCTATGGACATATAGACGGTTAAGATATTGATAATATAAGCCAACTAATGGCTGCTCTGCGTTCTGCTACACGGCTGAAAGCAACGGGAAACTACAGCCGTAATGCTCTTCCCGAGAATATGCACCTCTCTATGCATAATTACATGTGATGATGGCCTCCTCCCTTGTAAAATTCCAATCTGGAGGTAAACTAGTCCCCCGTTCGGATCTCCGGGTGGGGACTACTCGAGAGGGGGTTAACATCACAGAAGAGACAAAGAGGAAATCTGACATTCTACGGATTGGAGCGTGGAATGTTAGAAGTCTGCTGGGAAGTGGAAGGTTAGAAAACTTAGAAAGGGAAGTGGATAGGTTGAGGTTGGATTTGGTTGGGAGTAGTGAAATGCGCTGGCAGGAAGAACAGGACTTTTGTTCAGGAGACTATAGGGTCATTAGCACTAAATCAAGAAATGGCCAAGCAGGGGTTGGTCTCATATTGAGTAGGAAACTTGGACAGCGGGTGGAATATTATGAGCAATATAGTGAACGGATTATTGTAGCGAAAATCAATACAAAACCTACGTGCACAACAGTGGTACAAGTCTATATGCCTACCAGTCAAGCTGATGATGAAGATGTTGAAAAGATCTACGAAGAAATAGATGAAATTCTGAGGTATATCAAGGGTGATGAAAATGTTATAGCATTGGGAGATTGGAATGCTGTGGTAGGAAAAGGAAGAGAATGGAAGGTAGTAGGAGATTTTGGATTAGGTGAAACGAATGATCGAGGAAGCAGACTGATAGAATTCTGTATGTAAACGAAAGATTCAAGAAGAGTATAAAGGAAGGACTAATGAAAAACCCTAAACAGACTTCAATTGCAGACGAATGGGCGCATTTGAAGAATGAAATAACAAAATCCACAGAAGAAAACATTGGTAGGAAAGAAAGAATAGGTAGAAAACCGTGGATCACACAGGATATACTAGAATTGATGGATGAAAGGCGGAAACACAAGAATGTAAGAGATGAAAAGGGGAAAGCAGAATACAGACGTCTGAGAATTAGGTTAATAAGAAGTGCAAGGAAGCGAAAGAAGAATGGTTGAAAGAGAAATGTGCAGGTATAGAAAATTGTCTGAAATTAGGAAAAGTAAACACAGCTTATCGAAGGATTAAGAATACTTTTGGGGAAAGGAAGACTAAGTGCTGTAATATTAAGGACATAAATGGAAAGCCTTTAACAGATAGGGAAGAAAAGATTGAGAGATGGAAAGCTTACATAGAGTGTTTGTATAAGGGAAAGGAGATTGAGAATCATGTAATGGAAAGGGAGGAGGAAAATGATGAGGATGCGAAAGGAGATTTAATATTGCGATCAGAATTTGACAGAGCATTGGAAGACTTAGGCAGGAACAAAGCACCAGGCATAGATGATATGCCGATTGAGTTGCTACGCTGCATAGGAGATGAAGGTCTGATCAGGTTATATCACTTGGTGTGTAGGATTTATGAGACAGGTGAGGTACCCTCTAATTTCAAGAAGAATGTTATCATCCCTATACCGAAGAAAGTAGGAGCTGACAGATGTGAAGATTACCGTACAATCAGCTTGATTATTCATGCTTCAAAGATCCTGTCTAGAATAATTTACAAAAGGATAGAAAGCCAGATAGAAACGGAGTTGGGTGAAGACCAGTTTGGTTTCAGGAGAAATGTAGGAACAAGGGAAGCTGTACTGAGTCTTAGGCTTATTTTGGAAGGTAGAATAAGGAAAGATCAGAGAACGTTCATGGCATTTGTAGACTTAGAAAAGGCTTTTGATAACGTTGATTGGACTAAATTGTTTGACATTTTGAAAACGATTGGAATAAAGTACAGGGATAGGAGGGTGCTCTACAATCTATACAGAAACCAGACAGCAGTCATTCGAGCTGAAGGACATGAGAGAGAAGCTGGTATTCAGAATGGTGTAAGGCAAGGCTGCAACTTATCACCAATACTTTTCAACCTTTACACTGAACAAACAATGAAGGAAATTGGAGAAAAATTGAAAGTGGGAGTTAAGATTCATGGAGAAATAATTTCAACTCTGAGATTTGCTGATGATATCGTCATCTTGGCCGACACGCCTGAGGATTTGAATGAGTTTTTAAATGGTATGGACTCCATCTTGAGGAAAGAATTCATGATGAAAATTAATAAATGTAAAACAAAAATATTAGAATGCAGCCAAAATAAATGAGAAACCTCTATGGACATCAAATTGGCAGGTGAATAACTAAAGGAAGTAGGATACTTCTGTTACTTAGGAAGCAAAATAACCAGTGATGGACGAAGCAAAGAGGATATAAAAAGTAGGTTAGCTCAGGCAAGGAAAGCATTTCTACAGAAAAGGAATCTGTTGACATCGACTATAGATTTAGGTATTAGGAAGTCTTTTTGAAAGCCATTGTCTGGAGCGTGGCGCTCTATGGAAGTGAAACTTGGACTGTTGGTGCAGCAGAAAAGAGGAGAATTGAAGCGTATGAAATGTGGTGTTACAGGAGAATGATGAAGATCCGATGGGTAGATAGGGTAACAAATGAAGAGCTATTAAGCTGAGTGGGAGAGAGATGTTTCTGGCGACTGCTAACGAAGAGAAGAGATAGGTTGGTAGGAAACATATTAAGACACCCAGGAATAGCAAGCTTAGTTATGGAAGGAGGGGTCGAGGACAAGAACTGTAGGGGTAGACCAAGGTTAGAATATGTTAAACTGATTGCCTCAGATGTAGGGTGTGGTAGCTATGTAGAGATGAAACGGTTAGCTCAGGACAGGGAGGCATGGAGCACTGCATCAAACCAGTCAAAAGACTGAAGACTCAAACAACAAAGATTTAGGAAGCTTAAAATTGACTAGTGAAGCATGTCGTATTCCGTATTGTAAATCTAGTCAAGTTTAAGGCAATGGACTTTCGTTTCAGAAATTCTCATTGGACGATGACTTACGGAGACAATGGGTTCTAGCTGTTTCACGTGACTGGGAAAATCAGGTCTTTGTGGACACCAAAACAGTCTACAATTTGTAGATTTTGATTCTAGTATAAGTACAGTTATTATTATTATACAGTATTCTGCCTAGTGGCAGGGCCACGTCTTCGTACAGAGAACTTCTGATGCCAACGTTCCCAGTCATCAGCTTCATTCTTCAGTCTGCTGTAACTCTTTCCATCTTTCATGTCATCCAGTTGTTGAATTCTTCTTCTTCCCCATCCTGTCGTTCCTTTGATCTTACCTTCAATGATGTCGTGCATGAGCCCCTCATGTCTGAGTATGTGCCCGATCCAGTTGGCCTTCCTCTGAAGAATTGTATTCAGAAAAGTTTTCTTCTCACCTACTCTTCTCAGTACAGCATCGTTTGTCACACGATCTGTCCACTTGATCTTCTCTATTCTCCTCCAGCACCACATTTCAAAACTTTCGAAGTATTTTCTTTCCCTTATTCTCATTGTCCACGTCTCTGCCCCGTGCAGTGCAATGCTCCAGATGTAACACTTCGCCAATTTCTTCCTTAGTTCTAAACTCAACTTTCTGGTGAGCAGAGTCCTCTTCTTGTTGAATGCGGCTTTGGCTATGGCAAATCTGGCGCGAATTTCATTTGTGCATTGAGCATCTTTTGTCAGCAAGCTTCCCAAGGACTTGAACTGCTTCACATTCTCCAATTCTTGATTGTCGATATTTATCCTCAAAGGTTTCTCCCGTTTTGAAATCCGCATCACTTTTGATTTCTCGATGTTAATTTTCATGCCATAAATCCTTCCAGTTTCCACCAACCGGTTCATCATGTACTGCAGTTGTCTTTGATTTTTGGCGAGCACTACTAGGTCATCTGCATACTTGATGGTGTTTATGAGGCATCCTCCTATCCTGAAAGTTTCGCATCCTTTCAAAGCTTCTTTCACCAGTCATTCACCATACAGGTTGAAGAGACTTGGCGATAGACAACATTCTTGTCTGACTCCTCTTCCTATTTCCACGCTGTTCGTTTCTCCGTATTTCAGTTGCACCTTTACTCTTTGTCCCAGGTACAAATTGAAAATTAGTCTCCGGTCTCTCCAGTTGATTCCTCTCTCCTTAAGGATGTTCAACAATTTTGTCCAGTTGACTGTCGAAGGCCTTCTGCCAGTCTATAAAACAAACGCAAACTTCTTCGTTAACAGTCAAAACTCTCTCCGACAATATCCTCACTATACCGATAGCATCTGTGGTTCCTTTTCCTTTCCTAAATCAAAATCGATCCTCTCCCATTACTTCTTCAATTTTGTGTTCCAGCCGTCTATTGAGTATTCTTGCAATGATCTTCGCCACATGTGAGATCAGACTAATTGTTCGGTAACCACTACATTTCGTAGTACAGTATGTGCCAAAATATACAGTACTCGCGCAGAGGGCATGCGCATGCCTGAGTGCTGCGTGTTGTTGCATCACCATGATGTTTTGTCAATTGTGTAACGAACGTTGTGCTCTGTGCTTGGAAGTGACAATGGGTCTCGCGACGGAGGAAAACATGTTCATAGTGCAGTATTATTTTCGCTCGTATGGAAATGGTTATCAAGGCGGGCCGAGTTTAAAGTTAGTGGCGGAACAATATGGTGTGAACACTTTAATAAGCTGGCACCAAGCAACACAGTTATGCAGTCTATTGTTACAAAATTTCGTAATCTGGGTAGTTTATTTATTTATTCGTATCAGAAGCAATACATCATGTAAAATTAGCATAGATAACTTTTTTAAAATAAAAACACACTAAAGGTACTTTCAAAATAACAATTAAATTACATCGCACCAAAATTTGGCAAGATCTCGTCCATTTGGTGTGGCCTGAACTACATCCTGCATAGTGCAAATGAGAGGGCAGGAGTTGCAATGGAGAAGGTGCGCCATGGTTTGTTCTTCTCCGCAGGCGCAAAAGGTTGACTCATCGGAAAGGCCCCACTTCTTCATATTGGTCTTAGATCGACCGACCCCAGACCGCAGCCTGTTCAGACTCTTCCATGTAGGCCACGACTCTTCATAACCGGCAGGAAGAGTTTCAGATGGAACCATCCATCCGTTGAGATTATTGTTTCTGGATCTCCAGGAAGTTAGCCTTGATGATTGAGGTGAATCCGACAGGCACTCAGTAGAGTGTAGGAAACTTCGCCTAGATTTTAATCGTTGTTGAGCAGGTTGATAATTATGTAGAGGATGTGTCTGGGAAACTTCTACTTTAGATTTTTCATGTTTGGCAGCTACTTCACGTCTAATATCTGGGGGAGCAATGCCAGTCAAGCAATATAACTTGTCACAAGGTGTAGATCTTAGGCAACCAGTTATAAGCCGACAAGTTTCATTTAAAGCAATATCTACCTGTTTGGCATGACATGATCTATACCAAACAGGGCATGCATATTCTGCTGCAGAGTAGCTCAGTGCTAAAGCAGTAGTTCTCATTGTTTGAGCTTGCATTCCCCAGTTGGTACCACATAACTTGCGAAGAATGGAATTTCGCGTAGATACTTTGTGCTTCGTGTTACCACAATGTTGTTCATACGTGAGTGCACGATCCAGAGTTACCCCTAGATATTTAGGAGTAGAGCAATGATCCAAAAGAGCACCCTCACAGAAAATCTTCAGTTTTCTTCTTGCCTGCATATTCTTTAAGTGAAAAGCGCAAACTTGCGTCTTTGAGGTGTTAGGCTTTAGATGGTTTTCTCTGTAGTATGGACTCAGTTCATCTAAGGCTGCCATTAATCTCCGTTCAACACTCTCAAACTGATCACCCTGGGTGAGAATAGCTCGATCATCTGCATAGATGAAGCTTTTAGTTCCTTCTGGCAAGGGTTGATCATTCGTGTAAATATTAAATAATATTGGAGACAAAACACTACCTTGAGGTAGGCCATTCCGGAGATTCTTCCAACGACTATGTCGCCCTTGGAAATCTACAAAGAATCTTCGATTTTCAAGAAGACATCGAAGAAATTCAGTCAGCTTGTTGTCCTTGGTCATCTTATGAAGTTTACTCAACAGAATTTGGTGGTTAACTGTGTCATAGGCCGCAGTTAGGTCGATGAAGACTGCCCCAGTTATTTTTCGATTTTCAAAACCATCTTCAATATATTGGGTCAAATGGAGTATTTGTGATGTACAATTCTTCCCTCTTCTAAAACCAGCTTGCTCGGGGATCAAAAGTGGTTCAACTATTTTTGCAAGCCTTACCAGAACCATTCGTTCTAAGATCTTGAATAAATGACAGAGCAAGGATATTGGTCTGTAATTTTTAGGATCATGGGGATCTTTTCCTGGTTTGAGGAATGCTATAACTCTAGATTTCCTCCAGATTTTGGGTATTCTGCAGGTTCGAATGCAATTGTTAAATAGATTGAGTACCCATTCTCTAGTAACAGGTCCAAAGTTCTTGATTTGTTGAATACAGATTTCATCTACACCAGGAGCCTTTCCATTTTTGCTGATATTTATAGCGTCATTTAGTTCTGCCAAGGTAAAGGGATTAGAAAGTATACTGGTCTCTGGTCTGAATTTTGGCCTAGTATCCACTTTTGTTCTAGAACTGGAGTTTATAGACTTGCCATTTTGGACGAGTTGGTGAGCAATTTGGTTTGCAGATACGTTATAAAGAGAAGATGATTTATTAGGATCATTACTGAGACGCCTGAGTAGCCTCCAGGCCTTATGGCTACTCCTATCCATGTTAACTTCTTCCATCAATTTTAACCACTGTTCTCGTTTAGACTCTGAAATAGCAGAGATAAGTTGTTGTCCGCTTGCAATAGTTTCAGCACTAAAAGGATCCTTTCATACAAATTGAAGTAGTTTGTCAGTAAGGCAGATGTTTCCTGGGAAAGACCTTGTATGTAATTAGTTATGCATCCTCTTGGAATGGCTTCTTTAGAACACGATCTAATGGCATCAATAAATTGATCATATGCCTCTGGTATGGGACTGATTGTACTCATCTTTGTATCTAAAGAGGAAGTAAAACATTCCCAGTTTGCCCTTTTGAAATTGTATCTTCTCTTAAAATAAACACTCTGTGGCCTGACGGCTGCTACTATCTGGCACATTATTGGACGATGTTGTGAGTTAGGAATAGGAAGGCAAACAGATTTAATACACTGATGGGCAATCTGATCACTCACAAAAATAAGGTCTGGATTATATCCACGTTTCCACCTTCTACTGTTGAAGGATGAAGGAAGTTTGTTATCATGAATGAGGGACAGTTGGTGTGATTCCGCCCAATGCAAAACAGCTTCTCCATTCTCATCATCATGTGGATAACCCCATATAATGCTGTGGCTGTTGAAATCACCCACGAAGATGGACACTTTCTCCAAATTCAGATTATCAGGTTGTCTGAATGAAAAGCTTACCTTTGGGGGTTTATAAATGGAAAAAATGATTGAGTTACTCAATTCTATCGCAATAATTTCTATGTCATTGTCAGCTGTGATGGAGGTTGCAAGAATCCTGATATCTGGTTTAGTGAAGATGGCACTTCCATATTGGCCATGAGGACGTTCGACTGCCAATCTCATTCCAGGGATTTTAGGACGTCGTTGATTAACATCCCTATGAGTTTCTTGTATACATAAAACATCACAATTATGTTTTAGGCATAATTCACGTAAAAGATCTTCTTTACAAGAAGACAGTCCTTCAATGTTAAAAGAAATAATTGTTAAATTGGGCTCTGATAAGAGCCTTTCCCTACTAGAATGAATCATTTCAGATAGAACTTTAATGATGCTTCTGGAATGCTGACGTTCAGTTCAGTAACGGAAATTCAGTTCCGACTTCCTATGCAGGGGCACCAGGGGCAGGAATCAGCTTCACCCCCATCTGGGTGTATTGTGTATTGTGTCAATGGAAGGGGAGGTCTGTTAGGCCAGTAACTGTGTCCACAAATGAAAATCATGGACGTGTCCTCAATCAGGTGTTGCAGTAAAAAAAAACAAAAAAAAAAAACGAAGTCTTCGGCGAACAACCTTGAAATTAAACAACAGCCATACGTCACTTCGACAATTGTTTAAAGACATATGTGAATTTCCGTACCGAATACAGGTTGGACGATTGACGGAGCAAAATAGGCATCTCAGGATTGAATATTGTGCATGATTTTTGGCCATGGTGTTCGGGGATCCAGACTTCTTCCTCAACGTGTGGTTCTCCGAAGAAAGTCACATTCACTAGGACGGCTTCATCGATCGCCCAACAACTCGCTTCCTTGGTTTCGAGAGGCCAGACGTAGTTCATAAACCGCTACATAGTGTGCGTGTGACGATTTGATGTGCAGTGTCAGGAAACGGTGTGCTTGGTCGCATTTCATTGAGGATGATGATGGTGCACTTCTTACTGTTAACCAGGAACGATATAGGAACATGGTAATCAGGCCAATTATTCAGGATCTAACAAGGTTTTGTCGTGCCAGGAACATTCAGATGAATAGACAGTGGTTCCAACCATACGGGGCGACCTGCCACACCGCTCGACAGTCTATGGCTATGCTGCAAGAAACCTTTCCAGGACGAATCATTTCCCGGGGGGCTGAGTTCCCCTATCCATCACATTCCTCGATCTGACACCACCTGATATTTACGTGTGGGGAATATTAAAGGAGAAAGTTTCCAGTTGTCCAGATCCATCCAAAACAGTGCCTGCATTACGTCAGAAGATAGTCTCGTTTTGCAGGACTCTGAAGCAACCTATGGTCCAGAATCTGTTTGAAAATCTGCGTGATCGTTATGAACACTGTCTACAGCGCAATGGAGCACATTTTGAACATTTACATTATCATCCCGATAACTAAATAACAACAATAACAGTAACATAATTTTCCAGTACTGTACATTTTGGGGCATAGTCTACTGTACTACGAAGACAATTTGCTATGATCAACCACGTGTTAGGATAGGAACCCAATGTTCTACAATCATGCCAACCTGTGGCAAGTCTACAAAATTCAAATTAAGGAGGGCACTAGGAAAGAAATGCAGTATACTGAACTACAATTAATTCATTGAATTGGAAAGATAATTTCATTAAAACAAAACTTACATTCACTGCAACTTTGGGACAAACTTTGTTCAAATATCAAAATTCAAGAGTGAAGCAGATCGTTGGGACTTGAAAGTTAATTTCTTCCTTGAACAAATTCAAGTTTTCACGAAACTAAAGTGTTAATACAATGAAACAAGGATTAAGTTTTCACGAAACGAAAGAGTAAATACAATGAAACAAGGATTAACATGAGTATTGCTCTTTGATAAATCACTGTCCGTTTAACGAGAGATATATATTTTTTAAACTTCTTCATCCAAGAAATACTGAAAACTTACATTTGGGCACACAAACGTGGAGGCAGGTGTCAAGACGCTCGCAAAAGCTAGGTTGACAGCTGAAGAAATGTCACCGACTCACAATAATGAGAAGTTTGATTTATAAATCATGGATGAATGAAATGACCATAAAGTCTAGACTATTGTATGATAAGAGTTTTAGATACATTTTTCAGCATTAGTGATATTGAGAAATATGCAATTGGAATGTAACAAATTGGCTAATAAATTATTAGAGATACGGGACAATCACAACTCCGACACCGGTAAATGCAAATTTTACTTTTTATGTAGATTTTCATCTAATTGTTGACTATTATGACAATGAATATCCAAAATGTACAAAACTGAATTATATGTGATAAAGTGCGATATGTGCCCTATTTACCAAAAATATTCAATACATTTTCCTTCTCAATACATTTTTGCGACACACTTGGAATTTGCAAGTTCCGAGATGAATAATCAATATTCACAAATATGGATTATTGTCAAAACAATCGATTATAGTAGTTTAAATCAATTTGAAAATGGCAGCTGTTCTCGCATAGCATCTACTATAATATAATCATGTTATTGGTTTTACGTCCCTTTTAACTACTCTGGTCTTTAGAGACGCTGGAGTGCCGGAATTTTGCCCACAAGGGGATCTTTAACGTGCCAGTAAATCTACTGAGACGGCTCCCTCGCATTTGCGCACCCGACAAATGTCAGCTGACTGCGCCAGGATATGAACCTGCAACCTTGGGCCCAGCAAGTGAGAACGTTACCGCTGAGCCACGCAGCCAGCCATGGCATCTACTAGTTGCAGCCGATTAAACAATTATTTCGTAGTTTCATTTGGTTGTGTTTAAAGGGAATGTTCTAATCGTTCGTGTCGATTCTTTTTTTTTAACAGCGAGAGTAATAAGGTTAAGTTTATATTGGTTTATATCATGTCGGCCACTTATTTCTAGTATTTGACCAAGATAAATAAAATTGAAAAGTACGTTTCATGATAAGAATATACAAGGTTTATATTATTAAGATTAGTCACCAGTAAGTAGGCTAAGCATTTATAAACTACAAAAAACATCGATAGTATTATGAAATAGTTCTTGTAGTGGAGCATGTAGAGAATGACCCAATAAATAATAATAATAAAAAAGCAAGGTTTATATTATTTTTGGAATGTTTTTAGTAGGCCTATGCTACAAGTAATATCATAATTTATTGAACAATTAATTCCAACGAGCCAGAGGCTCTTACATAGGAATTGTGCGCTCTCCTATTTCTAGTTTTGGAA
This sequence comes from Meconema thalassinum, assembly GCA_946902985.2. Classification (NCBI taxonomy): domain Eukaryota; kingdom Metazoa; phylum Arthropoda; class Insecta; order Orthoptera; family Tettigoniidae; genus Meconema; species Meconema thalassinum. Next base: position 181,705,933 of record OX336399.1, on the reverse strand, counting down.
TGATTTAATAAGATACAAGTATTTTCTACAAAGAGAGTTATAGGTTATTGTCAGTGGCGAATTCTCCCATACAGCGCATATACCACCCGAGATTTAAAAAATGTAAAAATATTTTCTTGTCACTTTTTAGACATGTTGCAGTCATGAAAATTGTCCTTGTCATATATTTTCTGCAGATTGTTGTCACGAAAGTCGGTGGTCATAGCAGCGTACCATACTTAGTTTTATTTGTGGTGTACAGTTTTAGTTATGAGTGACTGTACTGAGTTACCGCAAGGGTCTCCCGGTGGCGCTCGCCGGCTCGTCAGAGGGACGAGGGGAAGGAGAGGGGTAGGTTAAGCCCAGCAAATTCCAGCCCGAGGTATCGCGCAAGGACCATGCGGTTGAACTATGCCTAATGCTGATTGGCTGTTTCAAGGGGAATTTGTTGACCAGCAGAGGTTTGCCAGCGCTCAGCCGTTTCAGTTATTTGTTCTGTGTGCGTGACAGTTTCATTGTACCGTACGTTTGTTTTAAGTCAGTCTTGAAGTGATTTAGTCAACAGTGAATTAATATAGAAATGTGTAGTGTGAGTGAAGCACCGGAAGTGGATTGTGGGTGCGTCATTGAGGATGTGCTAACTAAGGGATTTAATTTAATTGGATTCCCTCAGAAAGTGGAAATTAAGGGGAAAGGAAGGCCGACTCCTGAACTTCCAAATTTAGTTTCAACTTGAGAAGACCGTAAGCGAGAGTATACTAGACATTTTTGTTCCTCTAACTATTCACGCCATCAGTGGTTAACTGGATGAAAAAAAAAGCTTAACAAACTGTTCTGCTGGCCTTGTCTCTATTTCAGTCGTGAAGGAATGGCGTGGTCAAAAGATGGATTTGACAACAATGCTGGTCTTACTAGTAGCTTAAAGAAACATGAAAAAGCGAGGAGTCATATCGCGTGTGCTTTTGCATTGTGTAAATTCGGTACCTCGCGAATAGATGTTCAGTTGAATGCTCAGAAAGCAATGGAGGTCTCAAAGCACAATGAAATGGTAAAAAATAATAGGCAGGTTTTATCTGGGCTAATAGATGTCGTTTGTCATTTAGGCAAGCAAGAGCAGGCACTACGAGGACATGACGAGTCAGACCAGTCACTGAACAGAGGTAACTACATAGAAACCTTAGATTTGCTGAGCAAGTATAACCTTTTGCTACATGACCATTTACTTAATTCTACTATATTTAGAGGTACGTCATCTACCATTCAGAACGATTTAATAGAAGCCATTAGAGCTGTAATGGTAGATGCTATTGCGAAGGAACTTGACAGAACAAAATTTGTAGCAATTCTTGTCGATGAATGTTCTGATTGGCTTCTCGGACGTTAGTGCTAACAGGTCGGCTGAGGCTCTGTACGCCCAGGTTTCGTCAGTATTAGAAGAGTTCGGATTAGGTAACAAGCTTATATCACAGACGTACGATGGCGCGAGTGTCATGGCTGGTCATTTAGGAGGACTACATGCTAGAGTAAAACAAACATTTCCACGAGCGCTGTTCGTTCATTGCTACTGCCATGTGTTGACCTTAGTATTGCAACAGACAGCTATGGGAATAACAAAAGGTCGAGTATTTTTCTTATCTCTTTCCGGAATGTCTAATTTCTTTTCCATTTCTTCCAGGAGAACTGAATATCTCCGAAACTTTGTAGATTTTTTTTTTTTACCGAGAACTGCACCAACTCGCTGGAACTTTAATTCGAGACTTGTTAACACAGTTCAAGAGCAGAAAGACAACTTACTCATGTTTTTCGAAAGCTAACGGACGATGAAAATAGTGAAAATTGGGAAAACGATGCTATAGTTCAGGCTCAAGGATTTTTGTATTTTTAGAAAAAAATTGATACAATTTTTCTTCTTAATGTATACTCATTCATTTTCTGCCACACCGATGTTCTTTTTAACATTCTGCAAACAAGGCTATGGATATTGCTTTCTGCCACTCGAAGATAATAGAGACAGATTAAACAATTTCAGGAGCGAAGGCTTCCAAAATGTCTGGGAAATAACATGTTCTTGCGCAGCCGATGAACCAGCACAGAAGAGAATTAAAGGCAATGGATTACCAGAAGAGGGTTTTAGGAGACTATTCTGAGAAATTCTGGATAATGTCATTTGCCAGATAAATGACAGATTTTGTGATATGGAGCGTTTTAACTTTTTTTTCCCTCCTGGATACAGGAAAATTTAGAGAATATGGCATTTCGTTCCCAAACAAATTGTTTTTTAAATCTCTTAGAAAACTACGGGCCAAGTTTCGATCAAGTAGGTGTGAAAAACGAACTGATAGTGCCTTATTCGGCTAATGATCAAGAATTTCACAATAAATCAGTGGCCGAAATCGTAAGAATTATGAATCGAATGCAGTTAGTTAATGCTATGCCTGAACTGCACAATTTATCGTGTTTAATACTTACGATACCATCTACTACAGCCTCTGTTGAACGTACCTTCTCAACACTCAAACGAGTGAAGTCACACTGCAGGTCCACTATGGGTCAAGAGAGACTTACTTCCCTATCAATGATGACAATTGAGAAGCAGCTGCTTTGTTCACTCAGGAAGCACCCAAACGGTAATTTTACTGATGCTGTCACACAAGTGTTCTTGAAGAAATCCAGACGAATGGAACTTACCTTCAAATAGATTAATCCTGGTTTTGGCAGAAGACGGTTGGAATATAGATACAGAGTTAAGTTATCGCTCGCATTATTTTATTGATTTCGACCAGTTTCTTAGAAGTGCTCTTCATTTTTATTGTATTAATACCTTGGCTATGAATGTTTTAGTAATCTTTGGATATCTCTAACGAAGTGCAAATGGTTTAGAATGTTGTTGTTAATAGGGGCCGATAACCTAGATGTTAGGCCCCTTAAAACAACAATTATCATCATCATTGTTGTTGTTAATAGTTCATTTTAGGGGCTTGTGTTGAACTTGTATAATAATATTCTATGATGAACTGAGGAACTATCGCTGCATTTGCCTGGAAATAGTGTAGGAAAACTTGGACAAAAAACACACTCATGGTAGCCCCTGCCGGCGTCGAGATTCGTACCCCTGATATGCGGACTTGCAGCAGCTCCCCATGGCGTGATTTAACGTGCACGGCTGTGCCACGGGGTGTTCGTCGAACGCAAATACAGGTGGCCAGTGTCATATTTCCAAGAAAAAATACGTCACTTGTCTGGAGCGGAGAGAGAAGGTGGAAGTGCCAAAATGAAAGGAGCCGTTTGAAAGATGTAACCAAAATAAACTGGGGAATGAAGGGATGTGGCAAGTGTTCAGGAGTGAAACAGAAATTCTTTAGGTATATAGACATAATCTTTCTTACAAATTACGGATAAGTTTTTCTCCAACTCTAATATTAATAATAATAATAATAATAATAATAATAATAAGAGTCTGAAGGAATTGGATCTTCCACCGACCATCTACAGGAGTATGCAGCATTCTGTCCTATTGCCCACATGCAATATTGTGCGATCCTTCCTGGCTAGTGATGAGTGATAATGAACTCTATATTTTGTATACACATGGTATTTATGTATTATAGTTTGTATTTTAGTTTTTATGCATTGTTGTAAAGCACTTGGTTTAACCCGTGCTTTAGAGTAACCCATGTTAGTAGTGGTGAATTGAATAAACGATAATAGTAATAGTAATATTAATAATTCTGACTTATTATTATTATTATTATTATTGGGCATATTGATATTGGTTGCAAGGGGTGAGTAAAGAGGAAGGGTGCACTTGCGGTATACCAGGTACGGAGACCAGCAGTCGCCACTGGTGATACACGGCATATAAACTCATCATTAAAAAGTAAGAAGACACGTGTCTGAGGGTTTTTCGATGTGATGTATATTATGAGGTGAAAGGGGTAAAAAGTAGGGATTGAAAGATTCCTAACGGAGCGTGTATCTCTTAAACGACATAGGCGAGGAGTTTGAAACTCAGCGGAAAAAAATCAGCATAAAAAATAAGTAAATATGTGTTTGATCGTTTTTTCACAAACTAAGGGGCCCATGGGGAGGGATGAAATTCTGGGGGGGGGGGGGGGACAGGAAAGGAAGTGTCCTAACTGATTGACTGACTGACTCACTCATCAAACTCAGGGGGAAAACTGCTTTAAAGTAAGTAAATAGCTTTTCGACTGTTTTTTTGATCAATCAAATTGAAGGGGTTCATCGGGAGGGATGAAATTCTGAAGAAAGAAAAAAAATTGAAAGAAAGTTAGTTAGTTAGTTATTGTTGTTTTAAGGGGCGGAACTACGAGGTCATCTTCCCCTCTTAATACAGATTAAAGAATACAAATTTTGAATTGAATTTAAAAGTTTGAGGTGGACATCTAAATTTAAAAAGACCAAAAATTAATAAAACAAAAAACAAACAATACAATAAAAAATTAAAATTATAAAAATAAACAAAAATTTCGGAAAAAAACAAATCATTATCATTCAAAAACGAACAAGTCGTTGAGTCAATGTTCACTGGAAAATTTAGATTGCTGGCCCTAACCCACTCTCACTTATAAAGCGGATAACGCGATCAGCAGCCACCGCGTCATCGGCTAATATAAGTTTGAGTGTCGTCTGCAAACCAAGGTTTCTTCGTAAGTCAGCAAGATCCACACACTCGGTGAAAATGTGGGCCACGGTGAATACGGCTCCACAGGTACAAAGTGGGGGGTCTTCCCTTCTCATTAGGTACGAGTGGGTGGATCTTGTATGACCTATCCTTAGCCTACACAAAATGACGGACTCTCTCCGGGCCCGGAAGGAGCTCCGCCACACGCGAGTAGTTCCCTTGATCGCTCTCAGTTTACTGGGCAGTGGGTCAGCTAGCCACTGACTCTCCCAAAAAGCCAGAACTTGTAGGCGTAACTGAGAGCGAATATCTCTAGCGGGTACCTCCATTGGTCGAGGTGGTAGTGATACCGCCTCTTTTGTAGCTTGATCTGCTAACTCATTTCCCGCAATTCCCATGTGGCTTGGAAGCCACAGAAAGGTGATTCGAGTGTCAGCGTGGCACAGCCCGGCTAGTAGGTCGTGGATTCGCTGCACTAGGGGGTTTTGCGGGAAACATGTAGCAATTGACTGCAACGAACTCAAAGAGTCGGTACACACGAGAAAGTGTATTCGTGCATCCTATAGTGCAAACTGCAGAGCTTCATAGATGGCAACGAGCTCCGCAGTAAACACACTACAGGCCTCAGGCAAAGAGATCTTGGTATTTGCAACATCAATAACGTAAGCACAACCCACCTTCTCGTCCACCTTCGAACCATCCGTGTACAGAATGCCAGCGTCCGGAAATTGGTGATCTATGCTGTGGAACTGCCTCCGGTAAACGGACGCATCCGTGTTCACCTTAGGACCTTGGTGAAGATCTAACCGAATTTCCGGACGCGGGAGTCGCCACGGAGGCACCTCGCTAGATGTCCGGATCATACAGGGACCTACAGCCACTCCTATTTCAGTACACGAGCTATCAAGTCTAATACCAACTGGCCGAGTGGCACGAGGCCGGTTGGCGTACCCCTGGTGGTTTTGGGTACCGAAGAGAGCTTGATAGGTCGGGTGTTGCGGCATTTGACGCACATTGACAGCATATGCTAAAAGCATATGTTGGCGTCTATAATTTAAAGGTGGAACACCCGATTCGGCGAGTAGGCTGGGTATCGGGCTGGTCCGGAAGGCACCGGTAGCCAGCCTAACGCCACTACGGTGGATACTGTCCAGCATTTTCAAGGTTGCCGGCCTTGCTGAACCGTATGCCGCAGAACCATAGTCTAGCCGGGACAGGACGAGGGCTTGGTAGAACCGTAGCAGCACCGCACGGTCAGCCCCCCACGTAGTGCCACTAGGAAACTTGAGCATGTTCAGTTTCCTGAGACATGTCATTTTCAATTGCCGTATATGGTGCTGCCACGTTAACTTGCTGTCAAAATGGAGCCCCAGGAAGCGATAAGTGTCAACCAACGGCAACGCAGCATCCCTGAGATGTAGTTCAGGGTGTAAATGTAGCCTCCGTAGCCGACAAAAATGGACGACGGAGGTTTTCACTGCTGAAAAACGAAAACCCCGGTCGTGAGCCCACCTGTCGACCCGGTTGATAGCTAGCTGCAATTGCCGTTCCACGACTGCCATACTTCCAGAGCTGTAATGCAGAGCTAAATCGTCTACATACAGCGATGGAACTACCGCGGACCCGGCGGCGGCAACAATGCCATTAATGGCAATCGCGAACAAGGTGACACTCAGAACTGAACCCTGAGGAACTCTATTTTCTTGGGTATAGTATTGCGATAATGTCCTACCGACCCTTACACGGAAGAGTCGGACGGACATGAAATTCGCAATAAAAGTCGGTAAGTTACCACGGAGTCCCCACTTGTGAAGGGTGGAAAGGATCCCGTAGTGCCATGTGGTGTCGTAGGCTTTCTCGAGGTCAAAGAAAACCGTGACTAGGTGCTGCTTTCGGAAAAAAGCCTCCTGTATGGCGCTCTCAAGTCGCACCAGATGGTCAGTGGTGGACCTATGAGAGCGAAATCCACATTGGTACTCAGACAGGAGACCTTTATCCTCCAAGAACCACACCAGTCGACGGTTCACCATCTTTTCGAGCAGCTTACATAGGCCATTTGTCAAACAAATGGGCCTATAGCTGCTTACAAACTTGGGATCCTTTCCAGCCTTAGGAATCGGTATCACGATCCCCTCTCGCCATTGAGATGGAAACTCCCCTTCAATCCATATACGATTGAAGAGGATCAACAGTTTTTTTTATACTGGATTCGCACAGATGTTTTAACATTTGATTATGTATGTTATCCGGTCCAGGAGCGGTATCCCTGCACAGTGCAAGCGCACTGCGCAGTTCCCATTCAGAGAATGGTACATTATAGGACTCCGAAGCAGCAGTGGCAAAGGACAAAGGGTGAGTCCCTGCCTCCCGCTTCAGAGTCAGAAATGTAGGATCGTAACTCCCGGAGCAGGATACATCGGAGAAGTGCGAGCCTATGCTGTTGGCAATGGCGAGATGGTCCGTGATGATGTCTCCATTGATGGACACACCGGGTATCGACAGTGATGTCGGGAGTCCGGAGATCCGACGAAGCTTAGTCCACACTTGAGATGAAGGAGTATGCGCCGTCATAGACGACACATACTTTTCCCACGTCGTTTTCTTACTCTCCCGAATCAGATATCGGGCTCTAGCACGCATCCTTCTGAAGGTGATAAGGTTGGCCATAGTGTTTTGCCTCCGATAGCATTTGAAAGCACGTCGACGATCTTTAATGGCCGCTGCAATCTCGGCTGTCCACCAAGAGACAAGCTTCCGGCGTGAGTTGCCGGATGAGGAAGGTATTGTTTCCTCAGCAGCAGCCAAAATACCGTTCGTTATGTGAATGGTATGATCGTCGACACTCTCAAAAGTATCTTCGGCAAACATCGCACGTGCCGTGAAAGTTGGCCAATCAGACCGACGGAGAAGCCATCGACTTGGTAACTCGATGGCTCTCTGGTTCGGAAGAGTAACGAAAATTGGAAAATGGTCACTATTACAAAGGTCATCGTGTACACCCCACTGTAGCAGGGGAACCAACGCACGACTGCACAGGGTAATATCGATACTTGAATAAGTACCGTGAGCAATGGAGAAGTGCGTAGGTTCCCCTGTGTTCAACAGACACAGGTCCAGCCGCCTGATCAGCCTCTCAAAATCTCTCCCTTTACCGCTAGTGGTAGCGGAGCCCCAGATGGTGTTGTGGGCATTAACATCTCCCAGAAGGAGAAAAGGAGGGGGGAGCTGATAGACTAGATCCACCAGCTGGTCGTAATCCGGCTGAGAATCAGGCGGGATGTACACGTTACATACTGTTGCCATTACTGGCATCGAAGTACGAACTGCAACTGCCTCTAGCTGAGTACGCAACGGCACCTCTTCACTAAAGAGGCTAGAGTGGACGAGAGTGCAGACGCCACCAGTGGCCACAGCTCCGTCCACCCGGTCTTTAGAGAAGAGTTCGAAGTGACGCATTGTTGTCTCATGTCCAGGACGAAACCTGGATTCCTGAAGACAGACAATGGTTGCCGAAAACGAAGATATTAATTGTCGTAACTCAGCGAGATGAACAGAATAGCTATTACAGTTCCATTGTAATAGTGCCATGGTGTGGACTTAAGTAGAAGTGGGTCTTCTACTTATGCTTGACCGTTTGCCACCCTTCCCCATCTCTAGTTGGAGATTATGGGGCAGGAGAGCACACCTCAATCTCCACATCTCCTTCCGAAGACGAAGAAAATGGAGCGGGCGCTGTCTTGGGTTGCGCGCGGTCGTCGTCGGACCTCACGAGTCTCGCTCTTGGGGAAGAGCGAAAGCGGTGTCGAGGGACCTCCTCCCGATCCGAAGACTGGGTGTCTGTCCCCGACACGCCCCGAAGAGATTTCTTCCTGGATCGGCGCCGACGTGTGTTTGGGGAAGTAGATGGTCCCTTCCACACAGACGCCGGGTCCTTATATATAACAAGGTCGCTCCTACTGGCACCGCTCCACTGGTAGTGGTGAGAGCGGGATGGCCAGCAGATACTGAGCAGCACTGTCTTTAGGAGAGGAAGAGAAACGGCGCTGAACCGTTCCAATCTCCTCCGCCGATCTATTTTCTTTTCCATAGGGGAGTTCCTCCATACGGACGGGCTTGGCTTCAGCAGGCTTCGCTCCCTTGGTGGTCGTGGGAGCGGAAAGGCCAGCAGAGACAGTAGCCACCCCGTCAGCAGGAGGGCGAGAGAGACGGCGACGAACCGTCTCCCTCTTCTCCCCTATATTTTTCGTATTAGGTGGGCTGGAAGAAGGAGCAGCCTTGGTCGGCAAAGTCTTCTTTCCCCCTTTAGCTGGGGAAGACTTGTTCGCCGACCGTTTCGGAGAAGAAGAGGACTTCTTCACCGAATTCGCCGGTTTAGGTGTTAAAACCGGCGCCTTCTTAACCGTGGCCGAAGAAGGTTTTGGGACCTCCTTCGGGCTGACAGTGCTCGCTGGTACAGCGAGGGGAGATTTCAAACTCGTACTAAAAGAGGACATCGAGGGTACTGCACTGGAAACTTTAACGGCAGGGTTGATTGAGGGCGTCGCTGCAGCTGCAAACGATACCCGAAATTCGGGGGCATTCATATCACGGTACCTCTTGCGAGCGTCGTGATATGAAAGCCTGTCAAGAGTCCTGATTTCCTGGATCTTGGCTTCCATAATGAATTCAGGGCACTGTTTTGACCGTGGAGAGTGACTTCCTTGGCAGTTGGGACATATCGGGGGAGGCGTACACCTCTCGTCACCCTCATGTGTCCCCTTGCCACACTCTCTACATACGGCCTTCGCAGTACACCTGGCGGAAACATGCCCGAATCTCTGGCACTGGTAGCAGCGCATAGGTGGAGGGATGTACGGTCGCACATCGCAGTGGTACGATGTGACCTTCACCTGCTTAAGTACAACATCACCCTCAAAATGGAGAATAAAAGCGCCGGTATCGACGCTCCTTTCCCCAATCTTTCGAGTGATGCGCCTAATCTTTGTGACGCCTCTCTTCCCCAGATCCCGCAACAGTTCAGCATCGCTATTCAAAATGAGGTCACGATGGAAAATAACTCCACGGACCTCATTCAGCGTTTCGTGCTTTGTGATCTTAACGGGGATTTCGCCGAATTGCGTGCAATCCAACAACGCTTCGGTTTGCTGCCGGCTAACGGTATGCAGCAAGAGCTGCCCGTTCCGGAGCTTGGAAATCCCGTTAAGATCACCAAATTTCCCCTCTATTTCCTCAGCGAAGATGATCGATTTTACGAGCTTGAAATCATCCCCGTCTGTCCTGATAGCTACCAGGTAGCGAGGTGATGTATCTGTCGCAAATCGTCTGTTAAAGGCTTCGTCCCAAGGCGTATACACCTTGGGATTAGCTCGACACTCCAGAGACGGCTTTTTAAGGGTGCCACCCTGTACAGGTGTCCGTGATCGCTTTGATGGCATCCCGGACGAAATCCTCCCCGAATACTGCCCACTCCGAACGGGGGCTATCACTGTGGGCGCCACCCAGCCAAGGCAATACCTACCTGGCATAGCAGATATTGCCCGGGGTCCCAGTGCCTCGAACAGGCACTTCCCCCTCGGCATGCACAGGATTTATTCAGCTCCAGTATTCGGCCATGCAGGGACCTTCGTTGTAAGGCGGATACTACTGTAGGGTACATGGCGCACCCACCTGACGGGATGGGGCATACCGTCTAGGCTTTCTGGCCAGATGGCCAAGCTGGTGGCCCTTCCCCTAACAGCATGCATGTTTGTTTCTATTGGTCAAACCAGAGCTGGGACCAGAAAACCAAAATCGACCTTTATAAGGCCCCCTCTAAGTCGCCTTTTACGACGGGCAGGGGATACCGTGGATGAATTCTGCCCTCCCCATCCACAGGGGGTCTGAACAAATCAAAACTGGCAAGTTATTCGGCCATGTCGGCCCTATTAGTCGCCTCCTACGACAGGCAGGGCATACCGTGGGTGTACTCTAACCCGCACCCACACGGGGAATTGAAACGTCATAGGCGAGAATTTTGAAACTCAGCGAAAGAAAAAAACATCTTTAAAAGTAAGTAAATCGGTGTTCATAAATTAATTTAATGGGTCAATGGGGTGGGGTGAAATTCTGGGGAAAAAAGGAGAGAAAGTGTCCTAACTGACTGACTAACTCACTCATCAAACTCAGGAGAAAAAGACAGCTTAAAAAACAAGTTAATAGGCGTTCAAGCGTTTTTTCATCAATCCAATTTAAGGGGCCCATGAGGAGGGGTGAAATTCTGGTAAAATAAATTGAAAGAAAATGTCCTGTCTGACTCACTCACTCATCACGCCCAGCGAAAACTATTAACGTTGGAAACATGAAATTTTGGGAATATGTTCGCTGTATGTCGAAAACGTCAACTAAGGAATAATTTTTGTTTATTCGGGTTTTAAAGAGGTGTTAAGGAGGTAAACGTGCATTTCATTGAATAACGATATCTCATGAGTTGTTTATTTGGGGATGTGATATTCGGTATATAAACTAATCATTAAAAATAATCAGACATATTAAACCCTTTGGAAAATAGCATGTAGACAAGATTCAAAATTTCGGGGTCGTAATGGATTCTTGTGAATGTGATTTAGAGGTTTTGCTATCAACATAACTTCCAGGGTTCATAAGGTTAACTTATTATTATTATAAAGCCAAGAAAAACAACAGGATCTACTAACAAATGAAATTTATTAACTGAATCAAACATAAAAAAAGAAAACTATAACCACCCTTTTATTGTTCACTCGCGTGAACAGATCTAACACTGACCAGCCTGACGTACCGTGACGACACGGCATGACAGCTGTCAACAAGCATTGTGACTGAAATGTCACTTAAGTCAGAGTAACAAAAGAAAACGGATCACAAGATCCAAATATAACAAACAAATAAAATAGTACAAAAATTTAATATTTATGAGCGACACGGGTTTTAAGACTAGTTCAAGTAATGAGCATTTTGACGGGCGCTCGTTTCCGACCAAAACAGTTGGTTCGGGAACGGACTCCGTACTGCGAAGGATGAATTACGGAAATGTGGGAACAACAATTACATATTTATATACACTACTGACATGCTCTAACCTTAGATTACCACAACCAAATACACGTGTGTATTATTTAAAATAAGGGCTGCGGAATTACCGTCTTATACCTTAAACACTAGGAAGGCATAACATGACATGAACCGGTTTGGCCGGTTGCCAAATTATATTTATATGAATACAATGGCCTTGAAAATAAGAGCCAACAACAACAAAATATAACTTTTAATTTTCACGCCGGAAAGTTTGGCGTTTTAAAACAATGAACAAATAAGTCGTAGTAATGATAAAAGAAACTTGGATCGACAACATGGCAACTTCCCAAATTAAACCAAATAAAATAACCTTAACTCATTAGGCTTTAAAGCAAACATAACGTGTCATAACGAGCTGGAGACAACCGGGCCTGTTATCGCATCACCGAGAGAGTGGCTGATTTCTTCCCCCAAGTAGTAATTAGTGCCATGCTAAATATAGATTCTGGCCCATAGCCAGCGTACAGCACCTTTGCTAATCGCCACCTGTTAAACGCGTACAAATAAATAACACATTATCTCAAAACATCCTCTCAGGGATTTTTAAGAATACATTCCCAGGTCAAACTTATCCCCACGGATAACTAGTTTGCCGGAATGATATCGCAGTCATGGACAGGCTTTACCTCTCCTCATCATCATCACTTACACCCAAAAACACGTGGCACATTTCTCGAAGATCTCGTCGTAGCATTAATCAGCACACCTCTCAGATAATGACACACAACATGTCCAAATGACAATAAAGAATTAATAACAGGATCAGTCCTAGCCCGAGTTATCAAAGCAACAAAATGCAAATATTCCCCCCACGTAGTAATTAGTTTAACATATCATTAAATCAGTCCATTTATCATTGTCGTTCCTAGGTTCTCATTCATGGCTACACTTTTTATAGATACGTTAATCGATGCGGCCGTTTCGCAATAAGAATTACGTATACATAAGGAAAACATTTAAATTACAAAATTTACTGTACAACATAATTGTCACGCAATGCCAAAATTTACTACACGCATGTCAGTTAAGAAATCAAACCCTGAAATTTAAATTAAACCACACAAATAAAATCTATACAAAGTTCCACACATCTCTCGCGATTCCCCTCGTCCAAAATCAATAAATCAATTTTTTAATACTCATCACTTAAACTGCTTTCCAGAGGCCTCCCGCCTCGTCAATTCCCATCATTAGGCCGTTAGCCCATAACACTGATGGTAATGGAGGATGAAGCTTGCTGTCTTCTCTCCATGGTCGACATTTTGCTGCTGTTAAAACACAATTAAATCAAAGTTTTTAAACTGTTCTATCTGCGTTCTAAGTATTTTATTTCCTCAGATCGTCCTATGCAGAATCGTCGACTTTCCCTATTCTATGGCTAATTGCCATCTCACAATTTATGAAAATTTCCAACTTCGTTGCCGACACACAACTATAATTTTAAAACCATATCGTCTTAAGGACGTCTTAAAATGACTGTCGAAGAATAATTAGGAGTGTCCCGATTCATCTCAGACATTTGTATATATACAGAAAGCCTAAAGTTTCAATGGTGGGAGAAAAACAGCTCCTCAATATTTTAAGTAATGGGCCTATAATTATGTGTGACCTCTCAAAATTCTTGTATTTTCTCACAGGTCGCGAATCTGCCGTCGAACAAGCAAACCGATCGCTAGATCTTTTTATATCCGATTGCCGCGCAAAACACACTGACGCTATGTTCTGGCGTCATGTTTTCTTATTGGTCAGATAAGTTGGCTTCGGAGTTCTGACCTTACAAATCCCGCCCTTATATTGACGTCACGACTATTCTCCTCTCTCTCACTCCTTGCCTTGTACGCAGCATTTTGCCCTTTTATGGTCACGTACGCCACAGCGTCATATCTGATTTTCTCAGAAATCCAAGAATAACATTGGTTGTGAAACTATTGGTCATTTCCAGCCAGCACGTAGCATGTCTTACCAAGTCCAGATTTCTTGCTACATCAATATTACTCAAATATCCAGCATATCATGTATTTAGTATTTCCATCGTTTTTATTAATATGAAACATTATTATTGGACACAATGATAAGGGTTCATCTGACCCCTAGTTGATGAAATTCGAACTCAAATGAAGTCGAATTTCATATCCCCTACTTTTCTGGCTCAAATTTGAAGTTGCTGGTCACCCTCAAAATATAATGACTGTCCGCCTCTGTCTGTTTCAGTAGCCGTCTCGTTCCAAACTCATTAGGAAATTCCTGTATACTTATGCCCTCCGGCCTCTTTCCTTGCTACTCGTCTCCCCTCTCACTCTTTCAAAACATCAACATATTCATTAACGACTTCCGCCTGAACTTATAAACACGTCAGAGCTGTCTTTTGAGCGCTTTCACCACTCGAGTACCCCCGTATCTTTTGTTGTATGTTATCACGCGAATGTTTAATTTGCTGCAGTAACATTATTTCTCGGTTCGTATGGCTCTCTCTGATGATACAATTTTAAATGAGATATTATACACTGTCATGTTTCCTGTGCTCACCTCTCGGACTCTGTAGGCGTTGTTACCTAAGTTCGTAACCCCTAGTTGAACTTCCTTAAGCCGCTCCTGTCTCTTCTCCATTTTACCGTGATGTCATCTCCTTCTTCTCCCTCCGCGTTGCCATCTTCTTCCTTCTCCCTTCTTCTTCTCCGATTCCCGTACAATAACTTTTTTTTACCATATTTCGAGACCCTTGCCTGACACGGTCTGCGAATCTCTCCTGCTATTCTTCTGTTTCCTATTGTCGGCTGCTCTATTTTCTTCTTCTCCATGCAGCTCCTCCAAATATCTCTGGGTTTCTACATGCATGGCCTCCAACATTTGATGTGTTCCGTTTTCCTCCTCGTGGTTGTCGGGATTTTTCCGCCGATCTATCGCTCTTTCCCATTTATCATTATTTCCTTCCATGTTACGTGGCTCCTCCAGGTACTGTTGCGGGTCAGCGTGTCTCTCGTTCCAATTTCTCTGATCATCCCTTGGATCCGATTGCTCGTTAAACCGCTGGTTATTTTGTGCGTTATATTGTTGATTGTAACGCCTATTGTCTCTGGGCCTATATTGTTGATTATAGTGTCCTCCACGCCATCCCCGATTATAAGGTGCGTTATTATTATTATTCCTATTGTATGACGTTTGGTATCTCCTATTATCTCGCCACTGCTGATTGTTTGTGTTCCGGTAGCGGTTAGTTTCTTCCTGATTGTTATGGTTTCTGTCCCTATTTTCGTATCTCGGTTGAGATCTCGGCTCATATTCTTCGGTGCTCTGCCGTCTTTGGTTATCCCCAGTGTTTGTACCTTGCGACCTCGTGTTTTTGTTCGGTGTCTTGACTACTTCGACTGCATTAACTAACTCTATCTGTCTCTTCTCTCTCGGGTTGATGTAATTAGTGGTTTCATCTATCTTCCTTAATACCTCTTCTGCCTGGACCACGGTCGTAATATTTGCCGCCACCAAGAATTGCTGAACGCTAATAGGCATCTGCTTTCCTATAGTAGTTATTAGCTCCATTTCGCTCGGTGGATTATCAAGATCCTGCAATTTGACAAGTTGCATGGCGAAAAAATCTGCATATTTCGTCTGATGCGTGGAATGGTATTTGCGCGAGTATAAGTCCATCCGCAAGCTTTGTTGATACGACCCACTCCAGTATTTGCTTAGGAAGGCCTTGTGGAAACCTTCCATTGATTTAAATGTGTTCTTAAATCCAAGATACCAGGTAAGTGCTGAGCCCGCCAAAAATTTTTCAACCATTCTTAATTGTCGCGTTGAGCTAACATTTTGGTCCGAAAAATATTCTGTCAGTTCCCTTAAGAAAGCTTTAGGTGTCCCTCCGCTCTCTGGTAAAAACTTATTCGGTTTAAATTCGTTTCCACGGATGACTTGTATAACTTGCGTGGGAAGTTGTGTGTTTTGAGGTGTCGAGCTACGACCCTCATAATTCTGGAATGCTTGCGTGTCTACCGTTCTTGGACTTTGCCCAAGCTCGTGGCTGTCTATTGTGTGCTCTCTTTCCGCATTCTCCCCTTTCCCCTTTTCCATTAGTGTCGCAAACATCGTATTATGTCCAAGTGACTGCACTCCGATTTTATCATGCGGTCCTCTTGAATTTGAAATCTTAACTTCATATTTTCTTCTAACGCCTGTATTTTCGCGTTATTTTCCCCTAGCTTCTTGCTTACTGCGAGCCGTTCATCTTTTGAATCAGCGCTCATCTTGGTCCAATCTTTCCTAATAGTATCCTTCAATTTAACAAAGCGTTTTTCGACTTCCTGTTGATTAGCCTCCTGATTATCTTCAAGTTTATCTATCCTTTCTCCCAGAGAAATGTTGTTCTGTTCTAATGTTTGTTTAATTTCTTCCTGGTCAATTTCTAACTTTTTCCATTTCTTAATTGATTGTATTTCTAATTTGTTGAGTTCCGTCACTAAGCCCGTGATATTGTTATCTACTGTAATTATCTGATCTTGCATACCCTGTGTCCCTCGTTCGATATTCTCAAACCTTTTTTCTAAGTTTGTGTGTGCTTCTTTAATCTCAGATGAGCTGGTCAAACACGCTTGCTCGATTTGTGCTAGTTTTGCCATAACAGTCTCATCCATTCCTTTTATTTCCTTTTTAAACGAATCTTCGATACCTTTTATTATTCCTAATTGTTTGGTATTGTTAGTGCTAACGTCCTTTGCTAATTGGATTAGCTGTTCTTTTGTGTGCTCTTTGATTTCTACCGTTAGCGCAGCTAGATTTTGAGTGTTCCTTTCGTCTTGTGCGTTTAACATTTCATTGTTTTTCTCAGACTGCCTATGTAATTGTTCACTAACCAGAATGTTTTGTGTAGCGATTTTCTGATTTATATTCTCGTTAACTTCGGATAGTTTTGTGTTTAACTGTGTCTGTATTTCTTCCGATTGTTTATTTATAGCAGCTAACTGTGTCTGCGTTTCTTCACTATTCGCCGCTAACTGTTTCTGCATTTCTACATTATTTGCCGCCAACTGTGTCAGCGTTTCTTCCGATTGTTTATTTATAGCCGCTAACTGTGTCTGCGTTTCTTCACTATTCGCCGCTAACTGTGTCTGCATTTCTACACTATTTGCCGCTAACTGTGTCTGCGTTTCTTCACTATTCGCCGCTAACTGTGTCTGTATTTCATTGGTTATGTCCTTTCTCATCTCACTAAGTTGTTCTCGCGTACGAGCGGATGCTAATTCAATCACTTCGCGGATTTCTCCCAGAGTTGCCATCACAACAATAATATATTTGAGACATAGGGAAATGACATAAGGGCGGAGCCCTGGATACGCGCGCTCACACATATTAAATATACACACATTAACCCTTTACATACTCAGTTCATTTACTTTAAATTACTCCCACAAACTATAGCATCACTGAGTATAATTTACTTATTATTCCATTTAATTTTAACCCTTTGATTCAGTTATAATCTTCCTGACCTTACTTTACTTACAAATTTTAACCAATTAATAGAGTATTAATTAGTTTTTAAGGTCTAACCTTCCTGTCAAATAATTCTTTGAGTTTGGCTTTTCTACACAAAGCTAATTTAATTTTATTGGGCGCCTGGAACAGTTTGTTCTAATTTTAATCAAAGTTCAAACACTTAACTTGTTCCACATTTACTTTATTGCAAACTCCATGACTTTATATTTTCAAACATTTGGCGGTACTATCTTCGCCTAACTTACGTTAATAAACTTATCACATGCCGGTGATCTATTTTTTTTACTCTAAAACACAAATGCCACACGTTCGGAAGCCAAAGTAACTCTTATAAACCCTTTGGAAAATAGCATGTAGACAAGATTCAAAATTTCGGGGTCGTAATGGATTCTTGTGAATGTGATTTAGAGGTTTTGCTATCAACATAACTTCCAGGGTTCATAAGGTTAACTTATTATTATTATAAAGCCAAGAAAAACAACAGGATCTACTAACAAATGAAATTTATTAACTGAATCAAACATAAAAAAAGAAAACTATAACCACCCTTTTATTGTTCACTCGCGTGAACAGATCTAACACTGACCAGCCTGACGTACCGTGACGACACGGCATGACAGCTGTCAACAAGCATTGTGACTGAAATGTCACTTAAGTCAGAGTAACAAAAGAAAACGGATCACAAGATCCAAATATAACAAACAAATAAAATAGTACAAAAATTTAATATTTATGAGCGACACGGGTTTTAAGACTAGTTCAAGTAATGAGCATTTTGACGGGCGCTCGTTTCCGACCAAAACAGTTGGTTCGGGAACGGACTCCGTACTGCGAAGGATGAATTACGGAAATGTGGGAACAACAATTACATATTTATATACACTACTGACATGCTCTAACCTTAGATTACCACAACCAAATACACGTGTGTATTATTTAAAATAAGGGCTGCGGAATTACCGTCTTATACCTTAAACACTAGGAAGGCATAACATGACATGAACCGGTTTGGCCGGTTGCCAAATTATATTTATATGAATACAATGGCCTTGAAAATAAGAGCCAACAACAACAAAATATAACTTTTAATTTTCACGCCGGAAAGTTTGGCGTTTTAAAACAATGAACAAATAAGTCGTAGTAATGATAAAAGAAACTTGGATCGACAACATGGCAACTTCCCAAATTAAACCAAATAAAATAACCTTAACTCATTAGGCTTTAAAGCAAACATAACGTGTCATAACGAGCTGGAGACAACCGGGCCTGTTATCGCATCACCGAGAGAGTGGCTGATTTCTTCCCCCAAGTAGTAATTAGTGCCATGCTAAATATAGATTCTGGCCCATAGCCAGCGTACAGCACCTTTGCTAATCGCCACCTGTTAAACGCGTACAAATAAATAACACATTATCTCAAAACATCCTCTCAGGGATTTTTAAGAATACATTCCCAGGTCAAACTTATCCCCACGGATAACTAGTTTGCCGGAATGATATCGCAGTCATGGACAGGCTTTACCTCTCCTCATCATCATCACTTACACCCAAAAACACGTGGCACATTTCTCGAAGATCTCGTCGTAGCATTAATCAGCACACCTCTCAGATAATGACACACAACATGTCCAAATGACAATAAAGAATTAATAACAGGATCAGTCCTAGCCCGAGTTATCAAAGCAACAAAATGCAAATATTCCCCCCACGTAGTAATTAGTTTAACATATCATTAAATCAGTCCATTTATCATTGTCGTTCCTAGGTTCTCATTCATGGCTACACTTTTTATAGATACGTTAATCGATGCGGCCGTTTCGCAATAAGAATTACGTATACATAAGGAAAACATTTAAATTACAAAATTTACTGTACAACATAATTGTCACGCAATGCCAAAATTTACTACACGCATGTCAGTTAAGAAATCAAACCCTGAAATTTAAATTAAACCACACAAATAAAATCTATACAAAGTTCCACACATCTCTCGCGATTCCCCTCGTCCAAAATCAATAAATCAATTTTTTAATACTCATCACTTAAACTGCTTTCCAGAGGCCTCCCGCCTCGTCAATTCCCATCATTAGGCCGTTAGCCCATAACACTGATGGTAATGGAGGATGAAGCTTGCTGTCTTCTCTCCATGGTCGACATTTTGCTGCTGTTAAAACACAATTAAATCAAAGTTTTTAAACTGTTCTATCTGCGTTCTAAGTATTTTATTTCCTCAGATCGTCCTATGCAGAATCGTCGACTTTCCCTATTCTATGGCTAATTGCCATCTCACAATTTATGAAAATTTCCAACTTCGTTGCCGACACACAACTATAATTTTAAAACCATATCGTCTTAAGGACGTCTTAAAATGACTGTCGAAGAATAATTAGGAGTGTCCCGATTCATCTCAGACATTTGTATATATACAGAAAGCCTAAAGTTTCAATGGTGGGAGAAAAACAGCTCCTCAATATTTTAAGTAATGGGCCTATAATTATGTGTGACCTCTCAAAATTCTTGTATTTTCTCACAGGTCGCGAATCTGCCGTCGAACAAGCAAACCGATCGCTAGATCTTTTTATATCCGATTGCCGCGCAAAACACACTGACGCTATGTTCTGGCGTCATGTTTTCTTATTGGTCAGATAAGTTGGCTTCGGAGTTCTGACCTTACAAATCCCGCCCTTATATTGACGTCACGACTATTCTCCTCTCTCTCACTCCTTGCCTTGTACGCAGCATTTTGCCCTTTTATGGTCACGTACGCCACAGCGTCATATCTGATTTTCTCAGAAATCCAAGAATAACATTGGTTGTGAAACTATTGGTCATTTCCAGCCAGCACGTAGCATGTCTTACCAAGTCCAGATTTCTTGCTACATCAATATTACTCAAATATCCAGCATATCATGTATTTAGTATTTCCATCGTTTTTATTAATATGAAACATTATTATTGGACACAATGATAAGGGTTCAATATGTCTAAGGGTTTATCGATGTGGTGTATATTATGAGGTGAAAGGGGTGAAAATTGGGGGTTGAGGGATTCTTACGGAGCGTGTATCTCTGAAACGACATAGGCGAGAAGTTTGAAATTCGGCGGGAAGAAACAGCTTAAAATACAAGTAAATAGATGTTCGACCGTTTTTTCATAAATCCAATTTAAGGAGCCCTTCGGGAAAAAAAAACAGGAAAGAAAGTGTCCTAACTGTTTGACTCACTTACTCACTCATCAAAATCAGGGGGAAAACAGCTTTAAATAAGTAAATAGGTGTTCGACCGTTTGTTTCATAAATCCAATTTAAGGGGTTCATGGGGAGGGGTGAAATTATCAAAAATAAATGAAAGAAAATGTCCTGACTGACTGACTCACTCATCATCGCCCAGCCAAAATTATTGAAGTTAGAAACATGAAATTTTGGGGATATGTTCGTTGTATGTCGAAAACATCCACTAAGGAAAAAGTTTTGGATATTCAGGTTCTAAAGAGGTGTTAAGGGGTAAACGTGCATTTCATTGAATAACAATATCTCACGAGTGGTTTCATTTGGGGATGTGATACTTGGCATATATACTAATCATTAAAAATAAGCTGACACATGTCTAATGGTTATTCGATGTAGTGTATATTATGAGGTGAAAGGGATGAAAAGTGGGGGTTGAAAGATTCCTAACGGAGCGTGTATCTCTTAAACGACATAGGCGAGGAGTTTGAAACTCGGAAGAAATCAATCAGCTTAAAAATAAATAAATAAATAAATAAATAAATAAATAAATAAATAAATAAATAAATAAATAAATAAATAAATAAATGAATAAATAAATAAATAAATAAATAAATAAATAAATAAAATAAATAGGTGTTTGACCGTTTTTTCATAAATCTAATTTAAGGGGCCTATGGGGAGGGGTGAAATTCTGGAAGAAAAACGTCCACTAAGGAAGGATTTTTGGATGTTCACTCTCATCGATCAACGAAAACTATTAAAGTTAGAAGAATGATATTTTGGGGACATGTTTGTTGTGTGTCGAAAACGTCTACTAAGGAGGGATTTTTGGATATTCAGGTTCTAAAGGGGTGTTAACGGGGTTAAACCTGCATTTCATTGAATAACAATATGACACGACTATGACGCTAGCGAAGCGAGGCTAAAAATGAGAAGGTGTGTGTCTGTGTATTACTTAATGACGCAAGTACCACTGGTCCGATTTTCATGAATTTTACATTGAAGTAGCTGATTTACCTGGTTAACATATAGGTTACTTTTGATTTCAATACTTTGCTTTATTTAAAGATGGCGACCATTTTAGTGAGGTGACTACACCTTTTGGTTTCAAACTTTCATATTTCAATTTCAAATAAAAAGAGAACGCTAAGAAATAGCAAACTTTTGATGGCATATAAGAGGATTAAAATTACATTTTCTATCCGAAAGGTATCTCCATCGGTTAGCGAGTAAAACTTAAATGTGTGCTATAAAACACGGTCAACGCCGAGTGGTGTAGCTGGACAAAATGTTCCATCCTTAATCTCCCTCTGGGCAGCACCTCGCCTATCCCCTGTTTTAACTGTCACCTTCACATTTTAATTTATTTATGACGCGTAGCGAAGCACGGGTACTTTAGCTAGTCTCTAATAAAACAACGTCCCCGATTCATGGATGTCACGGGTAATCTCGAGAACCACTGAATGGATTTTGATGCGGGTTTCACCATTCTGTAAAGGATATCTCGAGGAAGGTTTCTGTAGAAAATTATTTATTTATGATCAAAGGAAGCCAAGCAGTAACGATTTCAGTGAAAACGTCGAAAGAAAAACCTGGCATCCGTCGCTTTTTGAGATTACGCTGGGCAAACCGTTAAACTTATCAATATAATATGAGTGTAAGAATTGATCAGCATGAAAAGTTCCACAAAAAAGTCCGGGAGAGCATATCTCTAACTTCAATGCATCGTCCACTATAAGTGTTTTTTACGTTTCCAGTTCTTCCAACAATCTCCATTCAATTACTGAGGCGACAGTTTACGAGCTAGCTAGGGTCAAGCCTATCACCACAGTTATAGCCTATAGATTATATTGATGGAAGTTCATCAGATTCAGATTCCTCAACTCACTAACAGAATAAATAGAGTGTCCGGCAACAGCTCGTCACCTCCCCGAGTAAAAATTTTCATTTTGGATAAAATAATTTCATTTGTTGTGGATACAGGCTGTTCTGTCAACATAATTGATTCTGCAACGTTTGGTTCTCTGAAACTCGTTACGTTAACGGAAACAAAGAAACGCTTATTTCCCTACCAATCGAAGACAAAATTGAAAGTGTTGGGAAAGTTCTCTGCAACGTTAACCTACAAATCACATTCCAATTTAGCTAAGTTTTATGTAGTCGAAGGACATGGTGATTATTTGCTAGGCTACCAAACTGCACAAGACCTGAATTGTATTAAAGTCTTGTGTGCCATTTCTTCGGACGAAGTAGAGAAACGTTATCCATCTGTTTTTAACGGTACAGGCAAATTCAAATATGACAAGATTGAACTGCGTATTAATCCTAATGCCCCTCCAGTAGTACAGATGCACAATCGAGTACCATTCCATCTCAGGCCTTAACTTGAAGAAGAGCTTCGTCGCTTGGAAGAGCACGACATCATTGAGCCAATCGTTGGCCCAACAAACTGGGTATCACCAATTGTATAAGTACCCAAGTCAAATAATCCCGAAAGGTTGCGCCTCTGCGTCGATATGCGCGCAGCAAACACTGCAGTTCTGCGTGAGAAACACCAACTGCCGACTATCGATGAGCTAATTGTGTCTTTGCGAGGAGCAGTGATTTTTTTCTAAGCTCGATCTGAATGATGGGTTTCACCAATTTGAACTAGACGAGGGCTCTAGAAGCATTACCACTTATTTTCACCCTTACTGGCTTATGGAGATACAAAAGACTTAAGTTATGTTTGGTATATCTTCAGAGTTTCGGAGTTGCATTCGAAATATGATATCAGACATCACAAATGCCCGGAATATTTCCGATGACATTCTAATTTTCGGGAAATCAAAGGCTGAACATGATGCAGCCCTGGAAGCAGTTCTAAGGAGATTATCAAATGCTGGCCTCACACTAAATAGAGGAAAATGTGTGTTTTCTGTTGAGAAACTTGGCTTCTTTGGAAATGAATTTTCTAAAGATGGTATCCGGGCAGATGCCAGGAAACTAGAAACCATTAGCGGACTTCCAGGGCCGAAATCAGTATCTGAGGTGCGTAGCTTCTTGGGAACAGTTGCATACTGTGCCAGATTCCTGCCGAATCTGTCCACGATCTCTGCTCCACTACGGGGACTGATAATTAGAAATGTTCCATGGCAATGGGGCCATCAGGAAAAATTGGCATTTAACTCCCTTAAAAATAAGCTAAGCCAAAAGTTGAGGAACAACTACTTTGACCCTAATCAAGTCACAGAAGTAATTGTCGACGCTGGACCTGAAGGGCTAGGAGCTATTCTCGCTCAGCCTAAAGACTCAGACCCAGGAGTGGTAGCTTATGCTAGTCGGTCTCTTAGCGCAACAGAGAAGACGTTTTCTCAAATTGAACGGGAGTTATTTGCCATAACCTGGGCAATAGAACATTTTCGCCTTTATCTCCTAGGTGCCTACTTCAAGGTTATAACTGACCACAAGCCCTTGCTTGGAATACTGTCCTCTGATAAGTCCACCACCCCTCGATTGGAAAGATTACGACGTCGCCTTCAAGGATACGATTTCATCTTAAATTATCGCTCAGGAGCCTCTAATCCTTCTGATTACTTCTCTCATCATCCATTTTCTCCTGAAAGCAAATCCAATCGTGCTGAGAGGTACGTTAATTTTGTTGCTAATCAGGCTGTACCTACTGCATTGTCTAGGGAATGAATTGCCTAGCACACCGAAGAAGATAAAGCCCTTAGCCTAGTAAAGCAAGTTGTGCTGGCTAATTCTTGCAAATTGAAGAATTCAGATTTAATCAAACCTTACATTCCATTACTTCCCGAGATCTGCATCACTCAAGATGCCATTTTGCTACGAAGTAACAGGATAATAATTCCTAGTTCTCTTCAGAGTAAGGTCATACACCTCGCACACAAGGGTCATCCAGGCATTGTGAGAACTAAACAGCTCCTTCGTAACCGATGTTGGTTTCCTGGTATGGACTCGAGAGTTGAAACGAAAATCAAGAGGAGTTGCATAGCTAGTCAGGCAACCACTGCAGTTAATCAGCGAGATCCAATCAGATCCACTCCCCTACCTAACCAAGCTTGGACTGAACTTTCGATAGATTTTGCTGGTCCCTTCCCTGATAATAAATACCTGTTAGTCATTATAGATGAATATACTAGGTTTCCCCTGTCAGAGACAGTATCTTCAACGAATGCTTCTTCCATGATAAAAATCTTACGGAAATGGTTTTCCAAGTTTGGAGTTCCAAGAATTTTGAAGTCTGACAATGGACCGCCTTTTAATAGCCACAAATATTCTACATTTCTTCAAGCAATGGGTATAAAAGCCCGCCATATAACACCTTATTGGCCAGAAGCAAATAGGAACTCAGAGAGGTTTTTTCGAACGGTAAAGAAAACTATCCAGGCAGCCGTTTTCGAGAAGAAGAATTGGACAGATGAATTGGATGGCTATCTTCTCAACTACAGAGCTACACCTCAGGCAACTACTGGAAAAAGTCCAGCTGAGTTACTCTTCAATCATACTTTCAATGTTGGGTTCTTACCCCCTATTGATGAAGCAGAGGAAGACTGGGATGTTAGAGTGGCAGATGCTTCAAACAAAGCAAAACAACCAGAATAACCAAATACGAGGAACGCAAGGTATCATTCTCTGGCACCTAATGACCTAGTTTTAATGAAGCAACAACGTTTAAATAAATTTACTCTGGCTTATGATCCAGACCCCTACAAAGTAGTATATGTAACTGGAAATCAGGTCACAGCAGAACGATCAGACCGACAAGTTGTAAGGAATTCTTCCGTGTTCAAGAAGCTCCCACTAGAAGCAGGAGACTCCTCAGAATCTGCACCCCCTGCTGGAGAGGAGGTTAGAGACAATGAAGGCAGTGGATATTCAAATACTGGTACTTCGCGTCTACCAGAGAACCCAACTCCTCTTCGCAGATCGTCTAGAATTACCAAACCGCCGAAGAGACTAGAGGACTATATAACTTCCCGAAAAGGGAGATATGTAGTGTAGTGAGCTCTTTGGAAAACAATTGAAGGGTTGGATTGATGCCATGTAGGAATGTAAAGAGTTGAAAATAAACATGCAGTCAGATTGATACATTACAGTTATGTTTCATGTTGTCCAGCGATTTCTCCTTGAAAAATAATTCAGATACGGTACCGGTACTGTTGTGAGGTTCGTCAGCCAAGAATCGCTAAAAGGTATACCAGTAGGCCTAGTTGAATGTTTACATTGTTTACAAGCTTTGTGGTTTTGAGTGCTTTTCTTCTTCTAGTAAATATGATAATCCCGGACCAAGGAAGACTTCAGTTTTAATAAACATTGAATCACAGTTAACGGTATTTCTTCAAAAGAAATTGAGAGTGACAGTGGTAGCCATGCTTGCTAAGACAGAGCTAGACCATGGAGCCAAGCTACCTGCATACTTGGTATCGGCTATCTCTGAAATGATTTTCCATGGCTATCATTTTCAACTTCAGGTGAACACCAGGAAGTTACAGCAGGTCAAGGGTGCTTCCTTCAAACTCCACGCCCAGTTTCATTCATCTCGTTTACTCCTTGCACGAGATTGGCACCAGGAAGAACATCGGCCATAAATACCACCCACACCACATAGGAATTTACAGCAGGAGCAGCTCATAGTCGACCCTGTTGAAATGGGAATAATAATGGATAGACATACTGTACTTACTTTGTTTGAGAGACAATATTTGTTTCTTCTTCTTCTTCTTCTTCTTTTGAGACCACAAAGGATCACTTTACCCAACCATTAGTTCGTCGACTTGTAGGAACTGTACGAGCCTTGCGGTCCTCCCAGTACTTCTTCATGCGTATTGATCGTCTTGCCCGTTCTTCGGCGGAAAATATTCTTGTAGGAATTTTCTTCTTTGTGAGTGGAAAATGAAACGTCATATTTTAAGTGCTGTAGTTAAACT
This sequence comes from Meconema thalassinum, assembly GCA_946902985.2. NCBI lineage: Eukaryota > Metazoa > Arthropoda > Insecta > Orthoptera > Tettigoniidae > Meconema > Meconema thalassinum. The sequence continues at coordinate 181,679,569 of OX336399.1, read as the reverse complement.
TTTCTTATTTGCAGCATCTTCTGTTGTTAGGCCAATTTCTTTTAAGTCCTCTCTGATTTCTTTTAACCATCGGCATCCAGTTGTTGTGTTTTTTGAAGCAAGATTGTACTGCACTAGTTGTTTTAGAAGACGTGAATCTGGCATTCTCATGATGTGCCCAAAGAATCCTTGTCTTTTCTTTCGCATGGTATCAGTAATGGGTTCTAGGTTGTTATAGACCATATTGTTAGGTATTATTCGCCATTGCCCATCTTTTTTATATTGATACAAGTTCTTCCAATTCGCCTTTCGATCTTCTGTAATCTGTCGGTTTTAGAATGTTCATTTAGATGGAATAATGTTTCTGCTGCATATGTGGCTTCCGGTTTTATGACTGTATTGTAATGTTTAATTTTTGCATTAATTGATAAGCATTTCTTTTTGTAAGTTTCCCATGTTAATTTTTGTGCCCTAGATAACTTGTTGGTTCTTATTTGAATTTACGCTTTTTCATTTAAATTGTTTGTTATTAGCTCTCCTAGATATTTAAATCGTGTTACAATTTTAATTTTTGTATCATTAATTTGTATTTCCTTTAATGGTGTTGGTTTTTGTGGCATGATTTCTGTTTTTTCGAATGATATCTTAAGGCCAATTTTATTTGCAATTGTCTGAAGCTCTGATATCTGTGTTTTGGCTTCCTCTAAATCTTTCGCCAATAATGCCATGTCGTCTGCAAAACCAACTATATTTGTTTAGTACAACAGTTCCCAACCTTGTTCGACTCACGAACACCTTCTACAACGCTCTCAGTTGCGTGAACCACTAACTTTTAAATATGGAATGTAGGCTACTTGTAACTGTTCCTTAGTGGGGTCGCGGTACTGTTGTTATAGAGTGACCAGGTTGAAAAGAACGTTGCAACGCGCAAGCGCACCAAAGTAGGGGAGAGTGTTTCCAGCTCCCTTGCCACTCAACTGCTAGTCTTTCTTCTGCGCATGTGCGTCCGGTAGGGGAAGTGTCTCTCTCTCCTTCTCGCTGCTACTTGCTTCGTTGTCCTAGTCGCTGGACCTTCCGAAGTCGTGTATGGTGGGGGAAGCTCTTCAGCAGCTACGTAATGCGAGCCCCGCCTCCAACAGTCTTTTCTACCTGGTAACTCTATAGTATTGTTAGAACAAAAAGCAGCTGGCAGACTAAATTTCCATTGTAGCGAAATTAAATGCATTCTTAATATTGTTTCATAACTGTAAATTAGGCATTTGCGGTAAATATTAATTTATTGTGGAAATAATATGAAAAATCCCTATGTTGCGCAACAAGGGGCATTACAGGGTTAATTCAATTTTAAAATGAACTCTAAAAGACATAGTAGTGACATTTATAGATTTTAAAAAGGCTTTTGATTCTGTTGATAGGGAAACTCTAGATAATGTAATCCGAGAATTTGGAGTTAAATCAAAATTGGCAAATCTGATCCATGATACTATATCCAAATTAAAATTTCAGGTTGAAATATCTAAACCATTCAAAATAAATACAGGTGTAAGGCAAGGTGATGGCTTGTCTCCACTCCTCTTCATTTGCGTCCTGGAGAAAGAAGTACGAATTTGGAATGAAAAACTGGAAGAACATAAGCTTTCACCAATAACAATGGGAAGAAAGAACAGAGGTATTGAAATGAACTGCCTAGCATTTGCAGATGATTTTGCCATACTTTCTGAAAAGCTAGCAAACGCAGCAAATTTCCATTTCAATCTTACGAGCGATAGCCACAAAACAGGTTTAAGAATTTCTGTAGAAAAAAACAAATTTATGAGAAATATAAAAAATGCTCCGGAAATCATAGTAACAGAAATTGGTCAAATAAAGAGGGTAAGGAAGTTCACATATTTTGAGGAAATTATTCAAGAAAATGGTTTGGAAAAATCTGCTGTAGGAGAAAGAATACGAAAGGTGGAAAGAGCGTTAGGCATAACTACTGTAGGAATACCTACAATGAAAAGCGTTTCTCTAAGATTTTAAAATAGGCTACAGCACTACAACGCCTGTAGTGCCCGTATACGAGTGAATGTCTCGTACTGAATTACAAATTGGATAAATTAGGGGTGCCGGCCCCGTGGTGCTGGGGTAGCGCGCCCGCCTCTCACCTGGAGGCCCCGGGTTTGATCCCCGGCTCCGTCAGGGATTTTAAAACTGACGTGAGGGTTGGAACGGGGTGCACTCAGCCTCGTGAGGACAATTGAGTAGCTGTCTGACAGTGAGACAGTGCCCCGATCACGAAAACCAAGATTAACGGCTGGGGGGACCTGACGCGCTGATCACGCGTCACCGCAATATCTGCAGGCCAAATGGCTGGGCAGCGGTCGCTTGGTCGGCCTTAGCACGTCATGGGCTGTATAGTGCCAGGGGTTGACTTGTTGTTGACTTTTTTTTTATAAATTAGAGGTACTGTAGTAGAAAGAATTATACACAAAATACTAGGTCCTTTAAAAACAGCAGAATTTCGGAAATTAAGAAGTAATGATGAAATATATCGAAAAATAGAAAATATATCAGGAACGATACGGAAGAGGAGATTGCTAATTTTTGGACATTTGTACAGGATGGATGACAGTAGGTTAACCAAGCAGATCTTCACCTTCCTGTGGAACAAGAAGTGAAACGGTCTTACCTTGCATGATGTTGTAACAGCAGTGGAAACGAGTACCTTAATCCTGCGCTGGGCCCACGTAACAGGACTAGGGTGAGATGAATATAGACCAGAAGAAAGGGAGAGAAATCTATCAGAGGCGTCGACTGAACGTACATTCACATGGCAGTGGATGAAGTTCAATATGATACTGCACATACAATGGGCCATGGGCCTAGCCTAGAACCAAAGTAGCATAAGTAAAATAAAGATCCAGAAGATCTAACGAATGAATGAACTCGGAGACGCAAGTAGATGTAATAAGGATCACAGTAGTGTATTCATCAAGAAAGATAATAAAATACTGTAGGGGAAGCGATACATTCTACATTGTTAGGTTGTGTGGAAATAATAAGACATGTAGTTACTGTAAGTACAGGTCGCCAGGAAATATTCCCCACAGTGGCTACGTGCAGCTGCGAGAGGTTGCGTCATCAGTTTAGTTGGCAGCACGGTGACCTTGATAGGATGAAGGCCACATGTGTGGGCTGTGGGCTGTCGAAATCGTCAGTGCGTATAGTTAGATTATTGGAAGAGTGCAACACAGTGGCGGCCCGTGAATTTTACCGAGGGGGGACTCAACCGTTTAAGATGTAGCCTAAAACGCTTTTTGTGATGCTTTTCCAGTAATTGACAGAGATGATTTCATACATGAATTGTGTTTTTCCTTCTCACATATTTTTGAAGCTTGATTTCCTTATTTCGTTTGGACTAGGCACTATTGTTTTTAAAGAAATAGCAAACGTATTAAAAATATTTGCTCCCAGCCACTAGAAAAAGAAGAAAACCGGACCCAGCTCAGGTATCCATCAGGGTCACCAATTCCCAACCTCACTAGCCATGAGCCCTTGAGGGTGTATCCCCACCACAAGGGTTCACAACTAGGCCTAGTGAGACTGGGGTTGGAGACCATCGGACCCCAGCAGAGGCGGTTATTATTTACACTTGTGCTGGGCTCTTCAATGTCATCTACCTGTCGACCTCCATTAGTCGACTCTTGTTCTCTTCCAACCCGGATAGCATTAGAGCATCCAAAGTCTAGGGAGCCATTCATTTTCCTGCCGAAACTGACCCTTTTATCATCTATCCTGATACCCTCATTCTTCGAGGGATCAGCCCTCTTCTTTTAGTTTCATAACATCTATTGCCTTCTACACAAGGCCTTAAAGGAGGCAGGGTGTGTGAAGCTTCACCACACGTAATGCACCCTGGATAGGGCTACACCTTCAAGAGCTCAGCTTTTGAACTCGGGAGTTGGCGACCGTGATGTGTTCCAGAGTGAGATCCATTTTCCCCTTTTTGCATTGACTTTGGGGTGGACGCTCTCCTCTTTCCGTTTTATACCTGCCTTCAATGGCTCTAGTAGTTTCCAAGTACCTCAATACTCAATCTTCGAAGATTGATTCTTGTTTTAGGAGGATGAACAGCAAGGTCATCTGCCCTTCGAAGATAGAGGGCATTTCTTTTCCGTCATTTATTTACCTTATTCGTTTCTTTCTTTTATTGTCGTTTTCTTCTTCTAGTACATAAGTTAGTTGTAAGTCAGTAATTAGTTAAGCCTAGCTGTAGATTTCATTTCATCATAATTTCTCACCATTACCTAAACCACTAAGGATAGATGACCTAGATATTTCACCCCTTTAAACAACAATTATATCCATCATTGAGGGTGTATCGATATCTAAGGAGCACCGTGCCTGGTGGGACAAAACACACCCTACCTCCTTTAGGGCCTCTTAGAGAAGGCAGAAAAAGGACAAAATGAGGTCTGATCCTACAAAAATTAGGCCATCAGGAAAGATAAAGACAAGAGCCAATTAAGGCAGGAAAATGAAAGACATCCCAGGCCTCCGATACCCTAATAATGTTGGGGTAAGAGTTGACATGAAATATGTAAGAGAGGAGCTCAGCTCAAGGAAACTCAGCTGGGATCCCATAGTCGCCAACCCAGATCCCACTAGTTGTAACCAATTTGATAATTTATGTGATCTGAAGCTCTCAGGAAGAAAATGAAGTCTACAAGCAACAGAGCGATCAGAAGGTAACCATTTGCTTCCTCTCTTGTCACATTCTCTGGAAATTCCACGTAACCACTTCTCACGCAATGAATTGTATCTCATGAATTTCCCCGGTATTCTAACTTGCCCAGTTCTGATTTACAAAAGGGCACGCAGCAGTACTACATTATAAAATCATTCAGAATACATTCCAACTTCTCCATTAACATCAATACAAAACTTATGTCTGCCACAGTGACTTGGTGCTGCTTCCTAGCGCCTATATTTGGAAACGAGGTTGTACGCATAAACCAATACCATAATCGTTGAATGGGCAGGCAGTAGCTGCATCAGACTCAAGCTGACTGAATCCACACACTTCGAGACTTAGCGCGTGAGAGGATGGAGAGGGAATAACTGAAGATATTCGTTGCCATGGCAACGTAAATATCAAAGCGGGCGAATTTTGATGAGTCCTCGCGAGCATCCAGTGCGCCCTACCGACAAGGAGAGGAACTACACACTTTTGTCACGATGGCAAAACATTAGTTGCGAGGAGAGAGAACATCATGGCTGATGAGGAGGGTAGGAGGGCGGCGTCCTTGACTCCAATATCACCGGCAGCCTCTGGTGCAACAGTATGTTATGAATGGCTGTGGTGTGTATAAAGTTTACTGTTTGTTATGATACAAGCGACAGCCGTGCTGCCAACGTAATTGGTGACGTAATCTCTCGCAGCAGCTTGTAGGCACTGTGGAGAACATTCCCTGGCGCCCTGTAGAATGCATGAATGTGCGTGTGGTTTATGTCATAGACATGAGAGAGGTAACTTACACACATCAAAAAAAGTTTAGCATCACCTCGGTTCCCAGATCTCCGGCATATAGACGTTGACTGTGTATATTGTATCCAAGATACAGTCCCTTTGACTGTTCATAGATGTCACTAAAACTGCTCAAAGATGTAAACAACCATGCATGAGCAGGGCCTATTAGACGGAGGGGGTACGACAGCCGATCAGTTCCAGTCATTCCACCAGGACGAAGGTACGCTGCTCATGTTGTCTGTAGTTCTACCATGCCTAGAAGGTCAATACCGCAGTTCGATCGCGTCCGCATTGTTACTTTGTGTCAAGAAGGGCTCTCAACAAGGGAAGTTTCCAGGCGTCTCAGAGTGAACCAAAGCGATGTAGTTCTGACATGGAGGAGGTACAGAGATACAGGAACTGTCGATGACAGGCCTCGCTCAGGCCGCCCAAGGGCTACTACTGTAGTGGATGACCGCTACTTACGGATTGCCGCTCGGAGGAACCCTGACAGCAATGCCACCATGTTGAATAATGCGTTTCGTTCAGCCACAGGACGTCGTGTTTCAACTCAAACTGTGCGCAATAGGCTGCATGATGCGCAACTTCACTCCCGACGTCCATGGCGAGGTCCAGCTTTGCAACCCCGACACCATGCAGCGCGGTACAGATGGGCCTAACAACATGCTGAATGGACCCCACAGAATTGGCATCACGTTCTCTTCACCGATGAGTGTCGCATATGCCTTCAACCAGACAATCGTCGGAGACGTGTTTGGAGGCACCCTGGTCAGGCTGAACGTCTTAGACACACTGTCCAGCGAGTGCAGCAAGGTGGTGGTTCCCTGATGTTTTGGGGTGGCATTATGTGGGGCCGACGTACGCCACTGGTGGTCATGGAAGGCTCCGAAACGGCTTTACGATACCTGAATGACATCCTCCGACCCATAGTGCACCCATATCGGCAGAATATTGGAGAGGCATTTGTCTTCATGGACGACAATTCTCGACCTCATCGTGCACATCTTGTGAATGCGTTCCTTCAAGATAACGACATCGCTCGACTACAGTGGCCAGCATGTTCGCCAGACATGAACCCTATCGAACATGCCTGGGATATGTTGAAAAGGGCTGTTTATGGACGTCTTGACCCACCAACCACTCTGAGAGATTTACGCCGAATTGTCGTTGAGGAGTGGGACAATGTGGACCAACAGTGTCTTGATGAACTTGTGGATAGTATGCCACGACGAATACAGGAATGCATCAATGCAAGAGGACGTGCTACTGGGTATTAGAGGTAGTGGTGTGTACTGCAATCTGGACCACAAATGCTGAAAGTCTAGCTGTATGATGGTACAACATGCAATGTGTGGGTCTCATGAGCAATAAAACGAGCTGAAATGTTGTTTGTGTTGATCTCTATTCCCTTTGTATTTAACGGTTCCGGAACTCTTGGAACCGAGGTGATGCAAAACTTTTTTTGATGTGTGTATGTTAGTGAAATAGCATGCACACACGGTGCAAAATTAAGTTCGGAAAATAAAAGATTAAGAGACTAGACAAGGGAGTCAGGAAAAGGGACATACCGACAAAGAAGTGTACGGTATTCCGAATAGCCTAGAAGATACAGAGAAAGTGGGGGTTTAGGAGGGACAAAAATTAATAGAGTAAAAACTCGAAGGACGGACGTGACTGCACTAAATATGTGACGACAGAACAATCGACACCTGAAATGAATACCTGAAGGGTAACATAACGTACAGTATATGTAAAATCCATCAAGGTAAGTTACGGTAAGGAAATAGAAATAAAGGCGAGTGCAGCGAAGGGAGATACGTTACACAAAAGGGACAATTAGATAAACACAATGACTTACGTGAATGAAACGTAATCATAGGTACAAGGAACGAATGTAAATGAATGTATAAGGTGCGTTCAAAAAGTAACGAGCCGGAGGCATAATTACAGAAACCAGTACCTGTATGTTAGAAGTATTGACCCTGGCAGTTGAGCCACTTGTCCCACTGTGACACGAGGCGGTGAATGGCTGTCTCATAAAATTCCCTGGGCTGCGATGTGAACCAGTTCCGCACGTACAGCTGGACGTCGGCGTCCGAGGTGAATCGTTGGCCCCGCAGAGCCCTATTCAGGGGACCAAACATGGCGTAATCACAGGGAGTGAGGTCTGGACTGTATGGAGGGTGGCCGAGAACCTTCCATTTGAATTTCTGCAGGAGTGCCGCGACTGTGTTGGCCGTAAGAGGTCGTGCATTGTCATGGCGTTCACTGTCACTCGGCAGTCCTGGGTAATGAGTGCATCAAGCAGCTGGAAGTTTTCATCGGTAATGCAGGGGGGATGGGGGGAGGGTGCCCCAGACTGGGCATCATCAGCTAACGACATCCGTCCTTCCCTGAAGCGCTTGTGCCACGCCTTGACCCTTGCAAGGGACATGCAGTGTTCGCCGTACACTTGTGACATTCGACGATGAATGTCCGTTCCCACTACTCCTTCCGCTGTCAGAAACCGAACAACACCTCTTTGCTCTCCGGTTGACGCCTCCATGTCACTGTTTGCAATGCGACTGGCAGCGTTGGACGATTGATGCATGCTGCTGCTCGCTTTGTATCGTCACGAGACGTGCACGCGTGCCCTCTAGCGACGGGCTGTGACCTTCCACGCTCTGGTCGGAATCACACCTCGTTACACACGCCACGATTAGCCGATGTAGTCACTGGTTTGCGCATTCTAGCCTCCGGCTCGTTACTTTTTGAACGCACCATTTATATAAAATGGTGTACGACATGGGCCTTACCTGGGGCAAATAAATCCACTAAGAACAAAGTTGTGACCACCAGTTACAGATATCACAAGTGGAGCATGGTGCAATAGGGAGGTCGCAACCGAACCCTATGCCCACAAGTCCATTGCCTGATTGATAGAGCTCGGTGACGTCACGGGTCATAATTGAGTTCCTGAGCGAACAGGCATGTGAACGGGACCAATAGACCCTGGTAAGAAGAAAACCGCACAGAAAGCCATAAAGTCGTAACACACACAAATAATACATACGGAACATAAAGGGGGGGAGAAGGTAAAGGTGAAAAATGACTGCACTCAAATGAAACAAACATACACATGGTGAACATGCATGGCAAAGCCCCATAGTATTCCAGAGGAAGGATACACACACACATACAAAGCAAAGACCTTACCTTGATGACCTGAATGTGAAGCAAATCTCACATAATAAAGATACAAGTAAAAAGGATTTTATGTTCGACGATGTCGAAATGTAAACATTATGTGTCAGAAAACTGTATCATAATGAGGCTCATTATAACACTCTTTTTCATTATGAAACAGTTTCTCCAGCCAATCAGAGCTCAAGAAACAGTTGTGTGACCAATTAGGTAAGGATACCTTTGCGCATGCGCTCAAAATCCAACATATTTCTGTGTTGTCAAGCAAAGTGAATGGTCTCTGCTTTTGGAGTGCCTTGACCCACGCATGCATTCTGTTCAGTCAGCTACCATTGGCTAATTTATGTTAAAATATATAATCAAGTTATAATTATCGTCGAACATAAACAGTCGTATGGAAATTATAAAACTCGCTTACGCTCGTTTTATAAACATACTCGTGTCTTAATTATTGCCATTATAGGCTCGTTGCATAATGTACTATAATTAAATCACGTCAGGTACGAGCATTTCTCAAGGAAAAAGGGAGCTCTAAAAATATGTTCACTCTACATTAGAAAAACAGAAGAACAGCCCAGAGACAAACAACGAGTTGTCCCTGGTAACGAAGTAGCATAGATACAGTAAAGAGAGGGACCATTAATCGTGATTCGGTATCGTCGGGGGGGGGGGGGGGGGGGCGTGGTGGCTCAGCGGTCTAGCTGTGTGCCTCTCACCAAGGCGGTCCGGGTTCGATTCCCGGTCAATGCATGTGAGATTTTCGAAGTGAAATGCCATGTCCTGTGGTTCGGATTCCACGTAAAAAGGAGGTCCCGTGGCTCATAATCACAAGATTCACGGTCACGTAAAACTACAATCTTCCTTCCTTCCTTCCTTCCTTCCTTCCTTCGGTATCGTCGTCGTCGGCCAATACTCGTATCCGAGTGTATGTTTCTTTCCTGCATTACTAATTTGTATTCACTCGATGGTGATGTCGCTGGTGTCTCAACAGACCAATTCTGGCATAGAACATACGGCCGCACACAATGCAGATGATGGAAGGTGGAGGACGTGGCAATATCTGGCGCAGCTTTCTCCTCTGACGAGTTTCCATTTCCTGCCTTCGGCGTTCTTCTTCAAAATGTGAAACCGCAGCTGACGTGCTGAACGCCAACGTGCGCGATCTTCCGTAAGAGCATGCCAATTATCAGGATCAATGGCTACACTCCTTAAGGTTTGTTTAAGCTGATCTTTGTAACGCTTCCGAGGTGCTCCTTGAGATCTCTTGCCTGTGCTGAGCTCGCTGTACAGGATTTTCCGTGGGAGTCTGTCGTCATTCATGCGTTGGACATGACCGATCCATCCAAGCCGGTGACTAATGATGATGGCCTCTATGCTCTTCATCTTTGCTCTCTCGAGAACCACAGCATTCGCTGTATAGTCGTCCCATTTGATGTGCATAATGGAACGGAGTTTCAGCAGGTGAAAAACGTACCAGTTTTTTGATGGTCTGGCGGTATAGGGTCCAGGTCTCACATCCATAGAGCAACGTAGAAATGACAACAGCTTGGTATACCATTAGTTTTGTACAGATTCTTAGATCTTTACTCTGGAATACACGACGTGAGATACGTCCAAACGCCGCATGTGCAGCACGGATTATTTTATCCACGTCCTTCTCAACTGTATAGAATACTCCCAAGGTATGAGAAGTGATCGACATGGTCCAAAGATGTGCCAGAGATAGTAATATCAAAACCTAGGATAGAGGTTCCAGGAACAGGTTGAGCTAATGCTTTGGTCTTCTGAATGTTTATGGTAAGGCCAAAACGTTCATATGCACTCCTGAAACAGTTGACAGACTGTAGCAGCTCTTCAGATGTATGGGCTGGTGAGGCTTTGTCATCGGCATATTGCAATTCTGTAACCTGGTGAATATTGGATAATCTTTTCGAACGAAGTCTGGTCTGGTTGAATAGCCCTCCATCATACCGATATTTTATTTCCACACCTGTGTTGTTTGCAGATGCTGTCTCATAGAGCATGGCCGTCAGTTATAGGGCAAAAAGAGTAGGTGCAAGAACACATCCTTGCTTCAGCCCATTTGTGATTGGAAATTCTTCTGAGACATCATTCTGATACAGGACCTGCCCGATCATACCATCATGAAGAGCCCGAATCAATCCAAACGAAATGTTCTGGACATCCAAAACGCCCCAAAACCAACCACATTGCATTTCTGGGAACAGTATTAAAGGCATTTTCGAGATCGTAAAAGACTAAGAACAGAGGTGTCATTTGTTCTGTGCATTTCTCTTGCAGTTGTCTTATACAAAATATCATGTCAACTGTTCCTCGGGAAGTACGAAATCCACACTGTGATTCGGGAAGTATTCTCTCTGAGATAGTTTGGAGTCGATTCAGTAGGATTCTGGCAAAAACTTTTCCTACTATGGAAAGGAGGGAATCGTGACGAGTTAATATAATGAACCCGATCGGTTATTACAGAAATGTCCACTGATCTGCTCAGTAATTCTGGCCAGAAATAACTGAGACGAAGAGAGAACAATTCAAATAATTGGCATAAGAGATAGAAAAGTAAAGGGGTGTAATTGAAAATGGGCGGAAACGGTTCAGAAGTCAACAACAACCTGGGTACAAGAAGTCAAAAAGGATTTAGAAAGAAACAATTTCAGAGAAGATACATCACAGAGAAATATTTTTAGGCAAAAAGTGCTAAAAATGGAAGGATTCCAAGGGAGGAAGGGAAAGAAAACTGGCTCAAAATGGTCCGAGGAAAGGAAGAGGAAACATAGTGAGATGATGAAGGAGTATTGGAGGAAGAAGAAGGAACAGCAAAGGACTAAGCATTAAAATTGGCTCGTGGTCCCTAGACGACCGAAACGAAACTAATAATAATAATAATGTTACGGCTGTGAGTTTGTGTCATCGCTCGCCGCATGAGTCACAACTGCCCCAGGGCTAGGCTGTGCCTTGCCTCGAGTATTGCGTGCGCCTTATGCAACAGGGCTACTAGGAAAAAGGGATGGTCCAGAATGTTCGTGACCCCGCCAGCGAAGGAAATGTCGAGAAGCCGTGTGTCCTGGACGATTCTAGAATTCATTGAGTCACCAGCCTGCTATATAAGCGGCTTCAACAGTAAGGGGACCGAGTTTTCTGTGGGTGTGTGTTTTTGAGCGAGTGCGACAGAAGTGTGGTGACGAAGTGCCGTGCGAGTTACGAAATCCAGTGACATTGTTTCCCCAGCTTGTGGACAGCGAAACAGAGGGTAGCGGATTACCGTAAGTAACTTTAGTTGGTGTACATGAGGAAGAAGGGCAGGTAGTTTCTGTCAAGGCCACCGGACTCATTAGGACGGTTTAACTTCTGTGGTTTGTTGACAAGTGAAAGAGCAAGAGCGCTCAAGGAAGAGACTTGAGGAAACTGGAGTAAGGTTCTAACTGTCTGTAATTGCTGATGAGTGGTGTATGTTCTGGCCGCAATAAAGTTAATTATTTCATTTAAAGGAACAACCTGTGTTGTGCTTCAACCCACCGTAATCCAGTTAACAAAAGTGCCACTAGGGGGGGGGGGGGGGCGTAACAACTGGTGTCAGAAGCGGGATTACGAACTCAAGCACAACACCTGACGGTCCTGGTTTCAAAACCCGAGCAGGTCATTTTCTCTAATTTTCTTGCGAGTGCATGCCCTTTACAAGACAAACAACTAAAATGGAGGCGCAATTGGCAGCATTGCTAGAAAAGTTAAATGGCGTGGAAACCAAAATGGAGGACGGCCAGAAGAATTTAACCAAGGATCTAACTGCCAAATTAGAAGACGGCCAGGAGAATTTAACCAAGGACCTAACTGCCAAATTAGAAGACGGCCAGAAGAATTTAACCAAGGACCTAACTGCCAAATTAGAAGACGGCCAGAAGAAGCTAGAAGACGGACAGAAGAAGATGGAAGACGGTCAAAATAAGTTAGCGGAGGACCTGAAGAAGATGGAAGACAGCCAGAAAAGTTTAGCCGAGGACCTAACTTCCAAATTAGAAGACGGTCAGAATAAGCTAGCAGAGGACCTAACCGCCAAATTTCTGGATGGCCAGAAAAATCTGGAAGAGTGTCTGCTGACGAAATTACAGGAATGTCAAAAGAAATTGGAACAGGGTCTGCGTCAGGAAGTCAACACCGTCTGCCAGGGCCTACGTGAGGAAGTCACAGCAGTAGAAAAGAAGTTCGACGCCTTACAAGAGGAAGTTGCCGAACTGCGCCAACGCCCACTGACGGGGGTGGAAGAAAAATTCAACGCTTTACAAAAAGAAATTTCTGAACTGAACCAACGCCCGTCGACGGGGATGGAAGCGAGATTCAACGCTCTTCAAGAGGAAGTTGCCGAGCTGCGCCGACGCCCGCCCACAGGTACACCGGGAATATCAGGAACGGGACAGAGCAGAGTGACGCCCCCAACCTTCGACGGAAAGGTCCCGTGGAGCACCTACTTACGTCAGTTCGAGGCGGCCTGTTCCATAAATAACTGGAACAACACAGAAAAGGCTACAGCTCTCATTGTAGCGCTGAGAGGTGACGCCCTTAACGTCCTTCAGGCCATCCCGACTGGATCCCAGGACTACGCTTCACTGATCGCCCATATGGAGTCCCGATATGGAGATAGCCATCTTCAGCAGGCCTACCAGATGCAGCTCCGGACCCGGGTACAGAAGAACGCGGAAACCCTGCAGGAGTTCGAGATGGACATCGCACGCCTCGTAAGGCTCGCCTACCCAACAGCGCCGGCCGACTTTCTGGAGCAGATAGCGACGCAGACTTTCACCGACGGGCTACGGGACTCGGACACTCAACAGGCGCTGCGTCTCGCGCGCTATAAGACCCTGGCAGATGCGCTGAGCCACGCACTTGAGTTCGAGACGGCAAAACAGGCATCCAGAATGCACGCGCGGGTGCGTCAAGTGGACGTCGACGAACCAGTAAAAACCAACGAGACCAAGCCCCTGGCCGACGAATTGATGGAGGCGCTAAGCCGTTTCTTCAAGAATCGCAGTACCACCAACAAAAACGTAGCCGAAGGACATCCGGAGAGGCGGCCCGGAAGAGGACTACTGACCTGCTGGACCTGCCGTAAGAGAGGCCACCTGAGCAAGGACTGCGGTGATCGCCAAGGGTTTCCGTCGGGACAGTCAGTCGTAGGGAAACCGCGCGGCCCAGGAAAGCAAGTATAGGCCAGCCTAGGGGGGCAGAGGTTGGCTTGTGACAGTCGTCAAGCCCCGGTAGACCAAGTTCGTGTGACGAAGTTACGGAGGGGCAATAGCAGCCTGATGGTCGGCAGAGTCGTCAACGGAGAGAGCTGGCCCATGCTAATCGACACGGGAGCATCGAGGACCATCGTCAGTCCCACCGTGATCCCGAAGTGGAGAGTGCAATACACACAAAGGAACCTCCAGCTAATAACCGCGACCGGAGAGACCGCACCGGTACATGGCGAAGCATCACTGGAGTTCGTCATTGGTCGACGGGCGATAAAGCATCCAGTGCTTGTGGCTGACGTATCAAATGAAGTGATCATCGGACTGGACTTCCTGGACCAGAACAACATCATCTTGGACCTGAGTACCAACACTCTGCACTTCGGAGGTGAGGAGCTTGCTTTGCAACCAGCACACGAGGCCGTCACCGCACGACGAGTAAGGCTGAGAGAAGACGTCATCGTTCCCGCCAGGACGGAGGTCAGCGCCGCCGTAATTGTCGACGGAACAGCTGAAGGAGTGGCGGCTGTCATCGAGCCAAAATATGAGGACATCCAGACAAAAGGATTGCTAGTTGCCAAGACTCTCATCAACACGACGTCTCGGCCGTACGTCCGCCTGTCCAACCTGAACGACTACGATATTACGGTTCGCCGGGACACCAACCTAGGAATCTGCGAGCCCGTTACCTGGATTGCCCGCATTACAGACACGACGGACGGACACCTGCAGACGGACAACCGAAGAAGACGCGCCCTGCCCGAAGAACTACAGAAGCTGTACCAAGGATCCCAGGACTATTTAGACGAGGAACAATCACGCCAACTTCGGGACCTGCTACACGAATTCCAGGATGTCTTCTCCGTGGGGAACAATGACTTCGGCAGGACAAGCTTGGTCCAGCATAGAATCGACGTTGGGGACAGCGCACCGATTAGGGCCCCATTCCGACGTGTCCCGCTCGCCAAGCAAGCCGAAGTCGACCGGATGGTAGAAGAGATGAAGGATCAAGGGGTGATCGAGCCATCACATAGTCCTTGGAGTTCCCCGGTCGTGCTTGTGAAGAAGAAGGACGGTTCCACCAGGTTCTGCGTGGACTACAGGCGGGTGAACGACGTCACGAAGAAGGACAGCTACCCTCTACCCCGGATCGACGACACGCTGGACACCATATCAGGATCAGGATGGTTCTCCACCTTGGATTTGAAGAGTGGCTACTGGCGGGTGGAGGTCCACCCTAAGGACCGCGAGAAAACGGCGTTCTCTGTGGGCAGCGGGCTCTGGAAGTTCACCGTCATGCAATTCGGTCTGTGCAACGCCCCTGCGACCTTCGAAAGGCTAATGGAGTCCATTCTGAGGGGACTACACTGGAAGACCTGCCTGGTCTACCTAGACGACGTCATCGTTCTGGGGAGAAGCTTCGAGGAGCACTACAGCAACCTGAAGGAGATCTTGTTGAAGCTACGGGCTGCTCAGCTGAAGTTGAGCCCCAAGAAGTGTCAGCTCTTCCAGAAGCGGGTCCAGTACCTTGGGCATATCGTCTCCGAGGAAGGGGTGCACTCCGACCCAGAGAAGACCGCAGCTGTGAGGGAGTGGCCAGTTCCGAAGGACAAGTCCCAACTACGAAGCTTCCTGGGACTCTGCACTTATTACCGTCGCTTCGTGAGAGGATTCGCCGACATCGCCAAACCTTTACATCGACTGACTGAGAAGGACCAACTCTTCACGTGGACAGCAGAATGCCACAGTGCCTTCGAACAACTCAAGCAGGCTCTGAGCACCGCGCCTATTCTGGTCTACCCCAGACCTGGAACAAGGTTCATCGTCGACACCAATGCCAGCGACTTTGGCATAGGGGGGATCCTGTCGCAAGTAGTGGACGGCGAGGAGAGAGTAGTGGCCTACTTCAGCAAGGCCTTGTCAAAGCCAGAAAGGAACTACTGCGTCACCAGGAAGGAGCTGCTCGCCATCGTGAAGACCATTGAACACTTCCACAAGTACCTGTACGGGCAAGAATTTCTCACCAGGACCGACCATGCATCCCTGCGGTGGCTCCTGAACTTCAAGCAGCCCGAGGGTCAACTCGCGCGGTGGTTAGAGAGGCTTCAACAGTACAACTTCGAGATTCAGCACAGGAAAGGCCAACTGCATTCTAACGCCGACGCCCTGTCACGAAGACCGTGCCCCGAAGACTGCACCTTCTGTGCCCGAAGGGAGGAGAACACCGGGATACAGTGCCGAAGGACTACCGTGGAACTTCAAGGGAGCTGGAGCCGCGAATCTTTCACGCGGGCACAAGCAGAAGATGATGACCTGGGACTGATAGCCGAATGGAAGAGGGCCTGTGTCCCCAGACCCGGGTGGAACATTGTGAGTGACTACAGCCCAAAGTTTAAGTCCTACTGGGCGCAGTGGGACTCGCTGGTTGTGAGGGATGGCCTCAAATGCCGTACCTGGGAGAGCGCCGACGGGAAGACATCTCGGGAACAAGTCGTCGTTCCAAAGGCTATGACGGAGGAAGTCCTGAAGGAAGTCCATGGAGGATCATCTGGTGGACACCTAGGGATAAAGAAGACCCTGGAGATGCTGAGAGAGCGGTTCTACTGGATCGGATGCAAAACTGACGCGGAGAACCACTGCGCGAGGTGCCACGATTGCGCAGCCAGCAAGGGCCCATGACGAAGACGACGGGTTCCACTGAAGACCTACAACGTGGGCGGCCCCATGGAGAGAGTGGCCATCGATGTTGCTGGGCCATTCCCGTTAAGCGAGGCAGGGAACCGCTACATATTGGTCGTCAGCGACTACTTCACCAAATGGCCGGAGGCGTATGCGCTCCCTAACCAAGAAGCCGCGACGATCGCAGAGACCCTGGTGAAGGAATTCGTCAGCCGGTACGGAGTACCCCTGGAGCTGCACTCCGACCAAGGTAGGAACTTCGAGTCGCAGGTGTTCCAGAACCTATGCCAGCTGCTGGGAATCCGGAAGACAAGGACGACGCCGCTACACCCTCAGCCCGACGGGATGGTAGAGCGATTCAATCGCACCATCGAGAACCATCTCCGAATAGTCGTCAGCGAGCACCAGAGGGATTGGGACAGACATCTTCCTCTATTTCTCCTGGCCTACCGCGCCGCCGTGCATGAAGCCACCGGGTGCACACCAGCCCGGGCCATGTTTGGGAGGGAACTCCGTCTACCAGTCGATCTTGCCTTCGGCCGACCTGGGAATGATCCGGTCCCGGTAAGCCAGTATTGTCAAGAACTGGTCGACCAACTGGAGGACGTGCACGCGTTCGCGAGGAGGAAACTGCGGATCGAGACCGACCGAATGAAGACCCGATACGACCAACAGACGGATGCCGGCGGATTCCACGAGGACGAACTGGTCTGGCTCTTCAACCCGTTACGGAAGAAAGGCCTGTCACCCAAACTGCAGAAGTCCTGGGAGGGCCCGTACCGAGTCGTGAAACGGATCAACGATGTCGTCTACAGGATCCAGCGGAGCCCGAGGGCGAAGATGAAGATCGTGCATCGAGATCGCCTGGCAGCCTACGGAGGGACACAGACGGTCAGCCTTTTAGGAAGGGGGTGGTGTTACGGCTGTGAGTTTGTGTCATCGCTCGCCGCATGAGTCACAACTGCCCCAGGGCTAGGCTGTGCCTTGCCTCGATTATTGCGTGCGCCTTATGCAACAGGGCTACTAGGACAAAGGGATGGTCCAGAATGTTCGTGACCCCGCCAGCGAAGGAAATGTCGAGAAGCCGTGTGTCCTGGACGATTCTAGAATTCATTGAGTCACCAGCCTGCTGTATAAGCGGCTTCAACAGTAAGGGGACCGAGTTTTCTGTGGGTGTGTGTTTTTGAGCGAGTGCGACAGAAGTGTGGTGACGAAGTGCCGTGTGAGTTACGAAATCCAGTGACATTGTTTCCCCAGCTTGTGGACAGCGAAACAGCGGGTAGCGGATTACCGTAAGTAACTTTAGTTGGTGTACATGAGGAAGAGGGGCAGGTAGTTTCTGTCAAGGCCACCGGACTCATTAGGACGGTTTAACTTCTGTGGTTTGTTGACAAGTGAAAGGGCAAGAGCGCTCAAGGAAGAGACTTGAGGAAACTGGAGTAAGGTTCTAACTGTCTGTAATTGCTGATGAGTGGTGAATGTTCTGGCCGCAATAAAGTTAATTATTTCATTTAAAGGAACAACCTGTATTGTGCTTCAACCCACCGTAATCCAGTTAACAAAAGTTCCACTAGGGGGGTGGCGCGTAACAATAATATGATAATGCCGCAGAAATTGAGGTTAGTAATAGGCCTAACCTCGAAACCTGCCATTATGGAAAAGCGTTTGGCGAATCCCTTGAAATATTTTTAATTTTCGCAGGTTGGGAACGATGGTTTTGTGTCCGATTTTTTTTTACAAATTGTTATGAAGAAAGAAACACTCTATATTAAAAAAATCCAAGTTTAATATTCTATGTTCTTACAGAATTATGGATGATGACTCTTGCTGCTTAATTTAAATACAATTGAAACTGTTCATCAGGTCATTTGGGATGGTATAAATATTATCTCAATAATATAACTATGAAGAAAAATATAATACACTTGTTCTATACAATGGCTTTTTGTAAATGCTGCACCCAGAAAAAAAGAAGAAAAAGTGACGATGTAACCAATTGATCGTATGATACAGATACACTATCCTGTGCGACACATTTTACACTTTTATCCTATCTGCCAGCGAGCAAGTGAGACCTATATCATCAGACTCAATATTAAGTTCCTTAACCACTCCATTCTCGACCATCATGGAGCATCGTTTCGAGCGGGTACCTCCTAGAGGAGGAATATCCGTGTTCAGACCCATGGCTTTAGTGAAGGCGGCAGACGGATCAGCAAGCATACGAATCTGAAACATAACAATCCAAGTTCAAAGATAGTTTTCAGGCCATTTTTACAGTGTCTCCTTATTAACAATTAATAGCCTATTGTTGCATTCAGTTAGTCAACACGAAATCATTCCAATTACTCGAATCTGTGAAAAATAGCTTGAAATAAATTACATGTGATTGTTATACACTAGCAAGCCGGTATCTTTAGCAGTTTACCCAGCGTAGTCAAAAAGGGCATAAGATATATATACTAGCAATCCGGTATCATCAGTGGTATACGCAGCGTAAGTATAAAATGCATAAGATATATATCCTAGTAACCCGGTATGTGTCCTTAAGAGGTACGTTCACATATACCTACAAATATACAACTAACTCTACAATCCAGACATCCATAATTGTCTACAAACATCTACAATTACACCCCTATCATCTGCGCCACCTACACCTATCTGTCCAAGACTCGACACTACTTCATCCTTAAAGCCACCCCAAAGTTGCAAGCAACAACAACAGCAACATACTTCCTTCTACACCAAACTAACAGAGACATACTACAGCTCTTGCCTAAGCGCTTGCTACATCCATCAACAAATACACAGGAACTGCTTACTAAAACAGCAATGTTGCAATTTAGCAGTGGTAAGCACATCAAAACATTTAAACAGACCTCCCAATCAGAAAGAGATTGTCTGTTACAACATGGTGCAGCCCGAGCGATCTTAGACGCCAACGTACTGTACCCGTTTAAACCATTTGAGCTGCTTGTCGTATCCGAAGATCGGCTGGATTGCAGAATCTCGAGGTCCCCGGCTAATAAACCTGGAAATCCTACCAACAATAGCTAAATGGGGGATGCACACTTCCTAAGATCATGTTTTGGTAATGCAGAAATGGGTGGATAAACTGAATAAACGATGAGCTCGAGAAACTTACCATTCTCGGTAAAGTAGACGTAACTAGTGGTTCAATAAACCCTCAAATGCACCAAAACATAATCCTTCTCCATAATTTAAATAAATCATCAAGACGTAGTTACAAAAACGAACGAATTAATTTATTAAAAGAATAATAAAAAATACCCCTATATGTTTACATATGATCCGTAAAATGATTATTCAAAAAGAAAAAACTAATAATCAGATGATAAAATAAAATCACCGTCTAACTGACGTTCGAAGTATCACACTTCTCAAAAGAAAAATTAAATAAACAATCAATCAGCCGTTAGCACAACAGCACTTAAATTCACACTTGTTCCCATACTGAAAACTGAATAGATACTGTTGTTAATTCAACCAATGTCTTCCAATGGCATTCCTTATTACTGTTACGAAATCATCCAGTGATAAAAATAATGAAAATGATTTTATGCTGATCTTATCATAAGATCACTTCTGCACAATAATAGACAACCTTGATGTAGTCAATGAACGTCATCACGTCCTTTGAACATCACTCCTATTAAAGGTTTAAACGTTTAAAAGTGTTAATAATAAATTAAACAAAAGTTTAATTGTCAACTAAAATTCTCTAAATTATTTAATTAATAATAATGGAAATTATTATTAAATGTTTAAATAAAATGCTATTAATATTTTCCAAATATTAATTAAGTTTTCAAAATATTTATTACTTAAATATTTATTAATTATTAGAAATAATTATCGATCAGATTAATTCAAACAATAAATAATATTATTATTTGTTAATTATCAGTTGTTTATCAAGTAAGTTATTTAGATAACTTCGTTATATTATTAAATTCTCCTAGCTATTAATAAAATTATGTTTACATGTTATTAATAAAATTTTATACATTATTTACAACACTTGTGGTAATTTTCAATCACTCAACCTTCCTTCCAACTCAATTCCTGACAATCCTTATTCTTAAATGAAGTGTCACTTTTACAAAATCATATCACATTGTTATCATCATAATATCGTGGTTTCATTTCATAATTGGGCATATATGTATAGCCGAACGATTAAGTTAAGCTCATATGAATGTAGTCATATTCTTGATAATGGTTTAATAATAATTAACAACATTGTTATTTCCAATCCGTTTCCCAAGTATTTTCCGCCAATAGAACTAATCAATTCAACTGTTAGTCGTTTCACAATAGTTATACACACCAAAGGTCTTTCTTAATTCTTTACTCTAATGTAGTTACTTATATTTTCCAAATAAACGCTTACAATGCGTATAATGACCTTCCCTTCATCTCAATACTGTATATACATCCACTAAATACTTGAACAACGCCTTCTCTCAACAATACAGGCAAATTACGTATAATATTTCCATAAACTTGCTATCAAACAAATATAGCTGCGATAATTCTTCACTTCAATCTCTTAATACAGTATTCTTGCGTAACAACTTACTTAAATTGCATAAAATGCCTTACTTTCGTAAATATATTCATATATGATAGTTACAGTGTATAATTCTTCCAGATATTATAATAATTCACAATAATCGACTCTAATTAACAGCGATAACCTAATGGTTTACTAATACAAGTTACTATAGATTTTAATAACTGTTGTTAATATTTAATAAAAATAAACACCCGTTACTCCTCTCTGATCTTCCCAAAATATTGCGTTAATGCAACCAATAGTCAACAACAATCTTAAATAATGTTGCAAAAGGTTTGTAGAATACTCAAATGTGCTAACATGTCATAGTCGATGAGATTTCTTGAAATAAAATAATTTATCCATCGATAAATTATTATTAATTAATAGCCAAAGTTGGAATGTCTAAATAAAGTTTCGTTCTTCAACCAAGCCAAAATGTTTGATCAAATAATTATTTGAGTAGCATCAAACTCAGAGTTAGCTATTACAAGAATAACTATGTTCCAAAATAGGATAACTGCTCCTAAAATGGCAATAAAATCTTGGAAATGTCCAAAAGAACAATTCATTTCCAAAGAAAAATCTTAGTCTGGGTTGCTTAAATAAATTAATATTATATACTATAATGCTAAATAAAATTCACTAGATTTCAATAAAATTCAATAAAATTCCCAAAGAATTTATGATTCGAAATAAATTCGAAGAAAAAAATAATTAATAAATGAGCTTAAATCTCGAACTATAAAAAGTCGAAAATCCAAACGTTAATATCCAAAATCTCACTAAAAGAAATTTAAAATTTAAATATCCATCGTGGAAAAATAATTCCTAAATTTAAAATAAGTCACTCACAATAAAAAGAATTAATGTTGAAAAGGTGCATTGCTCTCTGATATTCCAATCTACCACTAACTACATAAAGAACCAACAACTACGAACGAAGATTTCTCTCTCTACCTTGCGATGGCATCTTTTAGAAATAGTGTGGTGGAAATTACTGACGACACCAGTAACTCCACACTCTATAATCTTCCTCTTCTTTCTCCGGAAAACTGCCTCGCCACGTCTCGAACCCTGGCCTCCGATCATTAATCTCCCTGGCTGGTTACGAACGTGGACATCGTCTGTATCAGCAACGCCGCACGAACCTCCAAGCTTCGAAGTGATATGGACTACTTCGGTTCGGGACTGATAGTATCCAGCCATGACGCGACAACAAAGTTACGTTTCGTCAAGTTGGAACGTAGTTCTGCAATAGTTACACCTCATCTTGAAATTTACTTCTAATATCGGTTGCCTGATATTCTAGAATGACAGCGTAGCATCACGTTCCCTGCGCATAACTGGCTTAGTTCATGACCACAAATGCGTTAAATACAAAGTCAACTATTCCCCTTAACGCTTGCATATCGACCATCTCGACAAAAAGTTTATCACTGAACGGAAACTTCCTACAGTTCTGTGCCACTGTCCTTCAAATGTACTCGAGCTAACACACAAAGGGCCTTCCCATGCACTCACTAACGTTGCTACTGAACATCATTTCTCAATGCCTCCTAGCACATGAGAAAGGTGCTTTTCATAACGTGAATGTTTCCAACAAAGAAAACTATCTTTAATCTTTCGAATTTCTTCCTGAAACTTTTAGAAAATGTATATATATATATCGTTCCTCTTTAATTTTGTCGAACTCTCATTGTTAATTTCACTCGAGAACTGATATTCTATCGACTTTCTATTTCTCACACGGTCAGCGGACTTCCTGTGCTATATTTTGACCGGCGGCACTAGCTTCCTCACCGTCAAGATTTGCTCGTGCAAGACCCCTAGCTTGCACACGCTGGTTTCGGGACGCAGAGAGTCGCAGGTCAACCCTCTCTTGCTGTCGCTACACAAAGACCAAGATTTGAATCGCGTCACCTCGCTCGTCAACAACCAAAGGACGGCGCCTCATCAGGAATGGGCGGCAAAAGAATCTTTACTTATATCTTTATACATGGATCTCAAACTTCCTGTTCTGAGTGACCAACATAATTCCTTTTAATATAGATCCTTTCCCAATTGTTTTAAATGTGCAGAGACTCTCTTCTTTAACAAATGGCATAATTAATTATCGGTGAAGCTTCTCATTAGGCGCGCTCAACTTCTCCTTCTTCGGTGATTTTAGAAATTGGATTAGCCAATCAGTGCATTTCTCATCCAACTCTGCTCGTTGCTATGAGCGGCCAAGCGAAAATATGACACAGGATTGCCTATCAGCGGCTTCGGTCACCATTTTACTGTCGTCAAACACAATCTGAAGCTTCCCTTCATAATAAAAAATTTAAAATATCGTAATTCCTCCAAAAATACTGCAATCTTCTCCAAACTTCACCAAAACATCCTAAATAACATCCTGTTCATCCTGAATCATTTAGAATTCGAGTTCAGTACCTCAGGTGAGTGTATCTCTCAGGTGTCCTGAACACTATTAACTCCTTTCCACATTACCATACCTGTTCAATCTGTAAAACACTACATTTACATTGTTGAGCTATCACTAAACTTAGGGAAGCTAACGCACCTATTACAAGCCTACAGTAAACAAGCACATTTTATCATAATAGCCCAGTTGTTTCTTCTTTAATCGTATCGGCCAACTAAGGACCACGTTATTTCAACTGGCTTCTCTGGGCTTTGATGTTTGCCCAGTGTTCCTTCATACGTTGCCGGTGTTGCTCTTTTCTTTCTTCCGTCCACATCTTTCCCGTCTTCAACTTCGGTTTTTCTTGAAAACCCTGGTGGTCGTGTAGTTTCTTCCTGAGGGGATTGCGTTCTTGAATATCCTCACAGGTAATTTCCATCTCTTGCAGGTCACTTTCTACCTCTTCGAACCAGGCTGGCTTGGTCTTCTTATTTTTAAAATAGTTAAAGATCCGGTTCGTCAATCGTGTGGGTTTCATTCTAAGCAAGTGGCCATAAAATGAAATCCTCCTTTTCCTCATTACATCAGAGATCTTCTGGACATGAATATACAGCTCATAGTTATGCCGTCGTCTATATTCACCGTTGTCTTTAATCGGGCCAAGAATTTTCCTCAAGATCTTTCTTTCCTTGATCTCCAATTTTTCTACCAGGCCTTTCTTGTTCATGGTGAGGCATTCCGCTGCGTACAGAGCCTCTGGTCGTATGACAGTGCAATAATGCCTAAGTTTTGCGTTCTGGGATATTGACTTTTTGTTGTAAACGTCCTTGGTGAGTTGGTACGCCATTTCCATTTTGTTCATGCGCGAAGTGAAGGTTTCTTTCTCACATACGTTGGGTTCTATCCACTCGCCAAGATATTTAAACTTATCTGTCCGTTTGATTTTCCCCTGGTTTACTTTTAGCTCCCTTGGTGCTGGCTTGATGTTAGTTATGAAGTGTGTTTTCTCCAAAGAGATCTGAAGACCAACTTTTGTTGCCTGTACCTGCAGCTGGTTAATTTGTTTTGTGGCCATGTCTAAAGAGTCGGAGAAAATTGCAAGATCATCTGCAAAAGCGAGGCAATCAATAGAAAGGTTCATGTTCTTGTAACCCAGTCGTACTCCATTTTGGACCCCATCGTTCATTTCTTTGCGCCACTCGCGGATGACCTTTTCCAGTGCACAGTTGAAGAGCAGGGGTGAAAGCCCATCTCCCTGCCTAACTCCTGTCTTAATTTCGAAAGAGTCCGAAATTTCTCCTCTGAACTTGACTCTGGAGGTGGTGTTAGCTAAGGTCTGTTGAATGATTCCCCTGGTTTTATTATCCAATCCAAATTCCTTTAGAATTTGAATAAGAGCTATTCTATCAATCGAATCATAGGCCTTCTTGAAGTCGACGAAGGTTACCACAAATTTCTTGTTCCTTTGCTTCAGATAGAAAAGGATGGATTTCAGATTCATAATTTGTTCTGCACATGAGCGCTCTTTCCTGAACCCTCCTTGGTACTCTCCTAATTGTGGATCAAGTTGTTGTTCTGCCCTAATCTGCAGAGCTTTTGAAATAATTTTGTAAGTTATCAGTAGGAGGGAAATGCCGCGGTAGTTGTTAACGTCCGTTTTGTCACCTTTCTTATGCAGGGGATGAATCAAGGCAGAAGTCCAGTCACGTGGAAGTTTCTCAGTTTCCCAAATCTCCTTGATAATGTCAGTCAATTTATCAATCATCTTTTCACCAGCATACTTCCACAATTCGGCGATTATCGAGTCCTCACCTGGTGCCTTGTTGTTCTTAAGTGACTGGATAATCTGTTTGATTTCTTCTTTCGTTGGAGGGGATGAATCTGGGTGGACTTGTACGTTGTCTTCAAATGAGAAAGTGGATTTGGGAGTCTCACAATTAAGGAGGGATTCAAAGTATTTCGCTAGAATCTGGCAATTTTCTCTCTCACTGTAAGCTAGTCTCCCATTTGAGTCTTTGAACTGTAGACTCGGAGGATTGTATTTGCTTAGATTGCGTTTGAAGGTTCTGTAGAAGTCCCTTGTGTTGTTCCTCTGAAAGTCTAGCTCAATTTGAGTTAGTTGGCTCTTGTTGTAGGCACGTTTTACATTGCGGATGATTTTTGCAGCGCGTTGTCTCTCGTTCACGAAGTTTTCCCAATTTTCTTGGTTCTTTCCCGAGTTCCATTTCTGCCAGGCAAGTTGTCTTTGCTTTACCACTGAATCACATGCATTATTCCACCACGCATGTTTCTTTGACTTCGTCAGTGGAACTGTCTCCTGTGCTGTTGTGACCAAGGCCTGTTGTAGTTCATCCCAGTTTTCGGGATTCCACGATTCTAGTTTTTGAGTAAATTTAGGGCACAATCGTAGTTTTTCCGTATCAAATCGATTGATCTTTTTTAAGACGGCCTTTCTGGTGTTTCTCGGAATCAGCTTAACTTTGATTTTGGATAGATAGTGATCCGAATCTAGATTGGCATTTCTTAGAACCTTCACATTCTGTATTTCTCTCTGAGCTTTACGTGCAATAGCGACGTGATCAATTTGAAATTCGCCGAGATTTGGATTCGGAGATGTCCAAGTCTTCTGTTTTCTCGGAAGGTGTTTGAACGCTGTGGATTTTATTACAAGATTGAAAGCCTTACATAGTTCTACGAGCCTCTCACCATTGCGATTTGTTCTCTGGTGAGCTGGATAGTTTCCGATAATGTTTTGGAACTTTCTTTCCTTACCCAGCTGTGCATTGAAATCTCCAAGAAGCATAATCGTGTGTTTGTCTGGAATCTTACAGAGAACATCTTCAAGGTCTTCCCAGAATCTATCCGTTCCTTCCGGGTCTCTCTTATTCGCTTGATTGATTGGCGCATGGACATTCACAACAGTATAAACTTTGTTTGTGCTCCGGAAGGAGAGAGTTGAAACTCGACTGCTAGGCGAGTTGAAGCCAATTATTGAATCCAAAATCTTCCTACTGACGATGAATCCTGTGCCAAGGTTGGGAACTGTTTTTATTACACGTTGTTTATTATTATTATTATTATCATTTCATTGCTCACAGCCTGATTCCCCCTCATACACTACAAATTCGCCGCGTTAGCACAAGATCGCTGCGTAAGCGATATCAGCTTGTTTATCACGATTGACATTGCCCCCTAAACAAGCACGTGTGTACATTCTGTAATACTGCGCTATCAGCAATCCGTTAACTTTGCTGCTTGTCTTACACCCAGTTCGCTAAACGTTACTTTTATCCAGAGACGCATCCTTTCATTATAATCGCTAACTCGTAGAGCTTCGCCCGCTCCCCCAACACCTCCCGATCCACTATCCCCCGCAGAGAGACCAACAGTTTAAAACACCTTTCACATTCCCCCCTAGCTACACACCACCCTCCACACACACACACCCCCAGTTCTACCCTCCTAAAGGGTAAAACAAGTGGCAGAGGCGCAGGGTACCACGTTTCAGGAGATTCAGGCAACGAACTCCATGTTACGGTTACCGACACATTCTTACAAGCTAAGCTACCCCAAAAATTAGGTTTTTTTTTGCTGACTACCAAGCGTATGGAGAAGGTCAGACGAACAGTTAGAGACGTAGCCCATACAATTTTCGCTAGTACCCGCCCACTACGCCCTAAAATCAGAGTCAAAAACACCGACCTAATCAACGAAAATAACGCGGGTCGACTGATCGCCGAACTCGAAGCTGGGGCTCTACAACTCAGGTTACGATACCCTGCCACAATATTACACTCACCTCCCATCACAAGAGCACAGGCACAAAGCGAGACCGCTCGACACTCGTCCTCAGATAGTAATATTAGCGAGGACCTAAGCCCTGTACTACCTCATAGTGCGTTGCAGCAAATACTCTACACCCATCAGCCGTACAATGGCTTACACACACTCATACAGCAATTCGAAGAGACTACACGGAACACAGAGGATAGAACACTAGTTACAGATATTATGCCAAACACTTTGCACCATACAAACGGCGCAAATCGAACACGACTTATCCCTAGATAATATCGAGGCAACTGAACCATCTGACACACAACACGTATTACACTCCACACGAATCGAACCCGATACTTTTTAGGACAGTCATACATACGCCACATGATCGGAAGCCAACACTTCCTCACACAATAATACAGGCTTAAACACTTCATCACACAACAATAGCCGGGGTAGCGCAAACACTCACGACTCCTTAGACGACCACGTGGAAATACACGAACAAAACATGGCCATGCAAGCAAAGTATCCCCTAATCCACCCCATGAAGTACTTAGGGGACAATCAGGACCCCGAAAAGTACCTTACGGCGTTCAACAGAACAGCCAACATAAACGGGTGGTCAAATGAAGACAAGAGACGTCTTTTCCCTGCATACCCCACTGGGACAGCTCTAACATGGTTTGAGCTCCAGGAGAACGTCTTAAATAACACTACGTGGGAGGGACTCTGCATCTTACGCACACATGAATTCAAGCTCACTCCAGACGAGGAGGACTTATATGACAGGATAAGAGAGGGCACCCAGGGGCCCACAGAATGTGCACAAGCGTACATTAACGCCAAGCTACTGATGTGTGGCAAGTATGATATGGAAATGCCGGAGAAGCAAAAAATTCGCCTAATCATGAAAGGCCTTCTACCGTCATTAGTGGACAAATTATGCACCATGAAAAGTCCAACAATACAACACCTGCAACAAAACATTAAGATAATAGAAGCAGGAAACAAAATCACTGAGAACGCGGTAGATCACCACATCAAAACGGACGACAATGACCTACACCAACAGGTACAGGAGCTCACACAACAAATGCAGGAGATACAAATTACTGCAATTAATACACGCACACAAGGGAGGACACTGAGGGACGATCAAGGTGACATGCGGCGGCCACAGTATAATGATAGGCAAGAAAATTACAAGGGCAGTTATAATCACAGACAAGGAGGACAAACCAACCCTCAATGGGGGAATCCATCCCCACACACGCAAGCGTACTATCCTCCACAATACAGACAAGCTACCCCCCGTCGGGGTAGTCCACCCCCATTCAGGCAGGCACCCAGTCCCCAACAATACAGACAGAACGAACCCCGCCGAGATAACCCAACCCCACGCCAACAGGCATACATACCCCACAACGCAGACAACACAACTATCCACAATACCATCTGAACAGCGCCTAACCCAACAATTTAACCCCACAATATGTGCAGAACATCCCTACACGATACAGGCAGGAACCACAACAATACGCACCCTACCACAACTACACTCAGATTGACAGACAGTTTGGACCCCAGCAAGGTAGAACGGTATTACTCCCCATGCCCACATATCACCCCCAATCGGATAACTGGCGAAATTATACGCCGCGGGAACAGCCAAGATACTCGGACAGATGCAACAATGGCCATCAGGAAAACTACTAGAAGGGGAGGGGCAGCCGACAATAAAAACGGTTGGGGATCCTCCCCCGCAGGAATACAAACAAAATAATAGAGTCCAAGGATAGCCTACCCTCTCTAAGACACAAGATGACACACGCCAAGGAAATTCTCCCCCGCAGGAATCCAAACAAAAGAATACAGTCCAAGGAGAGCCTCCCCTTGCTAAGACACATAATAACACACGCCAAGAAAATCTCCCCCGCTCGGACTTACAACAGCATGCAGCCCAGGGGGACGGAAACTGCTTATTCAGAGCAGTCAGTTTCCTAATACACAATAATGAATACAAACACAGGGAAATGCGAACGCAAACAGTTATGCACATCATGTCCGACTGGGACGAATATAGGCACTTCGTCGCTGATGGAAATTACAAACTCTTCCCTAACAAATATGCATACGGGGAATACATGAACACGGACGGGACGTATGCGGGAGCGACTGAAGTCACCGCGCTAGGAAAAATAACAGAATACAATATACATGTGTACACGACGGACAACATGAAATCTACACTATCTACAACAGGGTTCCACAAAGACATACACCTATTATTCACGGGGAATCCCAATTCGGAACACTATAGCCCTCTCACACCCACAGCAGAACACAAAATCAAACCCACACCACCCTCAGAATGGCAAAGCAACCACTGCTTCTAGGCGGGAAGCAGGGATCGAACTCACACCCATCAATAACGGTGAAACAGCTCCCACATCGAACCAACAGGCAGGAACCGAACTTACGCCCTCCCAAAACGCTAAAACAATCGCTGCATCCACACAAGAGACAGGATTCAAACCAACTTCTTTTCAGAACACCAAAGTGGTTAATACATTAACACAGCGGAAGGGATGCGATCCCATGCCCTCGCGAGACACTAAGGTAGGCCCTACATTAAAACAATACATAAAAATGGAACCAATATCTTCCCAGAACAAAAGCACGGATTCCACAACTACACAAGGAAGAAAATGCGAACCAATGTCCTCCGGGGACAGGAAAATGATCGCCACGCAGACACAAAAACAAAAGATCGAACTCACACCCGCCCAGAACAACAAAACCACTAATACATTAACACAGAGGATAGGACTCAAACCCATACTCTACCAAAACAACAAAACAGACATTACATTTGGACAAAGATTAAAGAGAAAATACAATGAGACTAAAGCGTACATTTCACAAGGCTGGACAGAGTTGCGAGGCAAGGAAATTACATAGCAAAACGTGCCAGGCGCAGTGAGGAAGGAACGGCCAACCGACAAGTCAGCGAAAACACAAGAAAGGAAGTACACACAGCAATAAATCCCAATGTAAACATAACACACAAACTTTACAAAACAGAGAATCAACAACAACTACGTACACTCTCAACAATACACACGTCATATAGGCGGGCAACACTCTTTCGCCATTAACACTATACACTAGCATAAACAAACATAGAGTACAAATGTTAGTGGACACAGGGGCGGCAATTTAGCTGTGTAAGCAGTAAATACATACTGTCGGGGAAATATACACGGTGGACAATAATATTAGACTCATAGCGGCCAATTCACAAATTCTCAAGAATCTATGGATAGCATACACACAGATCCAAATGGGCGAGTTCAAAGTGACCCACCCCATGTTTATCATAGAGAACATATCAGCCCCGGCCCTAGTCGGACTCGATTTTCTCGCAAAATACGGGGCTAGCATAAGTTTTTCAGACAACGAGATACATCTCATGAACGGTCATCACATAACCACACATCCATTAGCGTACACTAAAAAACACAGACAATATACAAATGCAACACGACACGCGCAAGCACCAGGTCTCCCCATTGGCCACAATAGACACATAAACTGGCACAGACACCAAAATCATACCATACAAACATACCTCCACACAAAATATGACACCAGAACAGGGTAAGAGGCTCACAGACCTATTAGAAAAACACAAAGACATATTCGCCAATTCCCTAGCAGAATTGGAGGTCACGGATCTAATCGAACACCATGTAAACCTCACTAGCGATAGCCCAGTCCACCTGCCCCCTTATAGGGTTAGCAGAAAAGGAAGACATGTTATTGATAGCCAGATACAGGAGATGCTAGACGCGAACATTATCGCACCCATAATTTCCAACAACAGCGCACCAGTGCTACTTACTAGGAAAAAAGATGGAACACACCGATTTTGTACCTATTATCGTAGGCTAAACAGGCTGATTAATAATGACAATTACCCACTCCCACGCACAGATAGATATCTTGAGACACTTAGTGGAGCCAAATATTTTAGTACTGTAGATTGATTTTCCGGGTTTTATACCATACCAATTTATAAGCCCGATAGACATTAGCTAGCATTCGTTACCGAGAACGGGCTGTGTGAATATTTCGTACTGCCCATGGGACTCAAAAATGCTAGCCAAACATTACAAAAACTGGTAGACAAAGCATTCGCGGAGCTCAAGTGGAAATCGATACTCAGTTATATCGATGACATCACTATATATTCACAAACATTCGATGAACACATAACACCTTTAGAGGAGGCTTTTAATAGAATTCGGCACACAAAGTTAAAGCTGAAACCATCTAAGTGCCAGTTCGCACAACAAAAGATACACATACTGGGTCATATCGTAAGCCAGGACGGCATCGTCCCAGACCCGGCCAAAATTGCCGCTATAACAGGTATCCAGATGCCAGCAAACATTAAACAGTTAAGGAGCTTCCTGGCCTCGCAAGCTATTATCGGAAATTCATACGCCAATATGCACATATTGCCAGTCCCTTGACGGATCTTACACACGCGAAAACGCCGTTCGTTATCACAGAAAAACACAGAGAGGCTATCGAGACTCTCAAACACCGACTGACCACGCCGCCACTGCTCCACCATTTCAAGGACGTCAGAGAGACTTACATACACGTAGACGCAAGTCAATTTGGAATAGGCGCCGCACTATTACAAGAGGATAACAATAAAAATAGACATCCCGTAGCCTACGCGAGCAGGAAGCTGACACCGGCCGAAAGTAGGTACTCTGCCACGGAGAGAGAGATGCTAGTATTTGCGTCGGCAGTAAATTACTTTCGAACATACGTATATGAGATACACTTTACAGTGGTAACAGGCCATGCCAGCCTGTTACATTGGGATAAGCATAAAAACCCCAACTCACGGCTCAATAGATTTTTTTCTAAACTTTATGATTACAATTTTGAAGTGAAACACAAGAAGGGAGCGATACATCTGGTCGCCGATGCATTATCAGGGCTACTCTTCCTCGAAGCACCAGATGACGAAAAAGATTATGAATGGGACACGATGCCTACATACACAATTACACAGATCGATATGAAACAGGAGCAAATAGACGACCTACATTTAAGGCAAATAAAAACAGCATTAGGGAATTTAGACAACGTTCATAGCAGAATGGCACGTTTGTCAAGGCGATTTTTTCTAGACAACACGGGGGTGCTAAGACTCAAACCGACAGCTACACATGACACTACACCGATAGCGGTTCCAAAAACACTCAAAACACACATCAAGACAGAACACTATAATCCACCGCTAGCAGGCGCACACTTAGGCACACATAAAACCTATCACAGGGCGAAATACTACTCGGAGAACATGAAAAACGACATATATGAATTCATAAAAACTTGTCACACTTGTCAGCGTTATAAAAACAGACCGGCCAGGCAGCACGGACTGCTCAATCCCATACCGGTGGGAGAGCTGTTTCACAGTGTGGGTATTGATATTAAGGGCCCGATCACTGTATCCGACAGGAGTAATAGGTACAAACTCGTGGCTATCGAGTTTCTCACGCGATACATAATAACAAAGGCCTTACCGAAAGCAAACGCTCAGCACATTGCAGAATTTCTGCTCGAAATCATCACTCGAAATGGAACATTCCATACACTGCTATCGGACAGGGTAATACAGCAATTACTCACACTGCTTAGGATAAAGGCGTATACGACAACAAGTTTCGCTTCGCAGACGAACGGTCCCACGGAAGCCATGAACAAAGTCATCGGTAAAGCCTTAGCTAAATTTACCAGTGACAGTGGTAACGATTGGGACAATTATCTGCAGGCCGTGACTTTCAGTTAGATAATACGTCAGTATCACGAGCCACAAAATACACAACACATTTTCTATTGCACGGGTACAATCCTCGAAGTCCCGTCGATAATATGTACATTCCGCAAGATACCCTCCCTGACAACACTGAGCGATTACAGTATTTACATATGGTGAGAATCAAAGCGCGACAGAACATTGAAGCGACCCAGAAGAAAAAAAGATACTTATGTTAGGAAACATAAACATCAAGAGTACAGGGTGGGCCAATTAGTTATGATTTGGACGCCCACGCACATGAAAAACGTATCCGAATTCCTCATCCCTAAGTGGACCGGACCTTTCAAATCCATAGAAAAATGTCAAACCTCAACTATATCGTCAACATCAGACATAAACACAAAATTATTAAGGATACAATTCACGTGCGTCGAATGAAACCATATTACACGCGGACAATAATTCCCGCAACCAGGGGTCAGAAATCCAAAATCTGAAGAGATAGACAGCCCGGTACACTATAGGAAAGCATATATACAATTACAGACAACCTGAAAAACATGCAAAATTAGCGCTAAGAAATACACAATTAAATATTCAAATAATTCACATAACAGAACCGCCAGTATTATAACCGAAAATAAACAGACAACACAATAACACAGGTTAGAAAACACCAACAGGGCACAGGGCCCACACTGTACACGCAACCACAAGCTAATGGGCAAAAAGGGATTTTTCCAGCAACAGCAGGTAGGAAAACCACATTTCGAAAGAAGCTCGCGGAGCTACATTTTTTCCAGACAATGGTCAAAACAGGGTAGGGACACGGAAACAGCATGTACCAGGCACTATACATAGGGAATTGACCAACACGGCAGAGGCGCTATGCCAGCACACAGTTGCAGGCAGGAAATTACCAAACGCCAAGACGCGACATATAAACAAAATTCCAGACTTCGTTACACATCCCGCGATGCAAAGCGGAAGCCAAATATATAAGCATATATCAACATTATTGCGTACAGCTACAGTGAATGACGAAAACTGCACACGCAGCTAGGCGTTAGGCATTAGTAAACACGTACTTGCAAGGAATACAAAACAGGAAAACCACACTCGGCACGCCAATGGTAAACTCGAGTCTTCACACAAAACTCATATTTTCTTTACACCTATACAATGACATTTTTTCCCTTCGTACATTACTACAGGTAGGGAATATACTTTACCACACTCATATACATTTTTCGGCGTACATAGGGAAGGAGAAGGCCACGGTATACTCGTATCCAGTTTACAGCTTACATTATAACTTCTTTACTATTCAATAACAGGACATAACATGTTTATTATCATCATAATCGGCGTTATTACCACCAGTAATGATAATCAAGGGAACGGCAAGTATTTACCGACCAGAGGTGAACAACATTTTATTATAAATACCGACACTTAGGAGCGGAAAGCACAATTCCCACACGAACGGCAAATATTATAATCCAGAGACATTATCACGATTATTATTATTACTAGAATTATCGTTAACATCATTAACGCCATCAACACCACAATTACATCCATTGACTCGAACGGGACATCCAATTACAGTCATTAGCGACACAAAGGTAAACAATCCACCGCAATGACAATCATGGTCAACCAGCGACCGGACACATGCTATCCCGAGGTGCTGTGACGCACTACGCGAGATACCATAAATGCCGCACCCCCTAGCGAGCGCGTTGCATGGCGACGACTCGTAGAGAGCCGGACACGGTGGAGTACAGCACTGTAACCCCACCCACAGTATAGATACGCAGGCAGCACAGCTAGACTGCGGGGTGCCACTCATGTTAACGGCAGCCATATTTAAAACTACGCCGACAATTAAAGGGCCGCTGCGCGGCAAATACGATGTCAACAATAAGCTCACATACAGTTCACGCTTTAAACCCTAGGCGAGTCAACACAAATACATTATGATTATTATTATTAAGCTACTATGAATATAATAAAACATGCGATAACAATGGTATATGAACGGAAATAGCACAAAAATCATCACCTACATCTTTTCTCGGGCATCTATAATGCAGCGGCATTAAGCGCAGTCGCCCGGAGAGCGCCGATTCACATAGCACTAACACTCAGCACACAAACCCTGGACCAAGAGAGGGCAGACGTTTCAATCGAATCTCAACAAGCACCATATGCACACTTCCCACATGAACCACATGTAAACAAAGATACAACACATTTCCCACTACTCCAATTTTACAATTTAGCAGCGGTAAGCCCATCAAAACATTTAAATAGACCTCCCACTCAGAGGGAGATTGTCTGTTACAACGTGGTGCTGCCCGAGCGATCTTAGACGCCAAAGTACCTCAGATGAGTGTATCTCTCAGGTGTCCTGAACACGATTAACTCTTTTCCACATTACCATACTTGCTCAAACTGAAAAACACTACATTCACATTGTTGAGCTATCCCTACATTTAGGGAAGCTAACGCACCTATTACAAGCCTACAGTAAACAAGCACATTTTATCATAATAGCCCAGTTGTTTATTATTATCATTTCATTGCTCACAGCCTGATTCCCCCCTCGTACACTACAAATTCACCGGTTTAGCACAAGATCGCTGCGTAAGCGATATCAGCTTGTTTATCACGATTGACATTGCCCCCTAAACAAGCACGTGTGTACATTCTGTAATACTGCGCTATCAGCAATCCGTTAACTTTGCTCGCTTGTCTTACACCCAGTTCACTAAACGTTACCTTTATCCAGGAGACGCATTCTTTCATTATAATCGCTAACTCGTAGAGCTTCGCCCGCTCCCCCAACACCTTCCGATCCACTATCCCCCGCAGAGAGACCGACGGTTTAAAACACCTTTCACACTCCCCCTAGCTACACTCCACCCTCCACACACCCCCCCCCCCCCCAGTTCTACCCTCCTAAAGGGTGAAACAGTATCTTTGTCGGTTTACCCAGCGTAAGCATAAAATGCATAAGATATATATACTAGCGACCCGGTATCTTTAGCGGTTTACCCAGCGTAACGATTAAAGGTGTAAGATTAATATGCCTTTGCATGCTCGGTGTGCCCGCTGCGTCGCACTCCGGCTGGCTGGTTTCTGCCTCTCTTGGCTGGGCTGCCAACCGGCGCGTTGGACCGAGTCAAGTTGGGATCGCCTTTGCACCGGACGTAATGTAAACAAACAAACTGTTCTTCGATTCCCGGTCAATGCATGTGAGATTTTCGAAGTGAAATGCCATGACCTGTGGTTCGGAATCCACGTAAAAACGAGGTCCGTGACTCGTGATCGTATTATTAACGGTCACGTAAAACTAGAAGGTTCCTTCCTTTTAAACTCTTCTTCCAATGTGTTGGTTGTCCGAAACGCCTACATTTTGTTCGGGTGCTTTTCCACGTACCGGCACTTGAAGATTACGTCTTCTTGGCCGTAGTTCGATTTCGAACGTGCTTAGCATTAAAACATTCTGTTGTTGTTGATTGATGTAGTGGCTTTGGGACATTGTGGCCTGTAGCCCCGTGTACTTGGGTGTGTGTATATATTTTTCTTATAAACTGTGTAATTGTGGTGGTAGTATTAGAGTGTGTATTCATAATCCAAGGAAGAGATGGCTAGACCAGGTGAAGGAGGATATAGGAACAAGGGGAGTTATCTGGGATAGAATCTTGAAAGACGAATGGTACATAGACAGACGCAAGTGGAGGGCGCTCGTAAACTACATCCGGGCAACTGGAGTAGAAGGCAGATGATGATGAATACAGGGGTAGCTGCACCTCACCCCAGATCCACAGAGCACGTGCCCAGAGAGAGGCACACGGAAATAAACAAAAAAAACGCTCGATACATACATAACGGTTAAAGAAATACTAATAAAAATACCCTATTAACATAACTAGAATACCTACATTTTTAAAGCTAATACAGGCCGCATGAAAAAAAAACACATCTTAACAACCCTCTATCCCACCCCTAGCACTAACACATGCTCAAACTCCTTCAACAGGCATGCATTCCCGGTAACGGAAATCCCAAAAACAAGAAAGAAAGGCCAGAAAACAAAGAGAAAATGGCCCAATAGGATATTATCCTAGCCTGCATGACAGTTAAACCCATGCATGTGACCGAAGGTAACCAGATACTAACAATCCATTGCGACCCATTAATAAACCCAGGCATGTATCAAGAAAAAGACCTACTAACGCCCTAGACCTTATGTAAGAGACATCGGCGTGGAAATACATTGAGCTAAATGTGCAAAGCAGCACATGCAACTTCACTGCCTAACATCCCACATTATACAACACATCCCACGTTATTCACACCTTAGCAGAGGATGCCACCCCTAAAAGAAAACCTGAGGATACACAAGGTACTTAAGTATACAGTCATAAGAGTAGTACCATGGTGGAATAAAACAGACCACAGACAGGTTAGGTACGAACCGACCACGGACAGGAGCATAGCCAAGTCAGTGTCCGACGCGACGTCCAACCCTAACATAAGGTGACATCGGCCATACTGTGATATGACGCCTGTGGAGGCTAGCCAGATTGGCAGATGACCCTCCCTGACGACCCATACTGACGTACTAGCCCAGAGCTCATTAGCATAAGTTTAGCTAGTATATAAGTAAGTCCATGTCAGCTGAAAACGTGCCGTGAGATATTTAAATGTCGAGGCAGGAATAATATAATGAAAATGAATATGATGAATTAAGAGTAAGACGATAATTGGATGCATTATCGCCATGTGCGTTGATATAGATGCCAAATCCAGACCGCCATGTGCGTTGAATACCGAAATATTGAATTTTCCGCGATGATATGAATATAATAATAAATGACCAATTATTACCCGGCCTTAAGTCCGGAGAGGCGATTTAAAAGCGAATTATATGCGACTAATAAATGATGAACGAGCAAAAAGGGCCTATATGATCATAAATGCGAAAACCCCGGAGAGGATATGTCAAACGAATATGGAGGACATATCAAATGATAGGGAGGATATGCCAAATGATAGGAAGGACATATCCATCGAGTAATATGGCCATAGGAGTGTCATGGCACATTATATTATTAGGTACAGTTAAGTGAACACACAGAGGATAGGTGAAGGACAGGAGGCACTAGCCGTTTGTCTCTCACACGGAGGCCGTGGTCAGGATCCAGAAAATACCCAGGTGGAGACCTCAGCTGACAAGGGTGCATCAACAGCTTCAGATAGCTAAGATGCTAGAAGATAGACACATAAGCTAGTATGTAGTAGTTAGGTATAATAAATAAGGCGCCCGAAAAAGACGTCTACGTCACGGCCGCAACCAGGGCTAACCAGCCCACAACAGCGCTGCGCGACGGATACAACGAGCATATTTATGGCTAGAGTATTGCTACTAATCAATGTATATCCTATTCCAGCTATGAGCTCCACAGCCAGCACAGGAGAAAGTGATCATTATAACAGGTAATGTAAACACCCCAATAACACAATAAACACATTTGTTACACTACACTACATCACAACAATTCACACTGTCACCTAGACACACACAGGGATTATAGGTATAAGTAGATAGTATAAGGCTGCAGATAGTCGTATGTCAAAATAGCATGCAAGGCTACCAACCGATCGCAACATGAACATAAACAGCGCTGTATGTATCAATGACATGACAGTTGACGAGTGCATACATATAATATAGAGTAAGAATCATGCATTCTATTTTCAGGTAAGCAGACAGGCAGACATCTACACTAATCACATGTACACTCTCTAATCTTTCTCAGATGGCGCAACCATGTAAATAGCTTTTGTACATATACCTTC
Organism: Meconema thalassinum; assembly: GCA_946902985.2. Taxonomy (NCBI): domain Eukaryota; kingdom Metazoa; phylum Arthropoda; class Insecta; order Orthoptera; family Tettigoniidae; genus Meconema; species Meconema thalassinum. Next base: position 181,640,479 of record OX336399.1, on the reverse strand, counting down.
AAACGCCGGAACATGAACATGTCTTCCTCTTCTCACAACACACATTACATTCATCCTTTATATTTTTCACTACACACTAAGCTTCCATGAGCCATAATAATAAATCCGCACCAAGGTCACAAGTATCTGCGGGATGCTTGATACCATGGATGGATAAACGAGGACGCCTACAATGGGGCGTACCCCACGGCGATAAGGATCGCATCAAAATTGTAAGGCCCGACCTTCATCGCTAAGGTAAGCCTATACGCCCGCAGGGGATAATTTACATATTGTAAGTTAATATAAGAACTTCCGAGTAAAATTAAGGCTAGTTATTAAGATAGATTATAAGTTAGGCCCTAAATAGTTTAGCGCGCATAAGTGTACGAGCTTGACCAAGAAAGAGCTCTGCCCAATTTTAGTGCACTAAAGACACGCGTATCATCGTCATGGTATCTAACTTACATGTTATCATTATTATTAATATTATTATTATCAAAGGTTTTTTATAATCATTTCGGTCGTCTATGGACCACCTTATTTCAACTGCCTTTTCCCTCCTTCTTTCACATTGGCCCAGTATTCGCGCATTCTTCTTCGGTGAGCTTCTTTCCGTTCTTCGGTCCACTTCTTGCCGGTTTTCAATATAGGTTTTGGCTGAAAACTCTGTATCTCCCCAAGTTTCTTCTTCAAAGAGTCACGTTCCAACATGTCCTCATGTGATATCACCAGTTCTTGTAGGTCCTTTTCCACCTCTGTAAACCAGATCCCTTTGGTTTTCTTTCCCACAAAGTGATTCGATTGGACAATCTTCCAGAGTTCATTCGTGTTAAATGGCCATAAAAGGAGTCTTCTCTTGCGAATGGTGTCCGTTATTTTCTCCACATGTAGATAAAGTTCATCGTTGTTTCGTCTTCTATACTCTCCTCGTTCCTTGACCGGGCCCAAGGTCTTTCTCAGAATCTTCCTCTCTTTGGTTTCGAGTTGTTCTGCCAGGCCTTTCTTATTCATAGCCAGGCATTCTGATGCATATAACGCCTCCGGGAGAATAACGGTACCGTAGTGCCTCAGTTAGGCATGAAGGACATTGATCGTGTTTTGTAAATGTCTTTGGTTAAATGGTAAGCCATTTCCAATTTGTTAATCCGTGGCACGAAAGCTTCCCTTTCACGAATGTTGGGCTTAATCCACTCACCCAGGTATTTGAATTTCTCTACCTGTGTTATTTGTCCTCCATTCACCATAAATTCTCTGGGTTCTGACTTAATGTTCGTTATAAACTGCGTTTTCTGTAACGAAATCTGAAGACCTGCCTTTCCTGCGTGCACCTGTAACTGATTGATTTGTTGTGTGGCCGTGTCAAGAGAATTAGAGAAAATTGCAACATTATCTGCGAAAGCTAAACAGTCGATTGTCAGGTTTTTATTCTTACAAACTAGTCCGACCCCATTCTCTACACCATCCTTACACAATTCTTTATGCTATTCTCGAATAACTTTCTCAAGAACACAGTTGAATAACAGAGGCGAGAGCCAATCTCCCTGTCTCACCCCTGTCAGTATTGCAAAGCATTCAGAAATCTCTCCCCTGAATTTCTCTTTGGAAGCTGTATCCAACAGGGATTGGTGAATGATTGCACTTGTCTTATTATCTAAACCAAATTCTCTTAAAACCTGGGTCAGGGTACGGTACTTCGATCCAGCGAGTCGCAAGCCTTCTTGAAATCAACAAAGGTCACAACAAATATTTTTACTTCTCAGATTCATGATTTGCTCAATACAAGAGCGCCCCTTTCGAAATCCAGCTTGGTATTCGCCCAGTTGTTGATCGATCTGTGCTTCCGCTCTCGTTTGAAGCGCTTTCACGAGAATCTTGTATGTTATCGAGAGGAGTGATATGACACGATAGTTGTTTGCGTTCGCTTTATCACCTTTCTTGTGCAGGGGGTGAGTCAAGGCCGATGCCCAATCACTGGGCAGTTTCTCTGTTTCCCAAATCTCCTGGATGATATCCGTTAGCTTGCCGATTGGTTTTCCACCTGCGTATTTCCAAAGTTCGGCAACTATTGAATCCTCACCCGGTGCTTTATTGTTCTTAAGTGAGTGAATGATCTGCTTGATTTCTTCCCTAGTTGGTGGACTTGAGTCTGGATTGAGGAGCATATTTTTGTGAAAGGAAAATTTCGATGTTGGAGCCTCACAATTGAGAAGGGACTCAAAGTATTTCGCCAGGATCTGACAGTTGTCTTTGTCATTGTAAGCAATTTTCCCATCGGGATTCCTAAAGTGAAGACTGGGTGGTGTGTATTTACTGAGATTTTGCTTCAAGGTTTTATAGAAATCAGGTGTGTTGTTATTTTTGAAATCTTGGTCTATCTTTACCAACTGATTTTCGTGGAATGCTCGTTTTATCCCGCGTATGTTTTTATCAGTCTGCTTCCTCACGACCAGGAATCTCTCTCTGTTTTCTTCATTCTTCTGTTTGTTCCATCGCAGCCAAGCAAGCCGAATTTGGTGAATGGCATCGTCACATTCATTAGTCCACCAAGGATGCCTCCTCGTCTTTGTCAGTGGGATGGTTTCCTGTGCCGTTTCAAGTATTGCTTCTTTGAGTTGTTCCCAATTCTGTGGCTCAAATGCTTCAAGTTTCTGACTAAATTCGCTTTGTGTTCTCAATTTTTCCACATCAAACCTGTTGATCTTTCTTCCCTGAAATCTCTTGGTGGATCTTGGAAGAAGTTTTAATTTTATCTTTGAAAGATAGTGATCAGAGTCAAAATTCGTGCTTATTAAGACTTTAACATTCTGGATTTCTCTATGAGTTTTACGAGAAATAGCAACGTGGTCAATTTGAAATTCGCCGAGATGGGGATTTGGGGATGTCCATGTTTTCTGTTTTGCAGGAAGTCGTTTGAAAGCGGTTGACTTCATCACTAGGTTGAACGCCTTGCACAACTCCACTAACCTTTCTCCATTGCGGTTTGTTCTTCTGTGGTCCGGGTATTCTCCTATAATATTCTTGAATTTCTTTTCCTTACCGAGCTGAGCATTGAAGTCCCCGAAAAGGACGATGATGTGTTCCTTGGGAATCTTGGATAGAATATCTTCAAGCTCTTCCCAGAAGATTTCCGTCCCTTGTGTATCAATTCTGTTAGCTTGATTAATTGGGGCATGGACGTTCACCATGGTGTAGATTTTATTTGTGCTTCAAAACGAAAGGATCGATACTTGACTGTAAGGGGACGTGAAGTTGGTGATGGACTCTAAAATCTTCTTACTGACCACAAATCCTGTCCCAAGGTGAGGGATGGATTTTACTACACGTTTTCCGACTTTACCTTTGAAGATTCTATACCCTTGGGAGTCAAAAGTTTCTGCATCAACAAACCTTGTTTCCTGAATTGCTGCGATCAGGATTTGATGATGATGTAGGGTTTCAATCAGTTGTTTCAATTTACCGACCTTCATAAGGGAGTCCACGTTGAATGTTACGAAGAAGTTGCGACGTTTGTGTCTGATCTTGTTTGTAGAAGTCTCCGATACCTCCAAGCATGTCGTTGCAGGCTCCCCAGAGTCCGAAGGCCTGCATGCGTCGTTCAAGACGACAGTGGATTGGTTACCACCTGGGGTAGTTGCTTCAGCAGACGTTTCCTCCATGCTTTTCACAGTTGAAAAAACTGTAGATAGGAGGCCACTGGTATTGCACACTGACCAAAGTACTGCCAAGGTTGTGAGCCTTGGAGCCCCCAGCACTGTTTGGCTCGCCGACCCAGCCTCCCACTGGGATTGGTTACCCAAACTTCCAGTGGGTTGCTCGGTTTAACAGGGGGCACCTCTTGTAGGTTACGTGCTGGAGTTGGAGTGAAAGAGGCTAAGTTGAATTCTCTTGCTGAATCCAATATGTTTAAGTTGCAGGTGACATGCTACAACGCATTTCACTCCCATTAGCCCAGAGCCGTAAGGATGCCTCCCAGGTTGATTCCAGGGACCCTATTGAAAATGAATGAAAATCCACAGCCTGATTCCAGTCTCCAACCGGGTCAGGAATGGAATGAATGAAGCCCCCATCTAGCGGCGAGGATATGTACTGTGCCGGCTGCCGAGGCCTGACGCACTCCTCTGGGGCAATGATTAAATGAATGACAGATGAAATGAAATGATAGTGGAGAGTGTTGCTGGAATGAAATTTTGACAGGGAAAACCGGAGTACCCGGAGAAAAACCTGCCTGCCTCCGTTTTGTCCAGCACAGATCTCACATGGCGTGACCGGGATTTGAACCACGGACCCAGCGGTGAGAGGCCGGCGTGCTACCGCCTAAGCCACGGAGGCATCAGGGACCCTATTACAGGTTATTATTATTGTGATTATTATTATTATTATTATTATTATTATTATTACTATGCTGATTATTATTGTTATGATGATTAATTTTAGTATTATTATTATTATTATTACGACTATGATTGTTTGTATGATTCTTCTTCTTATTATTATTATGCTTACCATTATTATTATTATTATTATTATTATTATTATTATTATTATTAATGTAGCGGTTTCGGTGGCGTAGTTGGTAGCATGCTGAACTGATGTGACCAAGATAACGGGTTCAAACCCGGCCGAAGTCGTCGGATTTTTTAAAAGCATTAAAATCCTTCAGTATGCCTTCCTTCGGAGGGGAAGTATAGCCGGCGGTCCTATGTCATAATTTTATGGCATGTAAAAGATCCTTCCACAGACTAAACTTGTGTGGAGCTAAATTTCTAGGTTAGATTTCGTTGTAACGTTCTATCAAAGTTCCAACGTTCACCTCCAGGTATCATTGATATCTGGTAGCGAAAGTTGGAACTACTTTAAATTGAACAGAGCTTGTAGCTCACCCTAGTGGTGAAGCAGCTACAGCCTCTGGCGAGCCGAATATGTCCTCGGACACTCCCGGCACTAAAAGCCATACGATAAATAAATAATAATAATTCCTAATGTGACCATTATCATGATCAATATTATTACCATGTTCACTAACCACACACAGATATTATTACCTGAGATTTTTCTTTCACACTTTGTCAACATTACATGTTTGTACACACATTACCGACAGTAGTGGCTATGCTGGCTAACGCGCAGCATTAGGTCAAGGGGCCAAGCTCTCTGCTGACTCGGTAGACGCGTGGGTTCGAGCCCCACCGTCGGCCGTCCTTGAAATGGTTTTCCGTGGTTTCCCATTTTCAACACCAGGCAAATGCTGGGACGGTACCTTCTGACAGGCCACGGCCGCTTCCTTCCACATCCTTGCCCAGTTTCATTCACCATCATTCATTTCATCTCTCATTAACTCCTCTCCTGAGGTTGGCGTCAGGAAGGGCATCCGGCCGTAAAAATCATCGCCACAAAGACTTCCATCGCATCTCATCCCCGACCCCGTTGGAAAACGGGAATAATAAGGGGTAGTCATACATGTTTGTACACATTTTATGTATTTTATGTATAATACCAGTTATTAACACATTTCATTTCTACCTTCTTTAAACACAATGTACGGACACTCCAACACTCTTCACACTCCCTAATAAAACATTTTTACTACCTTTCCATATACAACCCTAATGGAGTGTTCATTTTACTTTCTCTCTCATATTTCCTACATTAGCTATCTCATGTACTAATGCACACTAATGATTTGTAATTTTTTTCTGGCACCAAAGCCACGACCGCATATATAACATACCAGTTTTTTTTAAATTACAGAGACCTTGATATTCGTTCACCATTGTATACTAAATGTTGTAACACCTTGTACACACTGTCATTATTTTCTTACCACAACAATTGTATACTTTTCCTTGTCATGTACTCACCCATGTTTGCAAAACACATTGTTCACATTTTCATCTCCATCAGAACATCATACAAATTTTATATAAATACTGTACCACCCTTAAAACCTACCCTACCTGAGAGTACATCACAATTCTACAGCTACGACACCAAGGTACAAATACACAGCCACACTTTCCGAATCATCTACGCCACCAGGACCAAGAGGGCCGAAAGAAGAAAAGAAGAGAAGAAGGAGAGGGACGAGAACAGGAAGAGGAGCCAGGAGAAAGGGAACCAGCCCTTACGACTAAGTACAGTCTGCGAGGTCGCAGACTAAATCGGAAGTAGGAGTTGTTGCACCTTTAAGGACACATAATGTCCTTAAGAGGTACATTCACATATAACTACGAATCTACAACTAATCTACAACTAACTCTACACTCCAGACATCCATAATAATCTACAAACATTTACAATTACACCCCTATCATCTACGCCACCTATACCTATCTGACTCGACACTACCTCACCCTTAAATCCGCCCCAAAGTTGCAAGCAACAACAACAACAGCAACATACTTATTTCTACACCAAGCGGGCAGAGCCATACTACAGCTCTTGCCTAAGCGCTTGCTACATGCATCAACAAATACACAGGAACTGCTTACTAAAACAGCAATGTGGCAATTTAGCAGCGGTAAGCCCATCAAAACATTTAAATAGACCTCCCACTCAGAGGGAGATTGTCTGTTACAACGTGGTGCTGCCCGAGCGATCTTAGACGCCAAAGTACCTCAGGTGAGTGTATCTCTCAGGTGTCCTGAACACGATTAACTCCTTTCCACATTACCATACTTGCTCAAACTGAAAAACACTACATTCACATTGTTGAGCTATCCCTACATTTAGGGAAGCTAACGCACCTATTACAAGCCTACAGTAAACAAGCACATTTTATCATAATAGCCCAGTTGTTTATTATTATCATTTCATTGCTCACAGCCTGATTCCCCCCTCGTACACTACAAATTCACCGGTTTAGCACAAGATCGCTGCGTAAGCGATATCAGCTTGTTTATCACGATTGACATTGCCCCCTAAACAAGCACGTGTGTACATTCTGTAATACTGCGCTATCAGCAATCCGTTAACTTTGCTCGCTTGTCTTACACCCAGTTCGCTAAACGTTACCTTTATCCAGGAGACGCATTCTTTCATTATAATCGCTAACTCGTAGAGCTTCGCCCGCTCCCCCAACACCTTCCGATCCACTATCCCCCGCAGAGAGACCGACGGTTTAAAACACCTTTCACACTCCCCCTAGCTACACACCACCCTCCACACACACACCCCCAGTTCTACCCTCCTAAAGGGTGAAACAGTATCTTTGTCGGTTTACCCAGCGTAAGCATAAAATGCATAAGATATATATACTAGCGACCCGGTATCTTTAGCGGTTTACCCAGCGTAACGATTAAAGGTGTAAGATTAATATGCCTTTGCATGCTCGGTGTGCCCGCTGCGTCGCACTCCGGCTGGCTGGTTTCTGCCTCTCTTGGCTGGGCTGCCAACCGGCGCGTTGGACCGAGTCAAGTTGGGATCGCCTTTGCACCGGACGTAATGTAAACAAACAAACTGTTCTTCGATTCCCGGTCAATGCATGTGAGATTTTCGAAGTGAAATGCCATGACCTGTGGTTCGGAATCCACGTAAAAACGAGGTCCGTGACTCGTGATCGTATTATTAACGGTCACGTAAAACTAGAAGGTTCCTTCCTTTTAAACTCTTCTTCCAATGTGTTGGTTGTCCGAAACGCCTACATTTTGTTCGGGTGCTTTTCCACGTACCGGCACTTGAAGATTACGTCTTCTTGGCCGTAGTTCGATTTCGAACGTGCTTAGCATTAAAACATTCTGTTGTTGTTGATTGATGTAGTGGCTTTGGGACATTGTGGCCTGTAGCCCCGTGTACTTGGGTGTGTGTATATATTTTTCTTATAAACTGTGTAATTGTGGTGGTAGTATTAGAGTGTGTATTCTTAATCCAGTTGAGGACTCTGAAACTTATCTAAGTAGTTGTAGCGGTAATGGTCGGGGTCAACCAACTACAACAAGCCCCACCGTTGGGCGATCAATGTAACAAATCTCTTCTTATATTGGTTGGGGTCAACCAACAACAACAAGCCCCATACGTTGGGCAATCAATATAACTAAATTCTTTACTTATAATAATCTTCGGGGTCGAGATGATGTTAAGCACATAAAGAAATAAGAATCACAATACTTTTAACACCGGTACTTGTTTGTCTACATGTAAGCAAGCTTCCATTACCTTCATCTCTTGCACAGTATCCATAACATCCTTCATGAGGAAGAGGCCCCTCATAATACTTAGTATTCTTCTGCTCCATTCTTATCTTCTTGCATTTTCTTAAAACATCTTTTTCTACATCAGCATACATTAAGACATCATATGACCATACGTCCAAAACACTTCATCTTATTCCTCATTTATCTTCACCTTCCTATACATTCATTATTTTCCAAACCTTACCGGTATATAATCCACTCCAATTAAAACAAGCCATCCATCTTCACCCCAACGAGCAGACTAATCCATACTTCACACATCTCCTCCTCGTCCTCCTTCTTTAGTCCTTTGCAGACACATTCACAGATTCTACCATCTGAACTTTCTCTTCTACGATGCACTTGATCTCCTCTCTCTGCTCTTCCAACTTCCTATCTGCCCTGGGAAATTTCTGACTGGTCTCCAGTGCCTGGCTCGAAATTTCCCTTGGCAACTTAACTTGTTGAGCATCCAACTTGTCTACTTCAGGGTGGCTCTGTTCATGAACAGCAATCTGACCACCTAGCTTAGTTTCCAGATTAGTGGCTTCTACACTGACTTCACTAACCTGGCTAGTAACCTGGCTGTCCAGACTAATCACATCAAGTTTCTCCAACAAATGCTCCGAGACCTAAAGCCTCTCCAACAAATGGTCACTGACCTCACCAAGCTTCCTTGACAATCTTTCTTCCATACTTTTCTTAGCGGAGCAGAAGCGTCTCCAACATGGCCATCATCTCAGCTTCCATATTTCTTATTTCCTTATTCTGCCGTGGTGGATGTATTAATCCAGGTGAGGACTCGGAAGGATGCGGCCATGGCCTAAATTTAGGAGTCATCCCGGTATTTGCCTCGAGTAAAAGTGGGAAACCACGGAAAACTCCTTCCAAGATGGCTGAGATGGGAATCGAACCTACCTCTTCTCAGTTTTGCCTCATGACGCTGAGTGTACCCAGTTCCAGCCCTCAGACCAGAATTAATTTTCTTGTCAGTGCCGGGATTCACACCCGGACCTTCAGGGCAACATCCAAGAATGCTAACCGCTACACCCCGAAGTGGACAGAATTAAAACAATCAGAAATATTGAGAAGGTATCATGGGACTTATATTTTATGACAATGCAATTTTGGTCACATTTTTATTTTCCCTGTTTTCAATTTGTTTTCGTATTTACAATATGAGTAGTGGAGTAAGAGGGATCCTAAATAGTGTAATGGCCGCCGTGTGAGTCCAAGCCGATATCTCGCGAACCCATGGTTGGATTTTAACAAATGAGGTGTCGTTGGACTCGGGCTGACGCCCTCTTTCTATGGTCAACTTATTTCCACTACAAAATAAAACCTACCCCTACTAGGGGGGTGAAATAGTATTTTTTAGTAAATGTTGCTTTCCATGTACGACGTGCTGAGCCCGTAAGCATCATGTCTGGCGATAATTCAGGTTCTCTGATATTTGAATGCAAGTTTACACATGCAGAAGAAACCATCAAGAGGTCAAATCCATGCACTTACATAACAAAAATGGCTTCGGAAGGAATAGGCTGGATTTCGACAACATCGCAGCTGTGTGGATCTCATCAACACCCTCCGAATCATCCTGGAGCAGAGTGTGGAGTGGCGGAATACCCTTTACCTCATATTTGTTGACTTCGAGAAAGCCTTCGACTCCGTAAATCAAAGAATCATGTGGAAGACCTCGAAGAATATAAAATTCCAACAAAGATCATCACAATCATGGAAGAGATGTACGAAGGGTATGAGTGCCAGGTTCTTCACGAAGTCAAATTAACAGAAAATATAAATGTCAGTTCCGGAGTGAGACAGGGGTGTGTCCTTTCCCCCACTCTGTTCCTGTTGGTCCTGGATAGTGTGATGAAGAAGGTAATGGGAGGATGGAAGAGGGGTATTCAATGGGGTATAAACGACAGGCTTGAAGATCTGGATTTCTCAGACGACATTTGTCTTATGGCACAACGGTACCGGGACATACATGTAGAAGATAAGCTGGGGAGGTTGCAGAGAGAAGCAGAACGTGCAGGACTGATGATCAACACCAACAAGACCAAAGAGATGAGGATAAATTCTGACGTTACGACTAGGTTGACAGTCAACGGAAAGGAAATTGAGTGAGTTGAATCCTTCCTCTACCTTGGAAGTATAGTCACAAATGATGGGGGAGCAGTTCGAAGCCGTACCAGGAAGGCAAATGGTGCCTTTGTCCAGCTCTACCCCATCTGAAGAAATAGAAACATTTCCAGGAAGACCAAGCTCCACCTTTTCAATAGCAACGTAAAGTCGATTCTTCTCTACGGCTGTGAAACATGGAAAGTCACAAAACCGATCAACAACCAGCTACAGGTGTTCATTAACAGATGTCTGCGTCGCATCCTGAATGTGAGGTGGCCGGACATAATCTCAAATGAAGATCTTTGGACCATCACCAATCAACAACCGATTAGCATCCAGATCAAGGAGAGGAAATGGTGCTGGATTGGTCACACACTAAGGAAGCCGGACGGAGCTGTTGAGAGGGCGGCGCTAGACTGGAGTCCTCAAGGCGCCAGGAAGCGAGGTCGACCTCAGAAGTCCTGGAAGAGGACGATCGAAAATGAAATTGCAAAGGTGGACAAGAACTGGAGTCAAATGAAGAGAATGGCCAGGAACCGTACTACGTGGAGAAATTTCGCCAAGGCCCTATGCTCCGGAAGGAGCGGCAGGAATTAAACTAAAAATAAACCATAACATGACTTCAGTGGTAACCATGAGTTGATTTTTCTTGGCACATAATTCTACATATGCATTGCTACATCTTTCTTAAAGGAAGTTACTACGCCACTTACTATTTACTCTGAAGACAGGAATAAAACTGCTGAAAAACTTTTGTAACATTTACGGTACTAACATTGCAGAGAGGCGAATGAAGGACTTCCAGCGCTGAATGACCAGAGTGGTACTTCTGGCATCTACGCTATCACCAATCGCCGAGAGACAAGGGGTTGTGTCTTGTTTGAACTCCCGGGAAGATGGGGTCGTTTTGCTCCACGGGAAAACGCATGAACTTTCGCCTGAAGGGTCCAGTATACCTTTAAAACAGTGAAATATCCGGCGAAAGGCCATGGCTTAATATTGTAGAACTGTATAAGTGCGTACGGTGAAAATTGTCGAGTAATAGTATGAGATTTATAGACCTCGTGATGAGTGGTCTGAGAGAACCATTTTTGAATTTATATCTTAAGAATCAGCGTCCGCTGAAAAGTAGTTCTGCTTAAACCGTAACATAAAAACTGAACTGTGAATCACAGTGAATCGTGAACGGTATTTTCGCTTAAGTGGTCAAGTCTGCAAGTAGACACGATCCTCGTGTTGAACGGGAAGTGGTAGACACATGGCCAATTTTGTTACCGTCTACAAAGTGTAAAATCAGTGCTATCATCAGTACATAGAATCAGTGTTGAGCTTTTACCTAAATGCAGTGGTATTTTATTTCTCTTCACCATGGAAATGTTATACAACCAGATGGAACCGCCCATTGTCCGTGCTTATAAGATGGGCATAAGGAGATAAAATCTTACCATGGTGAGGGAGTAAGCCACCATTAAACCGCATAAAATGGGAGAATATGCGATGGCCTGTTACAAAGCTCAGGCCTATATTCTCTTGGCCAGAAAGCTCGAAGGCAAGGATCAGTCAAGCATGACCATTATGCAGTGGCCCGGCGTGGAATTTTTTCGAGGGTAAGCTGTGAAGGTGACTCAAAATATAGGCTTACACCATAAAGCAACTTCAGCACCGGTTCCAGCTATGCCCTTGTCAATGTTGAGGTTGACATCTGAAGTAGCAACAATTAGCCTACTCTACACACATAATTATCAGTCTTTCACATTTAAAAAAATAAATAAAAAAATTGTAATACAGAACAGCTCATTTTCCCCTTTTCAATTTTAGGCATGCCAATCCATGTACATTAAGTGCGGAGAAAATTATTCAACAATAGGGTTGGCGAGCTTTTCTTATCGTGGATCATTTGACGAATGAACAGTGTGGCAATTTGTGTTTTGTTGTTCGCATTTCTTGGTCTAAGGAGCTAAACGTTTAGGTTATTACCCGTAAATATTCTATTATGACTGGCTGCGTGGCTCAGCGGTAACGTTCTCACTCGCTGACCTTAAGATAGCGGGATCGAATCCCGTTGCTGTCAGTCGGCATTTGAGGGTGCGCAAATGCGAAGGAGCCATGTCAGTAGATTTACTGGCACGTTAGAGATCCCGTTTGGGGCAAAATTCCGCACCCCGGCGTCTCTAAAAGCCTCAGTAGTTAACAGGGACATAAAACCAATAACATTATTATTATTTTCTATTATGAGACCTAAGTGAACATTAAAATAATAAACATGCTATTATTAGATATTCTTATGGCATTGTATTGCATGTTCAGTTAATATTACTTTGCAAATATCACTCAAATTGTACCGATGTAGGCTTTCACGGCTTCATTAGTTTGAATGACTTAATTGGGGCGTAGGCCTATAACCTATGCAAACTAGTACTAACAATTCGGGCGTCTAGTGCATCAGTGGAAATAACGTTTTCTACCATGAAACGTATAAAAACCTTCAACCGAAACTCAATGCATCAAGAAAGACTTTCACAACTCGTGCTTCTTTCCATTGAAAATGAGTTATTGTGCAGCCTGCAGGGGAACACTCATTTTCACGACCACATAGGCTAATTGATGAATTCGCTAAGAGGGAGAGACGAATTGAACTTCTCTACAAATGATCCGCCAAGGTACAGTAAATAGTGGCATTAATTAATTTTGTACAAATGAGAACTTGATGGACCCTACCTACCGCAATAACCAAATTTTTTTAAAGATAATGTGATAGGTCTTTAAAATATTATTCAAAATATACGGATATACACACATTTAAAATTATGTATTCTTTACACCTACTCTTTGAATATAATTTGAATGATAATCAGAGCAACTTTTAGGGTTGATGGGCCACTCTGAAGATTCCAACGCTCTTTACACTCCAACACAATAATATCAACAGTAGTTACGGTATACTAAATTTTGCTAATTGCACTCAAAATCATAGAGTTGTGAGTTAACCGGATGAAGAAGAATTTCAACTACCGCGCCCAGATGGTGGGTGGGCAAGGAGTGGGTGGGGACTGGGGAAGTGCGCCAAATAATTTTAAACCGTGTTAGTGTTCCAGGCTCGCTAGGGTATGCCGCCCGAATTGTAGCAGACCCTGCTACCCGCTTTGACTTGTCTTTACGACAGCCATGTAGATATGGAACGCCACACCCCCTGCCTTAGCCAATCACGGACGACCTGACGTTCTTGGTGTACCACTCCATCGGCCATAGCAGTGTTCTGGGCCAGTAGGCTCCTGGAGGTACATAAGCCGTTGTCATAGCAACCAGCCGCGCTGTTTCCACTTTCTCTACAAGGTAGTGGCCTACTGGCTGACCGAGAAGAACTCGGGTAGAGAACGAGGAACATCATTCAAAGCGGCGATTTTGCTGTTGCTCGCGCGTTAGAAAGTCATAATATAAACTTTATTCTTATGAGAATATACTAGGTAAGCGGTGCTTACCCCGTGGTACTGGAGTAAACGCCACTGCCATTATGTAAGTGTTACAATTCCAACTAATGCTACTGTTGATTAGAATTAGGCCGCACTGAACAAACCAGCTTAGGTAGGCTTATAGTTATCACATGTTTCCAGCTTTGCTACATTGAACAAGGTCAGAGGTCCAGTGACTATGGGAGATACCCTAGACGGCACATGTCTAAGCAATAATGCCACTAATTCTTTTATTACAATTTTTGTTTGTACATTTTCTATCTGCGGAGCAGCAGAATACATTTTTTGAACACACTATAATTGGTGTTAGGACACTACACGTATCATTTAGGCGGACGTGAGATATACACCGTTTCATTTAAAGGTCAACATTTTGTTAGTTCAGCTTGGACGCAACTATCCAAGAAGTACGAGATAACCAGAGAAATGTAGTAGTCATATCAGCAATCATCGTTTTAACAGTTCCAGTGAGATTAAACTGTTGTTACTATACACTCTAAATGACGAGTGATATCTCTGTTTAGTTTATTATCATAATGAAGATGCCATAAGGCAGACATTAGTGTCCGAACACAGGTATTTTTGTTATTCAAACAACTGGGAATGGAGCCCAGTCGAGCGCTAAGCTCTTTGCAATGTAGTGGAATCACATCGTTTTTGTATTCTCCGGTGGTAACGAACAATGCTTATCAGTGTCTGTGAAATCTTATGAACAACATGAATAAGACTACAATACCAGTGTATATAGCAATTGAACTGGCATGTAGGACTTCATTTGCTCAGCTCAATTATAAGCTAATATAAGATTTTCTAAAAGTGTGTGGAATAACATGAGCGGGCTACCGCTGTAAACAGATAGACGGCTGCTTGTGGCAGTGCGCTGCATCTGTCAGATGTCTGTCCTTGAGGAAGGCAAAGTACTATGTGAGACAGCGACCGACTTGTTTTGACTAACTTTACATTCGCTGCCCGTGTTATTTTGGTTGTGAATAGAGCTCAGAGCTCATTGTCATGCATAATTTAGAGAATAACTAACGTATTCCCGTCAACATTTAGGCTACACTCAGTCACTAAGAGTAGTAGACACGTGATAATCTACAGTTAGAGTAACCTATAGCAGTATACCCACTTTATGTTATATTTTTGAGACCTGAGCAAGGAATGTATATATTTAGTAACAATGTGATTGTTCTGTTTGTAAGAGACAATGGTAATTATGGGATGGATGTTATCATCCAAATTTTTCTTACGTTTTGCCGGCGATGATGTTCGTCTTTTGACTCATTGACCGAAGGTATGCAAGCCGTGCGCTGCAGGTTCCCGCCTATTAAAACGGGGGACCCTACTGAGTTTTGGCCAAAAATACGGTCAAAAATCGAAAATGAGTTTTTGTCAGAAGTTGGAAGTCCAGACATCAGAGCACATGTGGATATTTTTTTTTTTATCCGCGGACATTTTTAAATGTCTTGCGGAGCCATTTAAATTGTGCGTGCATGGCGCTCTAAAAGGTCACTCCCACATTTACTGTGCTCATGTTAGAAATACCCTGTTTTTTCGTACTTTTATGTTTTAATTCTCTGGCAAAAGGTCAGATAATGTACAGGATACATGAGTGCTGCCATCTCTCGGTGTATACGGTAACCAGACTCACATCTCATATTATAAACTATAATAGAAAGTATTGTTTTTATTTTTTCTTTACTTTACTGTTGGAAATTTGATTGGAGATGTTATGTAAATTCATATTTATTATTTAAAAGTTTATAGTAACTGGAAATGATCGCTTTCTTTGAATTGAGTTCAAATTAAAAGTGATGTTGTGATTACGTGTTTTTTTTAGCGTATGGCTTTTAGTGCCGGGAGTGTCTGAGGACATGTTCGGCTCGCCAGTTTTTGTAGCTGCTTCGAGACGGACACCCAATGGGTGAGCTACAAGTACCGTTGGGGAGGGAAGGAGGGAAGTTGGAATGTAAGGACGAGGAGTTGGAAGGTAGCGGCTGTGGCCTATAGTTAGGGACCAACCCCGGCATTTGCCTGGAAGGAAGATGGGAAACCACAGAAGACCATCTTCAAGGTTGCCGACGGGGGGATTCGAACCTCCTCGCCTCCCGGATGTGAGCGACTGCCATCAGTCATGCCGTAACCACCACGGCTAACTCACCCGGTGATTACGTGGTACAGGAACCACATGGTTTGTAAGGAACTGTTATTGTTTTGAAGTTGCCTGGTGATTTTAGATGTTACAATAGCCTAACTTATTTGATTTGTGTTCATTTTATTGGTTTTGTGGTGTGAAGTGAGTAAAATGCACTCCATTCATAGTCGTTGGAAGAAGCCTAAGAGCAGGAAATCCAAAAAAAAGAGTGAATCGGGAAGTGTAAATATTAGGAAACGATGGGGTGATAAATCTGTTGCTGAAGTTGTTGATAGTGAATCAAAACCGAATGTTAGTGCTAGGCCAACTGTGGCAAAAGAGACAGATACACCCGCTTCCTGTAGTGCTACTGAAAAGAAGCTAGAATATTTCTCTACTGATGCCAGTGATACAGTAGGCCTAATTAGTGATGAATACATTATAGTGCACCTGGGGATGTTGCAGCAGCTCATTGGAAACCTCAAGTATAGTGAGTGTTATAAGAAAAGTTTAGTTTTACTCCTTAGGGATAAGCATGGGTTTTGTACTAAGTTGGTGATGAAATGTCAGGCATGTGATTTTGTTAACTTAGTAGGTTACACAAGTCCTCGTTCAAATGAAAAATCACAGAGACCAAGCTTTGACATTAATAGAAGGATGGTAGAAGCTTTTGTAAATGTAGGAACAGGCCATTCTGCTATGAACAAATTCTGAAGTGCAGTAGGTATGAAGGGGATGGCAAAAAAAAACTATGAAACTCATTTTAGTGGACTGGGAAAGAGCACCTCACAATTTAAAAATGAGATTCTTTCGAAAAGTTGGAAGGTTGTCCGAAGGGAACATGTAGCTGTCGACCCGTCACTCGAGCAGAAAGACATTCTGGATATTGCTGTATCCTATGATGGCAGTTGGCACAAACGTGGCCACACCTCTTTGTATGGGATTGGTGTAGTCATTGATATCTTGACTGGTCTAGTTAATGACTACGAAACCATGTCCAAGTACTGCCATATGTGCAGTGTGACAGCTGCGGAACTGGGAATAAACACCCCTGAATTTTCCATTTGGCGGGAGGGGCATAAGAAATTTGGGGAATGTTCAATAAATTTCGAAGGCACCTCAGGAGCAATGGAAGTGGTAGCAGCAGAACGAATATGGCAACGTTCTGTTTCTGACTGTAAGCTGCGCTACACTACCATGCTACCTGATGGTGACGCTAAGACTTTTCGGCACCTCAACAGCCTCCAGGTTTATGAACAACCAATTGAAAAAGAGGAATGTGCAAATCACATTTCTAAGAGAATGGGTACGGGGCTCAGAAATCTTGTCAAAGAATGGCAAGCCAAAGGTGTTAGACTTGGAGGGCGGGGACCAGCAACACTGAAGGAAAGTACAATAACGTCACTGCCTTTCTAATACAGGACTGCTATAGCTTCAAATGTTCCTAATGTGCCACAAATGAAGCGATGTATATTTGCCACTCTCAGACACTGCATGTCTACAGATGTAAATCCCCAACACATCACCTGCCCTGATGGAGCTGATTCCTGGTGTTTTTTTAAGAAGGCTGTTGCAGTAGGGGAAACACCACAGTCTCATAACAAGATGAATGTCAGACTAACAACCTCCATGCTAGTATGTGAATTAATGCCCCTTTATCAGCGTCTGGCAAATGATGAACTGTTAAATCGATGTGCTCGGGGGAAAACCCAAAACCCAAATGAAAGTCTGCATTCTCTGATTTGGCAGAGGTGCCCTAAACATTCTTTTACGACAAAGACAAGAGTAGACATGGCAGTGGCAAATGCTGTTAGTGTATTTAATATGGGTGCACTTGTTACTCAGAAACAGAAAATGTCCCTTTTAGGCAGAGAAATGAGTGACAGTGTACATAAGATAAGCAAAGACATAGACGATGTGCGAAAAAAGAAGAGTATAGCTAGGACCAAACACGACAAAAAAACTGCTAGGAAAAAGATGAGGCTGGCAAAAACCAAGGCAGAAGAAAGAAAAAAGTACAAGGAAGGGGATATGTATGGTGCTGGCAAGTTCTGAGGCAGGTATGCTCATTTGAAATGTGTCTGCTAACTAAAACGGCTTTTTCTCGAAAGTATATTTTCAGTGTTCAAAATGCTCCATACGCATCAGTTTTGATCAAAATGACTTGAAATTTGAAATACACATACAGTTTTATAGTATTCAAAATTTGTACTATTCACATTCAAAATGGTTGGTAAATTTTGAATTAGGGTGTGCCAGGCCATGGAATATTGGAGTTTTTTGTAAGATTTATACAATGTACTTGAAAGTACCTTCATAACATAAAAGTACTAAGCAGACTATAACAATAATAGTAAAATTTATTAATTAGTCCGTCATAATTATAATGAAAAGTTTTGAGATCAAAAATGTAAAATTGTTGCATCAGGGACATTTTGAAAATCAACAATTTTTCTGAAAAAAAAAAAAAGATCATATTTTTGAAACTAACCACTCAATCCGGTCCAAATTTTGGAATATTCGTTATGTTACTAACAACAACTCAATCCTAGAATTTCATGTAATTTGGATGGTAACTACAAAATATAGAAAACTCAGTAGGGTCCCCCCTTAGCGAATGATATCTTATCGCCTGACTTTTCAAGGTGATATTTATTCCTTCATGAGGCTGACACCCTTTTTGCTGTCATCGCCAAGTGTCGTAAATGATCATTAGGGATATAAACTGATACGATAGGTATAATACTCAATTAAACTGAAAATAAATCATGAAAATAAGTTAACAACTGAACTTCTAAATAAAATGATGTAGCAACCTAAACTTGAACTTTGCTTGATTTTATGACCGACACTATGGGGACAGCTGATGTTTACTTCATTTATTTTTATAACCATGCTTAGGACGAGCTGACACATTTTGATTTCGACGTTTGCTGATGCCACGTATTCCCAGTAAGGAGTGGACATCCCGCAACTAAGTAACATAAGACGTGGTCTTTACCGCGCAGTTGCCATCCTAGTTTACATGCAGGGGCGGTTCGAGTGGGGGGGGGGTCTCACCCCCCCCCCCCCTCAGGTATTTTCTCAGTCGGCAAATACGACATCAGTCGGCAGTCGGCAAATCCTGAAGAAGTCGTAACATTTCCCAAAACAGGATTTAAAAAAGTAAAACGGGGCATGGCCATTGCCTATGCAATTTGGTCAGATTTCTTTAAAAAAAAAATATTATACTGACAGTCGGCAATTTTACCGAGAGTCAACACAATCGGACGCAGCAATAATTTCGTGCAGCCAGGCAATAGCCCAGTGCGGCAAGAGGAAGAGTCGGCAAAGTAACCATTTTAAAAGTTTCACTTCCAGTCCTCTGTGCACCGGCTGCCACTTGCCATTTCGTTTCTGTGTATGGAAACTGAAGAAAGAATGACAGATGAGCAATATGGGACTAAGGACAAGGGATGGACTCAACGGCACGTTCCGGGGTGGGAGTAATATCCCGCGTTAATTATGCAGAGCGACTCAGCTTCACAGCGAAGCGAGCCCAGCATCTGTCCCATGTGGCTAGAAAAAAAGTTTTTGGTGAGCGCATTGATAACTTTAGGTCAAGCCAACTCATTGTGATGTTGACGGAGGAATGTTATGACCTGCTACCGCTTGTCTCTGCGCGTCCTCACATATCCGCGCTATTGTGACAAAATTGACAGGTTTATGGTTCCTAGGTTCCTCAAGGGGTGGTGTGCTCACTATGATCAGTGCAGTGGTCACTGGGAATGAGCGAAAGCAGTCGTTCCTAAACCAGCAACTTTTACAGTGATAACTAGGTGCAAACGCAGTGGCAGTGGGAACGTGAGTTTTCGCCGGCACGGAACATTTTCACGGAGCATCGCGTACCCATGAAACGTACGTAATAATACAATAAATATTTGCATATTTTCAGCCATGTTTATGTTTAATGGTGTTATCAATTAAAAATGCCCGATAAATCCATAAAAGTCTATCTTTGTGGGGGGAGTTAGTAGGGGGATGGTGGTGCTTCTACACCCCCCCCCCCCCCCCCCCAACTACTCTCAATGCGAGCCGATAACTCCCGAACCCTTGGTCGGAGATTCACGAATGAGGTGTCGTTGGACTCGGGATGACGGGGGCTTTGCTATGGACCACTCATTTCAACCCCTAAATAAAACCTACCCCTACTAGGGGGTGAAATTGTAATTTTTAGTGAAAGTCTCTTTTCAAATACGACATGTATAAGGTGCGCTGCTAAAATGAACTTAAATGTTGTTGCTCATATCGCGCATGCGTTTTTCTGGCTGCCGCTATGGATGAACATTTTTGTTTTTGTTTTTTACGCATGCGCACTTGGGATTTTTGTAAGAGGGCGAGCTCTTTGAAAAAAAATGATTGATAAGAAGAGGTTTTGGTGGTGAGGAGAGAGCCAGATAGTCGCCTACTTTCCTACGAAGTTTGCCGATATCTCTCAAACGCAAGGTCGGATTTGGACGTGTGACGTGTCAAATCGCTTGTCTCGAAGCCCTTTATATGGTATTAATAGGTTAGAGTTTTGAGAATGAGGGAAACAGGCTTTTTGGGGGTAAAACCCTGATTTTAGACTTTTTCCGATATCTCACGAATGCATGGTTGGATTTGGTCCTATGACGTGTCAAATGGCTTGTCTCGAAACCCTGTGTATTTTGGTAATAGGTTAAAGTTCTTGAGAATGAGGGAAACAGAATATTTTGGGGTAAAACCGTGATTTTAAACTTTTTGCTATATCTCGCGAACCAATCATGCTAGAGGCATGTTCGACAGGTCCAAGGACTCGGGGTGACGTCCTCTCTGCTATGGACCACTCGTTATAATTTTTAATAAAATTGGAAACGCGATTTTGGGGTGAACACGTGTTTTTGTGATTTTGTCGATATCTCACGAAGCAATAACGCTAGAGGCATGTACGATGGGTCCAAGGATTCGGGCAGACGTCCTCTTTGCTATGGACTACTGGTTGTAATTTTAAAAAATTTCGGAAACGCGATTTTGGGGTAAACACGTGTTTTTTGTGATTTTTGCTGATATATTACGAACCAATAACGCTAGAGACGTGTACGAGGTGTCCTAGGACTCGGGCTAACGCCCCCTTTCAAATGTGGTAGATATTTTTTTTCCAAAAAATAATTCACAACGGGCCTAACGCCATACATGTTGAAAAAAAAATTCTTTACTGTTACCTGTTTATAATGTTTATGAAGCGTGGTGGTTGAGAGAGACGATACGGCTGAGTGTGTGTGTGTGTGTGTGTGTGTGTTTCAACGAACCTGTCGCTGACCACGGTGGCTGTGTTCAATAGATCAATCGATATTTCGACGGGTCGGTGTATGACAGAGCGAGCATGCGTTTTCTGATATTTTACCTTTAACGTGTAAACGGTGATGAGAACTTGGTTCTATGTTGGTCGAAGCGAGTAGAGAAAACAAACTTGCAGACGAGCAGGAGGTGAATGTCATTTGAGCTTATTGGAAGGCGTTGATCTGACTTGACAACAGGTGACGCTTGAAGGTGAAATAATCTGACCATTGTGGTGGCAGGGAAGTGCGAAATGCATGTGAACTTGTGTGCAACCACATGCACGCTAAACCAGTGACATCCTGTCTTGCTTCGTACGTGACAAAATGCAAGTCCATGTGAAATTTGATCTACCGCAGGTGTTCGCCTGGGACGTTATCTGTCCACGTGCATGATAACTGTTAACAAGTCACATCCTGTTTTGCTTCGTACGTGACAAAATGCAAGTTCATGTGAAATTTGATTCGCCACAGGTGTT
Source organism: Meconema thalassinum (assembly GCA_946902985.2). Lineage (NCBI taxonomy): Eukaryota > Metazoa > Arthropoda > Insecta > Orthoptera > Tettigoniidae > Meconema > Meconema thalassinum. The sequence goes on along the minus strand of OX336399.1, from coordinate 181,618,783 downwards.
CGCCTAGGACGTTAGCTGTCCACGTGACCGATAACAGAATGTTCAAAGCGTGAGAAAAAATGATTATACATGCAACGTAGCATATATAAAGACATGTCGTTATCATTTCCACTCTCACTTGGGTGGACTACCTTTGAACACACTGCGTTGCATGAAACCCCTGGTCTTGTTTAACAGTTTTGGTGTTGGTGGAAAATACTTAACCTTGTTGTGGGGTAGGTATTTATTTATATATTTATTCATTTATACATTTATTGATTAATATATATATTTACAAGCAATTATTTATTGATTAAGTAATTAATGATTTTATTTATTTGTTTGCAGATAACCGGCATACCTTACATGTCTGAGGGAGAAGAAACCATTGCACTTTTGAGCCCACTAGAAGGGAAGAGTAACAAGTCACTGCAAGTAAAGGTGAGATGATTTTTTTAAACTAACTTGTTTCATTTTTTGTTTTATGTTTTATTTTATGAAATGTATGTATTAACCTGAATTTAGGTATTTATAGCGGTTTATTTTATTTATTTTTAGAAACTTGGAAAGAATAGCCTTACCGCCGTAGCAGTCGCTGAAAAAAAAACAGAAACGCACTAAAGCGAAACCACTGCCAAAGAGTGAACTGTTTAAAACTCAGGTAAGTCCAACTTAAAAATGCTATTCCATTTTACCACTACTGAAAACTCGTAGACAAAAAAAATTCATTACCTGTACATGACTGGGACAATGATTGCTTTCTTGATTAATGGCTATGTTGTTGTTGTTGACTGGGAAAAGTACAAGGCCATGTTGGATTTTCTAAAAATAAAAATAATAAATTTAATTTATGGGTGGTTCCCTATGGACTCAACGAATATCCACAGGTTTGAACATGATAATGTGAACAAAATGACATGACATTCATTTTTGTTTATATATTGGTTAAAGGGAGGGTGGGGGAATGTAAATGACTGTAGCTTTATAAAAAAGAAAATAAGTACATGGGTTACTGTTAGTGCCAACATACAGTTTATTTTTAATGGTGTTTTGATATATTAATGCCAATTAACGTTAACGTTTTATTTACAAGTATTGATTGATTGATTGATTGATTGATGGGATATTTTGTTTGCTTTTAGGTGTCGTCATGTGCCATTAACGTAATGAACAGACAGTGAACAAGCATGCATTATGCTTTAAAGTACTCTGTGCAATGTTAATAACTTACAATAAGAAAAAGTTTTATTATAACACATGGCGTTAGTACCAAATACAACAAGTGAGCAAGTTGGTTTACCACGTGGGTTAAATTTAAAATCAGAACATGATCGATGGTTAACATTTGAATCCTGGCCTGTAGGCTTTTTGTCGACGCATGAACTTGCAAAAGCCGGTTTTTTTACTTGAACCGAGAAGATGTGGTGCGCTGTGTGTTTTGTCGTATTGAACTTTCACACTGGGAAGAAGGGGATGATCCCTTTAGAGACCATTTGCGATGGTCTCCTCACTGTCCTTACATGCTTGGAAAGCAAGTGGGTAACCTACCCGTGCATTCATTTTACCGAACCACAAGGCCTTTGGCCGCTACTTACGTTGCTGAATCACAAATAAATAATAATAATGATGTATTACCAGCCAACGGTAGTGTCGATATATGTGGTCCATATGCCATAGACAGTGTTGAATTGGCGTGTGCTTTTGAAAATTTGGGAGTTTGCAAGACTAAAGCACTAGCACACCCAGAGTACAGCTCTGTTGAAAAACGTTTCGAATCTTAAAAAAATGTTTGGCCATTAATATTAAAACACCTTACCAAACAGCTAAGTGAAGCTGGATTTTTTTATACTGGTGAAGGGGATAAAACAATATGTTTTTATTGTGGATTTGCTTTAAAGGATTGGCAAATGACTGATGACCCTTTTGTGCAACACGCTCGTTGGTTACCAAACTGTAAATACATGGTGTTGCTTAAAGGTCAGGAATTTGTGAACACTATTCGTAAAGAAAAAGTGATTGCAGCACAAGACATAAAAGTGCCTTTAGAGTTAGAGCACGCGGAGCAAATACATAAGGCTGAAAGAAAAGACTTGTCTCACGAACAGATACAAAAGTGTGACCAACAATTATGTAAAATTTGTTATCAAGATGAACTAGGTGTTGTATTTTTACCCTGTGGACACATGATAGCCTGTGTCAAGTGTGCATTAGAACTTAACACTTGTGCTATATGCAGAAAAGTAGTATCTGCTACAGTTAGGGCATTTCTTGCATAACTAGTATAATTTATTCGCCATGCATAGTGCAAAATGCCTAATTGCACAATATTATTAAAGCTGTTTTAGAGTGTAATAGATATGCTTTTGTTTTGTTTATAGACTACTACAATGAATGTTTTGAATGCTGTGGGACAATCATGTGGCTTAGAGACAAAGAAGCTCAGCGAATTGCCAACGCATATTCCATTCCGCATTATCAAGATTCGGAAATTGAAAACAGCATATGGTGATCGTGTACTTTGTGTATGTGAAAACTTTGAGACATTTCTGCCTATACGGTTTAATGATATGTCGGAGAGTGTTTTTGATGAAGTCAATAATGCTGTGCAACCTGTACACTTAATTTATGAAGGTTTTAAAAACAATAGGTGCATGGTTCGTTTTAATTAAATAAATAAATAATGTGAAATAATAATGGAAAATATAAGTAATGACAATATACTGAAAAAGAAAGAAAATATGTGTATAGAATAGTAATGTTTTAGTGTTTAGTGTTGTCTTTAAAAATATTATGATGAAACCAAAAAAAATGTATATAAAGTTTGTAAATAAATGCAAAATGATGTTACAATGCTGTTTTATTTTATACAAAGTTAATATATTTAACATTGCAGAGTATACATGATTATGACAATAAATGCACACTGAATACAAGCCTTTCTCACTTTACAATAGTCTGTTATAGTTTTAAACACAAGGCTTGTTGTAGATCATTTTCTAGCAATGTCCATTCAATGTTGTTTTCGAAAAGTGGGGAAGCCGCAATGGTTGTATTGACATAAAAACCTTATGGTTATTACTATTTAGTCACTTTGATCCCCTTGCAGATCAAGAGCAGATGACCTAGTTGTTCCACTCTTTAAAACGACAACAACAACACTACCTCTTGCATAGTTTGTGATGTTGATGGCTCTTGCGACGTGGAAGATGGATTAAAAATAACTTTGAGAACAGGGGTTAAACGTTGATCATTAAACAATGCACTATTTTGAGTAGCAATATGGTTTTCTTGATTTTTTGTCGACGGCAACTGTGTTTCATGCGGTACACTACATTGATGATCACTGACACTTAAAACCTCACTATTTTTACTTTTTAGGTCACCACGACAATGTTTGGAACGTTGCTTTGAACAACGCCATATAACAGTTCCATTTTTATTGGTTCGTTTCACAATATATGAATATCCTTTATAGTATGCGTAAGGCTTACCATACCTAGTCACTGATACTTCCATATCAACTGTCAAGCATAGACTAAGCTCTAGTAAAGTCAACTTGGTAATAAGAATACTAGTTTAATGTGAGAGCAAATATGGATCCAAAGAGTTCAGGTAAATGTGAAAGCAAATAAGCAAATATTAGAAACAAGAGTTGGGGTAAAAGTGGTTGCAAAGTGGTAGACCCATTACACAATAATTTCAGCACGACGAAGCTCTTGTTCAATTTCTTTGATTTCCCAATCGTGACCGATATGCCCAGCTTGTCGTAAAGCATGCAATTGTCGAAGCCGTTGAATTAGCTTACTGGGTTTGTTCCAGTATACAAATTTAACAAATGGATTTTTAGATGTAAACAAAGCATTACCATTATCATGATCATTATCATCATCGTCATCATCATTATCATCATCATGATCACCATTATCATCATGACTATCATCACTGTTACTATATAGTCCTTTTTGATCCTCTTGCAATACCACTTTATTTATAGTCTGAGTTGATTTTGATAGTGTTGAAGGTTTCTTGGACGTTGACAACTGTCCTAACATGACGTTTTGAGGACATGATAAGTCCTTTTGAACAAACACTGCACTATCTTTAGCCGCAATATCGTTTTCTTGAACTTGCTTTTTAGCATTTTGATAATTGTTTGTAAACAGTAAGCGTGGTTCGTTTCGAGCACTACATTGATGAACACTCACACTTAAAACCTTTCCATTTTTACTTTTCAGATTGCCTCGACATTTTGTTGACCTCTCTTTTGAGCATCGCCAGAATATTATTCCATTCACATTCTGGCGATTATAGTTATAGGAGTAGCCTTGATAGAGTGCACGTAGCCTACCTTTGTTGGTTGTAATAAGTTCCATAGTAGTAACTGACCTGTCAGTACGATGTTCACACTACAAAGGTTACAACTGTTTTGCTGATGGAGTGACCTACCATAAGCTTATATATTGGCTTATGTGTTGGCTTTTTGTGTTGGCTTTTCGTGTTGGCTTATGTGTTGGCTTTTGTGTTGGCTTTTTGTGTTGGCTTTTTGTGTTGGCTTTTCGTGTTGGCTTTTCGTGTTGGCTTTTTGTGTTGGCTTTTCGTGTTGGCTTTTGTGTTGGCTTATGTGTTGGCTTTTTGTGTTGGCTTTTTGTGTTGGCTTTTCGTGTTGGCTTTTCGTATTAGCTTTTCGTGTTGGCTTTTCGTGTTGGCTTTTTGTGTTGGCTTTTTGTGTTGGCATTTCGTGTTGGCTTTTGTGTTGGCTTTTTGTGTTGGCTTTTCGTGTTGGCATTTCGTGTTGGCTTTTCGTGTTGGCTTTTTTATGTATTGGCCTTTCGTGTTGGCTTTTTGTATTGACTTTTCGTGTTGGCTTTTTGTGTTGGCTTTAGTATTGGCTTTTGTATTGGCTTATTTGACAAGTTATTTGTGTCAATGTATTTAGTGGATTTTTTTCTTGGTGTTGGAAAGTAGTTGAAAGAGAGGGAATATTTAAAGACTTAACCTCAGCTCTCTAACCTAACCTAACCTAACCTAACTTTGCCTAACCTAACCTAACCTTTCAACTCTCAGATGTTAATTAAATTCTGTGCATAGTCGAGTTGGAACCCAAGACCTCAGGGGTAAAAAAAAAACAATTATTTTTGACGACTTATTTTGGTAACTTGTTTTAATGGCTAACCTAACTTTACCTAACCTAACCTAACCTAACCTAACCTCAGCTCACTTTGGATATTACTAGTAAGTGTTCATATCCTCTGCTAGGTAGCATGCTAGTAGTACAGGTAGTGCTCATATTTACCGCTAGGTAGCGGAAACATACTTTGTGTGTTGCATGTGACACTTGTGAAGTTTAACCACATGCAAGACGTGCTTGTATAAGTTCTCTATTTAAACTCAATATACAATTAACCACTAAATGTTCAGAACTAACATGTATAGCCATGTTTAGGGTATATAGGAGACCCTTAGCAAGAAAGGCTGTCTAACCCACGAGTGTACAGCCTTGTCATACGCAGTAAGCACCTGTTGGCAGAAAACAACAACAACAACAACAATTTGAGAAAGCCAACAAAAAACTGTTTCCTTTAAATACATTAATGGATATGTTGTTGGCTTTCTCAAATTGTTGTTGTTGTTGTTGTTTTCTGCCAACAGGTGCTTACTGCGTATGACAAGGCTGTACACTCGTGGGTTAGACAGCCTTTCTTGCTAAGGGTCTCCTATATACCCTAAACATGGCTATACATGTTAGTTCTGAACATTTAGTGGTTAATTGTATATTGAGTTTAAATAGAGAACTTATACAAGCACGTCTTGCATGTGGTTAAACTTCACAAGTGTCACATGCAACACACAAAGTATGTTTCCGCTACCTAGCGGTAAATATGAGCACTACCTGTACTACTAGCATGCTACCTAGCAGAGGATATGAACACTTACTAGTAATATCCAAAGTGAGCTGAGGTTAGGTTAGGTTAGGTTAGGTTAGGTAAAGTTAGGTTAGCCATTAAAACAAGTTACCAAAATAAGTCGTCAAAAATAATTGTTTTTTTTTACCCCTGAGGTCTTGGGTTCCAACTCGACTATGCACAGAATTTAATTAACATCTGAGAGTTGAAAGGTTAGGTTAGGTTAGGCAAAGTTAGGTTAGGTTAGGTTAGGTTAGAGAGCTGAGGTTAAGTCTTTAAATATTCCCTCTCTTTCAACTACTTTCCAACACCAAGAAAAAAATCCACTAAATACATTGACACAAATAACTTGTCAAATAAGCCAATACAAAAGCCAATACTAAAGCCAACACAAAAAGCCAACACGAAAAGTCAATACAAAAAGCCAACACGAAAGGCCAATACATAAAAAAGCCAACACGAAAAGCCAACACGAAATGCCAACACGAAAAGCCAACACAAAAAGCCAACACAAAAGCCAACACGAAATGCCAACACAAAAAGCCAACACAAAAAGCCAACACGAAAAGCCAACACGAAAAGCTAATACGAAAAGCCAACACGAAAAGCCAACACAAAAAGCCAACACAAAAAGCCAACACAAAAGCCAACACATAAGCCAACACGAAAAGCCAACACAAAAAGCCAACACATAAGCCAATATATAAGCTTATGGTAGGTCACTCCATCAGCAAAACAGTTGTAACCTTTGTAGTGTGAACATCGTACTGACAGGTCAGTTACTACTATGGAACTTATTACAACCAACAAAGGTAGGCTACGTGCACTCTATCAAGGCTACTCCTATAACTATAATCGCCAGAATGTGAATGGAATAATATTCTGGCGATGCTCAAAAGAGAGGTCAACAAAATGTCGAGGCAATCTGAAAAGTAAAAATGGAAAGGTTTTAAGTGTGAGTGTTCATCAATGTAGTGCTCGAAACGAACCACGCTTACTGTTTACAAACAATTATCAAAATGCTAAAAAGCAAGTTCAAGAAAACGATATTGCGGCTAAAGATAGTGCAGTGTTTGTTCAAAAGGACTTATCATGTCCTCAAAACGTCATGTTAGGACAGTTGTCAACGTCCAAGAAACCTTCAACACTATCAAAATCAACTCAGACTATAAGTAAAGTGGTATTGCAAGAGGATCAAAAAGGACTATATAGTAACAGTGATGATGGTCATGATGATAATGGTGATCATGATGATGATAATGATGATGACGATGATGATAATGATCATGATAATGGTAATGCTTTGTTTACATCTAAAAATCCATTTGTTAAATTTGTATACTGGAACAAACCCAGTAAGCTAATTCAACGGCTTCGACAATTGCATGCTTTACGACAAGCTGGGCATATCGGTCACGATTGGGAAATCAAAGAAATTGAACAAGAGCTTCGTCGTGCTGAAATTATTGTGTAATGGGTCTACCACTTTGCAACCACTTTTACCCCAACTCTTGTTTCTAATATTTGCTTATTTGCTTTCACTTTTACCTGAACTCTTTGGATCCATATTTGCTCTCACATTAAACTAGTATTCTTATTACCAAGTTGACTTTACTAGAGCTTAGTCTATGCTTGACAGTTGATATGGAAGTATCAGTGACTAGGTATGGTAAGCCTTACGCATACTATAAAGGATATTCATATATTGTGAAACGAACCAATAAAAATGGATCTGTTATATGGCGTTGTTCAAAGCAACGTTCCAAACATTGTCGTGGTGACCTAAAAAGTAAAAATAGTGAGGTTTTAAGTGTCAGTGATCATCAATGTAGTGTACCGCATGAAACACAGTTGCCGTCGACAAAAAATCAAGAAAACCATATTGCTACTCAAAATAGTGCATTGTTTAATGATCAACGTTTAACCCCTGTTCTCAAAGTTATTTTTAATCCATCTTCCACGTCGCAAGAGCCATCAACATCACAAACTATGCAAGTGGTAGTGTTGTTGTTGTCGTTTTAAAGAGTGGAACAACTAGGTCATCTGCTCTTGATCTGCAAGGGGATCAAAGTGACTAAATAGTAATAACCATAAGGTTTTTATGTCAATACAACCATTGCGGCTTCCCCACTTTTCGAAAACAACATTGAATGGACATTGCTAGAAAATGATCTACAACAAGCCTTGTGTTTAAAACTATAACAGACTATTGTAAAGTGAGAAAGGCTTGTATTCAGTGTGCATTTATTGTCATAATCATGTATACTCTGCAATGTTAAATATATTAACTTTGTATAAAATAAAACAGCATTGTAACATCATTTTGCATTTATTTACAAACTTTATATACATTTTTTTTTGGTTTCATCATAATATTTTTAAAGACAACACTAAACACTAAAACATTACTATTCTATACACATATTTTCTTTCTTTTTCAGTATATTGTCATTACTTATATTTTCCATTATTATTTCACATTATTTATTTATTTAATTAAAACGAACCATGCACCTATTGTTTTTAAAACCTTCATAAATTAAGTGTACAGGTTGCACAGCATTATTGACTTCATCAAAAACACTCTCCGACATATCATTAAACCGTATAGGCAGAAATGTCTCAAAGTTTTCACATACACAAAGTACACGATCACCATATGCTGTTTTCAATTTCCGAATCTTGATAATGCGGAATGGAATATGCGTTGGCAATTCGCTGAGCTTCTTTGTCTCTAAGCCACATGATTGTCCCACAGCATTCAAAACATTCATTGTAGTAGTCTATAAACAAAACAAAAGCATATCTATTACACTCTAAAACAGCTTTAATAATATTGTGCAATTAGGCATTTTGCACTATGCATGGCGAATAAATTATACTAGTTATGCAAGAAATGCCCTAACTGTAGCAGATACTACTTTTCTGCATATAGCACAAGTGTTAAGTTCTAATGCACACTTGACACAGGCTATCATGTGTCCACAGGGTAAAAATACAACACCTAGTTCATCTTGATAACAAATTTTACATAATTGTTGGTCACACTTTTGTATCTGTTCGTGAGACAAGTCTTTTCTTTCAGCCTTATGTATTTGCTCCGCGTGCTCTAACTCTAAAGGCACTTTTATGTCTTGTGCTGCAATCACTTTTTCTTTACGAATAGTGTTCACAAATTCCTGACCTTTAAGCAACACCATGTATTTACAGTTTGGTAACCAACGAGCGTGTTGCACAAAAGGGTCATCAGTCATTTGCCAATCCTTTAAAGCAAATCCACAATAAAAACATATTGTTTTATCCCCTTCACCAGTATAAAAAAATCCAGCTTCACTTAGCTGTTTGGTAAGGTGTTTTAATATTAATGGCCAAACATTTTTTTAAGATTCGAAACGTTTTTCAACAGAGCTGTACTCTGGGTGTGCTAGTGCTTTAGTCTTGCAAACTCCCAAATTTTCAAAAGCACACGCCAATTCAACACTGTCTATGGCATATGGACCACATATATCGACACTACCGTTGGCTGGTAATACATCATTATTATTATTTATTTGTGATTCAGCAACGTAAGTAGCGGCCAAAGGCCTTGTGGTTCGGTAAAATGAATGCACGGGTAGGTTACCCACTTGCTTTCCAAGCATGTAAGGACAGTGAGGAGACCATCGCAAATGGTCTCTAAAGGGATCATCCCCTTCTTCCCAGTGTGAAAGTTCAATACGACAAAACACACAGCGCACCACATCTTCTCGGTTCAAGTAAAAAAAAACCGGCTTTTGCAAGTTCATGCGTCGACAAAAAGCCTACAGGCCAGGATTCAAATGTTAACCATCGATCATGTTCTGATTTTAAATTTAACCCACGTGGTAAACCAACTTGCTCACTTGTTGTATTTGGTACTAACGCCATGTGTTATAATAAAACTTTTTCTTATTGTAAGTTATTAACATTGCACAGAGTACTTTAAAGCATAATGCATGCTTGTTCACTGTCTGTTCATTACGTTAATGGCACATGACGACACCTAAAAGCAAACAAAATATCCCATCAATCAATCAATCAATCAATCAATCAATACTTGTAAATAAAACGTTAACGTTAATTGGCATTAATATATCAAAACACCATTAAAAATAAACTGTATGTTGGCACTAACAGTAACCCATGTACTTATTTTCTTTTTTATAAAGCTACAGTCATTTACATTCCCCCACCCTCCCTTTAACCAATATATAAACAAAAATGAATGTCATGTCATTTTGTTCACATTATCATGTTCAAACCTGTGGATATTCGTTGAGTCCATAGGGAACCACCCATAAATTAAATTTATTATTTTTATTTTTAGAAAATCCAACATGGCCTTGTACTTTTCCCAGTCAACAACAACAACATAGCCATTAATCAAGAAAGCAATCATTGTCCCAGTCATGTACAGGTAATGAATTTTTTTTGTCTACGAGTTTTCAGTAGTGGTAAAATGGAATAGCATTTTTAAGTTGGACTTACCTGAGTTTTAAACAGTTCACTCTTTGGCAGTGGTTTCGCTTTAGTGCGTTTCTGTTTTTTTTCAGCGACTGCTACGGCGGTAAGGCTATTCTTTCCAAGTTTCTAAAAATAAATAAAATAAACCGCTATAAATACCTAAATTCAGGTTAATACATACATTTCATAAAATAAAACATAAAACAAAAAATGAAACAAGTTAGTTTAAAAAAATCATCTCACCTTTACTTGCAGTGACTTGTTACTCTTCCCTTCTAGTGGGCTCAAAAGTGCAATGGTTTCTTCTCCCTCAGACATGTAAGGTATGCCGGTTATCTGCAAACAAATAAATAAAATCATTAATTACTTAATCAATAAATAATTGCTTGTAAATATATATATTAATCAATAAATGTATAAATGAATAAATATATAAATAAATACCTACCCCACAACAAGGTTAAGTATTTTCCACCAACACCAAAACTGTTAAACAAGACCAGGGGTTTCATGCAACGCAGTGTGTTCAAAGGTAGTCCACCCAAGTGAGAGTGGAAATGATAACGACATGTCTTTATATATGCTACGTTGCATGTATAATCATTTTTTCTCACGCTTTGAACATTCTGTTATCGGTCACGTGGACAGCTAACGTCCCAGGCGAACACCTGTGGCGAATCAAATTTCACATGAACTTGCATTTTGTCACGTACGAAGCAAAACAGGATGTGACTTGTTAACAGTTATCATGCACGTGGACAGATAACGTCCCAGGCGAACACCTGCGGTAGATCAAATTTCACATGGACTTGCATTTTGTCACGTACGAAGCAAGACAGGATGTCACTGGTTTAGCGTGCATGTGGTTGCACACAAGTTCACATGCATTTCGCACTTCCCTGCCACCACAATGGTCAGATTATTTCACCTTCAAGCGTCACCTGTTGTCAAGTCAGATCAACGCCTTCCAATAAGCTCAAATGACATTCACCTCCTGCTCGTCTGCAAGTTTGTTTTCTCTACTCGCTTCGACCAACATAGAACCAAGTTCTCATCACCGTTTACACGTTAAAGGTAAAATATCAGAAAACGCATGCTCGCTCTGTCATACACCGACCCGTCGAAATATCGATTGATCTATTGAACACAGCCACCGTGGTCAGCGACAGGTTCGTTGAAACACACACACACACACACACACACACACACTCAGCCGTATCGTCTCTCTCAACCACCACGCTTCATAAACATTATAAACAGGTAACAGTAAAGAATTTTTTTTTCAACATGTATGGCGTTAGGCCCGTTGTGAATTATTTTTTGGAAAAAAAATATCTACCACATTTGAAAGGGGGCGTTAGCCCGAGTCCTAGGACACCTCGTACACGTCTCTAGCGTTATTGGTTCGTAATATATCAGCAAAAATCACAAAAAACACGTGTTTACCCCAAAATCGCGTTTCCGAAATTTTTTAAAATTACAACCAGTAGTCCATAGCAAAGAGGACGTCTGCCCGAATCCTTGGACCCATCGTACATGCCTCTAGCGTTATTGCTTCGTGAGATATCGACAAAATCACAAAAACACGTGTTCACCCCAAAATCGCGTTTCCAATTTTATTAAAAATTATAACGAGTGGTCCATAGCAGAGAGGACGTCACCCCGAGTCCTTGGACCTGTCGAACATGCCTCTAGCATGATTGGTTCGCGAGATATAGCAAAAAGTTTAAAATCACGGTTTTACCCCAAAATATTCTGTTTCCCTCATTCTCAAGAACTTTAACCTATTACCAAAATACACAGGGTTTCGAGACAAGCCATTTGACACGTCATAGGACCAAATCCGACCATGCATTCGTGAGATATCGGAAAAAGTCTAAAATCAGGGTTTTACCCCCAAAAAGCCTGTTTCCCTCATTCTCAAAACTTTAACCTATTAATAACATGTATAGGGCTTCGAGACAATCGATTTGACACGTCACACGTCCAAATCCGACCTTGCGTTTGAGAGATATCGGCAAACTTCGTAGGAAAGTAGGCGACTATCTGGCTCTCTCCTCACCACCAAAACCTCTTCTTATCAATCATTTTTTTTCAAAGAGCTCGCCCTCTTACAAAAATCCCAAGTGCGCATGCGTAAAAAACAAAAACAAAAATGTTCATCCATAGCGGCAGCCAGAAAAACGCATGCGTGATATGAGCAACAACATTTAAGTTCATTTTAGCAGCGCACCTTATACATGTCGTATTTGAAAAGAGACTTTCACTAAAAATTACAATTTCACCCCCTAGTAGGGGTAGGTTTTATTTAGGGGTTGAAATGAGTGGTCCATAGCAAAGCCCCCGTCATCCCGAGTCCAACGACACTTCATTCGTGAATCTCCGACCACGGGTTCGGGAGTTATCGGCTCGCATTGGGAGTAGTGGGGGGGGGGGCAGAAGCACCACCATCCCCCTACTGGAGTTGTTCTCTTTTAAACCATCTTTTTTCATTTAAATAAAACCTACAGAGTGTTTTAAAACCCAGTGACAAGAAAACCGGGGCGGGGTGGAGGAGACAAGTCTAAGTAACTTTGTCGATGGAACGAATATCCGGAAAAGCACCCCTGCGACGCTCGACGTCTTCAAAGGGTTGAACGTAATGACCATCGGGTAGCTAAGGTACAATTAAAATCAAAATCTACCGTTGAGCCATCGTCTACCGTTGAGCCATCGTCCATCGTTGAGCCATCGTCCACCGTTCCGCCATTTACCACCGTTGAGCCATCGCCCATTGTTAGCCATCATCTACCGTTGAGCCATTGACCACCGTTGCTCATCGCGAACCGTTGAACCACCCCTATCTCCCAACACATCTGACGTTTGCAAGTTACGAGCAGCTGGAACTTATCGGTTGTAGTGGTGACGATCCTACACCGCGTAGTAGCGAATTTTCGTGGATTGATTTTTCTGGCCAAGTTAGTGAGTTTATAACGCATTTCAAAAGAGTTGAAGGTATTTTGAAAACAATAAAAGAAGACGCTATTCCGAACACAAAACCTTTTATGGTAGAAATGATAAGACTGCTTATCCAGAATCCACGATAAAAGCGGTCAGTTGCTTCAACGAGCAAGAGAGGAGGAAAATAACATGCGTGCAGACGCAGTACTCATTCAAGCGGGCGATTTACCTGTTAATCGCGATCCTGAAAAACGGAGAAGAATTATCACGGCAAATGAACGACTGTACCTGACTTCACTTGGGGCCTTCGAGCCAAAACGTAGTGTATTTCCAGCAAATCCAGACATACCAGAAAATTAGCAGCATCGATTTAATCCGGCCTGGTATACGGATTTTCCCCATGTTGAAGTACAGCATTGAAAAAGACGCGGTGTTTTGTTTTGCCTGTGGCTTATTTCCAAACGGACGAGGAAGGGCGTCCGCAAGTTAAGAATGGTCGTACGCTGGAGTACGTCAGTGTCACAAATTGAAAAGTCGCGGAAATATGATAAAGGGCAAATTACGAGAACACTTCACTTCAGAAGTTCATCAAGCAGCTATGACAGATTTGTGCCACTTTGTCAATGCACAAGGCCACGTAGACGTTCTCCTTGATAAACATTTACGTACGATCAGAATTGAGGAAGAACAAGAAAAGGAGTTCCACAAAAAAGTTATCGAGATACTTATTGACACAGCAAGAACCCTTTGTCGGCAAGGTTTGGCTTTCCGAGGTCACGAGGATGGAATCACTCAAGATAATGGAAACTTCACGCGAATTGTGAAGTTACTTTCACGGCATAGTCCGGTCATGAATAGGTGGTTGGAAGAAGTGAATACGCGGAAGCACAACGTTAGCCTACGTATATGAGCAAGGACTCTCAAAATGAATTCATCCGTCTACTTGGAGGGAAAACTCGTGAAATAATTGCAGAAGAGATCAAGAACACCGGTATGTTCTCCGTTATAGCAGATACTACTCCCGATATGTCACATAAAGACCTCTTCGCGTTGAATATCCGATACGTCGTCGAAAAAGATGAAGAGCTCGTTCCTGTGGAGCAGCTTTTAAAAATAGACGCTGTTTTAACAAAAATGACTGGAGAGGAGTTGGCTGAAAAAAATATTTCTAATTTTACATTCAGAAGAACTTTTACTTCCACTCGATAAACTAGCGTTTTAAACGTACGACTTTGCTAGTAACATGTCTGGCATATACAACGGCACTCAGAAAAAGCTATCAGAGAAGTGCAAAATATATATTCCGTACGTTCCATGCCAAGCTCACAGGTTAAACATTTTCGTAGAGCCAGCTTGTAATGCTAGCGCACTTATCAGAGAGATTTTTGACACTCTTGAAGCATTGTAGGTTTTTTTACGGGTAGCAAGAAACGACATTTAAGCTTGCAGAAAGAGCTGGATAAAATTGAACATTCACTTCAACATAAGAATTTATCAAAAACAAGGTGGACTGCGCGCGCCGAATCGATGAGAGCTGTTTCTACGTCATATGAAGAGATAGTCACAGCATTGGAAACAAGGAAAACATAATTCGATTCTCAATTTGACAGTAAAACCCGAAATTTTGCATCAGGCTTGCACAAAAAGCTTCTACTTTGATTTTATCTGAGGCATGTACTTTACTAAAAACATCATGTTTAAAATTAAGAACGTAACCGAGCTTTTAGAAGTGGAGGAGCTGAATGTAGTAGACTCGATGCAGCTGATTCAGAGCGCTTTGAAGTATTTTGAAGATATCAACGACGACGGCAAGATGAACGCATCGTCATTTGCGAAAAGTATGCAAGTAAATGCGGAGGAAGACTTCTTAAAGCACCACAGGACCCGGCGATTTACAAAGAAGTATGACGCGCATGCTGAAACGACAGCAGAGATTTCTTTCCTTACATTCTACAGAAAGGAGTTCCGAATACTTGTGGATGTATTTACTACAAGCGTGCAAGACAATCTCGCAAAACTAATTTCTTTGCTAGAGCCATTCCACATACTTTTCAAGATACCCGCTGATAGAAAAAACTGCACCATCGAGCGCGTCCGATCTATAAAGCAATCACACTCGAAAATCATCCTTCAAGATGAAGAGCTTGTGCTGGCTGAGCTTGAAATCCTGTTCGATGCCAGTAAACAGTGCTCATCTCTTAAAGAAATCGCAAAAGTTGCTGTTATATTAAAGAGGATTATCCCGTGTGGTTAACAAGTAGTTCGACTGATTTTAACATCCCCAGTGTCTTCAGCTTCTTCCGAACGGTCCTTCAGCAAGTTGAAGCTCATTTACAATCTCTTGCGGGCATCGATGGGTGACGACCGCTTGGACTCCTTCATGATGTTGTTTTCAACGAAAGATAAGGTCGACGACATTGAAATTACGGAGATAGTGGAGAAGAAGTCCTTGTTAAAACATCGTAGAGTAGTGTTTTAGAAAGAATAACTAGATTTTCTTTAATTCTTGTAATATTTAAACACTTATTTTGTTCATTTATAAAATTTTCCTGCGATTCAAAATTCTGGAACTAATAAAATACATTTTAAATGAAAGCCTTTAATTAAGTATATTTGTCTTGTGTATCGTTTGCCGCCACTGCCCCCACCCCCTCCCTCCATTTCCCTCCCGCTGCTCAGTTTTTAAGCGTATAGTCGGCAATGTTCAACAGCCAGTCGGCATTTTTTAAATTCTCACCCCCCTAGATGTACAAGGTCGAACCGCCCCTGTTTACATGCACTTAGATGACCATCAGGCGCAAATAGCGATACCTGATTAGCGTAGGCAGGAGAGTATGTATTATGTACGGTATCTAGTTTATGTCCTCTATGGAACTTGGTCAGAGTGTATATATGCTTTTACTCTGTGACGATGTTAGTTGTAATTTGCTCAATGTGTTAAGATGTAGATTGAGATGTGTGTGCATATTAAAGTGCCTATATCAATGAAGTACGGTATTTACGTCGTCTGTTTCAACGGCCACGTGAGTAAAATCAAGAATCAGGCAAATCGACATGAAATGTAGGCACAGAGTACTTGTAAACGATCCTAAGCAACCTATCGTATATTCAGCTGCGGGTGCCTGCATGCCACATATTCAAAATAATATTTATCGCAGTTCGAACTTTGAGGTTATGCAATGTTTTTTTTTCTCAAGCCCAGGACAATATTCGGTCATCGATCACTACCCAGTGTGTTTCAAATCGGTTATCTTGAAATATTTTATTATATTTGAACTGTGATTTTCAAAATTATTTCGAAGTTCCGTCAAGATGGACGCAAATCAGTTTCAACAATTACTGAACATTTTTACCGATTCTCAAGAGAAGATACTTGAAAGGTATCAAGCTCACCAGTAGATCACAACCCCACAAGCCACTAACATCACACCTTTTGAAAATTTTGATTCTGAAAAGGAAAAATTTGTGTCGTATTTAGAACGATTTGAGAATTACGCAAACTTCAACAATGCCACCAATCCAACAAAGAAAGCTCAACTCTTGTGTACATCAATAGGGGCAATTCATTATAACAATCTCTCTGCATTTTAGGTCCTGATAAACCAATCAAGTCTCTCAGTTATAATGACCTAGTAAAACATTTCAAGCAAATACTGTCACCTCAAGTCTCAACCATGGTTTCCCAACACTATTTTTTAAATGTCAATCAAAAAGAAAGTCAAAATATTGCAGGATTTGTTGCCACTCTTAGAAGCCACTTACTAGACTGTGACTTTTATATTCAGTGTACATGTGACACCAGAATTTCAATCGCGGATGTTTTTCTTCGTGCACAATTAATACGTGGCTTGCGAGATAATTGGATCAGAGAGAAACTTCTCCAGTCTAAAGACACGGAATTTGGTGATCTCCTGAAGAAAGCTATAGCCTTGGAAGCATCGCAGTATGAGAGTAATCAGCTGTCAAAACAGTTCACTGCACCGTCAGACACTGTAGAGGACACAAACAAAGTAACAAACGCCACAGGTTCATATAATGACCGAAGTATGAATCAATATGGCAGTGATACTCAGTCACGTTTTGTTCAACAGCCTAGCCCAGGCTCTCACTCACGTTCACAGTCCAGGGGCCGCCGTAGTTCTGTCAATTATAGAGCACTAGGTATTGATGGAGTATGCCTGAATTGAGGAAATTCAAACCTCAGGTCAAGAGATAGTCGCACAAACAGAAACTCTCTTAAATGTAGGTCATGTAGGAAAGTGGGACATGTTGGAAAAGTTTGTATCACTACACTTCTTCAACAGTCAAATACACACAACATTACAACGGAGAACATAGATGACAACTTGCATGACTACCCTGAAACCAATTTCGGGATAGGACAACTGGAATGCATCGAAGATCTCTTTGAAGTAGGACAAGAATCGGATAAATATTTTATCACTGTTAAACTCAACAATAAATCACAAAGATTTGAAGTCGACACGGGAGCAAAATATTCACTCATCCCAGAGAACGAATGTTCAACCTTGGGTCTTGGTTTGCCATTGCAGCCAACAAATGTCTGTTTTCGATCATATTCTGATCATGTTATCAAACCCAGAGGAAACATTGTTGTCACAGTATCATACAAAGGAACAGAAATTGTTGCAGATCTTTTTGTAGTTCCACAAGGCCATGCCGCATTGCTTGGTCGTGTTTGGATCAGGGGCCTCGGCCTTGATCTGAAGGAAATTGACAAAGACACAAATCAATAACTTCACACTGAATCTGTCAACTCAGTGCAGTCAATTCAGGATATTTTACATCAGTATAGTACAATCTTTGAAGAAAAAATTGGATGCGTTCCCAATATTGAAGTAAAACTGCAACTCAGACAGGGGGTGAAACCCGTCTTCAATCGTGAACGTGATGTCCCTTTCGCTCTTCGGGAACGCGTTGAAAAGGAACTCGCTTCATTGGAATCAGAAGGAGTTATTTCTCCCACAGCTTTAAGTGATTGGGGATCGCCTCTTGTTGTTATCCCAAAACCGGATGGAGGAGTTAGGTTATGTGTTGACTACAAATGTGGAGTAAATTCAAGGTTGATTTCTGCAAACCAACCCATAAGACCAGTTAAAAGGCATATCTACATCTGAAGGTTGATGAAGAAGGTAGTATGATTAAAACTGTATCCACTCACAAAGGAACCTTCAGGATGCACCGACTGAGTTTTGGCATCAAAACTGCCCCCTCAGAATTTAATAGGATATTATCACAGATCCTTCATGGTCCTCCAAAAGCTGATGCTTATTTTGACGACATCATAATACACGGTACAACGAAGGAGGAGTGCAACAAGAACTTAATAGCCTGTCTAGAACGGCTTTCAAAAAATAATCTGCATTTGAACAAACGCAAATGCTCATTTTTCAAGGAAAACATAGACTACCTAGGGCATATTGTATCATATAATGAGATCCGCAAGTCACCAGAGAAAGTTCAAGCTGTGTCACAAATGCCACACCCTGAAAACAATGAAGAAGTGAGACGCTTCCTTAGTATGATGACTTATTACGCAAAGTGCATTCCTAATTTTTCAACGAAGTCCCACCCATTACGGCAGTTATTGCGGAAAGGTGAACTGTGTTTCTGGTCTGCCGCCTGTGAAGCAGCTTTCTTGAATCTCAAGTCCGAGTTATGTAGTGAACGTGTCATTACCGCATTCAACCCGTCACTGCCTATCATCTTGTCAACCGAGGCCAGTCCTACTGGTGTTGGAGCAGTATTAAGTCATGAGATGGATGGCCAAGAAAGACCCATCGCCTATGCATCCCGTGCCCTAACACCAGCAGAATGCAATTACAGTCAGCTTGACCGGGAAGCGCTGGCAATAATTTTCGCCACAACACACTTCTACAACTATATTTTTGCAAGAAATTTCATTCTTGTGACAGACAATGAACCTCTGTCTCGTATTTTTCATCAGAACAAGGGCCTGCCACAAATGACATCCGCAAGGCTCCTAAGATATGCATCGTTTCTCTCCGGGTTTGACTACACGGTAAGAGTGAAAAAAGGAAAGATAACGAAAATGTTGATTGCCTATCCCAAGCCCCTGATGCATCTACCTCGCCAAACATTGAAGCATCAATAAATGCAATGTTGGGATTCGTATAATGTATAAATCAGTGATCGTGAAAACACGGACATCTTACTTAGCAGCCATCTTTTATTACACTACCAAAGAGCCTCAAACATGAAGAATAAATACATGAAATAAACCAAAGATGTCCATCTTCTCAATCCTCCACATCCTCCCCACCCTGGTCTATCTCGAGAGGGAAGACCAGCTGTACAGGCCGACTAATCTTGGTCCCGTTGGCCATCTGAAGGATGAGGGTTCGCACCTTGTTGTCCCTACCCGGTCGCCTTTCAGTTATTCGCGCCTTCTGCCACATGTGTCTAGGTCGCAGGTCATCCTGTAGTAGTACTATATCTCCTACTCGGCACCCCTTCGTCTGTCCATTTGGGCGGCGTACTTCGTGGTAGCTTCTCAGATCAAGAAGATACCCATTCTTCCATCTCATGAGGAAGTCCTCCTGCATTTTCTCTCTAAGTCTCCTCTCCTTCCTCAGGTCTATTCGGGTCGTGGGTTCGGAGACGTTGGGCTGGGTAGTCAACCGTGCGCCAGTCAGGAAATGACTTGGAGTCAGTGTCTCCGAGCCATCTTGGATTATGGGTCGGGAGTTAATGGCGGCTTCTACCTCTACCAACAGAGTTCGGAGTGCGTCCTCACTAATCAGAGCCTTTCCCAATACCTTTCTAAGGCATCTTTTAGTCGTACCCACCATTCTTTCCCACCAGCCTCCCCACCAAGCCGCCCGTGGGGCTATAAATTTCCTCTGGACTCCGTTGTGGGCGAAGTG
The DNA here is from genome assembly GCA_946902985.2 of Meconema thalassinum. Taxonomy (NCBI): domain Eukaryota; kingdom Metazoa; phylum Arthropoda; class Insecta; order Orthoptera; family Tettigoniidae; genus Meconema; species Meconema thalassinum. The sequence continues at coordinate 181,598,571 of OX336399.1, read as the reverse complement.
CTGGCTCGTTCGTGGGTCAGTGAGGACTTGGCTGAGTTGTGTCATTTCTTTGTGTGCTGCCAGAACGTTCTAGCGTTGTCCTAGTAAATGGTGTTTGGAAGTCCTCTTCGTCCCGCAAATCGTCTGAGAGCCATCAGAAACGTCTCCGTAGTCATGTCAAAAGCCAGCTCAAGGTGAAGGGCCCTTGTAGTCGCACATGTGAAAAGCACAATATACGATTTCTGTACGAGATTCCCCACCTTAACGAGTAGTGGCCCTGCAAAATCCACACCAGTAACTGCAAATGGTGTAGTATGTCGCACACGTTCTGGAGGCAACGGGGCTTCGATCTCGTTACCTTGTTGGCTTCTGGCGATCTTACACGGTAAGCACGTGTGGATGACCTTCTTGACAGCCTGGCGTGCCTTGAGGATCCAAAATTCTTCGCGTAGTACAGAGAGAACGATCCGTACTCCAAGGTGGTGTAGCCGTATGTGAGTCTGGAGGATCAACAACTTAGTGAAGTGGTGTGCATCATCGAGTACTATAGGGTGTTTCTGCTGCGTTGGCAGGTCTGCATGGTGGAGGCGCCCTCCCAGTCGAATAAGGCCGTCCTGTAAGAAGGGGTTGTAGCGGGCAATCCTGGACTTCCCAGACAATTTTCTCTTTTTGTCAGAGCGTCGTACTCTTCGGAAAAGCACTCACGTTGGACTGTGCGTATCCAGCAAAATCGGGAAGCCTCTAATTCACGTGCAGTGAATTTCCCAGAATTTTTCTTCGACTGTCTGATGTTGTTCAAGAAGCGCAAAATCCAACCCATGATGTGCAGTATTTTCCAATAACTGCTGAATCTGGAAGCAATGATGAGAGGTTCCGTTGTAACGACATTAAGTGTTTGCTGATGCGTCTTGCGAGTCTCTGGAAGTGAGGCGTTAGGCACACTGCTGTGGGGCCAAGAGCTAGGATGATCGGCTAGCCATACAGGCCCGTGCCACCAAAGTGAAGAAGACTGTAGTGCTTTTGAGGATATTCCTCGTGACAAAGAGGTCGGCGGATTATCCTGGCTCGGGCAGTACTGGCACTGAGCTGGACTCAGGAGGCCTTGAATTTCCGTCACTCGGTTGGAGATGAATGTCTTCCAACGGTTTGCATCGCTTTTAATCCAACCTAGAGCGACCATGGAGTCACTTCACAGAATAGATGTGGTGACATTAAAGTCTGTTGCTTGGCAGAAATACCTCAGAAGACGGCAACCCACTAAGATGGCCAGTAGTTCTAGTCGTGGGAGTGTAACCTTCTTGACTGGAGACAGTCTATTCTTAGTGCAGACCAGGTGTATATAAGTGTTTACGTCGGTAGACGTTCGAACATACAGTGCAGCTCCGTAGGCCCGCTCCGACGCGTCGCAGAACATGTGGACATGTGAAGTCTCCGATGTTGTCCTTGATAATCCAATCCGTCTTGGAATGACCACAGTTGCCAGATCCGTGAGGCTGGTTATACACAGCTGCCATCGCAATGTAATGTCATGTGGAAGTATTTCGTCCCATGCTATGCCCCTACACCAAGTGTCTTGGAAGAGAACTTTTCCGACTATGGACACTGGTGAAAGTAATCCAAGAGGGTCGTAGAACTTTGCGGTCGTTTTCAATAGCTTTCGTTTGGTTCCTGGATCCTGCGAAAGGTTGTCAGTGATGTCTGTATGGTCGAAGAGTAGTGAATCTGATTCTGTGTCCCATCGTACACCTAGTACTCCGGTTTCCCTTTTCGTTTCGCGTACTTCGGCTCTCTATATGCCTTCCAATGGTCCAGAATTTGTTGCCCATTTTGCCATCGGCATCCGTGTCTGTCGTAGTAGACCTGTCACCTCGTAATATAAGGTGATAACTCTGTTGTCATCTTCAGCTCCCGCAACAAAGTCATCCATGAAAGTGCTTTAATCCATAAGTGCTGCTGCTGACGGGAACTGATCCTTGAATCTCGTTGCTAGTTCAAGAAGAGTTGCAGACAGAAGAAAGGGACTGCTTGCAAGGCTGAATGGTAGACGAGTGAATCTATAGACGGCTATATCATCTCTTGCTTGCCATTTTCCAAGTTCGTCCTTCTCCACATTGAACCTGAAGAATCTTGTTAAATCTCGGTCTTCAGTATCCAGGCATAATTGAAGGAAAGCTTGAGTTCCATCTCCTCCTATGGCTTTGCGGTAAGTCCGGAAGCGGATCAACGTGGACAGTATCTCTGGTAACAGATTAGGGCCTGTTTCCAGAACATCATTGAGGGACGGTGCATCTCTCTCGTGGGATGATGCGTCAAAGACAATCCTCCATTTCTCGGTGCCATTTCTCTCTTTCTTGATGGCGTGATGAGGCAGGTAGTATACATCATTTGTGGTTTCCTCTGTAGCGATCAGCTGAACATGTCCCATGTTTACGTAGTCCATCATCTGCGCGTGGTACATTTCTTTGTACTGGGCATTAACGGCAAGTTTTCTCTGCAATGTGTGAAAACGATTTAGATCGTTCTTACGGTTTGAGGGTAAGACCAGATCTTCTTTCTTCGGTAGGGATACTACCCTCCGCCCGTCTGGTAAGTGAAACGAATCGTGGAATTCTTGAAGAATTGTGGCATCTTTCGTTGTGAGGGTCCTTTTCTGATCTTCCCTTATTCCTAGGGACTCTAGATCCCAAAATCGTCGCATATCATCGTTCTCGACAGATGGGTCCTTAGCACTATGAATGTGGTGCACGTTTACGCTGTGTATTGTAATTCCTGACCTATTTCCACTCAGAATCCATCCAAATTAAGAAGGAAGCAGTACTAACGTGTCTGAGAGGCGTATTGGCTTGTCGTCAAGTATCACCTTCCAATAATGGTCTCCACCTATTAGAAGTTCTATAGGAAGTTCATTGTTGTCATCCTTGGGATCAGCAAGTCTCAATCTTTGCAAGCGTGACAGGGACTGGACGTCGAGTGGAACAGTCGGATGTGGCGAGTAAACGTTGTCACTCTCAAATGCAGAAATACGCAGAGCAGCCTCCGTGCATAGTCCACTGATGTTGAGGTCAATGAGTCTGCGAGCTGAAGATGTGTGACGAGATGACTCGAATCCGGTAACTGTCAAATCCTTGTGTCCCACGATATTCAGTTGAAGCTGATCTACCAGACTTCGGCTTATGAAGGTTGATTGACTGCCAGCATCCAATATGCATCGTGTACGTTTTCTCAGACCGGTGGGCCCTGTGATCCAAATATTCGCCGTTTGAAGATAAGTGAACTGTGGCATAGTAACGTCAATTTTCCCCACGGATATTGATGCGGGCTGTTCTCTGGTGCAGATGGAAATGTGATGATTCTTTTTGCACTTTGCGCATGATACCTTACTCTTCTTCATGCAGGCCTTCACACTGTGACCTTGATTGAGGCACAAAAAGCATCGGTTGGCAGTTTTTAACTTTTCAATCCGCTCAGCTACATTGCGGATCTTCACACAGTTCTGGGCCCAGTGGCCTTGAGTCTCACAGAACACGCAGAATTCGGAATACACTTTCTTTGCTTTCATGTCCATCCGCTTTGACTTTGTGTTCACATGGAGTGTCGCGGCAGTGCCTGAGAAGGATTCGAGTGAAGTGATATCTCCTCTGATCTTCTGTGTGATCACAGCGCCCTCTACCTCCTCGTTCAGGAACTCCATCAACTTGGTAATGTGACTCTCGGGAATGCTCTCTCGTTTGGAATAAATTATCCAACGGCGGACAATACCGTGAGGGAATGCTCGGAGAATTTTAGGGCATAATATCCGCCCGTAATTAGCTACATTCTCCCCTAAGGCCCGTAAGGCTTGTACGCGTCTATTGCATTCGATGTACATGGCATTTAGATTAGAAGGAGTATCGTCTGAAATTGGTTGCAAGGTTTCGAGATAGTCAAGATGGGCCTGAATTATGCGGTCAGTGTTTCCGTAGCGAGGTATTAATATCCGTTTTGTTTCTTCATAAGCATCAGCCGTTATCGGTATTCCATCAACTAGATTCTTCGGCTCACCCTCCAGATATCCACGGAGATAGACGTGCTTGTCAATGTGAGAGAGAGATTGATTGTCGTCAACAGAAGACTGGAATTGCTCCCAAAAAGGTGCCCAATTCTCAATGTCACCTGCGAATTTGTCTAATTTTACGGCAGGGAGCTTCACTGTGTGTCTGACGGGTGTTGGGACTGGAGATCCTGGCGTTGGTTGCATACTCATTCCGGCGACCAATGTTGTCAAACTGGAGAGTGACTTAGATTTATTCTCGGCGTGTGATGCTTTTAGAATCGCGCTCTTCCCGATGTCGATGTATTCCTCACATTTCTCGACATCGGCCTCGTATTCTGCGTCGGTCGAACATTCCTGTGTACTATCGTCCAGAACTGTGAGATGATCTAAAGCTTCTTGGAGTCTAATGCGATTATATTCGTATTCTGAGATGTCGCCGCCTGTAGCGCTATTTATTATCGTACTGAATTTAGTTATAGTTGCTCGTTCCGTCTTCCGCTTTCCGTTCAAAAACGCTAGTTTACTCTTAACACTCTCGTCTTGCATCTTGAAGAATGGGTGACGAAATAAATAAACAGTACCGTGCTGCGACAAGTGAAGGTGATTGTCTGATGTCAGCGCATGCGTAATAATCGTTAGATCGTCTTGTAGTGTCCATGATGACTACCGGTATTTAGTTTAGGATCTACCGCAAGATGGCAGCACTTGCTCGTCTATCATTCGTGAATTCCGCTACGTGGTGTAAAGTAATTATATTACAATTCGTGCACAGTTTAGTCGTAGTAGTATCACTTTTGCAATAATATTAAAACTGAAATATCACGTTAGAATGTGGCGCGTGTAGAAGTCCCAGTATCTTCTTACCTCGTAATCCAGCGTGGCGTGGCGTGGCTGCTTGTACAAAACGTGATTGCTGTTTGTAGTGATAGCATCACCAGTTTACTTTGTACACAAGTAAAACACAATTGCCCGTAATCTAATGCACATTTCTACGTAATCTAAAGTTTTCGGCACCAATGTTGGGATTCGTGTAACGTATAAATCAGTGATCGTGAAAACACGGACATCTTACTTAGCAGCCATCTTTTATTACACTACCAAAGAGCCTCAAACATGAAGAATAAATACATGAAATAAACCAAAGATGTCCATCTTCTCAGTCCTCCACACCCCTGTTGCATCTACCTCGGCAAACATTGAAACATCAATAAATGCAGAAGTTTCACAACTCTGTGCTGAAACGATTCTTCAAGTGTCAAGTGAAGCCATTACATACGAAACTATCCGTGATGAGACTATGTTAGACCCAGAACTTAGAGCCACCCTGCAAACTCAATCCTTGGTTGAACCATATACAGTTGAAAATGGTATTCTATTCCGTCAAGACCGATTTGATGTCCCAAAGAAACTACAGGGTGGCGCACGAAATGTATACACTGGAAATTGTTTGTAGAATATTTAATATACAACATATGTAATAAAATATGGTATTAAAACCTTCACTGAAATGTGCATGATTAGTCAGTATGCAGGTCATGCTCAATATGTCCACCTTCTCGGCGTACAACAGCTTCAAGACGAACCTGCATGTTTGTGACCACTCTACGACACATGTCCTCACTCAATCCTCGGAAGAATGTCACAATGGCCGCTTGCAATTGTAATACATTTTCTGGTTTCTGGCAGTAGATTGTCTCCTTCAAATATCCCCAAAGAAAGAAGTCACAGGGATTAAGATCGGGGCTATGTGGTGGCCAGATTGAACCGCTATGAAAACGTTCGGGATATCGATGGGACATCACACGGGGCCCGAAATGTCCATGCAGTAAGTCCAGAACAACATTTGCTGTGTGCGGACGAGCTCCATCTTGCATGAACCATTGTGTCTCTATTGGTAGTCGTGATGCAAAGAGTTGTGGAAGGAAACTGTTTTGCAACATGTCCATGTAACGCGCACTGTTAACTGTGTCATTGAAAAAGATTGGTCCAATAATCCATGACTGGAAATTGCAGCCCATACACACACTTTTACACCATGACTTTCAACCTCGTGCACAATAGCAGGGCGCTCTTTCGCCTAAAACCGGACCTTCTGTTTGTTCACAGCACCATTGAGATAAACGTACGCCTCATCGTTGAACCATGTGTTGTGCAGTACGGGATCACCTTCTGCAATAGCCCACGCAGCAAACTGTACTCGCCGTTGCTTGTCAAGCGCTGTTTGTTCACAGCACCATTGAGATAAACGTACGCCTCATCGTTGAACCATGTGTTGTGCAGTACGGGATCACCTTCTGCAATAGCCCACGCAGCAAACTGTACTCGCCGTTGCTTGTCAAGCGCCGTTAGTTTATGACCTGCTGTCATTTTGTGTGGGAATAGGTCAAGCTCAGACTGCAGTATTCTCTGAACTAACCGACGAGAGATACCCAGCTCAACACAGGCAGTTCTCGTGGATTTGGATGGGCTCCGAGCCACAGCCGCTCTCACAGCAGCAATATTATCCTGTGAGCGGACTGGCCTGAGACGGGTTCGTTTTCTCTCCAGTATATTGCCTTCTGTTTCAAATTGGCTGGCCAGTCTATACACAGTCTGCCGGCAGGGAGCCCACCGGGTTCGGAAATGAACACGAAACCTTTCCTGAGTCCGAATTACACTCTTTGTTTCCACATAAACCAACACTGTTTTCACCTTCTGTTCGCGCGTCAACCACCCTTTGTCTGCTATGTTGTATAACTGGAAGCCGGTACGCATGCGCGACATGTGCTACTGTCTGTCGAATCACGCATGAAATAAGGTTTCTGTTCACGAAAGGACATGGTTGTGAGCCCAGATTTACACATTTTATAAATCATTTTTGATGTATGACATTTCGTGCGCCACCCTGTACAAAGATTTTTTTTGGAAGAGTTACATTTAACACACCTCGGCATTGTGAAAACAAAACAGTTATCAAGACGATATGTCTACTGGCCGCAATTAGACAAAGACATTGAGAAGCTTATCAAATCTTGTGAAGAGTGCACGCAGACTCGTTCAAATTCACCAAAAGCTCCAATACACCCCTGGGATGAACCAGAAGAAAATTGGGAACGCATACACATTGACTATGCGGGGCCATTTGATAACCACCATTTCTTGATGTTTGTTGACGCGAAATCCAAGTGGGTCGAAGTCCGAATGGTGAAAGACGCTCCATCCACTGCAACTACTATCAGTCTGCTTTACAATATCTTTACCGTACATGGGTACCGAATGTCCTTGTGTCAGATAATGCCACAATCTTCACGAGTGATGTATTCAGATCCTATTGCAAGGAGAGAGGGATTTTTCAGAAATATATTGCACCAGGGCACCTAGCAACCAATGGGCTAGCCGAGAGAAACATCCAAACTTTGGTTGGTTGGTTCTTAAGTTTAGGGGCTGCGACAACGCGGTCATGTAGCCCCAAATACAAACTTTGAAGAGACGACTTCATGCTGCTGTAAATGACCCGGCACCATTATCGACTAAGTTACAGAACATCTTGTTTCAATACAGAGCAACACCATTGGCATGTGGAGAGTCTCCAGCTGAACTATATTTGAAACGTCGGCTACGTATCCGGTTGGATGCTCTACTTCCAAACCAAAAGAGCTTGACTACATCCAGTTTCTCACCCCCTGTTCGCTCTTTCAAAGTGGGAGAGAGAGTGCAAGTCCGGATTCACCAGAAAACCCGTGATAATTGGCAGTTTGGTGTTATACAAACTAAACTCGGCCAGCGCCACTATGATGTGAAATTGGATTCGGGACGAATTTTAAAGCGCCATGTTGACCAGTTATTATCGACTCTCGTGCCAAAGAAAGATAAGCATGTCACTTTTGCTCCAACAAATCCTCCTGTGCGTGGTGTTCCAAATATACCAACACCAACCCAGTCAAGACTAGAGAATTATGATATTCCTCCTGCAACCCACACTTCAGTAGATACAAGGCAGACCATCCTGCAACCAGATGAACGCCCTGATCGAAACAGCCTTCCACCACCTGCTGATAATTATTTAAGAAGATCAGCCAGAGTCAGGCGACCTCCTCAGTATCTGCAAGACTATGTGCCCAAATGAATATGAATAGTTCCTTTTATTTGTTTGTATATAAGTGGGGGAGACTATTATGTATCTAGTTTATGTCCTCTATGGAACTTGGTCGGGGTGTATATATGCTTTTACTCTGTGACGATGTTAGTAGTAATTTGCTCAATGTGCCAAGATGTAGATTGAGATGTGTGTGCATATTAAAGTGCTATAATATCCTTTATTCAAAACATAATAGCTATAATGTGCTTTGTTCAAAACATAATAGTATGTAAATTTGTATTTGTAGTTTTAAGGGTGTTTCATTTATTCAACCCTGTTCCACATGTGTTTATTAGATTTTTTAAATGCTGGTTTGTTATAGTTTTTTTTATCACGGATGGTTAGCATCCGGTGTTTCATTCAGTTAGAACTAGATAATCAAAATGATTTAAATGTAAATGTTGGGGGTGACACCATTATAATATCGATGAATCTTATTGGTGCTGTAAATGTAAATAATCCTAGCCTTGTGATCAAATGAAATGTCTTCATCCATCCATGACGTCATAGCCAGTCTTAAAGCAAGTCTAAACTTGTAGAACATGTCGCTTGACAAGGTTAGGTTAGGTGAAGTTAGGTTATGTTAGGTGAGCTGTGGTTAAGTCTTTAAATATTCCCTCTCTTACGTGTTCAAAGCCGTTACCCCTTGAACAGTCTGCCATGACACTATTTAGGATCCCTCTTACTCCCCTACTAATATGCTAAATATTCAGTACGATTGGCTGTGAGACAATCAACCGGAGGCTGTTTCACAGGTTATCGTCAGACAGCAGGGCACCAAGCTCCTCACCCTAGAGAGCCCTAAATTCCTGCTGATGTTTCCGATTTAAAAGCCGCGCCAGTGAATGCTGTCGCAAACAAACAACACATTAGCATAAACACTCATCGAGTTTCCATTGTGCGAGATGAAAAAGAAATTTTTCCCAGGCTTTCTTAAAAGAAGTCCCACATCCACTTCTCCTTTTTATTTCAGTGCTAGCCATAGCCAAACGTCACTAATCCCTGCGATCAAACAATGTCAAGTGAGACCACAGCTCGCAATATAAGGGACACCACACCGCAACCGTTTGACATTCGACGCAGCAAAGGCAGAACGGGAGGGAGTAAGATGAGAAAGCGAGCGAAAGAAGACATATAGTCTTCCCACACCATCACTGCAAGGTCGTCCGTGCCAGAAGCATGCTGGAGTGCAGCCAGCGTGCCCGGAGTGCTTTTTGGCCACCTCTGGAGTAAGATATACATATATATATATATATATATATATATATATATATATATACTAGCAACCCGGTATCTGAAGCGGTTTACCAAGTGTAAGCATAAAAGGCGCACGGACGGTAGGTTTTCCTTTGACTCGATCCACTGACATAGTTATTGCTCGGCTTTCTTTGGTGATAAGTGAATGTTTTTCTACACAAACCTTCCTCGAAAAAATCCTTTACAGAATGGTGAAAACCGCATCAAAATCCATCCAGTGGTTCTTGAGATTACTTTGTTATGCATTATGTAGAGATTGTTACTAAGGGATGACACGTTTCGCTCGCAAAGCGAGCATCATCAGATCCAAATATGCAATACAAATAGCTCAGCAAAAACTGCCAAACCTACAGTGACACCCACAGACAGTCTGTGCCCTCCAAAAATTAAAAATACAAGAAAGCCCGTCAGAAAACTTAGTAAGTGTGGTAACTTTTATGCGTTCATAAACCACTCATCCGATTGCGATCAAACTTGGGTGAGTTGTTGTAAACACTTCCGGGATGGTTATAGGCATAGTTAAGCCAATTTAAAATAGAGAGCGCGTGACTAGTTTAAACAACTAAATGTTGGCGATACGTTCATATAGCCTACAATTCATCAGATTGCGACCACATTTTGGTGGGTTGTTTAGCACACTTCCGGGATGGTTAAAATCATAGTTAATCCAATTTACAATCGATAGCGGGCGAGTAGTTTAAACAAATGAGTGTTGGCTATGCGTTCATATACAATTCATCCGATTGCGATCAAATTTTGGTGAGATGTTGTGCACACTTCCGGGAAAGTTATAGGCATAGTAAATCCAATTTACAATAGATGGCAAGCGAGTAGCTTCAACAAAATGGTGTGCGGTTCGTTTCAACAAAGACCACATGCGTTCATATACCATTTATCCCATTGCGATTAAACTTGGGTGAGATGTTATGTACACTCCAGGGAAGGTTTCTGGCTTAGTAGATCCATTTTACAATAGGTAGCGCACGAGTAGATTCATCACATGAGCGACGACGCGTGAAACGTTTCAACAAAGTCCCGTATGCGTTCATGTACCATTCTTCTGATAGCGATAAAACTTGGGTGAGATGTTGTATACACTTCAAGGGAGGTTCCTGACTTAGTAAATCCATTTGATAATAGGTGGCGAACGAGTAGATTCAACAAATGAGCGACGACGTGCGAAGCGTTTCAACAAAGTACCGTAAGCGTTCATATACCATTCGTCCGATAGCGATGAAACTTGGGTGAGATGTTGTGTATACATCAGGGAAGGTTTCTGGCTTAGATCATCCACTTTTCAATAGGTAGCGCACGAGTAGATTCAACAAATGAGCGACAAAGCGCGAAGCGTTTCAACAAAGTCCCATACGCGTCCATATACCAATCGTGCGAAAGCGATGAAACTTGGGTGAGTCTCTGTGTACACTCCAGGGAAGGTTTCTGACTTGGTACATGCATTTTACAATAGGTAGCGCACGAGTTTATTCAACAAATGAGCGACGGCACGTGGATCGTTTCAACCAAGCACCGTTTACGTTCATATACCATTCATCCGATTGCGATGAACTTTGGTGAATTGTTATGTGCACTCCAGGGAAGTTCTCTGGCTTAGTAAATCAATTTTACAATAGGTAGCGCACGAGTAGATTCAACAAATGAGCGATGGTGCGCGAATCGTTTCAAAAAAGTCCCGTATGCGTTCATATACTATTCATTCGATTGCGATGAAACTTTGATGAATGGTTGTGTACACTCCAGGGAAGGTGTCTGGATTATTGCATGCATTTCACGATAGGTAGCACACGGGTAGATTCAATAAATGAGTGACGGCACGCGAATCGTTTCAAAAGAGTCCCATATAGTTTCATATACCATTCATGCGATTGCGATGAGACTTTGGTGAATCGTTGAGTACAATCCAGGAAAAGTTTAAGGCTTAGTAAATCTATTTTACAATAGGTAGCATACGAGTAGATTCAACAAATGAGTGACGGCATGCGTATCGTTTAAACAAAATCCCGTATGCGTTCATATGCCATTCATCTGATTGCGATGAAACTTTGATGAGTTGTTGTGTACTGAACCCAACGGTGTTAGGCTGACTGGTGTCGAACGTGGATCTCTGAGATAAATGTGTACAGACTAGAGATACCAGCAAGGAACGAACACGAGATCCTTTGAGGCAGTTTAAGATATAAAAATCCCTAGAGAAAATACATATTAAATCACTGTTGTGATATGAACAAATGCTGACATTATTTGTTAATATAATGCAGGAAATAGTAGCAGAATACTGCAGTATTGGGCTGTAGGATACATACAATTCTGGACTTAGCGCAGAGAGTGTGAACTTTTGACAGTTTGCAAATGGCTCTAGAATTGAGGCGTGGTTTCGTGGAGCCATGTCAGTCACTGTGACCTACTTAGGCCGTCTGGAGCAGGTCAGGACGGTAATATATGGGCAAGTTATTCCCCGTTACAGAATGAAAAGTCCAGGGGGATGAGTAGATACCAGAGTAATTTAATGATTACTCGTGAACGGAGTAACTCAGAGACATGAGGATTGCACCTATGTGAATGTATAGCCGGCAGGCTAATTATCAAGGCGTTTAACATTGAAATCGAGGCAGATTTAATGTAACGCGCATTAACACAGTAAAACTGAGGTTAGCGACAGGATCTGACCATGTCTTCGGGGATGTACCGATGACACCGCGTGGGGAAGCGCTGGCAAAGGCAATTAATATTAATTAATTGGCCGATCGATCCTCGAGCACACAGATATGTGATCAGCGAGGAAAAATGAACCATAAAAACGTTATTTCAGGACTAGAAACATTCGGAGAGAGGAAATGACGCTGCAAGGAAATTTTCGATCTACTTTTTCTCTCCACACGGATATAAGGGCTGTGGAAAGGACAGTCGGAGTCAGTTGAACCGCATTCTAGTGCGAAGCGCACGTTACCGGGGTCCAGGAAGGGACGCTCGGACTTCAGTATGTTAAGTGCAGCAACATAATAATTAATAACGATTAATGTAGTTAGTTGAACCGTACTTGAGTGCAGAGTGCACGCCGCCCGTAGTGCAGGGAGGGGCGCGCGGACTTTAACAGTTTTAGTACAGCAACATAATAGCCATGCAGTAAGGCATTATTAAGAACAATTAATAAGGGCAGTCGTGCCATACTTTTATAGTCGGCATCACGAATGATTATTATTGATTACGCAGGAAATGTACCGTATGATGTACAAGGTAGGACAATTGAAAGTGGTATTTGTACCAGTACAATGTACAATGGACGAGCGCAATATATAAGCTAAGGTTAGACATATACTAGGATGTCGGATTGCGCAGATAGAAACTTTGTTATGCAAGTGATGAAATTTCGCAGGGATACCACTGTAATTAATGATCAGGACGATGTGCAAGCATATTTATGCGATATCAGGAAATTTATCTAAGGATAGAAATTGATAGACAGATTGGGGGACCGCTAGCAATCCTTAGGCAGAGAATCGAGACTTTCGGACGAGATGCGGTAGAGAAATGGAGGATAGATCTTCAGTGCCTGCATTTTTGATATTCTGCAAGGAAAGGTCAACCATTAAGAAATGTACATAGTGATCGTGTGATTTCAGTGATGATCATTTAAATATATTTAAAATTAAGAGTGTAATAAGTGATATAACGTGTTGTGTGAATAAGGAAGCAACAGCTTCGACATGGAGAAGCAGAGTGCAGAGTGATTAGTAAGGCAAAAGTTATGTAAAATGAGTGTGGAAAGTGTAAGAATGCCTTGCTAATTTGCAAATTATGGCGGGCATTACTGGAGGAAATGCGTGGTCGGAGCCACCAGATTAACCAATGTGAGTACCCAAAAACCATGATTTTGTAGTAATTATAGTCCACTGTATGTTGAGTGATTTCAAAATTTATAGAATATGCCAATAAGAGTCAATTTTAGGAGGTAGAACCTCGACATATTAATGTTGTGTTGATTTTAGTCAAGTTGAGATGTCTTTGTACATCATTGAGTGGATAAATCGTTACCACTAATGTAAAAATGGCAATTGAGTTATATAAAAAGTTAACGTAACGAACATGGATGTTCGGTTATTGAATACGGTTACGTTGTGTCGGTTATGGGAAGTATGTCAGTAATAATAATAAGAATAAATGAATACACATCAGGGGAAAATGGTTGTAAGCAAAATATATATGCTAATTGGTATATTTGTGTATCCAAGCGGTAGTATTATACGTGTTGGGCTAAGTAAAGGAATTTAATATCAGAGTATATTATGGTAATGGAAATAAATATGCAAGAATCTAGGAACTGGAAGGGTTTAATAGAGAATTGAATTCGCAGCTTGATGAATAAGCTTGTAAGAGTAATTGATAGATTTTATCTTACTAATTATAGGACGGGATCATATCACCATGATCATGGGAGCCAGGTAATCTATTCGACGTGTGAAATCTCGTATAGCCTAGGGCGTACAGAGATATGATTTGCCAGAGCGTAATTAGTGATGTACCCTAGTTCTGAAGATATTGGAATGTTCCGGGTTCGAATCCAGTGGTGTATGGGAGGATAACAATGGACACCTCAGCATGACACCTGATATCGACCGAGAACTAGCTATTGAATAAATTCAGCTCCTGGGAGTGAATTTTTGACGGCAGGATGTGCCTGACCGTGTCATTTAACAAGATGCCGGCTAGCCCAATTCGACAGGTGTGTGATGAATTTCGTTCCTTCATATAATGTAAATGGACCTGTGGAGGCCAGCTATTAATATCCTAAGGTAAGGAATAAATGCTTAAACAATTCCATACCCTATCTTGCGTACAGTTTAGTAGATCATATGGGATATGCAGGCCAGTGAGACTGCACTATTGTATTTAAAGCCATATGCTACTGCTTGGAGATAAAGAAAGAGGAAACATAGTGAAGGACGGAGCAAGTGTTTTGTTACCGCCCAACTCAGACCCATTATATACAGGAAACTAACCGAGGGAGAGATTTTAAACGACCCTTGGAGGGTGACATTTAGAGTAGAAAGACTTAGAAACCCTGTTTGTAATAAAATAATCATTGTTGCATTGTATAATGAATTTGTGTGGTTTGAAACACATTGATAATTAAGTATCATTCTGATAACTTAATACTTGGCAAACTTATGAGCTGTTGAAAGTTGCATTTTATACTGACATTGTCGCCTATTTCTAAAGGTCGACACTAGATGCAATAGGCTATGCCCACGCAAGGGTAGCATAATATACCATCCGACACAGCGGTAACGGAATCTTTGAAATTGAACTCATGACGGCATACAGTGGAACTGTAGAAAGTGGAACTACATAAAGGAAAACTGCATAACAGTGGAAATGCAGAAAGGGGTATAATTATAAATAACAGTGGAGTTGTAAGTAAATATGAGGTGCAACCCATAAATTGGTTAATGCATGGTAGATCATTTTGGTGGGAAGAGAAATACAGAACACAATTGTACGCATAATGTAAATTAGGATGTGTTGAGAATAAACAATTAGTTTGTGAAATTAAAGGGGTCACAATAGGTGACATAAGATTGTAAGTACAGTTTATGTGGAATTTGCCAGTGCATCAGCGCACTTGAGAATGAATCTTATGTTAATCTCATGGTAAATGAATAAATAATCATTTGGATTTGCGAGGATAAAGTGCGAATATTAGTGGATTGAAGGAATAATTTTGCATTGTTTTGTGTTATATTGTTGGGATTGTGTTTTTGTTTGTGTGAAGCCATGATTTAGAGCTCAATTAAAGTCTTTAGAATATAGAGTTGTGCTTTATTATTGTAGAGTTGATACCTTTTAGTCTCAGATCAAAAATATGCAACTGCTCAGTGGGTGAACGGTACACGCCTGAGGACTGATGCTGGCTGGAGGCAGAAGCATGTTTTCCATGGAAATTATTCACATGGATACAGTACACGCCTGGAAAGGTTTTCGACTTTAACAAGTCCATTTTACAATAGTTAGTGTACGAGTACATGCAACAAATGGGTGACGACGAGCGAAGCGTTTCAACAAAATCCCGTATGCGTTCATATACCATTCATCGATTGCGATGAGACTTCGTTGAGTTGTTGTGTACACTTACATGAAGGTTTCTAACTTAGTAAATCCATTTCACAGTAGGTAGCGCAAGAGTTAATTTTAAAACTGAGTGACAGCGCACCAATCGTTTAAACAAAATTCCATCTGCGTTCATATCCCATTCTTCCGATTGCGGTAAAACGTTGGTGAATTGTTGTGCACACTCCCACGAATGTTTCTAAATTAGTTAATCCATTTTACGATAGTTTAGAGGCAGTTAACGATAATTGAAAATAAAGTTTCCAAAAGCACTTCAAGAAACAAAATTAAAACGCCAACACTTTCTTTGATTGGCATTGCAACGCATGCCGGGTACAGCTAGTATAATTATAAGAAGACTGGGCTTCTCGTATGCTAAACATGTAGAATCTTTAAGGTATACAACAATTGGCAAATTTAGTGAATTCAAATTCTTTTTCTTTGCCCGGTGAAATCTACCTCCACCTTCCGGCGTGCCGAGAGGGAGTTTTTAGTTGTTTCTTCCCTTTTATCTCTCCCTCCATCAGCACGTTGTCATGTTCGTCTTTTGTGTTTACTCTACTCCTTTTACCGTCCATTCATGGAATGCAATTTATATGTCATCAAATCTTTCATGCAGAAGGCTAGCAAACGAGTGAGAAAAGAAAGAAAGAAAGAAAGAAAGAAAGAAAGAAAGAAAAAATAAACAAAATGCAGACACTTACTTTACCCGAACACTTGTGCGCTTCACCCCAAGCTTGCATGACGAAGGGGTCATTTACAGCTACACACACTATCTCAGCAATTCCTTTCTTCTTCATTTCATCAGCTTTCGCTAAATAGCCAGGTAGATGAGTCTGGAAAACATAATTCTCATTTCACTTTAGGAAACAGTGGACAACCAACATACAAGCAAAGAAAATGACTCGTTGCTTCACGAATGTAAAGTGACCTAAAACAAGGATCAATGGTTTCATTTGCTCATCAATGAGCACTTAGCTTTCTTTGATTGCATTCGTTTTGGAAGCATTACTGATCGATATTGGTACCAGCATTTTTGCTCTCATATCTAAAGTGATGGTGGTATTGTATTGCCCCTGGGGGTGTAGCTCTGTGATTGTACTGAAAGAGTGGCAAGTGAGCTGAGTTGAAGGTTGGATAGTAACCTTGCCTCACTGCGTGCGTAAAAGATTGCTGACGGAGCGACTGGCAGGCATGCAAGTCGACGGCGCAGTGGATGATTGTGAGAGGAGACCTGCTCGTAGGAAGCCGAGAGTCAGGGGTTCGACGAGGGCGTTTGAGAAATGTAAGGAGTCAGTCTAGGCGTGATTGATAGTAGGCGCGATTTATAGTAGACTCAATTTATGGTTGGCGCGATTTATACTAGGCGCGATTAATAATAGGCGCGATTGTTAGTAGGCGCAATTTGACATGGGTGCAACAATGTTTTGGTTCAGTTTCGGTTCGGCTTTGGTTTGGTATAGTTGGGTTTGGTTCGGTAAGTTATAAAAGTATGATATTGTTTATTTACATTAGTATTTTATGACCTAGGCTTAAATAACATGCTTAAACAAATTTTTACGCCTTGTTTTTTTTCAATTCCCATTCACTTTTACAAGATATAACCTGTTTGCTAATGTAATCGTAGAATGTTAAACACTTATATAGTATTACATTTTAGGTAATACAACATTCCCTCACAATTGCGCCATTTAACTTTTTGTTATGTCATTCAAACAATATATATTTGTATTAAACGATAAAGCAAACCCGCTGTGTGTATTGTTAGTGGTATGAAAAAATGTGTCCATTATTGGAATGCATACTAGTAGTTGAGTGAGTTGTCATATTGACCCATAGGTAGCATGCTGGTAGTTGAGTGAGTTTCGATATTGACCGCTAGGTAGCATAGTAGTCGTTCAGTGAGTGTTGATATGGAGCGTTAGGTACCATGCTGGTCGTTCAGGTAGTTCTCATAGTCACCGCTAGATAGCGGAAACATACTTTGCGTGTCGCATTTGACTATCTGATAAAGTGTTACCGCGTGAAAACGTGCTTGCATAAGCTGTGCATATAAATTTAATATACAATTAACCACCAAGTGTTTAGAACTAACATGTATGGCCTTGTGTAGGGAATATAAGGGGTCCTTAGCAAGAAAGACTGTCTAACCCACGAGTGTACAGCTTTTTGATATGCAGTAAGTACCTTGAGTAGGATGTAGGAATATTTTCAGTTGACTACTACCATTGACAGTGATCACATCGTGAAAGACCGTTGAATCAACCAGTCTTTAGTCTTGTCATATGCAGTAATCAGCTCTTACCCTTAACTAGGGGTATATTAGAGGACCCTTAGCAGGAATATCACCAGTTGACTACTAGCTCTCACTGTGTTCACATCGTGAAAGACCTCCGAAACAACCATTGTACAGCCTTGTACTACGCAGTAATCAGCTGTTGGCAGAAAATAACATCCATAATGGAAGAAACTATTTTAAGCTATATGAGCAGACAGTGTGGAAAAACATTTCTTCGGGACTATGATAGAAAGCGTCTTGAAGTTTCGTGTGGGGAATTACATGAGTGTAAAATGTGTGGCAGTAAATTCTACAATGCCTACAACGGACGCCACCATGAAGAATGTTGTGTCATCAGCCAAAAGACAAAAATCAGAGCCTAAAAAACATTACCTGCCTTCAGTGGTTCCTGACAAAAATGGACTTACTGAATCAGAAACGTGTTTTGAAGGTCGTCTTAAATCCTGTTTTATACGTTGTGATACGTGTACGGATTTAAATTCATACCTTAAAGAGTCCAAAGAGCAAATAATACAAGCTATGCAGAAAGAACTAGCAAAACACAAGTCGATCAAAGTTAATCTTGTGGCTTAATGTAGATTCATTCATACGTCCACTAACGAAATTACAGATCCAGCTCTTAAAACACGAAATCAGGCCCTATTTTTTGGAAACAGACTTAAGAAGTTCCTTGGAAACACAATTTACAAAGTTAACTACTGAAATGGAAGAATCTGAGCTAAAAGGCAGTAATTGGGCTTTGTTAGCAGTAGAAGGAGTACGATTGAAAATAAATAAGTATAATCCCTTGCGTGGTAGCACAAATATTCCATTACCAGCAGCTATACAAGCAAGAAAAGCCTGCATTAATCCTGAAAACTTGAAAGATGAAAAGTGTTTTATGTATGCCATTTTAGCAAAACTCGTTAAAAAGAATGCTCAACGCATTAGAAAATACAAGGATCTGGAAAATAAGTGTGATTTTTCAGTAATATCCTTTCCTACATCACTTGCTGATATTCCCAAATTTGAAAAAGCCAACAAATATCCATTAATGTATTTGGACTGGAAGAAGACAATAAACTGTTTCCTTTAAAGGTTGTGGATCAAGAGCTGCAAGACCATCGTGATCTCCTTCTGCTAAGTTCTTCTGGCCAGAACCACTACGTCTTTATCAAAGAATTTGATAAACTAGTGGGACATCAGATTACCCGACATGGACATAAGATATATGTGTGTAAGCGGTGTTTCACTCACTTTGATAATCAATGTGGGCAACAAGGAATGGAAAAATTGAAAGAACATAGAGCTTTGTGTGTCCTGCATGACATTGCTAGGGTTGAATTGCCTATTAAAACTCAATTGTTAAATTCTTAAATGTGGAAAAAATGCTGAGAATACCTTACGTTATCTATGCAGATTTCGAAAGTATACTCATACCCTATCAAACATGTCTACCTAATCCTGAGGCAAGTTATACAGTCCCATACCAAAGTCATGTTCCAATGAGCTTTGGTATATATGTTAAACCCTCACCAGCTGTGGAACACATAAAGACAAACCTTCCAAGCCAACCTGTTATTTATCGTGGACCTGACGCCGCAGAAAAGTTTATGGACTGTTTGGTTTCAATAGCTAATGAAATCGATCGCCTTTACAGCTTAAATGTTCCAAAGGCCTTAACTCAGGATCAAGAATTAGAGTTCCAATGTTCTGAAACGTGTCATAAACCATGTACCAAAGAGGACTGGAAAGTTAGAGACCATTGCCATATTACAGGGGAATACCGTGGAAGTGCTCATAATAACTGTAATTTGAGGTGTAAAACACGTAACCCCGATCCTGTGTTTCTACATAATATGAGTGGATACGACGCAAATTTCATTGTAAAGCAATTGGGATGTACTACTGAGAGAGTGGATGTTATTCCTAACTCTAAAGAAAAGTACATTTCCTTTACCAAATATGTGGGAAATTTTAAGCTTAGATTTGTGGGTACGTTTCGGTCAAAGCCAAGTAGTTTGGAAAACTTAGTTTCCAACTTAACATCATACCCTGGAACAGACAAATACTTTGGAAAAGAAAATGCAACGCTCATGACTCGTAAAGGTGTATTTTGTTATGATTGCATTGACTCTTGGGAAAAGTTAAGTGAAACGTGTTAACCTCCAAAAGAGGCATTCATTAACAAATTAAGTCAAGAAAATGTTAGTCAAGAAGACTACGAACATGCCAAAAATGTCTGGAATCAGTTTAACATTAAAACTCTAGGGGAATATAGTGACCTCTGCTTAACTTCAGATGTACTCCTTCTTGCAGACAGCTTTGAAACTCTTCGAAACAAAACATTAGAAACAGACCGAGTGGATGCTGCTCACTTCTTTACTTCGCCTGGTTTAAGTTTCGAGGCAATGCTCCTTTACACTGGAATTGAACTGGAAATGCTACTGGATTACGATCAGATTCTTTTAATCGAGTCTGGAATACGTGGAGGCATGTGTCAGGTGTCTCATCGGTATGCTGAAGCTAACAATAAATACATGGTAACCTATGATTCTGAGAAACCATCGCAGTTTATTACCTATGATGATGCCAACAACCAATACGGGTGGGCTATGTGCCACTCCGTTCCTTATGGTGGATTTCAGTGGGTTTCTCCAGATACTGTTGATCTAGAAAAACTAAAGGAAGACGATCCTGTGGGATACATTCTAGACGTTGATGTTGATTACCCATCTGACCCTCATGATCTACACAACGATTTACCTTTCCTACCAGAGTGTAGACAACCTAAGGATTCGTTTCTGAAGAAACTAATTCCTCATCTTGAAAATCGAAGGCGATACGTTGTTCACTACATGGTACTCTAACAGGCTCTAGATCATGGACTAAAATTGGTAAAAATTCATCGTGTGTTAAAGTTTAAACAAAGACCTTGGTTAAAGGCATACGGTACGTTGATTTTAATAACAACCTTCGAAAACAAGCCAAAAATGATTTTGAGAAAAATCTGTACAAATTATTCAACAATGCCATTTTTGGAAAAACAATGGAAAATATTCGTAAAAGAATAGACATACGTCTTGTGACTGACAGCAAAAAGACAGAAAAGCTAATAGCAAAGCCGACTTTTATTGACAGAACAATTGGTCATAACCTAGCTGCTTTCCACATGGCTAAACATAACATTGTATTCAATAAGCCTATACATATATTGGAGTGTATACTGGATATTTCAAAAACTCTCATGTATTCCCACCACTATGATGTCCTGCTACCCTATTATGGCATGGACAATCTTAAACTCATGTATATGGATACCGACTCGTTCATTTATTTGGTTAACACCCAAGATGTATTTCAAGACAAGTTGGATTTCCTAGAACACCTGGACACATCTGATTATCCTACTAATCACATATGTTACTCTACATCAAACAAGAAAACGTTGGGGAAATTTAGAGACGACGTTTGGGGCAAAATTATTAAAGCATTTGTTGGACTTAGAGCTAAAATATATGCTTTAGACATAAATGGTAAAGAAATCAAAAAGATTAAAGGTATTAGCAGAGGCGTTGTCAAAAATTGCATAAGCTTTCAAGATTATAAGGATTGTATTATAAAAAACGAGGTAAAAAGAACACCAATGAACATTATCGCTTCTAAACAACATGACATATCATCTACAAGACCAAACAAAATTGCTTTGTGTCCTGGAGATGATAAAAGAGTAATTGATTCGGATGGTATTGCTGAACATGCCTATGGTCATTACTCAATCATTGACCATGCTTAAAGGGTTAACTTATCAATATGAAAATGCTTTACCTACATGTAGCAAATACATAAACCAAACACTTTAAAAAATAACACCAATCAAGCAACAGAAAATGGTATTCATACTAAAAAAAGAAACAATACAAAACAAATAAAACCAACTGTACAATTTATAACAAAAAAATATAAAGAAAAATGTATTATGTGTAAATATTGTACATGTATTTAAAATAAAAATATTGTATGGGCACTTCTTGTAATTTTTTTAATTACTACCCACCTCTCCCCACTCCTAATGCAAAATGATCTTTGTACATGGACTAAATCAAGAACATGTAAACAAAATTGGAAAATCTATGTTTCCATATTGACAAAAATTAACTTTCGACATACAGTACACCAAATGGAAAATGTGTAAACAGCAAATTTGAAATTCCATGTTTCTATATCATGACATTTGACAACGTTAAACTGACTTTTTTAAACTGTAAATGGGAAATTGTGAAACTGATAAATGTGTAAACAACAAAATAGGGACATGTTTGGTGAACTGAGGTTAGATAAAGTTAGGTGAGGACATGTTTGGTTAGGTGAGGTTAGGTTAGGTGAGGTTTATTAAGTTATGTAAGGACATATTAGGTCAACTTAGGTTAGGTATGTGACCTTGTAGTTAACTGTTTTTGAAAAATTTAAGAATGTAAAATAAAAAAATAAAAAACTTAAAATCTAAAATTTAAAATAAAATAAAAATCTAAAAATGTAAAATCAAAACAAAACTAAAATCTAAAATCTTAGAAATCTAAATCTAAAAATAAATAATTTAAAATCTAAAGTGTAAAAAATAGAAAATCTTACATGCATTAATTTAAATCTTAAAATGAGGTTTTTGTGGGTTAGGTTAGGTTAGGTAAGGTTAGGTGAAGTTAGGTTAGGTAAAGTTAGGTTAGGTGAAGTTAGGTCAGGTAATGTTAGGTTAGGTTAGGTTAGTATAGGTTGCGTTAAGTTAGGTTAGGTTAGGATAGGGTAGGTTAGGTAAAGTTAGGTTAGGTTAGCATGTCATATGTGTAAGTGATTGTGTTCAGTGACCATGTTACGCATAAGCTCTGTGCTAATAATAATAATAAAGCATATATTAAATAAATTAAGCCTCCGTGGCTTAGGCGGCAGCACGCCGGCCTCTCACCGCTGGGTCCGTGGTTCAAATCCCGGTCACTCCACATGCGATCTGTGCTGGACAAAACGGAGGCAGACAGGTTTTTCTCCGGGTACTCCGGTTTTCCCTGTCAAAATTTAATTCCAGCAACACTCTCCACTATAATTTCATTTCATCTGACATTCATTTAATCATTGCCCCAGAGGAGTGCGTCAGGCTTCGGCAGCCGGCACAGTTCATATCCTCGCCGCTAGACGGGGGCTTCATACATTCCATTCCTGACCCGGTAGGAGACTGTAAGCAGGCTGTGGATTTTCATTTTCATTAAATAAATTAAAAAATTATAAGTAAAAAAAATTAAAAATAAATTATTAGGTCTGTGACCTTATAGTTTTGTCTTTTTTCGCAAAATATAAAATGTAAAATTTTAAATCAAAAAACTAAAATCTAAAATGTAAAATCTAAAAAATGTAAAATAAAAATAAAAAATGTAAAGTCTAAAATCTTGCATGTGTTAATATAAATCTTTAAATGAGGTTTCTGTGGGTTATGTTAGGTAGGTTATGTAAAGTTAGGTATATGACCTTGTAGTTTAGTGCTTTGACACAATAAAAAGTAATAAATTATAAATAAAAATAAATTATTATAAATTAAAATAAAGAATAATTAAAAAATGAAAAAGATAATTTATAAAAAAAACAAGTTAAATAATAAATTAAATATTAAAATAAATAAACATTTATAAGTTAATAAAAAATAAATAATGATTTGAAAAGCCCGCCATTAAAGAGTGTGTTTGCGCGTGGCGGCCATTTTGCGCATTAGCCCCTGTGCCAGCTATGACTCTCCCCTCCATAAGGCCAGCATGGGGTAGGACTCACGCGGCCGCCATCTTGCGCATTAGCCCCTGGGCCAGAATCGGCTAACATATCCTACTAACCTCACCTTTTTATTATTTTTATAGATTTAATTTTTACATGTTGAAAATTATTATTAGGGACACTTAAGAAAATTGTGTTTTGCCTTTGTCACATCTTTAGGGTTGCCAGACGTTCCGCTTTACCCGCAACAATTCCGTTTTTTCTTGTTTTTGTTCCCCGTTCCATTTTAATCTTTAACGGAACGCCAAATATACCGTTTTTTTGTTAATACATTCAATTTCGCACCAATTTTCAAATGTCCCGCTTTAGCAATCCATGCTTGACATGATTGACTATTGTTGTAAGTGACGTCAAATAGCACGGCACCGGCACGCCGGCCGCGTTGCTTCACTTTACCGAGTGGTAGGGTCCAGGTGCAAGTTTGAAAAAGAAAATTATTTCTATCGGTGGGTTGCACGAGCCGTGTGGGTTGCCTACTTTTACTCCTGCGAAGCTAACGCCATCTATGCGCCGTACTCGGAAACAGACCGTCCGCCATCTTGTTGTAAAGTCCAGTTGGTAAACAATAGGGAGGTACTTGCAGTTTGGGTGATAAAACGTAGAAAGTAGC
Organism: Meconema thalassinum; assembly: GCA_946902985.2. Taxonomy (NCBI): domain Eukaryota; kingdom Metazoa; phylum Arthropoda; class Insecta; order Orthoptera; family Tettigoniidae; genus Meconema; species Meconema thalassinum. The sequence continues at coordinate 181,574,363 of OX336399.1, read as the reverse complement.
CCTTTTCATCGTTGAATTCGAGATGGTTTGCTGTGCAATTGTTGCTCGTCACACGAGGACCAACAAGGATAGAGCTGATCCACTGATCTCTATACATGGATCGCTGATGGCAGCTCTCCGCTGCACGAGAAAGTACGCCAGGTTCAGCGCACGGTCAGCCATGTTGGCGTACCCATTCTCGAGCTCTCCTTATGGGGAAGCAATGATAATCTAGTCAATTTAAAATCGTAATTAATGGTGCTTTGGAACAAATAAAAATATAGAGATACTAGCAGTAGTACCCGGCTTCGCCCGGTGGAATGATGATAATGTTTTAAGGTCTCCTTAGAAATATAATGGACTTAAAATCTAAGTCATTTGCCCCCAAAGACAATGAGGGAGTAATATCTAGGTCATTTGCCCTTTTGATAAGGATGATAATAAAAACTACTGTTGAATTGACACGTCAAACTTACAAACTACCGTAATAGAAATACATATTTCAAAATTCACAGGCGAGGAAGACTTATTGTGTGTGGTGATTAATGGTGTAATGGGCGTAACATCTACTGTAGGTCATTTGCTCTTATGATGAAGATGATAAGGGAAACTACTACGGGTATTGAATCGACACTTCAACGTATAATGTACACAATGTACTGTAATAAAAATAACTATATGGCGGCTTCGGTGGCGTATTTGGTAGCATGCTGAGCTTCTATGCCCAAGATAGCGGGTTCAAACCCGGCCGAAGCCGTCGGCTATTTTAAGAGCGTTAAAAATCCGTCAGTATGCCTTTCTTCGGAGGGGAAGTAAAGCCGGCGGTCCCATGTCAGATTTATGGCATGTTATTGAACCTTCCACTAATTACACCTGTGTGAAGCTAAATTGGATAGGTAAACAACGCTCATAGATGTCTACGTCCGTTGCCAAGAGCCGACTGCAGTGGCGTCTAGTAGCTAAGTTCCGAACTTGGCCTAGTAGTCGTTGACGGTGGCGCTTGGCGGCAAAAGTACGAACTATTTGAAGAATTCTAAGTTGCAGTTTGTACTTAAATTAAAAAACAGATAACACACACTAATACAGTCATCACAATTAACACCGGTTATCAGACATATTCTACACACACCCAAAATACACGGGGCTACATGACCGCGTTGTCGCAGCCCCTAAACTTAAGAAACAACCAACCAAAAATACATATTTTAAAAATCACAGTCGAGAAAGACTTTATGCGGCGGTGGTTATTGGTATGATGCGCGTAACATCTAGGTCATTTGCACTTATGATGATAATAATAAGGTAATGAAAAAATGACTACTAAACGAACATGGTGTTATTTTAAAACTGATATAGGTAATTCAGGTGTCTAGCTTCGATGTCTTCCAAAGTCTCAACCTTATTTTCTGGCTTAGGCCTGTACTGGATGCGTCTAGTGAAAGAGCTTACTGCTCGGCAAAGACAAAGAATATAGGTCCAAGCTGCACGAACCTGAGATGATCGCAGATGATGACGAAATATGATGACACACGTTCGGGGTTCCCCGTCCTATACAGATTGACCGGGAATCACTCACTGTTTCGCAACGGCCCTGTGCTGGCAACAGCATAGACAGCAGGAGATAATACGGCGGGCTCTGGAAAGTACTCTCAAGTCACCTCACGATGAATCAGTAAGCTATTCTCACAACTGACCCCCCCCCCCCAGGGTCTCACAACTTGTGGGACGTGGGTTGGCGACCACGGAACCCCAGCTGAGTCTGGCATCGCTTGTACTTCATGGTGCCGGGCTCATTTCAGTTCTCTTTCCTGTCGGCCTCCCTTGGTCAACTATTGTTCTCTTCCGACCCAGACTGTATTAGGGTATCCGAGGGCTAGGGAGTCTTTCAATTTCCCGCCTTAATTGGCTTTGTCTCATCTTTCCTGATACCCTCATTCTTCGAGGGGTCTGCCTTCTTTTCCTTTTCATAATATCTCCTGTCTTCTTCTCAAGGCCCTCAAAGAGGCAGGGTGTGTGTAGACCCACCACTTCTGGTACACCCTCAAGGGCTCATGACTGGTGAGTTAGGAAGCTGGCAACCCCGAGGAATTCCTGAGCTACATGCAGGGAATGGAGTGGTATGTCAGAAATTTCAAGTGGACAGTGTTACGCATCGGGTTCCAAAGGGTAAGTATACACACTTTGTTTTCGATCGGTGAACGATGTAGATTTGTACCAAAGGGCCTTAATGCGGGAAATAGAGTGGACTGTCCGAAATTTCGAGTGGACAGTGTTACTCGTCGAGTTCCAAAGGGTAAGTATGTAAAATCTGGTTGAGATCGGTGAAACGGTGTAGTTTTCTGCCAAAGGGCCAAAAAGCAGGGAATAGTGTGGTCTGTCCGAAATTTAAAGTGAACAGTGTTACTTGTCGGGTTCTACGGGTAAGTATATAAAATTGGGGTCAGATCGGTGAAACGGTGTAGATTTGTGCCAAACAGCCTAAATGCAAGGGATGGAGTGGCCTCGCCGCAATTTCAAGCAGACAGTGTTAGTCGCAGTGTTCCAAAGGGTAAATATACAAATTTTGGTTGAGATCGGTGAAACGGTGTAGATTTGGGACAAAGGGCCTAAATGCAGGGAATGGAGTGGTCTGTCCGCAAATTCAAGCAGACAGTGTTACTCGCTGGGTACCAAAGGGTAAGTTTACGAATATTGGTTCTGATCGGTGAAACGGTGTAGATTTGTGCCAAAGTGCCTAAATGCAGGGAATGGGGTGGTCTGTCCGAAATTTTAAGTGGACAGTGTTACTCGCAGGGTTCCAAAGGGTAAGTATACAAAGTTTGGTTCAGATCGGTGAAACGGTGTAGATTTGTGCCAAAGGGCCTAAATGCATGGGATGGAGTAGCCTCTCCGCAATTTCAAGCAGACTGTGTTAGTCGCAGTGTTCCAAAGGGTAAATATACAAATTTTGGTTGAGATCGGTGGAACGGTGTAGATTTGGGCCAAAGGGCCTAAATGCAGGGAATGGAGTGGTCTGTCCGCAATTTCAGGCAGACAGTGTTACTCGCAGGGTTCCAAAGGGTAAGTATACACATTTTGGTTCAGATCGGTGAAACGGTGTAGATTTGTGCAAAAAGGGCCTAAATGCAGGGAATGGCGTGGTCTGTCCGAAATGTCAAGCAGACAGTGTTAGTCGCAGTGTTCCATAGGGTAAATATACAAATTTTGGTTGAGATCGGTGAAACGGTATAGATTTGGGCCAAAGGGCCTAAATGCAGGGAATGGAGTGGTCTGTCCGCAATTTCAAGCAGACAGTGTTACTCGCTGGGTACCAAAGGGTAAGAATACGAATTTTGGTTCTGATCGGTGAAACGGTATAGATTTGGACCAAAGGGCCTAAATGCAGGGAATGGGGTGGTCTGTCCGAAATTTTAAGTGGTCAGTGGTACTCGCAGGGTTCCAAAGGGTAAATATACAACTTTTGGTTGAGATCGGTGAAACGGTGTGGATTTGGAACAAAGGGCCTAAATGCAGGGAATGGGGTGGTCTGTCCGAAATTTCAAGTGGACAGTGTTACTCGCAGGGTTCCAAAGGTTAAATATACAACTTTTGGTTCAGATCGGTGAAACGGTGTAGATTTGTGCAAAAGGGCCTAAATGCAGGGCATGGGGTGGTCTGTCCGAAATTTAATGTTGACGGGGTTACCCGCAGGGTTTCAAAGGGTAAGTATACAAATTTTGGTTCAGATCGGTGAAACGGTGTAGATTTGTATACATAACAGACAGACAGACAGACAGACAGACAGACAGACAGACAGACAGACAGACAGACATACAAACTTTGTGCTTTATATATATAGATAGATAGATGTTCACTCATAGCATAAGGGCATTGGGATCACTGACACGTCATTCCGAGATCAGTAAATCTCCAGAATAGCAATAAAAATGAATGTATAATAACGGCTGACAAATATCAACTTAGGTGCTGAGTTCATCAGTAACAGAGTAACGAGTGAAAAACAATTTCTGGAAACATTCTTGTAAATTGTATATATATATATATATATATAAATATATATGCCACGAAATTGTTCATTCTTCAACTGATGTACCTATGAACGTAGCTCACTATACAGGCCTAGATTCGACATATCGTAATCGGTGCTTGGTAATGAATTCCTGTTTCCATGAAATAACCAACACTTCCCCCATGTAATCCCAGCACTCTACATCAAAGACAACAGCTTTCAATCACGCTCCCAGCACAATAAACTTAATAACGGGAAGTAGATCAAAGCCAAAAATGCACTTCAAGCCAAACCAATTTCACTCCTCAGCTCCACATAGAACTTAACACAACTAAAACCCTACTCAACATATACTCTCCCCACCGTTTTACAGCTATTAAGCGAACTATTCGCACCCAGAACCGAAAAACCCTGAAATGGGAACAAATTTAAGAACGCAATAGCCTAGCCCGATCACGTCTGCTTCAGCACCACCGCATATGTATACTTAACTTCACAATAACTTCAAAATTACGGCTAAGTGACATATCTGCCTGAGAAGTAAAGGTATTACCGGCTTGCCTGGGATGATGGGTCACCAAACCGGTACTTAAAACTAAGATTTTACGCTTTAAATAACCAAATTAAGCCCATTTTACAACTACAAGAAACACAAAATATTTACTGCCAGTATAAATACCGGAACATGTATAACATCAAACTACCAGTAACCAATCACAGAGCCGGAATCGCAATATTGCACCATGCACTCGCTGCCATCTTGCTATACCTGTCATCGTCTATTCGGCTTACTCCTGCTTAGCTACCAGCCATCCATGTATATAGATCAGTGAGCTGATCACAAGGAGGGTGTACATTTCGGGGCTACATGACCGCGTAGTCGCAGCCCCTAAACTTAAGAACCAACCAGGGTGTACATTTCTTCAGCATACCGTCAGTGATAAAGAACCAATGCAAACTCACGAAAAAACGAAGCGAGAGACGCCGAGCACTGTGGCTTTCTCGCATAAATCGGTAAGACCTGAGAGATCGTGGTCATCAGCCCCATGTATTTGGGTGTATATTGAATTTGTCTGATAGTATGTGTCACTGCGATAACTGCAGTAATGTGCAGTTAGATTCCCTCCTCAGCATTCCTGGAAGTGGTTTTCCGTGATTTCCCCACTTCTACTCCAGGAAAATGCTGGGATTATTCCTAACTTAAGGCCACGCCCACCTCCTTCCTGATCCTATTCCCAATTTACAAATACAGGCACTAATACAGCCATCCCAATAACACAGATTATCACACAAATTCCACACGCACACACCGAAATGACCACGATGTCACAGCCCTTATGCAACAACAACAGCAAAGAAGCGAGAATGCGCTACGCTCCAGCTTTTAAACTTGCCTCCGAGGGACGTTGACCAACCCAGCACAAGGTCAAACATGTTGGCCTAGTGTGGTATTTTTGAGGCAGTAGTAGGTCGGAACGCGAGGTGACCTGTTTTGGTATAGAAGGACGGTCGACGGGAACACGAGTTCTTCTTTCTTATCGGGACGCTGTAGGAATGCGCGGAAAAGTGTTTTTCTGACGAGGTATTGTAAGTCATTCTACGAGTGAAAATATTATTCTATAGTGTGTGTTAACTGGACTGAAGACTAATCGACCGCACGAGGGCCATAATAAAATTGGTAACAGTTCAGAAGTGGTGAACATTCTACAAACTCACTTAAATTAGCCGAAATGCCTTTTTAATGGATAATAATAGAGAAGTTCTAGTGGACATATCGGGTGACAAACGATGCTGTACTGAGAAGAGTGGGTGAGAAGAAAAATTTTCTGAATACAATTCTTCAGAGGAAGGCCAACTGGATTGGGCACAAACTTAGACATGAGGGGCTCATGCACGACGTCATTGAAGGAAACGACAGGATGGGGAAGAAGAAGAATTCAACATCTGTATGACATGAAAGATGGAAAGAGTTTCAGCAGACTGAAGAAAGAAGCTGAAGATCGGGGACGTTGGCATCAGAAATTCTCTGTACGAAGACATGGACCTGCCACTAGGCAGAATACTGTATAATATATAATAACTAGCAACCCGACCCGGCTTCGCCCGGGAACAGTTATAAATGCATTACGTGAAAAGCGCTTTGTTTTTCCAGTGTCGATGAACAACGACCAATATCCGTTTTACGTCTCAGCATGATGGGTTAAAATCACTTAATGGACTATTAATTATATTATCATGGAGATGCATGTGCAACATATTCTTGTCAGACGTAATTTAAGAATGGCGAGGTGCATGAAACACAAATCCCCCTTCCGTCCAATTTTAACATGACTGAGAATTTTGCGGAACGAAAAGTTCACAGGCGAAATGAAGAAAAGCCGAGTTGCATTTCCAGGGAAACTCCAAACACAAGTTTTTAACTCAACACGACTCGACAGTTTGCTGCTGGCTGTATCTGGGACAAAAAGCTCGTCCGCTAGCTAAGCTGAAACTGGGGTGATAGAATCGCCCCTAGCTAGCTCGTAAACTGTCGCCTCAGTAACTGAATGGAGATCGTTGGAAGAAATGAGAACATAATAAGAAGTTCCGTGACGAACTAAAGAGCCTACTTTTCTTAAAATTTAAGATTCATGCCAATGCTTAATCTAGATGGATCTATCTAGAATAATGACGAAATTAAGTTGGTAATATCGAAATTTCTAATTAGTTCGAAATACTGTATACCTGGCATAATATAGCCTAATAGAGAACTACAGTTGGCAGCCCTGGTGACTGAATATATTCTTAGTTCCTTCTCTTAAGGTACAGGATACAAAATTTGGTTGAAGTCCAATGTATATCATGGACGTTACATGCAGTTAAACATTGGATCTAACAGCGCGTGTAAAATCATTTTGGCGACAATGACATACATGTATTGGTCAGAAATAATCTGAAATAATATGATCTATTGTTGTGTCAATTTTGAATGAAATCCATTAGTTAGTATAGAAGTTAAATGCATTTTAAAATTGGACCTATCAGCAGGCTTAGAATCATGTTGGCAGCACTGGCATAGGCCTATATTAGTTACTCCAAATGAATCTAGAATGCCAGGTACTATACGTGTGCAAAGTTTAGAGCTATTGGCTTGCATACTTTCTGATATGATATTACGGTACCAAAATTGAGACAGTATTTATTAACAGTTGGCAACCCTGGTTACTCTTAAGAATCGGCATAGTCATATCTGTTATGGTACACATAGGACACACGAAATTTGGTTGAAATACAAATGATAGTATAGAAGTTACGTGTATTTAAATTTGGACCTCTCAGCAGGCTTAGAATCATGTTGGTAGCACTGACGTATATTAGTTACTCCAAATTAATATAGAATGTCGGGTACTATACGTGTGCATAGTTTAAAGCTGTCGGCTTGTATTCTTTCTGATACCGTATATGGCTATTTGGATAAAAATAATTGAGAGCATTTATTAACAGTTGGCAGCCCTGGTGGATCTTAAGAATACGCTCAGTCATATCTGATTATGTACACTTAGCACCTACGAAATTTGGTTGAAATCCAATTGATAGTGCAGATGTTATATGCATTTAAAATTTGGACCTATCAGCAGGTTTATAATAATTTTTGCAACACCGCCATGCATGGCCTCCTGGAAATTAAACTGCAATATTATTATCTATACGTGTGCCAATTTTGAAATAGCTCCCATTCATACCTTCCAAGATATCCAACATGGAGCTCAAATTTCAATTGCGATTTTTCAGCAGTTGGTAGCACTGACATCATTTTCAAATATGACCGTGAGATATTCAGGTATAGATCTTTACTCCTACCAAATTTTGTTTCGATTGCTGCAGCCGTTTATGAGTTGATAGGGGGGGGGGGGGGACACACAGACAGACACACATTTGCCCGATCTCATAAGTCTACTTTTTCCTCATTTTTGCAAAATGTGAAAAGTAGGCTAAAACACTTATAGTAGGCGATGTATTGAAGAGAGAGATATGCTCTCCCGGACTCTTTTGTAGAACTTTTCATGCTGAACAATTATTACACTCATAGTACAGTATATTGATATTTTTAACGGTTTGTCCAGTGTAAGCTTAAAAAGCGCATGGGCGCCAGTTTTTTTTAAATCATTTTAAATGATCTTGTCGACTTCGTCGTTACGCTGAGGTCTGGCGTTTCGCTACGGTAACGGGACGAAATGTACTGAGAATGCACTGAAGTGTGTGACATCATAGTTTGATGTAGCAGCCGAGTACCAAGAAGGCAGTGCGAGAACAGAGTTTCAAGAAGGCAGTGTGAGAACAATCAAGTAGGCAGAGAAGAAACATGATATAAAGTCCAGTCTTTCAGACTGACTATCAGTCTCTTTTTTTTTTTCGACCTTTTCACTGAAATCGTTAGTGCTTGACTTCCTTTGGTCATAAATAAATAATTTTCTACAGAAACCTTCCTCGAGATATCCTTTACAGAATGTTGAAAACCGCATCAAAATCAATTCGGTGGTTCTCGAGATTACCCGTGACATTCAAGAATCGGGGACTTTGTTTTATACTAAGTGGAGGAAAACAGACAATAATGGGGTTAAATTAGGATATCAACGAGATAACATCCATATAGATTGTTTGGCTTTTGCTGACGACATTGCCCTAATTACTGATACTCCGGAAAATGCCAAAAGACAAATTGATAATTTAATACAACAAGCAAATAAAACAGGTCTACAAATTTCCTTCACAAAGACAGAATTTATATCCAATGTCAAAAACAGTCCTGATAAATTATGTATTCAACAAAACGAAATCAAAAGAGTGAATTCTTTCAAATATCTCGGTGAATGGATTACAATAAATAATAATGAGAAAAACAGCCTAACAGTTAGAACAAAGAAAATGAATATAGCTTTCCAGCTCACCAGGAACATTTATAAGAAAGAAGCATTACCTAATTCTAATAAAATTAAACATTATAATACTGTTGTGAAACCAGAGGCACTATATGAATCTGAAACGCTCAAATTAATGAATAAAGGCGAAATTAATAAAATCATGGTCAAGGAAAGAAAATAATTAGAAGTATACTTGGCCCTAGAAAAGTAGGAGCAGATTACAACAGACCTAGACCAAATGTTGAAATTTATGATCATGTAGAAAACACGCTACATACCATGCGAAGAAGAAGATTATCCTTTTTTTTGGACATTTACAAAGAATGAACGAAGATAGATTGACAAAGAAAATTTTCAATAAAATTATGAAACTTAAGATACAGCCAGCTTGGTTTCAACAAAACTTGAATGACCTTGAAGAGGCAAATATACAAATTGAAGACAATTAAGACAACTCTTTCGGAACAAAATTAAAACAGTCACCTTCAAGGAGGAACTAGAGAGAAGTAGGAAACAGCCACACAACAGTGAGGAGCTCCGGCAACAACAATCTGAAAGAATGAAGCAATTTTGGGCGACCAAGAAGAAATCATATAGCAAAACTTGATGTATTGATTTAACGTGCTCTATTAATGGCTAATCAATTAAATAATAATACTAATAAATAATAATCCCCCTTCCATCCAATCTTAAATTGACTATGGATTTTGTGGAACGAAAAGTTCACAGGCGAAATGAGAGTTGCACTTCCAGGGAATGGCGAGGTAAATGAAACTCAAATCCCCCTTCCGTCCAATCTTAACTTGACTGTGCTTCACAGGCGAAATGAAGAAAACCCGAGTTTCACTTCCAGGGAAACTCCAATCGCAACCACCCTTCTCAGAAATCTTAACTCAACATGACTCAACGGTTTGCTGCTGGCTGTATCTGGGGCAACAGGTTCGCCCGCTAGCTAGGCTGTAAGAGGGATGATAGACTCGCCCTTAGCTAGCTCGTAAACTGTCGCCCCAGTAGTTGAATGGACATGGTTGGAAGAAATTAAAACGTAAAAACACTAATAGTGGGCGATGTATTGAAGATAGATATATGCTCTGGCGGACTTTTTTGTAGAACTTTTCAAGCTGAACAATTCTTACACTCATAGTATTTAGATATTTTTACCGGTTTGCCCAGCGTAAACTTACAAATCGCCCGGACGCCAGTTTTTTTTTCGCCTTTTGCACTGAAATCGTTACTGCTCGGCTTCCTTTGATCATAAATAAATTATTTTCTACAGAAATCATCGTCGAGATATCCTTTACAGAATGGTGAAAACTGCATCAAAATCGATCCAGTGGTTCTCGAGATTACCCGTAACATCCAAGAATCGGGGACTTGGTTCTATACTAAGTAGAGATATTGTAGAAATGCTGTGGTAATAGATGTTTTCTCCTCCGTTGTCTATAACTCACCCACCATCCCCTTTTTAGATCACGACTTATATAGTTAAATTCCAGTTGTGTCCGCCATAATACACGTGCATTATGGGACAAATACAATATTGCCAACAGTAGGTTATAGTCCGGTCAGGATACTCAAACCCGTGCGCTTTTTTTTTTTGGGGGGGGGACCTTTTTTATGATTGCAATTTATTCTTGACATCCTAAGAATGAAATTTAGAGAGGGAGTCATTTTTGTAATTTTGGCGTTTGGCCGCCATTTTGAAAAATGGCGATATTAGAAAATACAAAAATCTCCCAAACTACTTAGACAATTTTCATGTTTAGCCTTATAACTGGTATGTATTTCAGATGGTCCACCTCATTGCGTAGTGGATAGCATTCTTGGCTGTCACCGCAGAGGGCCGGGTTCGATTCCCAGCTTTGTTAAGAAATTTAGCAGTTAGCGATGGAACAGCGTTAGCTATACCAACGCCTGAAGTCAAAAGAGCTCTGTCCTATCCTGTAGTCCCCAAAACGTTTAGCCGCAATGATGTTCGCAATAATTCACAGCCAAAGAGTTTAGATCCAGCGAAGAAGCACATGTAGTGCATCGATTAATTGCTCACTCACTTGTGCGTGTGATTCAACTGGGAGAAAATGTACCGTCATGTACGGGTTATCATTGTAACCTTCAATGCCATATTGAAAAGTGGGAAACATAATGTCAAATCTTACTCACAGCCACCAATCAAAGAGGTTGTCAAAGATGTGTTGGATTGGTGTCAAAGTGTTGCGGAACACAAGAAAATACCAGTAATTCAACTTGCTGGTGATCAAACAGTTTATAAATATATTGAAGGATATCTGTGTGAGGAAGAGAATAGGTGGTCTCTCGTAAAGGGCGTATTAGGTGGATTTCACACAGACATGTCATACCTTAATGCTCTAGGAAAAAGATTCGCAGGAAGTGGTATTGAGGAGCTAGCTGTTGCTACAGGTGTTGTTGCTGCAGGCAGTGTAAAGCAAGCATTATCTGGAAAACACTACAACAGGGCAATGCGTCTGCACACAGTGATAGCAGAAGCTTTACTACGCATGCTGATTCAAAGATGTGTTGAGAATCCCCCAGATCTACTTAACGGTTTGGAATATGTAGTGGATATCACAACAGAACAAGAAAGTGAAAACTTCGTTGCATCAGATTCATTTAAAAAATTTGCGCATGGGAAGTTTCGAGATATCTTCGAGTCTGACTCAGATATGGCAAAACTTTGGCTCTCTTATATCATCGACGTGGAAGTCCTGATTCAGCACTACCATTGTCTGAGGAGTGGAGTAAGTTTTGATGAATACTTAGATGGTTGTCGCAGAATGCTTCCTCTTGTAGCAGCATATGGTAACATAAATTATCGACTACTGGCAAATGTCCATCTTAACAAAGGAAGAAAGGATACATATGTCCTCAATATGCTCATTCTAGTTGACAGGCAATAGTTTCAGCAAATTATCTCCCGATCAGGTTATTGAAATGACCATGAACAAACAGTCTAAGAATCGAAGAAGTGGTGGCTGGGTTGGATTCTCCAAGAATCTCCCCATGATTGCAGTTAACACACTAAGCAGACCTACTGTGTTGTACTTAAGGAAGCAATTACAACAAATCATAAATTTAAAGAAGCCTCTACCGCCACCCAGAAGTGGATCCATCAAGGATTATGAAAGACTTGCAAGTAATTCATGAAGTAAAACTTGCCCTGGAGGAGTGGGATACGGACCCATGGAACATAAGCCAACCAAATCTTCGCTCACTGTGCACTGGACAGCCAGCGACGAGGAAGTAGTCAAGAGCCTGCACACAGCCCATGATGAGGGGAATACCATGGCAGTAGCAATATTGGACAGACATTCTTCTGGAACTAGATCTCTGCACGATTCTATCAGCAAAAGAAAAAACAAAACATTTGCCACACAGACAGTGTGCATTGCAAAGAGCAAGCAAGATGTAAGGATTTTGGTAGACCACACTGCAACGAAGCAAGTTATCGATCTCTTAACGAGCGGAGAAACTCCTACCATGACTCTACTGGATAGCATGCAATACTGAATAACAACAGTGAGTCTATCTCTTTTTACAGCTGACTGTATGTTCCATAAACCAGTCAAGTCAAAATTCAGGGCATTGTTGACTCTTCAACCTGTGATGCCGCCACCACATTACCATGCCATCATAGATGTCGGAATGGCATGGAACAAGGTACCAGCGTGCAAGACTTGGAGTGATTATGCCTTCAACCTCTACAAATACACATTAAATCGCCATTCTTAAGCAGTAGCTTTTCACCTAATCAATGATATTTACAATGAATAAACAATGATTGAAAGTACCAAATATCATGAGCAGAAACGTAGTATGCAGTCGTATGGGTTCGTCCCAAACGTTTACCCAGTTGCTGACCAGCAAATGCCTACAGGGAATGCCTGGCATTCATTTCTGTCGAAGCCTGCAAACAAACAGAGGCTGAAACATTTCCTTCTGAATGTGTGGCAGTCTTACGAGCATAATTCAGACCGGTATTACACCATGGATCTTTCCTGCTATGATCTCACATTTGCGAAAGCGACCCTCGATTCGAAGCACCTTGTTCATCTGAAGCCGATACCAGGGCGTTTTCCAAGCTGCACAGTTAGGCGGTTCTGATTCAATTGCTTTTGATTTCGAGGACACAGATATATGGGTATTGCTTCATACATCAGTCACCTAACTGAACAGGATATGTTATGTACAAGAAGAAATCCCGAAATGGTACAGAATTCTACAACTGTCACTCACTGTTCTCAGAACAAGACAAAGCCTGTGCTGCTCTAAGAGTCTACACATTCACTGGTTGTGACACAGTAGAAGGTTTCTTCGGCTTGGGGAAGGTCAGAGCAATGAAGTGCATCCTTCAGCCAAATAATATGCAACACCTACAGATAATACAGCAACTTGGAGTTAATGACGAACTATCCGATGAGCTGTTCCTTCAACTGCAGTTGTTCACAATTAGGATCATCTACAATGACCCAGTGAGCAAAAGATTGTGCGAAGCCCGAGCACGTAAATGGTGGCAGTTGCGATGTTACGATTCTGCCAGATTGCCTCCCGACGAAGACTCATTTAGACAACACTGTCACTTCAGGCTTATGAATATAAGAATGCAAGACTTGCAAAATGGCTGCTCCCAACTAACTTTGGATGGGAACAGCTCCAAGATGGATTGCGACCCATCACACACACAATACCTTCACTTCCAAGTTGAGTCCAATTTCCTCAAAACAAACAAACAAACAAACAAACAAACAAACAAACCTTTGCAGAGGAATTTTTCGAAGAAATAGAAGAAGAAGTCTATTCACCTGTTCATGATTCATCCATAGAATACAGTGACACAGAGGAGCTCAGTGATTGACAGAAGGATATGTGTTATGGCTTTCACATGTTCAACGGACATACAATTAATGATGCACATAGATTTCAAAACATTCCAATTGATACTACTACAGATACGTATATCATATGAAGACATTATACTAATGACATTATCGGTATTTGATAATCAGTAATATTACACCAAAAGTATACATCCATAAAGAAAAACATAACAAAAATGCATCTTTGTTTCCTTTTCCCTTTCAGATTGGAACCAGTCACATTGTAAAACATATAGAACGATTAAATACCTATCCAGAGGTATCTTAACCATGAAAATTGTCCAAGTAGTTTTGGAGATTTTTCTATTTTCTCATTTTGTGAAGACTGGTCGCCATTTTTCAATATGGCGGCCAAACGCCAAAATTACAAAAATGACTCCCAAGCTAAATTTCATCCTTAGCATGTCAGAAATGAATTTCAATCATAAAAAAAGGTTCCCCAAAAAAGCTCACTGGTTTGAGTATCCTGACCGGACTAGTTAGTAAGGCGGTTTCAAGCTCAGGGACAACTGAACAGGCCACCCGCAACACATGTTTTTTAACATAATTAATATCTACGGAACCCATGGTCGGATTTTAACAAATTAGGTGTTGTTCAACTCGGGTTGACCTCCTCTTTGCTATAGACCACTCATATATTATTTTAATTTGATTTTTTGTTTGTTTTGAAAGTAGGCGATGTTTTTAAACTAATGATGGTGGAACGTTGTACCGTAGTTTAAACGAATGTTCTTTATGTCCTTTTTAAGAAAAAAAAACATTTTTTGGCATTTTTTTTTCTTCAAAAACGTTGAATTTTTAAATTGTCTCTATTTTGGTAATTAGGAATTGTACAAAAAAGTTTGTTTGACATAAATGAATGTTCTTTACGCCCTCTACCTGCAAACCAAGTTACAAGTCCCTAAACAAAAATAAAAAGTTCAATTTTGGAAGTAGGCGCTATTTTTTAAACTAATGATGATAGAACGTTGTACCTTGGTTTAAACGAATGGTCTTTAGGTTCTTTATTTTTGGAACAGTACTTTATTTTTTATGTTTCTTTTAAAACAGTCCAATTTTTGAAATTCTACTCTATTTTGGACACTAGAAATTCTACAAAAACGTTTGTTTGACATAATAGAAAGGTCTTTACCCTCTCTACACCCTCTACCCCAAAAATAAATTTCAGGTCTTAAGGACAAAAACTAACAGTAGTGTGGTAGGGCCGGAGCTACTTCCATTAGGAAGTTGTGAGACCCTGGCTGCCTTGGGAAGGAAGGAGTGATGCTAGGAGGGCGTGCTCAGATTCTTATTTTTTTCGTCTCGTTGTGCTCCTTACGGGGATGTAGGTGTTGAAAAGACGTGAAAATGCTTTTTGTGGTAAAAACGTGATTTTACACTTTTTGTCACAGCCTATCTCGCGAACCAATCATGCCAGAGGCGTGTACGAGGTGTCAAAGGACTCTGCGTGACGCCCTATTTCAAATGGGAGATTTATTTTTTGGAAAAATTACAAAGGACCTAACGCTGAAAAAAAGTTTTAATTATTTTTACCTGTTATTTTAAATTTTTAATAAAGAGTGGTTGTAGACAGAGAGACGGTACCACTGGGCGTGTGTTTGAACGAGCCTGTCGCTGGCCACGGTGGTGGTATTCCTAATAGAACAATCGTTATTTCGGCGGGGCAATGAACGACAGGCCGAAGGTTCGTTTTCCATTTTTTCCTATTACGGATGAATAATGGCGAATAATCCCAAAATGCGTGAAGCGTGTCAAGATTTTTTTATCCCTAAAAGAAATGTTTAACGTGTTAGTAATGAGTGAATTGACAAATGATAATTTTATGATGCAGATGAAGTGTCCTTTTATCGTTGACAACAAAAAATTGGCTATGTCTGGCTGCAATGCAGACCACTAAAGAAAGAATTCTGCTGGAGGCAGCTTGGAGCTGGAGCTGGCTAGTGGAATGTGAAATGTTATCAGGACGTGACTTGACAACACCGCTGGCTTGCGATAAGAGGGTGGATGGAGGTTGCAACACTGTAAGACTGATAAGAGAGCTAGCCGCAGACAGCCGAGGAGAGCAGCGGAAACCGCAGAGAGGAAAAGGGAGAGGGGAGAGGGGAACACTAAGAGAGAACATGGAATCACGTGATGACCCCAGAGCCTGTCAAGAGCGGTTGGAGAGGAGGCAGGGGAGGGGCGGGGTGGTGCTGGGAGGGGAAGAGAGGGGAGTAGTGGAGAACCCATGACATCCAATAGCCGAACGAGTTGTGTGTGAACATGGATTGGAGGGGAGAGGGGAGTGGTGGTGAGCGAGGGAGTGGGACAGAGGTGAGGAGATAGAGAAAGAGAAACACATGTGAACATGCATGAAGCCCTGAGCGCCGTACACAGGGCTCTAGTACAACAAAATTGAATGAATAAATAAAAGGTGCACAGGTTCACACATCATGTAATTTATTTAGCCAAGAATTAAAGGCTGAGTTAAATCCCAGCCATTTCACATATAGTTTATTCCTTTTTTGTTTCAACACTTTTTCCACAAGGTAATGTTTTCGAAACTCTGGCTTTTGAAGTTCATGGAGATAGAACCTGCCTTTTATGGTTTGATGGTTGAGTTCCTCGAGTAAATAGGTGACTGGGCTGTCCAGGTTGACTTGATGAATTCGAAATAGTTCGGTCCCCTTATCGAAGGCAGACTCAAATTTGCTCACACGAACAAAATCCCCAATTTTCAGTCGGTGACGTTTAGGGTCCACTCTTTTTATGGGATTAAACAGTTTATCCAGTCGCGGAATATTTTTAGTCACGAGGTGTGGCTTGGTCCCAATCGTTCTGTGCTTAGTGTCATTGTAACGTGACACTAGCTCAGGTAATATGTCCAACCAGCGATAAGAGCCTTGAGTGGTAAACGCTTTCCACATATGGGTTTTCAATGTTCGGTTAAACCGCTCGACCACGCTGGCTTTGATATTGCTGTACGTGGTGTAATGGTGAATATCCAAAGATTTGAGAAAACTGAAGAAATCCTTGTTGAAAAATTATTTTCCCTGGTCGGTTTGTAACAACTGGGGTTGACGTTTGGATTGTTGAATAATATGTTGAAAGGCCTTGGTGACTTGTGGGCCACACTTGAGACGCACAGGTTGAACCAAGGCCATTTTGGAATACACATCAATGACTGTCAACATATAGCATAGGGAATCATTTCCACCTAATTGGCTTGGCAAAGTTCATCCACACCTCGTGAAATTACCTTAAGTCGCTGATAGTGACGCCTAGCTGGGCAATGCAACTCGTAATAGTTATAGGGTCTTGAGTTATGATGTATATATCAATGGATTGTTTTGTGTTCTTTGGTGCTGATGGAGCGCTAGTGTGGTGAGAACATGAACTTATATATGAAGTGACAACTCTAGGTATAGCAAAGATGGTGTGGACAAAAATGACAACAGAGAGTATAGAGGAGAACAAAGGAATTCTTAGAGGTTATAGATTACATATATAATATCGAGACAAATTGAATGAACACATATGATAATATATACATACCTGCCAACCTTCGGAAGTCAAAAATAGGAAGATTTTTTAAAAATTATAGATTTCATCATGCGCAGTATACCGTGGCGTGGGTGAAAGAGGGCACACAAAAGACCTGTGTGTCTTTATTGGCAAAGTATGAATTCAGCATAAAATTCACCGAAATGTAAACAATCATCAATCATCGAGTAATATGTATGGCCAATATTTAAACGTAAGAGAACATAATTGTGTGTTTAAAGAAAATGCATACAATCATTCTGATGGATTTCACTTCGCATTCGCTACCACATATTCACGTTTTGTCAGACTTAAGTTAATTACCATGGACAACTTACCTAATTATGATTAGGTGATGTATATACATGTGGATTGTAATCTTGAGACTGATTACTGATTTAATGCAGACCTTGTAGCCGAATTTGCCTTCATCAAAAATGCCCCATCATACTACTGCTCGTAGCAATTTCCACTTAGGCTTGATTTAACCACTAACAGTTTGTTGAGGTTTTCATCATTCAGAGATGATCGGAATTGTGTCCATGTCTTCTTCACCTGGCTAAACAATCTCTCACATTCAACGTTGCTGTGTGGGATTGTTAATATTGACAGCATTACTCTAGCTAGTCTGTCATATTTCAGACACCCATCTCCACCTCGTATATCCCCTATTGCAGCCCAAGAACAATCTGCTCTTTTTCCTTCCACAATAGAAGATGGCAAATCCTCCATTTGGAGAGCACAAAAGTGGCATTGTAATGCATCCATTGCTTGGTGCTCATCTTCACAATCTTTTTTTGGCAACATAATTGGAAACATAAGATATATAATACTTCACGGCACTAAAGGAAGCAGTTGACAAAGACCTTATCTGTGCCACTTGATCATTAACACAAAACTCACTGTCCAAATTAAATTTATGAATAATATAATCAGACGCTGCAGTGAAGTAGTTCCTGACATGCACATAAAAGACCTTCTTCTCCTTAGGAGCCAGATTTTCAACACAACTAGATGTTGTAGAACCAATTACCAAATCATCATCAGCTTTCTGATTCTCTCTTGTGTGATAGACCACTTCTAAAATTGTGCAATATTTCTTTGTGGCCACTGGGTTAACAAACCTACAGAGAATTTCTGTCAGCAAATCAATCAGTATGGATCTTAGGACATGGATGTGAGGTGCTTGCGATTGAAGAACTTTGTTATACTTTTCAAATGTAGGGATGGTAAATGCCAGAAACAAGCAAAATGCCTCATTTAACTTAGATGGCAGAAGAAGAAATAGTCTCTCCTGTCTTGAAATACCAACAGTGACATGGTTCCGTCACTTTTTTCCTTACAGACGGAGAAGAAGAACAGCTCTCCATCTTCCTTTTGCCAATGATAACACGTGCTTGAACTTGTACTCGGCTGTTCACACTTGAGAGATGTGTTTGTGCCAGTGGACTGGTTCACCGCATCCTTAAAAAAACTCAGCAGTGGCTTCCAAAGTGAAATCAGTCTATCTAAGCATTTACCCAAGGACAACCAACGCGTGCACACATGCTTCAGTATTTTCCTAACATCAGTTTGATAAAGAGCTTGATATAACTTCAGATGATATTTCCTCTTGCAGCTTTTCTTTAAATAATAATAAATATCAATCATTATCTCATCAATTTTCACAGGAAGGGAATCGGCACCTTTCTCAGCAGCCAGATGAATTAAATGGCATGGGCATCCTACAACAATTCTGTTTTTACACTGCTCTTTTAATTTCGCAGCAACACCATTTTTCCTGCCTATCATAACAGGGGCATTGTCTGCACTAAAAGCTCTACAGTTTGCCATTGGAATAGCATGTCTTTCCAGAAGACGCAGAAGCAAATTACCAATGTTAGCACCAGTCGAGTCACCTTCCAAATTTTCCATGGATAGCAAACGATTTTCAACGATTCTTTGTTGAAAAATGACACGACGATAGGATACAGCTTACTATCTCTATCATTGCTACCATCAGTGGAGATCGCGAAAGGCCCTATTTTAAAATATTAATAATTTTTGAATCGGCGTCACGTGCCATTTCATGAACAACTTTGGCGGATGTTTTTGTCCTTCCACAGGCATATTTCTTCGCAATTTCAGAATTCGGGAACATTTTTCTAAACAATTGTCGCACGAGATCGGAACATGATAAAGAGAGGTTATGTTCTACGACGAACGCCGTGAACAAACATTCTGCTCGAATGGCAGCGTTTGTCTTCATTCCCGTGAACAAAAAAGTACCTAATTTTTTGTTCTTCTATAAACAACTAGCACTGTCCTTGTGTTTTAGAGTGTTTCTGTGACTTACAATGTCAGTTTTTCCACCATGAGAAATATTTATATCGCAACGACACACGGAGCAAAGAGCAAAATGGTTTCCTCTACTAGATTGTACAATGAATGGAAATTCAGTTTTATAGCTTTCTTTGAACACTTGGAGATAACGTTTCTGAGGTTTTGTCGCCATAAAGTGACGAGAGAAACACACGACACAACTCGTTGAAATAATTATCTACCGACGCACTAAACGTGACGCTAGCAGAGTATAAACACGTGGCGTCAAACGGATCAAGTCACAATCGCCGCGCGTAGCATACAAGGTATAATCCCATACTGCACAGTCACCTAGTCAGCGCAGGCTTGACACCTGTTTGTCCGTAAAATACCACCAATCAGTATGAGGTAGGCCGATCAGCTGACTCACCATTCCGAGATCGCAGTTATGGAGCACACTGCCAAGCGAGAAACTTACACAAAAAACCAAGGTTACGCAAATCACCAAAGCAATTACGACTTACGAGAGAATCTCCTTGAGAATGGAAATTATTTGCAGTTCCTTTTTCTTTTACAATATATCACTGGGGTCCGAAATTCGGAAGAAATAATAGTAATTAAGAAGATCGGAAGACGAGGTGAAAATTCGGAAAGTTTCCGAATAAATCGGAAGGGTTGGCAGGTATGTATATATATATATTTGTTAAAGAAAGTAAAAGTAAAGTTATTCTATATCCTTCGCAGCAGCTTTACGCTTATATAGCTGATATTTCAAATAAAGCTCTTCCGATTATTTTTAACGAATATAAATAGATGGTGAATGGTCCTACGTGATTAGGAAGTTATATTTTATGGTGACTGGATTAATGTCACAATCTTTATACATTCCCTATTCATCATAAAAGTAAGTGGCAACCGCATACATGTATGTTACGGTAAATCTTTATTGCCCTTATTTACTGAAGTGTCTTGCTTGATGTTGGGGATGAGAGTGTTCTCGTACTCGCAAATAAAAATGAAATATTTTTCATAATAAGTAACCTATGAAATGGTGCCCTCCCGGATTTTATCTTCCTATAGATAGCTATAAATCATCACATTTGTCACCTCAACGATGGGCACGAGAACTAGGACACATATATACATATATTTTGTGCCAGTGACTTTGGGGCTAGTGTTTAGAAGTGTAATCCAGTATGTCGGTGAAAGATATGAAGTTAAGAAGTGGTCTTGATAGTGAAGTGAACGTTGACAATAAGTAGAATTGCGATAGTGTGAGTGAGATTAAGAGCGTAGATAATAATACATACTATGATGGCAGAGAGTAACCCGAATACTGGTAAAGAGAAAGTAATTTTGGAAGATTCGTTAGCTGCGATCATGAGGATGCTGAGTGAAAAAAATGATGAAAGTAAGAAAGATAATCAGGACATGAGTAGGGAGATGAGGGAGGAAATAAGTAGTCAAAATCAGAAGATGAGAGAGACGATAGATAAAAATAATAAGGAAATTCATCAGAAGTTAGACAATGTGGTCAAGGAGAATGAGGAATTAAATAGGAAGTATGGGACTCTGCAGAAGAGTATTCAGGGGGTGAAACAGGAAATCAGATGTGAAATTAAGAATATGTTAGAAGAAGAGGCTAAAAGTATTATAGAGGAAGAAAAGACTGTAGGTGAAAGTAGTTTGGAGTTAAAGGAGGTGGTAGATGAAAGTAGCATAGAGTTAGGTGAAATTGTAAGTGAGAATAGAGTAGATAAGAGGAAGAATTTGTTAGAGGAGGCGTTACGCGAAAGTAGCATAGCGTTAGAGGAAATTGTAGGGGAGAATAGAATAGATGAGAGGAAGTTAGTTGAGCTTGAAGTAAAATTACGATATAAGAAAAAGCTATGTTGTAAAAGAATATATTGGAGAGGATGTAGTAGGCGACAAAGAGGAATTAGTTGTGGAGGTAGACGCCGCGGTTGTAGAGGTCGAAATCGCCTAGGTCGAAGAGTCAGACGTGGGATAGGCTGTAACAGGCGAAGAAGAAAGAGATGTTGTGGGGGTAGACTCAGAGGTCACTACCGACGTAGTAGAAAAGGATGTTTTGATACGAATGGAGGAAGTGGATATGGTAGGCGTGATAATGTTGAAATGGTACTAGGAATACTTTCCGTTTTAGAATAAATGATAAAGATAGGTTTAGAAGAGCAGTAGGAGCTCGCTATATTAGAGCACGGACAAGACATACAGCCCAACGCTATAATGAATCTAATGATGATGATGATGATGATGATAATAAGCCTAAATGTATTGACAATTTTGATAAAGTTGATGTCAAGAAAAGAGAAGTTGGAAGTTAAAGCTGAGAAGAAAATCCATAGAGACACTGAATTAAGAGAACGGGAAGAAAAGGTTATATTACATAGATGTACATTTTAATTTGTCAAGATCATTTTTTATCTGGACGTAAAATGTATGTGTTGGGGGGCGCGTGCCGCTATTTGTTGTTCTAGTTATGAATTGGGTGTTTGAGACATCTATATGTCTAATTTCTTACTTTGTGATACATTTGCACAATGTATATACTGTATATTCGTTGGTATGCTGTAATGTGTATGTTTTTCATTGTGTGTGTTACCTAGTATCTTTCTTAATTTTGAGTTATGCTGTGGATATTTACGTTTTCTTTTATTTAACCTTTTGTCCATTCATATTATTGCAGCTTTTGGCATGTCTTTTTAACTTATTATATGTAGTAATTCCGTTCAAATGAAATATAATTTCCAAGATTTCAAAGTTAGCGATTCAAAGTTGGAACATCATTCTGAATACTTCAAGGAATGCCCTATATTGCATTATAATCCGGTGAGCTTTGTCAAGTTTATGATGGAGGAGCAATATTTACATTCAGCTGATTGTCAAAGGGAATTTGAAGTGGGCTATCTGAGGTTTCTGCTAGAAGAATATGTATGCTTGGAAGAGAAGAGGTTTTGGATCTATGGGAAGTCATTAGATATTGGAGGAACGTATTCTGAATGTCCGCTCGTCAAGTCATAGGTTCCTTAAATACCTTTACTTTGTACGATGTCTTGAGATCTGTACTTGTCCGAACATGATGGAAGAAAATATTGAAAGTGTTAAAAAAATGTTTAAAGAAGAGTGAATAATGGGATCGTTAGCAAATGGTTGTAGGAACTATTTGTGTACATGAGTGCAAGTCGCTGTATTGCAACAGCTTAAGTGAGCCTGCCATACAAGGTGATGTAGAGCAGAAAAGTGAGTGGTCATATTCTACGTTTCCTTGAAACGCACTGTATAGTTGTTCTTACATTTGAGCCAAATCTAGAGGGTAAATTTATTCTCTGTGTATTCATGGAGACGAAAAAGAATAACCTGGAGTAAAGTGATGATGAGGAGGCCTTGGTACCTGACTGGCAGTACAAACAGGAAGGGTATCAGAAGATAAAAGATATGTTTAAGGATAGTTATAAGGAGTGCCAGATAATCAACTCGGGAAGAAAAACGGGAAAGCACTACAGTTCCACTCTTTCAGGAAGTAATTCTGAATGATTGAAGGCAGGGGTTGGCAAACATTTGCTAGCATAGGTGGGATACGGTCGATCATTAAGCACTTCAGTGAATCCATGAAATTGCTTATGAATATTGAATTATTTAATTCTGATTAGCCATTACCGACAGATTGTTTAGTTCAAGATATGTTTGTGAATTATAATTTTTAAACATGATTTTTTTAAAGTACCGAAACAGATTGATTGATGAACAATTGGGACTTCCATATTTGATTGGTTTTAAGAGTGTTTCACCAAACACGAAAAATAAAAACTTGGAGATAAGAGTGATAACCAGGGACAGATGACCTCGTAGCACAGTCATCACAATAACACAGGTTATCACACACATTACACACACACACACACCCAAGTACACAGCGCTACATGGCAACTATGTATCAGCCCCTAAAATAAGCAACAACAACATTCAATCGATTCTATACATATTTTACAATGTAGAATTCAACCTTCTTCAGTGAGACATTTAGTTATCACTTTAGTTAGTTATTGTTGTTTTAAGGGGCAAAACTAAGAGGTCATCTGCCCCTGGTTATCACTATTTTCTCCTAGTTTTCTTTCTTTTTTTAATATATAAAAACTAGGAGATAAGAGTGATAGCCAGGGGCAGACGATTTCGTAGTTCTGTCATACAACCCTATGTACTTGTGTGTGTGTGTAATGTGTGTGATAACCTGTGTTATTGTGATTGCTGTACTAGTGTGTGTATTTGTAAATTGGGGATCGGACTGGGAAGGAGGCAGCCATAGCCATTGCTTGGAGTAGACGTGGGGAAACCATGGAAAACCACTTCCAAAATGGCTGAGGTGGGAATCTAACCTTCCTATTCTCAGTTTTGCCGTACAAGTCTGAATGTAACCCGTTCCAGCCCTCACACCAGTATTAATATTTCTTGTTAGAGCCAGGAATCGAACCGGACCTCTGGGGCGACAGCCAAGAACGCTAGCCGCTACACCACAAGGTGCTCAATCGATTGAACATTAGAAGTCCTCAGCTTGAGAACTAGTTGAGAGGGAGGTCTATTATGCAATATTCATTTATTGTTTGGTGTCAGTTTTTCTAACAGGCCGGCGGCTTAGGTGGCGTAGTTGGTAGCATGCTGAGCTTCTAAGCCCAAGGTCACGGGTTCAACCCCGGACGAAGTCGTCGGATTTTTAAAGAGCGTTAAAATCCCTCAGAACTCCTTCCTTCGGAGGGTAAGTAAAGCCGGCGGTCCCATGTCATAGATTTATTGCATGAAAAAGAACCTTCCACTAACTACACTTGTGTGAAGCTAAAATTCGTAGGTTAGGTTTTATTAATGCTCTTGAGTTCCAACGTTTGTCACCGGGTGCTGGTTGCTATGTCAAATAGTAGTAGCCAAGTTCAGAGCTAAGTGTCGTGGACGGTAGTGTATGGTAGCGAAAGTAGGAACTACTTGAAATTATCGTCTGCAGTCCTTACTTGAATAACACACAATATTACAGTCATCACAATTAACACCGGTTATCATACAGATTCTTCACACACCCATAGTACACGGGACTACATGACGTGTTGTCGCAGCCTCTAAACCAGGCTGTTCCAAATCCACGAGTTTGAGTATGAGTATATGCGAGTACTCAGCAGTGATGCTCGGAGCACAGTTGGAGAGGGACAGGGGGTGATAGCCAATGCGTCACTGGGCGAAGGCCATAGTACAAGTCCATGCACTTTCAGCCAGTCTTGATGTATCCACCGCGAAGTGACGGCAGCCCCCCACATCAGAGCTGTATTGCATGATGCAGGTTTACTCACGTAAGGCGGCGAGTACTCCGCTGCTCACGGGCGAGTTGCTCGGCTGGAACAGCCTGCTCTAAACTAAGGAACCAACGAACTAACAGGCCTTTGTCTTCTACTTTCTCTTTATAGGAGCCTGCCTCTTAAAGCAGCAATAACTAAATGGTGGTAGACCTTTGAATGGTTTCATTTCTCCAAAGTTGTTGATCCCTGTATTATGGTATAAGATCTAGATATCAAATCTCTAAGCTGAAACTTGTCACCATCAGGATCAGATTTAAGTAACCTTATTTTTTCTTGCCCCTTCATTTTAATGTGGTAAAAGCATTAAAGTCAGTCATGTGTAGAACCTCAGATTTTCAATTTGAAAGATAAACATAATAACAATCATCATCATCATCCTCGAGTAGTCAGTCCCGACTGGTCTGAAGTCACAAAACGCTACTAAGCAGTACGGTTGGATGCTGCTCTTTTCATTGTTACGTAGTTTCTCAGTCCGGTATCTTCTTGGATTTGCTTGAGATATGCATGTCTTGGTCATCCTCTAGTACTCTTCCCATTGATGAATCCTCCCACAGTAAGCGACATCAGCTGAGAGTGGCGTAACGTGTGACCCCACCAAGAAAGACGTCTTTTGCGAATCACTTCTATCAGAGATATCTTTTGATTTTCTCTGTGCAGTACCTCAGTATTATTCACCCTGTCCATCCACGATACCTTAAGAAACCTGTGGAAACACCACATTTTGAAGGCTTCAAGATACTTAACACAGCATTTGCTTATTGTCCATGTCTCTGAAGTGTACAATAGCACAGTCCAAATAAATGTATGCAGGATCCTTATACAAAGGGGTAGATTAAGTTTATTGCTACATAAAAACTTCTGCATAAAAGTAATTTTAGCCTGGGCAATAGGGCTCTTTATCTCTGTCATACACCTTCCATATTCAGTCCCTTTCTGGCCGAGATAGATAAATGTTTGGACTTGGCTTATCTAGACAATTATGGATCTTCAAGTGAAGGAGTTTTGGCGATTGCGATATGGCTATGCATAATAATAGTAATAATAATAATAATAATAATAATAAAATATATTGCACTGCTTCCGGAGGTGTAGCTCAGGTAAGGGCGTATTTAGTACGAGGGATGAGACGAGCGTGCTTGGAGGCAGCACTTGAGTGTATTTGAATTGTGATGATGCCGCGTGTGCAGGACTAAAGGTCGGCTCGCGGCCTTGCCTAGGTAAGTTAGGCCTACCCTTTTCATTTATTTTCTTTTTGCGTTCTCGTTCTATCAATTCGTGTACATTGTCGATTCGTGCAGACAGTGCCATCGTTCTCCCTCGCGTTCAAGTTTCCTAATGCGATTCGGGCTAATGTATGGTCAGGTTAATAGTCTCTCCCTCCCTCTCTCTCCATTTACATACACATGTTGCCTCCGAGATAGAAACTGACTTAAGAAAACAGGACCTAAATGTTGGCCTTGTTCCAGTACAGGTGTTTTAAGCCTACCGTATAAATGCGTGCTTGGCAACGGGCGGATTTGGAGGGTCAATAACCTCACTCTCTTTTTACATTTGTTGTTGGTTTGGTAATACCGCTTTTCGGGTGTTCAGATGAACTGGTCAGGTTTGTTTCCTTCATAAAAAGCACTACCGTTACCAATTTAAAAAAAGTTCCAGTTCCTAAACATGGTAACACAATTTATATCCGCGACATAACGTGTATTTTAATGTTCATGGCATCTTGCCTTCTATTTCTCTATTCCTCATAGTAGTAATTTGTTTTCCTGAAATTGTCTTATCTAAGCCATGGTTTATCTTTCTCATTACAGGACCCAATGCTCCTAATCTAGATCTTGGTAGTGAGTGTTTTCGTATTCCTGATGATGG
Organism: Meconema thalassinum; assembly: GCA_946902985.2. NCBI lineage: Eukaryota > Metazoa > Arthropoda > Insecta > Orthoptera > Tettigoniidae > Meconema > Meconema thalassinum. The sequence goes on along the minus strand of OX336399.1, from coordinate 181,547,536 downwards.
TGCTGTTGCTGGTGGTACAAAAATCCTTGAACTGGTGGTGGCGATCCAAGAAAGGAACCAAATCTTCGTCCCTAAGATCCCAGGCCTTCCAATGTTGAACATCCAGGATTTCTTTGTGAACGTGCAGTATTTCCTGCGGCCTTGGCTAATGAGCCGAATGGTGGTGGTACTCTTCCAGCTCTCACTTGGCTGATAACCAGGACTCACTTCCCGCTTATTCTTCCAATCATCCCCCTTTAGGTCCTACTGCGAATGGAACTGGCATCCGAGTAGCGACAACGATTTGGGGATAACTTCCGATCCGGCAACGTTTTGTAATCTGGAACATTTGACCCCGTCAATGGTTAAGTACTGTAGGGGGCTTCCCCAAGGACAAAGAGGGAGGATCATGCCATGCAGCCTGGTACCGCAAAATGCTCCCGGATGGTGGCGTGGTCCAGCGCAAGTGGTTGTCGTACAGTACTCTGTATCCAAAGATAGGCTTTTTTTGTCTTCACCGTAAGCTCTTCGGTAATCAGTTGAAGGTAAAGAAAGAGTGGACCCGCCACGGTCGCACTTGGTCAACTGGTACAAGCTCCATTCTCCTACACGAGACCAGTGAACAACATGTCGAGGCGTCACTGAAACCTAACCTAGAAGATTTATCCGTGCTGTTAGTCCCTTCTTTCGAAGAAAATAGCCGAAAACAGGCAAATTCTCAAAGAATTAACAGACGTGATTTTTTTATTTAGGTACTGGTAGGCGAAATCTAGTTCTGCGCGGACACCGAGAAAAAATGACTGAAGAACTAAAAGGGAACTTTAAAGACTTAGTTGTGCTGTTGGAAAAGTACTACCCCAGAATGGCTGCGTATTAAACTTCTTTGGAGGCTAACCCTAAGCGCAAGAAACGAAACTTTCTTACCTGGAATAGACAGAATCAAATGATTCATGCCATCTCTTGAGTTACTAAAAATGAGATTCAAAAAGAACTGTTTGAAGGGAGGTTCTTTAGCTTGTCAATGGATACTACTTTTGATTAATCGAGAAAAGAACAAATAATGCCTTTCGTTAACCGGTACGTCGAAGAAGAGACAGGGAAACTGCATGAGTGGCTTATTACGTTAAAGGAATGTGTGACGACGAAGAGCAAGAACCTATTCAAGACACTCAAGGACATACAGAGCATGCAGAGAACTTAATCCAGACTGGAAAAACTTGCTTGTCGGACAATCCTATGACGGTGCAGCGAACATGTCTGGGGATTTTAATGGTCTCAAGGCTCAAGTTCAAAACGAAAACCCTGCGGCTCTTTACGTTTGGTGTTTTGCGCACAGAATGAATTTGGTAGTGGTTGGTACGGTAATGGCATGTCAGCACGACACGTTGGATGTTTCACGCTTCTTCACTCACTGTCGCTCTGTGAAGATTTGCTGATCTAATCGACACACTGATTCATGTAATTCAGACACCACTGCGAACTCTTGACCGTGAAGACCAAACCGACAAAGTTACTCCAGCCGAAAAATCAGCTGCCACAGAAGCGCAAGGCCTCTTAAGATACTTGCTATCAGAACGCTTGTTCTCACAGCGCTCCTCTTTTCAAAAGTCTTTGAAAAGGTGGGACCTGTGAGCAAAGTTTTGCAAGATGTTGACATCGATTTATTGGAAGCTGTAAGTGCAATCCAGCATACACTCATAGAAATGGAGCATCTTCGAAACGAGAGAGAGCATTATGAATGTATTCTTGAAGAAAAGAAGATTTTCTCAGAGGATTTCCCGACTTTGAATTCCAAAAACTGCCCGATCCCTTGAAGCGGCGCAAGGAGATGATGGATGGCGAGGAAGCTGCAGATGAGCCTATTGATGAGTCCATCAAGAAATTTCTAGTCGAGACCTACAACGTTTGCCTGGACGCAATTCCTCACCTTGAAGATAGATTCACGCATCGCCGTCTACTTGGGGTGAACGATCATAGAAACGTTCTTCTTGATGATGCATTCGATCACTTCTGCCAATTGTATGAAAATTCGCGAACAAAATTCATCACTTAGAAGAGTATACCAGTACTGCTTTTCCGAAAGTCTACACCCAATTCAAGAAGGCAACTTCATTGCCCGAGAAACTGCACAAACAAGACATTTTTGCCGATGAGGATTCTGCTGACGAAGATTTCGCGAAGACTGACAAAGGCGAGGAGGAATCAAAAACTAAAGAAGGAAGCTCTCTAGAAGAGATTGAAGACAGGGATGTTAACCCAGATCAAGCGGACCCCGGTAATACTGGAAGCTTAGTGGATGTATTTCAAATTATGCACTCAGCAGGCTTGAAAAGTGTGTTCCCCACTTTGTACATCGAACTGAAGATTGTAGTGACAATCCCGGTAGCAAGCGCCACACCCAAGATAACTTTTTCGAAGTTAAACATACTCAAAAACAGGCTACGTACGACTATGGGTGGTGAGCGATTGGAAGACCTCATGATAATTTCTTGTGAAAAAGACGTAAATATTGAATACGATAATGTCATATTAGAGTTCGCATCATAGTAGCATTCTTTCGAAACAGTTACTGTACTAAAAATAAGATGATGTAATGAAACTTTTTATATAGTTTTTTGTTCTGCCGAAGATATTCTTAAGGTGGTTGGAGCGTGACAGTCATGTCCAAAAGTATCGATTTTTCAAAGTGCTCAAATAGGGCCAAAAAGAGTTTAGGAGTGTTGTGGAAGGTCTAAAGTATAATGCCAATACAAAATCCTTTAGAAAATTGCTACCTAAAAGCAGCTAAAGGGCTTTGAAAATAACAAAAAGTAGGTTTTAGTGATTTTTGGCGAAAAAACGGCCTTTTTTCCTTAGTTTTCTGTATTAGATGTCCGGTGACCCCGGTATTTCTTAACGTTTTCTCTTTTATCATGTTAAAATCTTTATTTTTGGAGTCTTTGGCCGAAATCTATTCACTAGAATACACTTAAAAACAAACAAAACCATTAAAATTAGCTTAAAATGGCCGTTTTAGGGCGAATTTTAATATTTTGTTAGCTTTTAAGTGTGTTCTAGTGAATAGATTCCGGCCAAAAGACTCCAAAAATAAAGATTTCAACACGATCAAAAAGAAAACGTTAAGAAATACCGGGGTCACCGGGCATCTAACACAGAAAACGAAGGTCAAAAGGTCGCTTTTCCGCCAAAAAACAATAAAACCCATGTTTCTGCTATTTTCAAAGCCCTGAAGCTGCTTTCAGTTAGCAGTTTTCCAAAGGATTTTGTAGCCTATTGTCATTATACTTTGGATCTTCCACAACACATCTAAACTCTTTTTGGACCTCTTTGAGCACTTTGAAAAATCGATACTTTTGGACATGACTGCCGCGCTCCAACCACCTTAAGCCCAAAGCATTGCCGCTTGAAGACAACGCATTAGGCGAAATGAAAACTGTCTGCCGAGGAGTAATGTTTGTTTTGAGACTTCCCTTATTTAACTTTTATCTAAAACTAAGAGAGCAGTATTTTGATGTTGGGCACTTTTTACCATTCAAACTTTGAGAATATCATAATTCTGTAAAAAATACTGCTTTTCCTCCTAATTGAATTAAACGCTTACCGGTACTCGATGAAAGTGTTGCTTTTTTGTTTGCTTTTACAGCGCGACTTATCGCTAAAAGTTTCTAAGAATCTTGAGAAGTCTGGTTAGTTTTTGGAAACGGGATAGTTGTCGGCACTAGTAAACAATATGCGTGCATAACTCGTATGAGGGAAGGGGGGAGGGGGGAGGTCGGAAGGGGTGGGTGGGTGTCTAAACTGTTTCGCTAGACCTCGGAGAAATGCTATTGGCGCACTGATTGTAACAATTATGAACGACTGATGAAGGCGATGAGCCGAAACATGTATCGCTGTGAACTGATATAAAAGATCAAAACTATTTTGTATTGAAAAGTGGGAGTTGGTTGTATTTAGTAATTATAGACTTCAATGCGGGCCAAATACAGGGTGGCGCACGAAATGTGTCCCCATTTTGTTTCTGAATAAAAGCTTTACTGTCAAGACAAAGTCAAATGAACATATACTACCATGGAGTACACTCTGTGGAGATTTATTCTAACTCAGCACATGTTCAATTAGTCCACCATTTTGATTCCTTCTTTCCTTCAAACGAACACCCATGTTCGCGATAACCCTGCGCTCATGTCTGCAAGCTTGAAGAATAAGGCGAAGAATAAGGCGTCTGAGCTCCATTAAATCATGTGGACGTTTCGGGAAATTTGTTTCCTTTAGGTACCCCCAAAGAAAGAAGTCACATGGGTTGATGTCTGGACTGTTGAGGGGTCAAAATTGTCCGTCATTGAAACGATCCGGAAATCTGAGTGAAATGACCCGCATGTCGAAACGCTCGTGCAAGAAATCCAATACAATGTTTGCAGTATGTGGCTTTGCTCCCTCTTTCATGAACCACTGCGTGTTTTTTTTAGGAAAACTTGTTTATTGTCTTGATATATTTAAGGTACACAGGTGATTGTGAGGTGGTAGGTGAATAACAAACATGGATGTTGATGAGTTTATCACAGTTATACTACTTAATATGTAATGTTCATCGTCAGTGTCAATTACAGGAAGGGCACTTTGCACTATCACCAAACACAAAACACTCACATGATGCGGATGAGCTGCTGGGCATAGTCCCCCAGCCGGTGATTTCTTGTAGTACAGCGAAGGCTCGTGAGGACGCACTCACTTACCTCGGACAGCATTTCGAGTTCTGTATAGGGCACCTTAATTTTCAGCACACAGTGCACATAACAACCAAGAAGTAACACTACAGCACTGTTCAGTTGAGGTGGTTGCAGACTAAATGTTGGGCGGATCACCCATTCAGGAGTGATGTAGGTAGTAGGACAGTCATGAAGCTATTCAGGACCCGGGTGAAGCGGTTCCAGGTCGATCGAATCGGATCACACTGCCTAAATCGGTGCAGGATTGTATCCTGATGGGAACAGGAAGTGCATAAGGCTGTCTCCACCCTGTGAATGCGATGGAGTCTGCTGTTAGTTGGTATAAGGTCGTGTATAACTTTATACCAACTTTCCTTCGCTGAGCTGGGAAGAATGCGATTGGAGAATTCCTCCAGACTCGATTCCAGTTGACGATCAATGCGGATTGCATAATTCTGGGGGCAACATACTGTTGTGCCATGAGAGAACGATACAGCTTTTTAGTTGAGATATCTGTAGACCAGATGATGTCTTGTGGCACGTAGCTTAATTCAACTCTCAGATACCGGACATGGGGTGCATAATGATTAATATCATAATAAGCCGGTGGGTTCGAGCAGTCATGGGGACTACACCATCTCCGTAGGAAGTTATGTGACTCATTGGACCCGAAGCCTGTAAGCAGTTGAAGATTTCGTTTAAGGAATAAAGTTCTAGCTTTCTTTTCAACGTCAATGAGTCCCAGACCTCCCTGGGATTTATGCAATGATAATGTGCTGCGGGAAAGACGTAACAGAGCTCCTTGCCAAATAAACCATCCTACGGCGGAAATAATACGTGTACCAACCATCCTTGGCATGGGAAGAATTTGACTGAGATACCATATTTTACTTAAGCTGAACATATTCACGTACATTGTTCGTTGGTTTAAGAGGAAGGAGCGGTACCGCACTTGTTGCAAGACACAACGCACAGAATGTAGGGCAACGCCCCAGTACTTTTTAATCATTTGGTGCACACTATTCAAGAAAGATATGCCCAATATTTTGAGTTCTGAGGCTATTGTTACCCACGCCGGGAGAACACCTTGGACGCGGTCCAATTTCCCAATCCACATCGCCTTTGTTTTTCGTCGATTTAGCCGCGCACCAGAATATCTCCCGTACACATCAAGGTCCGTGAACAATTGCTGCATGTCAGCAGTTCGATCCACCACAAGAGTGACATCATCCGCATCTCCGTGCCATTGAAAAATGTATGGAGATTACAAAGAAGAGGTTCCAAGGATAGAACAAAAAGAAGCATGGATATCGGACACCCTTGCCTGACTCCACGATGAATGAGGAGAGGTCGTGTGAAATTCCCATTTATGTTCACTTTTGAAGATCCACCATGGAGAATTTTACCCACGAGGGCAATAAACCGCATATCGAAGCCAATAGCTTGAAGGGTCGCAAGGATGTAGTTATGGTTTACTCTATCAAAGGCATGGTCAAAATCCAGTGATAATAACAGTTTCTTCTTATTACCGACCAGCGACTCACTAATGACATCGCGAATAGCACAGGTAGTGTTGATAATGCACCGGCCTGGTACCCCACCCGATTGGTGGCGAGATGTGGCGTCCTCCATAAAGGCCTGAAGTCTCGTTTTCATACATTTCGTGAAGATCTTGTAGTCAAAGTTTAAAAGCGTCAGTGGGCGAAAGTCATTGAGCTGTGTTGGTTGTGTAATTTTTGGGACTAATACCACCAGGCCTTCTTTCATGGTGTCTATGCTTCGTCCAGGACGACAAGCATCATTCACTACTGCTGTAAGTTCATCACGAATGGTGGTCCAAAACGTCATGTAGAAAGCCCTCCCCAGGCCATCAGGACCAGGACTTTTGTTCGGCGCACTGTGGGGTATGGAGGTATATATCTCTTCGGCGGTGATGTCCTGGGTCAAATACTCTTGTTCTCTGTGCAAAAGTCTTCCTCGTACACCATCGAAGAACGGATGCTGGTAGTGAAGTGGGACTGGGGAGTCGTCTGTATACAAGGACTGAAAGAAGTTCTCTACCGTTTCTGTGATTAAGGTATGACTAGTCACCATTTGTCCCTCAGGTGTCGCAATGCGGTTGATGTATTTCTGACGGCCTTTACGGCACGCCCGTATAAAATGATAAACGGAGGGTGCCTCTGAAGCCAGATTTTGATGATCTTGTGCTTGAAGTTTGAGTCCTTCCATTGCTTTGCGCTGCAGCGTGAGGAGCTGCGCTCGGATTTTCTTTATTCTGCGATATGTATTAGGGTTGGTAGGGTCTTCATTGTATAACTGTCGTAAACATTTATAGTAGAAATCTGTCGTCTGATGGATGTAGCGTCTGCTCTCGGCACTGTAGGCCTTCAATAACCTAACAGCTCTGAGTTTCGCATACTTCAACCACCACTCAAGAGTATCTTGAAACCGGTGAATGTGGCGTTTCCAGTTATGCCATTCAGTGGCAAAGCTATCTTTCAAGTCCAAGTGTGTCAGAATAGAGTCATTTAACCTCCATGATCCTCTCCCACGCCGAGGTCCCAATTCTGGTTGGCGAATCTTGCACAGATACGCACAATGGTTGGAAAACTCCACCGGGCAAACATCTGTTTCCCTCACGTGTTCCTTCAATTCCTCGCTGACCTATATCCTATCCAGTCGAGAAGCACCATTATGGTAGTAGTGAGTGTAACCGGCTGACCCCGATGGCTTCAGTTCCCATGTGTCTTTTATGCGTAACCCTTGTATTAAAGCAGATAACGCAGGGCAGCCCTGAAATTGGCCACTTTGGTCTTTGGGCGATAACACTGCGTTAAAATCCCCACCGAGGATTATATTGCCTGTATGATTATGAAGAAGGGGGAGAATATATGTGGTATAAAAGAGCCGGCGTTGTATCCTGGCCGGCGAACCAGAGGGAGCATATACATTGACAATCAAAAGATCTCGAATACGGATACTGAGTCCGCGTGAGTTGACTAACAGGACTGGGGCCGCATATGGTATATGATCCTTTTAATATAGATGGCTGTACCACGTTTGTGTTCATTGACATTAACTATTTTATCGTAGCCAGAAATGGTAAGGAGGTCTTCAGTAGCCACTTCTTGCAACAGAACAATATCCACATCTTGGTCTCGAATGAGGTTGCGTAAGAGAGACTGTTTACTAGCAGTTTGAATGCAATTTACATTGAGTGTCATAAGAGTATATGTCAACAAAATCCAGGGGCGAATGCTGGTCATGAAAGTCAGGCTTGCTCTGCCATTCATCAAAGTTAGTGGGGGTGGGACATGCATAGTTCTGAATGAATAAAATTAAAAAAAACAATAATCGCTAAATCACATGAACATTTTAATAATCTGTTACATGAACATATAGGGGCAGATGACCTCGTAGTTCCGCCCCTTAAAACAACAATAACTAACTACATGAACATGCATTCAAACTGGTTTCGTTGCACCTTTAATTCAAGAAGGGCCAAAATATAACAAAATTTCACAATCAGACTCATTTTATTATTATTAACAAATTATGACAAGACAGTGATTTTATAATTTAAACAAGTAAACGTACCGGTACACAGAAAAATTGCAACTATTTATACCTACTTGAAAACAAACTCTACTCTGTGGTTTTTCTTTACAAAACCATAAATAACTTCATCATAGAAAGAGGATTGTAATCTATTTTTTGCAAGCAATCCTTTTTCAATCGACAACATAGCTAATGATGATAGCCTCTCCTGAACTTGTGTCGATCTGCAATATGTATTAATGCGTCTCAGTGTTGAAAAAGAACGTTCTGCAGAGGATGTAGCAGCAGGAATTGTTGCTTCCAGTTTGATGAGCTTGAAAATCACTGCCATACCCATGTACAATTTGTTAGTAAGCATAAACTGCATTAAGTCTGAAACACTTTTCTCTTTAAAGTCAGAAGATGAATACGGTACATCACACTTAATTCAGTTAAGCAAACAATGTCGAAAAAAATGATCCATAGATCTTTTCTAGGGCAGTAACACCGACAGCAGTGGCTAGGCTGGCTAAAGCGCACCGTTAGGTCATGGGGCCAAGCTCTCTGCTGACTCGGTAGACGCGTGTGTTCGAGCCCCGCCGTTGGCCGTCTTGAAATGGTTTTCCGTGGTTTCCCATTTTCAACACCAGGCAAATGCCGGGACGGTACCTTCTGACAGGCCACGGCCGCTTCCTCCCACATCCTTACCCAGTTTCATTCATCTTCATCCTTTTCATCTCTCATCCCGACGCGCAGGTCGCCCACGGGCGTCGACTAGAAAGACCTGCACTCGGCCTCTCAGGAGGCCACACGACAAAAAAAGGGCAGTAACATAACTGTCTGGAAACTTATTTCTGTGCTTCTCAAACAAATCACAATCCTGCAGCGAAAAGAACACAAATTTATTTATACATTTAAAACGCTCTCCTATTTGGACAAGTGCATTGTCAATAATTTCATTGAATAGGCGTTAGTATTTTGATTTTTCTGGTTCATCACTAATTGCACGCTTTTTTAGAGCAGGGCTGCCCTCCATAAACATCGATTTCAGTATTAACATGTCCATAAAAACTATCAAAATCTCCATATCTCATAGACTGGATATTTAAAAAGAGCTCCTCAACCTTCTTGCCACAGTACTGTATATCCAAACCTTTTGTTTGTAAAATATTGAACACTGTATCGGAGAATGAAAAAATCTTGAAGAACATTGCCAGCAGAAATCTAGTGTTGAAATTAAGTAAGAAGAACAAATTCCTTGTGCTTTCAATGTAGTGTCTCCATCCCTGTAGATCTGTAGCTCTCAGACCAGAGCTTCCAACTGCACGTTACAAACGTGACAGCTCACAGCCGGCCTTGGACAGAAGAAACCTGCGCACGCATACATTTCTCGCTGTGTCGACTGCTCCGCTGAAGCTCCTAGGACAAGAGCAAGCCTCGCTGCACTCGCCAAGATATATGCAACATGCGATTTGTGTGCCGCAGATCTATTACAGATACGGTACATATTGTAATTTTTTTAACTCGCCTGCTTTAGAAAAATATTGCGCTTGCGCAGCAAGCGTAGCATGCTCGGAGAAATCGCCCCTGACAAAATCGTCAGATAGATAGACATGTTTCTTACCAAAATAAACAAGATGGAGATGGGGTGGTCTTTAACGCTTGTCGCTCGACTTCCCGCCTTGTAGTCTGGGGTCCCTGACACCCGCATAAGGCTTGTGCGTTCCCTCTTTTGACGCCCGGATTGTTTTAGCTTTGGAGGAGGTTTTCAAAGGTGCCTGTTCTTTAGGAGTTAGTTCCTTGTTGTCCATGATCCCCTGGTCCCGTGACCCCGTCTCTTCTGTATCCATGTGGCTGGAGGGATCGTCTTCTATTTCATCCGACCATTGTATACCAGCGGTCGGTGGTTCACAACTAAATATGGACTGGTTTGAGGCTTCCATACTGGTAGCACTTTCTCCTGAGGTCACGCCTTCCGTGACCGCTTCAGCGCTGGCAGTGCTGGTGTCAGGTTTCTGGTCAGTTGTAGAAACTACGGAAGTGGACGTCCTACCTAGACTGCCATTGGTGTATTGGCCAGTAGCGGTCTCAGGTGGCAACGCTGGCTGTACGTGTTGTTCCTGTTGTAAGGCGGGAGTATGTTGTTGTTTACTAGAGGCGGGCAATGACCCAGCTGGTTGCGGCGATAAGGCGGTGGAGTGAGAAGGCGACACGTCCATCGTGTCTTGTGCTACAGCTGACGTATCAAGTGGGGCAGATTGTTCGGGAGTAATACTGACGTTAGATGAACAAGGTGCCGATAAGGCAGTCGAGGCAATGTCACTTTCCTTGTTGGCTACAATTTCACTGAGAATCTTAGGGCCGGTTTTGTTTTCAGTTTCACCGCGCCTCACTGGGCATTCCTGTCGAAAGTGGTCTGTGGCATTACAATAGAAGCATGATCGAGGTTGTCCATCATAGACCATCTGTGCTTTGTAGCCATCTATAGAAATAATGGATGGGATTGCAGTTTTTAGTTCAATCCGCATAGCCCGAATGCCACTCAAAATATTGAATAGGTAGGTAGCGGACCATCTCTCGTTTCTAATTTCACGAACCTTCCCGTACTTACTAAAGTACGACATTATCCGTTCATTCGGCAGTTCAATGGGAAGGTTCATAATTCGGATTAGTTTGCTGTCAACATCCGCACAAGTTATATTTACCTCAGATATAGAGCCATTAAATTTCCGTACCTGGGATTTTCCGTTGGTACTGTTGAGGACCTTCTCCATCAGGAGTTTGCTGGTGAACTTGATGAAAACAGCAGTTTCCAGATTGTCGAGTTGAATGGCTTCTAATTGGTCCACGTTGAGTTTGAGGGTGTACTGAATCCACTCATGTATTTCTGCTGATCCAGGTTTATTGGCCTTGTCGGGGAAAACGCATTTTATCGTATTTTTTCCTAATGATGTTGGTTGCCATTTTTACTGTACGTGAACTGACTTGAAAGTTAGACACTCGAAAACGTCACTCACGAGGAAGCAAAGCGCAGCGAACCGGTCGCTGCCACGGTTCAGACCGGACTGAACGTGTTGAGGGGCAACGCAGTAGCAAGAAGCTGTGGAACAAACTTATTGCGGACCATGCTCAAATAACGCTCAATGTTCACAGTTTCTGCGAAGAACAAAGGTCCAATTAGTCCGTGGCTGGAAATTGCGGCCCACACTGTAATAATCCTAGGAGCATGAAGTTGTCGTTCATGAAGGACTTGCGGATTTTCAGTAGACCAAAAGCGTACATTTCGTTTGTTAACCACTCCGTCAAAATTAAAATGCCCCTCGTCTGAAAATCAAACGCTGTTTAGAGTTTGTTCCCTATCCTCCGCCCAGTGAGCAAACAGTAGTCTTTGCCGCTTGTGTTCTGCCGTGAGCTTCTGAGCAAGGGGCCCACCGTGTCTTAAACTGTTGTCGAAACCACCTCTGAGTTCCAACTGGACTTTTCGTTTCATGAAAATGCTGATCGTTGCTGCGTTGTTAGTCTTCCATTGTCGGCCATGATGGAAACACTGGTCTCCTAGGGACTGTATCGTGCATTACGCGTCATTACATAACTCATTTGTTTCTCCAAGCTCCACTGCTACTGCTGTCGAGATGCTCAACGGGTTATCTAGTGCGACTCATAAATTATGTACGAAACAAATGGTGACACATTTCGTGCGCCATCCTGTACAATAACTATGACGAAAGTCGTAGATATACATAGGCTGGCATAGGCAAGGAAAGCATTTCCGCAGAACAGGAAACTGTTGACATCGAATATAGACTTACGTGTGACAAAGTTTTTTTATAAATTCTTTGTCAGGAGCATGGCGCTCTATGGAAGTGAAACATGGACTGTTGGTGCAGCAGAAAAGAGGAGAACATAAGCATTTGAATTGTGGTGTTACAGGTGGTTAGATAGGGTTACAAATGAAGAGGTATTAAGTCTAGTGGCAGAGAGAGATGTTTCTGGCAACTGCTAATGAAGAGAAGGGATAGGTTGGTAGGACAAACAGTTTGTATCGGATGTAAGGTGTGGCAGCTATGTAGAGATGAAGTGATTAACTCAGGACAGGAGCCATAGAGAGCTGCATCAAACTAGTCGAAAGACTGAAGACTCAAACAAGTCGTGTTCTAAAAGGTGGGTTGGTTATAGTCAGTGGAGGAGTAAATATTTATTACCGGTACTACATCATCTAAAGATTTTTTCCCGACTTTTGCCACTTGTGTTTTGGCTAATTTCAGTACTTTAAGAATTTCCGCCCGTCCCCCACCCCCTCCCCAGATTTAGTCTCCTCCAGTCTTACCTGTATGGTGTTATCAATTATATAAAGTACTCTGATTTATAGAAACTTTAAAACATGAACTCAAGGTCTAGGCTACTGATCAGACATTATGAGCATGAAAAACTAGCAATCAGCTAGTTCTATTGCCTAACCATGACGAACACGATGATAAAGTAAAAGGAGACAATTACTTCAAAAGCCGTAAAAAATAAATTTAAAAAACTACATTCAATGGTAACTGACCTTAGAGCAGCCAGGTGAGAAGGCTCCAGGGACAGCAAACAGAATCACTTTCTTCCCTTCACACAGCTTGGCAATGTTAACCTTGTTGTTTGGGTCACCCTCATACAGGTCAATACTAGGGATTTTATCTCCAACCTAAAATTCCACAAAAACAATTGTAACACACTCTCGACTGCTAAACCCAGATGATGCTTGATGCATTATCAGGTGAAATGTTGAGAATTTCAAACTCCACTAGACCACAGCCAACAAGCCTTGAAAAGCTGTTAAACCTATCTGACGTCAGCTGTAAAATCCCAAGCTGTTCAGTTATTACAATTCACAGAACAGTCTTCATATGAGAGACCATATTAAAAATGCCACACTTGAAGCACAAATTTTGATGTAGAAGATTTAAGTTTTAGTCCCAAGGGTAGCCTTATTTTCAACCTTTCATGCTTAAAATATATATAATCCATATATTTTCATTTGAGACTATTTTGCCTTTCAGCGTCCAATCTAGTCTGCAAGTCACCTCCATGATCCCCCATTAGCAGTTAGCACAGTGGCCTCCTCTGCATCTCTAACTTTGAAATCGTTGAGTCAATTTACACTGGAAAATGTAGATTGCTGGCCCTAACCCACTCTCACTTATGAAGCGGATAACGCGATCAGCAGCCACCGCGTCATCGGCTAATATAAGTTTGAGTGTCATCTGCAAATCAAGGTTTCTTCGTAAGTCAGCAAGATCCACACACTCGGTTAAAATGTGGGCCACGCTGAAAACGACTCCACAGGTAAAAAGTGGGGGGTCTTCCCTTCTAATTAGGTACGAGTGGGTGGATCGTGTATGACCTATCCTTAGCCTACACAAAATGACGGACTCCCTTCGTGACCGGAAAGAGCTCCGCCACACGCGAGTAGTTCCCTTGATCGCTCTCAGTTTACTGGGCAGTGGGTCAGCTTGCCACTGACTCTCCCAAAATGCCAGAACTTGTAGGCGTAACTGAGAGCGAATATCTCTAGCGGGTACCTGCATTGGTCGAGGTGGTAATGATACCGCCTCTTTTGCAGCTTGATCCGCTAACTCATTTCCCGCAATTCCCACGTGGCTTGGAAGCCACAGAAAGGTGATTCGAGTGTCAGCGTGGCACAGCTCGGCTAGTAGGTCGTGGATTCGCTGCACTAGGGGGTGATGCGGGAAACATGTAGCAATTGACTGCAACGAACTCACAGAGTCGGTACACACGAGAAAGTGGATTCGTGCATCCGGTAGTGCAAACTGCAGAGCTTCATAGATGGCAACGAGCTCCGCAGTAAACGCACTACAGGCCTCAGGCAAAGAGATGTTGGTATTTGCACCATCAATAACGTAAACACAACCCACTTTTTCGTCCACCTTCGAACCATCCGTGTAGAGAATGCCAGCGTACGGAAATTGGTGAACTATGCTGTGGAACTGCCTTTGATAAACGGAGGCATCCGTGTTCACCTTGGACCTCGGTGCAGATCTAGCTGAATTTCCGGACGCGGGACTTGCCACGGAGACACCTCGTTAGGTGTCCGGATCATACAGTGACCTACAGCCACTCCTATTTCAGTACACGAGCTATCAAGTCTAATACCAACTGGCCGAGTGGGACGAGGCTGGTTGGCGTACCCCTGGTGGTTTTGGGTACCGGCTCGGGTGTTGCGGCATTTGACGCATATTGGCAGCATATGTTGGCGTCTATAATTTAAAAGTGGAACACCCGATTCGGCGAGTATGCTGGGTAGGGGGAGGAGGGTGGGGGAGGGAGGGGGGAGGGGGGGAGGCGTGGTGGTGCATCGGTCAAGCTCTTTGCCTCTCACCAAGTTCGATTCCCAGTCAATGCATGTGAGATTTTCGAAGTGAAATGCCATGCCCTGTGGATTGGATTCCACGTAAAAAGGAGGTCCCGCGGCTCATGATCGTGAGATTAACGGTCACGTTAAACTACAAGCTTCCTTCCTTTTCCCTTTCAAGCGAGGTCTAAATACTGAGCGATATAGGGAGAGTTTCGCCATCACAGTAACTCCTTTCTTGCAGGATACTGTAGATCGCAACTGAGAACTCACTGCATTTTCCACACCTCAACTCTATTTCCTTCTCCATACTGTGACCATCCTGAGAGAATACACGGCCCAAGTACTTAAAACGTTCCACATGCTCAAATTTAGTTCCTCCTACTGCTCGAGTCCATGCTCCGTGAATCTGAGAGAAATGTGGATCGTGGACGTTGAGGAGTGATGTGAGGGGTTCCCGGTCCTTGTGTAGTAACAGAACCAAATACACTGGTCGATGACTCACTCACTCATTCGCAACACTACAGTGGTTTAAGCAACGGCCCTATGTTAGCAGTATTGGAATAGACAGGAATTCCAGATAACACTGCGGCCTGTTGACAGGTCCTTCTCTTATAGAATCGAATGTTCTCGAAAGAAAACATGTATTGTCCGTTGAGCCAATATATTTTAACACAAAATATGATAAAATGATCCGGCTGACTCAACAGAATGCTAGCGTTTTGCCCCTCTGTACCATTGGGCTCTTCAGTTGGTATGGTACACCTCACCAAGACGCGTAGCTAGTGCACACTGAGAAGCCCACTGCAAGACGTTTCGATACATGTGTATCTACGCCACGAGCAATGCCAGTGCACTACGGGAGTCAAAGGTCCCTTTCCAAAGCAATAAACACCTTACCTTGGCATAAATATAGAATCGAATACCGTGCCGGTACCAATACCGAATATCGATGTGTATCTGTGAATCTCCTTATGCTTTGAGAATGAGTTTGCAACAGATAGCCTCATGCTAGCACACTTCCCATTGGTGTTCGCTTCCCTACTTCCCCACGTACCCAGTACCTTCTCATACTCCTCAGTTCTATTTCCTATCCTAGCATTGAAATCCCCCATCAGTACTACACTATACTTATCATTAACTCTCACTACCACCAGTGCCTCATAGAATCTTCACTCCCATAGGTCAAAGGCTTGCTCAAGACTGATGAAATACCAGTGTTCATGAGTTTGTAATCAGGAGAAAATGCTGATGGGGTTTTAGAGCTTGTCTTATACTTGTACTTTTCAAGAGCTAACAGTCGACCATCCAATCAAGTCCAGACCAATCGACTTTTGAATAGCCTATTGTTTTGGCTGAGCTTGCATTGAAAAATAAACCATGAAATCACACCTTATCAAACAAATTGAAGTATTTCACTCATAAGGCTCAGAATTTAAGAAAATCATCCTTATGTTTATATAACTATGCAAATATGATTTTAGAGCTGCACTCGCCGGGTATAGTCATAGTCTAGTACTCATTTTATTTCCTAGCTAAAGACTGAACATTATTACATTTAACTATTGTAAATCAATGACACACGACACTTATTCCGCAAGGTTACGTTTTTGGGATGGAGAGTCACCATTTCAATCCCACCCTTTGAGGTTAGGCTATAATTTCACATTTACAAAAAAAGTAATATTTAGCAGGCCTAAGCATGGCCCAAGTCATTACGATTGCATCATTACATCAAAAGTAGAAAGTCGCGAGGGGAAATGAAAATTATCAAATAGTTTAGTTTCGTTTAACGGTACTCTTATCGGTCAGCTTAATAAAACATGCATCGTTTATATAACATCAGTGTTGAACTAATGTAAGCATTTCAAAGTGAATTACTGCATTTTACAACTAATTCTACAATATATAATTTATTGCACTTACCTTAACCATGATTGAAGAGGTTGAAACTCACAACGAAAAATTTCACGGATGCCGACTTTGCATCTCAAGCTAAAAAGCACATAGTGCGATATTCCTTATAACAGGAAACGCTAGCATTTATAAGCCTATTGGTGACAGGATCAACACCACCTGGAGAGAAGGCCGTGCAATATGATTTATGACGTCATAGCCTTCCGGCCACGGCCAACGAGAAAGACAGACCATGGCGCGTAAACTAATCCTTTTGTGACGTAGGCAATGTAGTGCTCACGGCCAACGAGAAATACTGGCCCTGGTGTGCTTTCGTGACGTCAGCAATGTGGTGCTTCCGTTAAGGTTATGTATGACGGGAACATGAACCATATTGTCTACAAGATGCTGAAATCACACAATACTTACCCCATACCATATCAAAAAACACGCTTTAAAAGGCATTGACCCAACACAACCATGGCTTCTGGTAAAACATACATGGTAATTACACGCAGTGAAATACCTTAAGGACGAAATCGAGGAAGTTTTGAAATACCGGAGAGGAAAGCTTCATGTGATTTTCGTGGATTACACCAAGGCATTTGACCTTTTAAATAGATCCATGATAATAGAAAAACTGGAAGGGTTCATAGGGGAAAATTACATCACGAGAATTATTAGAGATATACTTGGCCGTAACTAGGTACAAATAGATGATAGTGTTGATCGATCCAGGCCACTAGAACAGAAAAATGGCGTGTTGCAGGGAGATCCACTTAGCCCACTATTGTTCAATATAGCAACATCAGATATCATCAAATGCATAAAAGCAGATATCAAAATACTGGCATATGCTGATGACATGGTTCTTATGTCACCCGAGATAACAAAACTTCAAGAAGCCTTTGACCAGCTGGAAAGGTGGGCCACCAAAAATGAACTGCAAATTAACGAAAAGAAAAGCGTTTTAATGACATTCAGGAAAGGAGGCAAATCAGCAACCAATGACAAGATCACATACAGAAATGAACCATTAACTACTGTTCCATACTTTAAATACTTAGGAATCACATTACAGACATATGGAAATGTCTTTACGATACATGTCAAAGAAAGAATAACAGCTGCGACCTTAGCCATGATAAGTCTAAAAACTCTTCCACAGATCTCGCTGGTAACAGCAATGGAAATATTTAAATTGAAAATTACGCCCATCATAACATACGGCATGGAGTTAATTTGGGAACACCTTACCAAAAGTAATCTAACGGACTTAGAAAAAGTAAAAGCAAAATTCCTAAAAAAGACGTTGGGTGTATCAAAGTACACCCGTTCGCGCCTGGTATATGTGCTGGCTAAGGAAAATTTCTTCATAGAAGATCTCCGCCTGCTACTACATCTACCCTCTACACATGCGTATCAGTGCTTGCTTATAGACCTTCAAAGAAAAAGGGAAGACATATGGATGGAGTTTTACACTACAGACGCAATGTTAAGCAGTGATTGGAAAAAGCCAGGATATGAACTAAGACACTTAATGACGCGTTTCGCTGTTCACGGGTTTCACCACCGGATATGCAGCAGAGCCAACTATCATGAACCACAAGAACTACAGTGTATATGCAAATTGTGCGGAAGAAGCTGTGAGAGGTACCACGCAATGTTTTGCGGGAAAAGACTAGTGTCGCTGACTAAGTTCTGTCTCGATGCTGTGAACTAATATGTTTTCTTTGCACATTGTGCGAATCTTTTCTCTATTAATTACAACTCAAGTCTTACATTGATCAATCTTATGAAGTCCAATACTTAGCCACAATGTACTTATTTATTCATTACTCAAAGTAGAACCAGTAGATCACTTATCTTTTAATCGTTGTAGTTGATCACTAGGTAATACTTTTCAGGACTATGTTATCTTTCCCTGGCGGTTGCTTGTTAATTATGTGGAATTACTTGACGGTTACAAATCTTACAGGAAGGTTATGTAAAGCTATGAATAGTGCCGGATAATGTATGCACGGCATTTATAACTCTTATAGTTGAACGATATACATAAATGTATCAAACGTTTTTGTACCGTAATAGAAAGTTATTCACGAACTTAATATTCTATGGTCTTCGTCTTACTGCTGGTGTGGTAGTCATCTTGTCTTCATCATTGAACCTGTATAAATGCTGGTATTCATTTACCACTTGTCTTCATAGAAGGTATTGATATGAGTCGTTAGTCGGTGGTGAGTGTATTCCGCAGATCACTTCTATAAACGTATTAATTTCTGTTCCGCCCCTTAAAACAATAATAACTAAGTAATAATTTCACTGCAAGTTTCTTTGATCTAATTATACTCATGTCACTGCTCATGTCCACATAATTTACTCACAACGAAGGTCACAGGCTCTACAACTCAACTTACTGTACTCGTTGCGGGTATTAAAGACACAACAAATCCTTGAATCCAAGTTCGAGTGGATTTTTGTTACGAGCAACTTCAATATGTAAACAGGTTATCTATAGCTGGCGTAGTTTTGTAAACCTACACAGTATAATTTATCGTGCTTGCCTACGTCACAAAAGGATTAGGTTTACGCGCCATGGCCTGTCTTTCTCGTTGGCCGTGTGTAGTGCTTGATCGTGCTTGTACTTTTAAAAGTCGAGAGCAACTCATAAGCAGCAGAAATGCGATATTTTATATCAATCTTCTTGAAATGGACCCAGTTTAGATGTTCTGTGTGTTTTCAAGCACGATAAATTGGTATAGGTTTAAAAAACTACGCCAGCTATAGATACCTATTTACATGTTGAAGTTACTCGTAACAAAAATCCACTAGAACTAGGATTCAAGGATTTGTTGTGTCTTTTACAGCTGCAACGAGTATAGTAAGTTGAGTTGTAAAGCCTGTGACATTCGTTGTGAGTAACTTATGTGGACATGAGCATGACATAATTAGATCAAAGACACTTGCAGTGAAAGTATTACTTAGTTATTGTTGTTTTAAGGGGCGGAACAGAAATAAATGCGTTTATAGAAGAGATCTGCGGAATACACTCGCCACCGACTAACGACTCATATCAATACCTTCTATGAAGACAAGTGGTAAATGAACACTACCATTTAAACAGATTCAATGATGAAGACAAGATGACTACCACACCTGCAGTAAGACGAAGACCACAGAATATTATATTCGTGAATATCTTTCTATTACAAAAACGTTTGATACATTTATGCATATCGTTCAAATAAGTTATAAGAAAGCATGCATATATTGTCCGGCACTATTCATAGCTTTTCATAACCTTCCTGAACCATTTGTTACCGTCAAGTAATTCCACATAATTAACAAGCAACCGCCAGGGAAAGATAACATACCATACTCCTGAAAAGTATTACTGTACCTTGTGATCAACTACAACGATTAAAGATAAGTGATTTACTGGTTCTACTTAGAGTAATGAATAAATAAGTAAATTGTGGCTAAGTATTGGACTTCATAAAATTGATCAGTGTAAGGCTTGAGTTGCAATTACCATGTATGTTGTGCCAGAAGCCAGAAGCCATGCTTTTTACAGCGTGTTTTCAGATATGATATGGGTTAAGTACGATGTTCTAATTCTGTGATTTCAGCATCTTGTAGACAATAGGGTTTATGTGCCCGTTATACATAACCCTACCGGAAGGGGTGCAACAGAACTACATTGCTGACGTCACGAAAGCGCACCAGGGCCAGTATTTCTCGTTGGCCGTGCTTCCGGCCATCAGCGAGCGCGCTACCCAGCGCTGCTGCTATCACAGTATAGTAATCATATTCAGTATGGACACATCAGGCCTTTACCATGTAATTTTTTTCGTCATGGTTTTGAAACGGCCGTCACCGGAAGCACCGCACGCACGCACGCATGACGGCGACGGTTCACCATGTATCCGCGCGAGAGCAGCGTACCCGTATTCTTTAAGTGCGGCCTGTCGACTTTGTCTGAAGATAATATTGCGAAAAATTATTAAACACAATACAGTGTTTTAATTTTGGAATTTAATCAACAACATAAATGCCCAACGTCTGTGCGGTAAAATTTTGCCGGAGTTCTTACCTCACCGGACACAACAGCTTATTCCGGTTTCCTCGGCGACTGGAGCGACAAGTACAAACACCGAACATTACAATAAATTGAATAATTTTGGTTCTAATAAACACGAAATACGTCCCTCAGATACCTATCCACTAATTCACAAATTCCTATTCCAGATGCAATGACTGGGTAAAGGCGTGTAATCGGGAGGATTTGCTGGAATACGTGCTTAATCTACACACCAAGGTGTGTAGCCTTCATTTCTCACAGGAAATGTTTTACCCCACAAATGAGGGCAGTTCTAGTCTGAGATTACGTCCTAATGCCCTACCTATACTAAATATCTAGCCTAGAGAAGGTATGGTTTCTTTTAAAGTGTCAATTTTCTAACCTGTCTTAGGGTAACTGTACCGGTTTTCACCACTGAGCCAATACTCGTCACTCGCGTATAAAGTACAAGTAATAAGCCTGTCAACGGGTCTTACGAGATTCGCCATACCTTCGTTGCCGATAAGGAGCAACTTTGCGAAATCATGCGTGCGATGCAATAGGTGATTCCCAGCGTCAAACATCTTCTGTGAGTTGAGCTGTCTTGACGCGGCGTATTGCTTCTCGCATGAGCTAAGCAGGCACGCGAGTTAATTATGTGCATACGTGTTATGTTCCGTCGTTTTAAAATGTTACAAGTGTGTGATATATTTGGTAATTGTTTCCGTAACATATGCGATTTGCTATTTCGTGCTCACGTTCCTAGTTTGGTTAGAAATGCTGGTGACGAACACTGGATAAAAAATAGTTACAGTCAGTCTGAAAGACTAGACTTTATATCATTTCAAATGACGCATGCTACAAATGCTACACATGTTAAAAAGGCAGGACTCTTCCAACAGACTCCGTTACCCATTAACTTAGGCTTCCCTCGCGGGGAACGGAGAGCGGGAGGTGCACTCTGATGCATGACGTTACGCGTTCTCCATCTCCGTATCGCATAATGCTATAGCCCAGGAGTAAACTCAGACTCAGTGCATATGCACTGAACAACATGATGACGTCATACGCTCAAGTGCAACCTTAGTATTTTTCCTCTCCGTAACCGTAACGCATAACGGTAGACCAAAGCATAACGATGAAGTCGACAAGATCATTTGAAATGATAAAAAAAACGCACTTTACCAATGCCCGTCATTTGTGACGAAAACTGGCACATTGTCATTTCTCCTTGTAAGAACTAACCGCGTCAATATACGTATAATGTAGTTCTGAAGCACCCTGCATTAATTAAATTGTCGTTTGATCATCGTGTCCAATAGTCGTCATAGCTGACGATCTTTAGAGCACATGCGTGACGAACACTAGTGCACGATAATGTTAAAATTTGCGTTAACGTTTCAGAACCAATAAACATTTACAGTGTGCTGTTATTATGTAGAGCTGTCTTTTTGATGGCCGTAGGTCTAGGCTGGCTGCGTGGCTCAGCGGTAACGTTCTAGCTTGCTGTTGCAGGATCGAATCCTGACGCAGTCATCTGGATTTTGAGGGTGCGCAAATGCGAGGGAGCCGTGTCAGTAGATTTACTGGCACGTTAAAGATCCCCTTCGGGGCAAAATTCTGGCACCCTGGCGTCTCTAAAAGCCGCGGTAGTTAAAAGGGAGGTAAAACAAATAACATTATTATTATTAACAGTAGGTCTAGGCCTAGGGTTTTTAGGTGTGCTAAAGCGGATTCGTTTTAAATTGAGATGAAAAATATATTCTAAGACTAAATCTTTGCTTTCAAGCAATATATCGGAACGCACATTTCTCAATTAGCCTACGATATTCAGCAAATGGAAGCTGCTATTAACGTCGTTGAGGAGGATGGCATGCGTATTATAACGGCCGCGGAGAGGAATGGTGTACCGAGAAACGCCCTCTCGGACTAAATTAAAGGAAAAACTAGAGAGAGGAAGATGGGACCAAGTTCCTTTTTAACAAGGTGTGTTAGTTCAATGGGTAATCTCACTAGGAAAAGCAAGGTTCCCGGTAACAAAGGAGGATTTGCAAAATAGCGTCCAGTGCATAACAAAATAATTGAAGAGGGACTCTCCTTTCAAAGATGGGCGGCCAGGGAGGAAATTGTGTGAATCTTTCCTAAAATGAAATCCAAGCCTGTCTTTACGAACCCCTTTCACATGGAATTAAGTGATTTACTTTCAATCTGCAATGCAGATCACGTTGAGAATTTGCTCCCTCATCTACTGTGTGGGACTTTGGTTCTATTCCCGATGGATGAGTGCTGTGAAAGTTCGATTGTCCTGGTTACGTCTCAAAACTCACGAGATAAAAATAGTTGCAAATAGTATCAAAACTCACAACAACAAACTAGTACCGGTAGCTAAATAATTAACATTCTAATTAGTCTCAAAATTCACAACTCCAGAGAGCTTGTGCCTGCAATGACCACAGGAGGGACTGTTTCGCATATAACTTACTTTGTGCGACAGGCCCATCTCTTGAAGAGAAGTGCCAATTACAAGAGGGCACGCAATTTCAGTTGGCACTGAACAATGGACCTTTTTGCACAATTCCGATTAAATTTTCAAGTAGGCTATCTACAGTCCTTATGTGGGTAGAGTGGGCATTTAAAGAAAACTGCTCCGGCTCGTGAGTTTTGAGACTGATAAAGAAACAGGTTAGAACCTAGCGGTACTCTTACTACCGGTAATCCTCTTCTTGGAATCCGTGAGTTTTGATACTCGGGAGTTCTGAGAAGACACGATTGTCCTGCACCCAAAGCTACAATCCCACCATTGTTGAAAACAGACCAACGGGATTCGACACATTCCAGTCCCTCAGATTTTTAATAGCGTTGCTTTCAACGATAAACTAGGTTATCAAGCTCCACAGTAGACCTGGGCGTGGCAGTAAGAGTGTGTGGCTTAAAAAGCATGGCGGTTCACCATAGTGTTTCTATCTCATCGCTTTATTACAATGCAATTAATTTAAATTACATATGTTAGGGACCTACGCCTACCCGATGTAGGTATAACCAATAAAACAAATTGAATGAAACGCTCAAGACTTCTCATAAGAAAACTTTACATTCTGGTAACCACCATTACAACATTTCACGGCCTTATGTATCAAAGCTCTCAACAACAAGAAACACAAAAGTCATGGAGTAAAGAGTAATCATCCGTGACATCCTCCCACCTTTGATGCAAATCAAACACGATGTTCATAAACAGAGACGGGAAGGCATTTTAACTCTTCTTCCACTCCTGATGAAGTTGCGACTTCTGAGACTTACTGCCTCCGGAACTGCACCACTAAGTAAGGGCACCTCCTCACTCCCACCTCCAGCCTCCAGAGGATATAGGTGCCTCGTAGGTCGGAGGAGTTCTCCTGAGGATGTCTTTACCCTAACTATTCGGCTCACTTTGCTTTTACCTGAAAGTGTCGCTGTCACTCTCCCCAGGGGCCAGTCTATCCTACTCTTGTCATCACTACCAATGATGACTACATCTCCTACCTTCCACTGACTGTCAGACTCCTTGCCCGATGAACCGTATAGAAGGCTACCCAGATACTCCAGTCGGAATCTCCTCCTCAGCTCACCCCTTAGCTGTTGAAGATATTGAAACCTTCTGGTGAGATTAACTTGATCTAGCATGTCTAAATCAGGAGTGCCAACCACGGGAATGTCCTGAAGAAACATTGATGGAGTCAGAGGTACCAATTCATCACGGTCTTCTGAAATGTAGGTGAGGGGCCTCGAGTTGATTACCGATTCACCATCAGCAATCACAGTCAATAGTTCTTCATATGTCAAGATAGCTTTGCCTAAAACACGCCTTAAATAATTTCTTGACCATTTGCACAATACGTTCCCAGAATCCATCCCACCAAGGGGCTGAAGGAGGACTAAATTTCCACTTGATTCTATTAACTGATACTTCCGCACACATTTTTTTCCAGTCAATGAAGCCAAACAAATTGTTGGTGCCAACAAAGTTTGTCCCGTTGTCACTATAAATCACACGAGGCCTCCCTCGTCGGGCTATGAAACGCCTAAGAGCTAACAGAAACCCTGCAGTGGACAAAGTCATGACTAATTCAAAATGGACCGCTCTCACTACGGCACATGTAACAAGATGTTCAGTAAAGAACATATAGCCTACTTTCTCCTAAATGCATGGGTATTGTTATAACTCTTTGTCCTTTTCAAGGAGTATGATTGAATGTTGGTTGTAGTAGCTTGTTGAAATACAACGTGCTATAGGGATATTAAACATGAATATGAGGTGCCCTTTGCTAGTGCTACCTCTGTACCAAATTTCGTTCAATTCGGTTTCACCGTGTTTGAATTGATAGGGGGAATCGATTTGCACACATACTTGGCCACCATCTGCAAACTATTGGGCTGATGTTCTTGCAGTTTGGTCAGAATATGTTTCCCACATAAAGATATGGTGTTGCAAAATTTGGTAGAGACTAGATTATTAGGTTGGTCGTAATTACATTTTAGCTTTTAACATTTGGGTGGCCGCGATTACGTTTCCGTCAAGATAGCGGTGATATAAAACATGACACTGAGGTGCCCTTTGCTAGTGCTACCTCTGTACCAAATTTCGTTCATTCGGTTCCACCGTGTTCGAATTAATAGGGGGAATCAATTTTGACATAAAGATGGCCGCCATACGCAAACTATTAGGCTAATGACCTATTAGATCGGTCAAAGGATGCTCCCTCCATAAAGGTATGTTGTTGCAAAGTTTGGTAGAGATCGGATGGTTACCGTATGTTAGTCGTAATTTGATTTAAGCTTTAAACATTTGTGTGGCCGCCATTACGTTTCTGTCAATATGGCGGCGATATTAATCATGACACTGAGATGACCTTTGCTAGTGCTATCTCTGTACCAAATTTAGTTCCATTCGGTTTCACCGTGTTTGAATTAATAGGGGGAATCGATTCTGACACAAAGATGGCCGCCATCCGCAAACTATTAGGCGAATGACCTATTAGATTGGTCAAAGGATGCTCCCTCCATAAAGGTATGTAGTTGCAAAATTTGGTAGAGATCGGATGATTAGGTTAATCGTAATTTGATTTAAGCTTTGAACATTCGTGTGGCCTCCATTACGTTTCAGTCAAGATGGCGGCGATATAAAACATGACACTGAGGTGCCCTTTGCTAGTGCTACCTCTGTACCAAATTTCGTTCCATTCGGTTCCACCGTGTTCGAATTAATAGGGGGAATCAATTTTGACATAAAGATGGCAGCCATCCGCAAACTATTAGGCTAATAACCTATTAGATTGGTCAAAGGATGCTCCCTCCATAAAGGTATGTTGTTGCAAAGTTTGGTAGAGATCGGATGGTTATGTTAGTCGTAATTTAACTGCATAGTACTATTCATAGTACTATTCCAGGCGACCTCGACCGTGCCCTTCAAATTCTGTTACGTCTTACCAATCCAACATGGCGGCTGTGCGAAATATTTCACCAGCATTCAATATCTCCGAAACTGTTACCGATATCAGCCTGAAATTTATTACGGTGATAAAGGAAACTATTAGAAGTTCACCAATGTGACTTTTGAAAAAACTGGTGATTACAAAACCAACATGGTGGCCACGCGAATTTGCGACTTTTAAATAGACGTTTCTCGCGATTTAACCAACCAAACTCAATAACACTTGGTACAGTATATGTTTTTACACATTGTAATGCACCGACATCTAACTTGGTTCAATTTTTTATGGCGGATGAGCGAAATATTTCACCGGCATTCTATATCTCTGAAACTATTATCTGTATCATCCTGAAATTTTAAACGGAGATAAAGGGCACTACTGTAAGTTCACCTATACGACTTTCAAAAAGCGGTTAACTACAAAACGAACATGGCGGCCAAGCAAATTTTAAAATTTTAAATAGACCTATCTCGCGATTTAATGTTCCAAACGCAATGAAATCTGGTACAGGAAATGTTTATACACATTGTAATGCCCTGGTATCTAATTTAGTTCAATTGTTTACATAACCTCAAGATGGCGGCTGTGCGAATTTTAAAATTAAGTTTTTATTTCTTGTGTCGTAATCAATCGATCGAAGCGAAAGTTTGAATAATGAACCTACGCAATAATTTTCCTTCAATGGTACATGACTCTATGGCCTATACATTTAACAATCCAACATGGCGACCATCCGAAATATTCCGACGACTCTGAATATCTACGAATCTATTATAGCAATCAAACTGATTTTTTTATGTTCATAGGGGCTATGAACTTAAATTCGCATATAGGACCTTAAATAACCTGGTGATCACAAATCCAACATGGCGGCGGCGCGAAGTATAAATATTCACATTGAAGTTTCTCGCAATTTAACCATCTGAGTGCAGTGAAACTTGGCACAGTAAATCATTTTACGAATGTTAATCCACTGGCATCTAATGCATTTCAATTGTTTCCATAACCACAAGATGGCAGCTGTGCGAAATTTTGAAAATCTCCTTATTATTTCTTGTGTCCTTATCATGCGATTGAAGTTTGAATGCTACACGTACACAATAATCTTCATGTAACATTACATAACTCTAGGACCTACATATATAAAATCCAACATGGCGACCATCCGAAAAATTTAGACGGTACTCAATATCTACGAATCTATTACAGCAATCAAACTGAAATGTTGTATGTTGATAGTGGCAATTAATATAAGTAGGATATATGAAAATAGGCTGTATAGTTCTTCACGGAACTACTTGTTTTATTTATACCTTAGACAAACGTTAACATAGTTGTAATTCAGAAACCATGGCCGCCTCCTTTCCAATCCTACACCGTACACTGAAGTTAAAATGAATAATGATCACGTTACAGACAGCCAGTTTCAAAGCCATGAGAAATAAGTGAACAAAGTATAAAATTCATGAGCCAGTGAGGAATTCAACATGCTGCCCTTTGAACAAAAAGAGAAGCGTTTTATAACCTTAACCACCAAGCTGTCCTATCGACCCCCAATGGTTTGGGTCATCGTAAAGATGAAAATTAAATATAAGCTATAACTAGAACTAACTACACACTTATATACTAGAAGAAGAAATGGAAAACAAAAGGACAATAGGCCAAATAAAGGACAGATGGACTAAAAATGACCCTCAACCCTCAAGAATGTGGATTGAGGGAGTTGGAAGGAAGGAGAGCCATGAAAGGCAGATAGAAAAGTAAAATAGGAGAGGCTTAGCCCCAGAGGTAATGGATAAAGAGGAGGAAAACTGGACTCAGCTGAGTAATCCCTTGAGGTCGCCAACTTCCAAACTGAGCTGCCGTAAGCCCCTTGAGAGTGTAGCCACATGCAGAGTGCATCACAAGTGGTGGGGCTATATATACACCCTACCTTCTTGAGGGGGCTTGAGCAAAAGACAGTAAATATCATGAAAATAAAAAGAAGGCTACCTCCTCACACAAGTAGGATATCAGGAAAAAAATAAACAAGGGCCAATAAAGTTGCAAAAGTAAGAGACTCCCTAGGCCTCGGATACCCTAATCATGTCGGGGTCGGTAGAGAACAAGAGTTGAGCAAGTTTGGTCGACAGGGAAGAAGACAGAGAGGAGCCTAGCACAAGTTAGTGGAAGCAATGACGGGCTCAGCTGGGACTCCATGTTCGTCAATCTACATGGCACTAGATATGACGCCCAGGAGTGGAATTAAAGACCTCTTTTGTTTTATATCACTGGCTTTTAAGGACGGTAACACACGGCATGCCTTATAATGCGATACTGGTCCTAGGGTATGCAAAATTATATTAGATACTGAGCAATAACAGTGTGCATGACCATTATTATTTTCCCAAGCACAGTACATGGGACTGAGGAGCATGATTTCCAAGCCCCTAAGTAATACAAAAACAAATGATTCTCATTTCTCCAATGAGTTGGGGTGAGGTGAGTTTTCTATACACCAAACTGATGTGGTTTCCCACTTCTACTCCAGGCAAATGCACATTTGATGTTAAGAATAGTCAAATGGTTTGCAACTGTCCAATGCTAGGACCTGATTAGTGGCTTTTAAAAATGGAATGGAATGGAGTACACTTCCCCCAAAACCAACAAGAGGAGTGTTCGCTCCCCCACAACAGCCGTTCTTAAAGTCAATATAAATGGCTATGCACTTCAGGTCATGACGGTATCCTCTCTCCAATCCTACCCCTTGGTGGTGAAAGGCACACTCTAATACAACCATAATAGTGACACGTTATCTGTTAAATACTTAACTATCCCCAGATTTACCTTGAATTTTCCTAAAATCCACTAAATTTTCTGCAAATTGACCAAATGACAAAACATTCCAGCAAAATTCAACAAATGACTACCAGATTTATTGAAATTCCATTGTTTTACCTAAGAATGGTTTAAACTACCTCAAATTCATATAAAATTAGACGAATATAGATGAAAATTCACTAAAATTTACCAAATTTAGCCAAGTGGTGTACAAACCATTAAATTTAAACAATTTTTTATTAAAATTGACTGCATGTGCTCGAAAATTTCATAATATTCCCTTTACATGTATGCTTTTTTGTTGTTGTTGTTGTTTCTCCTAGACTAGGAGCTCCACATTCGACATGATAGCTGAGTTTCATCTCCCATAAACTCGTCTCTGAGGTGGGTGTCAGAAAAGGCATCCAGCTGTAAAAACCACACCCTGACATAGACTTTAATAACCTCTTACGTTGAGGTTGATAACACTAACGACATTGAATGATTGAACGGTTTCCTTTTCACAATTCCTGTCTATACTTTCCTCTTCAAGGTTGCTAAAATGCAATTAAATTTAATAAATACCTTAAGATGGTTTGATTTGTTTAATGATATGGTGTTGATGATGGATATATACGTTAAGACTAATTTTTGTTAGGTCTTGACTGGCCTTGCAATAAGAAATTGACAAACCAAACATGGGTTATCTACCAGGGGAACACTTTGGCCACTATGTTGGTTAATGACCAGTAAGTACAGTGCTAGTAATGAGACAGAAATCCAACACAAACAATGAGCGCGCTCGGCGGTGGAGATTGGTATCACGATGTACTGTCGGTTATGCAGCTATGTGGAATGTATATCACATATGGTTTACTTGAAGGTTTGGAGGTTCCATTAAAGATATTTCTACAATAAACTATTTTCAAATGGTCATTCGTCGGTGTGAAAATATTTATTATATGGTATTTTATGTAAACAATTATGATTTATAAAAATGTTATACGTTTACTATATTCTTATTTAATGTAAGCACTGGAGGCACTATCGACCAAAATACAGCACTATCTGAAATGTATATTGCATACTTGAAGGTTTGCTGATCCCATTAAAGGTTTTCCTACAATAAATGATTTTTAAGTTCTCGTTTTATGGCATGATTATTTAATATATGCTATTTGCTAATAGGATTTGGCACTGGAATTATTTTACAAGTAGTTATTTTAATGACCAACAGAGTTTAATGTAAACAAGGCACAGCTCTATTTGAAATTTTGAATAACATGTTACATGTTATACTTCAATTGCTACTACTGTAAGGCCTGTGATTTATTTAATGCCTTTAACCCTATATTAAACACTCAGTTTGTAATACTGATAACTGCAATGTTACGGAAAAAATTGAAACAAAACAAAAATCTGCATTGAAAAATCAAAAAGTGGTTGAGCATATATATAGTGGGGAAAAGAAAAGTGTTGTAAACACTAATGTCCAAAAAGACTAATTAAATCAGTAACTGTCAGGGTGGCCGAGTGGTTAAGGCGTTTGACTTAAGGTCAAATTTCCAAATATATAAGGAAGCAAGGGTTCGAACCCCTTCCCTGACATAACTATTGCTTGAACATGCACGAAAACAAGAAATATACACAAACTATGTTTATCAATTTAATCATTTTTTTACAAGAGATAGACACATAGAATACGGCTCTTTTTGTTTATAATTTCTTTTAAACATAACACTTGTTGAAAATTATTTTTAGGGGGTGGGGGGTGTTGCTACGTTGACCCATCACACAATAATAGCAGCTTTACGAAGTTCATCTTCTATATTTAATAGCTCTTCCTCACAACTAATATGACCAACCTGTTTACTGGCATGTAAGAGCTGTAGACGTTCGACTAATATATTAGGATCATTCCATTTGCTATTTTTTATGAATGGTTTCAAAAACTCGGGAAGCAGTTCATCATCATCAACATCATCATGATTATCATCCTCATCATTATAATCATCTTCATAATGATGATAATGATCATCGATATCATTACCATCATAATTTCCACCTGTGTCCACGCTCTGTTCAATGGTTTGAGTTGTCTTTGATAGTGTTGAAAGCTTCTTTTTAGATGTGCTAGAGTGCTTTAACATTGTTTTGTTATTATTATCACCATTACCATGCTTTTCACCTTTCCCCACTAACTTCTTCAAGGAGTGTGTTGTCTCTGATAGAGTTGAGGGATTTTGAGATGTGGGTGGGTGTCTCAACGTGGGTTTTACAGGAGGTGTTGAACGTTTCTAATTAGACAACTCGCTAACAGCATGAGTGCGTTGTAGTGTATTAAACTTGAGGTTAATATTATCTTGAGCAGCACTATCTTTTAAGACGATACTCAAAAGGCGACGTACAAAAGACGTTTGTGTCGTCTTAAATCCTTACACGTATCACAACGTATAAAATAGTATTTAAGATGACACTCAAAACACGTTTCATATTTATTAAGTCCGTTATTATTAGGACCATTTTTCTGTCAACAGGTGCTTACTGCATATGACAAGGCTTTACACTCCTGGGTTAGTCAGTCTTTCTTGCTAAGGATCCTCTATATACCCTAGACAAGGCTATACATGTTAGTTCTGAACACTAAGTGTTAATTGTATATTAAAATTATATGCACAGCTTATACAAGCACGTTTTGCATGCAGTCAAACTTTGTAAGATAGTTACATACAACACGCAAAGTATGTTTCCGCTACCTCGCAGTGGATATGAGTACTCACTGGTGATATCCGAGGTGAGCTGATTTGCACACACATTTGCTCCCATATTTCCCCCCATATTGACTCCCATATTGGCTCCCACATTTGTCCCCATATTTGCTCCCACTTTCGCCCCCATATAGCCTCCCACATTTGCTCCCATATTTGCTCCCACATTGGCTCTCATATTGGCTCCGATATTGGCTCCCACATTTGCTTCCCACTTTTTGCTCCCCATATAAATGCCAACTCTTATAACTATAAGCAGCAGCAAATTGTAATTGGAATAATATTTCTGATAATGTTCAAAACAAAAGGACTGAGGTCTTGGTTTGAATTCTCAACTATGGTTGTCAGCCAATGAGTTACACTACAGGAAACTTTTATTTTTATTTTGTGTTGCATGATAATTTGCCCATCTTGCGTAGTAGTGGCTGGTTTACATGGGTGTTATCCCTGAAGTCTTGGGTTCCAACTCAACTATGCCCAGAATTTAATTTTGATCTAAGAGTTGAAAGGTTAGGTTAGGTGAAGTTAGATTAGGTAAAGTTAGGTTAGGTGAAGTTATGATAGGTGAGCTTAGGTAAAGCTGAGACAAGTTAGGTTAGGTGAAGTTAGGTTAGGTTAGGTGAAGTTAGGTGAGGTGAGGTTAGGTTAGGTTAGGTTAGGTTAGGTTTGGTTAGGTTAGGTTATGACTAAGTTTGTTATTTCTAGTTGTGTTAGAAAAACACCACTTTTACTCTCATATTTGCTTCCATATTTTCTTTGCACTTTTAACTATCTTGACTTGTGTATTTAATTTTGCTGGCATATTTGTTGACGTATTTGTTAGCATAATTGTTCCCACTTTTTATATTTGCGTTGCTCTCGAATTTGATCCCATATTTGCTCCCACTTTTTGCTCACAGTTTTTTTTCTCCCACATTTGCTGCCACATTTGCTCCCACTTTTTACCCCCCACCTTTGCTCCCACTTTTTGCATGTATATATGCTCCCACATTAAACTATTGTTGTTATTACCAAGTTGTCTTTACTAGAGATTAGTTTATGCTTGACAGTTGATATGGAAGTATCAGTGACTAGGTATGGTAAGCCTTATGCATACTACAAAGGATATGCTTATATTGTGAAACGAAGCAATAAAATGGAACTGTTATTTGGCGCTGTTCAAAGCAACGATCGAAACAGTGTCGAGGAATGCTTAAGACAAAAGGATTGGACATACTTTCTTCAAACAATCATGATTGTAAACTTAATAATCATGCTAGTCTAAAAGTAATGAAAACCCAAACCAAAGCAAACAAGAAGTTCCGTAACGAACTAAAGAGCCTACTTTTCTTAAAATTTAAGATTCATGCCAATGATTAATCTATATGGATCTTTGTAGAATAATAACGAAATTAAGTTGGTAATATCGAAATTTCTAATTAGTTTGAAATGCTGTATACCTGGTGGCATAATGTAGCCTAATAGAGAACTACAGTTGGCAGCCCTGGTGACTGAATATATTCTTAGTTCCATCTCTTAAGGTACAGAATACAAAATTTGGTTGAAGTCCTATGGATAGCATGGACGTTCCATGCAGTTAAACATTGGATCTAACAGCGTGCGTAAAATCATGTTGGCAACAATGACATACATGTATTGGTCAGAAATAATCTGAAATAATGTGATCTATTGTTGTGTCAATTTTGAATGAAATCCAATGGTTAGTATAGAAGTTACATGCATTTTAAAATTGGACCTATCAGCAGGCTTAGAATCATGTTGGTAGCACTGACGTATATAAGTTACTCCAAATTAATATAGGATGTCAGGTACTATACGTGTGCATAGTTTATAGCTGTCGTCTTGCATACTTTCTGATATATGGGTATTTGGATAAGAAATTGAGAGCATTCATTAACAGTTGGCAGCCCTGGTGGCTCTTAAGAATACGCTTAGTCATATTTGTTTATGTACACATAGCACATACGAAATTTGGTTGAAATCCAATTGATAGTGTAGAAGTTATATGCATTTAAAATTTGGACCTATCAGCAGGCTTATAATAATTTTGGCAACACTGCCATGTATGGCCCCCTGGAAATAAACTGCAATATTTTTATCTATACGTGTGCCAATTTTTAAATAGCTCCCATTAATACCTTCCAAGATATCCAACATGGAGCTCAAATTTCAATTGCGATTTTTCAGCAGTTGGTAGCACTGACATCATTTTCAAATATGGCTGTGAGATATTCAGGTATAGATCTTTACTCCTACCAAATTTTGTTTCGATTGCTGCAGCCGTTTAGGAGTTGATAGGGGGGACACACACACAGCCAGACAGACAGAAGGACAGACAGACGGACAGACAGACAGACACACACACACACATTTGCCCGACCTCATAAGTCTACTTTTTCCTCAGTTTTGCAAAATGTGAAAAGTAGGCTAAAAACCAAGTTCAAGAAAAAGATAGTGTTGCTCAAGATAATATTAACCTCAAGTTTAATACACTACAACGCACTCATGCTGTTAGCGAGTTGTCTAATGAGAAACCTTCAACACCTCCTGTAAAACCCACGTTGAGACACCCACCCACATCTCAAAATCCCTCAACTCTATCAGAGACAACACACTCCATGAAGAAGTTAGTGGGGAAAGGTGAAAAGCATGGTAATGGTGATAATAATAACAAAACAATGTTAAAGCACTCTAGCACATCTAAAAAGAAGCTTTCAACACTATCAAAGGCAACTCAAACCATTGAACAGAGTGTGGACACAGGTGGAAATTATGATGGTAATGATATCGATGATGATCATCATCATTATGAAGATGATTATAATTATGAGGATGATAATCATGATGAGAAAATGAGGTTAATTTGTTACTTCCGGGCAGCGATTCAAATCTACGAACTCGCCGTATTTGCTGAGCTAGGCAGCAAGCCGCTGGCCACTGCTGTGCTTCAGGCAAGGGAAGGGAGTGTGATAGATGGTGACAGAGATATGCTGGCGGGCATGCGCAAGTTTCCTCGATCGCCTCGGCTTGCCGCATGCCCGCCAGCATATCTCTGTCTCCTTCTATCACACTCCCTTCCCTTGCCTGAAGCACAGCAGTGGCCAGCGGCTTGCTGCCTGGCTCAGGAAATACGGCGAGTTCGTAAATTTGAATTCGTAACCTCATTTTCTCGGAGGGAAAACATTTCTCCGCCAATCCGATTGCGGCATCGTCTTTTACATAACACGCAGAGCGTCCCTGATTTTTTTTGTCGGTATAATTAAGATACACCCTGTATATTTGGAAATTTGATCTTAAGTCAAACGCATTAACCACTCGGCCACCCTGACAGTTACTGATTTAATTAGTCTTGTTTGACATCAATGTTTACAAAGCTTTTCTTTTCCCCAATATATATTTGCTCAACCAATTTTTGATTTTTCAATGCAGATTTTTGTTTTGTTTCAATTTTTTTCCGTAACATTGCAGTTATCAGTATTACAAACTGAGTGTTTAATATAGGGTTAAAGGCATTAAATAAATCACAAGCCTTACAGTAGTTGCAATTGAAGTATAACATGTAACATGTTATTCAAAATTTCAAATAGAGATGTGCCTTGTTAACATTAAACTCTGTTGGTCATTAAAATAACTACTTTTAAAATAATTCCAGTGCCAAATCCTATTAGCAAATAGCATATATTAAATAATCATGCCACAAAACGAGAACTTAAAAATCATTTATCGTAGGAAAACCTTTAATGGGATCAGCAAACCTTCAAGTATGCAATATAAATTTCAGATAGTGCTGTATTTTGGTCGATAGTGCCTCCAGTGCTTACATTAAATAAGAATATAGTAAACGTATAACATTTTTATAAATCATAATTGTTCACATAAAATATAATATAATAAATATTTTCACACCAACGAATGACCATTTGAAAATGGTTTATTGTAGAAATATCTTTAATGGAACCTCCAAACCTTCAAGTAAACCATATGTGATATACATTCCACATCGCTACATAACCGACAGTACATCGTAGTACCAATCTCCACCGCCGTACGCGCTCATTGTTTGTGTTGGATTTCTGTCTCATTACTAGCACTGTACTTACTGGTCAATAACCAACATAGTTGCCAAAGTGTTCCCCTGGTAGATTACCCATGTTTGGTTTGTCAATTTCTTATTGCAAGGCCAGTCAAGACCTAACAAAAATTAGTCTTAACGTATATATCCATCATCAACACCATATCATTAAACAAATCAAACCATCTTAAGGTATTTATTAAATTAATTGCATTTTAGCAACCTTGAAGAGGAAAGTATAGACAGGAATTGTGAAAAGGAAACCGTTCAATCATTCAATGTCGTTAGTGTTACCAACCTCAACGTAAGAGGTTATTAAAGTCTATGTCAGGGTGTGGTTTTTACAGCTGGATGCCTTTTCTGACACCCACCTCAGAGACGAGTTTATGGGAGATGAAACTCAGCTATCATGTCGAATGTGGAGCTCCTAGTCTAGGAGAAACAACAACAACAACAAAAAAGCATACATGTAAAGGGAATATTATGGAATTTTCGAGCACATGCAGTCAATTTTAATAAAAATTGTTTAAATTTAATGGTTTGTACACCACTTGGCTAAATTTGGTAAATTTTAGTGAATTTTCATCTATATTCGTCTAATTTTATATGAATTTGAGGTAGTTTAAACCATTCTTAGGTAAAACAATGGAATTTCAATAAATCTGGTAGTCATTTGTTGAATTTTGCTGGAATGTTTTGTCATTTGGTCAATTTGCAGAAAATTTAGTGGATTTTAGGAAAATTCAAGGTAAATCTGGGGATAGTTAAGTATTTAACAGATAACGTGTCACTATTATGGTTGTATTAGAGTGTGCCTTTCACCACCAAGGGGTAGGATTGGAGAGAGGATACCGTCATGACCTGAAGTGCATAGCCATTTATATTGACTTTAAGAACGGCTGTTGTGGGGGATCGAACACTCCTCTTGTTGGTTTTGGGGGAAGTGTACTCCATTCCATTCCATTTTTAAAAGCCACTAATCAGGTCCTAGCATTGGACAGTTGCAAACCATTTGACTATTCTTAACATCAAATGTGCATTTGCCTGGAGTAGAAGTGGGAAACCACATCAGTTTGGTGTATAGAAAACTCACCTCACCCCAACTCATTGGAAAAATGAGAATCATTTGTTTTTGTATTACTTAGGGGCTTGGAAATCATGCTCCTCAGTCCCATGTACTGTGCTTGGGAAAATAATAATGGTCATGCACACTATTATTGCTGAGTATCTAATATAATTTTGCATACCCTAGGACCAGTATCGCATTATAAGGCATG
This sequence comes from Meconema thalassinum, assembly GCA_946902985.2. Taxonomy (NCBI): domain Eukaryota; kingdom Metazoa; phylum Arthropoda; class Insecta; order Orthoptera; family Tettigoniidae; genus Meconema; species Meconema thalassinum. The sequence continues at coordinate 181,510,619 of OX336399.1, read as the reverse complement.
CCGTGTGTTACCGTCCTTAAAAGCCAGTGATATAAAACAAAAGAGGTCTTTAATTCCACTCCTGGGCGTCATATCTAGTGCCATGTAGGTTGACGATCATGGAGTCCCAGCTGAGCCCGTCATTGCTTTCACTAACTTGTGCTAGGCTCCTCTCTGTCTTCTTCCCTGTCGACCAAACTTGCTCAACTCTTCTTCTCTACCGACCCCGACATGATTAGGGTATCCGAGGCCTAGGGAGTCTCTTACTTTTGCAACTTTATTGGCCCTCGTTTATTTTTTTTTCCTGATATCCTACTTGAGTGAGGAGGTAGCCTTCTTTTTATTTTCATGATATTTACTGTCTTTTGCTCAAGCCCCCTCAAGAAGGTAGGGTGTATATATAGCCCCACCACTTGTGATGCACTCTGCATATGGCTACCCTCTCAAGGGGCTTACGGCAGCTCAGTTTGGAAGTTGGCGACCCCAAGGGATTTCTCAGCTGAGTCCAGTTTTCCTCCTCTTTATCCATTACCTCTGGGACAAAGCCTCTCCTATTTTACTTTTCTATCTGCCTTTCATGGCTCTCCTTCCTTCCAACTCCCTCAATCCACATTCTTGAGGGTTGAGGGTCATTTTTAGTCCATCTGTCCTTTATTTGGCCTATTGTCCTTTTGTTTTCCATTTCTTCTTCTAGTATATAAGTGTGTAGTTAGTTCTAGTTATAGCTTATATTTAATTTTCATCTTTACGATGACCCAAACCACTGGGGGTCGATAGGACAGCTTGGTTGGTCAGTTTATAGAACGCTTCTCTTTTTGTTCAAAGGGCAGCATGTTGAATTCCTCACTGGCTCATGAATTTTATACTTTGTTCACTTATTTCTCATGGCTTTGAAACTGGCTGTCTGTAACGTGATCATTATTCATTTTAACTTCATTGTACGGTGTAGGATTGGAAAGGAGGCGGCCATGGCTCCTGAATTACAACTATGTTAACGTTTGTCTATAAATAAAAAAAAAGAGTTCAAACATCATGTAGGACATAAACTATTTTTAAATTCAGATTTGTGTTTCACGGTAAACACAATTATTCTCCGCTTAAAACAAGCCATACATTTCTTTTTCTAACATGATAGCTTATAGGCGGGCATTGCTCTAGCTTACATGTAGTAGGGTCACCAGCTAAGGATACAATTTCCATTGCCTACACCTCTCATGGTATGGCTCTTAGGCAATTCGTTAACCTATAGAAAACTTTTCTATATGTTCTGTTACATTATTAGTTGACCATCTCACCATGTAGTGGTTAACATACTTGGTTGTCAACCCTAAGGTCTTGGCTTCCTACCCCGACTTTACCAAGACATTCATTTCAAGGTTGCATTAAGGTTCACTAAGCCTTTGTCAAACCTTACCTAACAACTATCTAGTCATGTACTGTATGTTAACTCGGTGCAGAGCACGTCCACTATATAGGAGACGAGAAATATGAAACTTGCTGACAAAATCGCCGTGCTGTTATCACCAAGGCTCACTACACAAACAAAAGCCAGTATCTCTGTGCAGATTCAACCCAGCGGTAGTATACAAGCGTATGTTTGTTTAAAACGCATCATCAATATAACTCCACTGTCACCACAGAGGCCCCGGGTTCGATTTTTTTCTAAAGGCTGCAACAGGGTACACTGAGTCTTGACAGGTAAAACTTTTTGGGGTCAATTCGTGAACCATGGCAAAGGGTTGGCCATCCTAACTTCTTCAACACCTCAAACTAATGTTTACTATTACTGGTTAGTTGTCTTTTTTTCTTCTTTTTCTTTCTTCGGCTTTTCCCAATTATTTTGAGTCGCCGGAGCCAACCAGGCTCTTTTTGGTTTTGGCCGGGGATTTAAGGCCGAATGCCCTTCCTGATGCCACGTGATTTTTCAGGTGAAAATTCCACCCCGCTGTCACCGGGATTTGAACCCCAGCCGTCCAGGTAAAGACGAGCAGCTAAGCACCTGCGCCATCACACTCCCCACTGGTTAGTTATCTATACACACATTAGTCCATAATTACTTAATTATAATAATAATAAAAATGATAATCCTCCATACACATGTCCTTTAAAGCGTGGTTTCACAAAACGCTTATGCTTTTAGGTGTTAATACCTTTTTTTCCTGTAACATTACTATTCCCTGTTTTAAGTGAAATAATCTATCGAGGTAAAAGCGAATGTCATCTCCTATTTTTCAACGATCACACCTAATTTTATGGTTCTTCGTTTGCAAGATATCGATTTTTTCAATTTGGGGGTAGTTTTCACCCCCCTACTATTTTTTATTAAAAACAAAAGATCTTAGGTTCAATTATCATTTTTACCCGTTTAACTCCTTTTTACCCCCTGTAAAATCACTATTTACTGTTTTAGGGGTGAAATGACCATTCCAGGTAAAAGCGTATGTCATGGCATATTTTTTAAGCTATCACACCTATTTCTAGGGTTCTTAGTTTCCAAGGTATAGATTTTTCAATTTGGGGGTAGTTTAACCCCCCTACTATTTTTCATCAAAAACAAAAGATCTTAGGTTCAATTATCATTTTACCCGTTTAACACCTTTTTACCCCCTGAAAATCACTATTTACTGTTTTAGGGGTGAAATGACCTATCCAGGTAAATGCGTATGTCATGGCCTATTTTTTTTTATCTATCACACCTATTTTTAGGGTTCTTAGTTTCCAAGGTATCGATTTTTCAATTTGGGGGTTGTTCACCCCCCTTGCTCTTTTTCATGAAAAACAAAAGATCTTAGGTTCATTTATCATTTTTAAGTGTTTAACAGGTTGTTTTCTCGTAAAATCACTATTTACTGTTTTAAGGGTGAAATGACCAATCGAGGTAAAAGCCTATATCACCTATTTTTTAAGCTATAACACCTAATTTTAGGGTTCTCCGTTTCCAAGATATTGATTTTTTCAATTTTGGGAGTAGTTTCGCCCCCAAAAGGGGAACGTCACCCCAAGTGCTAGGGCCCCTCATACAAGTCCCTAGCATGATTGGTTTGCGAGAGATGAACAAAAGTGTAGTTAGGCCCTTTCGACGAAAATGAATCATACATTAAAAAACGGGACGTCACCCCAAGGGCTAGGATACTACCTATGGCAAAATCCCATCAGGGGTTCAGAAATTATTAACAAAAGTGTTGTTAGGTCCATTTGACAAAAGCCCTCCGTGTGCACACATACAAAAAAATATTATTTACCCCCCGGGTAAGGGTAGTTTTGATTTTGGGGTGGATATACGCCTCAAAATAGTGCTGCCTTGGGTTTTTGTGGGTATCTACTCACATAACATAACGGTGGTACTTTTTGAGGATCCAACCAGCCTTCAGGCTGACTACCTAACAGACAGATACTCCGTCCATAGAAAAGGGGTGTTCACCACGAGTCCTACGACACCTCATATGTTTAAATCGCATTATTGGTTAGCGAAATACTAAAAAGCGGATGACCTATTGGTTTTGTTGGTTCTTAATAAATATTTGAAAAACCTCATTTATAAATAATCATTTAAAAAGCCCGCTCTTTTACAAAAGCCGTCAAGTTCGTATGCATACAAAAAAACAATTTCACCCCCGGGTAAGGGTAGTTTTTATTTGGGGTGCATATACCCCGTCCATAGAAAAGGGGAGTTCACCACGAGTTCTGCGACACCCCATATGTTTAAATCGGATTATTGGTTAGCGAGATACTAAAAAGCGGATGACCTATTAGTTTTTTGGTTCTTAATAAATATAAAAACTCAATTATAAATAATTATTTAAAAACCCACCCTCTTACAAAATGTCCAAGTGCGCATGCGTAAAAATCAAAAACAAAAATTTAATTCATTATGGCGTTGACCCGATTGTATGTTGTTCATGTGCAAAAACGTTTAATTTCATATTAGCATTTAATTGGCATGCTTATATGTATCAAACGGAAAACAACTTTTACTAACAAATTACAATTTCACCCCCCTAGTAGGTGTAGGTTTTATTTTAGGGTTGAAATGAGTGGTCCATAGCAAAGCCCCCCGTCAGCTCGAGTCCAACGACACCTCATTCGTTAAAATCCGACCATGCGTTCGAGAGATATCGGCTTTGCCCCTGAATGTATGGCAGATTAGTATGTGACGTCACCAGGAAAGTAGGCTGGGGCTCAGAACTCTCCAATTCACACTACTACTAGAAACATACTCGCACATGCAAGTATCCCTAGCTCCAGGAAGACCAGTAACGCCAGCCACCCCCTCACATATACGGAGGGAGTCTCCCTAACATGACGGATAGCTACCTCCTCCCTGTCTGCTCCGAAAGGGCGGATCTCGTCCTCGCTCGAGGAGAGCGATTCGATGGAGGAGTCTTCCTCAGTGCTCCACTCATCGCTCACATCAATGAGCTCCCTATCCTCAACTCCCTCGTTTGCATTTCTAAATCCAACCTCACACATCTTTAACACGTCTGCGGTATTGCTCTGAAGAACAGAATAATAATGATTAATGTATCCATGGAGGCAAGTACCTGGTATTATTGTCGCTCAATAATGGGGAATTGCAGACACAATATACGATGATATTCCATGGAATTTCTCAACCAAGTAGATAACCCCCAGCAAATCTTTTAGATTTTGTTTCCTGGGGGTTTTTGCCAAAGTGCATCAAATTAGGCTCATCAACCGGGTTACCGGTGTATATTGCACTACGCCCCATACTTTTAGCAAGAGCTGTGCATTCCTGCAGAAATGTTACACAATTGCGTGCTGCTCGTATGGATCGTAGTTCAAGAGCCTCTACCCCATTAGGGGTCAGGGCAGAATGTACCTAAAGCCCGCTGATGAGCCTGACTTGGTGCAGCAAGACGAAATCCCACAAGACAGGGAAATAGTCCAAAGGATACGCAGGAGATTAAATGATTAACAAATCAGTAATGTATATCTACAGTCATATAATTTCACTATCAGTGGAGCAGGGGCAGATGACCACGCTGTCCCACCCCTTAAAACAACAATAACTAACATCCGCGAAGTGGCGCGCTCCCACCGACGTGACGGTTTCGACGACTCTTCTGGCCAAAGAATTAGAATTGGTCAATGGACAAAATCGTAGTGAATTCGTCATTTTTAGCCTACTTTTCTCATTTTGCAAAAAAAAAAAAAAAGGAAAAGGTAGACTTATGAGATAGATCCGGGAAAATATGTGTCTGTCTGTCTGTTAGTCTGTCCTTCTGTCAGTCTGTCTATTTGTGTGTGTATGTGTCCCATATCAACTCCTAAACGGCTGCAGCTATCAAAACCATATTTGGAAAGAGTATAGATTCATACCTCAATATCTCAAGGCCATATTTGAAATTGACGTTAGTGCTACCTACTGCTGAAAAATCACAATTGAAATTTGAGTACTATGTTGGATATCTCAGAAGTTATGCATGCGAACTATTCCAAAATTAGCACACATATAGATAATAACATTCCAGAATCATGAATCTAACTAAGCCTGCCGATAGGTCCAATTCTAAATTCATGTACTATACTATCGATTGGATTTTAACCAAATTTCGTATGTATTATGTGTACTACAACAGATATGACTGTGCGTATTCTAAAGAGCCACCAGGGCTGCCAACTGTTAATAAATGCTTTTTCTATGTTTTAAACCTAATATAAAATATCCAAAAGTATACAAGTCAATAGCTCTATACTTTTAACGCGTGTAGTACCTGACATTCTACCTTAGTTTGGTGTAACTTATATACATCAGCGTTGCCAACACGATTCTAAACCTGCTGATAAGTCCAGTTTTTAAATGCATATAACTTCTATACTAACGAATGGATTTCAACAAAATGTCGTGTGTACTATGTATACTACAACAGATATGACCATACGTATTCATACGAAACCATCAGGGCTGCCAACTGTTAATAAATGCACTCTCTTTGATTTAAACCTAATATCAATATATGAGAAAGTATGTAAGCCAACAGCTCTAAACTTTGCGCTCGTATAGTACCTGACATTCTAGATTAATTTGGAGTAACAGATACCTTAGTGCTAGCAACATGATTCTAAGCCTTCTGATAATTTCAATTTTTAATTACATGCAACTTCTATACTAACAAATGGATTTTATCCAAAATTGGTACTATAATAGATCGTAATATTTCAGATTAATTCTGAGCATCACATACATGACGTTGTTCCCAACATGATTTCACGAGCACTGACAAATCCAATATAAAACAGCATCCATACTATCCATTAGACCTCAACCAAATTTTGTATGTGCATTCTATACCTTAAGAGATGGAACTAAGAATTATTGAGAGTCACCTGGGCTGCCAACTGTAGTAAGTTACTCTATTAGGCTGCACTATTTCCGGTGTATTTCAAGCTGCAGTGCTTTGAAATGCTCGTATTACCAACTTGATTTCGTCATTATTCTAGTTAAGTCTATGTATTGGCATGAATCTTACATTTTAAGAAAAGTAGGCTCTTTAGTACGTCACGGAACTACTTGTTTAAGAACTTAAATCTATTTATAAAATAAATTTTACTATCACCAGATATTTTAGATCTACATAATTTCAGAAACTTTTTATAGTACTGGTTGGTTGGCGACAACGCGGCCATGTAGCCCCGTGTCCTTTGGGTGTGTTTAGAATCTGTCTGATGTTTGTTGTTTAAATCTTCAGACTTTTGACTGGTTTGATGCAGCCCTCCATACCTCTCTGTCCTGAGATAATCGTTTCATCTCTACATAGCTACCACACCCTACATCCGAGGCAATTTGTTTAACATACTCTAACCTTGGTCTACCCCTACAGTTCTTGTCCTCGACCCTTCCTTCCATAACCAAATTTGCTATTCCTGGATGTCTTAGTATGTGTCCTACCAACTTATCTCTTCTCTTCATTAGCAGTCGCCAGAAACATCTCTCCTATCTCACTCGTCTTAATACCTCTTCGTTTGTAACCCTATCTACCCATCTGATCTTCATCATTCTCCTGTAACACCACATTTCAAACGCTTCATTTCTCTTCTTTTCTGCTACACCAATAGTCCAAGATTCACGTCCATAGAGTGCCACGCTCCAGACAAAGTCTTCCAATAATGACTTCCTAATACCTAAATCTATATTCGATGTCAACAGATCCCTTTTTTTTTTTGTAGAAATGCTTTCCTTGCTTGAGACAACCTACTTTTCATATCCTATTTGCTTCGTCCATCACTGCTTATTTTACCGACTGTAGTGGCTACGCGGGTTAAAGCTCCGCGTTAGGTCAAGGGGCCCAGCTCTCTGCTGACACGGTAGACGCGTGGGTTCGAGCCCCACCGTCGGCTGTCCTTGAAATGGTTTTCCGTGGTTTCCCATTTTCAACACCAGGCAAATGCTGGGACAGTACCTTCTGACAGGCCACGGCCGCTTCCTTCCACATCCTTGCCCAGTTTCATTCATCTTCATCCTTTCCATCTCCCGTCCCGACGCGCAGGTCGCCCACGGGCGTCGACTAGAAAGACCTGCACTCGGCCTCTCAGGAGGCTACACGAAAAAAAAACTGCTTATTTTGCTTCGTAAGTAGCATAAGTCTCCTACTTCCTTCAGCGTTTCTCCTGCGAATTTGATGCCCATAGAGGTTTCTGATTTTTTTCGGCTGCATTCCAGTATTTTTGTTTTACATTCATTAATTTTCATCATGAATTCTTTCATCAAGGTGATGTCCATACCATTCAAAAACTCATTCAAATCCTCAGGCATGTCAGCCAAGATAACGATGTCATCAGCAAATCTAAGAATTGAAGTTATTTCTCCTTGAATCTTCACTCCCACTTAATTTTTTTCTTCTATTTCCTTCATTGTTTGTTCAGTGTAAAGATTTAAAAGTATGGGTGATAAGATGCAGCCTTGCTTTACACCTTTCTGAAACCAGCTCCTCTCTCATGTCCTTCAGCTCGAATGACTGCTGTCTGGTTTCTGTATAGATTGTAGATCACCCTCCTATCCCTGTACTTAATTCCAATCGTTTTCAAAATGTCAAACAATTTAGTCCAATCAACGTTATCAAAAGCCTTTTCTAAGTCTACAAATGTCATGAACGTTTTCTTATATTTCCTTATTCTACCTTCCAAACTCAGCCTAGTACAACTTCCCTTGTTCCTACATTTCTCCTGAAACCAAACTGGTCTTCACCCAACTCCGTTTCTATCTGGCTTTCCATCCTCTTGTAAATTATTCTAGACAGGATCTTTGAAGCATGAGCAATCAAGCTGATTATACGGTAATCTTCACATCTGTCAGATCCCACTTTCTTCGGTATAGAGATGATTACATTTTTCTTGAAATCAGAGGGTACCTCACCTGTCTCATAAATCCTACACACCAAGTGAAATAACCTGATCAGACCTTCAGCTCCTGTGCAGCGTAGCAACTCAATCGGTATATCATCTGTGCCTGGTGCTTTGTTCCTGCTTAAGTCTTCCAAAGCTCTATCAAATTCTGATCTCAATATTAAATCTCCTTTCGCATCCTCATCAATTTCCTCCTCCCTTTCCATTACATGATCGTCAATCTCCTTTCCCTTATACAAACACTATATATAAGCTTTCAACCTATTCTTCCCTATCTGTTAGGGGCTTTCCATTTGTGTCCTTAATATTAGAGGACTTAGCCTTCTTTTCCCCAAAATTATTCTTAATCTTTCGATAAGCTGTGTCTACTTTTCCTAATTTCAGACAATTTTCTATACCTGCACATTTCTCTTTCAACCATTCATCTTTCGCTTTCTTGCACTTCTTGTTAACCTCATTTCTCAGACGTCTGTATTCTGCTTTCCCCTTTTCATCTCTTACATTCTTGAGTTCCCGCCTTTCATCCATCAATTCTAGTATATCTTGAGTGATCCACGGTTTTCTACCTATTCTTTCTTTCCTACCAATGTTTTCTACTGCGGATTTTTTTTTCATTCTTCAAAAGTGCCTATTGGTCTGCAATTGAAATTTGTTTACGGTTTTTCATTAGTCCATCCTTTATACTCTTCTTGAATCTTTCGTTTACATCCTTCTCTTTCAGTCTGTATATTGCCCGCCTTTTTGGCTTTTGACTTTCCTTCAGTTTCTTCAACTTAAATCTGCATTTCATCACAACCAGATTGTGGTCAGAGTTTATGTCAGCACCGGGATATGTTTTACAATCCAAAATCTGGTTTCTAAACCTCTGCTTGACCATGATGAAGTCGATTTTGTAACGCCCTGTATCTCCTGGTCTCATCCATGTGTATATTCTTCTATTGTGGTTATTGAATAAGGTGTTAGCTATGACCAACTCATGCTCGGTGCAGAATTCCATCAGCCTGCTTCCTCGATCATTCCTTTAACCTATTCCGAAATCTCCTATCTTCCCTTCTCTTCCTTTTCCTACCACAGCATTCCAATCTCCCAGCACTATAACATTTTCATCGCACTTGATATACCTCAGAATTTCATCAATTTCTTCGTAGACATTTTCAACACCTTCATCATCAGGTTGACTGGTAAGCATATAGACTTGTACCACTGTGGTGCACGTAGGTTTTGTATTGATTTTAGCTAAATTGCTCATAATATTCCACCCGCTGTCCAAGCTTCCTACCCAATATGAGACCAACCCCTGCTTGGCCATTGTTTGATTTAGTGCTAATGACCATATACAGTAGTCTCCTGATCAAAAGTCCTGTTCTTCCTGCCAGCGCATTTCACCACTAATCCCAACCAACTCCAACCTTAACCTATCCATTTCCCTTTCTAAGTTTTCTAACCTTCCGCTTCCTAGCAGACTTCTAACATTCCACGTTCCGATCCGTAGAATGTCAGATTTCCTCTTTGTCATTTCTGTGATGCTAACCCCCTCTCGAGTAGTCCCCACCCGGATATCCGAATGGGGGACTAGTTTACCTCCGGATTGGATTATTACCAGGGAGGAGGTCATCATCACATGTAATTATGCATAGAGAGGTGCATATCCTCGGGAATAGCATTACGGCTGTGGTTTCCCGTTGCTTTCAGCCGTGCAGCAGAACGCAGTGTAGCCATTAGTTGGCTTATATTATCAATATCTTAACCGTCTATTAGACTAGTAAAGAATTTATTTATTCTGAAAGGCTGCTACTCCCTTTCAGAATAAGTAATATAGCAATCAAGTCACCAAATTTCCCCTCAATTTCTTCTGAAAAGATTATGAATTTCACGAGTTTAAAATCTCCCCCGTCTTACCTGGTAGCTACCAGGTGACCCATCAAACGTAAAACGCTCGTTAAATTCTTCATCCCAATGTGGTGTGTCATACACATTGGGATTTACATGACACTCCAGAGAGGCTCTTTAATGTGGCTGCTAGATTAAAACTTAAAAAGTAGTCATTTGCCCTCATGAACCGGATGACGAGGTCTACTGAATGTAAAACCTTAAATTGACTCCTTAAGATACGGAAATTCGATATGTTGCGCGGAACTAAGCGTCGCATGTTGATCATTACCAGGCTTCGAGCATAAATACACTGCGCTTGTACTGTGACGTGGGACCAACATCTCGATCAGCTGACTAAAGGGTAAAAAGAGTAACTCGTAATGGAAGGTGATGGGAGTAGGTGGGGAAATGCTTTTAAATGAGGGTTTAAACACACATTATCGTAATTTATATGACATTGGGAAAAGCATCGCATGTTTCTTTACTTACCGGAAGGTAGCGAAGGCTAAGAATGTAACATATTTGGTGTTATAAGTGGCTGTCGTTTTCCGTAATACTCATAATTAATACCAAATCCGACTCTGAATTAGCCTAGGCCTACTGATTTTGAACAGAATTGTGTTTGTGTAGCCGGTCATTTTTGATTGTACGCCCGAGGGCTCCCAACAAGTTCAATCTATTACTACATCATTTCCTAATTTATTTTTCACCATTATAAAATGTATTTTGGCTAATTTCAGTGCCGGTAATATAGAAAATTTTATCTACGATGAGCTCTCCTTCAGCGTTACCTTCACTTCAGTATTTTATGAAAGTGAACAAAACAACATGGGCAAATGAAAATAAGGAAGTCTATTGATTTAGTAAGTGTTGCTTTTAACAATTATGCATTACATTTGCTACAAAGGAAAACATTATGAGCAATGAACTGTTTCCTTTTAAATTCAATTTTCTATGAATCATAGAAACCTTCTCGAAAATAACCCACAACTTTGAAATTCTACGAAGAGTTGACTACGGTAAATTAGGGATGCAATGTATCCTAGAAGAATCTCAAAATTTCCTCAACCAAACGCACTGTCCATTCCATACGTTTAATAAGATGACAAATATTACCTCAGCTATTTATTATCAGTAGTGTGTTTTGGCCGGTTCTATACCCACCTCCATCTCCCCACCTCACAAGATGGCGGCGACGCGATATATCTCGAACCCCTGTTTGGATTTTAACAAATGAGGTGTCGTAGAACTCGGGCTGACACCTCCTTTCCAATGAATAACATATTTCCACCCCAAAAATAAAACCTACCCCTACTAGGGGTGAAATTGTAATTTTTAGAGAATCTCGCTTTCCAAGTGCAACATGTGAGAGTTTGAATGCCAATATGGAATTAATCGTTGTTCCGCAAACCAATAATCAAAGAATGGCATGTTAGGCCTTGAGGCAAGAGCCCCTGTTATTGTTGACGAGCCCCTGCTGTCGGGCCCCTGTTGATGGGTCATTGTTGACGAGTTATTGTTGGCGGGTCATTGTTGACGAGTCCCTGTGGACGAGTCCTTGTTGACATGTCATTGTTGACAGGTCATTAATGACGAGTCATTGTTGACGGGTCCTTGTTGACGGGTCCCTGTGGACGAGTCCTTGTGGACGAGTCCTTGTTGACAGGTCCCTGTGGACGAGTCCTTGTTGATGAGTCCCTTTGGACTGATCCCTTTGGACCGGCCCCTTTGGACTGGCCCATGAATTTATCCAAATTATGTCAAAGGGCTTAACTAAGGGACTAATAAGGCTAGGAACTTGTATGAGGTATTGTAGGACTTGGGATGAAGCCCCCTTTTAGAATGTATTTTTGAAATTTTGACAAAGGGCCTAACCACACTTTTGTTAATATCTCGTGAACCTATCATGCTAGTGACTTGTATAAGGGGTCCTAGCAATTGGGGCGATGTTCCCCTTTGGGGGGTGAAACTATCCCCCCACTCCCAAATTGAAAAATCGATATCTTGGAAACTAAGAACCCTAAAATTATGTGTGACAGCTTTAAAAATAGGTCATAAGATACGATTTTACCACGATAGGTCATTTCACCCCTAACATAGTAAATAGTAATGTTACAGGAAAAAAAGCGGTCAAACACTTAAAAATGATAAATGAACCTAAGATCTTTTGTATTTGATGAAAAATAGTAAGGGGGTGAAAACTACCCCAAAATTGAAAAAATCGATATCTTGGAAACTAAGAAACCTAAAATTAGGTGTGATAGCTCAAAAAATTGGACATTTAATACTCTTTTGCCACAATTGGTCATTTTACCCCTAAAACAATGCATGTAGATTTTACAGAAAAAAGGGGACCAATAATCAGATTTGGACACATGAGGTGTTATAAGACTCAGGGCGACAATCTCTTCTTGAATTTATTATTTATTTTTTGAAATTTTGACAAAGGGTCTAACCACACATTTTGAAAATTTAGAGTTTTAAAATTTTTGAATTAATTTTTTTATTTTTTATTTTTTATTTTTAGTAGAGAGAGATACTACCGGTTGTGTTTAAACGAGCATGTCGCCGATCACTGTGACCATGTTCAATGGATGAATCGATATTTTGTGAAGCATTGATTGAAGAGGGTCATGCGACGACTTGTTTTAAGAATATTTTTATGATTTTTCCTATGATGCATGCATTTATTTAAATATCCCAAAACGGCAAGGTTACTGATTTGAGTTTTATAAACTAATAATGGGATTTGGACTCATAAGGTGTCCTATAACTTGACATGACGCTTCCTTTATATGGCTTATGAATTTTCCCAAGAAAGATTGTAAACAACAAGGTCATGGACTTTTGTTTCTCTTAATATATTGCAAACCCATAATGTTAGATGTTTATGGTGAGTGATGAAACATAGTTATGTAGAGAAAGAATTATTGTAGGCTTCACGTATGGTGACTGACAAGTCTTTGACCATTGAAACTTGTTTTTAAACCTAACCGCAGTACATAGGTAGTATAGGTTTCGGGCATGACATGACAAACGGTGTGTACAAAATCCAATTTATCGATTCAAGAATTAAGAGAAGACTATCTTTAATTGATTAGTTAAAGAGGGTAGCTAAGAAATCAAGATGGTGATTACACTAAACCAAACCGAACCAATACAATCCTTTTTGAATGTATAATGTTACTTGCTAACCATTTTGTGCTGCAGTGGCAAGCACTTTTGGCTCTTGCACTAGAGGCCTTAACTCGATTTAACTTTAAGGCTTAGAACGAACCAAACTAAGAAAGATGGTTATAGTGGTGCAGTGGTTAAGCTGTTATCGTTTGATTAAGGTAGACCAGCGTTTGATTTTAGATTAATACGCATGTCAAAAACATATAAAAAAGCAGGGATAATGTTTTAAGACTGATAACACTTGTATATATTTTTTTCAAATTATTACTTGGATTACAAATACAAAGGAGGACTGGGTTCAATATACAGTTAATGCAAGTAAGATTTTGTATTTGTTTTTTATTTTTAGACTTTAGATTTTAGAATTTTCATTTTACATTTAAGATTGTATAAAAAGACCAAACCATAATGTCATGACTTTAAATTTTCAGTAACTAATTATTAAAGAAAAACATATAAGGATTTGTATTACTTGGAATTATGTTTTCTATAATATATTTTATTTTGGTTTTAGATTTTAGAAATTTGATATTGGATTTTAGATTTTAGGTAAAGACCAAACTAATATTGACTATTCATTAGACACTGGTATGTAGATAGAAAGATGATTAGACTATATGTTAAGATGATTTTTTTGGATAAATGCATGGCCAACCCATAGGGATCAGTCCAAAGGGACCGGTCCAAAGGGATTAGTCAAAAGGATCTGTCAACAGGGACCCGTCCACAGGGATCAGTCCACAGTGACCCGTCAGCAGGGGCCCGTCAAAAATGACTCCCTTCAAAAGGACCCGTCCAAAAGGGGCTAGTCAACAGGGACCAGTCCAAAGGGGCAAATCAACAGGGATCAATCAAAAGGGGTTATCGCCTCAAGGTCTGTCATACCCCTCATTGATTATTGGTTTGCCTATCGACAAACGCCGCTTGGAATACTTTTTAATCACCCCTCGTGGGTCAGCCGCCATCTTTAAAAAGGCCGTGGGAACATAGGTGTTTACCAGCAGTCTTCAGCGAAAAGTCCAACAATACCTCATACAATGCCCTAGTCTTATTGGTTCGCGAGATATTAACAAAATTGCACTTAGGCCCTTTGTCAAAATTTCAAAAATAGATTCAGTGTTGTTCAATCAATAATAGCCACCTCTTCAAATATATACTGTACTTGTTTTCGTTGACCTTAAAGCCTTGAGTATCCATCATCAGTGTATGAGAAATGTTTACGCTTGCATAGATCAAAACCAACTGACTACTCACTACTTGGGTTTAGAAATTACATTTACTCAAATCACATTCTAGTAAGATCGTGCCTACTATAAACTGCACCCACTTTTGCACCCCGCTTTTACATTCACTTTTGCACCCACTTTTGCACCTACTTTTGCACTCCCTTTTACACTGACTTTTACACTGACTTTTGCACTCATTTTTCACCACCTTAGCACCCACTTTTGCACCCACTTTTACACTGACTTTTGCACCCACTTTTGCACCCATTCTTGCATCCACTCTTGCACCCACTCTTGCACTCACTTTTCCTCTCACTTTAAAGAGAATGTTTTTGTGTAATAAAAAGTAATGTCCAGCCTCCCACCGCCATTCATCTGTGACGTCATAGCCAGTCTCAAAGCAAGTCTAAACTTGTAGAACAGGTCATGTGACAAGGTTAGGTTAGGTTAAGTGACTTTGACATAATTTGGATAAATGCATGGGCCCGTCCTCAGGGACCCGTCAAAAATGACTCCCTTCATAAAGGACCCGTCCAAAGGGGCTGGTCAACAGGGGCTAGTCAACAGGGACCAGTCCAAAGTGACAAATCAACAGGGATCAATCAAAAGGGGTTATCACCTCAAGTTCTACCAATCACGCCTAATATCAATCGCGTCTACTATCAATTACGCCTACTATCAATCGCGCCTACTATCAATAGCGCCTATTATCAATTACGTCCACTACCAAGCGCGCCTACTATCAATCGCTTCTACTAATAGCGCCTGCTATCAATCGCGCCTACTATCAATCGCGCCTACTATCAATAGCGCCTACTATCAATTATGTCCTCTACCAATCGCGCCTACTATCAATCGCGTCTACTAATCGCGCCTACTATCAATCGCACCTACTATCAATAGCGCCTACTATCAATTACGTCCACTACCAATCGCGCCTACTATCAATCGCGTCTACTAATAGCGCCTGCTATCAATCGCGCCTACTACCAATCGCGCCTACTATCAATCGCGCCTACTATCAATCGCACCTACTATCAATTACGTCCACTACCAATCGCGCCTATTATCAATCGCGTCTACTAATAGCGCCTGCTATCAATCGCGCCTACTACCAATCGCGCCTACTATCAATCGCGCCTACTATCAATAGCGCCTACTATCAATTACGTCCACTACCAATCGCGCCTACTATCAATCGCATCTACTAATAGCGCCTGCTATCAATCGCGCCTACTACCAATCGCGCCTACTATCAATAGCGCCTACTATCAATTACGTCCACTACCAATCGCGCCTATTATCAATCGCGTCTACTAATAGCGCCTGCTATCAATCGCGCCTACTACCAATCGCGCCTACTATCAATCGCGCCTACTATCAATAGCGCCTACTATCAATCGCGCCTACTATCAATTGCGTCTACTAATAGCGCCTGCTATCAATCGCGCCTACTACCAATCGTGCCTACTATCAATCGCGCCTACTATCAATCGCACCTACTATCAATAGCGCCTACTATCAATTACGTCCACTACCAATCGCGCCTACTATCAATCGCGTCTACTAATAGCGCCTGCTATCAATCGCGCCTACTACCAATCGCGCCTAGTATCAATCACGCCTACTATCAATAGCGCCTACTATCAATTACATCCACTACCAATCGCGCCTACTATCAATTACATCAACTACCAATCGCGCCTACTATCAATCGCGTCTACTAATAGCGCCTGCTACCAATCGCGCCTATTATCAATCGCGCCTACTATCAATTACGTCCACTACCAATCGCGCCTACTATCAATCGCGTCTACTAATAGCGCCTGCTATCAATTGCGCCTACTATCAATCGCGCCTAAAATCAATTGCGCCTATTCATTGCACCTACTATCAATTGCACCTACTACCAATCACGCCTACTACTAATTGCGCCTACTGTCAATTGCACCTACTATCAATAGCGCCTACTAGCAATTACGCCCACTACCAATCGCGCCTACTGTGAATTGCGCCTACTATCAATTGCGCCTACTACCAATCGCGCCTACTAGTAATTGCGTCTACTACAAATTGCGCCTACTACCAATCGCGCCTACTATCAATTACGCCTACTATCAATTGCGTTGAATATGAACTGCTATCAATTACAGCAGGTAAAAATCACTTCTAGTAAAAATCGCGCTCAGTATAAATCATAATCAGTATAAAACGCGCCCAGTATCAAACGCGTCTACTAATCGTACCTACTATAAATTGAGCGTGCTATTAAACGCACCCAGTATACATTGCCTCTACTAACCATGGCTACTATCAATTACAGTCAATAAAAATCATAATCACTATAAATTGTGTTCAGTATAAATCTTGACATTGAGCAATGTGTGTGTAAATCACTTGTAGTCTAAAATTTGTTCATGTGATTATTATTCTTGACAGTACTTTGAAAATTCCACCTTTAAAAAATATCAATCCACTTCATTTATTTTACTGTTATTATTACTAAAGTGACTTTACTAAAATTAAATTAATTTGTATTAGTTAATATGGAAGTCTCAAGAACCAGCCATGGTAAGCCATGTGCCTACTATAAAGGATATACATTTATTGTAAAAACAACCAATAAAAATGGAACTGTTATTTGGCGATGTTCAAAACAACGATCTAAAAAGTGTCGAGGAATGATTAAAACAAAAGACTCCAACGTACTTACTTCAAACGAGCATCATTGTGAATCTCAAATTAATACACATTTAAATGGACAAAATACTCTAACCAAGGTAAAAAAAGCAAGTCCAAGAAAAAAATATTGCTGCTCAAGATAGTGCAGTGTTTGTTCAAAATCACTTATCATGTCCTCAAAAAGTCATGTTAGGACAGTTGTCAACGTCTAAGAAACCATTAACACTATCAAAAGCAACGCAGACTTTAAAATAGGTCACTGTGGAAAAGGAACAAGAGGAATTGGATTGTTCTAGTGATGTTGAGGATGATGATGATGATGATAATGATGGTGTCAATGACTATCATAATTTTGATGATAACATTCATAATGAAGATGATGATGATGATGATGATGATGATGAAAAAGAAAAGTATGAGGGTTTTATGACTATAAAACCACTGCGACTTCCCCAGTTTTTAAGAACAAGAGTACCTGGAGAAAGTTATAAAAGGATCTACAACAAGCGTTATGTTTAAAAAATCTATATCCAACAATGGTAAATAGATAGAGTTGTATTCAGTGTGTATCTATTATAAAATGAATTTCATAAAAATATTTTATGGTTATTGTCTGCTTTTTCTTAATTACTATCACTACATCCTCCCACTATTAATGCAATTGTTAACCATTCACAGTCTCTAGCTATGTTTAGAAAGAGAGAGTGGACTTAAACAATACACTCTATCTGTGGTTTGTGTATCGAGTATCATAGTAATACAGTATCGCTAAGCTATGTTAAAGCAATAGTTATATCAGGTAAGGGGTTCAAATCCTTGCTTTCTTTTATTGAAAATGTGAACATAAGTCAAACGCCTTAACCACTCGATCAACCTGACAGTTAATAATGTAATTTGTTTTGTGCACTTGAGTGTTTACAAAATTTTCCAGTGTACATTGACTCAACCACTTGCTCGTTTTTGAATGTTTTGTTGTTGTTGTTGTTGTTGTTGTTGTTGTTGTTGTTGTTGTTGTTGTTGTTGATGTTGTTTTTTCCATTACATTGTAGTTATGAGTCTTGAGAACTAGGTGTTTAATATAGGGTTAAAGGCATCTTAAAATAATTTTAGAAAAGCTCTCAGGTATCGTGTCATGGGTTTTAGTAATGCATTAATGTTTGTTGACAAGTATTTACCATTACACAACATTATTTTGGTAAGCTCTACATGTTGTTTGAGTCTTGAACCTTTTGACTGGTTTAATACAGCTCTCCATGACTCCCTGTCCTGAGCTGATCGTTTCATCTCTACATAGCTACCACACTCTACATCAAAGGCTATCTGTTTAACATATTCTATCCTTGGTCTACTCCTACAGTTCTTGTCCTCAACCCGTTCTTCCATAACTAAGCTTGCTATTCCTGGGTGTATGTGTCCTACCAACCTATCGATTTACTTCATTAGCTGTCGCCAAAATATCTCTCCTCTCCCACTTGTCTTAATACCTCTTTACCCATCTAATCTTCATCATTCTCCTGTAACACCACATTTCAAACACTTCAACTCTCCACTTTTCTGCTACACCAATAGTCCAAGTTTCCCTTTCATAGAGCGTCACACTCCAGACAAAGGTCTTCAAAATGATATCCTAATACCTAAATCTATATTCAATGTCAACAAATTCTGTAGAAATGCTTTCCTTGCCTGAGCTACATAAGAATCCTAATCATCTCTGGTATAATGTCTTCTTTAGCAAACATAGTCGCTCAGTAGGTCTATGCATTTGTTGTATATAACCCAAAATAGCAAACAGTTTTTCTAAAACCCTACTCACTGGTCACTAACAAGCATAGTCGCCAAAGTGTTTCGTTGGTAGTTAACTCATGTCTGGTTAGTCAATTCTTATTGCAAGGCCAGTCAACACCTAAAAATCCATCTTAACATATAGTCTAATCATCTTTCTATCTACATACCAGTGTCTAATGAATAGTCAATATTAGTTTGGTCTTTACCTAAAATCTAAAATCCAATATCAAATTTCTAAAATCTAAAACCAAAATAAAATATATTATAGAAAACATAATTCCAAGTAATACAAATCCTTATATGTTTTTCTTTAATAATTAGTTATCGAAAATTTAAAGTCATGACATTATGGTTTGGTCTTTTTGTACAATCTAAAATGTAAAATGAAAATTCTAAAATCTAAAGTCTAAAAATAAAAAACAAATACAAAATCTTACTTGCATTAACTGTATATTGAACCCAGTCCTCCTTTGTATTTGTAATCCAAGTAATAATTTGAAAAAAATATACAAGTGTAATCAGTCTTAAAACATTATCCCTGCTTTTTTATATGTTCTTACATGCGTATTAATCTAAAATCAAACGCTGGTCTACCTTAATCAAAGGATAACAGCTTAACCACTGCACCACTATAACCATCTTTCTTAGTTTGGTTCGTTCTAATCCTTAAAGTTAAATCGAGTTAAGGCCTCTAGTGCAAGAGCCAAAAGTGCTTGCCACTGCAGCACAAAATGGTTAGCAAGTAACATTATACATTCAAAAAGGATTGTATTGGTTCGGTTTGGTTTAGTGTAATCACCATCTTGATTTCTTAGCTACCCTCTTTAACTAATCAATTAAAGATAGTCTTCTCTTAATTCTTGAATCGATAAATTGGATTTTGTACACACCGTTTGTCATGTCATGCCCGAAACCTATACTCCCTATGTACTGCGGTTAGGTTTAAAAACAAGTTTCAATGGTCAAAGACTTGTCAGTCACCATACGTGACGCCTACAATAATTCTTTCTCTACATAACTATGTTTCATCACTCACCATACACATATAACATTATGGGTTTGCAATATATTAAGAGAAACAAAAGTCCATGACCTTGTTGTTTACAATCTTTTTTTGGGAAAATTCATAAGCCATATAAAGAAAGCGTCATGTCAAGTTATAGGACACCTTATGAGTCCAAATCCCATTATTAGTTTATAAAACTCAAATCAGTAACCTTGCCGTTTTGGGATATTTAAATAAATGCATGCATCATAGGAAAAATCATAAAAATATTCTTAAAACAAGTCGTTGCATGACCCTCTTCAATCAATGCTTCACAAAATATCGATTCATCCATTGAACATGGTCACAGTGATCGGCGACATGCTCGTTTAAACACAACCGGTACTGTCTCTCTCTACTAAAAATAAAAAATAAAAAATAAAAAAAATAATTCAAAAATTTTAAAACTCTAAATTTTCAAAATGTGTGGTTAGACCCTTTGTCAAAATTTCAAAAAATAAATAATAAATTCAAGAAGAGATTGTCGCCCTGAGTCTTATAACACCTCATGTGTCCAAATCTGATTATTGGTCCCCTTTTTTCTGTAAAATCTACATGCATTGTTTTAGGGGTAAAATGACCAATCGTGGCAAAAGAGTATTAAATGTCCAATTTTTTGAGCTATCACACCTAATTTTAGGTTTCTTAGTTTCCAGGATATCGATTATTCAATTTTGGGGTAGTTTTCACCCCCTTACTATTTTTCATCAAATACAAAAGATCTTAGGTTCATTTATCATTTTTAAGTGTTTGACCGCTTTTTTTTCCTGTAACATTACTATTTACTATGTTAGGGGTGAAATGACCTATCGTGGTAAAATCGTATCTTATGACATATTTTTAAAGCTATCACACATAATTTTAGGGTTCTTAGTTTCCAAGATGTCGATTTTTCAATTTAGGAGTGGGGGGATAGTTTCACCCCCCAAAGGGGAACATCGCCCCAATTGCTAGGACCCCTTATACAAGTCACTAGCATGATAGGTTTGCGAGATATTAACAAAAGTGTGGTTAGGCCCTTTGTCAAAATTTCAAAAATACATTCTAAAAGGGGGCTTCATCCCAAGTCCTACAATACCTCATATAAGTTCCTAGCCTTATTAGTCCCTTAGTTAAGCCCTTTGACATAATTTGGATAAATTCATGGGCCAGTCCAAAGGGGCCGGTCCAAAGGGATCAGTCCAAAGGGACTCATCAACAAGGACTCGTCCACAAGGACCTGTCAACAAGGACTCGTCCACAAGGACTCGTCCACAGGGACCCGTCAACAAGGACCCGTCAACAATGACTCGTCAACAATGACCTGTCAACAATGACATGTCAACAAGGACTTGTCCACCGGGACTCGTCAACAATGACCCGCCAACAATAACTCGTCAACAATGACCCATCAACAGGGGCCCGACAGCAGGGGCTCGTCAACACTAACAGGGGCTCTTGCCTCAGGGCCTAACATGCCCCTCTTTGATTATTGGTTTGCGGAACAACGTTTAATTCCATATTGGCATTCAAACTCTCACATGATGCACTTGGAAAGCGAGATTCTCTAAAAATTACAATTTCACCCCCTAGTAGGGGTAGGTTTTATTTTTGGGGTGGAAATATGTTATTCATTGGAAAGGAGGTGTCAGCCCTTTGTTCAACGACACCTCATTTGTTAAAATCCAACCAGGGGTTCGAGATATATCGCGTCGCCGGCATCTTGTGAGTAGGGGAGGTGGAGGTAGGTATAGAACCGGCCAAAACACACTACCATTATCGATGACTACACCGTCTCATCTGTAGCATAACCTGCAATTTGACACTGTACATGATTGACGACTGCATTGCGTAGATTTAATCCAGCATAGGGACATAGAATCCCTTTTATGTTCAGAGATGCATTTACTAGCAGTCTCAACAAAACACCAAGAAAAAGTCTATGGACATGCAAATACTTGATACCTTCGAGCATAAATACGGGCCTGGTCAGTGGAGTAAGGGATAGGGTAAATTATAATAATTTATAATAAATGCCAGCATTTACATGTTATTATTTTTCTTTCATTTTTCGGAGTTAAGAGGAAACATAGGCTAAAGATGCAAGTAGTTAAGTCGAGAATTTCAGGGTTATTTTTACAATGAATTAGTTTACCTATGGAAAGAAATGTCCGATCGTTTCTAAATGTCTCATCAATACGCGACACAGTAATACACCATTCTGGCTTAGTAATGAATAGAACTCACTTTAAATAGCCCAATTCTATCATCACGTGTGGTATTTCAGTGTTCCGAACTACCGCAGTTCCCTTTAGTCAGCTGATCGAGATGTTGGTTTCAACAATGTGACGTCATCAGCCATCTATTGGATTTATGATCGAAGTTACCAGGGATTATTATTAATAGCTAAAGCATTAGGCCTACTATTGGGAAACATTGCAACTCTTGCGTATTTACGGTGCTCCGTGTTTGAGTGTATTTGGGGCCATGGTTCTGTTCCTCAGTTGTTGTATGACTCGGTTCAGCTGGGGATTGAATTGCTAATACAATATGGATGGAATGCATTGGGGTATGTTGATCGTAAATGGAAAGATTTTTTAGCCTACTTTCGATTTTTGCAAAAAATGAAAGTAGACTTATGAGATCAACACAGGGCGAAAAAAGTGTGTCTGTCTGTGTGTGTGTATGTGTGTGTGTGAGTCTGTGTGTGTGTGTGTATGTGTGTGTGTGAGTCTGTGTGTGTGTGTGTCTGTGTGTGTGTGAGTGTGTGTACTCTGAATGTCTGTCCCCCCCTATCAATTCGAACACGGTGAAACCGAATTGAACGAAATTTGGTACAGAGGTAGCACTAGTAAAGGACACCTCAGTGTCATACTTTATATCGCCGCCATCTATACCAAAACAGAATGGCGGCCACTCAAATGTTCAAAACGTAAAATCAAATTACGGCTAAACTAATCATCCGATCTCTACCAAATTCGGTGACAACATACCTTTATATAGGTCGCGTCTTTCACCCAAAATTCAAGGTCATCGGCCATGCCATTTCAGGATGGCGGCCGTGTGAATTATGCAACCATTTTAATAAATAGCTTAAGACCCACCAATTCCGATTATCGAGCCTAGGGGGGTTTAAGCTATCCTGAAGGTCGTGATCCGTTATTTATTATAATTTAATATTATAATATTATACAGTATGAGTGGCTTAAAAGAGCTGAGCCGTTTGTGTCTCACGACAAGATGGCAGCTGTCCTCATGTGCCTGTCTTATATTTCAGTAGTTTTAGTATGTTGTATGTGATATACCGTACTGATACAATAATATAAACTTTGTATGAAATGATCTTTAATGAAGATGTACTGCAGTGAAGAAATCGTTTATTTAAAGTCATTATTTGCCAACAGTTTGTATCTAATATGTCAGTTAAGAACACCTGACATCATGGATACGGTTAGCTCTGGGCTAGCATGTTAGTCTGACACGCAGTTGACTGGGGATCGAGTACTGCTACAGTTAGGTTTTTTTTTCTTGAATTCTTTTACAAATGATGTGCACGAGCTTTTTCCACAGATACTGAATAAAATGTCATTTAGCTCAAAGGAGAGGATAAAGTATACCCTCGTATATTAATAAAATCACAGTCCCAGCATCGCACATAAACAGAAGCCATTAGGAAAAGGAGAATAGAAGAACTAGATACACGTTGTCATTAACCACAGCCTTCTTAATGCCTCTGTACGGTGCTGTCCTCTTGTGGGTTATGTGGGTAATATTGTTCCAAACATAACGCTGTGTAAATGCCTGAGCTGGACTCCTGAAGTATGGCAATATTGTAATACTGGTAGTTCAACTATTAGCCACGATCGCGCTCCGAATACCTTTAAACACTGCCAGCTGGATCGCCTCCCTCTTGGCTACTTTAAACTGCCTACTCATTCAACACCCTTAGGCCACTGCCATCGTAGTACATTACGATGGCAGTGCATAGGCGTACAAGATAAAGATTAATTCACTGATAGGTCGCAGCACCACCTACTGTGATTGTGGCGGAAGATTCTTAATTTTGCAGGCTGGCTTAATATAGAGATTAACGGACGTGAATGCATTACAATAAGTTAGTAGTTTTGTTATTCAATCATCATAAAGTACCGTATATAATATTGATTTTGACACTTACTGGCTTATTATCAATATAAAAGAAAACAAACAATACATTGTGGTAGGGGTGATTGTGTTAGGGATGAGGACAAAGAGTCATAAAGATACCCATACATTTAGGAGAAAGTAGGCTATATGTTCTTTGCTGTACATCTTGTTTTTTGTAGGATTCCTTGGCTTAAGTGGGTAAATTAAGTGGGTTGTTTCCCGGTTAATTCATGTGATGCTAACGTTTCCTAAGAATTATATTTGTTTTTCGTGTTTTCTGGAAACTTCCGGTTTCACGATCAGAATGCATATGGGACTCGGGGCACTTAATACAGTTGACGCTTGATAATTTGGAACTAGTGAACCATCTCATCAAAGCAGGCGTGGTGATTTTTATCGCGGTATGGATGGCACTGTCTGGGCAAAGACTGCTCCTCTGAATAGAGGAAGAACTCGGAGTTATAATATAGTTTTTAATATTGTCATTTAGACTTTCACGGCCCGTGTTATTATTCATAATGTTGAATTTTGGGCTTATGCCGTGTTTTATTATATTGCAATTCGACGCGTTTCGAAAGAAACCATGTCTTTCATCGTCAGGAATAATCTGGAATACGACAATGTTGCTAAGAGAAAGCAACGAAGAACATATAGAAGGTGCCCAAAGATGGACGCCATTATAGCCCCATGTTAGGGACAACGGAAAGCAGCAGAAAATTACTTTCTCAGGGTTCTGATAATAGGTAGCCAGGATTCACTGAGATTGTAGCCGGTGTCGCGGTTGAAATTATCTGGGTGTTTACGTATTTCAACCGCCTCCCTGATGATTCTGGGACGATATTGCTTTATACGGGCAAGAACATCCACCCCTTGGAACATGACATCATGGCCAGGTGTTAAAGCATGATCGGCAACAGCTGATTTATCAGGTTGAATGAGCCTGATACATCTATTATGTTCCTTAATGCGAGTGCATATTGTTCTCGAAGTCTGCCCGATGTAAACCTTGCCACAAGTACAGGGAACTCTGTAGATACCCGGTTGTTGCAATTTAGGCAAACTGTCCTTAGTTGGTCGCAGGAGTTGCCTAATCTTAACAGAAGTTCCAAATACAGTCCGTATGTTGTATCGACGTAGGATTTTAGCAATACGATCCGTTGTGTTATGTATGTACGGAAGGTAAGCAGTTCCTCTTACATCTCTTTTCTCAACTGACGTCCTATTATTATTTGTTGGTTTCAGAACCGTAGAAATCAAAGCCTTGCTATAACCGTTGCTCTCAAAGGTGGTTCGCAGGGTGTTAATTTCTTCTTGTAAAGAAGACACTTCACAAATCCTCCTAGCCCTGGTAGTTAGAGTTGTAAGGATACCATGTTTCTGGGCAGGGTGATGGTGAGAACTTGCGTGGAGATATCTATTGGTGTGTGTTGGCTTACGAAAAACGCTGTGTCCTAAAGATCCATCCTCTTTCTTGGTGACGAGAACATCTAAAAAAGGTATTTTGCCGTCAGATTCCTTTTCCATGGTGAAACAAATAGAAGGGTGCTGGAGATTAAGGTGATCCAGGAAATGTCTAAGATTTTCCTCACCTTCCGTCCAAACAACGAACGTGTCATCCACATAACACTTCAGCCGGGTGATATTCTAGTGAGTCTCGACGTGGTGTCTCTGTTTACGAGAGTACCTATTGATGGTGTTATGTCTCTCATTAATGGCTTTTTTCCTGAAGACATCACAAGACTTTTTTATCACTGCATGACCTCCTCCTACTTTCTATGGAATGGGAATTTTTATGAGCAGACTGATGGTGTGGCCATGGGTAGTCCTCTCTCTCCTGTTGTGGCTAATTTATTCATGGAGAACTTTGAAGAGAAAGCTTTGTCGTCGGCTCCTTTCAAACCGAAGATCTGGTGGCGTTATGTGGATGACACGTTCGTTGTTTGGACGGAAGGTGAGGAAAATCTTAGACATTTCCTGGATCACCTTAATCTCCAGCACCCTTCTATTTGTTTCACCATGGAAAAGGAATCTGACGGCAAAATACCTTTTTTAGATGTTCTCGTCACCAAGAAAGAGGATGGATCTTTAGGACACAGCGTTTTTCGTAAGCCAACACACACCAATAGATATCTCCACGCAAGTTCTCACCATCACCCTGCCCAGAAACATGGTATCCTTACAACTCTAACTACCAGGGCTAGGAGGATTTGTGAAGTGTCTTCTTTACAAGAAGAAATTAACACCCTGCGAACCACCTTTGAGAGCAACGGTTATAGCAAGGCTTTGATTTCTACGGTTCTGAAACCAACAAATAATAATAGGACGTCAGTTGAGAAAAGAGATGTAAGAGGAACTGCTTACCTTCCGTACATACATAACACAACGGATCGTATTGCTAAAATCCTACGTCGATACAACATACGGACTGTATTTGGAACTTCTGTTAAGATTAGGCAACTCCTGCGACCAACTAAGGACAGTTTGCCTAAATTGCAACAACCGGGTATCTACAGAGTTCCCTGTACTTGTGGCAAGGTTTACATCGGGCAGACTTCGAGAACAATATGCACTCGCATTAAGGAACATAATAGATGTATCAGGCTCATTCAACCTGATAAATCAGCTGTTGCCGATCATGCTTTAACACCTGGCCATGATGTCATGTTCCAAGGGGTGGATGTTCTTGCCCGTATAAAGCAATATCGTCCCAGAATCATCAGGGAGGCGGTTGAAATACGTAAACACCCAGATAATTTCAACCGCGACACCGGCTACAATCTCAGTGAATCCTGGCTACCTATTATCAGAACCCTGAGAAAGTAATTTTCTGCTGCTTTCCGTTGTCCCTAACATGGGGCTATAATGGCGTCCATCTTTGGGCACCTTCTATATGTTCTTCGTTGCTTTCTCTTAGCAACATTGTCGTATTCCAGATTATTCCTGACGATGAAAGACATGGTTTCTTTCGAAACGCGTCGAATTGCAATATAATAAAACACGGCATAAGCCCAAAATTCAACATTATGAATAATATAGTTTTTGTTCCACATGGTCCTAAAGGGATTGCCCGTCAGAAAACTAGTCCCGAATTCTGCGTGGATCTGTTTTTAGATAACAATATAATTGATCTTATTAATAAATTCACTATTATAAAAACTAAATGACGGGACATGGAAGAAGAGGAAAATGAGGAAACTTTACAAGTGTACAGAAAAGATCTCAGACGTAATGGAGAAGCGGAGGCTAAAGTTCTACGGAAATTTACTACGAATGGATGAAGGCAGGCTGAGCAAAAGGATCTTCAGCTACATCATGGGGATAAAGGTCACATTTAATGGGTAGATAAGGTGAAGAGGGATGCAGCGGAATTAGGAATTACTCCACGGATGGCCCACGATAGAAGAGAGTTCCGCAGTCGAGTTCAGGGAGTAAAATCATTCCAGGAGGAATCACCAAGCAGGAGGCTCAAACGGATCATTTCCGAGCAGGAGAGAAAACAAAGAAGTGACAGGATGAAGAAGTACTGGGAAGAGAAGAGAAAGAAAACCAATAAGTCTTGAGTTCCTTGCGGTCCATAATTGGCTAAATTCGATCGTAAAATATTTAAAAAAAGCTACTAAATATGCTAGAGAGAGGGATGCAAAAGCTACCAATAGAATGGAGATTATTTGATTTATTGGAATGGTGTTGAAAGTTGGTCGCTCGAGTACAGTTCAAATATTTGAACATGTGAATCGCACAGGGGTTTACTATATCTGATCTAAGATTTAAGATGATTCTCAGAGTCTTAAGATTCGATGATATTGGAGATCGCGTAGATCGTGCAAAACTTGACAAGCTCGCGCCAGTCCGTGAAATGTTCGATTTGTTTATCACAAACTTGCAAAAGCATTTTGTTCCAAGCGCTGAAATGACTGGTTGAACAACTATTGGCTTTCAGAGGACACTGTTCCTTTAGACAGTATATCCCAAGTAAACCAGCAAAATATGGTCGAAGGTTTTTGCTCTCGTAGATGTTCAATTCCCATATAAGTACAACTTGGAAATATATGCTTGTCGACAACCCGAAGGACCATTTCGCTTGAGTAATGAAAGGGGTGATGTGGTTATGAGAGTAGTCCATTCAATACTTGGCAGAAATATCAATATAACAATGGAATATTGGTCTTCTTCCTTGCGAGTTGCCAAACAACTGTTTGAAAATAGAACAACAATGGTTGCTACGGTACGGAAGGACAGAAGA
Source organism: Meconema thalassinum (assembly GCA_946902985.2). Lineage (NCBI taxonomy): Eukaryota > Metazoa > Arthropoda > Insecta > Orthoptera > Tettigoniidae > Meconema > Meconema thalassinum. The sequence goes on along the minus strand of OX336399.1, from coordinate 181,482,121 downwards.
GAAGTATCACGGGAATTCAAAGTTGTAAAAGGAAATCCCACATATTGGTTGGTTGGTTCCTCAGTTTGGGGGCTGCGACAACGCGGTAATGTAGCCCCGTGTACTTTGGGTGTGTGTAGAATATGTCTGATAACAGGTGTTAATTGTGATGACTGTATTTGTGTGTGTTATCTGTTTTTTTAATTCAAGTAAGGACTGCAGACTATGCATTTTTCAAATAGTTCCTACTTTTGTTCGGGACTGTTGCACCGAGCAATCCTGATGAGTGGCACGGCGCTATCGGACTGGGCGCTCACTAGGAACCAAGGAGCATATAATAAGAGAGACGACACTCAATGCTAATTTTCTATTGGCTCAAATTTCAGGTCCACGTGGCATTGTTTGGGCTACAATGGTTACCAATCTCGCATATCAAGTAACTACGATTGACTGTGATCATTACGAACGCACATTACTACGGTCGAAACTGATTGTCAGTGTCTAACATTGAATCAAAAGCATGCATTATTGCACCTCAGGAGGCGAGATCGTTCCAAAAATGAAATACTAATGATAAGTTTTGGTGTTGGTATGATTTCCAAATCTACGAAAACTTTTTTCTTTTTATTTGCCTATTTGAAAGCCTACCGGTGCTTTTAATACAATATAAATGTTCTTAATAATGACTAAAAGCTGTTAAAAATGATATAATCAAGAGTAATTAGAGTTTGCTTCATTGTGCCATCATAACCTCAAAACATTCGTAACCCCTCCTCGCCCCCCCCCCCCCCCCCCCAACCATGCTGCACAAGGGCGTTTTCGGCCAGTTACTTTATTCACCACTAATGTAGCTACAATGAAATGCTATGTTCATATATTTCGTTCTCCCATAAATTCTACCCCCATCCTCCTCTACCGCATGAGATCAATATAACCTCAATATTCTATACAGTAATGTGGATTCAGGATGAGGAGTAGGTTTCGAGAAATGATAATTACTTTGTGAAAGACAGATTTCATTTATTTGAATACCGCTTTCTGCATGTTTACATTTTGTCTTTTACATTTGATTGTGCAGCTGAAAACAACCTTCAGAGATATGAATACCAATGGTTAAGCTAGTTGAGAACACAGAAACACATGAGATCTTGAACGTGGTCAGTAGGCTACTTGGATGGTTGATGGCACACTGTTTTAAGCCACCCGAGCGCAAACTCCAGCCTCGGAAACCCTCTTTGGAAAAATGGACCAGCCCCGAGTGGAAGATAAACTGCAAATGTCCAAAGCACAAGTCGAAGCAAAAATTAAATTTCAATGTAAGCCTACACAGATAAATGCAATGCATGTAGTAGTAGTATTATTGTAAAACAACACCACATATATGCAAATGGTCGGTAATCCTCCTTTCAATATAGCAGAGGCAGAGTGAGGGAATGTTTGTTTGCAGTAGGACTGTGAACAGGAGCAGCACACGTGAGTTGCTCTTCTGCCCAGTCCTAGTGTAGGGTGGGCGCCTGATACTTGTTTCATTTATTAACCCTTATCTTCATGAAGCTAGAGAAGGTCTCAAATGACGAATGTGATAAAGTTGAAACAGCTTTGTGAACAGGAAAGTTTGTCCAGAGCTCTCTTATAGTTCAGAAGTTTGCAACACTCTAGCAAGACCACTTATAACATAAGTTGTTTTGTTGTTGCTTTTATCGTTTGAGGGGCGTGGACATGGTGGTCATTGAGACCCATGTACTTAGGTGTGTGTATTTTTATAACCTGTTGTAATATAGTGACTGTATTAGTGTGTCTTTGTACTTTAGGTGACGATTGGGAGGGAGGCAGCCGTGGCCATAAATAAGGAACCATCTCGGCATTTGCCTGCAGTAGACGTGGTACACCACTTCCAAGATGTCCTAGGTGGGAATCGAATCCACCTCGCCTCAGGATTGCAACATGAGGCTTAGCGTACCCCGTTTCAGCCCTCAGACCAGAATTACTTTTATGGGCAGGGCCAGGAAACGAACCCAGACCTCTGGGGCAAGAACCGAGAATGCTAGCCACTACACAATGAGGTGGTCAAACAAGAATTGTGTCCAGGCATGTATCTAGGCCTAATGGGTAAGACTAGGGAGTTGTGTGTCTACAAGGTACAGGGGAGCTTCTTCCTGGAACTACAAACTGTCATTGGTAGTGTGTTTTGGTGTGTTCTAAATCCTCCTCGACCTCACCCTCCTCACAAGATGGCGGTGGCGCGATATCTCTCGAACGCATGGTCGGATTTTGACGAATGAGGTGTCATTGAACTCGGGTTGACACCCCCTTTCCAATGAATAACATATTTCCACCCCAAAAATAAAACCTACCCCTGCTAGGCGGTGAAATTGTAGTTTTTTAGAAAATCTCGCTTTTCAAGTGAAACATATGAGAGTTTTAATGCCAATATGGAATTAAACGTTGTTCCACACAAGACACATGTGTACGGTGGAAAGCCACTATGAATTAACATGCTTGTTTTTTGTTTTTTACGCATGTCCACTCATGGCTTTTGTAAGAGGGCGGACTTTTTAAAGATGGTAGCTGTAGTGTAACCTAATCTAACCCAACCCACGAGGGCTGATCAAAATGTTTTCCAAGCGGCGCTTGTCGATAGGCAAACCAATAATCAAAGAGGGGTATGTCAGACCTTGAGGCGATAACCCCTTTTGATTGATCCATGTTGATTTGTTTCTTTGGACTGATCCCTGTTCACTAGCCCCTTTGGACGGGTAATTTTTGAAGGGAGTCATTTTTGACAGGTCCCTGTTGACAGGTCCCTGTTGACAGGTGATTGTTGACAGGTCCCTGTTGACAGGTCATTGTTGACGGGTCCCTGTGGTCGGGTCCCTGTGGACGGGCCCCTTTGGACTGGTCCCTACGGACTAGCCCATGAATTTATTCAAATTGTACCAAAGGGCCTAACTACATTTGTGTGTAAAGCAGTGTGCTGAACTGACGTTGTTCGCCAGCCCTCATTACTACAATGTGAAAACGATATGAAAGGAAAGTGACGAAATACATGTGAACACGTGCGAGATGACATTATTATTATTACCGACCCCCTTGTGAAAACCACATGTAAGCTAACAAGTCACATCCTGTTTTGGTTCGTACGTGAGAAAATGCAAGTTCATGTGTAATATGACCTAACACACATGTGTTCACCTTGAACGCTAGCTGTGCACGTGTACAATAAGAGCTAACAAGTCACATCCTGTTTTGACTGTGGTGGGAGGTGAAGGGGAGGAGAGGGGAAGAGTCGGTGTAAGAGAGAACACAGGTGAAGAGAGAAAGAAATATGTATTGTTCATAATACATGTGGAGCTGAGGACTGTACACAGGGCTGTAGGTTAAGTACAACATGAGTGAATTAATAAATAAATAAATACAGGGTGCACAGTTTCATACAACATATAATTTGTTAATCCAAGAATTAAAGGCTGAGCTAAATCCCAACCATTTTACATATAGTTTATTTCCTTTTTGTTTCAACACTTTTTCCACAAGATAATGTTTTGGAAACGCTGTCTTTTGGAGTTCTTGGAGATAAAATCTGCCTTTTATAGGTTGTTGGTTGAGGTCCTCGAGTAAATAGGTGACAGGACTGATCAGGTTGACTTGTCGAATTCGAAATAGTTCGGTTCCCCAGTTTGGTGTGCAGCCCTTGTCGAAGACGGACTTAAATTTCCTCACACGAACAAAATCCCCAATTTTCAGTTGATGACGTTTAGGGTCTGCTGTTTTTATGGGGTTAAACAGTATATCCAGTCGCTTAATATTTTTGATCACGAGGCGTGGCTTGGTCCCAATGGTTCTATGTTTGGTGTCATTGTAACGTGACACTAGCTCTGGTAAGTAGGAGAGTAATGCCGATTCTGCCTCCCCACACCACTACTCCCAATGCGAGCCGATAACTCCCGAACCCGTGGTCGGAGATTTACGAATGAGGTGTCGTTGGACTCGAGCTGACGGGGGCTTTGCTATGGATCACTTGTTATCTTAAAAAAAAGAAAATTAAAAAGTTAAAATAACAAACATGATAGAAAGTTGTGCAATAGCTTAAACGAACGATCTTTATGTCCTTTATTAGCCTACTTTCGATTTTTGCAAAAAATGAAAGTAGACTTATGAGATCACTACAGGGCGAAAAAAAGTGTGTCTGTCTGTGTGTGTGTATGTGTGTGTGTGTGTGTGAGTGTGTGTACTCTGAATGTCTGTCCCCCCTATCAATTCGAACACGGTGAGCGCAAATTGAACGAAATTTGGTACAAAGGTAGCACTAGCAAAGGACACCTCAGTGTCATGTTTTATATCGCCGCCATCTTGACGGAAACGTAATGGCGGCCACACAAATGTTCAAAGCTTAAATCAAATTACGACTAACCTAATCTTCCGATCTCTACCAAATTTTGCAACAACATACCTTTATGGGGGCAGCATCCTTTGACCAAACTATTAGGTCATCAGCTTAATAGTTTGCGGATGGCGGCCATCTTTGTGTGAAAATCGATTGCCCCTATTAATTCGAACACGGTGAAACCGAATGGAACGAAATTTGGTACAGAGGTAGTACTAGCAAAGGGCACCCCAGTGTCGTGTTTTATATCGCCGCCATCTTGACGGAAACGTAATGGCGGCCACACAAATGTTCAAAGCTTAAATCAAATTACGACTAACCTAATCATCCGATCTCTACCAAATTTTGCAACAACATACCTTTATGGAGGGAGCATCCTTTGACAAATCTAATAGGTCATTAGCCTAATAGTTTGCGGATGGCGGCCATCTTTGTGTCAAAATCGATTATCCCTATTAATTCGAACACGGTGAAACCGAATGGAATGAAATTTTGTACAGAGGTAGCACTAGCAAAGGGCACCCCAGTGTCATGTTTTATATCGCCGCCATATTGACGGAAACGTAATGGCGGCCACCCAAATGTTCAAAGCTTAAATCAAATTACGACTAACCTAATCATCCGATCTCTACCAAATTTTGCAACAACATACCTTTATGGAGGAAGCATCCTTTGACAAATCTAATAGGTCATTAGACTAATAGTTTGCGGATGGCGGCCATCTTTGTGTCAAAATCGATTACCCCTATTAATTCGAACACGGTGGTACAGAGGTAGCACTAGCAAAGGGCACCTCAGTGTAATGTTTTATATCGCCGCCATCTTGACGGAAACGTAATGGTGGCCACACAAATATTCAAAGCTTAAATCAAATTACGATTAACCTAATCATCCGATCTCTACCAAATTTTGCATCAACATACCATTATGGAGGGAGCATCCTTTGACCAAACTAATAGGTCATTAGCCTAATATTTTGCGGATGGCGGCCATATTTGTGTGAAAATCGATTCCCCCTATTAATTCGAACACGGTGAAACCGAATGGAACGAAATTTGGTACAGAGGTAGCACTAGAAAAGGCCACCTCAGTGTCATGTTTTATATCATCGCCATCTTGACGGAAACGTAATCGCGGCCACCCAAATGTTAAAGGCTAAAATGTAATTACGACCAACCTAATAATCTAGTCTCTACCAAATTTTGCAACAACAAATCTTTATGTGGGAAGCATATTCTGACCAAACTGCCAGATCATCAGCCCAATAGTTTGCAGATGGTAGCCAAGTATGTGTGCAAATCGATTCCCCCTATCAATTCAAACACGGTGAAACCAAATTGAACGAAATTTTGTACAGAGGTAGCACTAGCAAAAGGCATCTCAGTGTCATGTTTTATATCGCCGCCATCTTGACGGAAACGGAATGACGGCCACCCAAATGTTAAAAGCTTAAATCAAATTTCGACCATCCTAATAATTTGATCTCTACCGGATTTTGCAACAACATGCCTTTTTGTGGAAAGCATCTTATGACTGACTACAAGGTCATCAGCCCAATAGTTTGCAAATAGCGGCCATGTATGTGTGCAAATCCATTCCCCAGATCAATTCAAACACGGTGAAACTGAATTGAATGAATTTTTTTACAGAGTAGCACTAGCAAAGGGCACTTCATATTCATGTTTAATATCCCTATAGCACGTTGTATTTCAACAAGCTACTACAACCAACATTCAATTATACTCCTTGAAAAGGACAAAGAGATATAACAATACCCATGCATTTAGGAGAAAGTAGGCTATATGTTCTTTACTGAACATCTTGTTAGATTGTACTTTTGGTCTGGCTGCAAAAAAAAATTCAAACGGGAAAAATTCAATATTTTTTGTAAAATAAAACTTGGATATGAAAAAAATATATTTCTTCACACTTATTAATGGAATTCAAACAAGATGTTCAGTAAAGAACATATAGCCTACTTTCTCCTAAATGTATGAGTATAGTTATAACTCGTTGTTATTATCAAAGAGTATAATAGAACTATTCTTTGTTGAAGGCCATAGAAACGATTTACCTCTACCAAACGCCACAATCTAGATAAAAACTGCTACCATCATTGAAGAAAGAAAGATAAGAAGCATCTCAAGAATGTTATGGATCTGGAGACATAATCGACCGGACTGGCTGCGTGGCTCGGCGGTAACGTTCTCGCTTGCTGGGCCCTAGGTTGCAGGTTCGTATCCTGGCGCAGTCAGCTGGCATTTGAGGGTGCACAAATGCGAGGGAGCCGTGTCAGTACATTTACTGGCACGTTAAAGATCCCCTTCGGGCCAAAATTCCGGCACCCCGGTGTCTCTAAAAGCAGCAGTAGTTAAAAGGGATGTAAAATCAATAACATTATTATTATTATTATTATTATTGTTTTAATGTGCTAAACGGTTCCAGGCTAGTGTTCAGAAGTAAAGGGGGAGTTTTAGTCGGTAGTCTGCTACTCAGCAGCAGGAGCCCGACACTCTGTGCGTAAATGCATTTCTTGCCCTAAAAAAAAATAAAAAAAATATTATTATTATTATTATTATTATTATTATTACATATACGACCTGCCGTGGGCAACATCCAACTTTGAGTTGAGGCATGTCTTTACACGTCTGGTTGTGCAGGGCTTTCACAACCCTAATTGAAAAAAAAGGAAGGAAGATTGTAGTTTTACGTGGCCGTGAATCTTGTGATTATGAGCCACGGGACCTCCATTTTACGTGGAATCTGAACCACAGGACATGGCATTTCACTTCAAAAATCTCACATGCATTGACCGGGAATCGAAAACCCTAATTGAATTAACAAATCTTTCCATGACCCTACAGAGACGTGTGTATACAAACTATGTGGATATTTTCGATTGCTATTTGCCTGAAATAAAAGTAGTAATTAATACGGTACCTGAACTAACACCAACGGCTTGAACTCAGTTACAATGTGAAATCGTTTTGTTCTTTACTTCAAATAACATTTTCAAGTAACGCAAAATAGGCTGTTACAAACCCTTTAAAATAAAAAGTAAAAATGTATCGTAGTATCATCTTGTCATTCTTCAAATTCGATGCGCATAGAATGCCAATGGTATATTAATCAATGGAGCCCCACGTAGACTAGTCGTGACTTCTAGTGGTGAAATATCGAACAATATAATCCTAACAGAGCGAGTGCATTCTAGCGGCCAGAAGAAGAAACTTTTCAATAAAATCTGGAAGTTAATAAGTATGTCGGCGCGCAGTTACCTTTTTGGCAACTAGATGTCTCCAGTAAATCTGCTGGCGAATTATATTTTAATTAAATATATATTTTACACCATAATATGCACAATATAACGCTTAATTTTAAAACATCTGAGTCATTACAAAACAATAAACATATAACATTTCAAGCAAAAAATCTAGTTCTGATCGGGTTTGATCCATAGTCAGTTGAGCGATAGGCTAACGCTCTACCACTGAGCTAATTGTGTCAACGAATATCGTTCTATATAAAATGACTTACATAGGACTTGTTAGCAAATAATGATGTATACTAAACGATTTCATCACTGGAGTATATTATTTATATATAAAGCATTTCATACAAAGTTTATTTATTTTGTATCAGTACGCTATATTGCATTCAATACTCAAATTAGTGAAATATAAGTCAGACACAAGATATCCGCTGCCATCTTGTCTTATTACTGAATCAGCTCAGCTTTTTAAAATCACGTCTGCACTATAGTATTACAAAATAAACTTTTAATTTCGAACGTGCCTCTTCCTTTAGAACAGTTAAAACGATTCTCGGCTCGATAATCCGAACTGGTGGGTCCCATGATATGGATTATAAAGTTTGCATAATTCGCACGGCCGCCATCCTGAAATGGTATGGTGGACGACCTTGTAGTTTGGTCACAAGACGCATCCTATACGAAGGTATGTTGTTACCAAATTTGGTAGAGATCGGATGATTTGGTTAGTCGTTATTTGATTTTACGTTTTGAACGTTTGAGTGGCCGCCATTCAGTTTTAGTAAAGATGGCGGCGATATAAAACATGACACTGAGGTGTCCTTTGCTAGTGCTACCTTTGTACCAAATTTCGTTCAATTCGCATTCACCGTGTTCGAATTGATAGGGGGGGACAGACATTCAGAGTACACACACTCACACACACACACACACACACACACACACACACACAGAGACTCACACACACACATACACACACACACACAGACTCACACACACACATACCCACACACAGACAGACACACTTTTTTCGCCCTGTGTTGATCTCATAAGTCTACTTTCATTTTTTGCAAAAATCGAAAGTAGGCTAAAAATGATCCGTAGGTTTCTTCCAATTGTTATATTGCAATAGACTATAACCTAAAAGTTGCACTATCTTGATTTGTTCAACGCGGCTGACCTTTCAAAAACTTGAAAAATTTGCACATGAAAATATATAAAATAATTAATATCTCAAGAACTAATCAACTTGCAAAGCTCAAGTTCCCCACAGTGGTTTATATTATGACTGTTCATAAACATACAAAATTTCAAAGCTGTACCTTACTTTATATAGAATTTGGAAATTTCTGTCCCAGTGTCCCGTAAGAGCCACTAGGGATGCCAACTGTTAATGAATGCTCTCAATTTCTTCTATCAAAATACCGATATATCAAAAAGTATGCAAGCCGACAGCTTTAAACTATGCACACGTATAGTACCTGACATTCTATATTAATTTGGACTAACAAATATACGTCAGTGCTACCAACATGATTCTAAGCCTGCTGATAGGTCCAATTTTAAAATGCATGTAACTTCTATACCAACTAATGGATTTCATTCAAAATTGGTCCAACAATAGATCATATTATTTCAGATTATTTCTAACCAACACATGCATGACATTGTTGTCAACATGATTTTACGTGCGTTGTTAGATCCAATGTCTAACTGCATGTAACGTCCATGCTGTCCATTGGACTTCAAACCAAATTTTGTATTCTGTACCTTAAGAGATGAAACTGAGAATATATTCAGTCACCATGGAGTCCAAATGTAGTGCTCTATTAGGCTACATTATGCCAGGTATATTTCGAACTAATTATACATTTCGATATCTCCAACTTAATTTCGTCATTATACTGAATAGGTCCATATAGATTAATCATTGGCATGAATCATAAATTTTAAGAAAGTAGGCTCTTTAGTTCGTCACGGAACTTCTTGTTTTTTATAATAAAACGTTTTAATTTTTTATGGTTTTTGAAAAAAGTGTAATTTTGACATTCTTATATTTTGGAAACTAAAGAGTTTACAAAAACAATTGTTTGACATAAATGAATGGCCCTGACCCCCTCTACCCGCAAAATAAATGTCAAGCTTCTAAGACTAAAACTGTGCAGTAGTGTGGTGGGGAGAGTTCTGAGCCACCCCCTACTTTCATATGAACTTTGCCGATATCTCCCGAACGCGTGGTCGGATTTTAACAAACAAGGTATTTTGGCGTTGGGATGACGCCCTCTTGGCTAAGAATGTGTCTTGGTATTTAAAAAAAATGAAAATGTTTGTTTTTTGGATTGGCACTATTTTGGAAACGGTGAATTGGAAAGAATTTTTTTACGTTAATGAAAGTTGGGTATGCCCTCTAGGCGGGCAGCAAGTTTTTTTTAGGGTGTAGGAGGAAAAAAAAATGATAGCCTACTTTCTCGCGAACATTGGTGATCATTGGCGAACGGATGGGCAGAATTTAACACATGAGGTGTCGTTGGACTCGAGCTGACGTCCTCTTTCCTATAGACCACTCGTTATTTTTTTTTTTTGAAAATTTTTGTTTTTAAAAGTAGGCGATAGTTTGAAAACCAAACATGATAGAACGTTGTTCAATAGTTAAAACCAATGGTCTCGAAGACCTTTATTTTTTTATAATAAAACTTTTTATATTTTGAGACTTTTTGAAAACCCTTAAATTTTGAATTTTTACTATTTTGGAAACTAACACGTTGACAAATAAGTTTGTTTGACATAAATGAAAGGTCCCTACCCCCTCTACCATGAAAATAAATGTCAAGTCTCTCGGACAAAAAAAACTATGCATTTTTAGCCTATTTTCAATTTTGAAAAAATAGGCTTATGAGAGCACCTTTTGTCCGTGTGTGTGCGTGTGTGTGTGTGTGTGTGTGTGAGGTGTGAGTGTGTCCCCCTCTAATAAAATCTAAACGGCTGGAGCGATTTCAATCAAACTCGGTAAGTGCATAGCACTATTCCCGGCGACCTCGACCGTGCCCTTCAAATTTTGTTACGTCTCACCAATCCAACATGGCGGCTGTGCGAAATATTTCACTAGCATTCAATATCTCCGAAACTATTACCGATATCGCCCTGAAATTGTGTACGGTGATAAAGGGCACTACTAGAAGTTCACCTATGAGACTTTCGAAAACCTGGTGACTACAAAACCAACATGGCGGTCAAGCGAAATTGAGACTTTTAATTAGACATTTCTCGCGATTTAACTATCCAAACGTAATGAAACTTGTTACAGCGAATGTTTATACACATTGTAATGCACTGGAGTGTAATTTAGCTCAATTGTTTACATAACCTCAAAATGGCGGCTGTGCGAAATATTTCACTGACATTCTATATCTCCGAAACTATTACAGATATCATAATGCAATTTTGTACGGTGATAAAGGGCACTGATACAAGTTTACCTAAGTATATTTCATAAACCTGTTAAGTACAAAACGAACATGGCGACCAAGCGAATTTGAAATATTTTAATAGACTTTTCTCGTGAGTTAACTCTCTGAGCGCAGTGAAATGTGGTACAGTAAATGATTTTGCAGATTGTAATGCACTGCCATCTAGTTTAATTCAATTGTTTACATAACCTCAAGATGGCGGCTGTGCAAAATTTTAAAATTAAGTTTTTATTCTTGAGTCGTAATCATGCGATCGAAGTGAAAGTTTGAATAATGAAGCTAGGCAATAATTATCCTTGAATGGTACATAACTCTATGGCCTATACAAATAACAATCCTAAATGGCGAGCTTCCGTAATATTTAGACGGTTCTCAATATCTATGAATCTTTTACAGCAACCAAACTGATTTTTTTTATGTTCATAGAGACTATGAACATATGTTCACCTATAGGACTTTGAGTAACCTGGTGAGCACAAATCCAACATGGCGGCGACGCGAATTATAAATATTTAAATGGACGTTTCTCGCAAATTAACTATCCGAGTGCCGTAAAACGGTGCACGTTAAATGCTTATACAAATGTTGAACCAATGGCATGCAATTTATTTCAATTGTTTGCATAATCACAAGATGGCTGGTGTGCATACTTTTAAAATCTAGTTTTTACTTCTTGTGTTCTAATCATGCGATTGAAGTTTGAATACCACACGTACACAATAATCTTAATGTAATAGTACAAAAATAAATATCCATCCTGGCGACCATATGAAATATTTAGACGGTTCTCAATATCTACGAATCTGTTACAGCAATTAAACTGAAATTTTGAATGTTGATAGAGACAATTAACATGAGCAGGATACATGAAAATAGGCTGTATAGTTCTTAACGGAACTACTAGTTTTTAATAAAAGCGTGTTTGTAGACAGAGAGCCGGTAGTGCTTGTCGTATGTTACAACGAGGCTACGACTGTGCATGGTTAATACTGGAAATGGCTATTTCGACGGGGGAGATGCATGGCAAAACGAGAGGTTGCTTTTCGATATTTTTTCCTATGACGAATGAATGAAGGCGAATATTTTGAAATGAGACAAGCATGCAAATTTTTTTGCCCCTGAAGGGGATCCTTAACGTTTTACATAACGGTGATGAGCGAGATCGCTCTCTGACACAACAGACGGTTGTAGGATATGACCAAGTGATTCTTAGACGTTGGCGATCTCGGTGACCGTGCCCGGAAGAAATGAATTGCTATTTTGGTGGGATGGCGGGGCAGCTTATGACGGTTGGATTTGTGATATTTCCTATGATGGATAGAGGCGAATATTTGAAAATGTGTTAAGTGTGCTAAGAATTTTTTACCCCTGAAGGGGATATTTAACATGCTAGTAAACGGGAATAAGCGAGACTGCTGTCTGGCACAGTAAATGGTTTTAGAATATGGAAACCTATAACATTTGCTCGACCAAGTCATGTGCATGTACGCAAAGAGACAAAACGGTAAGGTCATTGGCCTGAAATGTTATAAACTAAATATTGAACTGGGTAAAGTCATGTGTTTTAGGATGGAAGTATGTGGTTAACATGATCATGTATTGAGGACGGCCGCTTGCTAGTAATTATTATTACAGTAAAATGTTTAATAATAATAATAATAAAAAGACACACACATGTTTTGATTGCTAACACGAACACAGTCCAGCTCACTGGAGACTGAATATTGCACCTAGCTAGAGGTCTCGTGAGAGCTGTTGCTGGTGCTGACGAGGCAGGAATGTCTACGTCAGCAGGAAGCGTGATATCAGCTTACTTGCCTCGTGGTGGCTAGCATGTCTGGTGATTTAACAGAGAGAGAAACCACCATTTTGGTTCCTAGACAGCCATACTACCGATGTATAAGAGGCAACCATTTTGGTTCTTTATTAAAAACATAAAACTAGTATAAGGTATACGAATTTTATTCAGATTGAGGAATGTGATGAGGCGTGGGAACACGTGCGAGAGAGAGACAGAGAACCATTCAAGGTCAAAACGCTGAGAAAATACAACTTTTTCTGCTGCTAGGCTGACTGATAACGATTGCGTTAGTCATGCACTTGCCATTTTAGCACACGGACCTATACAGTAGAGCTGTGGAAGAAAAATCCTTTTATTTTTTGGTAAGTACCTATGAATGATTATTTTAATAATGTCATGCTAATGAACCTTAAATTTGTAGTTATTGATTAGGTAATTATTGATTTTTAATTTATTTCTTTGCAGATAACCGGTATACCTTACATGTCTGAGATACAAGAAACCAGTTTACATTTGAGCCCACTAGAAGGAAACAGCAACAAGCCACTGCACGTGAAGGTGGGATTATTTTTTTAAACAAATTTGTTTCATTTTTAGTTTCATATTTTCTTTTATGAAATGCATGTATTAACCTGAATTTAGGTATTTATAACGGTTTATTTTATTTATTTTTAGAAACTTGGAAAGAAAAGCCTTACCGCTGTAGCAGTCGCTGAAAACCCGAGACGCAGTAACGTGCAACCATTGTTTTCAGGCAGTGAATTATTTAAAACTCAGGTAAGCCTAACATAAAATGCTATTCCATTTTACCACTACTGAAAACTCGTAGACAAAAACTTCTTTACCTGTACATGACTAGGACGATGATTCATTTATTGATTAATGGCTATGTATTGGCAACCGGCACAAGACCATATTGGTTGTTTACCGGGAAAGTACAAGGCCAGATTGGATTTTGTAAAAAACAAAAAATTTAATTTAACTGACATGCCGTTCCCTATAATAATAACAATAATAATGTAATATTAATAATAATATTAATATCGTATGGCCTCGGATGCCGGGTGCAAGCTTTGTTATTTGACACACAGAGGGTAGCTTGCATGTCGAATTTAGTTGTTCCTTGACTATGAAAGTCAAGGAGGTTAGATGTTAGATATATAATCTCCTTAAACTCTATAGCGCTTTCTAGTAGAAAAATGAGGAACTTTGTACCCTATGAACTCAACGAATATTCACAGGTTTGAACATGATAATCTGAACAAAATGCCATGACATTATTATTTTTTGTTTGTGTATTGGTTAAAGGGGAATGTAAATGACTGTAGTTTTATAAAAAGGAAATAGGTACATGGGTTACTGTTAGTGCCGACATACAGTTTATTATAATTTTATGGTGTTTTGATATATTAATGCCAATTAACGTTAAAGTTTAATTACAAGTATTGATTGATTGATTGATTGAGTGATGGGTTATTTTGTTTGTTTTTAGGTGTGGTCATGACAAATTAACGTAGTGAACAGACAGTGAACAAGCATACATTATGCTTTAAAGTACTCTGTGCTCTTGTGCAACGTTAATAACTTGGAATAAAATTAATTTATTATAACACATGGCGTTAGTACCAAATACAACAAGTGAGCAACTTGGTTTACCACGTGGGTTAAATTTAAAATCAGAACATGATCGTTGGTTAACATTTGAATCCTGGCCTGTAGGCTTTTTGTCGACACATAAATTTGCAAAAGCCTTTTTTTTTACTTGAACCGAGAAGATGAGGTGCGCTGTGTGTTTTGTTGTATTGAACTTTTACACTGGGAAGAAGGGGATGATCCCTTCAGAGACCATTTGCGATGGTCTCCTTGTTGTCCTTACATGCTTGGAAAACAAGTGGGTAACATACCCATGTATTCATTTTACCAAACCACAAGGCCATTGGCCGCTACTTACGTTGCTGAATCATAAATAAATAATAATAATAATTGAGCAGTTTTGCAATTAATTACAAGGTAATGTTTACATATATGTAAGGTTATGTTAGAGAAGTGAAGTATCGTACAGTGCTACCAATAAAACAAGATTTCGTGGAAGACGTGCTAAGATAACCTCAGAGGTTTCATAATTAAACAATAGGTGAGGAGAAACTAATTAAAATAAACTAATGTTAATATAAATAAAACGCAATCTTCTTCAAGGACATTCACATATAATTTAGATAAAACAATTACATTTTAAAAACATGTCCCCGAAAACAAATAAACAGTAGGCCAGAAGGATAAAGATTAACAAATATCAGATAAATACTAAGAAAACGAAGGATCGTGCAAACGTAGAAGTTAAACCCTGCATAATTAATAATTTAGATCACAGTCAAAATAAGGAAAGATACCAAATACGTACGTAGATGAAAGTTCCATCTAACATGTGCCCCAGCATGATCAGCTGACTATCAGTAGGCAAGGAATAAAACTTGTCCCAGCCAAGAATACCTAATCGTCAAGTGCAAAACTATTTAAAACAGACCTCTATTAGGCACACTATTATATATATGGAGCAAGAGGAAAAATAAATTAATTAAAATAGTTAAAGAAATAAGCTCGATATTAGATAAAAGATGACAGACGTTCTTCAAAGCAGAACAGTTTGGGACGTCTTCAAAGATGAAAAGGGAAATAACCTCAAGTAAGTTAGGCCTACATATTACAAGAAGATATTTTACACACGTTACCGTAGACAGGTCACATCCCACATAAGTCCAATTTTGATATGTTAAGCCATAATAAAATATCCCTGAGGCACGGTTGTCGAACTTTGGTTGGCATTTTCGTATCTGACAGAAGATAATTTTGAGGTAATATTTGCATATAAATTAAAATGTCGAACAAGCTGGATGCAAATAACTGTTCATGTCGTTGATAAGCCCCAGGGTTAGGATGCCTAAAAAGGCGAATCCTCCCCTCAATTTACGGGAACTTTTACTTTTCGTGACCTTCCATCATGGAGCCTGGTTGATAATCATCCTTTTTATAACAAAATACAACTCCCTCGCAATGACAATAAGTTCGATCCACGGGAACACCAATCGATATTGATCCAGCAGTGCAAATAGGAACTGACCTGCCATCTAGTAGGCACAACCTGAGTTAATCCAGTCGCCTGGCCGTAGCATAGTTTCCAATTCCTCCACCAGAAGTCGATACATGCAACTACCGAAGATCACCTTTTTTAAAAGATACAAGTGACAATATTTCCAAGAATATTAGTCACGTATCAATAATGATGTATTACCAGCCAACAACGGTAGTGTCGATATATGTGGTCCATATGCCATAGACAGTGTTGAATTGGCATGTGCTTTTGAAAAATTGGGAGTTTTCAAGGCTAAAACACTAGCACACCCAGAGTACAGCTCTGTTGAAAAACGTTTAGAATCTTATAAAAATGTTTGGCCATTAATATTAAAACACCTTACCAAACAGCTAAGTGAAGCTGGATTTCTTTATACTGGTGAAGGGGATAAAACCATATGTTTTTATTGTGGATTTGCTTTAAAGGATTGGCAAATGACTGATGACCCTTTTGTGCAACACGCTCGTTGGTTACCTAATTGTAAATACATAGTGTTGCTTAAAGGTCAGGAATTTGTGAACACTATTCGTAAAGAAAATGTGATTGCGGCACAAGACATAAAAGTGCTTTTAGAGTTAGAACATGTGGAGCACATACATGAGGCTGAAAAAAAGACTTGTCTCACGAACAGATACAAAAGTGTGACCAACAATTATGTAAAATTTGTTATCAAGATGAACTAGGTGTTGTATTTTTGCCTTGTGGACACATGGTAGCATGTGTCAAGTGTGCATTAGAACTCAACACTTGTGCTATATGCAGAAAAGCAGTATCTGCTACAGTTAGGGCATTTCTTGCATAAATAATATAATTTATTATCCATGCATAGTGCAAAATTCCTAATTGCACAATATTATTAAAGCTGTTTTAGAGTGCAATAGATATGCTTTTGTTTTGTTTATAGACTACTACAATGAATGTTTTGAATGCTGTGGGTCAAGCATGTGGCTTAGAGACAAAGGAGCTCAGCGAATTGCCAACGCATATTCCATTCCGCATTATCAAGATTCGGAAATTGAAAACAGCATACGGTGATCGTGTACTTTGTGTATGTGAAAACTTTGAGACATTTCTGCCTACACGGTTTAATGATATGTCGGAGAGTGCTTTTGATGAAGTCAATAATGCTGTACAACCTGTACACTTAATTTATGAAGGTTTTAAAAATAATAGGTGCATGGTTCGTTTTAATTAAATAAAAAAACAAATGTGAATGAATAATGGAAAAATATAAGAGATGACAATAGACTGAATGAAAAAATATGTGTATAGAACAATAATGTTTTAGTTTTTAGTATTGCCTTTAAAAATATTATGATGGAACAAAAAAATGTATATAAACTTTGTAAATAAATGTAAATAATGATACAATGCTGTTTTATTTTTTACAAAGTTAGAATATTTAACATTGCAGAGTATACATGATTATGAAAATAAATGCATACTTAATACAAGTCTTTGCCTTTACGATAGTGTGATATAGTTTTAAAAACAAAACTTGTTGTAGATCTTTTTCCACGGCGAACAATAGGTATAAAAACGTCATTTTTTTAGCGTATGGCTTTTAGTGCCGGGAGTGTCCGAGGACATGTTCGGCTCGCCAGGTTTGTAGCTGCTTCGAGACGGACACCCAATGGGTGAGCTACAAGTACCGTTGGGGAGGGAAGGAGGGAAGTTGGAATGTAAGGACGAGGAGTTGGAAGGTATCGGCTGTGGCCTATAGTTAGGGACCAACCCCGGCATTTGCCTGGAAGGAAGATGGGAAACCACAGAAGACCATCTTCAAGGTTGCCGGCGGGGGGATTCGAACCTCCTCGCCTCCCGGATGTGAGCGACTGCCATCAGTCATGCCGTAACCACCACGGCTAACTCACCCGGTAAAAACGTCATTATCACTATCATAATGATAAGCAGCATTATGACTATCATTATAATGACCATTATTATCCTCAACATAACTAATTCCAGTCAAATTTTCCTGTTCCTCTTCCTGTTCCTCTTCCTCTACAGTGTCCTCGTATAGAGTCTGAGTGGCTTTTGATAATGTTAAGTTTTTTTATTTTTTTATTTTTAACATTGAACTATTTTGAGCAGCAATATTATTTTCCTGTACTCGCTTTTTAACATTTTTCATGATTTTCTGTTGACAGCAACAGTGTTTCATGCAGTACACTACATTGATGATCACTGACACTTAAAACCTTACTATTTTTTCTTTTTAGCTCACTGCGACATTGTTTTGAACGTTGTTTTGAACAACGCCAAATAAGTTCCATTTTTATTGGTTCGTTTGACAATATATGAATATCCTTTATAGAATGCATGAGGCTTACCATACCTAGTCACAGATACTTCCATATAAACTGTCAAGCATAGACTAAGCTCTAGTAAAGACAACTTGGTAATAAGAACAATAGTTTAATGTGTGAGCATATATGGGTGCAAATATGCGAGCAAAAAAGTGGGAGCAAAAAGTCACAGATGAATGGCTGTGGGAGGCTGGACATGACTTTTTATTACACAAAAACGTTTTCCTTTTTGCCAGCCTCCCACCGCCATTCATCTGTGACGTCATAGCCAGTCTCAAAGCAAGTCTATACTTGTAGAACATGTGATGTGACAAGGTTATGTCTAGTGAACTGAGGTTAACTTAGGTTAGCTAGCTCTATCTCACTCCTAGCCAATCATTAACCTTAAAAGCACTCTAGAGTTCTTGGAATCTGTTCATGTAATTATTATTCTTGACAGTACTTTGGAAATTACACCTTGAAAAATATCAATCCCCTTGAATTTTTTAAAACTGTTATTATTATTATTATTATTATTATTATTATTATTATTATTATTATTATTATTATTATTATTATTATTATTATTATTAGCCAAGTCAATTTACTAAAATTTAATTTATGTGTATTAGTTGATATGAAAGTCTCAACAACCAGCCATGCTTGCACCCACTTTTTGCTTTCACTTTTGCTCCCAAATTAATACCAACTCTTATAACTATAAGCAACAGCAAAATGTAAATGGAATAATATTTCTGATAATGTTCAAAACAAAAGTCCTGAGGTCTTGGGTTTGAATTCTCAACTATGGTTGCCAGCCAATGAGTTACACTACAGGAAACTTTTATTTTTGTGTTGTGTTGCATGATAATTTGCCCATCTCGTGGTGTAGTGGCTAGTATACTTGGGTGTTATCCCAGAGGTTTTCGGTTCCAACACGACTATGGCTAGAATTTAATTTTTGATCTGAGAATTGGAAGGTTAGGTTAGGTGAAGTTAGGTTAGGTTAGGTTAGGGGAGATTGTTTTAGTAAAACACCACATTTGCTCCAACTTTTTACTCACACATTTTGCTCCCACTTTGTGCACTCACTTTTGCTCGCTCTTTTTGCTCTCACTTTTTGCTCCCACTTTTGCTTTCACATTTGCTCCCATACTTGCTCCTATGTTTTTGCTCTCATATTTGCTTCCACTTTTGCTTACACTTTTTGCTCCCATATTTGCGCTCACTTTTTTTTTGCTCTCATATTTGCTCCCACTTTTGCTTACACTTTTTGCTCCCAATTTTTTTTCTCACTTTTTGCTCCCGCGTTTGCTTTCACATTTGCTCCCATACTTGCTCCTACTTTTTTGCTCTCATATTTGCTCCCACTTTTGCTTACACTTTTTGCTCTCACTTTTTTTCTCTTACTTTTTGCTCCTACTTTTGCTTTCACATTTGCTCCCATACTTGCTCCCACTTTTACTTTCACATTTGCTCTCATAATTGATCCTACTTTTTGATCCCACTTTTTGCTCCCCATTTTTTCTCCCTCTTTATGCTCCCACTTTTTGCTCCCAATTTTTGCTCCCACATTTGCTTATACTTTTAGCTTCCACTTTTTGCTCCCAATTTTTGCTCACACTTTTTTTTGCTCTCATATTTGCTCCCACTTTTGCTTACACTTTTTGCTCCCTCTTTTTTTCTCTCACTTTTTGCTCCCACTTTTGCTCCCATACTTGCTCCTACTTTTTTGCTCTCATATTTGCTCCCACTTTTGCTTACACTTTTTGCTCCCACTTTTTTTCTCTCACTTTTTGCTCCCACTTTTGCTTTCACATATGCTCCCAAACTTGCTACCACTTTTGTTTCACATTTGCTCCCATACATGCTCCTACTTTTTTTTGCTCCCACTTTTTGGTCCCAATTTTTGGTCCCACTTTTTGCACCCACTTTCCTCACAGGCTCTGGGACGTGCTGCCATCTCTACGATATTTTTTGAACTACGTAGCTACTATGGTTTTATGATAGGGAATCCCCTTGCTATTTGGTACATATTTGCTCAATGCAATAACCGCTCAAACGCCGCGTCACACTCAACTCGTGCTTCGTGCGTCATTAGTAGCCCGTATGGTTCGTACACGGTACTAAGTTCGCGAGATACAGAAGCTTAGATGTGTTCCTATTGTGGTTTTTCGAATGTGTTAGATTTATTTTGTTTTATAATGTACTACAGTATGTCTAAACGTTCGAGAGATATTCCAAGTGAATGTGTTATTCGTAATATGCTCGAACATAGCGATGATGATAGTTGTAGTGAGTCCAGTTCAGAAAGTGACGAAGAAACTCCGTTATTAGTAAATACTCCAGAGACTAGTTTTTTTAGTGGGGTTCCAAGACACAGTGTATCGGTACGGAGTTCGAGTTCTAGTGACAGCAGTGACACTGAAATCGCGAATGATGGTAATCCTCCTGCTGTACACGGTGAATGGGACGTACGGGGTTGTAGGCGAGGAAGATTTCCAGCTAATTACAATGCTGGAATACAGGGTGAACTTTTAGATAAGAAGAACCCGGAAGAAATTTTCGATTTTTTTTATAGACGACGGATTTTATGAGCTTATTGCACAGCAAACAAATCTGTATGCACAGCAAACAATCAGTTCGAATTCGTTGATGGCGAAAGTGAAAAGAAGGAGCCGTGAGAGAGACTGGGTACCCACTAACAAAAATGAAATAAAACTATTTTTAGGAATTTTATTACTGCAGGGTATTGTTCAGAAGCCGAAACTAGCCCATTACTTCCCTTGAAATAAACTGCTAGCTACTCCCGTATTTTATGAAATTATGTCTGAGAAGCGATTTTTCCTTTTGCTGAAATTTTTACATTTTGCCGACAATGAAGCTTATAACAGGCAGGTCCACCCCAAATTGTATAAAGTGAAGCCAGTTCTAGACATCCTTGTATCAAAATTCAGAACTGCATATATTCCAGACGATGGCTTATCTATAGATGAGAGCCTCTTATTGTGGAAAGGTAGACTGGGATGGAAAGTATACATACCAAAGAAAAGGTCACGCTTTGGTATGAAGTCATATAAGTTATGTGAACATCTTATGGTATACGGGGAAGGAAACCAATCTCGTAAACGAAGTTTGCAGAATTGATATTTCTGAGTACACTTAGCCTTCCAAAGTTGTCTTTACACTGGCCGAAGATCTCCTGAATAAGGGCTACCTAATATCTGTGGATAATTACTACAGTAGTCCGGAGCTGTTTGACCTGCTCAATGATATACAAACAGATGCTGTAGGCACCGTAAGATCTAACAGAAAAAATCTCCCAAAAGATGTTATGGCAAAAAAACTAAAGAAGGATGAAATTGTGTTTGCTTATCGTAACAAACTCATTGCTCTCAAGTGGAGAGACAAGAGGGATGTGTGTATGCTAAGTAGCATACATGATGCCGAAATGCGCACTGTGAAAAACAGAAAAGGGGACACAATAGTAAAGCCTGTCATGTGTATAGATTACAATGATTCAATGGGTGGGGTCGACTTATCTGATCAGTGCATTGTTTCGTACAGTACAGCCAGAAAGCGAATAAAGAAGTTCTACCAAAAGATTTTCAGGCACTTGTTGGACATAACAATGTTCAATTCCTTCGTTATTTATCAGAATCATGGAGGAAAATTCACTCACTTACAATTTCGTTTGCAAATTATTCAGAAGCTTTTTGACAAGTATGGTAAATCAACACCCACTGAAGCCCAGCCAATCAGATCAGTGGTGTCACTATCAAATGATCCTTCAGACCGATTCTCGGGAAGGCATTTTCCGGATTTTAATCCTCCCTCAAAGACGAAACCCATTGCAAGCAAGAGATGTATTGTCTGCAAAGCAAACAATAAAAGAAAGGAGACACAGCACTGCTGCAAAATGTGCGATGTGGCACTGTGCCCAGCTCCTTGCTTTGGAATGTATCACACCGCAAAAAATTGAACTGACAGGTGTCCATTCCTCGTGTATTGTAAATATTGATTATCATTGTTGTGTAAATTCGTGTGTGTGGGTGTGTGTGTGTAAATAATATATAGGGAAACCTCTGAATGGAATAATTAGTGGTTCGGCAGTTGCATATTCACAACAAGAGAAGAAAGTACATATTAGGTGAGTACATTGTTATCTGGTCATTATCGTATTCTTCAATAGTGTAATTATAGTGTGAAATATATTTATAGCGCTTGTGGGACTACATCTATCTTTTATTATCGACAGCAGTGGCTGTGCTCGCTAAAGCGTAGCGTTAGGTTGCAGGGCCCAGCTATCTCCTGACTCGATATATTCGTGGGTTCGAGCCCCTCCATCGGCCGTCCTTGAAATGGTTTGCCGTGGTTTTCCCATTTTCAACACCAGGCAAATGCTGGGACAGTACCTACTGACTGGCCACGGCCTCTTCCTACCACATCCTTGCCCATCCCGACGCGTAGGTTGCCCACGGGCGTCGACTAGAAAGACCTGCACCAGGCCTCTCAGGAGGTCACTCGAAGAAATCATATCTTATTGGATACGTAAATACTTATTGCTAACGTATAACTTTCGGAAAGTAACGATTACAATGCTCATCAGAGAAAAAAATAGTAATATGAGACTTATGACTTTGTTGCACTAAGATATGATTCGCTTAAAAATCATTCTATTTCGTAAATATTCGTTGCAGTATTGAAATTAATGTGTCTTATTGTCACAATATACATGCAATACTATTTATTTATTTATTTATTTATTTATTTATCGTATGGCTTTTAGTGCCGGGAGTGTCCGAGGACATGTTCGGCTCGCCTGAGTCTGTAGCTGCTTCCAGCGG
Source organism: Meconema thalassinum (assembly GCA_946902985.2). Classification (NCBI taxonomy): domain Eukaryota; kingdom Metazoa; phylum Arthropoda; class Insecta; order Orthoptera; family Tettigoniidae; genus Meconema; species Meconema thalassinum. The sequence continues at coordinate 181,458,954 of OX336399.1, read as the reverse complement.
ACACCCCAAAGGGCGAGCTACAAGGTCCGTTCAATTTCAAGTAGTTCCAACTTTCGCCACCAGATATCAATGATACCTAGTGGTGAACGTTGGAACTTTGATAGAGCGTTCTGACGAAATCTAACCTAACAAATTTTGCTTTACACAAGTTTAGTCTGTGAAAGGATCTTTTACATGCCATAAATCTATGACATGGGACCGCCGGCTTTACTTCCCCTCCGAAGGAAGGGATACTGAAGGATTTTAACGCTCTTAAAAAATCCGACTACTTCGGCCGGGTTTGAACCCGCTATCTTGGGCACAGCAGTTCAGCATGTTACCGACTACGCCACCGAAGCCGCTCATGCAATACTAAACAGATACAAGTGGAGCTGCGTAAAACCAATTATTTAAACATAAAACAAGTAGTTCCGTGAAGAACTATACAGCCTATTTTCATATATCCTACTTATGTTAATTGCCACTATCAACATACACAATTTCAGTTTGATTGCTGTAATAGATTCGTAGATATTGAGAACCGACTAAATATTTCGGATGGTCGCCATGTTGGATTTTATATATGTAGGTCCTAGAGTTATGTACTGTTACATGCAGATTATTGTGAACGTGTAGTATTCAAACTTCAATCGCATAATTAGGACACAAGAAAAAACAAGGAGATTTAAAAATTTTTCACAGCTGCCATCTTGAGGTTATGGAAACAATTGAAATAAATTAGACGCCAGTTGATTAACATTCGTATAAGGATTTACTGTACCAAGTTTCACTGCACGCGGATGGTTAAATTGCGAGAAACGTCCATGTGAATATTTATAATTCGCGTCACCGCCATGTTGGATTTGCGATCACCAGGTTATTTAAAGTCCTATAGGTGGACTTAAGTTCATAGCCCCTATGAACATTAAAAAATGCAGTTTGATTGCTAAAATAGATTCGTAGATATTCAGTATCGTCTAAATATTTCGGATGGTCACCATGTTGGATTGTTAAATGTATAGGCCATAGAGTCATGTACCATTAAAGGAAAGTTATTGCGTAGGTTCATTATACAAACTTTCACTTCGATCGCATGACTACATCACAATAAATAAAATCTTAATTTTAAAATTCGCACTGCCGCCATCTTGAGGTTATGTAAACAATTGAACTAAATTAGATACCAGTGGATTACAATGTGTATAAATATTTCCTGTGCCTGGTTTCAGTGCGCTTGGAACATTAAATCGCGAGAAAGGTCTATTTAAAATTTTCAAATTCGCTTGGCCGCCATGTTCGTTTTGTAGTTAACCGGTTTTTGAAAGTCTTATAGATGGACTTCCAGTAGTGCCCTTTATCTCCGTACAAAATTTCAGGGTTTTACCGCTAATAGTTTCAGAGATATAGAATGCCGGTGAAATATTTCGCACATCCGCCATCTTGTGATTATGTAAACAATTGAACGAAGTTAGATATCGGTGCATTACAATGTATATAAACATATACTGTACCAAGTTTCATTGCGTTTGGTTGGTCAAATCGCGAGAAACGTCTATTTAAAGTCGCAAATTCGCTTGGCCGCCATGTTGGTTTTGTAGTTACCAGATTTTCAAAAGTCACATAAGTGAACTTATAGTAGTTCCCTCTATCACCATAGAAAATGTCAGGGTAATATCCGTAATAGTTTCGGAGATATTGAATGCTGGTGAAATATTTCGCACAGCCGCCATGTTGGATTGATGAGTCGTAACAAAATTTGAAGGGCACGGTCGAGGTTGCCGGCAATAGTGCTATGAACTTTCCGAGTTTCATTGAAATCGCTCCAGCCGTTTAGATTTTATTAGGGAGGGACACACACACGAATCACACACACACGCACACACACACGGACAAAAGGTGATCTCATAAGCCTATTTTTTTCAAAATTGAAAATAGGCTAAAAATATGAAAACATCTCCCCAACGTAGTGGTCATGTGGAAGAATTCGCTCACCACTTAACGGGTTATAATAAGGAACGGCATGTCAGTTAAATTAAAATTTTTGTTTTTTTACAAAATCCAATATGGCCTTGTTCTTTCCCGGTAAACAACCAATATGGTATTGTACCGGTTGCCAATACATAGTCATTAATCAAGAAAGCAATCATCGTCCTAGTCGTAATGAATTTTTTGTCTACGAGTTTTCAGTAGTGGTAAAATGGAATAGCATTTTATGTTAGGCTTACCTGAGTTTTAAATAGTTCACTGCCTGGAAACAATGGTTGTACGTTACTGCGTCTCGGGTTTTCAGCGACTGCTACGGCGAAAAGGCTTTTCTTTCCAAGTTTCTAAAAATAAATAAAATAAACCGTTATAAATACCTAAATTCAGGTAGATACATGCATTTCATAAAAGAAAATATGAAACAAAAAATGAAACAAGTTAGTTTAAAAAATAATCCCACCTTCACTTGCAGTGGCTTGTTGCTGTTTCTTTCTAGTGGGCTCAAATGTAAACTGGTTTCTTGTATCTTAGACATGTAAGGTATACCGGTTATCTGCAAACAAACAAATTAAAAATCAATAATTACCTAATCAATAACTACAAATTTAAGGTTCATTAGCATGACATTATTAGAATAATCATTCATAGGTTCTTACCAAAAAATAAAAGGTTTTTTCTTCCACAGCTCTACTGTATACGTCCGTGTGCTAAAATGGCAAGTGCATGACTAACTCAATCGTTATCAGTTAGCCTAGCAGCAGAAAAAGTTGTATATTCTCAGCGTTTTGACCTTGAATGGTTCTCTGTCTCTCTCTCGCACGTGTTCCCACGCCTCGTCTCATTCCTCAATCTGAATAAAATTCGTATACCTTATACTAGTATTATGTTTTTAATAAAGAACCAAAATGGTTGCCTCTTATACATCGGTAGTATGGCTGTCTAGGAACCAAAATGGCGGTTTCTCTCTCTGTTAAATCACCAGACCTGCTAGCCACCACGAGGCAAGTAAGCTGATATCACACTTCCTGCTGACCTAGACATTCCTGCCTCGTCAGCACCAGCAACAGCTCTCACGAGACCTCTGGCTAGGTGCAATATTCAGTCTCCAGTGAGCTGGACTGTGTGCGTGTTAGCATTCAAAACATGTGTGTGTCTTTTTATTATTATTATTATTATTATTATTAAACATTTTACTGTAATAATAATTACTAGCAAGCGGCCATCCTCAATACATGATCATGTTAACCACAAAGTTCCACCCTAAAACACATGACTTTACCCAGTTCAATATTTAGTTTATAACATTTCAGGCCAATGACCTTACCATTTTGTCTCTTTGCATACATGCACATGACTTGGTCGAGCAAATGTTATAGGTTTCCATATTCTAAAACCATTTACTGTGCCAGACAGCAGTCTCGCTTATTACCGTTTACTAGCATGTTAAATATCCCCTTCAGGGGTAAAAAATTCTTAGCACACTTAACACATTTTCAAATATTCGCCTCTATCCATCATAGGAAATATCACAAAACCAACCGTCATAAGCTGTCCCGCCATCCCACCAAAATAGCAATTCATTTCTTCCGGGCACGGTCACCGAGATCGCCAACGTCTAAGAATCACTTGGTCATATCCTACAACCGTCTGTTGTGTCAGAGAGCGATCTCGCTCATCACCGTTAAGTAAAACGTTAAAGATCCCCTTCAGGGGTAAAAAATCTTAGCATGCTTGTCACATTTCAAAATATTCGCCTTCATTCATTCGTCATAGGAAAAAATACCCAAAAGCGACCCCTCGTTTTTCCATACATCGCCCCCGTCGAAATAGCCATTTCCAGTATTCACCATGCTCAGTCATAGCCTCGTTGTAACATACGTCAAGCGCTACCGGCTCTCTGTCTACAAACACGCTTTTATTTAAAAAAAAGCATAGTTTTTTGTCCTAGAGACTTGACATTTATTTTCGTGGTAGAGGGGGTAGGGGCCTTTCATTTATGTCAAACAAACTTATTTGTCAACGTGTTAGTTTCCAAAATAGTAAAAATTAAAAATTTAAGGGTTTTCAAAAATTCTCAAAATATAGAAAGTTTTAATTTAAAACGTAAAGGTATTAGAGACCATTGGTTTGAACTATTGAACAACGTTCTATCATGTTTGGTTTTCAAACTATCACCTACTTTTAAAAACAAAAATTTTCAAAAAAAAAATAAAGAAAAAGTAACTAATAGTCTATACGAAAGAGGACGTCAGCTCGTGTCCAACGACACCTCATTTGTTAAATTCTGCTCATCCGTTCGCCAATGATCACCAATGTTCGCGAGAAAGTAGGCTATCATTTTGTTTTTCCTCCTACACCCTTGAAACTTGCTGCCCTCCTAGAGGGCATACCCAACTTTCATTAACTTCAAACAAACTTCTTTCCAATTCACCGTTTCCAAAATAGTGCCAATCCAAAAAACGAACATTTTCAAGTAAATTTTTAAAAAATACCAACACACATTCTTATCCAAGAGGGCGTCATCCCAACTCCAACAATACCTCGTTCGTTAAAATCCGACCACGCGTTCGGGAGATATCGGCAAGGTTTATATGAAAGTAGCGGGTGGCTCAGAACTCTCCCCACCACACTACTGCACAGTTTTAGTCCTAGAGGCTTGAAATTTATTTTGCTGGTAGAGGGGGTCAGGGCCATTCATTTATGTCAAACAATTTTTTTTGTAAACTCTTTAGTAGATTAGTGGCTTCGGTGGCGTAGTCGGTACCATGCTGAGCTTGTATGCACAAGATAGCGAGTTCGAACCAAGCCGAAGCCGTCAGATTTTTAAGAGCGTTAAAAATCCCTCAGCATGCCTTCTTATGGAGGGGAAGTAAAGCCGGCGGTCCCATGTCATAGATTTATGGCATGTTAAAGAACCTTCCACTAATTGCACCTGTGTGAAGCTAAATTGGATAGGTTAAGAATGTAAACAACGCTCTTAGGTTTCTACGTTCGTTGCCAAGAGCCGACTGCGGTGGCATCTAGTAGCTAAGTTCTGAACTTGGCCTAGTAGTCGTTGAGGGTAGCGCTTGGCGGCAAAAGTAGGAACTATTTGAAAAATCCTAAGTTGCAGTCTGTACTTAAATTAAAAAACAGATAACACACACTAATACAGTCATCACAATTAGCACCAGTTATCAGACAGATTCTACACTCACCCAAAGTACACGGGGCTACATGACTGCGTTGTCGCAGCCCCTAAACTTAAGAACCAACCAACCAACCAAACTCTTTAGTTTCCAAAATATAAGAATTTAAAAATTACACTTAAAAAACGTTTTATTATAAAACAAGTAGTTCCGTAAAGAACTATACAGCCTATTTTCATATATCCTGCCCATGTTAATTTCTTCTAACAACATACAAAATTTCAGTTTAATTGCTGTAACAGATTCGTAGATATTGAGAACCGTCTAAATATTTCAGATTGTCGCCAGGTTGGATTTTTATTTTTGTACTATTACATTAAGATTATTGTATACGTGTGGTATTCAAACTTCAATCGCATGATTAGAACACAAGAAGTACGCACAGCAGCCATCTTGTGATTATGCAAACAATTGAAAAAATTAGATGCCAGTGGATCAACATTTGTATAAGCATTTAACGTGCAACGTTTCACAGCACTCGGATAGTTAATTCGCGAGAATCGTCCATTTAAATATTTATACTTCGCGTCGCCGCCATGTTGGATTTGTGCTCACCAGGTTAATGAAAGTCATATAGGTGAACATATGTTCATAGTCTCTATGAACATAAAAAAATTCAGTTTGGTTGCTGTAAAAGATTCATAGATATTGAGAATCGTCTAAATATTTCGGAAGCTCGCCATTTATAATTGTTATATGTATAGGCCATAGAATTATGTACCATTCAAGGACAATTATTGCCTAGGTTCATTATTCAAACTTTCACTTCGATCGCATGATTACGACACAAGCAATAAAAACTTAATTTTAAAATTTCGCACAGCCGCCATATTGAGGTTATGTAAACAATTGATTTATATTAGATGGCAGTGCATTACAATCTGCAAAATCATTTACTGTACCACATTTCACAGCGCTCAGAGAGTTAAATCACGAGAAAAGTCTATTAAAATATTTCAAATTCGCTTGGCCGCCATGTTCGTATTTTACTTTACAAGTTCATGAAATATAGATAGATAAACTTGTACCAGTACCCTTTATCACCGTACAAAATTGCAGGGTAATATCTGTAATAGTTTCGGAGATATAGAATGTCAGTGAAATATTTCGCACAGCCGCCATTTTGAGGTTATGTAAACAATTGAACTAAATTAGACTCCAATGCATTACTATGTGTATAAACACTTGCTGTACCTACTTTCATTACGTTTGGATGGTTAAATCGTGAGAAAAGTCTATTTAAAAGTCTCAACTTCGCTTGGTCGCCATGTTCGTTTTCTACTTTACAAGTTTATGAAATATACATAGGTAATCTTGTATCAGTACCCTTTATCACCGTACTAAATTGCAGGGTGATATCTGTTATAGTTTCGGAGATATAGAATGTCAGTGAAATATTTCGCACAGCCGCCATTTTGAAGTTATGTAAACAATTGAACTAAATTAGACTCCAGTGCATTACAATGTGTATAAACATTTGCTGTACCAAGTTTCATTACGTGTGGATAGTTAAATCGCGAGAAAAGTCTATTTAAAATTCTCAACTTCGCTTGACCGCCATGTTGGTTTTGTAGTCACCAGGTTTTTTGAAAGTCTCATAGGTGAACTTCTAGTAGTACCCTTTATCACCGTACATTTCAGGGCGATATCGGTAATAGTTTCGGAGATATTGAATACTAGTGAAATATTTCGCACAGCCGCCATTTTGCATTGGTGAGACGTAACTAAATTTGAAGGGCACGGTCGAGGTCGCCGGGAATAGTGCTATGAACATACCGAGTTTCATTGAAATCGCTCCAGCCGTTTAGATTTTATTAGGGGGGGGGACACACACACGAATCACACACACACACACACACGCACACACACACGGACAAAAGGTGATCTCATAAGCCTATTTTTTCAAAATTGAAAATAGGCTAAAAAATAAAGGACATAATGATCATCCGTTTAAGCTATTGCACAACGTTCTATCATATTTGGTTTTTAACTACCGTCTATTTTCAAAAAAAAAAATTATAATAACAAGTGGTCCATAGCAAAGCCCCCGTCAGCTCGAGTACAACGACACCTCATTCGTAAATTTCCGACCATGGGTTCGGGAGTTACCGGCTCGCATTGGGAGTAGTGGTGGGGGGAGGCAGAATCGGCATCACTCCCCTACTCTGGTAACATTTCCAACCAGCGTTAAGTGCCCTGACCGGTAAACTCTTTCCACATATAGGTTTTCAATGTTCGGTTAAACCGCTCGACCACGCTGGCTTTGAGATTACTGTACGTGGTGTAATGGTGAATATCCAAAGATTTGAGGAAATTGGAGAAATCCTTGTTGAAAAATTCTTTTCCCTGGTCGATTTGTAGCAACTGAGGTTGACGTTTGGATTGTTGAATAATATGTTGAAAGGCCTTGGTGACTAGTGGACCAGACTTGCGACGTACAGTTTCAACAAAGGCCATTTTGGAATACACATCAATGACCGTCAACATATAGCGTACACCATCGTTAACACTAGCATAGGGAATCATTTCCACCAAATCGGCTTGCCAAAGTTCATCCACACCCTGTGAAATCACCTTGAGTCGTGGATAGTGACGTCTAGCTGGACGATGCAACTCATGAGCGATGCCCACTTGAATAGGTGAAGGCTTAAACAATAATTTTGGCATTTCGAAGTTCTTCTTCAATTTCTTGAATTTCCCATTCGTGACCGGTATGGCCGGCTTGACGTGAAGCAAGCAATAGCTGTAGTCGCTGGATGAGCTTATTGGGAATGTGCCAGTAGGTAACATCCACAAGGGGTTTTAATGGTTTAACCCTTTCAACCCCAAATTAATTTCTGTTTCCAGAAAAATATTTTCTGATGTTTTCCATTTATTTATACCCACTTGAGCCTATATATATCAAATTTTGAAAAATTCCCTCACAGGTGTAGGATATAACATGTGTAGCTTGAAAGCAACATTGGGGGCTAATGGTTTCAATGAGCACACAAATTCATAATTAGTTTTAAATGTTTATTGAAGAAAACTAAGAAGAGCGTTTTTCTCTTGTAAGTAATTGTGTAAAGAAAAACTTATATTCAGCAATATTTATCAATAATAATGTATATTAGGGGCAGATAACCTAGCTGTTCTTCCCCATAAAACATCAATAACTATGGGTATACATTCAGGTATTGTGAAATTTGTCAAAATATTATGAATACTAAGTGAACCTAGGGTAATTATTTTTGTAACTACTACTATGACTACGTAAACAATAGGGCATTAGAATAGTATTGTTACACAATTTGATCTACTCCATAAGAATGTCATCTTTGTCGAACACTTTTGCTTTGATTCATTTTATTTTTGCAAAACGCATTTATTTCCTTAGTCCATTCATTTTTTGTGGAATTTGTAGAAGCAGTCTTTTTCTCTTGTAAAACACAAATTTACTCGACATTTTCTACACATTACTTGGGTAAAACCATTTGGACACAATTTACATCGACCTTTAGAATCATATTTTGGCCAGTGATGAAATCCATCATATCGAATGTCATCTACTGGGCGTGCAGAAGCAATCTTCCTCCTCTTTGAAGACTGAGCGGGTGAATCACTTGGTCTTCCTCGCTTTCTTTCTAGATTTTTTCCAGCCTTTGTTAGGGACGATGCAATGTAGGATTGAAATTTCAACAATGGGTAATCCAACTTTTGTTGTCTTTGTGACAGGTGGCGGCGATATAACAACCATGCATTCACTACAGCGACATTGATACACCAGTATATGAATCTGGTGTAGAATTTCCTGCTTCTAATATCAATCCTGTAGAGCTCAATTAGCAAGTCTACGCCACCCATATAAGAATTGTATTCTTTCACCACAGAAGGACGCTTCACACTGATGCTTTTCTTTTCTGCTGCGCTCCATCTTTTGCAAGCACCTTCAGGATCAACAGCACAGTACGATGACACAAATGTAATTCACTTTCTGTCATACCATCTGACTATAGCTAAGTTATGTTCTTTCTCAACTCTCCAATCATAGCTTCCACGTCCCTCCTTTTTCAACTCGTTCTCAGACTTTAGGGGACACCTAGCGATTCTATCATTTCTGACAGTTCCTGCGCAGAAAATTCCTGTTTCTCTAAGTGCAATAGCAAGTTGCAGAGAAGAGAACCAGTTGTCAAAGTAAAGTTTGAAATTTTTCTCATGTGGTAGGGTACTAACAAGAGCCATTACAATGTCCCCTGAAAATCCCAAGCCGACATCCTCACTTGTACCCTTTCCTCTATAAATTTCAAAGTCATACATCAGCCCTGACTCACCAGACCGCATAAATACTTTGAATCCCCACTTGTGGGGTTTGTTCTTTATGTACTGCTTTAGGCAGCTCCTTCCTTTGAAGGGTATCATATGCTCATCCACAGCATGGTGTTCTTCAGGAGGGATTTCATGCATTTTAGAACGAATAATGTTCAGTAAAGGACGAACTTTGAATAATTTGTCATGTTCAGGGTGTGATGTTGGTAGTTGGTCATAGTTGTTGACGACATGAAGGTATTTGAGCAACTGCTCAAAACGATTGCGACTCATAATATCAGCAACTGGAGGAAATCTGGTATCAACAGCCCAGAATGAGTTCAGTGAAGGCATTTTCACTATACCCATATAAAGAAGAATACCAACGAGTTGTTCTATTTCCTCAGCTGTTGTTTTCAGATGAGATGAATCCTTTTGCATTGCGTACAAATTAGACTGTTCCTCAAATAGCTGAGAAATGTCATCAGGAAAGAACATATTAAAATATTCCAATGGAGAAGATTCATTCTGAGGCGGTGGTGGCACAGAAGTTTTCCATGTAATATCAGGAGGATTGAAGTCCACTTTATGAAACTTGTAGTTCTTCTTGGTTGTTGCGCGTGCCCTAGGATATGTAGAAGGTGAAGAGCATTCTTCAGCTTCAATTATTTCTTCGCTGACTTGGAAACTTGTTGTTGCAATGTCTTCGGTTACAACCTCACTTTCAAATACGGTCTCTGAAGCAGCATTTCTACACAGATCAATTTCATCGTCCACATCAGATGGGTCATCCTCCAAATCTGATATATTCCCATCCTCAATATTGTCCAGGATGTTTAAAATATCCTTATCGTGCAATATGCTCGGTTTCATTGCTAGAAAACACAATAAAATATGTTAGAATGGACTAAGATGTTCTAAATTAGAACTATGCAGATTAGGTGACTTTGAACACCAATGTTGCTTTCAAGCAACATCCGAATTGTACTTGATGTACAGATCTATGAACATTATAATTTGTCTTACCTTTCTTATTGAAGGATCACCTTGATACTTCATGAACACTTTTCAGTTATTAGATTTGAATTTCCAGCACGATTGTTGTTGGCCACATGAGGTTATAAATACTGTTGCACTACAGTGGCGCTCTCTGCTGTGCAGCACTCCTAACTGTTATCTTACATCCAAAGAGCTACCAACCCCATATGCCATCTGGTGTTTGAAAACGGAACCTAATGCCTGCATGCTTCTCTCTGCTAAGTGGCTAAATGGAACACGGCCAGTGAACCAGAGTAAACGGTCGGGAATTTTATGTTGCTTCAGAGCAACAGTGGTGTTGAAAGGGTTAAATGTCAGTCCCGAAGCGGACACTTTATGACGACCACTTTGACTGGTGGGGAACATTTTTGCAATGATGGTTTTATATTTTTGAGATATATTGGCATTCACTTGTTGAATGGGATCATACTGTCTTTTGTGGGCATGGGTGTCCAATAAAATGGATTTATATTTACCAAGATCCTCTGGCGTATAATCTTGGTAAGAGGGAGTCCGAGAGAATAGCAGCTTTAACAGTCCTGGTGTTAATTTATAGTTGATCTTTTTAATGACAGCTTTAGTACGACCAAATTTAATCGATGAATAACCAATTTTAAAACTATCATCCTCATACCATACGTGGTATCTGTGTTTCCAATGAATAGATTGGTGAAATAGGGTTCCAGTGTTGATCCATAATATTTTATTAAAATGTTTTTCAGTTGAGCTTTATGTTGAGGGGTGGCCAAGAGTTGTGAAAACGGACACGATCTGGCAGGGCAAGGTGTTTCGACCATGGCTAAGGATTTCTTTTTCTTAAAAACTCTGCGAGGGGTGAGGCCTTTTTTTGAGGCGTAAATACTTGTTCCTCATCATCCTCAACTTCGCTAACACTAGTTAAATCTTCCTGTTCCTGTTCCTCGTCCTCAGGGTCCTCGAAGTGCGTCTGAGTGGCTTGTGAAACGGTAGGTAGCGTTTCAGATGGCTTAAAAGAGGGTTTCAACATGGCTTTTAGTGGAGGTGCTAAATGTTGTTGAATAAACAAAGCATGATCCGCACGTGAACGTTTCAATTGACGGAACTTTTGGCGAATAGTATTTTTGCTCTAATAATATGCTTTTTCAATTGACTCTCTGCTAACGCCATGGTGTCTTGACAAATGACTTGAGAGGGAATGACACAGTGCCTTAAATAGCAATAAAATGATCAAACCCTAAGCGATACCGTCCTTGGTTGAGTTCACTTTTTTTGTCAATCACTAAACAGGCATGACGTTGAGTGTTCCAGCACTTAGCACACAATTCTGTAAACATTTGAGAGGTCATATCCGGATTCACATGTTCATTATAAATGTGACGAATGTTCCTCTCGTCCTGGCGAAATAAAACAATGACATTGGCATTGTCACGAATGAACTGTTTGGACATTTTAGAATACGTTTGTCCAAGGTAGAAGCAATCGATATGTTTGTGTCGACCCATGCTGAAATAGCTTTGAATGATGTCTTGTCGTTCAGTGGATACATCATCGAAAATCATGAGTGAATCAGGCTTTACCTCATCCGGTGATATAACATTTTCTTGCAAGGAAAATGTGAAATAACCCATATTCTCATTTTGTAATCCAGACATGACTTGATCCAGAAACACGTAGAGGGGTTGGTAGAGAGATTTTGCAAAAATATAAATATTTTGAAAACGCAAACCATTGGGCGCTGTAATAAGCGTCAGCAAAAGATTAGTCTTTCCACATCCCGAAGGCCCCACAATGATGCAGCGAATGGAAGATGGAAACAGTGAACTATGGCGTTGTTCACGTGATGTAGGACAGAGATGGGAAACCATGTCCCCCACGGGGAATGACTCTGGCTGCTTAATAATCTTCATTTCAACTAAGGCTTAGAGAGGCTAGCAAGCTGTCTATATAAATGGAACCGAGCCTTGTTATATAAACAGTTGACTCGTACTACAGGTTGACGATGGATGTCTTTGGACGTGCTTTGATGGCCAAAGCTAGGTCAGTCCTCATACATGATCCTAAACAAGAAACAGATCCTGCTAATAAACACTATGTGGATAGGTCTGTAGTGCCACGCACTAAACAGGGAGATTATGACTTTAAGGGAAAGCGGTTAACCCATGTGAAACATCCTCAAGTGTCTACAGATTTTACTACAAAAAAGTATGTGGATAACAAGGTGCATGAGTTATATAACAAAGTGCCTCAGCTTACTGTGGATGGCTATACATCCAATCATCACCGCATTATTCACGTGGAAGACCCACAAGAAGATGATGATGTCTGCACCAAACGATACCTCACCCACCAAATGAAAAGCCTTTATAAATTTATCCCTTCTATATTTTTAGTGTATCTGACAATTGAAAAACCTGTAAATGACAGAAACCATTTACCGCTATTCCATGACCACACCTGACCTCTGTGCTTGCTTCGGGTTTAAACCACTATCGATTACACTATGATGGAACCATTCACATGAAATACGCGATGCCTGATGAAAACCATTTACATGTAGAGATAAACGGTCATAGAATGTTGGTCCATAACCGTGAAATGGTGAATGCAGGTGACGAATTATCCTTTCATCTCATATTGACATGGAATGAAAAGCAAGCTGGAAAACCATAAACGATTACCCACTTTATGTGGAATTGGAATACACAGCTGTGAAACAACAACCTGACGTTAGTAGTGACTTAAACTTTCTTGTGAAAAGTAGTTGGTCATTATCATGGTGAAACAAAGATATGTGGTGAGAACGATTAAAAAGACTAAAAATAAGACCCTATCCTTGTCAAAGCATGGGCTTAAGGCATTCGTGGACAAGCCCTCGCGAAAGAAAAAAAAAGAAACATAATTTGTTGACCATAAGAAAAGCCCTTCGAGCAGCACAGAGACGTGTTATTCCAAAATGTCAGCGACAGGGTTCAAAACAAGGGCGAGTGATTCCCGTCCCCAAATGAGCGGGATTTTTACCTGCTTTATTTGCCGGTCTGGCTGCTCTGGGTTCACTTTTGAGTGGTGCCAGTGCAGTGGCGAAAACCATCAAAGCCACACAGCAGGGCAAGCAACAATTAAAGAAAGTCAGCGACACAATGAAACGATGGAAGCCATTGCTATGGGGGCTAGAAATGCTAATTTAAAGCCGACCTTTTATCAACAAGGATTTGGGATTTCACCATTTCGAAATATTTAAAAAAACTCACCCATAGCAAGACATGCCCTGACCCATGAACAAGTGAAAAGCTATGCTAAACAACTAAAGCTTTCTCATTTTAGAGGTGTGGTTATGCGAAACCAATTACCCTCAATACCCTGGATGCAGGAATGTGCGGTTGTCAATTTGGATGATCACCGAGGACCAGGAACGCATTATGTAGCTTATGTCAAAGAGGGATCCACTGTATGGTACTTTGACAGTTTTGGGAATTTACCCCCGCCCATGGAATTAGTGACCTATTTTGGGAACAGGATCAAGATATATTATAATGTGAAACGTGAGCAACGTTTAACAGTCAAGAGTGCGGACGTTTGTGTTTAATTTTTTTTATATAAGACGCAGCATAAGCAAAAACGTCAACAGTATGTCGGCGGAAAGTAAGACGTTTACACTGCATGGACGTGGACCTGAAGTTAGCCTAGACTTTTACCCACCTATCGAAATGAGTGAAAGACCTTATGGTTTAGGACTTGTTTCACTTGAAACGTACAATAGAATATACAACATACGTGAAAATGTGAACAACAAGTTTTACTATGATGTTTCTGTGCTCACCCTGAACTCTGGTGGATATACGATAGATGACATTTATGAACACATTTATGTGGTGTTGATCAATGTATATGGTTTAAAGTCATTTCTCGATGGAACACACAAGTTTGAACTTGTAGGAAATACCAACACTCATCGCTGCAGTATTTTTTCTACATTCAAAATTGACTTTAAAACACGCCCCGATTCAATTGGTCCATTACTAGGATTTAAACCACGCGTGTTGGAGCCCAACAAAAAACATGAATCAGACCATGAAGTGAAATTCATTGAGGACAATCACGTGTCGGTGGCGTGTAATATTATTAGCCAAGTGTACACCAATCAAGAACCATCGCATTCGCTTTATGACTTTATTGTAACATCGCCCAATGATTATATTATTCGTGAAAACCCTCCAGTGGTGCTTTTTCATTCTGTGGCTGTCGATGGTTTTAATAATATAACATTAAAACTGATCAATAGAGATCAACAACTCATTGATCTAGATTCTACCACACCAGTGACTTACAAGTTGATGTTAAAGCCACTATGAAGATTGTGTATAAAGCAACAACACCGTCTAGGAATGGCGTTAGTTGTTTGCCAAGTAAATACACGTTAACATCTAAGGACAAGCAGATTTTACAGCATTTGGGTTACCACGTCAACCCGCAAGATGAATTCTATCCTAGAGGAAACGAACCACATCGAGGAGCAATCAGGGGTGGTAAGAATTGATCTCCATTCCCATCAAGCTCAAGCACCTGGACTCAATAACAATGATGAAATTCAATTTGTTATCAACAACCAAGATATTTACACCCTACCACATGAAAGTGTAATTCAGATTGAAGGTCAGCTCACGAAAGCCGATGGCTCTACACCCACAACTTCCAAGTTGGCCAACCATGCTTTCGCCTTTCTGTTTTCTGAGGTGCGGTATGTCATTAACGATATCGTGGTGGATAGCACTCGAAATGTGGGTATGTCCAGTGTCATGAAACTATATCCCTCTTATAGTGAGGAAGAAGCTAAAACGCTTTGCATGGCGGGTTGGTGCCCTGACTCGACCAATGACTGGATGGTACACACCGACGGCACCTTTACTGGATATTTACCTCTTAAACTGATTTTAGGCTTTGCTGAAGATCACCAACGCATTGAGGTGAATGCAAGGCAAGTGCTTTATCTGGTAAGAGACAAGAGTGATAATAATGCACTCAAGGGAGCCGACAATGCCCCCATAGATTCAAAAATTCAACTACAATGCATGCTATGGAAAGTGCCCCATGTGACCCTTGCCGATAGCAAAAAACTGGACATACTCAAGATGGTAAAGAGAGATATGCCTCTACCCATGGAATTTAGAAGCTGGGCACTCCATGAGTACCCGCTATTGCCCACCACCAACACACACAGTTGGTCTGTAAAAACAGCCCGCTATACAGAGAGACCTCTCTACATGATCGTTGGTTTTCAAACAAATCGCAAGTATCAACAAACCAAAGATGCCACACAATTTGATCACCTGCAATTAAGAAATGCACGTCTTTTCCTCAACGGTGCTGTGTTTCCCTATGAAGGACTCGATTTGGATTTTTCAAAAAATAAGTTTGGCCCCCTGTACGACTTGTTTTCTAAATTTAGATGGTCGTATTATCAAAAAGAGAATTGCCCCATGTTGTCACCCCAAGCTTTTAAGACAAGGGCGCCACTGATTGTCTTTGACTGTTCCTACTTGGAAGAGTCTGTCAAGCCATCCTATATTTACATTCGACTAGATTTCGAAACGCATGATAATGTTCCAGCCAATACCACGGCCTACTGTTTGATCATTCATCACAAACAAGTCAACTATTATCCACTGTTCAACCAAGTGACAAGTGTATAAATAACAGGTCAACCCACGTCAAGCCGCTCAGACATGTCTTGCTTTAAAGCATTAAGAGACGTCACACCCATGAATTTAAAATCTGAGGAGCAACGTTTCAAGACCTTTGCGACGTGGCCGGTGCCTTTCATAAACCCTCAAGCCTTGGCGGCCGCTGGATTCTATTATTTAAAAACAAGAGATGAAGTGAAATGTGCCTTTTGTCCCGTCATCATAGACCAATGGGAAGAAAGTGATGAACCTATGCAAGAACATCAGCGCTGGTCACCCGCCTGCCCCTACATCTGTAAAATGGATGTTGGTAATACACCGTATCATTCAAGTTACCCCTCACTGGTGCCTCTGAGTGATGAAAAAAGTTATGATACGTGTGGACTTTATGGTTTCAACGGTGCTTCAGTGAGCAGGTCACAGTCAAAAACAGCCAGTTTAGAGACATAGGGATATCATCGGTGTTATGGACGCCATAAACACAAAAGACTTTTTTGTTGTATGAGTTGGTACCGCCCCTATCCTAGAATGAAAAAAGAATGTAAAACTTGTTATGCTAATAAAATAATGTAATGAAATTGGTTGTTGTTGTTAAATTATTATTTCTTATGCCCCCTGGCATACCCTAACCTCAATAGTGACTAGTCAATGATTATTTTTTTTACTAGAATGGAATGTAAGTAAATGTCATGGGTACACCTTACTGGACGATAGTCAGTCTGTGGTCAGTTGGACTTGATCCAAACAAGAGTGAACATGTTGCGTAAACTAATTGTCGACTGTCAAGGGTTTAAAATTGGAGATAACAATTTTATATTTAAAGAAGTGGCCATCATCGATTGTTCCACTTTTTGGATATCGCAAGCTACCCATTTGGTGTTTAAACCACCCTATGCGTTTGCTTTATTGTGTGATAAAGACCGTAAACAAACCCAGTGGATTGAAACTCATATGCAACTAGAGTGGAATCAAGGAACCATTTCATATAAGCACCTGGACATGGTTATGAAAGTCCTCTGCCCATGTGGTATTTGTAAAAGGTAGTGAAAAACGTCAATGGCTACGACCATTTTTGGCGTCTTACTGTGAATGTATCGATTTAATGGACTTGGGCTGCCCCTCGCTGCAAACACCGTTGGACCGCTGCCCCTGTGACAATATTACCCATAAAGCCATGACACAGGTGTGGCATCTCTTTCATTGGCTAACCACCAATGCCTGCTGGGAGTTGTTAAATAAAATTAAAACTGAAGGTTTACCTGTGAAAGACACCGGTGAGATTTCTACAAGCGACGTGTAAACATCTACATTATACCATGGAGAAAGGGGATGCTACCGATAAAGCGATTGGAAAGTATTTTGTGTGTAAAAAGAAACTAGACAGTTTTACTAAAGAAGAATTATTGGCTCTTCCAAAATCGTTCATTTATCACGTGGCAGCAAATGCAGTGAAAGAAATCTGGCAACATGTACCAAAATCATGGATTCAAGTCCCTGTGTTAAGTGAATTGCAACCATGTACAGATTATGATCACCATAAGCAAGTGGCCATGGCAAAAAATACCCTCTATGCGACAGTGTGCTACTTGCCAGCTGGTCAAACTATATCACGGTCATAAAAGTCAGTGTAAAGACTTTGTTTCCTCATTCCACGGGTGTGATGGCGAGAAAAAAGCAACAAAATCAACATCGTCTACAGAGGAAGAGGAAAATCAAATCTTTTCTCCACCTATGGAAAAGGATATGTCAAACTTGTACTGGTCATGGCGTCATTGACAAAGTCATTCTATACTTACCTTTTGAAATCCATCTTCCTGGTTATCGTTTTTGTGGTCCTGGAACGAAGCTGAATCAACGTTTTCAACGTGGCGATGTACCTATTAATCCTTTGGATCAAGCATGGAAAGAACATGACCTTTCTTATCGCCATAGGCATCCTGCATTAAGACGTGTGGCGGATAAAGTATTGTTGAAGAAAGCTAAACAACGTTTGACATCCTGTGATGCCTCAGTGGGAGAAAGGTTGGCAGCCGTCATTGTGATTAGTGCTATAAAAGGAAAGTTAATGATGAGTGGACATGAACATTGAAAGGATAGAGGAATTGGTATTTCTTTGTATTCTATTTTGTAAAACCCTATTTGTTGTGAAATAAAAACAAGGTTTACCAGATCACAATGTCTTATTTGTTTAAAATGGTGACAGCCATTTCCTTATTTTTTCATTTTTTCACACATAGATATTTACATTTCCACTTTACATTTTTTACATTGCCCTCGTTTAGTTTTACATTTTGTACATTTTTGAAAAATAATTTGTAGCCATTCTTCACACATGGATATTTACAATTTTCACTTAACATTTTTTATATTGTCTTGTTCAGTTTTCACATTTAATACCTTTTTTAAATCATTTGTTTAACCATAATATAAAAAGAATTTTTTTACAGTAAAGTGTGTTATTTTAAACAAACTACAGTAGCCTAACATTATACATTCTACATACAGTTTTACAAATATATAACAATATAAAACACACTAAAAATGATACAATATGGTGAACATTAGACTTAAGTAAAATAATAGTCGTCAATGCGACGGTTTCCCCAAGCAAGAGTATCAAATGTGTTGGGTATAATGAATCGTTTGTTGTCTTCATTACTTAAAGCAACTTTGTTCAGCAAATTGGTATGATTTTTACTTCTAAATACACACATTTTCTTATATAATATAGGTGGAATACTGACTATACAGTTCTTATAATCACTTATGTCTAACTCTTTACTAACAACATTCTTTTTCACTCCTTTTAATTTTTTTATTACTACATCATCAATCGTCAAATAGCTGTATGATTTAGATTTTGTGCCTACAAAGGTGTCTATAACAACACCAGCACATTCATCCTTAAATTTTCCTAGAACCTTTTTGTTTATTAGAGGTAAATGGTAGATATTATCCTTGGGATAGTCACTTGTATCAAACCTATTTAACTCAGTTTTGATATCCTCATAACAATCATCAGTTTTAAATTCATAAATAAAAGAATCTGTCTCTGTATAGAGTAATTTTGCATTATCATGATAGTTTTTCTTAACATAATCATAGTGAAATTCATACATAAGTGTTTTGACAATTCCAGAATGGCGTAACCCACATATATTGGTTTGTTGTAGGTTAATTTAAGACGATTAATTTGTATTACAACTAAATCCTCATGAATAATAGAACAGCTATGGAAGTTAGGCTTGCTTATTAAGTTGTTCGCACCATACCTTTGACCTTCATTCTCCCACTTTGTTATCAGCTTTACATCAACTCGCTTATCAACATTCTCCATAGTCTTTCCAAAAACACTATTATTCATAAGTTTATAAAAATCTTTTTCAAAAGCATTTGTTGATAGTGTTCTTAAATTATTGTTCAGATCAATATATGGTTTGAGCCATGCTGACTGACGAAATTGTAATACACGATGAATTTTAGTTAGTTTTAATCCATGCTGTAAACACTGTTTTAAGTTTTGATAATGTATTACATATTTACATTTATCATTTACATTAGCAATTAACATTTTTGTTCGTGATGTTATGTATGAGATTTCATATTCTCAGGACAAAATGGTAGATCATTATGTTCATCATGTAACTCTTTAGGGTACTCGAGATTTACATCTAAAATATATCCTTTTTCATCGTTATCATTTAAAGTGTTAACATGGAAAACATCAATTTCAGTTTGTTTTAGCCAGCGAAAATCTTTTAGTGGTAGATATTGATTCATAGCGCAACCATATTGGTTATTTGCATCGAGGTAGACAATATACTTTGACTCTGCGCAAGGGTTGTTGCTGGGCATGTATTTATTGTTTGCTTTAGAATATCGCCTACTACACTGGCTTAATCCACCTCGAATTGAAGATTTTATAAAATTGATCATGTCTATAACAGTCATCAATTCTAAATTTACTTTTGTCTTTTTCAACATTGAACTAAAACTTAACCCAGGAGCAGTAAAATACTGACAAGGATCAAGGTCATAAGTTTTCATACAAACATTCCGGAAATTTTCAAAAACATCTGCTAATAACAACACATCTGTCTTCAAATATATGTCTGAAAATTCACCTAAAGTTTGAATGTCAAACTGTGCCCATACACGCTGTGAATGTAAATATTCCTGATCACTGATATGACTTGTGTTTAAGGAACTGTAAAATGCATCTTTTGGTGGTAAAGAACACTCCTCAAGACGTTCCACACAGTTAATAAATTCATAAGGTAATATACCCTTTTGACGGATCAAATTAAAATCATCTTCTTTAGGAAAGACACGTTGAATTTCACGAAACTGGTCTGATTTTAAATTACAAGCAAGCTTATCAAGACTTCTCGGCATAAAACGGAATGAATCTAAAAATCGCAGTTTTATCTTTTCTTAGTGTCAGTTTTGATATATTTTGTGAACGATATGTATTGTTCCTTATTATTTGCAATCACATCAATTTTCGCATCTGAAGCTCCAAATTCTTTAACGATAAAGTGGTTATCATATTTGCTACAGTTATGTAGAATGACGAATGAATTCTGTTACTCTATAATTTAAATTACATTCTTGGTGAGCAGCACCTCGATATTTTCCTGTTAAGTGGTAATGATCGCGAACCCTGTCCGTATATAAACATTCACCACATATAAAACAATTAGTTTCAGTTTCAAAACACATTTTCTGTGATTATGTTAGTGGCTCCATTGGAATGATAGTATTTTAAATAGAGGATATACGGATGGCATCTTTTTCAAGTCATTCCATAAAACTTTAGGTGCATCAAGCCCTCTATAGAGTTCAAACTTATTTAACGAGTCATCATAACTACATTTAATATAATATGCAAAGCTAAAAGGTTCATGAATGTGAGTAGTGTTGGTAAAAGGTTTGGTTGGATTCGATGAACATGTATTAAATGGTTTTAGCATAGCCTCAAAGTCAGCATATATAACAAATGGTACTCGAAGCTGCTTCTCAAAGTCTTTAAATTTCAGAATGTTATTCTTAGGAGTCGGTAATACCGTACACACATGATTACATCCCCATTTTTGATGTTGAGATAGTTGATCCTCTTTTCTAAAATATAGCAAGCAACCATCACACAACCATTTCTTAAATGTATTTTTTGATAGCTGACTACTGGCGAGTCTACTTAAATGTTTTATCCAACAATAGTGAGCATTTTCACCTTTAGTTATGTACAGTAAATTTACATGAGCGTCCTTTGTTTCTTGAGTGTAATATAGAGGACCAACTATACTCTTGTTTTCAATTCCATAAACATTAATACTTACATTGTTCTGATTTTCAAAACATTTAATATCTTTTATCGACATAGGAAATTCTATTTCTTCTAAATCTAACACTGAGGAATAGTGAGGATAAGATGATGTTCTATCCATATTCTCCACTGCTGGATGGAGAGCTGAGGTTACAGGCCACGCAAAACATGCATGGTCACTATTCATAACGTTTACACAAGCATGCTTACGTTTGATCCATGCTGGCAAATCAATATATGATGATGCTCGAAGGGGGTTATATTTATTCATGTTGGTTTCTAAATAAAGTACTTCAACCAACGCCCAGCCTGACTCCCTTTCCTGGAACTCTTCACTCTTCACAATGATAGCACTAGGCATATCTTGGTATGTATCACTAATATTAGTTGATTCACTAACAATTATGTTTTTTGTATTAAAAGATTTGATATCCGTAATTTCACCTTCGCTCACAGTTTTTACATAGAGTCCAAAAAGTTCAAAATTCATTTTAATTGTTTTATGCTCTACTAAAACATTATCTACCAAGCCAAACACAGTAGGTTGTACATTTTTTTAAATGATTCAATACTTTGAGTTTTTCTTTACTATAAAGTCTATAACTAGCAATTCGACTTTTTAATGCACTGCCAATTTTCTGAATATTCGCAGACTTGTTTTCATGACAAGCATTATTTTTATGATTAATACTGCGCAAATGACCCTGCATCGATGAAGAAGGTATATCAATATTGCATACATTACAATGTGTTATTGGAGGTTCACCATTCTTTATTATTTTTGTTGCACAACTATTTTACAATCTTTAGAACGTTTACGCTTTTGAGAATCACATTTGTTTAAAGGTTCCGTACTAGTTGATGGTTTTACAGTTTTTATTCCTGTTGTTCACCATGCACTTCAACCATGTGGGATTGATATCGCTTTACACCAGAAAAACCAAGTTCACAAACTGAACACGAAAATGGTGCTGAACTAACATGTATTAAATTGACATGACGTGCAAGATTATCTTGTCTGTTAAATGTCATAGCACAATGACTGCACACAAACATGTTAGTGTTATGTTTAGTACCTGCGTGCCGTTGAAGGTTGTCAGGCCTTGAGAACTGCTTTTTACAATCAGTACACTTGAACATGATGGTCACTTTCCAAATTACCTATAAGAGAAAGAAATCATAAATATTAATAAAAGATAAAACAGAGTAAAAGAAAAATATGTTAATTAAATTACAGTCAATGGTCCTAGTATTTTAATCGTTTGTGAACTCATACCAGGTCTAATTTCAAGTAGTTCCAACTTTGGTTAACAGATACCATTGTCACTGACACCTAGTAGTGTACGTTGGAACTTGATATAGCGTTAATCAAATCTAACCTAGAAATTTAGCTTCACACCATTGTTGAGTAGTTCCAACTTTAGTTACCAGGTACCATTGTCACTGACGTCTAGTAGTGAACGTTGGAACTTGATACAGTGTTAATCAAATCTAACCTACAAATTTAGCTTCACACCATTGTCGGGTAATTCCAACTTTAGTTAGTAAATCTGGCACTGTCGCTGACACTTAACAGTGAACATTGAAACTTGATAGAGCGTTAATCAAATCTAACCTACAAATTTAGCTTCACACCATTGTTGAGTAGTTCCAACTTTAGTTACCAGGTACCATTGTCACTGACGTCTAGTAGTGTACATTGGAACTTGATAAAGCGTTAATCAAATCTAACCCACACATTTAGCTTCACACCATTGTCAAGTAGTTCCAACATTGGTTAACAAACATTATTGTCACTGACACTTAGAAGCGAACGTTGGAACATAATAGAGTGTTAATCAAATCTAACCTACAAAATTTAGCTTCACACATCATAGTCAAGTAGTTCCAAATTTGACTATCAAATACAACATTGTCATTGACATCTAGTGGTGAACATTGGAAAATATCGCTCTATCTGTTTAAAAGTTATTAGAGGGGGTACTTACCTCTAATAATTTATCAACTGCTGCCACTGACTGTACTTGGTACTGGAATCTGCTAACCCACAGGTACGCCAATTATCTGTAAACAAATAAATCAATCAATCAATAAATACATTCCAATCAATAACTTCAACATCAATTAGTAATAAAATACTACAATCCATTAATAATAAGTACTTACCTTGCAAAATAATTTAATGATTTTCCACCAAAAAGTCTTTTTGCAACTGTTGAGCAATAACTGTTCACTCGTAGCGAGTAATAACAACAGACAGTAGGGAATTATATGACACCTCCCTTATATAGGCTGAGATTGCTTGTGTCAGCAATTTTGCAGATCATTGCAATTCCTTTCCTGTACACCTGTCTGTCAAAAGTGCACTAGGAACACCTGTGAGGTATCAGATTACTGCTGACTTTGCATGATCATCACCCATTGTCTTGATGAACACGTGCAGTTTTATATTACTGCAGCGATAGTGATAGCAACAGAACTGTGCTCTCTCTACCATGTCAGCAACATGACACCGGAAGGAACACCTGTGTAATATCCAATGACTGCTAACTTTGCATGGTCATCACCCATTGTCTTGATGAACACCTGCGGTTTCAAATTACTGCAGCGTTTGTCACAGCAACAGAACTGTGCGCTCTCTGCCATGTCAGCAATAAAACACAGGAAATATCAAGTCGACTTACTGCACGTACAATCTCCTCATTTTTAACATCTTAAGAACGTGCATTATTTTCTTTCAACTTCAAATGGCACATCCATCCACCAAGTTATGTCCCTTGGCCAGTCATCAAATTGCATGTGCCTCGTGTACTAGGGTGTGTGCATTAACCCTAGCACTAGAACATATTCATCCACCAAGTTTTGCACTTAGCCCCTTAGCATGTCGTCTATCCACCAAGTTTTACACTTATACAAACCAAACAGGATGTGACTTGTTTCACAAGGGAGGTGGTAATAATGTCATCTCAAACGTGTTCACATGTATTTCGTAACTTTCCTTTCATATCGTTATCACATTGTAGTAGTGAGGGCTGGCGAACAACGTCAGTTCAACACACTGCTTTACACACAAATGTAGTTAGGCCCTTTGGTACAATTTGAATACATTCATGGGCTAGTCCGTAGGGACCAGTCCGAAGGGGCCCGTCCACAGGGGCCCGTCCACAGGGACCCGTCAACAATGACCTGTCAACAATGACCTGTCAACAATGACCTGTCGACAGGGACCTGTCAACAATCAGCTGTCAACAGGGACCTGTCAAAAAGGACCTGTCAACAGGGACCTGTCAAAAATGACTCCCTTCATTAAGGACCCGCCCAAAGGGGCTAGTGAACAGGGATCAGTCCAAAGAAACAAATCAACATGGATCAATCAAAAGGGGTTATCGCCTCAAGGTCTGACATACCCCTCTTTGATTATTGGTTTGCCTATCGACAAGCGCCGCTTGGAAAACGTTTTGATCAGCCCTCGTGGGTTGGGTTAGGTTAGGTTACACTACAGCCACCATCTTTAAAAAGCCCGCCCTCTTATAAAGCCATGAGTGGACATGCGTAAAAAAACAAAAAAAACAAGCATGTTAATTCATAGTGGCTTTCCACCGTACACATGTATCTTGTGTGGAACAACGTTTAATTCCATATTGACATTCAAACTCTCACATGTTGCACTTGAAAAGCGAGATTTTCTAAAAATTTACAATTTCACCCCCTAGAAGGGGTAGGTTTTATTTTTGGGGTGGAAATATGTTATGCATTGGAAAGGGGGTGTCAACCCGAGTTCAATGACACCTCATTCGTCAAAATCCGACCATGCGTTCGAGATATATCGCGCCACCGCCATCTTGTGAGGAGGGTGAGGAGGAAGAGGATTTAGAACACACCAAAACACACTACTGTCATTCACTCATTGAGAACAGTTTTCAGCTAGCCTGCAAAGAACCCATTACAGATTTGGGTGCTATTCAGCACCTAGAACAAATACTAGGTACTGAACTCCATTGTCATACACAGGAATACAATGCTAACTTTCTTACATATTTTGGGTGGTAAAGCTAAGAGAACTTTAACTCTCAGTGTAAGAAAAATGTCCCTACGATGCCAGAACAACCCTTGTTCTCTCAGCTATAAAATGCATGTTAGCAGGCTCCACCATCAAATAGGGAGGTACAATTTGACATGCTGCATGCATAAAATGATGAATACTAACACAGTAAGACTGAAACCTACAATGAAGCAGCACTCAAATGGAGCTACGGGCTATCGTACACTACTGAATGAAGTCCTACTGTACGCCTAGGCTTTTACATCCAACAATGTAGTAGGCCTACACCTTGCAGGCTAGGCATAGTAGAGGACCAGAGGGAAGATAACAAAGTAGTCGATAAAGCCTACTATTTTGCTGGAGGGCATCTGTATTAATATCTTCTAGCAAGTACACAAACAATATTAACATATATTTCTAGAGCCAACAAACATTCTTTGTCGACTTCATTTCGACATTTTCACCCATGCCTAGGATTATACTAATCCTTGCCTTATTCCCTGGCGCATAGGACACCAGAAGTCACAGCCAAGCAGAGTATATATCAAAATAGGACCAGGGTCCAAACCTGGGTGCTTCGAACACAAGTCACTTTGTCTCTTTAATACTGTACTTGAAGTATTTGATTGAGACAGCTGCATGCATCCTCTGCAAATATTAGCATAGATAGGAAAATTATGGACATGGGTAGGCCCTAGCGCATTTCAAACTACTTCAGTACCGTTAACTAAACTAAAGCTGATCCTGCACATTTACAAATACTTGACAGAGGTCTTCAGCAAGATGAAAACAATTGTTTGGTACATTCGGCAAAATAAATTACATTATAAATATAAGGGAAGAATTGTCCACTATGTACAAGACTAGATTAAACAAATAAAAGTAAATCCATGAATTCTGAGTACAGTATGAGCAATTAATACCTGCCCTACATATAGGATTAGTGCGTCATTTGCAATAACACCGCTTGTCACTTGTTATTCATTTTAGTAATGGATCCAACATAATAGAGATTGCGTCACTAAAAATTAGGCTTGATTCAAACTATCGGTACGATCACGATCCGGTCACAGGGCAGCAGTATCCACAGGGAAGCTCCAGTTTTGATCAGTGAACAGTTGAGATCAGACCCGCGCGCAAGTCACAATGTCTGGTGTTTTCTCTACGAAAGAGTTAGGAATTAACTCTATTGCGATAATCCTTGTTTTAAGGGGCCTAACATCTAGGTTATCGGCCCTTAATGGTCTGGGTGATAGCAAAAATGACAATGAAATGGAAACCGAAACGAAAATTTAGCTGGACTGAAAATACTTACAAGAGGGAACTCAGATTGAAACGACTCACAAAATGTAGAATGGAAACACTTAAAAATTCGAAATACTCACAAAATGTAATTTAGAGACACCGGGAGCCAGAGCGGGAATCTTAAAGAGAAAAGGAACTAGAATGAAAAGAAAAAGAAGGCTGATCCCAGGAAGAATAAGGGATGAGGAAATATGAGAGAAGGCCCAATTAAGGCGGGAAAGGAAGAGACTCCCTAGGCCTCGGATACCCTAATACCGTCGGGGTTGGAAGAGAACAAGAGTTGACCAAGAGAGGTCGACAGGAAAGAAGACGGATAGGAGCTCGGCACAAGTAAGTGGAAGCAATGCGGGACTCAGCTGGACTCCCGTGGTCACCAACCCACGTCCCACTAGATGTGCGCCCCTGGGTGGGAGCTGAAAAACGCGTGCTCTGCTTGTTGCTTGCACGTTGCTTGTACGTGTGGTATGTTCACACTGCCAGGCTAGTCACGGGACAGTACGGTCACGGTCCAGTCAAATATTCTCTGAATTGATCGTTGCCTGCACGTGCCTGTACTGTGATTGTACTCTGACCGTATCGCGACTGCTGGTGTGTACAGTTCCTATGGAATCAGTTAAATAATATCTGACTGGACTGTGAATGTGCCGTGACCGTACCGATAGTGTGAATCAGGCTTTATACTGCAACAGTTGTCACCATGCGGGCCGAATCAGTAAACAAAACGCACATGGCGGTCTTTGTTTTGGTTCGAATCAGCCAATGAAATGTCCCGCGCCTGCTAGGGACCCCATAGACTACACGATCCAGGTGGCGCATGCGCTCAACTGTCCCAAAACACCGGAACTGCTGACGTGTCTGCGCAAGAAGAGACTCAAGGAGATCATGAACTTCACCGTGCACGCCTCAAAGATCATCACTCCATTTGGCCCCGTGGTGGACGGCAACACTCTGCCCAAACCGCTCAAGGGATAGTACAAGTACAGGCCGGACGTTTGTTTTAGACGATTGTCCATGATCTTGAAGCCTGCGGGTGAGCCTGCATACAGTCACTCTCTCACCCTATCGCTTCACACTTGTCACCACCGATCTGATGTAATGGAATTCCAGATTTGAGCACGTGGCGACATCGCCTTGGAGACAGTACAGTCCACGTCAAAGTATTGTGTGACGCGGAAGTTCACGTTACGTAGTTACGAACAAAACGTCATTATATTTGCGAATGACTGTACTTCAGCAGTAGTGTCAGACAGCTATGTCAATCATTGGACCGCTTGGGGCAGCTATAACAACACAGGTACTGTAGTAACTCGCCTCCAGGCTTCCATTAAGATTTTTCACTCGTCTAAAAAACATCCGGCCTGTACCTCTTCAGCAGGTAACTTGGCGGTGGTCTGATACAGTAATCCCAAGGACTGGTGCATGGATATTTTTGACCCGAGACTTAAATAATGCTCTATATTTTCGTTTTGGTCAGCCCTTATTTTCTGTCCCTTAGTATACCTTCCTTCCTAGCCTTGAACTTTACGCAGCAAAAGTAATAGCCTATGTCTATTAAGTTTGGAACACTCACGTTATTCCTATATTATTTACGGTCGGGTCAGATTTACCCATGGCGCCAGTCCTTGCGTGACAATTTTCGGCTTACGTTAGTTGGAACAATCTGTAAAAAAAAAAAAATACAGTCAGTCTGAAAGATTAGACGTTATATCATTTCAAATGACGCATGCTACAAATGCTACACATGTTAGAAAGGCTCAGGAGGGCTCTTTCAACAGACGCCATTACCCATTAACTTAGGCTTCCCGCGCGGGCATCTCTTTAAGGGTCACCCTGTATTTGAGTCTGACATCTTTTACAACTCTTTAAGAGTCACCCATTATTTGAATCTGAAATCTTGCAAACCAATTTAAGGGTCACCCTGTATTTGAATTGAATATAGCATGCTGTACACCTCGTTAAGTGTCACCCTGTATTTTGCTCAGACATCCTGCACACCTTTTTAGGATGCACCCTGTATTCTTATCTTGTATATCTCTTTAGAAGTCACCCTGTATTCTTGTGTGACATCTTGTACACCTCTTTAGGAGTCACCCTGTATTCTTGTGTGACATCTTGAACATCTCTTTAGAAGTCACCCTGTATTCTTGTGTGACATCTTGTACACCCCTTTAGGTATCACCCTGTATTCTTGTGTGACATCTTGTACACCTCTTTAAGCCTTGTATTCCTATCTGACATCTTGTACACCACTTTAGAAGTCACCCTGTATTCTTGTGTGACATCTTGTACATCTCTTTAGAAGTCACCCTTTATTCTTGTGTGACATCTTGTATACCTCTTTAAGAGTCACCCTGTATTCTTGTCCGACATCTTGTACACCTCTTTAAGAGTCACCTTGTATTCTTATTTGACAACTTGCACACCTCTTTAAGGCTCACCTTGTATTATTATCTGACATCTTGTCACCACTTTAAGAGTCACCTTGTATTCTTATCTGACATCTTGTACACATCGTTAGAAGTCACCCTGTGTTCTTGAGTGAACATCTTGTACACCTCTTTAGGAGTCACCCTGTATTCTTGTGTGACATCTTGAACATCTCTTTAGAAGTCACCCTGTATTCTAGTGTGACATCTTGTACAACTCTTTAAGAGTCACCCTGTATTCTTGTCCGACATCTTGTACTCCTCTCTAAGAGTCACCTTGTATTCTTATTTGACAACTTGTACACCTCTTTAAGGGTCACCTTGTATTATTATCTGACATCTTGTACAACTCTTTAAGGGTCACCTTGCATTTTTATCTGACATCTTGTACACATCTTTAGAAGTCACCCTGTGTTCTTGAGTGAACATTTTGTACACCTCTTTAAGGGTCACCTTGTATTATTATCTGACATCTTGTACACCTCTTTAGAAGTCACCCTGTATTCTTGTGTGACATCTTGTACACCTCTTTAAGAGTCACCCTGTATTCTTGTCCGACATCTTGTACACCTCTTTAAGAGTCACCTTGTATTCTTATCTGACATCTTGTATACCTCTTTAGAAGTCACCCTGTATTCTTGTGTGACATCTTGTACACCTCTTTAAGAGTCACCTTGTATTCTTATCTGACATCTTGTACACCTCTTTCGAAATCACCCTGTATTCTTGTGTGACATCTTGTACACCTCTTTAAGAGTCACCTTGTATTCTTATCTGACATCTTGTACACCCCTTTAAGGGTCACCTTGTATTCTTATCTGACATCTTGTACACCTCTTTAGAAGTCACCCTGTATTCTTGTGTGACATCTTGTACACCTCTTTAAGAGTCACCTTGTATTCTTATCTGACATCTTGTACACACCTTTAAGGGTCACCTTGTATTCTTATCTGACATCTTGTACACCTCTTTAGAAGTCACCCTGTATTCTTGTGTGACATCTTGTTCACCTCTTTGAGAGTCACCTTGTATTCTTATCTGGCATCTTGTACACCCCTTTAAGAGTCACCCTGTATTCCTAACTGACATCTTGTACACCTCTTTAAGAGTCACCCTGTATTCTTGTCCGACATCTTGTACACCTCTTTAAGAGTCACCCTGTATTCTTATCCGACATCTTGAACATCTCTTTAGAAGTCACCCTGTATTCTTGTGTGACATCTTGTACACCTCTTTAGGAGTCACCCTGTATTCTTGTCCGACATCTTGTACACCTCTTTAAGAGTCACCTTGTATTCTTATTTTAAAACTTGTACACCTCTTTAAGGGTCACCTTGTATTATTATCTGAAATCTTGTACACCTCTTCAAGAGTCACCTTGTATTCTTATCTGACATCCTGTACAACTCTTTAAGAGTCACCCTGTATTCTTGTGTGACATCTTGTACACCTCTTTAAGAGTCACCTTGTATTCTTATCTGACATCTTGTATACCTCTTTAGAAGTCACCCTGTATTCTTGTGTGACATCTTGTACACCTCTTTAAGAGTCACCTTGTATTCTTATCTGACATCTTGTACACCCCTTTAAGGGTCACTTTGTATTCTTATCTGACATCTTGTACACCTCTTTAGAAGTCACCCTGTATTCTTGTGTGACATCTTGTTTACCTCTTTAAGAGTCACCTTGTATTCTTATCTGACATCATGTACACCTCTTTAAGAGTCACCCTGTATTCTTATCTGACATCATGTACACCTCTTTAAGAGTCACCCCGTATTCTTGTCCGACATCTTGTACACCTCTTTAAGAGTCACCTTGTATTCTTATCTGACATCTTGAACATCTCTTTAGAAGTCTCCCTGTATTCTTGTGTGACATCTTGTACACCTCTTTAAGTGTCACCCTGTATTCTTGTCCGACATCTTGTACCCCTCTTTAAGAGTCACTTTGTATTCTTATTTGACAACTTGCACACCTCTTTAAGGGTCACCTTGTATTATTATCTGACATCTTGTACACCCCTTTAAGAGTCACCTTGTATTCTTATCTGACATCTTGTACACCTCTTTAAGAGTCACCTTGTAATCTTATCCGACATCTTGTACACCGCTTTAAGAGTCACTTTGTATTCTTATTTGACAACTTGAACACCTCTTTAAGGGTCACCTTGAATTATTATCTGACATCTTGTACACCTCTTTAAGAGTCACCTTGTATTATTATTTGACAACTTGTATACCTCTTTAAGGGTCACCTTGAATTATTATCTGACATCTTGTACACCTCTTTAAGAGTCACCTTGTATTCTTATCTGACATCTTGTACAACTCTTTAAGAGTCACCTTGTATTCTTATCTGACATTGTGTACACCTCTTTAAGGGTCACCTTGTATTCCTACCTGTCATCTTGTACACCTCTTTAGAAGTCACCCTGTATTCTTGTGTGACATCTTGTACATCGCTTTAGAAGTCACCCTGTATTCTTGTGTGACATCTTGTACACCTCTTTAAGTGTCACCCTGTATTCTTGTCCGACATCTTGTACACCTCTTTAAGAGTCCCTTTGTAATCTTATTTGACAACTTGCACACCTCTTTAAGGGTCACCTTGTATTATTATCTGACATCTTGTACACCTCTTTAAGAGTCACCTTGTATTCTTATCTGACATCTTGTACAACTCTTTAAGAGTCACCTTGTATTCTTATCTGAAATCTTGTACACCTCTTTAGAAGTCACCTTGTATTCTTGTCTGACATCTTGTACATCTCTCTAGAAGTCAACCTGTATTCTTGTGTGACATCTTGTACACCTCTTTAAGTGTCACCCCTGTATTCTTGTCTGACATCTTGTACAACTCTTTAAGAGTCACCCTGTATTCTTGTCCGACATCTTGTACACCTCTTTAAGAGCCACCTTGTATTCTTATCCGACATCTTGTACACCGCTTTAAGAGTCACTTTGTATCCTTATTTGACAACTTGAACACCTCTTTAAGGGTCACCTTGAATTATTATCTGACATCTTGTACACCTCTTTAGAAGTCACCTTGTATTCTTATCTGACATCTTGTACACCTCTTTAAGTCACCCTGTATTCTTGTCTGACATCTTGTACACCTCTTTAAGAGTCACCTTGTATTCTTATCTGACATCTTGAACATCTCTTTAGAAGTCTCCCTGTATTCTTGTGTGACATCTTGTACACCTCATTAGGAGTCACCCTGTATTCTTGTATGACATCTTGAACATCTCTTTAGAAGTCACCCTGTATTCTTGTGTGACATCTTGTACACCGCTTTAAGAATCACCCTGTATTCTTGTCCGACATCTTGTACAACTCTTTAAGAGTCACCTTGTATTCTTATTTGATAATTTGTACACCTCTTTAAGGGTCACCTTGTATTATTATCTGACATCTTGTACACCTCTTTAGAAGTCACCCTGTATTCTTGTGTGATATCTTGTACACCTCTTTAGGAGTCACCCTGTATTCTTGCGTGACATCTTGTACACCTCTTTAAGCCTTGTATTCCTATCTGACATCTTGTACACCGCTTTAGAATTCACCTGTATTCTTGTGTGACATCTTGTACATCTCTTCGGAAGTCACCCTGTATTCTTGTGTGACATCTTGTACACCTCTTTAAGAGTCACCCTGTATTCTTGTCCGACATCTTGTACACCTCTTTA
Source organism: Meconema thalassinum (assembly GCA_946902985.2). NCBI lineage: Eukaryota > Metazoa > Arthropoda > Insecta > Orthoptera > Tettigoniidae > Meconema > Meconema thalassinum. The sequence goes on along the minus strand of OX336399.1, from coordinate 181,426,032 downwards.
AGAGTCACCTTGTATTCTTATTTGACAATTTGTACACCTCTTTAAGGGTCACCTTGTATTATTAACTGACATCTTGTACACCTCTTTAGAAGTCACCCTGTATTCTTGTGCGACATCGTGTACACCGCCTTAAGGGTCACCTTGTATTCCTATCTGGCATCTTGTACACCTCCTTAAGAGTCACCCTGTATTCTTGTGTGACATCTTGTACATCTCTTTAAAAGTCACCCTGTATTCTAGTGTGACATCTTGTACACCTCTTTAAGAGTCACCCTGTATTCTTGTCAGACATCTTGTACACCCCTTTAAGAGTCACCTTGTATTCTTATCTGACATCTTGTATACCTCTTTACAAGTCACCCTGTATTCTTGTGTGACATCTTGAACATCCCTTTAGAAGTCACCCTGTATTCTTGTGTGACATCTTGTACACCTCTTTAGGAGTCACCCTGTATTATTGTGTGACATCTTGTACACCTCTTTAAGCCTTGTATCCTATCTGACATCTTGTACACCGCTTTAGAAGTCACCCTGTATTCGTGTGTGATATCTTGTACATCTCTTTGGAAGTCACCCTGTATTCCTGTGTGACATCTTGTTCACCTCTTTAAGAGTCACCCTGTATTCTTGTGTGACATCTTGAACATCTCTTTAGAAGTCACCCTGTATTCTTGTGTGACATCTTGTACACCGCTTTAAGAGTCACCCTGTATTCTTGTCCGACATCTTGTACAACTCTTTAAGAGTCACCTTGTATTCTTATTTGATAATTTGTACACCTCTTTATGGGTCACCTTGTATTATTATCTGACATCTTGTACACCACTTTAGAAGTCACCCTGTAATCTTGTGTGACATCTTGTACACCTCTTTCAGAGTCACCCTGTATTCTTGTGTGACATCTTGTACACCTCTTTAAGAGTCACCTTGTATTCTTATCTGACATCTTGTATACCTCTTTAGAAGTCACCCTGTATACTTGTGTGACATCTTGTAAACCTCTTTAAGAGTCAACTTGTATTCTTATCTGACGTCTTGTACACCTCTTTAGAAATCACCCTGTGTTCTTGTGTGACATCTTGTACACCTCTTTAAGAGTCACCTTGTATTCTTATCTGACATCTTGTACACCCCTTTAAGGGTCACCTTGTATTCTTATCTGACATCTTGTACACCTCTTTAAGAGTCACCCTGTATTCTTGTCAAACATCTTGTACACCTCTTTAAGAAACACCTTGTATTCCTATCTGACATCTTGAACATCGCTTTAGAAGTCACCCTGTATTCTCGTGTGACATCTTGTAAACCTCTTTAGGAGTCACCCTGTATTCTTGTCCGACATCTTGTACACCCCTTTAAGAGTCACCTTGTATTCTTATTTGACAACTTGTACACCTCTTTAAGGGTCACCTTGTATTATTATCTGTCATCTTGTACACCTCTCTATGAGTAACCTTGTATTCTTATCTGACATCTTGTACAACTCTTTAAGAGTCACCTTGTATTCTTATCTGACATCGTGTACACCTCTTTAAGAGTCACCTTGTATTCTTATCTGACATCTTGTACACATCTTTAGATGTCACCCTGTGTTCTTGAGTGAACATCTTGTACACCTCTTTAGGAGTCACCCTGTATTCTTGTGTGACATCTTGAACATCTCTTTAGAAGTCACCCTGTATTCTTGTGTGACATCTTGTACACCTCGTTAAGAATCACCCTGTATTCTTGTCCGACATCTTGTACAACTCTTTAAGAGTCACCTTGTATTCTTATTTGATAATTTGTACACCTCTTTAAGGGTCACCTTGTATTATTATCTGACATCTTGTACACCTCTTTAGAAGTCACCCTGTATTCTTATGTGACATCTTGTTCACCTCTTTAAGAGTCATCTTGTATTCTTATCTGACATCTTGTACACCCCTTTAAGAGTCACCCTGTATTCCTAACTGACATCTTGTACACCTCTTTAAGAGTCACCCTGTATTCTTGTCCGACATCTTGTACACCTCTTTAAGAGTCACCCTGTATTCTTATCCGACATCTTGAACATCTCTTTAGAAGTCACCCTGTATTCTTGTGTGACATCTTGTACACCTCTTTAGGAGTCACCCTGTATTCTTGTCCGACATCTTGTACACCTCTTTAAGAGTCACCTTGTATTCTTATCTGACATCTTGTACAACTCTTTAAGAGTCACCCTGTATTCTTGTGTGACATCTTGTACACCTCTTTAAGAGTCACCTTGTATTCTTATCTGACATCTTGTATACCTCTTTAGAAGTCACCCTGTATTCTTGTGTGACATCTTGTACACCTCTTTAAGAGTCACCTTGTATTCTTATCTGACATCTTGTACACCCCTTTAAGGGTCACTTTGTATTCTTATCTGACATCTTGTACACCTCTTTAGAAGTCACCCTGTATTCTTGTGTGACATCTTGTTCACCTCTTTAAGAGTCACCTTGTATTCTTATCTGACATCATGTACACCTCTTTAAGAGTCACCCTGTATTCTTATCTGACATCATGTACACCTCTTTAAGAGACACCCCGTATTCTTGTCCGACATCTTGTACACCTCTTTAAGAGTCACCTTGTATTCTTATCTGACATCTTGAACATCTCTTTAGAAGTCTCCCTGTATTCTTGTGTGACATCTTGTACACCTCTTTAAGTGTCACCCTGTATTCTTGTCCGACATCTTGTACCCCTCTTTAAGAGTCACTTTGTATTCTTATTTGACAACTTGCACACCTCTTTAAGGGTCACCTTGTATTATTATCTGACATCTTGTACACCCCTTTAAGGGTCACCTTGTATTCTTATCTGACATCTTGTACACCTCTTTAAGAGTCACCTTGTATTCTTATCCGACATCTTGTACACCGCTTTAAGAGTCACTTTGTATTCTTATTTGACAACTTGAACACCTCTTTAAGGGTCACCTTGAATTATTATCTGACATCTTGTACACCTCTTTAAGAGTCACCTTGTATTATTAATTGACAACTTGTATACCTCTTTAAGGGTCACCTTGAATTATTATCTGACATCTTGTACACCTCTTTAAGAGTCACCTTGTATTCTTATCTGACATCTTGTACAACTCTTTAAGAGTCACCTTGTATTCTTATCTGACATTGTGTACACCTCTTTAAGGGTCACCTTGTATTCCTACCTGACATCTTGTACACCTCTTTAGAAGTCACCCTGTATTCTTGTGTGACATCTTGTACATCGCTTTAGAAGTCACCCTGTATTCTTGTGTGACATCTTGTACACCTCTTTAAGTGTCACCCTGTATTCTTGTCCGACATCTTGTACACCTCTTTAAGAGTCCCTTTGTAATCTTATTTGACAACTTGCACACCTCTTTAAGGGTCACCTTGTATTATTATCTGACATCTTGTACACCTCTTTAAGAGTCACCTTGTATTCTTATCTGACATCTTGTACAACTCTTTAAGAGTCACCTTGTATTCTTATCTGAAATCTTGTACACCTCTTTAGAAGTCACCTTGTATTCTTGTCTGACATCTTGTACATCTCTCTAGAAGTCAACCTGTATTCTTGTGTGACATCTTGTACACCTCTTTAAGTGTCACCCCTGTATTCTTGTCTGACATCTTGTACAACTCTTTAAGAGTCACCCTGTATTCTTGTCCGACATCTTGTACACCTCTTTAAGAGCCACCTTGTATTCTTATCCGACATCTTGTACACCGCTTTAAGAGTCACTTTGTATCCTTATTTGACAACTTGAACACCCCTTTAAGGGTCACCTTGAATTATTATCTGACATCTTGTACACCTCTTTAGAAGTCACCTTGTATTCTTATCTGACATCTTGTACACCTCTTTAGAAGTCACCCTGTATTCTTGTCTGACATCTTGTACACCTCTTTAAGAGTCACCTTGTATTCTTATCTGACATCTTGAACATCTCTTTAGAAGTCTCCCTGTATTCTTGTGTGACATCTTGTACACCTCTTTAGGAGTCACCCTGTATTCTTGTATGACATCTTGAACATCTCTTTAGAAGTCACCCTGTATTCTTGTGTGACATCTTGTACACCGCTTTAAGAGTCACTCTGTATTCTTGTCCGACATCTTGTACAACTCTTTAAGAGTCACCTTGTATTCTTATTTGATAATTTGTACACCTCTTTAAGGGTCACCTTGTATTATTATCTGACATCTTGTACACCTCTTTAGAAGTCACCCTGTATTCTTGTGTGATATCTTGTACACCTCTTTAGGAGTCACCCTGTAATCTTGCGTGACATCTTGTACACCTCTTTAAGCCTTGTATTCCTATCTGACATCTTGTACACCGCTTTAGAAGTCACCTGTATTCTTGTGTGACATCTTGTACATCTCTTCGGAAGTCACCCTGTATTCTTGTGTGACATCTTGTACACCTCTTTAAGAGTCACCCTGTATTCTTGTCCGACATCTTGTACACCTCTTTAAGAGTCACCTTGTATTCTTATTTGACAATTTGTACACCTCTTTAAGGGTCACCTTGTATTATTAACTGACATCTTGTACACCTCTTTAGAAGTCACCCTGTATTCTTGTGCGACATCGTGTACACCGCCTTAAGGGTCACCTTGTATTCCTATCTGGCATCTTGTACACCTCCTTAAGAGTCACCCTGTATTCTTGTGTGACATCTTGTACATCTCTTTAAAAGTCACCCTGTATTCTTGTGTGACATCTTGTACACCTCTTTAAGAGTCACCCTGTATTCTTGTCAGACATCTTGTACACCCCTTTAAGAGTCACCTTGTATTCTTATCTGATATCTTGTATACCTCTTTACAAGTCACCCTGTATTCTTGTGTGACATCTTGAACATCCCTTTAGAAGTCACCCTGTATTCTTGTGTGACATCTTGTACACCTCTTTAGGAGTCACCCTGTATTATTGTGTGACATCTTGTACTCCTCTTTAAGCCTTGTATCCTATCTGACATCTTGTACACCGCTTTAGAAGTCACCCTGTATTCGTGTGTGATATCTTGTACATCTCTTTGGAAGTCACCCTGTATTCTTGTGTGACATCTTGTTCACCTCTTTAAGAGTCACCCTGTATTCTTGTGTGACATCTTGAACATCCCTTTAGAAGTCACCCTGTATTCTTGTGTGACATCTTGTACACCGCTTTAAGAGTCACCCTGTATTCTTGTCCGACATCTTGTACAACTCTTTAAGAGTCAACTTGTATTCTTATTTGATAATTTGTACACCACTTTATGGGTCACCTTGTATTATTATCTGACATCTTGTACACCTCTTTAGAAGTCACCCTGTAATCTTGTGTGACATCTTGTACACCTCTTTCAGAGTCACCCTGTATTCTTGTGTGACATCTTGTACACCTCTTTAAGAGTCACCTTGTATTCTTATCTGACATCTTGTATACCTCTTTAGAAGTCACCCTGTATACTTGTGTGACATCTTGTACACCCCTTTAAGAGTCACCTTGTATTCTTATCTGACATCTTGTATACCTCTTTACAAGTCACCCTGTATTCTTGTGTGACATCTTGAACATCCCTTTAGAAGTCACCCTGTATTCTTGTGTGACATCTTGTACACCTCTTTAGGAGTCACCCTGTATTATTGTGTGACATCTTGTACACCTCTTTAAGCCTTGTATCCTATCTGACATCTTGTACACCGCTTTAGAAGTCACCCTGTATTCGTGTGTGATATCTTGTACATCTCTTTGGAAGTCACCCTGTATTCTTGTGTGACATCTTGTTCACCTCTTTAAGAGTCACCCTGTATTCTTGTGTGACATCTTGAACATCCCTTTAGAAGTCACCCTGTATTCTTGTGTGACATCTTGTACACCGCTTTAAGAGTCACCCTGTATTCTTGTCCGACATCTTGTACAACTCTTTAAGAGTCAACTTGTATTCTTATTTGATAATTTGTACACCACTTTATGGGTCACCTTGTATTATTATCTGACATCTTGTACACCTCTTTAGAAGTCACCCTGTAATCTTGTGTGACATCTTGTACACCTCTTTCAGAGTCACCCTGTATTCTTGTGTGACATCTTGTACACCTCTTTAAGAGTCACCTTGCATTTTTATCTGACATCTTGTACACATCTTTAGAAGTCACCCTGTGTTCTTGAGTGAACATTTTGTACACCTCTTTAAGGGTCACCTTGTATTATTATCTGACATCTTGTACACCTCTTTAGAAGTCACCCTGTATTCTTGTGTGACATCTTGTACACCTCTTTAAGAGTCACCCTGTATTCTTGTCCGACATCTTGTACACCTCTTTAAGAGTCACCTTGTATTCTTATCTGACATCTTGTATACCTCTTTAGAAGTCACCCTGTATTCTTGTCCGACATCTTGTACACCTCTTTAAGAGTCACCCTGTATTCTTATCCGACATCTTGAACATCTCTTTAGAAGTCACCCTGTATTCTTGTGTGACATCTTGTACACCTCTTTAGGAGTCACCCTGTATTCTTGTCCGACATCTTGTACACCTCTTTAAGAGTCACCTTGTATTCTTATTTTACAACTTGTACACCTCTTTAAGGGTCACCTTGTATTATTATCTGAAATCTTGTACACCTCTTTAAGAGTCACCTTGTATTCTTATCTGACATCCTGTACAACTCTTTAAGAGTCACCCTGTATTCTTGTGTGACATCTTGTACACCTCTTTAAGAGTCACCTTGTATTCTTATCTGACATCTTGTATACCTCTTTAGAAGTCACCCTGTATTCTTGTGTGACATCTTGTACACCTCTTTAAGAGTCACCTTGTATTCTTATCTGACATCTTGTACACCCCTTTAAGGGTCACTTTGTATTCTTATCTGACATCTTGTACACCTCTTTAGAAGTCACCCTGTATTCTTGTGTGACATCTTGTTTACCTCTTTAAGAGTCACCTTGTATTCTTATCTGACATCATGTACACCTCTTTAAGAGTCACCCTGTATTCTTATCTGACATCATGTACACCTCTTTAAGAGTCACCCCGTATTCTTGTCCGACATCTTGTACACCTCTTTAAGAGTCACCTTGTATTCTTATCTGACATCTTGAACATCTCTTTAGAAGTCTCCCTGTATTCTTGTGTGACATCTTGTACACCTCTTTAAGTGTCACCCTGTATTCTTGTCCGACATCTTGTACCCCTCTTTAAGAGTCACTTTGTATTCTTATTTGACAACTTGCACACCTCTTTAAGGGTCACCTTGTATTATTATCTGACATCTTGTACACCCCTTTAAGAGTCACCTTGTATTCTTATCTGACATCTTGTACACCTCTTTAAGTGTCACCCTGTATTCTTGTCCGACATCTTGTACCCCTCTTTAAGAGTCACTTTGTATTCTTATTTGACAACTTGAACACCTCTTTAAGGGTCACCTTGAATTATTATCTGACATCTTGTACACCTCTTTAAGAGTCACCTTGTATTATTATTTGACAACTTGTATACCTCTTTAAGGGTCACCTTGAATTATTATCTGACATCTTGTACACCTCTTTAAGAGTCACCTTGTATTCTTATCTGACATCTTGTACAACTCTTTAAGAGTCACCTTGTATTCTTATCTGACATTGTGTACACCTCTTTAAGGGTCACCTTGTATTCCTACCTGTCATCTTGTACACCTCTTTAGAAGTCACCCTGTATTCTTGTGTGACATCTTGTACATCGCTTTAGAAGTCACCCTGTATTCTTGTGTGACATCTTGTACACCTCTTTAAGTGTCACCCTGTATTCTTGTCCGACATCTTGTACACCTCTTTAAGAGTCCCTTTGTAATCTTATTTGACAACTTGCACACCTCTTTAAGGGTCACCTTGTATTATTATCTGACATCTTGTACACCTCTTTAAGAGTCACCTTGTATTCTTATCTGACATCTTGTACAACTCTTTAAGAGTCACCTTGTATTCTTATCTGAAATCTTGTACACCTCTTTAGAAGTCACCTTGTATTCTTGTCTGACATCTTGTACATCTCTCTAGAAGTCAACCTGTATTCTTGTGTGACATCTTGTACACCTCTTTAAGTGTCACCCCTGTATTCTTGTCTGACATCTTGTACAACTCTTTAAGAGTCACCCTGTATTCTTGTCCAACATCTTGTACACCTCTTTAAGAGCCACCTTGTATTCTTATCCGACATCTTGTACACCGCTTTAAGAGTCACTTTGTATCCTTATTTGACAACTTGAACACCTCTTTAAGGGTCACCTTGAATTATTATCTGACATCTTGTACACCTCTTTAGAAGTCACCTTGTATTCTTATCTGACATCTTGTACACCTCTTTAAGTCACCCTGTATTCTTGTCTGACATCTTGTACACCTCTTTAAGAGTCACCTTGTATTCTTATCTGACATCTTGAACATCTCTTTAGAAGTCTCCCTGTATTCTTGTGTGACATCTTGTACACCTCTTTAGGAGTCACCCTGTATTCTTGTATGACATCTTGAACATCTCTTTAGAAGTCACCCTGTATTCTTGTGTGACATCTTGTACACCGCTTTAAGAATCACCCTGTATTCTTGTCCGACATCTTGTACAACTCTTTAAGAGTCACCTTGTATTCTTATTTGATAATTTGTACACCTCTTTAAGGGTCACCTTGTATTATTATCTGACATCTTGTACACCTCTTTAGAAGTCACCCTGTATTCTTGTGTGATATCTTGTACACCTCTTTAGGAGTCACCCTGTATTCTTGCGTGACATCTTGTACACCTCTTTAAGCCTTGTATTCCTATCTGACATCTTGTACACCGCTTTAGAATTCACCTGTATTCTTGTGTGACATCTTGTACATCTCTTCGGAAGTCACCCTGTATTCTTGTGTGACATCTTGTACACCTCTTTAAGAGTCACCCTGTATTCTTGTCCGACATCTTGTACACCTCTTTAAGAGTCACCTTGTATTCTTATTTGACAATTTGTACACCTCTTTAAGGGTCACCTTGTATTATTAACTGACATCTTGTACACCTCTTTAGAAGTCACCCTGTATTCTTGTGCGACATCGTGTACACCGCCTTAAGGGTCACCTTGTATTCCTATCTGGCATCTTGTACACCTCCTTAAGAGTCACCCTGTATTCTTGTGTGACATCTTGTACATCTCTTTAAAAGTCACCCTGTATTCTAGTGTGACATCTTGTACACCTCTTTAAGAGTCACCCTGTATTCTTGTCAGACATCTTGTACACCCCTTTAAGAGTCACCTTGTATTCTTATCTGACATCTTGTATACCTCTTTACAAGTCACCCTGTATTCTTGTGTGACATCTTGAACATCCCTTTAGAAGTCACCCTGTATTCTTGTGTGACATCTTGTACACCTCTTTAGGAGTCACCCTGTATTATTGTGTGACATCTTGTATACCTCTTTAAGCCTTGTATCCTATCTGACATCTTGTACACCGCTTTAGAAGTCACCCTGTATTCGTGTGTGATATCTTGTACATCTCTTTGGAAGTCACCCTGTATTCTTGTGTGACATCTTGTTCACCTCTTTAAGAGTCACCCTGTATTCTTGTGTGACATCTTGAACATCTCTTTAGAAGTCACCCTGTATTCTTGTGTGACATCTTGTACACCGCTTTAAGAGTCACCCTGTATTCTTGTCCGACATCTTGTACAACTCTTTAAGAGTCACCTTGTATTCTTATTTGATAATTTGTACACCTCTTTATGGGTCACCTTGTATTATTATCTGACATCTTGTACACCACTTTAGAAGTCACCCTGTAATCTTGTGTGACATCTTGTACACCTCTTTCAGAGTCACCCTGTATTCTTGTGTGACATCTTGTACACCTCTTTAAGAGTCACCTTGTATTCTTATCTGACATCTTGTATACCTCTTTAGAAGTCACCCTGTATACTTGTGTGACATCTTGTAAACCTCTTTAAGAGTCAACTTGTATTCTTATCTGACGTCTTGTACACCTCTTTAGAAATCACCCTGTGTTCTTGTGTGACATCTTGTACACCTCTTTAAGAGTCACCTTGTATTCTTATCTGACATCTTGTACACCCCTTTAAGGGTCACCTTGTATTCTTATCTGACATCTTGTACACCTCTTTAAGAGTCACCCTGTATTCTTGTCAAACATCTTGTACACCTCTTTAAGAAACACCTTGTATTCCTATCTGACATCTTGAACATCGCTTTAGAAGTCACCCTGTATTCTCGTGTGACATCTTGTAAACCTCTTTAGGAGTCACCCTGTATTCTTGTCCGACATCTTGTACACCCCTTTAAGAGTCACCTTGTATTCTTATTTGACAACTTGTACACCTCTTTAAGGGTCACCTTGTATTATTATCTGTCATCTTGTACACCTCTCTATGAGTAACCTTGTATTCTTATCTGACATCTTGTACAACTCTTTAAGAGTCACCTTGTATTCTTATCTGACATCGTGTACACCTCTTTAAGAGTCACCTTGTATTCTTATCTGACATCTTGTACACATCTTTAGATGTCACCCTGTGTTCTTGAGTGAACATCTTGTACACCTCTTTAGGAGTCACCCTGTATTCTTGTGTGACATCTTTAACATCTCTTTAGAAGTCACCCTGTATTCTTGTGTGACATCTTGTACACCTCGTTAAGAATCACCCTGTATTCTTGTCCGACATCTTGTACAACTCTTTAAGAGTCACCTTGTATTCTTATTTGATAATTTGTACACCTCTTTAAGGGTCACCTTGTATTATTATCTGACATCTTGTACACCTCTTTAGAAGTCACCCTGTATTCTTATGTGACATCTTGTTCACCTCTTTAAGAGTCATCTTGTATTCTTATCTGACATCTTGTACACCCCTTTAAGAGTCACCCTGTATTCCTAACTGACATCTTGTACACCTCTTTAAGAGTCACCCTGTATTCTTGTCCGACATCTTGTACACCTCTTTAAGAGTCACCCTGTATTCTTATCCGACATCTTGAACATCTCTTTAGAAGTCACCCTGTATTCTTGTGTGACATCTTGTACACCTCTTTAGGAGTCACCCTGTATTCTTGTCCGACATCTTGTACACCTCTTTAAGAGTCACCTTGTATTCTTATCTGACATCTTGTACAACTCTTTAAGAGTCACCCTGTATTCTTGTGTGACATCTTGTACACCACTTTAAGAGTCACCTTGTATTCTTATCTGACATCTTGTATACCTCTTTAGAAGTCACCCTGTATTCTTGTGTGACATCTTGTACACCTCTTTAAGAGTCACCTTGTATTCTTATCTGACATCTTGTACACCCCTTTAAGGGTCACTTTGTATTCTTATCTGACATCTTGTACACCTCTTTAGAAGTCACCCTGTATTCTTGTGTGACATCTTGTTCACCTCTTTAAGAGTCACCTTGTATTCTTATCTGACATCATGTACACCTCTTTAAGAGTCACCCTGTATTCTTATCTGACATCATGTACACCTCTTTAAGAGACACCCCGTATTCTTGTCCGACATCTTGTACACCTCTTTAAGAGTCACCTTGTATTCTTATCTGACATCTTGAACATCTCTTTAGAAGTCTCCCTGTATTCTTGTGTGACATCTTGTACACCTCTTTAAGTGTCACCCTGTATTCTTGTCCGACATCTTGTACCCCTCTTTAAGAGTCACTTTGTATTCTTATTTGACAACTTGCACACCTCTTTAAGGGTCACCTTGTATTATTATCTGACATCTTGTACACCCCTTTAAGGGTCACCTTGTATTCTTATCTGACATCTTGTACACCTCTTTAAGAGTCACCTTGTATTCTTATCCGACATCTTGTACACCGCTTTAAGAGTCACTTTGTATTCTTATTTGACAACTTGAACACCTCTTTAAGGGTCACCTTGAATTATTATCTGACATCTTGTACACCTCTTTAAGAGTCACCTTGTATTATTATTTGACAACTTGTATACCTCTTTAAGGGTCACCTTGAATTATTATCTGACATCTTGTACACCGCTTTAAGAGTCACCTTGTATTCTTATCTGACATCTTGTACAACTCTTTAAGAGTCACCTTGTATTCTTATCTGACATTGTGTACACCTCTTTAAGGGTCACCTTGTATTCCTACCTGACATCTTGTACACCTCTTTAGAAGTCACCCTGTATTCTTGTGTGACATCTTGTACATCGCTTTAGAAGTCACCCTGTATTCTTGTGTGACATCTTGTACACCTCTTTAAGTGTCACCCTGTATTCTTGTCCGACATCTTGTACACCTCTTTAAGAGTCCCTTTGTAATCTTATTTGACAACTTGCACACCTCTTTAAGGGTCACCTTGTATTATTATCTGACATCTTGTACAACTCTTTAAGAGTCACCTTGTATTCTTATCTGACATCTTGTACAACTCTTTAAGAGTCACCTTGTATTCTTATCTGAAATCTTGTACACCTCTTTAGAAGTCACCTTGTATTCTTGTCTGACATCTTGTACATCTCTCTAGAAGTCAACCTGTATTCTTGTGTGACATCTTGTACACCTCTTTAAGTGTCACCCCTGTATTCTTGTCTGACATCTTGTACAACTCTTTAAGAGTCACCCTGTATTCTTGTCCGACATCTTGTACACCTCTTTAAGAGCCACCTTGTATTCTTATCCGACATCTTGTACACCGCTTTAAGAGTCACTTTGTATCCTTATTTGACAACTTGAACACCCCTTTAAGGGTCACCTTGAATTATTATCTGACATCTTGTACACCTCTTTAGAAGTCACCTTGTATTCTTATCTGACATCTTGTACACCTCTTTAGAAGTCACCCTGTATTCTTGTCTGACATCTTGTACACCTCTTTAAGAGTCACCTTGTATTCTTATCTGACATCTTGAACATCTCTTTAGAAGTCTCCCTGTATTCTTGTGTGACATCTTGTACACCTCTTTAGGAGTCACCCTGTATTCTTGTATGACATCTTGAACATCTCTTTAGAAGTCACCCTGTATTCTTGTGTGACATCTTGTACACCGCTTTAAGAGTCACTCTGTATTCTTGTCCGACATCTTGTACAACTCTTTAAGAGTCACCTTGTATTCTTATTTGATAATTTGTACACCTCTTTAAGGGTCACCTTGTATTATTATCTGACATCTTGTACACCTCTTTAGAAGTCACCCTGTATTCTTGTGTGATATCTTGTACACCTCTTTAGGAGTCACCCTGTAATCTTGCGTGACATCTTGTACACCTCTTTAAGCCTTGTATTCCTATCTGACATCTTGTACACCGCTTTAGAAGTCACCTGTATTCTTGTGTGACATCTTGTACATCTCTTCGGAAGTCACCCTGTATTCTTGTGTGACATCTTGTACACCTCTTTAAGAGTCACCCTGTATTCTTGTCCGACATCTTGTACACCTCTTTAAGAGTCACCTTGTATTCTTATTTGACAATTTGTACACCTCTTTAAGGGTCACCTTGTATTATTAACTGACATCTTGTACACCTCTTTAGAAGTCACCCTGTATTCTTGTGCGACATCGTGTACACCGCCTTAAGGGTCACCTTGTATTCCTATCTGGCATCTTGTACACCTCCTTAAGAGTCACCCTGTATTCTTGTGTGACATCTTGTACATCTCTTTAAAAGTCACCCTGTATTCTTGTGTGACATCTTGTACACCTCTTTAAGAGTCACCCTGTATTCTTGTCAGACATCTTGTACACCCCTTTAAGAGTCACCTTGTATTCTTATCTGACATCTTGTATACCTCTTTACAAGTCACCCTGTATTCTTGTGTGACATCTTGAACATCCCTTTAGAAGTCACCCTGTATTCTTGTGTGACATCTTGTACACCTCTTTAGGAGTCACCCTGTATTATTGTGTGACATCTTGTACACCTCTTTAAGCCTTGTATCCTATCTGACATCTTGTACACCGCTTTAGAAGTCACCCTGTATTCGTGTGTGATATCTTGTACATCTCTTTGGAAGTCACCCTGTATTCTTGTGTGACATCTTGTTCACCTCTTTAAGAGTCACCCTGTATTCTTGTGTGACATCTTGAACATCCCTTTAGAAGTCACCCTGTATTCTTGTGTGACATCTTGTACACCGCTTTAAGAGTCACCCTGTATTCTTGTCCGACATCTTGTACAACTCTTTAAGAGTCAACTTGTATTCTTATTTGATAATTTGTACACCACTTTATGGGTCACCTTGTATTATTATCTGACATCTTGTACACCTCTTTAGAAGTCACCCTGTAATCTTGTGTGACATCTTGTACACCTCTTTCAGAGTCACCCTGTATTCTTGTGTGACATCTTGTACACCTCTTTAAGAGTCACCTTGTATTCTTATCTGACATCTTGTATACCTCTTTAGAAGTCACCCTGTATACTTGTGTGACATCTTGTAAACCTCTCTAAGAGTCAACTTGTATTCTTATCTGATGTCTTGTACACCTCTTTAGAAATCACCCTGTGTTCTTGTGTGACATCTTGTACACCTCTTTAAGAGTCACCTTGTATTCTTATCTGACATCTTGTACACCCCTTTAAGGGTCACCTTGTATTCTTATCTGACATCTTGTACACCTCTTTAAGAGTCACCCTGTATTCTTGTCAAACATCTTGTACACCTCTTTAAGAAACACCTTGTATTCCTATCTGACATCTTGAACATCGCTTTAGAAGTCACCCTGTATTCTCGTGTGACATCTTGTACACCTCTTTAGGAGTCACCCTGTATTCTTGTCCGACATCTTGTACACCCCTATAAGAGTCACCTTGTATTCTTATTTGACAACTTGTACACCTCTTTAAGGGTCACCTTGTATTATTATCTGACATCTTGTACACCTCTCTATGAGTAACCTTGTATTCTTATCTGACATCTTGTACAACTCTTTAAGACTCACCTTGTATTCTTATCTGACATCGTGTACACCTCTTTAAGAGTCACCTTGTATTCTTATCTGACATCTTGTACACATCTTTAGATGTCACCCTGTGTTCTTGAGTGAACATCTTGTACACCTCTTTAGGAGTCACCCTGTATTCTTGTGTGACATCTTGAACATCTCTTTAGAAGTCACCCTGTATTCTTGTGTGACATCTTGTACACCTCGTTAAGAATCACCCTGTATTCTTGTCCGACATCTTGTACAACTCTTTAAGAGTCACCTTGTATTCTTATTTGATAATTTGTTCACCTCTTTAAGGGTCACCTTGTATTATTATCTGACATCTTGTACACCTCTTTAGAAGTCACCCTGTTTTCTTGTGTGACATCTTGTACACCTCTTTAGGAGTCACCCTGTATTCTTGCGTGACATCTTGTACACCCCTTTAAGCCTTGTATTCCTATCTGACATCTTGTACACCGCTTTAGAAGTCACCCTGTTTTCTTGTGTGACATCTTGTACATCTCTTTGGAAGTCACCCTGTATTCTTGTGTGACATGTTGTACACCTCTTTAAGAGTCACCCTGTATTCTTGTCCGACATCTTGTACACCACTTTAAGAGTCACCTTGTATTCTTTTTTGACAATTTGTACACCTCCTTAAGGGTCACCTTGTATTATTATCTGACATCTTGTACACCTGTATAGAAATCACCCTGTATTCTTGTGTGACATCGTGTACACCGCTTTAAGGGTCACCTTGTATTCCTATCTGACATCTTGTACACCCCTTTAAGAGTCACCCTGTATTCTTGTGTGACATCTTGTACATCTCTTTAGAAGTCACCCTGTATTCTTGTGTGACATCTTGTTCACCTCTTTAAGAGTCACCCTGTATTCTTGTCCGACATCTTGTACACCTCTTTAAGAGTCACCTTGTATTCTTATCTGACATCTTGTATACCTCTTTAGAAGTCACCCTGTATTCTTGTGTGACATCTTGTACACCTCTTTAGGAGTCACTTGTATTCTTGTGTGACATCATGAACATCTCTTTAGAAGTCACCCTGTATTCTTGTCCGACATCTTGTACACCTCTTTAAGAGTCACCTTGTATTCTTATCCGACATCTTGTACACCGCTTTAAGAGTCACTTTGTGTCCTTATTTGACAACTTGAACACCCCTTTAAGGGTCACCTTGAATTATTATCTGACATCTTGTACACCTCTTTAGAAGTCACCTTGTATTCTTATCTGACATCTTGTACACCTCTTTAGAAGTCACCCTGTTTTCTTGTCTGACATCTTGTACACCTCTTTAAGAGTCACCTTGTATTCTTATCTGACATCTTGAACATCTCTTTAGAAGTCTCCCTGTATTCTTGTGTGACATCTTGTACACCTCTTTAGGAGTCACCCTGTATTCTTGTGTGTCATCTTGAACATCTCTTTAGAAGTCACCCTGTATTCTTGTGTGACATCTTGTACACCGCTTTAAGAGTCACCCTGTATTCTTGTCCGAGATCTTGTACAACTCTTTGAGAGTCACCTTGTATTCTTATTTGATAATTTGTACACCTCTTTAAGGGTCACCTTGTATTATTATCTGACATCTTGTACACCTCTTTAGAAGTCACCCTGTATTCTTGTGTGATATCTTGTACACCACTTTAGGAGTCACCCTGTATTCTTGCGTGACATCTTGTACACCTCTTTAAGCCTTGTATTCCTATCTGACATCTTGTACACCGCTTTAGAAGTCACCCTGTATTCTTGTGTGACATCTTGTACATCTCTTTGGAAGTCACCCTGTGTTCTTGTGTGACATCTTGTACACCTCTTTAAGAGTCACCCTTTATTCTTGTCCGACATCTTGTACACCTCTTTAAGAGTCACCTTGTATTCTTATTTGACAATTTGTACACCTCTTTAAGGGTCACATTGTATTATTATCTGACATCTTGTACACATCTTTAGAAGTCACCCTGTATTCTTGTGCGACATCGTGTACACCGCTTTAAGGGTCACCTTGTATTCCTATCTGACATCTTGTACACCTCCTTAAGAGTCACCCTGTATTCTTGTGTGACATCTTGTACATCTCTTTAAAAGTCACCCTGTATTCTTGCGTGACATCTTGTACACCTCTTTAAGCCTTGTATTCCTATCTGACATCTTGTACACCGCTTTAGAATTCACCTGTATTCTTGTGTGACATCTTGTACATCTCTTCGGAAGTCACCCTGTATTCTTGTGTGACATCTTGTACACCTCTTTAAGAGTCACCCTGTATTCTTGTCCGACATCTTGTACACCTCTTTAAGAGTCACCTTGTATTCTTATTTGACAATTTGTACACCTCTTTAAGGGTCACCTTGTATTATTAACTGACATCTTGTACACCTCTTTAGAAGTCACCCTGTATTCTTGTGCGACATCGTGTACACCGCCTTAAGGGTCACCTTGTATTCCTATCTGGCATCTTGTACACCTCCTTAAGAGTCACCCTGTATTCTTGTGTGACATCTTGTACATCTCTTTAAAAGTCACCCTGTATTCTTGTGTGACATCTTGTACACCTCTTTAAGAGTCACCATGTATTCTTGTCAGACATCTTGTACACCCCTTTAAGAGTCACCTTGTATTCTTATCTGACATCTTGTATACCTCTTTACAAGTCACCCTGTATTCTTGTGTGACATCTTGAACATCCCTTTAGAAGTCACCCTGTATTCTTGTGTGACATCTTGTACACCTCTTTAGGAGTCACCCTGTATTATTGTGTGACATCTTGTACACCTCTTTAAGCCTTGTATCCTATCTGACATCTTGTACACCGCTTTAGAAGTCACCCTGTATTCGTGTGTGATATCTTGTACATCTCTTTGGAAGTCACCCTGTATTCTTGTGTGACATCTTGTTCACCTCTTTAAGAGTCACCCTGTATTCTTGTGTGACATCTTGAACATCTCTTTAGAAGTCACCCTGTATTCTTGTGTGACATCTTGTACACCGCTTTAAGAGTCACCCTGTATTCTTGTCCGACATCTTGTACAACTCTTTAAGAGTCACCTTGTATTCTTATTTGATAATTTGTACACCTCTTTATGGGTCACCTTGTATTATTATCTGACATCTTGTACACCACTTTAGAAGTCACCCTGTAATCTTGTGTGACATCTTGTACACCTCTTTCAGAGTCACCCTGTATTCTTGTGTGACATCTTGTACACCTCTTTAAGAGTCACCTTGTATTCTTATCTGACATCTTGTATACCTCTTTAGAAGTCACCCTGTATACTTGTGTGACATCTTGTAAACCTCTTTAAGAGTCAACTTGTATTCTTATCTGACGTCTTGTACACCTCTTTAGAAATCACCCTGTGTTCTTGTGTGACATCTTGTACACCTCTTTAAGAGTCACCTTGTATTCTTATCTGACATCTTGTACACCCCTTTAAGGGTCACCTTGTATTCTTATCTGACATCTTGTACACCTCTTTAAGAGTCACCCTGTATTCTTGTCAAACATCTTGTACACCTCTTTAAGAAACACCTTGTATTCCTATCTGACATCTTGAACATCGCTTTAGAAGTCACCCTGTATTCTCGTGTTACATCTTGTACACCTCTTTAGGAGTCACCCTGTATTCTTGTCCGACATCTTGTATACCCCTTTAAGAGTCACCTTGTATTCTTATTTGACAACTTGTACACCTCTTTAAGGGTCACCTTGTATTATTATCTGACATCTTGTACACCTCTCTATGAGTAACATTGTATTCTTATCTGACATCTTGTACAACTCTTTAAGAGTCACCTTGTATTCTTATCTGACATCGTGTACACCCCTTTAAGAGTCACCTTGTATTCTTATCTGACATCTTGTACACCTCTTTCGAAATCACCCTGTATTCTTGTGTGACATCTTGTACACCTCTTTAAGAGTCACCTTGTATTCTTATCTGACATCTTGTACACCCCTTTAAGGGTCACCTTGTATTCTTATCTGACATCTTGTACACCTCTTTCGAAATCACCCTGTATTCTTGTGTGACATCTTGTACACCTCTTTAAGAGTCACCTTGTATTCTTATCTGACATCTTGTACACCCCTTTAAGGGTCACTTTTTATTCTTATCTGACATCTTGTACACCTCTTTAGAAGTCACCCTGTATTCTTGTGTGACATCTTGTTCACCTCTTTAAGAGTCACCTTGTATTCTTATCTGACATCATGTACACCTCTTTAAGAGTCACCCTGTATTCTTATCTGACATCATGTACACCTCTTTAAGAGACACCCCGTATTCTTGTCCGACATCTTGTACACCTCTTTAAGAGTCACCTTGTATTCTTATCTGACATCTTGAACATCTCTTTAGAAGTCTCCCTGTATTCTTGTGTGACATCTTGTACACCTCTTTAAGTGTCACCCTGTATTCTTGTCCGACATCTTGTACCCCTCTTTAAGAGTCACATTGTATTCTTATTTGACAACTTGCACACCTCTTTAAGGGTCACCTTGTATTATTATCTGACATCTTGTACACCCCTTTAAGAGTCACCTTGTATTCTTATCTGACATCTTGTACACCTCTTTAAGAGTCACCTTGTATTCTTATCCGACATCTTGTACACCGCTTTAAGAGTCACTTTGTATTCTTATTTGACAACTTGAACACCTCTTTAAGGGTCACCTTGAATTATTATCTGACATCTTGTACACCTCTTTAAGAGTCACCTTGTATTATTATTTGACAACTTGTATACCTCTTTAAGGGTCACCTTGAATTATTATCTGACATCTTGTACACCTCTTTAAGAGTCACCTTGTATTCTTATCTGACATCTTGTACAACTCTTTAAGAGTCACCTTGTATTCTTATCTGACATTGTGTACACCTCTTTAAGGGTCACCTTGTATTCCTACCTGACATCTTGTACACCTCTTTAGAAGTCACCCTGTATTCTTGTGTGACATCTTGTACATCGCTTTAGAAGTCACCCTGTATTCTTGTGTGACATCTTGTACACCTCTTTAAGTGTCACCCTGTATTCTTGTCCGACATCTTGTACACCTCTTTAAGAGTCCCTTTGTAATCTTATTTGACAACTTGCACATCTCTTTAAGGGTCACCTTGTATTATTATCTGACATCTTGTACACCTCTTTAAGAGTCACCTTGTATTCTTATCTGACAACTTGTACAACTCTTTAAGAGTCACCTTGTATTCTTATCTGAAATCTTGTACACCTCTTTAGAAGTCACTTTGTATTCTTGTCTGACATCTTGTACATCTCTCTAGAAGTCAACCTGTATTCTTGTGTGACATCTTGTACACCTCTTTAAGTGTCACCCCTGTATTCTTGTCTGACATCTTGTACAACTCTTTAAGAGTCACCCTGTATTCTTGTCCGACATCTTGTACACCTCTTTAAGAGCCACCTTGTATTCTTATCCGACATCTTGTACACCGCTTTAAGAGTTACTTTGTATCCTTATTTGACAACTTGAACACCTCTTTAAGGGTCACCTTGAATTATTATCTGACATCTTGTACACCTCTTTAGAAGTCACCTTGTATTCTTATCTGACATCTTGTACACCTCTTTAGAAGTCACCCTGTATTCTTGTCTGACATCTTGTACACCTCTTTAAGAGTCACCTTGTATTCTTATCTGACATCTTGAACATCTCTTTAGAAGTCTCCCTGTATTCTTGTGTGACATCTTGTACACCTCTTTAGGAGTCACCCTGTATTCTTGTATGACATCTTGAACATCTCTTTAGAAGTCACCCTGTATTCTTGTGTGACATCTTGTACACCGCTTTAAGAGTCACTCTGTATTCTTGTCCGACATCTTGTACAACTCTTTAAGAGTCACCTTGTATTCTTATTTGATAATTTGTACACCTCTTTAAGGGTCACCTTGTATTATTATCTGACATCTTGTACACCTCTTTAGAAGTCACCCTGTATTCTTGTGTGATATCTTGTACACCTCTTTAGGAGTCACCCTGTATTCTTGCGTGACATCTTGTACACCTCTTTAAGCCTTGTATTCCTATCTGACATCTTGTACACCGCTTTAGAAGTCACCTGTATTCTTGTGTGACATCTTGTACATCTCTTCGGAAGTCACCCTGTATTCTTGTGTGACATCTTGTACACCTCTTTAAGAGTCACACTGTATTCTTGTCCGACATCTTGTACACCTCTTTAAGAGTCTTCTTGTATTCTTATTTGACAATTTGTACACCGCTTTAAGGGTCACCTTGTATTATTAACTGACATCTTGTACACCTCTTTAGAAGTCACCCTGTATTCTTGTGCGACATCGTGTACACCGCCTTAAGGGTCACCTTGTATTCCTATCTGGCATCTTGTACACCTCCTTAAGAGTCACCCTGTATTCTTGTGTGACATCTTGTACATCTCTTTTAAAGTCACCCTGTATTCTTGTGTGACATCTTGTACACCTCCTTAAGAGTCACCCTGTATTCTTGTGTGCCATCTTGTACATCTCTTTAAAAGTCACCCTGTATTCTTGTGTGACATCTTGTACACCTCTTTAAGAGTCACCATGTATTCTTGTCAGACATCTTGTACACCCCTTTAAGAGTCACCTTGTATTCTTATCTGACATCTTGTATACCTCTTTACAAGTCACCCTGTATTCTTGTGTGACATCTTGAACATCCCTTTAGAAGTCACCCTGTATTCTTGTGTGACATCTTGTACACCTCTTTAGGAGTCACCCTGTATTATTGTGTGACATCTTGTACACCTCTTTAAGCCTTGTATCCTATCTGACATCTTGTACACCGCTTTAGAAGTCACCCTGTATTCGTGTGTGATATCTTGTACATCTCTTTGGAAGTCACCCTGTATTCTTGTGTGACATCTTGTTCACCTCTTTAAGAGTCACCCTGTATTCTTGTGTGACATCTTGAACATCTCTTTAGAAGTCACCCTGTATTCTTGTGTGACATCTTGTACACCGCTTTAAGAGTCACCCTGTATTCTTGTCCGACATCTTGTACAACTCTTTAAGAGTCACCTTGTATTCTTATTTGATAATTTGTACACCTCTTTATGGGTCACCTTGTATTATTATCTGACATCTTGTACACCACTTTAGAAGTCACCCTGTATACTTGTGTGACATCTTGTAAACCTCTTTAAGAGTCAACTTATATTCTTATCTGACGTCTTGTACACCTCTTTAGAAATCACCCTGTGTTCTTGTGTGACATCTTGTACACCTCTTTAAGAGTCACCTTGTATTCTTATCTGACATCTTGTACACCCCTTTAAGGGTCACCTTGTATTCTTATCTGACATCTTGTACACATCTTTAAGAGTCACCCTGTATTCTTGTCAAACATCTTGTACACCTCTTTAAGAAACACCTTGTATTCCTATCTGACATCTTGAACATCGCTTTAGAAGTCACCCTGTATTCTCGTGTTACATCTTGTACACCTCTTTAGGAGTCACCCTGTATTCTTGTCCGACATCTTGTATACCCCTTTAAGAGTCACCTTGTATTCTTATTTGACAACTTGTACACCTCTTTAAGGGTCACCTTGTATTATTATCTGACATCTTGTACACCTCTCTATGAGTAACCTTGTATTCTTATCTGACATCTTGTACAACTCTTTAAGAGTCACCTTGTATTCTTATCTGACATCGTGTACACCTCTTTAAGAGTCACCTTGTATTCTTATCTGACATCTTGTACACCTCTTTCGAAATCACCCTGTATTCTTGTGTGACATCTTGTACACCTCTATAGAGTCACCTTGTATTCTTATCTGACATCTTGTACACCCCTTTAAGGGTCACCTTGTATTCTTATCTGACAACTTGTACACCTCTTTCGAAATCACCCTGTATTCTTGTGTGACATCTTGTACACCTCTTTAAGAGTCACCTTGTATTCTTATCTGACATCTTGTACACCCCTTTAAGGGTCACTTTTTATTCTTATCTGACATCTTGTACACCTCTTTAGAAGTCACCCTGTATTCTTGTGTGACATCTTGTTCACCTCTTTAAGAGTCACCTTGTATTCTTATCTGACATCATGTACACCTCTTTAAGAGTCACCCTGTATTCTTATCTGACATCATGTACACCTCTTTAAGAGTCACCCCGTATTCTTGTCCGACATCTTGTACACCTCTTTAAGAGTCACCTTGTATTATTATCTGACATCTTGAACATCTCTTTAGAAGTCTCCCTGTATTCTTGTGTGACATCTTGTACACCTCTTTAAGTGTCACCCTGTATTCTTGTCCGACATCTTGTACCCCTCTTTAAGAGTCACATTGTATTCTTATTTGACAACTTGCACACCTCTTTAAGGGTCACCTTGTATTATTATCTGACATCTTGTACACCCCTTTAAGAGTCACCTTGTATTCTTATCTGACATCTTGTACACCTCTTTAAGAGTCACCTTGTATTCTTATCCGACATCTTGTACACCGCTTTAAGAGTCACTTTGTATTCTTATTTGACAACTTGAACACCTCTTTAAGGGTCACCTTGAATTATTATCTGACATCTTGTACACCTCTTTAAGAGTCACCTTGTATTATTATTTGACAACTTGTATACCTCTTTAAGGGTCACCTTGAATTATTATCTGACATCTTGTACACCTCTTTAAGAGTCACCTTGTATTCTTATCTGACATCTTGTACAACTCTTTAAGAGTCACCTTGTATTCTTATCTGACATTGTGTACACCTCTTTAAGGGTCACCTTGTATTCCTACCTGACATCTTGTACACCTCTTTAGAAGTCACCCTGTATTCTTGTGTGACATCTTGTACATCGCTTTAGAAGTCACCCTGTATTCTTGTGTGACATCTTGTACACCTCTTTAAGTGTCACCCTGTATTCTTGTCCGACATCTTGTACACCTCTTTAAGAGTCCCTTTGTAATCTTATTTGACAACTTGCACACCTCTTTAAGGGTCACCTTGTATTATTATCTGACATCTTGTACACCTCTTTAAGAGTCACCTTGTATTCTTATCTGACAACTTGTACAACTCTTTAAGAGTCACCTTGTATTCTTATCTGAAATCTTGTACACCTCTTTAGAAGTCACCTTGTATTCTTGTCTGACATCTTGTACATCTCTCTAGAAGTCAACCTGTATTCTTGTGTGACATCTTGTACACCTCTTTAAGTGTCACCCCTGTATTCTTGTCTGACATCTTGTACAACTCTTTAAGAGTCACCCTGTATTCTTGTCCGACATCTTGTACACCTCTTTAAGAGCCACCTTGTATTCTTATCCGACATCTTGTACACCGCTTTAAGAGTCACTTTGTATCCTTATTTGACAACTTGAACACCTCTTTAAGGGTCACCTTGAATTATTATCTGACATCTTGTACACCTCTTTACAAGTCACCTTGTATTCTTATCTGACATCTTGTACACCTCTTTAGAAGTCACCCTGTATTCTTGTCTGACATCTTGTACACCTCTTTAAGAGTCACCTTGTATTCTTATCTGACATCTTGAACATCTCTTTAGAAGTCTCCCTGTATTCTTGTGTGACATCTTGTACACCTCTTTAGGAGTCACCCTGTATTCTTGTATGACATCTTGAACATCTCTTTAGAAGTCACCCTGTATTCTTGTGTGACATCTTGTACACCGCTTTAAGAGTCACTCTGTATTCTTGTCCGACATCTTGTACAACTCTTTAAGAGTCACCTTGTATTCTTATTTGATAATTTGTACACCTCTTTAAGGGTCACCTTGTATTATTATCTGACATCTTGTACACCTCTTTAGAAGTCACCCTGTATTCTTGTGTGATATCTTGTACACCTCTTTAGGAGTCACCCTGTATTCTTGCGTGACATCTTGTACACCTCTTTAAGCCTTGTATTCCTATCTGACATCTTGTACACCGCTTTAGAAGTCACCTGTATTCTTGTGTGACATCTTGTACATCTCTTCGGAAGTCACCCTGTATTCTTGTGTGACATCTTGTACACCTCTTTAAGAGTCACCCTGTATTCTTGTCCGACATCTTGTACACCTCTTTAAGAGTCACCTTGTATTCTTATTTGACAATTTGTACACCTCTTTAAGGGTCACCTTGTATTATTAACTGACATCCTGTACACCTCTTTAGAAGTCACCCTGTATTCTTGTGCGACATCGTGTACACCGCCTTAAGGGTCACCTTGTATTCCTATCTGGCATCTTGTACACCTCCTTAAGAGTCACCCTGTATTCTTGTGTGACATCTTGTACATCTCTTTAAAAGTCACCCTGTATTCTTGTGTGACATCTTGTACACCTCTTTAAGAGTCACCCTGTATTCTTGTCAGACATCTTGTACACCCCTTTAAGAGTCTCCTTGTATTCTTATCTGACATCTTGTATACCTCTTTACAAGTCACCCTGTATTCTTGTGTGACATCTTGAACATCCCTTTAGAAGTCACCCTGTATTCTTGTGTGACATCTTGTACACCTCTTTAGGAGTCACCCTGTATTATTGTGTGACATCTTGTACACCTCTTTAAGCCTTGTATCCTATCTGACATCTTGTACACCGCTTTAGAAGTCACCCTGTATTCGTGTGTGATATCTTGTACATCTCTTTGGAAGTCACCCTGTATTCTTGTGTGACATCTTGTTCACCTCTTTAAGAGTCACCCTGTATTCTTGTGTGACATCTTGAACATCCCTTTAGAAGTCACCCTGTATTCTTGTGTGACATCTTGTACACCGCTTTAAGAGTCACCCTGTATTCTTGTCCGACATCTTGTACAATTCTTTAAGAGTCACCTTGTATTCTTATTTGATAATTTGTACACCACTTTATGGGTCACCTTGTATTATTATCTGACATCTTGTACACCTCTTTAGAAGTCACCCTGTAATCTTGTGTGACATCTTGTACACCTCTTTCAGAGTCACCCTGTATTCTTGTGTGACATCTTGTACACCTCTTTAAGAGTCACCTTGTATTCTTATCTGACATCTTGTATACCTCTTTAGAAGTCACCCTGTATACTTGTGTGACATCTTGTAAACCTCTTTAAGAGTCAACTTGTATTCTTATCTGACGTCTTGTACACCTCTTTAGAAATCACCCTGTGTTCTTGTGTGACATCTTGTACACCTCTTTAAGAGTCACCTTGTATTCTTATCTGACATCTTGTACACCCCTTTAAGGGTCACCTTGTATTCTTATCTGACATCTTGTACACCTCTTTAAGAGTCACCCTGTATTCTTGTCAAACATCTTGTACACCTCTTTAAGAAACACCTTGTATTCCTATCTGACATCTTGAACATCGCTTTAGAAGTCACCCTGTATTCTCGTGTGACATCTTGTACACCTCTTTAGGAGTCACCCTGTATTCTTGTCCGACATCTTGTACACCCCTTTAAGAGTCACCTTGTATTCTTATTTGACAACTTGTACACCTCTTTAAGGGTCACCTTGTATTATTATCTGACATCTTGTACACCTCTCTATGAGTAACCTTGTATTCTTATCTGACATCTTGTACAACTCCTTAAGAGTCACCTTGTATTCTTATCTGACATCGTGTACACCTCTTTAAGAGTCACCTTGTATTCTTATCTGACATCTTGTACACATCCTTAGATGTCACCCTGTGTTCTTGAGTGAACATCTTGTACACCTCTTTAGGAGTCACCCTGTATTCTTGTGTGACATCTTGAACATCTCTTTAGAAGTCACCCTGTATTCTTGTGTGACATCTTGTACACCTCGTTAAGAATCACCCTGTATTCTTGTCCGACATCTTGTACAACTCTTTAAGAGTCACCTTGTATTCTTATTTGATAATTTGTACACCTCTTTAAGGGTCACCTTGTATTATTATCTGACATCTTGTACACCTCTTTAGAAGTCACCCTGTATTCTTGTGTGACATCTTGTACACCTCTTTAGGAGTCACCCTGTATTCTTGCGTGACATCTTGTACACCCCTTTAAGCCTTGTATTCCTATCTGACATCTTGTACACCGCTTTAGAAGTCACCCTGTATTCTTGTGTGACATCTTGTACATCTCTTTGGAAGTCACCCTGTATTCTTGTGTGACATGTTGTACACCTCTTTAAGAGTCACCCTGTATTCTTGTCCGACATCTTGTACACCACTTTAAGAGTCACCTTGTATTCTTTTTTGACAATTTGTACACCTCTTTAAGGGTCACCTTGTATTATTATCTGACATCTTGTACACCTCTTTAGAAATCACCCTGTATTCTTGTGTGACATCGTGTACACCGCTTTAAGGGTCACCTTGTATTCCTATCTGACATCTTGTACACCCCTTTAAGAGTCACCCTGTATTCTTGTGTGACATCTTGTACATCTCTTTAGAAGTCACCCTGTATTCTTGTGTGACATCTTGTTCACCTCTTTAAGAGTCACCCTGTATTCTTGTCCGACATCTTGTACACCTCTTTAAGAGTCACCTTGTATTCTTATCTGACATCTTGTATAACTCTTTAGAAGTCACCCTGTATTCTTGTGTGACATCTTGTACACCTCTTTAGGAGTCACCCTGTATTCTTGTGTGACATCATGAACATCTCTTTAGAAGTCACCCTGTATTCTTGTCCGACATCTTGTACACTTCTTTAAGAGTCACCTTGTATTCTTATCCGACATCTTGTACACCGCTTTAAGAGTCACTTTGTATCCTTATTTGACAACTTGAACACCCCTTTAAGGGTCACCTTGAATTATTATCTGACATCTTGTACACCTCTTTAGAAGTCACCTTGTATTCTTATCTGACATCTTGTACACCTCTTTAGAAGTCACCCTGTTTTCTTGTCTGACATCTTGTACACCTCTTTAAGAGTCACCTTGTATTCTTATCTGACATCTTGAACATCTCTTTAGAAGTCTCCCTGTATTCTTGTGTGACATCTTGTACACCTCTTTAGGAGTCACCCTGTATTCTTGTGTGACATCTTGAACATCTCTTTAGAAGTCACCCTGTATTCTTGTGTGACATCTTGTACACCGCTTTAAGAGTCACCCTGTATTCTTGTCCGAGATCTTGTACAACTCTTTGAGAGTCACCTTGTATTCTTATTTGATAATTTGTACACCTCTTTAAGGGTCACCTTGTATTATTATCTGACATCTTGTACACCTCTTTAGAAGTCACCCTGTATTCTTGTGTGATATCTTGTACACCACTTTAGGAGTCACCCTGTATTCTTGCGTGACATCTTGTACACCTCTTTAAGCCTTGTATTCCTATCTGACATCTTGTACACCGCTTTAGAAGTCACCCTGTATTCTTGTGTGACATCTTGTACATCTCTTTGGAAGTCACCCTGTGTTCTTGTGTGACATCTTGTACACCTCTTTAAGAGTCACCCTTTATTCTTGTCCGACATCTTGTACACCCCTTTAAGAGTCACCTTGTATTCTTATTTGACAATTTGTACACCTCTTTAAGGGTCACCTTGTATTATTATCTGACATCTTGTACACCTCTTTAGAAGTCACCCTGTATTCTTGTGCGACATCGTGTACACCGCTTTAAGGGTCACCTTGTATTCCTATCTGACATCTTGTGCACCTCCTTAAGAGTCACCCTGTATTCTTGTGTGACATCTTGAACATCCCTTTAGAAGTCACCCTGTATTCTTGTGTGACATCTTGTACACCTCTTTAGGAGTCACCCTGTATTATTGTGTGACATCTTGTACACCTCTTTAAGCCTTGTATCCTATCTGACATCTTGTACACCGCTTTAGAAGTCACCCTGTATTCGTGTGTGATATCTTGTACATCTCTTTGGAAGTCACCCTGTATTCTTGTGTGACATCTTGTTCACCTCTTTAAGAGTCACCCTGTATTCTTGTGTGACATCTTGAACATCCCTTTAGATGTCACCCTGTATTCTTGTGTGACATCTTGTACACCGCTTTAAGAGTCACCCTGTATTCTTGTCCGACATCTTGTACAATTCTTTAAGAGTCACCTTGTATTCTTATTTGATAATTTGTACACCACTTTATGGGTCACCTTGTATTATTATCTGACATCTTGTACACCTCTTTAGAAGTCACCCTGTAATCTTGTGTGACATCTTGTACACCTCTTTCAGAGTCACCCTGTATTCTTGTGTGACATCTTGTACACCTCTTTAAGAGTCACCTTGTATTCTTATCTGACATCTTGTATACCTCTTTAGAAGTCACCCTGTATACTTGTGTGACATCTTGTAAACCTCTTTAAGAGTCAACTTGTATTCTTATCTGACGTCTTGTACACCTCTTTAGAAATCACCCTGTGTTCTTGTGTGACATCTTGTACACCTCTTTAAGAGTCACCTTGTATTCTTATCTGACATCTTGTACACCCCTTTAAGGGTCACCTTGTATTCTTATCTGACATCTTGTACACCTCTTTAAGAGTCACCCTGTATTCTTGTCAAACATCTTGTACACCTCTTTAAGAAACACCTTGTATTCCTATCTGACATCTTGAACATCGCTTTAGAAGTCACCCTGTATTCTCGTGTGACATCTTGTACACCTCTTTAGGAGTCACCCTGTATTCTTGTCCGACATCTTGTACACCCCTTTAAGAGTCACCTTGTATTCTTATTTGACAACTTGTACACCTCTTTAAGGGTCACCTTGTATTATTATCTGACATCTTGTACACCTCTCTATGAGTAACCTTGTATTCTTATCTGACATCTTGTACAACTCCTTAAGAGTCACCTTGTATTCTTATCTGACATCGTGTACACCTCTTTAAGAGTCACCTTGTATTCTTATCTGACATCTTGTACACATCCTTAGATGTCACCCTGTGTTCTTGAGTGAACATCTTGTACACCTCTTTAGGAGTCACCCTGTATTCTTGTGTGACATCTTGAACATCTCTTTAGAAGTCACCCTGTATTCTTGTGTGACATCTTGTACACCTCGTTAAGAATCACCCTGTATTCTTGTCCGACATCTTGTACAACTCTTTAAGAGTCACCTTGTATTCTTATTTGATAATTTGTACACCTCTTTAAGGGTCACCTTGTATTATTATCTGACATCTTGTACACCTCTTTAGAAGTCACCCTGTATTCTTGTGTGACATCTTGTACACCTCTTTAGGAGTCACCCTGTATTCTTGCGTGACATCTTGTACACCCCTTTAAGCCTTGTATTCCTATCTGACATCTTGTACACCGCTTTAGAAGTCACCCTGTATTCTTGTGTGACATCTTGTACATCTCTTTGGAAGTCACCCTGTATTCTTGTGTGACATGTTGTACACCTCTTTAAGAGTCACCCTGTATTCTTGTCCGACATCTTGTACACCACTTTAAGAGTCACCTTGTATTCTTTTTTGACAATTTGTACACCTCTTTAAGGGTCACCTTGTATTATTATCTGACATCTTGTACACCTCTTTAGAAATCACCCTGTATTCTTGTGTGACATCGTGTACACCGCTTTAAGGGTCACCTTGTATTCCTATCTGACATCTTGTACACCCCTTTAAGAGTCACCCTGTATTCTTGTGTGACATCTTGTACATCTCTTTAGAAGTCACCCTGTATTCTTGTGTGACATCTTGTTCACCTCTTTAAGAGTCACCCTGTATTCTTGTCCGACATCTTGTACACCTCTTTAAGAGTCACCTTGTATTCTTATCTGACATCTTGTATAACTCTTTAGAAGTCACCCTGTATTCTTGTGTGACATCTTGTACACCTCTTTAGGAGTCACCCTGTATTCTTGTGTGACATCATGAACATCTCTTTAGAAGTCACCCTGTATTCTTGTCCGACATCTTGTACACTTCTTTAAGAGTCACCTTGTATTCTTATCCGACATCTTGTACACCGCTTTAAGAGTCACTTTGTATCCTTATTTGACAACTTGAACACCCCTTTAAGGGTCACCTTGAATTATTATCTGACATCTTGTACACCTCTTTAGAAGTCACCTTGTATTCTTATCTGACATCTTGTACACCTCTTTAGAAGTCACCCTGTTTTCTTGTCTGACATCTTGTACACCTCTTTAAGAGTCACCTTGTATTCTTATCTGACATCTTGAACATCTCTTTAGAAGTCTCCCTGTATTCTTGTGTGACATCTTGTACACCTCTTTAGGAGTCACCCTGTATTCTTGTGTGACATCTTGAACATCTCTTTAGAAGTCACCCTGTATTCTTGTGTGACATCTTGTACACCGCTTTAAGAGTCACCCTGTATTCTTGTCCGAGATCTTGTACAACTCTTTGAGAGTCACCTTGTATTCTTATTTGATAATTTGTACACCTCTTTAAGGGTCACCTTGTATTATTATCTGACATCTTGTACACCTCTTTAGAAGTCACCCTGTATTCTTGTGTGATATCTTGTACACCACTTTAGGAGTCACCCTGTATTCTTGCGTGACATCTTGTACACCTCTTTAAGCCTTGTATTCCTATCTGACATCTTGTACACCGCTTTAGAAGTCACCCTGTATTCTTGTGTGACATCTTGTACATCTCTTTGGAAGTCACCCTGTGTTCTTGTGTGACATCTTGTACACCTCTTTAAGAGTCACCCTTTATTCTTGTCCGACATCTTGTACACCCCTTTAAGAGTCACCTTGTATTCTTATTTGACAATTTGTACACCTCTTTAAGGGTCACCTTGTATTATTATCTGACATCTTGTACACCTCTTTAGAAGTCACCCTGTATTCTTGTGCGACATCGTGTACACCGCTTTAAGGGTCACCTTGTATTCCTATCTGACATCTTGTGCACCTCCTTAAGAGTCACCCTGTATTCTTGTGTGACATCTTGTACATCTCTTTAAAAGTCACCCTGTATTCTTGTGTGACATCTTGTACACCTCTTTAACAGTCACCCTGTATTCTTGTCAGACATCTTGTACACCCCTTTAAGAGTCACCTTGTATTCTTATCTGACATCTTGTACACCTCTTTAGAAGTCACCCTGTATTCTTGTGCGACATCGTGTACACCGCCTTAAGGGTCACCTTGTATTCCTATCTGGCATCTTGTACACCTCTTTACAAGTCACCCTGTATTCTTGTGTGACATCTTGAACATCCCTTTAGAAGTCACCCTGTATTCTTGTGTGACATCTTGTACACCTCTTTAGGAGTCACCCTGTATTATTGTGTGACATCTTGTACACCTCTTTAAGCCTTGTATCCTATCTGACATCTTGTACACCGCTTTAGAAGTCACCCTGTATTCGTGTGTGATATCTTGTACATCTCTTTGGAAGTCACCCTGTATTCTTGTGTGACATCTTGTTCACCTCTTTAAGATTCACCCTGTATTCTTGTGTGACATCTTGAACATCCCTTTAGAAGTCACCCTGTATTCTTGTGTGACATCTTGTACACCGCTTTAAGAGTCACCCTGTATTCTTGTCCGACATCTTGTACAACTCTTTAAGAGTCACCTTGTATTCTTATTTGATAATTTGTACACCACTTTATGGGTCACCTTGTATTATTATCTGACATCTTGTACACCTCTTTTGAAGTCACCCTGTAATCTTGTGTGACATCTTGTACACCTCCTTCAGAGTCACCCTGTATTCTTGTGTGACATCTTGTACACCTCTTTAAGAGTCACCTTGTATTCTTATCTGACATCTTGTATACCTCTTTAGAAGTCACCCTGTATACTTGTGTGACATCTTGTAAACCTCTTTAAGAGTCAACTTGTATTCTTATCTGACGTCTTGTACACCTCTTTAGAAAACACCCTGTGTTCTTGTGTGACATCTTGTACACCTCTTTAAGAGTCACCTTGTATTCTTATCTGACATCTTGTACACCCCTTTAAGGGTCACCTTGTATTCTTATCTGACATCTTGTACACCTCTTTAAGAGTCACCCTGTATTCTTGTCAAACATCTTGTACACCTCTTTAAGAAACACCTTGTATTCCTATCTGACATCTTGAACATCGCTTTAGAAGTCACCCTGTATTCTCGTGTGACATCTTGTACACCTCTTTAGGAGTCACCCTGTATTCTTGTGTGACATCTTGAACATCTCTTTAGAAGTCACCCTGTATTCTTGTGTGACATCTTGTACACCTCGTTAAGAATCACCCTGTATTCTTGTCCGACATCTTGTACAACTCTTTAAGAGTCACCTTGTATTCTTATTTGATAATTTGTACACCTCTTTAAGGGTCACCTTGTATTATTATCTGACATCTTGTACACCTCTTTAGAAGTCACCCTGTATTCTTGTGTGACATCTTGTACAACTCTTTAGGAGTCACCCTGTATTCTTGCGTGACATCTTGTACACCCCTTTAAGCCTTGTATTCCTATCTGACATCTTGTACACCGCTTTAGAAGTCACCCTGTATTCTTGTGTGACATCTTGTACATCTCTTTGGAAGTCACCCTGTATTCTTGTGTGACATGTTGTACACCTCTTTAAGAGTCACCCTGTATTCTTGTCCGACATCTTGTACACCACTTTAAGAGTCACCTTGTATTCTTTTTTGACAATTTGTACACCTCTTTAAGGGTCACCTTGTATTATTATCTGACATCTTGTACACCTCTTTAGAAATCACCCTGTATTCTTGTGTGACATCGTGTACACCGCTTTAAGGGTCACCTTGTATTCCTATCTGACATCTTGTACACCCCTTTAAGAGTCACCCTGTATTCTTGTGTGACATCTTGTACATCTCTTTAGAAGTCACCCTGTATTCTTGTGTGACATCTTGTTCACCTCTTTAAGAGTCACCCTGTATTCTTGTCCGACATCTTGTACACCTCTTTAAGAGTCACCTTGTATTCTTATCTGACATCTTGTATACCTCTTTAGAAGTCACCCTGTATTCTTGTGTGACATCTTGTACACCTCTTTAAGAGTCACCCTGTATTCTTGTGTGACATCATGAACATCTCTTTAGAAGTCACCCTGTATTCTTGTCCGACATCTTGTACACCTCTTTAAGAGTCACCTTGTATTCTTATCCGACATCTTGTACACCGCTTTAAGAGTCACTTTGTATCCTTATTTGACAACTTGAACACCCCTTTAAGGGTCACCTTGAATTATTATCTGACATCTTGTACACCTTTTTAGAAGTCACCTTGTATTCTTATCTGACATCTTGTACACCTCTTTAGAAGTCACCCTGTTTTCTTGTCTGACATCTTGTACACCTCTTTAAGAGTCACCTTGTATTCTTATCTGACGTCTTGAACATCTCTTTAGAAGTCTCCCTGTATTCTTGTGTGACATCTTGTACACCTCTTTAGGAGTCACCCTGTATTCTTGTGTGACATCTTGAACATCTCTTTAGAAGTCACCCTGTATTCTTGTGTGACATCTTGTACACCGCTTTAAGGGTCACCCTGTATTCTTGTCCGAGATCTTGTACAACTCTTTGAGAGTCACCTTGTATTCTTATTTGATAATTTGTACACCTCTTTAAGGGTCACCTTGTATTATTATCTGACATCTTGTACACCTCTTTAGAAGTCACCCTGTATTCTTGTGTGATATCTTGTACACCACTTTAGGAGTCACCCTGTATTCTTGCGTGACATCTTGTACACCTCTTTAAGCCTTGTATTCCTATCTGACATCTTGTACACCGCTTTAGAAGTCACCCTGTATTCTTGTGTGACATCTTGTACATCTCTTTGGAAGTCACCCTGTGTTCTTGTGTGACATCTTGTACACCTCTTTAAGAGTCACCCTTTATTCTTGTCCGACATCTTGTACACCTCTTTAAGAGTCACCTTGTATTCTTATTTGACAATTTGTACACCTCTTTAAGGGTCACATTGTATTATTATCTGACATCTTGTACACCTCTTTAGAAGTCACCCTGTATTCTTGTGCGACATCGTGTACACCGCTTTAAGGGTCACCTTGTATTCCTATCTGACATCTTGTACACCTCCTTAAGAGTCACCCTGTATTCTTGTGTGACATCTTGTACATCTCTTTAAAAGTCACCCTGTATTCTTGTGTGACATCTTGTACACCTCTTTAACAGTCACCCTGTATTCTTGTGAGACATCTTGTACACCCCTTTAAGGGTCACCTTGAATTATTATCTGACATCTTGTACACCTCTTTAGAAGTCACCTTGTATTCTTATCTGACATCTTGTACACCTCTTTAGAAGTCACCCTGTTTTCTTGTCTGACATCTTGTACACCTCTTTAAGAGTCACCTTGTATTCTTATCTGACATCTTGAACATCTCTTTAGAAGTCTCCCTGTATTCTTGTGTGACATCTTGTACACCTCTTTAGGAGTCACCCTGTATTCTTGTGTGACATCTTGAACATCTCTTTACAAGTCACCCTGTATTCTTGTGTGACATCTTGTACACCGCTTTTTATGAGTCACCCTGTATTCTTGTCCGACATCGTGTACACCTCTTTAAGAGTCACCTTGTATTCTTATTTGACAATTTGTACACCTTTTTATGGGTCACCTTGTATTATTAT
Source organism: Meconema thalassinum (assembly GCA_946902985.2). Taxonomy (NCBI): domain Eukaryota; kingdom Metazoa; phylum Arthropoda; class Insecta; order Orthoptera; family Tettigoniidae; genus Meconema; species Meconema thalassinum. The sequence continues at coordinate 181,390,586 of OX336399.1, read as the reverse complement.
CTGACATCTTGTACACCTCTTTAGAAGTCACCCTGTATTCTTGTGTGACATCTTGTACACCTCTTTCAGAGTCACCCTGTATTCTTGTGTGACATCTTGTACACCTCTTTAAGAGTCACCTTGTATTCTTGTGTGACATCTTGAACATCTCTTTAGAAGTCACCCTGTATACTTGTGTGACATCTTGTACACCCCTTTAAGAGTCACCTTGTATTCTTATCTGACATCTTGTACACCTCTTTAGAAATCACCCTGTGTTCTTGTGTGACATCTTGTACACCTCTTTAGAAGTCACCCTGTATTCTTGTGTGACATCTTGTACACCTCTTTAGGAGTCACCCTGTATTCTTGCGTGACATCTTGTACACCTCTTTAAGCCTTGTATTCCTATCTGACATCTTGTACACCGCTTTAGAAATCACCCTGTATTCTTGTGTGACATCTTGTACATCTCTTTGGAAGTCACCCTGTATTCTTGTGTGACATGTTATACACCTCTTTAAGAGTCACCCTGTATTCTTGTACGACATCTTGTACACCTCTTTAAGAGTCACCTTGTATTCTTATTTGACAATTTGTACACCTCTTTAAGGGTCACCTTGTATTATTATATGACATCTTGTACACCTCTTTAGAAGTCACCCTGTATTCTTGTGTGACATCGTGTACACCGCTTTAAGGGTCACCTTGTATTCCTATCTGACATCTTGTACACCCCTTTAAGAGTCACCCTGTAATCTTGTGTGACATCTTGTACATCTCTTTAGAAGTCACCCTGTATTCTTGTGTGACATCTTGTTCACCTCTTTAAGAGTCACCCTGTATTCTTGTCCGACATCTTGTACACCTCTTTAAGAGTCACCTTGTATTCTTATCTGACATCTTGTATACCTCTTTAGAAGTCACCCTGTATTCTTGTGTGACATCTTGTACACCTCTTTAAGAGTCACCTTGTATTCTTATCTGACATCTTGTACACCTCTTTAGAAATAACCCTGTATTCTTGTGTGACATCGTGTACACCTCTTTAAGAGTCACCTTGTATTCTTATCTGACATCTTCTACACCCCTTTAAGGGTCACCTTGTATTCTTATCTGACATCTTGTACACCTCTTTAGAAGTCACCCGGTATTCTTGTGTGACATAATGTACACCTCTTTAGGAGTCACCCTGTATTCTTGTGTGACATCTTGAACAACTCTTTAGAAGTCACCCTGTATTCTTGTCCGACATCTTGTACACCTCTTTAAGAGTACCTTGTATTCTTATCCGACATCTTGTACACCGCTTTAAGAGTCATTTTGTATCCTTATTTGACAACTTGAACACCTATTTAAGGGTCACCTTGAATTATTATCTGACATCTTGTACACCTCTTTAGAAATCACCTTGTATTCTTATCTGACATCTTGTACACCTCTTTAGAAGTCACCCTGTATTCTTGTCTGACATCTTGTACACCTCTTTAAGAGTCACCTTGTATTCTTATCTGACATCTTGAACTTCTCTTTAGAAGTCTCCCTGTATTCTTGTGTGACATCTTGTACACCTCTTTAGGAGTCACCCTGTATTCTTGTGTGACATCTTGAACATCTCTTTAGAAGTCACCCTGTATTCTTGTGTGACATCTTGTACACCGCTTTAAGAGTCACCCTGTATTCTTGTCCGACATCTTGTACAACTCTTTAAGAGTCACCTTGTATTCTTATTTGATAATTTGTACACCTCTTTAAGGGTCACCTTGTATTATTATCTGACATCTTGTACACCTCTTTAGAAGTCACCCTGTATTCTTGTGTGATATCTTGTACACCTCTTTAGGAGTCACCCTGTATTCTTGCGTGACATCTTGTACACCTCTTGAAGCCTTGTATTCCTATCTGACATCTTGAACACCGCTTTAGAAGTCACCCTGTATTCTTGTGTGACATCTTGTACATCTCTTTGGAAGTCACCCTGTATTCTTGTGTGAAATCTTGTACACCTCTTTAAGAGTCACCCTGTATTCTTGTCCGACATCTTGTACACCTCTTTAAGAGTCACCTTGTATTCTTATTTGACAATTTGTACACCTCTTTAAGGGTCACCTTGTATTATTATCTGACATCTTGTACAACTCTTTAGAAGTCACCCTGTATACTTGTGCGACATCGTGTACAGCGCTTTAAGGGTCACCTTGTATTCCTATCTGACATCTTGTACACCTCCTTAAGAGTCACCCTGTATTCTTGTGTGACATCTTGTACACATCTTTAGAAGTCACCCTGTATTCTTGTGTGACATCTTGTACACCTCTTTAAGAGTCACCCTGTATTCTTGTCAGACATCTTGTACACCCCTTTAAGAGTCACCTTGTATTCTTATCTGACATCTTGTATACCTCTTTACAAGTCACCCTGTATTCTTGTGTGACATCTTGAACATCTCTTTAGAAGTCACCCTGTAATCTTGTGTGACATCTTGTACAACCTTTTAGGAGTCACCCTGTATTATTGTGTGACATCTTGTACACCTCTTTAAGCCTTGTATTCCTATCTGACATCTTGTACACCGCTTTAGAAGTCACCCTGTATTCGTGTGTGACATCTTGTACATCTCTTAGGAAGTCACCCTGTATTCTTGTGTGACATCTTGTTCACCTCTTTACGAGTCACCCTGTATTCTTGTCCGACATCTTGTACACCTCTTTAAGAGTCACCTTGTATTCTTATTTGACAATTTGTACACCTCTTTATGGGTCACCTTGTATTATTATCTGACATCTTGTACACCTCTTTAGAAGTCACCCTGTATTCTTGTGTGACATCTTGTACACCTCTTTCAGAGTCACCCTGTATTCTTGTGTGACATCTTGTACACCTCTTTAAGAGTCACCTTGTATTCTTGTGTGACATCTTGAACATCTCTTTAGAAGTCACCCTGTATACTTGTGTGACAACTTGTACACCTCTTTAAGAGTCACCTTGTATTCTTATCTGACATCTTGTACACCTCTATAGAAATCACCCTGTGTTCTTGTGTGACATCTTGTACACCTCTTTAAGAGTCACCTTGTATTCTTATCTGACATCTTGTACACCCCTTTAAGGGTCACCTTGTATTCTTATCTGACATCTTGTACACCTCTTTAGAAGTCACCCTGTATTCTTGTGTGACATCTTGTTCACCTCTTTAAGGGTCACCTTGTATTCTTATCTGACATGTTGTACACCTCTTTAAGAGTCACCCTGTATTCTTATCTGACATCTTGTACACCTCTTTAAGAGTCACCCTGTATTCTTGTCCGACATCTTGTACACCTCTTTAAGAAACACCTTGTATTCTTATCTGACATCTTGAACATCTCTCTAGAAGTCACCCTGTATTCTCGTGTGACATCTTGTACACCTCTTTAGGAGTCACCCTGTATTCTTGTCCGACATCTTGTACACCCCTTTAAGAGTCACCTTGTATTCTTATTTGACAACTTGTACACCTCTTTAAGGGTCACCTTGTATTATTATCTGACATCTTGTACACCTCTTTAAGAGTAACCTTGTATTCTTATCTGACATCTTGTACAACTCTTTAAGAGTCACCTTGTATTCTTAGCTGACATCGTGTACACCTCTTTAAGAGTCACCTTGTATTCTTATCTGACATCTTGTACACATCTTTAGAAGTCACCCTGTGTTCTTGAGTGAACATCTTGTACACCCCTTTAGGAGTCACCCTGTATTCTTGTGTGACATCTTGAACATCTCTTTAGAAGTCACCCTGTATTCTTGTGTGACATCTTGTACACCTCTTTAAGAATCACCCTGTATTCTTGTCCGACATCTTGTACAACTCTTTAAGAGTCACCTTGTATTCTTATTTGATAATTTGTACACCCCTTTAAGGGTCACCTTGTATTATTATCTGACATCTTGTACACCTCTTTAGAAGTCACCCTGTATTCTTGTGTGACATCTTGTACACCTCTTTAGGAGTCACCCTGTATTCTTGCGTGACATCTTCTACACCTCTTTAAGCCTTGTATTCCTATCTGACATCTTGTACACCGCTTTAGAAGTCACCTTGTATTCTTGTGTGACATCTTGTACATCTCTTTGGAAGTCACCCTGTATTCTTGTGTGACATGTTGTACACCTCCTTAAGAGTCACCCTGTATTCTTGTCCGACATCTTGTACACCTCTTTAAGAGTCACCTTGTATTCTTATTTGACAATTTGTACACCTCTTTAAGGGTCACCTTGTATTATTATCTGACATCTTGTACACCTCTTTAGAAGTCACCCTGTATTCTTGTGTGACATCGTGTACACCGCTTTAAGGGTCACCTTGTATTCCTATCTGACATCTTGTACACCCCTTTAAGAGTCACCCTGTATTCTTGTCCGACATCTTGTACACCTCTTTAAGAGTCACCTTGTATTTTTATCTGACATCTTGTATACCTCTTTAGAAGTCACCCTGTATTCTTGTGTGACATCTTGTACACCTCTTTAAGAGTCACCTTGTATTCTTATCTGACATCTTGTACACCTCTTTAGAAATAACCCTGTATTCTTGTGTGACATCGTGTACACCCCTTTAAGAGTCACCTTGTATTCTTATCTGACATCTTGTACACCCCTTTAAGGGTCACCTTGTATTCTTATCTGACATCTTGTACACCTCTTTAGAAGTCACCCTGTATTCTTGTGTGACATCTTGTTCACCTCTTTAAGAGTCACCCTGTATTCTTATCTGACATCTTGTACACCTCTTTAAGAGTCACCCTGTATTCTTGTCCGACATCTTGTACACCTTTTTAAGAGTCACCTTGTATTCTTATCTGACATCTTGAACATCTCTTTAGAAGCCTCCCTGTATTCTTGTGTGACATCTTGTACACCTCTTTAGGAGTCGCCCTGTATTCTTGTCCGACATCTTGTACACCTCTTTAAGAGTCACCTTGTATTATTATTTGACAACTTGTACCCCTCTTTAAGGGTCACCTTGCATTATTATCTGACATGTTGTACACCTCTTTAGAAGTCACCCTGTATTCTTGTGTGACATCTTGTACACCTCTTTCAGAGTCACCCTGTATTCTTGTGTGACATCTTGTACACCTCTTTAAGAGTCACCTTGTATTCTTATCTGACATCTTGTATACCTCTTTAGAAGTCACCCTGTATACTTGTGTGACATCTTGTACACCTCTTTATGAGTCACCTTGTATTCTTATCTGACATCGTGTACACCTCTTTAAAAGTCACCTTGTATTCTTATCTGACATCTTGTACACCTCTTTAGAAGTCACCCTGTATTCTTGTGTGACATCTTGTTCACCTCTTTAAGAGTCACCTTGTATTCTTATCTGACATGTTGTACACCTCTTTAAGAGTCACCCTGTATTCTTATCTGACATCTCGTACACCTCTTTAAGAGTCACCCTGTATTCTTGTCCGACATCTTGTACACCTCTTTAAGAAACACCTTGTATTCTTATCTGACATCTTGAACATCTCTTTCGAAGTCACCCTGTATTCTCGTGTGACATCTTGTACACCTCTTTAGGAGTCACCCTGTATTCTTGTCCGACATCTTGTACACCCCTTTAAGAGTCACCTTGTATTCTAATTTGACAACTTGTACACCTCTAAGGGTCACCTTGTATTATTATCTGACATCTTGTACACCTCTTTAAGAGTAACCTTGTATTCTTATCTGACATCTTGTACAACTCTTTAAGAGTCACCTTGTATTCTTAGCTGACATCGTGTACACCTCTTTAAGAGTCACCTTGTATTCTTATCTGACATCTTGTACACATCTTTAGAAGTCACCCTGTGTTCTTGAGTGAACATCTTGTACACCTCTTTAGGAGTCACCCTGTATTCTTGTGTGACATCTTGAACATCTCTTTAGAAGTCACCCTGTATTCTTGTGTGACATCTTGTACACCTCTTTAAGAATCACCCTGTATTCTTGTCCGACATCTTGTACAACTCTTTAAGAGTCACCTTGTATTCTTATTTGATAATTTGTACACCCCTTTAAGGGTCACCTTGTATTATTATCTGACATCTTGTACACCTCTTTAGAAGTCACCCTGTATTCTTGTGTGACATCTTGTACACCTCTTTAGGAGTCACCCTGTATTCTTGCGTGACATCTTGTACACCTCTTTAAGCCTTGTATTCCTATCTGACATCTTGTACACCGCTTTAGAAGTCACCCTGTATTCTTGTCTGACATCTTGCACATCTCTTTGGAAGTCACCCTGTATTCTTGTGTGACATGTTGTACACCTCTTTAAGAGTCACCCTGTATTCTTGTCCGACATCTTGTACACCTCTTTAAGAGTCACCTTGTATTCTTATTTGACAATTTGTACACCGCTTTAAGGGTCACCTTGTATTATTATCTGACATCTTGTACACCTCTTTAGAAGTCACCCTGTATTCTTGTGTGACATCGTGTACACCGCTTTAAGGGTCACCTTGTATCCTATCTGACATCTTGTACACCCCTTTAAGAGTCACCCTGTATTCTTGTGTGACATCTTGTACATCGCTTTAGAAGTCACCCTGTATTCTTGTGTGACATCTTGTTCACCCCTTTAAGAGTCACCCTGTATTCTTGTCCGACATCTTGTACACCTCTTTAACAGTCACCTTGTATTCTTATCTGACATCTTGTATACCTCTTTAGAAGTCACCCTGTATTCTTGTGTGACATCTTGTACACCTCTTTAAGAGTCACCTTGTAGTCTTATCTGACATCTTGTACACCTCTTTAGAAATAACCCTGTATTCTTGTGTGACATCGTGTACACCTCTTTAAGAGTCACCTTGTATTCTTATCTGACATCTTGTACACCCCTATAAGGGTCACCTTGTATTCTTATCTGACATCTTGTACACCTCTTTAGAAGTCACCCTGTATTCTTGTGTGACATCTTGTTCACCTCTTTAAGAGTCACCCTGTATTCTTATCTGACATCTTGTACACCTCTTTAAGAGTCACCCTGTATTCTTGTCCGACATCTTGTACACCTTTTTAAGAGTCACCTTGTATTCTTATCTGACATCTTGAACATCTCTTTAGAAGTCTCCCTGTATTCTTGTGTGACATCTTGTACACCTCTTTAGGAGTCACCCTGTATTCTTGTCCGACATCTTGTACACCTCTTTAAGAGTCACCTTGTATTATTATTTGACAACTTGTACACCTCTTTAAGGGTCATCTTGTATTATTATCTGACATCTTGTACACCTCTTTAAGAGTCACCTTGTAGTCTTATCTGACATCTTGTACAACTCTTTAAGGGTCACCTTGTATTCTTATCTGACATTGTGTACACCTCTTTAAGGGTCACCTTGTATTCCTATCTGACATCTTGTACACCTCTTTAGAAGTCACCCTGTATTCTTGTGTGACATCTTGTTCATCTCTTTAGAAGTCACCCTGTATTCTTGTGTGACATCTTGTACACATCTTTAAGTGTCACCCTGTATTCTTGTCCGACATCTTGTACACCTCTTTAAGAGTCACTTTGTATTCTTATTTGACAACTTGCACACCTCTTTAAGGGTCACCTTGTATTATTATCTGACATCTTGTACACCCCTTTAAGAGTCACCTTGTATTCTTATCTGACATCTTGTACACCCCTTTGAGAGTCACCTTGTATTCTTATCCGACATCTTGTACACCGCTTTAAGAGTCACTTTGTATTCTTATTTGACAACTTGAACACCTCTTTAAGGGTCACCTTGAATTATTATCTGACATCTTGTACACCTCTTTAAGAGTCACCTTGTATTCTTATCTGACATCTTGTACATCTCTTTAGAAGTCACCTTGTATTCTTATCTGACATCTTGTACACCTCTTTAGAAGTCACCCTGTATTCTTGTCTGACATCTTGTACACCACTTTAAGAGTCACCTTGTATTCTTATCTGACATCTTGAACATCTCTTTAGAAGTCTCCCTGTATTCTTGTGTGACATCTTGTACACCTCTTTAGGAGTCATCCTGTATTCTTGTCCGACATCTTGTACACCTCTTTAAGAGTCACCTTGTATTCTTATCTGACATCTTGTACAACTCTCTAAGAGTCACCTTGTATTCTTATCTGACATCTTGTACACCACTTTAGGAGCAGGGCCGGAGAGAGCGGCCGCGGGCCCCAGTTCTGGGGATATTTCGGGCCCCTGTCATTTATGCATTTTTGTGCAACCCACATTCACTAATCCTAGCCGTTTATTATACATACACATATATTTACAACTCTCCATAATAGTACATTACGCAACGTGCCTATAATGGCTATAATTAAGACACGAGTATGTTTATAAAACGAGCTTTAGCGAGTTTTATAATTTTCATACGAGTGTCTTAATTACCATTATAGGCGAGTTGGATACGACTGTTTATGTTCGACGATAATTATAACTTTATTACATGTTTTAACATAAATATTCATAAATATGTGTTCAGTAACTAGAATTTTGTGATCGGGTGGTGCGCTTGGTAGCATATCTCCATGTTCCAAGCTCTCGGGCCGACCTACGCATGCGCTCTGTGTGCTTGCAATGGCATTTGCAGGCCATATGTTTACATCTGCCGCCCCTACGTAATATTGTCCCCGGAGTCGTTTCAAGAAAATGCTCTGTGTAGAAATTAGTGTTGGTGATTCTAAGGTACAGTGCTATTTCTTGTCTCATATTCGCCAGCTTATTTAAGCGAACATATGGACGGTGCGTATTCCATGTCGGTAATTTATTATAGTTCGATGTTGTGTTTATGTCCGACATGTTGGATTTTGAGCGCATGCGCGAAGGTATCGTTACCTAATTGGTCAACGAACGAGCTCTGATTGGCTGGAGAAACTGTATCATAATGGAAAACAGTGTTATAATGACCATCATTATGATACAGTTTTCTGACACATAATAGTGAGGGTCGAACATAAAATGCATTACCGTACCGATTTTAAACCATATTTTTAGCCTATTTTCAATTTTGAAAAAATAGGCTTATGAGATCACCTTTTGTCCGTGTGTGTGTGCGTGTGTGATTCGTGTGTGTGTGTCCCCCTAATAAAATCTAAACGGCTGGAGCGATTTCAATGAAACTCGGTACGTTTATAGCACTGTTCCGGTCGACCCCGACCGTGCCCTTCAAATTTTGTTACGACTCACCAATCCAACATGGCGGCTGTGCGAAATATTTCACCTGCATTCAACATCTCCGAAACTATTACCGATATTAACCTGACATTTTGTATAATGATAAAGGGTATTACTATAAGTTCACCTATGTGACGTTTGAAAACCTGGTAACTAAAAAACCAACATGGCGGCCAAGCGAATTTGCGACTTTTAAATAGACGTTTCTCCCGATTTAACGCAATGAAACTCAGTACAGTATATGTTTATATACATTGTAATGCACCGACATCTAAATTCGTTCAATTCTTTACATAACCACAAGATGGCGGATGTGCGAAATATTTCACCGGCATTCTATATCTGTGAAACTATTAGCGGTATCTCCCTGAAATTTTGTACGGAGATAAAGGGCACTACTAGAAGTCCATATATATGACTTTCAAAAACCGGTTAACTATAAAACGAACATGGTGGCCAGGCGAATTTGAAAATTTTAAATAGACCTTTCCCGCGATTTAATGTTCCAAACGCACTGAAATCTGGTACAGGAAATATTTATACACACTGTAATGCACTGGTATCTAATTTAATTGAATTGTTTACATAACCTCAAGATGGCGGCTGTGCGAATTTTAAAATTAAGTTTTTATTTCTTGTGATGTAGTCATGCGATCGAAGTGAAAGTTTGAATAATGAACCTACGCAATAATTTTCCTTTAATGGTACATGACTCTATGGCCTATACATTTAACAATCCAACATGGCGACCATCCGAAATATTTAGACGGCTCTGATTATCTACGATTCTATTATAGCAATAAAACTGAATTTTTTAATGTTCATAGGGGCTATGAACTTAAGTTCACCTATAGGACTTTAAATAACCTGGTGATCACAAATCCAACATGGCGGCGACGCGAAGTATAAATATTCACATGGACGTTTCTCGCAATTTAACCATCCGAGTGCAGTGAAACTTGGTGCAGTAAATCCTTATAGGAATGGTAATCCATTGGCATCTAATTTATTTCAATTGTTTCCATAACCTCAAGATGGCAGCTGAGCGAAATTTTAAAATCTCCTTGTTACTTCTTGTGCCCTAATTATGCGATTGAAGTTTGAATACTACATGTATACAATAATCTGCATGTAACAGTACATAACTCTAGGACATACATATTGAACCCTTATTGATCTTCGATAAATAAGTATTCATATTTATTATTATTATTACTACGGCCCAGGCAGCACATAAGGAAGTCGACTTGGATATTAGGGAGGCCAGCATTTCGTAATGATTGCAACAGAAGCTGAGTTGGTAGCTATTCCTGGGGGACGGCCAGAATTAGTCGAGTTCAAGGCCAAATTGTGCAACTACTGTACCAAAATTGGAGACATAAAGGAAGAATCACGAGGTCTTCTCAACGAACATACGATTGAATCAGCCAATCGCAAGAGACCAAGCTGTGACCACGAGGTGGATGGCGTCAGTAGTAAAAAGCGCGCGGAAGTGTATATCTAAGGAACCGCCGAACGGATTAATCTCCGCTCGAGTAATTTGAGACGTTGGATTTATTTGGAGAAGAATGACACTAGCCCCATCTTTGTGAGACAAAAACTCTGGAAGTTTTTATCCGACTCTGCCCCACTCCTCCGCCCTTGTCAGTTTCTCATAAATAGTTTGGCCTGACGCCAATCTAAGTCTATTCTTGTGGAGCCTTCAGAGGCATACTCCACGCCAGTTTGAAGTGTGATTTTGACGCTCGAATTTATCGGAGTAATTAACGTGTGGAGCCTTCAGAGGCATACTCCACGCCAGTTTGAAGTGTGATTTTTGACGCCAATCTAAGTACAATTCTTGTGGAGCCTTCAGAGGCATACTCCACGCCAGTTTGAAATGTGATTTTTACGCTCTAAAATCAGTGAAGCTAATTTATTTTCTGAGCTCTGGGGAGCTAAAGTCGCAGCGTTTGCAATATCGAATTTTAAAAGCTATAATACATTTTGTTCTAAAATCAACTAAGTTGTGTGATCTAAATATTTCACGCCAGCGCGTGATAAACTGTAACATTCTTTTTAAAGACGACGAGTTCAACTTTAAGGGGGAAGTATCGTATCACCCTAATTAGCGCTTACCAGAACCGAAGTCCAAGACGGGACGGAAATACCGGACGAGATAGCGACTGCTGGTGCAGCCAGGATTTTGAACTTGTTAACGAGCCAGTGGCGCGGACTCGAGATGTATATTTTATGTATAAATTGTGTGTATTGTATGTGTGTTTTTATAGTGCGTATGTGCGATATAATTAGGGCCAGTCTTCGCTATTAATCGCAGTAGGACAATTGTGGGTGAACTGAGTAGCCTGCAAGCGATTATAGATAGGCAAATATTTAACATTGAACTTTTCTGCCAAGGAGTCGAGACCAAGATGATCAGCACGTGGTTTGAAGTTGGGATGAGCTTCAAGAAATCAACGCAGAAGACTACTATGGAGTGCTAAATTGTCCATAGGGCAATGGGTTGAGGAGGATGTCCTTAGTCCTACATGCAGAAGCGGTGATGTACTAAAATTGGATTATTTCAATTATGTAGTTAGATTTGGCCGGGGAACTTTGTAAATAGTCATGTTTTTTCTTTCTTGTTTTATAGCTGTTTTTTCTTGTACCGACGCTATATGTTTAAATGTCCGGTGGCGCGTGGCCAAAGTGTTTGTTGATATTTTGATTTTTTTCTTGAGTCATGTGTAATGTACGCGGCGTGCGTGCGTGAGTTTTATCCTTGCAATTGCGGAACCCGTTACATTCGATAAATGGTGCTTTATTAACGTTAATATTTGAAATAGGAATGGGAGGAAATGATTGTAAAACATTTTGCTGAACAGGTTATTATTCATGTTAGGGTAGCCGAGTGCACCAACTTAAAAGTAATTGTAGAACACCTTCGTTCTAATTTGATAGATTTTTCTTGAGTCCTTTTCAGGTGACTAGTCACGGCATAGAACGATGGCGCCAGCATGTGGATATTATTTGTGTTTTTATTTCAGGGTCTGTCACAACCCACACGTGTGATTAAGTGTGTGTTGATGTGTCTAGTGTGTGTTGATTCTACGTGAGGAGGGGGTAGTTGTCCTACCGCCCTTATATATTTTTGCTGCTGTTGTATTTCAGATGGAAAGACAGAGTGCTCTTGGGAGACTGCTGATTCTTGTCCATATGTTTTTCTGACACACACGTATTATTGTGCTTTGGGGCACATTTCTTCGAGGTTCGACCCCATGTTCTGGGAGGTCGAGGTTATTGACACGTGGGTTGACAGACATGCAGAGTTCCACAAACCGCCCGTTTTGCCTGTGACTTATTTTGATAGGCAGTCCTATTTGTCCGACTGAACCCTGTAAGCTTTCATGTAGCAAACCTGTTCATTGTGATGGCTAATTTTAAGCCATAATTAATTGGGGAGTTCGCCATGTGTGTAACGGATTGTTGTACCTTGTATGGATAAGAATTTGTGATTAACGTAAATGTTGGCTGTTTGCCCATTGCTTTGTTGATGACTCGATTTCATGTAATTTTGTTTGTCACACCCGTGTGGTGTAGTGGTAGAGTATTTGTAAATTTTGACAGCGGTCATTTGAGTATTTTTCTATTGGTCACGTGTTAATGTACTTGTGTTGATTTGTATGAGAAGTCCTAAGATTTTAGGCAGTAAATGTTGCTACGGCAATTCAAGTCCGATTTCACACGGAAATTTTGTGTTTGTTTATAGTAGATTTAGGAAGTGTCGGTTTAATTTAAGTATTGTAGTTGTGTTCCCTTGTGTCGGTCTAGCTCTAGGAAATGCGGATTCGTTGTTTGAAGGGTCATTCTGGATGATAACGAATCACGCATTCAAAGTACACATCGTGGTGCATGTGGAACGGCATACGCACTTATATGGTCACTTTTGCATCTTTTATTTAAGGACGCTTGGTCCAGGTAATTAATCTCTCCAGTGATATCGCCTAAGTTTTTGGCATTTTATTAAGCGGGAGTCAGTTGGGAGTTTTTGTTGTTAATTGTTTATGTGTAAATATGGTGATTTGTTATTAAATTCAGTTGTTTTAACCCTGACTTCACTCTTTCCTGCATGTTATTTTGTTATATGTTACCCTGCAAGTTAATGAAGCGCCCTGACAGCAACTTACGAATATGACCTGTTACGCCCCGAATCTGAGTCTCATATGCTTCTTTGCAAGGGTTCAATATATATAATCCAACATGGCGACCATCCGAAATATTTAGTCAGTTCTCAATATCTACGAATCTATTACTGGAATCAAACTGAAATTGTGTATGTTGATAGTGGCAATTCACATAAGTAGGATATATGAAAATAGGCTGTATAGTTCTTCACGGAACTACTTGTTTAAGTTTAAATGTCAAGTCATGCAAGCACTCCAATTCGTTTTAATAATTCTCACTCCTAAATCAACAGTAACCCATTCACTTTAAAAACAATGCAGTTCATATAAGTAATTTTTTAAACATAAAAATCCAATCCAGTTGTTTTTAAAATCGATTGTTAAAATTGCCATTACCTTATTTGTAAACTGAACTGAAAGGTTAGAAATAAAACTTTAAAACATTAAATTTACCATAAACTTACATCTTTGAAAGCTCACAGTATACTGTATGTACATGTACAAAACAAACCTACAATACAAGCAGTTATATTAACCTATGCTAACGCTGGCCTTTTTCTGGAAAAAATCATCTATGATACCGGTATTGTCCAAATCTGTAGACCTCACAAGTTCCGTTTCAACAGCCAAAACACCCAAGCTTGAAAGTCTATTTTGGCACATTGTCGAGCCGAAAACGTTTTTTACGCGATTGAGAACCGAGAAAGAGCGCTCGGCGCTCGCAACCGTTGGGATGGTAACAAATATTCTCAATGCTCGGAGACGTGGTGGCTCAGCGGTCTAGCAGTATGCCTCTCACCAAGGCGGTCCGGGTTCGATTCCCGGTCAATGCATGTGAGATTTTCGAAGTGAAATGCCATGTCCTGAGGTTCGGATTCCACGTAAAAAGGAGGTCCCGTGGCTCATGATCTCGAGATTAACGGTCACGTTAAACTACAAGCTTCCTTTTTTATTCTCAATGCTACATTAAGATTAGAAAATAGGGTTTCCAAATTTAAAGTTTTGACTTTATTGAGAAGATACAAGGGCGTAAGAGTTTTGCTACCAAAGTTAGCTTGGTAAATTAATTTCAGGGTTTGTAATTCATCAGAAAGTATGTTTCCTATGTCATTAGAATAGCGCCTTACAAGCTTACCTGATTTTTCCGAAGTTAATTCATCTGCCATTTCATTGCATTGCCACAAAACAGAAAACCCGCTACAAAGAGATTGTACTGATCGAAACCGCACTGTCATGTCCCCTATGATACTGTCCAGAATTACATTGAACACATCATTTCTGAAATTGGTTTTTGCATCATTACTGTCTTCATGACTGTCATTCTCTTCATCAGCTTGCCTCTTTCTTTCCTTTCGTCTCTTTTCTTCCTCTTCAAGTTGTTGGGGCCATCCTATATTTTTAGCCACTACTTCAGCTTCACCTCTATATACGATCCCAACCTTCACAACGTATAGTTTTCAAGACTTCTATCAAAGAATCTATGTTCTTTGCCACTTTATCCATAGTTTCACCTCGGTGTTGAAGAACTCTGTTGACTATGTCTATTGATTTTAAAACCTGACAGAAAGAATTCATTTGTTTTCTTATTTTAAAAACATGTCATCAGTAATATTTAAATTGCCATCATTATACTGCAACTGCATGGAAAATTATGGCACTTAACTATAACAAAAACGAGACCTTCGCCAACGCTCATTATTTGTAAATAACTGACAATGTTCTCTTAAATGAAACCGGTATCGCTATAATTTAAAATAACAAATATATTCAAAACAGGATATGAATTTTTTGAAAAAGTCATTTATTGTGGCCAATCAGTGGCGCACCCAAGGGAGTTTAGGGAGCTTAAGCCTCCCTCCCCCTTCCCCTTCCCTCATGGCTTAAAAAATATTTTTGAGAATAATTCAAAAATGTTTTTCTTTATTATTCTACATATAGATTATTTATTACATTTTATGAGCTACTAAATTGCCTTTTGTGCAATTCACTTTTAAAACCTAAAAAACGTGTCAACTGATTACCGACAGACTTCATTTTATTAGGGTGCGTGGTAGTTAGCAGAGTGATAGCACTGCGCGCTCTCACTCATCAGCTGGTCTAATGTTGGTGCGGTGTGATTGAATACAACAGGTTTACTCCATTGGCACGGGGGTGAGGGGATGGGCGATGAATCATCGTCTACGCAGTCACGATAGTGAGTAGAGTACAGCCCCGTCAAACAAAACTGGTCCTCTCGCACTGTCAGTTTATCGATTCAAGGGACATTAACTGAGTAGTAAATGTTACAACAACAAAAATAAAAACAACTAAACCCAGTCCGGGTTACGCAGATGGGTGCGTTAAAGAGGGCTGACTTAACGGGATTCTACTGTAGTTAGTATTTTTGTGACGGGTGTTTTTTTTATGATTTTTATGTGGTTTGAAATATCTTTGTAGATCAAAGAAATACTATTTTACCAGGAAAATAAATAATATTTTCTTTGGTAGTTAAGACCATTTATTCCTTTTTGTGTAATAAAAAGTCATGTCCAGCCTCCCACCGCCATTCATCTGTGACGTCATAGCCAGTCTCAAAGCAAGTCTATACTTGTAGAACATGTGATGTGACAAGGTTAGGTTTACTGAGCTGAGGTTAACTTATGTTAGCTAGCTCTATCTCACTCCTAGCCAATCATTAACCTTAAAAGCACTCTAGAGTTCTTGGAATCTGTTCATGTAATTATTATTCTTGACAGTACTTTGGAAAATACACCCTGAAAAATATCAATCCCTTGAATTTGTTTTAAACTGTTAATATTATTATTATTGTTATTATTAGCCAAGTCACTTTAATAAAATTTAATTTATGTGTATTAGTTGATATGAAAGTCTCTACAACCAGCCATGCTTGCACCCACTTTTTGCTTTAAGTTTTGCTCCCATATTAATGCCAACTCTTATAACTATAAGCAACAGCAAAATGTAAATGGAATAATATTTCTGATAATGTTCAAAACAAAAGTCCTGAGGTCTTGGGTTTGAATTCTCAACTATGGTTGTCAGCCAATGAGTTACACTACAGAAAACCTTTTATTTTTGTGTTGTGTTGCATGATAATTTGCCCATTTCGCGGTGTAGTGGCTAGTATACTTGGGTGTTATCCCAGAGGTTTTGGGTTCCAACTCGACTATGGCCAGAATTTAATTTTTGATCTGAGAGTTGGAAGGTTAGGTTAGGTGAAGTTAGGTTAGGTGAAATTTGGTTGGGTGAAGTTAGGTTAGGTTAGGTTAGGGGCGATTGTTTTAGTAAAACACCACATTTGACCCCTCTTTTTACTCACACATTTTGCTCCCACTTTGTGCACTCACTTTTGCTCGATCTTTTTGCTCCCACTTTTGCTTTCACATTTGCTCCCACTTTCTGCTCCCATATTTGCTCACACTTGTTTGCTCCCACTTCTGCTTACACGTTTTGCTCCCACTTTTTGCACCCACTTTTCTTTGCTCTCATATTTGCTCCCATTTTTGCTTACACTTTTTGGTCCCACTTGTTTTCTCTCATTTTTCCTCCCCCTTTTGCTTTCACATTTGCTCCCATACTTGCTCCCACTTTTTTTTGCTCTCATATTTGCTCCCACTTTTTGCTCTCACTTTTTTCTCTCACTTTTTGCTCCCACTTTTGCTTTCACATTTGCTCCTTTACTTGCTCCCACTTTTGCTTTCACATTTGCTCCCATACTTGCTCCCACTTTTGCTTTCACATTTACTCTCATAATTGCTCCTACTTCCTTCAGATCCCACTTTTTGCTCCCAATTTTTGCTCCCACTTTTTGCTCCCACTTTTGCACCCACTTTTGCATTCACTTTTGCATTCACTTTTGCACCCACTTTTGCACTCACTTTTGCACCCACTTTTGCACTCATAATTGCTCCTACTTTCTTCAGATCCCACTCTTGCACCCACTTTTGCACCCACTCTTGCACCCACTTTTGCACTCACTTTTGCACCCAATTTTGCACCCACTCTTGCACTCACTTTTGCACCCACTTTTACATTCATTTTTGCACTCATAATTGCTCCTACTTTCTTCAGATCCCACTCTTGCACCCACTTTTGCACCCACTCTTGCACCCACTCTTGCACCCACTTTTGCACTCACTTTTGCACCCACTTTTGCACCCACTCTTGCACTCACTTTTGCACCCACTTTTACATTCACTTTTGCACTCACTTTTGAACCCACTTTTGCACTCACTTTTACACTCACTTTTGCTCCCACTTTAAACTATTATTTATATGATCTAGTGAACTTTGCTAGAGATTAGTTCATGCTTGACAATTGACATGGAAGTATCAACAAATAGCAATGGTATGCCATACGCATTCTATAAAGGATATACATATATTGTGAAACGAACCAATAAAAATGGAACTGTTATTTGGCGTTGTTCAAAACATCGTTCAAATCAGTGTCGAGGTGAGCTGAAAAGTAAAAATAGTGATGTCTTAAGTGTGAGTGATCATCAATGTAGTGTACCAGATAAAACATCGTTGCTGTTTAAAAAAAACTCTTCAAAATGCTAAAACACTCGTCCCAGAAAAAGATATTGCAGCTCAAGATAGTGCATTGTTTGTTAAAAAGCATGTATCATCTCCTCAGAAAGTCGTGTTAGGACAGTTGTCAATGTCTGAAAAACTCCCAACATTATCAAAGGCAACACAGACTGTGCAAAATGTGGTATTGCAAAATGATCAAAAAGGACTATATAGTAATAGTGATGAGGATTATAATGATCATGATGATGATGATAATGATGATGATGATAATGATAATGGTTATGATGATGATGTTGATGATGAAGATAATAATGATAATGGTAATGCTTTGTTTACACCTAAAAATCATTTGTTAAATTTGTCTACTGGAACAATCCAAGTAAGCTAATCCGGCGGCTTCAGCAACTGCATGTCTATAAACAGGCTGGTTATACTGAATATGAGGAAGAACTATTGGATATAGAAAATGAGCTTCGTCGTGCTAAAATTATTATGTAATGGATCCACATAACCGCTTAAACTATTTCTTAACAATACATGTTATATTTTCTACCACTCTGCTACCATTTTGCTTTCACTTTTGCTATCACTTCAAACTGTACATATTAAATATAAAAGCCAACGCTAAACGATTTTATTATCAGAACAGTTATAACCTTTGTATTGAGCAAATCATACTAACAGGTTAGTTGCTACTATGGAACTTACTACAACTAACAAAGGTAAACAACGTGTACTCTATAAAGGCTACTCTTATAACTATAATCGTCAAAATGTAAAAGGAATAATATTTTGGCAATGCTCAAAAGAGAGGTCAAAAAATGTCGAGGCAATCTAAAAAGTAGAAATGGTAAGGTTTTAAGTGTGAGTGATCATCAATGTAGTGTACCAGATGAAACACTGTTGGTGTCAACAAATAATCATGACAACGCTAAAAAGCTAGTACAAGAACAGAATGTTGCTACTCAAAATAGTGCAGTGTTTATTGTGCAACATTTAACCCCTGCTGTAAAAGTTATGTTTAATCCATCTTCCAAATCTCAAGAGTCGTCAACATCACAGACTATGCAAAAGGTTGTGTTGTTGTTGTTTTGAGGGGCTGTACTACAAGGTTATCTACCCTTCATATGCAAGAGAATCAACAAGGACTAAATAGTAATAGAGAAAAAGAAATGTATTTTGAATGTAACTATTGTACAAGTACTTATATTAAATAAATAAAAATATTGTATGGGTATTGTCTGTTTTTTCTTAATTGCTATACCCACGTCCTACTATATTAGTGCCATTATTAATCATCAACAGTCTCCACCTATGTTCAGAAAGAAAGTGATCTTAAAAAATACACTCTATCTATGGTTTGTGTACCGAGTATCATAATAATACAGTGTCGTCAAGCCATGTTCAGGCAATAGTAATGTTAGGTAAGGGGTTCGAACCCTTGCTTCCTTGTACAGGATTAGTTTTTACTCAACAGCAACCCATAATACTGTACTTGGAAACATGTCACATCTCATTACAAAATGTCAACTGTATCGTTTTCTAAGACCCCAGCTGCTGGCTAGTAGCTAGCAGACTGTGCAACAGAAACAGTGTCACCATGTTCATCCTTTAAAAAAATTCAACATTTATTATTCTTTTTCTTATTATTGTTCATAAAGAGTAGTGTAAAGTTGTCTTTGCGACGTAACGGTTATAATAGTTAGCTGGCACTCTAAAACTCTTGAGTTCAATTTAAGCTTTAACATAAAATTTTAAAAGTATATTAGGACTAAAACAGGTCTACTCAGTCTCGGGTGATCCAAATAAGTAGATGTGGTTTGATTCACACTTTAACGATAGAACACGACGTTTTTTTTTAAATAATGATAGCCATTTGTTCATTTTTTTCATTTTCACATTTCACACATTGCCATTTGTCAATTTTCCATGTACACGATTTGAAAATGTCAGTTTAAAGTTTTTGGACTTCATGATATGGAAACAAGAATTTTCCATTTTGTTGTTTACACCTTTGTCAATTTCCCATTTGCATTTTTTAAATGTCAGTTTTAAGTTTTTAAATTGTGTTGATATGGAAACATGGATTTCCTATTTTTTTCCTTATCACAGACGACACGTTTATGATTTAGTCCATGCTGAAAGTTTAGTTTTGTAAAACACACATTTGCTGATTTAAATTTTCTTGAAATCACCTTAATGGAAGTGCTTGGCCATGGCAATAGTGCATTCTCTTTCTGTTTGTTACCAAAAACATATAGGCCTACTACTACTACTACTACTACTACTACTGTAGGTAAGACTGTTTTACAAAATAACACCTACCTACTGCTGCATTAAAAAAACACAAGTGTTAAAAAAATACAGTATACTATTTACCATTTGCTATATACATTAATTACCCCACCATCCTACCTTGCCGTGTTTGCTTTGGTTGAAAAATCAATGCTACGCACACACACACACACACACACACAAGCTTTCTCTCTCTCTCTATCATTCTATCTGTAGTCATACATTCACACAACCATACCTGTCTTTGAAAACAAATACAACCACGCTATTTATCCTTGACATGCACACTTATCCCAAATAACTTTTAGTTATACATTTAACATTTACTATTACAAAAAAATGTTTCCACTATTTACAATTACAAAAATGAATATTTACAAAATACTAAATCTACTGGTTACAAAAAAGCCATGTTTCTAAACAATAAAATATAGAAGTCACACCTCCACATCGTGGTTATAACCCTATGGTAGGCTAATGCATAGGTCATTCATCTGCACTCATTTGCTATCCATCAAGGTAAAAGTGCATTTTCTCTGTTCCACAAGATACAAATTTGATTGCTGGATTGTATCCTGCACTGTTTATGCGATATAGCTTTGCCAGTTCATAAAACCGCTAGGTAGTTCTCTACATATAGCAATTTTACCACTGCTCTACCTACGCCTTTTGCTCTTTTGGCTTTCTTACAGTCTAGTGTGTGATAGGCAGCATTAACTGCATATCAAACCCAGTTCACCTTTGTATTTGTAATCCAAGTAATAATTTGAAAAGACACAAATGTAATCAGTTTTAAACGTTATCTCTGTTTTGTTTTGTTTAATATGTTTATGACATGCATATTAACCTGAAATCGAACCCTGGTGAAAAGGCTAACAGCTTAACCACTACACCACCATGCCCTTGTTTCTTAGTTTGACTCGTTCTAGGCCTCAGACCTGGAAATCGAGTTAAGACCACCAGTACAAGAGCTAAAAGTGCTTAACACTACAACACAAAATGGATAGCTGGTAACATTATACAGTACAACCGGAAATGATTATATTTCTGTTAGCAATGCATTTTGTCATCAGCCTACTGTCTGAGCACTGACAGCAACACAGTTTAGTTTAGAACAAGCGAGTGTGTGTGTATAGATTATTAGCCTCAAGTATTTAAAGCTTGTTGTATGTAGCGACCATCTTGTCCCGGTAACCACTGAGCATTTTTTTTGTGTTTTAGCTATTCTCTTTAACCAATCAATTAAAGATAGTCTACTCTTAATTCTTGAATCGATAAATCAGAGTTTGTGTACACCGTTCGTCATTTATTAACCCATACCTGCAACCTATACTCTCTCTATACTGCAGTTTGATCTGAAAAACAAGTTTCAATGGTAAAAGACTTGTCAGTCACCATATATGTAGCCTACACTAATTCTTTCTCTACCTAGCTATGTTTCATCACACATGGTAAACATCACACATGTTCGTATGCGATTATTAGTTTATAAAATCTCAGGTCGATGACCTTGATGTATTGGGTATTTTGGGTAAATTCATTGGCCATGGGAAAGGGTTGACCATTCTAAGTCCTATGACACCTCACATGTTGATATTCGATTATTAGTTTATAAAATATTAAGTCAATGACCTTGCTGTTTTGAATCTTTTGGGTAAATTCGTTGGTCATGGAAAAGGGTTGACCATCTTGAGTCCCATGACACCTGACTTGAGCCTCTCTGATTATTAGTTTATAAAATCATAGGCCAATGACCTTGCTGTTTTAGATCTTTTGGGTAAATTCATTGGTCATGGAAAAGGGTTGACCATCCTGAGTACTATGACACCTCACTTGACCCTCTCTGATTATTAGTTAGCAAGATATTAACAAAAGTGCAGTTAGGCCCTTTTGACATAAATAAATAATATATTCAAAAACAGAATGTCACCTCAAGTCCAACGACCTCTCATACAGGTCCCTAGCCTTATTGATTCATGAGATATTAAAAAGCTAATGACCTATTAGTTTTGGATCTTTTGGTAATTTTTTCAACATGTATGGCGTTAGGCCCTTTGTGAATTATTTTTTGGAAAAAATATCTACCACATTTGAAAGGGGGCGTTATCCCGAGTCCTAGGACACCTCGTACACGTCTCTAGCGTTATTGGTTCGTGAGATATCGGCAAAGGTCACAAAAAACACGTGTTTACCCCAAAATCGAGTTTCCAGTTTTTTAATATAACACATGGTCCATAGCAAAGAGGACGTCAGCCCGAGTCCTTGGACCCGTCGTACACGCCTCTAGCAAGATTGGTTCGCGAAATAGAGCAAAAAGTTTAAAATCACGGTTTTACCCCAAAACATTCTGTTTCCCTCATTCTCAAAAACTTTAACCTATTACCAAAATAAACAGGGTTTCGAGACAAGCCATTTGACACGTCATAGCACCAAATCCGACCACGCATTCGTGAAATATCGGAAAAAGTCTAAAATCACGGTTTTACCCCAAAAAAGCCTGTTTCCCTCATTCTCAAAACTTTAACCTATTAATAACATGTATAGGGCTTCGAGACAAGCGATTTGACACGTCACACGTCCAAATCCGACCTTGCGTTCGAGAGATATCGGCAAACTTCTTAGGAACGTAGGTGACTATCTGGTTCTCTCCTCACCACCAAAACCCCTTCTTATCAATCATTTTTTCAAAGAGCTCGCCTCTTACAAAAATCCCAAGTGCGCATGCGTAAAAAACAAAAACAAAAATGTTGGTCCATAGCGGGATCCCGCAAAACGCATGCGCTATATGAGCAACAAAATTTAGTTCATTTTAGCAGTGCACCTTATACATGTCGCATTTGAAAAGAGACTTTCACTAAAAATTACCATTTCACCCCCTAGTAGGGGTAGGTTTTATTTAGGGGTTGAAATGAGTGGTCCATAGCAAAACCCTCGTCAGCCCGAGTCCAACGACACCTCATTCGTGAATCTCCGACCACGGGTTCGGGAGTTATGGGCTCGCATTCGGAGTGGTTGGGATTGGGGGGGGGGGGGGGCAGAACTCTCATCACTCCCCTATTCACAACGTTCTATCATATTTGGATTTTTAACTATCATCTATTTTCAAAAATAAAAAATAACAAGTGGTCCATAGCAAAGCCCCCGTCAGCTCGAGTACAACGACACCTCATTCGTAAATCTCCGACCATGGGTTCGTGAGTTACCGGCTCGCATTGGGAGTAGTGGTGGGGGGAGGCAGAATCGGCATCACTCCCCTACTCTGGTAACATTTCCAACAAGCGTTAAGTGCCCTGATCGGTAAACTCTTTCCACATATAGGTCTTCAATGTTCGGTTAAACCGCTCGACCACGCTGGCTTTGAGATTACTGTACGTGGTGTAATGGTGAATATCCAAAGATTTGAGAAAATTGGGGAAATCCTTGTTGAAAAATTCTTTTCCCTGGTCGATTTGAAGCAACTGAGGTTGACGTTTGGATTGCTGAATAATATGTTTAAAGGCCTTGGTGACTAGTGGACCAGACTTGCGACGCACAGGTTGAACAAAGGCCATTTTGGATTACACATCAAAGACCGTCAACATATAGCGTACACCATCGTTAACACTAGCATAGGGAATCATTTCCACCAAATCGGCTTGCCAAAGTTCATCCACACCCTGTGAAATCACCTTGAGTCGTGGATAGTGACGTCTAGCTGGACGATGCAACTCATGAGCGATGCCCACTTGAATAGGTGAAGGCTTAAACAATAATTTTGGCATTTCGAAGTTCTTCTTCAATTTCTTGAATTTCCCATTCGTGACCGGTATGGCCGGCTTGACGTGAAGCATGCAATAGCTGTAGTCGCTGGATGAGCTTATTGGGAATGTGCCAGTAGGTAACATCCACAAGGGGTTTTAATGGTTTAAATGTCAGTCCGGAAGCGGACACTTTACGACGACCACTTTGACTGGTGGGGAACATTTTTGCAATGATGGTTTTATATTTTTGAGATATATTGGCATTCACTTGTTGAAAGGGATCATACTGTCTTTTGTGGGCATGGGTGTCCAATGAAATGGATTTATATTTACCAAGGTCCTCTGGCGTATAATCTTGGCAAGAGGGAGTCCGAGAGAATAGCAACTTTAACAGTCCTGGTGTTAATTTATAGTTGATCTTTTTAATGACAGCTTTAGTACGACCAAATTTAATCGATGAATAACCAATTTTAAAACTATCATCCTCATACCATACGTGGTATCTGTGTTTCCAATGAATAG
Organism: Meconema thalassinum; assembly: GCA_946902985.2. NCBI lineage: Eukaryota > Metazoa > Arthropoda > Insecta > Orthoptera > Tettigoniidae > Meconema > Meconema thalassinum. Next base: position 181,366,160 of record OX336399.1, on the reverse strand, counting down.
ATTGGTGAAATAGGGTTCCAGTGTTGATCCATAATATTTTATTAAAATGTTTTTCAGTTGAGCTTTATGTTGAGGGGTGGCCAAGAGTTGTGAACACGGACACGATCTGGCAGGGCAAGGTGTTTCGACCATGGCCAAGGATTTCTTTTTTCTTAAAAACTCTGCGAGGGGTGAGGCCTTTTATTGAGGCGTAAATACTTGTTCCTCATCATCCTCAACTTTGCTAACACTAGTTAAATCTTTCTGTTCCTGTTCCTCTTCCTCGTCCTCAGGGTCCTCGTAGTGCGTCTGAGTGGCTTGTGAAAAGGTAGGTAGCGTTTCAGATGGCTTGAAAGAGGGTTTCAACATGGCTTTTAGTGGAGGTGCTAAATGTTGTTGAATAAACAAAGCATGATACGCACGTGAACGTTTCAATTGACGGAACTTTTGGCGAATAGTATTTTTTGCTCTAATAATATGCTTTTTCAATTGACTCGCTGCTAACGCCATGGTGTCTTGACAAATGACTTGAGAGGGAATGACACAGTGCCTTAAATAGCAATAAAATGATCAAACCCTAAGCGATACCGTCCTTGGTTGAGTTCACTTTTTTTGTCAATCACTAAACAGGCATGACGTTGAGTGTTCCAGCACTTAGCACACAATTCTGTAAACATTTGAAAGGTCATATCCGGATTCACATGTTCATTATAAATGTGACGACTGTTCCTCTCGTCCTGGCGAAATAAAACAATGACATTGGCATTGTCACGAATGAACTGTTTGGACATTTTAGAATACGTTTGTCCAAGATAGAAGCAATCGATATGTTTGTGTCGACCCATGCTGAAATAGCTTTGAATGATGCCTTGTCGTTCAGTGGATACATCATCGAAAATCATGAGTGAATCAGGCTTTACCTCATCCAGTGATATAACATTTTCTTGCATGGAAAATGTGAAATAACCCATATTCTCATTTTGTAATCCAGACATGACTTGATCCAGAAACACGTAGAGGGGTTGGTAGAGAGATTTTGCAAAAATATAAATATTTTGAAAACGCAGACCATTGGGCGCTGTAATAAGCGTCAGCAAAAGATTAGTCTTTCCACATCCCGAAGGCCCCACAATGATGCAGCGAATGGAAGATGGAAACAGTGAACCATGGCGTTGTTCACGTGATGTAGGACAGAGATGGGAAACCATGTCCCCCACGGGGAATGACTCTTGCTGCTTAATAATCTTCATTTCAACTAAGGCTTAGAGAGGCTAGCAAGCTGTCTATATACATGGAACCGAGCCTTGTTATATAAACAGTTGACTCGTACTACAGGTTGACGATGGATGTCTTTGGACGTGCTTTGATGGCCAAAGCTAGGTCAGTCCTCATACATGATCCTAAACAAGAATCAGATCCTGCTAATAAACACTATGTGGATAGGTCTGTAGTGCCATGCACTAAACAGGGAGATTATGACTTTAATGGAAAGCGGTTAACCCATGTGAAACATCCTCAAGAGTCTACAGATGTTACTACAAAAAAGTATGTGGATAACAAGGTGCATGAGTTATATAACAAAGTGCCTCAGCTTACTGTGGATGGCTATACAGCCAATCATCACCGCATTATTCACGTGGAAGACCCACAAGAAGATGATGATGTCTGCACCAAACGCTACCTCACCTACCAAATGAAAAGCCTTTATAAATTTATCCCATCTATATTTTTAGTGTATCTGACAAATGAAAAACCTGTAAATGACAGAAACCATTTACCGCTACTCCATGACCACACCTGACCTCTGTGCTTGCTTCGGGTTTAAACCACTATCGATTACACTATGATGGAACCATTCACATGAAATACGCGATGCCTGATGAAAACCATTTACATGTAGAGATAAACGGTCATAGAATGTTGGTCCATAATCGTGAAATGGTCAATGCAGGTGACGAATTATCCTTTCATCTCATATTGACATGGAATGAAAAGCAAGCTGGAAAACCATAAACGATTACCCACTTTATGAGGAATTGGAATACACAGCTGTGAAATAACAACCTGACGTTAGTAGTGACTTAAACTTTCTTGTGAAAGGTTGTTGGTCATTATCATGGTGAAACAAAGATATGTGGTGAGAACGATTAAAAAGACTAAAAATAAGACCCTATCCTTGTCAAAGCATGGGCTTAAGGCATTCGTGGACAAGCCCTTGCGAAAGAAAAAAAGAAAAATAATTTGTTGACCATAAGAAAAGCCCTTCGAACAGCACAGAGACGTGTTATTCCAAAATGTCAGCGACAGGGTTCAAAACAAGGGCGAGTGATTCTCGTCCCCAAATGAGCGGGATTTTTACCTGCTTTATTTGCCGGTCTGGCTGCTGTGGGTTCACTTTTGGGTGGTGCCAGTGCAGTGGCGAAAACCATCAAAGCCACACAGCAGGGCAAGCAACAATTAAAGAAAGTCAGCGACACAATGAAACGATGGAAGCCATTGCTATGGGGGCTAGAAATGCTAATTTAAAGCCGACCTTTTATCAACAAGGATTTGGGATTTCACCATTTCGAAATATTTAAAAAAAACTCACCCATAGCAAGACATGCCCTGACCCATGAACAAGTGAAAAGCTATGCTAAACAACTAAAGCTTTCTCATTTTAGAGGTGTGGTTATGCGAAACCAATTACCCTCAATACCCTGGATGCAGGAATGTGCGGTTGTCAATTTGGATGATCACCGAGGACCAGGAACGCATTATGTAGCTTATGTCAAAGAGGGATCCACTGTATGGTACTTTGACAGTTTTGGGAATTTACCCCCGCCCATGGAATTAGTGACCTATTTTGGGAACAGGATCAAGATATATTATAATGTGAAACGTGAGCAACGTTTAACAGTCAAGAGTGCGGACGTTTGTGTTTAATTTTTTTATATAAGACGCAGCATAAGCAAAAACGTCAACAGTATGTCGGCGGAAAGTAAGACGTTTACACTGCATGGACGTGGACCTGAAGTTAGCCTAGACTTTTACCCACCTATCGAAATGAGTGAAAGACCTTATGGTTTAGGACTTGTTTCACTTGAAATGTACAATAGAATATACAACATACGTGAAAATGTGAACAACAAGTTTTACTATGATGTTTCTGTGCTCACCCTGAACTCTGGTGGATATACGATAGATGACATTTATGAACACATTTATGTGGTGTTGATCAATGTATATGGTTTAAAGTCATTTCTCGATGGAACACACAAGTTTGAACTTGTAGGAAATACCAACACTCATCGCTGCAGTATTTTTTCTACATTCAAAATTGACTTTAAAACACGCCCCGATTCCATTGGTCCATTACTAGGATTTAAACCACGCGTGTTGGAGCCCAACAAAAAACATGAATCAGACCATGAAGTGAAATTCATTGAGGACAATCACGTGTCGGTGGCGTGTAATATTATTAGCCAAGTGTACACCAATCAAGAACCATCGCATTCGCTTTATGACTTTATTGTAACATCGCCCAATGATTATATTATTCGTGAAAACCCTCCAGTGGTGCTTTTTCATTCTGTGGCTGTCGATGGTTTTAATAATATAACATTAAAACTGATCAATAGAGATCAACAACTCATTGATCTAGATTCTACCACACCAGTGACTTACAAGTTGATGTTAAAGCCACTATGAAGATTGTGTATAAAGCAACAACACCGTCTAGGAATGGCGTTAGTTGTTTGCCACGTGAATACACGTTAACATCTAAGGACAAGCATATTTTACAGCATTTGGGTTACCACGTCAACCCGCAAGATGAATTCTATCCTAGAGGTAGCGAACCACATCGAGGAGCAATCAGGGGTGGTAAGAATTGATCTCCATTCCCATCAAGCTCAAACACCTGGACTCAATAACAATGATGAAATTCAATTTGTTATCAACAACCAAGATATTTACACCCTACCACATGAAAGTGTAATTCAGATTGAAGATCAGCTCACGAAAGCCGATGGCTCTACACCCACCACTTCCAAGTTGGCCAACCATGCTTTCGCCTTTCTGTTTTCTGAGGTGCGGTATGTCATTAACGATATCGTGGTGGATAGCACTCGAAATGTGGGTATGTCCAGTGTCATGAAACTATATCCCTCTTATAGTGAGGAAGAAGCTAAAACGCTTTGCATGGCGGGTTGGTGCCCTGACTCGACCAATGACTGGATGGTACACACCGACGGCACCTTTACTGGATATTTACCTCTTAAACTGATTTTAGGCTTTGCTGAAGATCACCAACGCATTGTGGTGAATGCAAGGCAAGTGCTTTATCTGGTAAGAGACTGGAGTGATAATAATGCACTCAAGGGAGCCGTCAATGCCCCAATAGATTCAAAAATTCAACTACAATGCATGCTATGGAAAGTGCCCCATGTGACCCTTGCCGATAGCAAAAAACTGGACATACTCAAGATGATAAAGAGAGATATGCCTCTACCCATGGAATTTAGAAGCTGGGCACTCCATGAGTACCCGATATTGCCCACCACCAACACACACAGTTGGTCTGTAAAAACAGCCCGCTATACAGAGAGACCTCTCTACATGATCGTTGGTTTTCAAACAAATCGCAAGTATCAACAAACCAAAGATGCCACACAATTTGATCACCTGCAATTAAGAAATGCACGTCTTTTCCTCAACGGTGCTGTGTTTCCCTATGAAGGACTCGATTTGGATTTTTCAAAAAATAAGTTTGGCCCCCTGTACGACTTGTTTTCTAAATTTAGATGGTCGTATTATCAAAAAGAGAATTGCCCCATGTTGTCACCCCAAGCTTTTAAGACAAGGGCGCCACTGATTGTCTTTGACTGTTCCTACTTGGAAGAGTCTGTCAAGCCATCCAATATTTACATTCGACTAGATTTCGAAACGCATGATAATGTTCCAGCCAATACCACGGCCTACTGTTTGATCATTCATCACAAACAAGTCAAATATTATCCGCTGTTCAACCAAGTGACAAGTGTATAAATAACAGGTCAACCCACGTCAAGCCGCTCAGACATGTCTTGCTTTAAAGCATTAAGAGACGTCACACCCATGAATTTAAAATCTGAGGAGCAACGTTTCAAGACCTTTGCGACGTGGCCGGTGCCTTTCATAAACCCTCAAGCCTTGGCGGCCGCTGGATTCTATTATTTAAAAACAAGAGATGAAGTGAAATGTGCCTTTTGTCCCGTCATCATAGACCAATGGGAAGAAAGTGATGAACCTATGCAAGAACATCAGCGCTGGTCACCCGCCTGCCCCTACATCTGTAAAATGGATGTTGGTAATACACCGTATCATTCAAGTTACCCCTCACTGGTGCCTCTGAGTGATGAAAAAAGTTATGATACGTGTGGACTTTATGGTTTCAACGGTGCTTCAGTGAGCAGGTCACAGTCAAAAACACCCAGTTTAGAGACATAGGGATATTATCGGTGTTATGGACGCCATAAACACAAAAGACTTTTTTGTTGTATGAGTTGGTACCGCCCCTATCCTAGAATGAAAAAAGAATGTAAAACTTGTTATGCTAATAAAATAATGTAATAAAATTGGTTGTTGTTGTTATATTATTATTTCTTATGCCCCCTGGCATACCTTAACCTCAATAGTGACTAGTCAATGATTTTTTTTTTTTTTTTACTAGAATGGAATGTAAGTAAATGTCATGGGTACACCTTACTGGACGATAGTCAGTCTGTGGTCAGTTGGACTTGATCCAAACAAGAGTAAACATGTTGCGTAAACTAATTGTCGACTGTCAAGGGTTTAAAATTGGAGATAACAATTATATATTTAAAGAAGTGGCCATCATCGATTGTTCCACTTTTTGTATATCGCAAGCTACCCATTTGGTGTTTAAACCACCCTATGCGTTTGATTTATTGTGTGATAAAGACCGTAAACAAACCCAGTGGATTGAAACTCATATGCAACTAGAGTGGAATCAAGGAACCATTTCATATAAGCACCTGGACATGGTTATGAAAGTCCTCTGCCCATGTGGTATTTGTAAAAGGTAGTGAAAAACGTCAATGGCTACAAGCATTTTTGGCGTCTTACTGTCAATGTATCGATTTAATGGACTTGGGCTGCCCCTCGCTGCAAACACCCATGGACCGCTGCCCCTGTGACAATATTACCCATAAAGCCATGACACAGGTCTGGCATCTCTTTCATTGGTTAACCACCAATGCCTGCTGGGAGTTGTTAAATAAAATTAAACCTGAAGGTTTACCTGTGAAAGACACCGGTGAGATTTCTACAAGCGACGTGTAAACATCTACATTATACCATGGAGAAAGGGGATGCTACCGATAAAGCGATTGGAAAGTAATTTGTGTGTAAAAAGAAACTAGACAGTTTTACTAAAGAAGAATTATTGGCTCTTCCAAAATCGTTCATTTATTACGTGGCAGCAAATGCAGTGAAAGAAATCTGGCAACATGTACCAAAATCATGGATTCAAGTCCCTGTGTTAAGTGAATTGCAACCATGTACAGATTATGATCACCATAAGCAAGTGGCCATGGCAAAAAATACCCTCTATGCGACAGTGTGCTACTTGCCAGCTGGTCAAACTATATCACGGTCATAAAAGTCAGTGTAAAGACTTTGTTTCCTCATTCCACGGGTGTGATGGCGAGAAAAAGCAACAAAATCAACATCGTCTACAGAGGAAGAGGAAAATCAAATCTTTTCTCCACCTATGGAAAAGGATATGTCTAACTTGTAGTGGTCATGGCGTCATTGACAAAGTCATTCTATACTTAACTTTTGAAATCCATCTTCCTGGTTATCGTTTTTGTGGTCCTGGAACGAAGCTGAATCAACGTTTGCAACGTGGTGATGTATCTATTAATCCTTTGGATCAAGCATGCAAAGAACATGACCTGTCTTATCGCCATAGGCATCCTGCATTAAGACGTGTGGCGGATAAAGTATTGTTGAAGAAAGCTAAACAACGTTTGACATCCTGTGATGCCTCAGTGGGAGAAAGGTTGGCAGCCGTCATTGTGATTAGTGCTATAAAAGGAAAGTTAATGATGAGTGGACATGAACATTGAAAGGATAGAGGAATTGGTATTTCTTTGTATTCTATTTTGTAAAACCCTATTTGTTGTGAAATAAAAACAAGGTTTACCAGATCACAATGTCTTATTTGTTTAAAATGGTGACAGCCATTTCTTTATTTTTTCATTTTTTCACACATAGATATTTACATTTCCACTTTACATTTTTTACATTGCCCTCGTTTAGTTTTACATTTTGTACATTTTTGAAAACTAATTTGTAGCCATTCTTCACACATGGATATTTACAATTTTCACTTAACATTTTTTATATTATCTTGTTCAGTTTTCACATTTAATACCTTTTTAAATCATTTGTTTAACCATAATATAAAAAGAATTTTTTTACAGTAAAGTGTGTTATTTTAAACTTAAACTACAGTAGCCTAACATTATACATTCTACATACAGTTTTACAAATATATAACAATATAAAACACACTAAAAATGATACAATATGGTGAACATTAGACTTAAGTAAAATAATAGTCGTCAACCCGACGGTTTCCCCAAGCAAGAGTATCAAATGTGTTGGGTATAATGAATCGTTTGTTGTCTTCATTACTTAAAGCAACTTTGTTCAGCAAATTGGTATGTAGTTGATGATTTTTAGTTCTAAATACACACATTTTCTTATATAATATAGGTGGGTTACTGACTATACAGTTCTTATAATTACTTATGTCTAACTCTTTACTAACACATTCTTTTTCACTCCTTTTAATTTTTTTTATTACTACATCATCAATCGTCAAATAGCTGCATGATTTAGATTTTGTGCCTACAAAGGTGTCTATAACAACACCAGCACATTCATCCTTAAATTTTCCTAGAACCTTTTTGTTTATTAGAGGTAAATGGTAGATATTATCCTTGGGATAGTCACTTGTATCAAACCTATTTAACTCAGTTTTGATATCCTCATAACAATCATCAGTTTTAAAGTCATAAATAAAAGAATCTGTCTCTGTATAGAGTAATTTTGCATTATCATGATAGTTTTTCTTAACATAATCATAGTGAAATTCATACATAAGTGTTTTTGACAATTCCAGAATGGCGTAACCCACATATATTGGTTTGTTGTAGGTTAATTTAAGACGATTAATTTGTATTACAACTAAATCCTCATGAATAATAGGACAGCTATGGAAGTTAGGCTTGCTTATTAAGTTGTTCGCTCCATACCTTTGACCGTCATTCTCCCACTTTGTTATCAGCTTTACATCAACTCGCGTATCAACATTCTCCATAGTCTTCCCAAAAACACTATTATTCATAAGTATATAAAAATCTTTTTCAAAAGCATTTGTAGATTGTGTTCTTAATTTATTGTTCAGATCATTATATGGTTTGAGCCATGCTGACTGACGAAATTGTAATACACGATGAATTTTAGTTAGTTTTAATCCATGCTGTAGACACTGTTTAAGTTTTGATAGTGTATTACATATTTACATTTATCATTTACATAAGCAATTAACATTTTTGTTCGTGATGTTATGTATGGAGATTTCATATTCTCAGGACAAAATGGTAGATCATTATGTTCATCATGTAACTCTTTAGGGTACTCGAGATTTACATCTAAAATATATCCTTTTTCATCGTTATCATTTAAAGTGTTAACATGGAAAACATCAATTTCAGTTTGTTTTAGCCAGCGAAAATCTTTTAGTGGTAGATATTGACTCATTGCGCAACCATATTGGTTATTTGCATCGAGGTAAACAATATACTTTGACACTGCGCAAGGGTTGTAGCTGGGTATGTATTTATTGTTTGCTTTAGAATATCGCCTACTACACTGGCTTAATCCACCTCGAATTGAAGATTTTATAAAATTGATCATGTCTATATCAGTCATCAATTCTAAATTTACTTTTGTCTTTTTCAACATTGAACTGAAACTTAACCCAGGAGCAGTGAAATACTGACAAGGATCAAGGTCATAAGTTTTCATACAAACATTCCGGAAATTTTCAAAAACATCTGCTAATAACAACACATCTGTCTTCAAATATATGTCTGAAAATTCACCTAAAGTTTGAATGTCAAACTGTGCCCATACACGTTGTGAATGTAAATATTCCTGATCACTGATATGACTTGTGTTTAAGGAACTGTAAAATGCATCTTATGGTGGTAAAGAACACTCCTCAAGACGTTCCACACAGTTAATATATTCATAAGGGAATATACCCTTTTGACGGATCAAATTAAAATCATCTTCTTTAGGAAAGACACGTTGAATTTCACGAAACTGGTCTGATTTTAAATTACAAGCAAGCTTATCAAGACTTCTCGGCATAAAACGGAATGAATCTAAAAATCGCAGTTTTATCTTTTCTTAGTGTCAGTTTTGATATATTTTGTGAACGATATGTATTGTTCCTTATTTTTTGCAATCACATCAATTTTCGCATCTGAAGCTCCAAATTCTTTAACGATAAAGTGGTTATCATATTTGCTACAGTTATGTAGAATGACGAATGAATTCTGTTACTCTATAATTTAAATTACATTCTTGGTGAGCAGCACCTCGATATTTTCCTGTTAAGTGGTAATGATCGCGAACCCTGTCCGTATATAAACATTCACCACATATAAAACAATTAGTTTCAGTTTCAAAACACATTTTCTGTGATTATGTTAGTGGATCCATTGGAATGATAGTATTTAAAATAGAGGATATACGGATGGCATCTTTTTCATGTCTTTCCATAAAACTTTAGGTGCATCAAGCCCTCTATAGAGTTCAAACTTATTTAACGAGTCATCATAACTACATTTAATATAATATGCAAAGCTAAAAGGTTCATGAATGTGAGTAGTGTTGGTAAAAGGTTTGGTTGGATTCGATGAACATGTATTAAATGGTTTTAGCAAAGCCTCAAAGTCAGCATATATAACAAATGGTACTCAAAGCTGCTTCTCAAAGTCTTTAAATTTCAGAATGTTATTCTTAGGAGTCGGTAATACCGTACACACATGATTACATCCCCATTTTTTTAGCCTACTTTCGATTTTTGCAAAAAATGAAAGTAGACTTATGAGATCAACACAGGGCGAAAAAAGTGTGTCTGTCTGTGTGTGTGTATGTGTGTGTGTGAGTCTGTGTGTGTGTGTGTGTGTGTGTGTGTGTGTGTGTACTCTGAATGTCTGTCCCCCCCTATCAATTCGAACACGGTGAATGCGAATTGAACAAAATTTGGTACAAAGGTAGCACTAGCAAAGGACACCTCAGTGCCATGTTTTATATCGCCGCCATCTTGACGGAAACGTAATGGCGGCCACACAAATGTTCAAAGCTTAAATCAAATTACGACTAACCTAATCATCCGATCTCTACCAAATTTTGCAACAACATACCTTTATGGGGGAAGCATCCTTTGACCAAACCAGTAGGCCATCAGCGTAATAGTTTGAGGATGGCGGCCATCTTTGTGTGAAAATCGATTCCCCCTATTAATTCGAACACGGTTCAAACGAATGGAACGAAATTTGGTACAGAAGTAGTACTAAAAAAGGCACCTCAGTGTCATGTTTTATATCGCCGCCATCTTGACGGAAACGTAATGGCGGCCACACAAATGTTCAAAGCTTAAATCAAATTACGACTAACCTAATCATCCGATCTCTACCAAATTTTGCAACAACATACCTCTATGGGGGGAGCATCCTTTGACCAAACTAATAGGTCATCAGCGTAATAGTTTGCGGATGGCGGCCATCTTTGTGTGAAAATCGATTCCCCCTATTAATTCGAACACGGTGCAACCTAATGGAACGAAATTTGGTACAGAGGTAGTACTAACAAAAGGCACCTCAGTGTCATGTTTTATATCGCCGCCATCTTGACGGAAACGTAATGGCGGCCACACAAATGTTCAAAGCTTTAATCAAATTACGATTAACCTAATCATTCGATCTCTACCAAATTTTGCAAGAACATACCTTTATAGAGGAAGCATCATTTGACCAAATTACTAGGTCATTAGCCTAATAGTTTGCGGACGGCGGCCATCTTTGTGTGAAAATCAATTCCCCCTATTAATTCAAACACGGTGAAACCGAATGGAACGAAATTTGGTACAGAGGTAGCACTAGCAAAGGGCATCTCAGTGTCATGTTTTATATCGCCGCCATAATGGCAGAAACGTAATGGCGGCCACACAAATGTTCAAAGCTTAAGTTAAATTACGACTAACATAACCATCCGATCTCTACCAAACTTTGCAACAACCTTCCTTTATGGAGGGAGCATCCTTTGACCAATCTAATAGGTTATTAGCCTAATAGTTTGCGGGTGGCGGCCATCTTTATGTCAAAATTGATTCCCCCTATTAATTCGAACATGGTGGAACCGAATGGAACGAAATTTGGTACAGAGGTAGCACTAGCAAACGGCACCTCAGTGTCATGTTTTATATCGCCGCCATCTTGACTGAAACGTAATGCCGGCCACACGAATGTTCAAAGCTTAAATCAAATTACGATTAACCTAATCATCCGATCTCTGCCAAGTTTTGCAACTACATACCTTTATGGAGGGTGCATCCTTTGACCAATCTAATAGGTCATTCGCCTAATAGTTTGCGGATGGCGGCCATCTTTATGTCAAAATTGATTCCCCCTATTAATTCGAACACGGAGGAACCGAATGAACGAAATTTGGTGCAGAGGTAGCACTAGCAAAGGGCACCTCAGTGTCATGTTTTATATCGCCGCCATCTTGACGGAAACGTAATGGCGGCCACACAAATGTTCAAAGCTTGAATCAAATTACGATTAGCCTAATCATCCGATCTCTAGCAAATTTAGCAACAACATACCTTTATGGAGGGAGCATCCTTTGACCAAACTAATAGGTCATCAGCCTAATATTTTGCGGATGGCGGCCATCTTTGTGTGAAAATCGATTCCCCTTATCAATTCGAACACGGTGAAACCGAATGGAACGAAATTTGGTACAGAGGTAGCACTAGCAGAGGGCACCTCATATTCATGTTTAATATCCCTATAGCACGTTGCATTTCAACAAGCTACTACAACCAACATTCAATCATACTCCTTGAAAAGGACAAAGAGTTATAACAATACCCATGCATTTAGGAGAAAGTAGGCTATATGTTCTTTACTGAACATCTTGTTTGATGTTGAGATAGTTGATCCTCTTTTCCAAAATATAGCAAGCAACCATCACACAACCATTTCTTAAATGTGTTTTTTGATAGCTGACTACTGACGAGTCTACTTAAATGTTTTATCCAACAATAGTGAGCATTTTCACCTTTAGTTATGTACAGTAAATTTACATGAGCGTCCTTTTTTTCTCGAGTGTAATATAGAGGACCAACTATACTCTTGTTTTCAATTCCATAAACATTAATACTTACATTGTTCTGATTTTCAAAACATTTAATATCTTTTATCGACATAGGAAATTCTATTTCTTCTAAATCTAACACTGAGGAATAGTGAGGATAAGATGATGTTCTATCCATATTCTCCACTGATGGATGGAGAGCTGAGGTTACAGGCCACGCAAAACATGCATGGTCACTATTCATAACGTTTACACAAGCATGCTTACGTTTGATCCATGCTGGCAAATCAATATATGATGATGCTCGAAGGGGGTTATATTTATTCATGTTGGTTTCTAAATAAAGTACTTCAACCAACGCCCAGCCTGACTCCCTTTCCTGGAACTCTTCACTCTTCACAATGATAGCACTAGACATATCTTGGTATGTATCACTAATATTAGTTGATTCACTAACAATTATGTTTTTTGTATTAAAAGATTTGATATCCGTAATTTCACCTTCGCTCACAGTTTTTACATAGAGTCCAAAAAGTTCAAAATTCATTTTAATTGTTTTATGCTCTACTAAAACATTATCTACCAAGCCAAACACAGTAGGTTGTACATTTTTTTAAATGATTCAATACTTTGAGTTTTTTCTTTACTATAAAGTCTATAACTAGCAATTCGACTTTTAAATGCACTGCCAATTTTCTGAATATTCGCAGACTTGTTTTCATGACAAGCATTATTTTTATGATTAATACTGCGCAAATGACCCTGCATCGATGAAGAAGGTATATCAATATTGCATACATTACAATGTGTTATTGGAGGTTCACCATTCTTCATTCTTTTTGTTGCACAACTATTTTACAATCTTTAGAACGTTTACGCTTTTGAGAATCACATTTGTTTAAAGGTTCCGTTCTAGTTGATGGTTTTACAGTTTTTATTCCTGTTGTTCACCATGCACTTCAACCATGTGGGATTGATATCGCTTTACACCAGAAAAACCAAGTTCACAAACTGAACACGAAAATGGTGCTGAACTAACATGTATTAAATTGACATGACGTGCAAGATTATCTTGTCTGTTAAATGTCATAGCACAATGACTGCACACAAACATGTTAGTGTTATGTTTAGTACCTGCGTGCCGTTGAAGGTTGTCAGGCCTTGAGAACTGCTTTTTACAATCAGTACACTTGAACATGATGGTCACTTTCCAAATTACCTATAAGAGAAAGAAATCATAAATATTAATAAAAGATAAAACAGAGTAAAAGAAAAATATGTTAATTAAATTACAGTCAATGGTCCTAGTATTTTAATCGTTTGTGAACTCATACCAGGTCTAATTTCAAGTAGTTCCAACTTTGGTTAACAGATACCATTGTCACTGACACCTAGTAGTGTACGTTGGAACTTGATATAGCGTTAATCAAATCTAACCTAGAAATTTAGCTTCACACCATTGTTGAGTAGTTCCAACTTTAGTTACCAGGTACCATTGTCACTGACGTCTAGTAGTGAACGTTGGAACTTGATACAGTGTTAATCAAATCTAACCTACAAATTTAGCTTCACACCATTGTCGGGTAATTCCAACTTTAGTTAGTAAATCTGGCACTGTCGCTGACACTTAACAGTGAACATTGAAACTTGATAGAGCGTTAATCAAATCTAACCTACAAATTTAGCTTCACACCATTGTTGAGTAGTTCCAACTTTAGTTACCAGGTACCATTGTCACTGACGTCTAGTAGTGAACGTTGGAACTTAATAAAGCGTTAATCAAATCTAACCTACACATTTAGATTCACACCATTGTCAAGTAGTTCCAACATTGGTTAACAAACATTATTGTCACTGACACTTAAAAGCGAACGTTGGAACATAATAGAGTGTTAATCAAATCTAACCTACAAAATTTAGCTTCACACATCATTGTCAAGTAGTTCCAAATTTGACTATCAAATACACCATTGTCATTGACATCTAGTGGTGAACATTGGAAAATATCGCTCTAGCTGTTTAAAAGTTATTAGAGGGGGTACTTACCTCTAATAATTTATCAACTGCTGCCACTGACTGAACTTGGTACTGGAATCTGCTAACCCACAGGTACGCCAATTATCTGTAAACAAATAAATCAATCAATCAATCAATCAATACATTCCAATCAATAACTTCAACATCAATTAGTAATACAATACTACAATCCATTAATAATACGTACTTACCTTGCAAAATAATTTAATGATTTTCCACCAAAAAGTCTTTTTGCAACTGTTGAGCAATAACTGTTCACTCGTAGCGAGTAATAAAAACAGACAGTAGGGAATTATATGACACCTCCCTTATATAGGCTGAGATTGCTTGTGTCAGCAATTTTGCAGATCATTGCAATTCCTTTCCTGTACACCTGTCTGTCAAAAGTGCACTAGGAACACCTGTGAGGTATCAGATTACTGCTGACTTTGCATGATCATCACCCATTGTCTTGATGAACACCTGCAGTTTTATATTACTGCAGCGATAGTCATAGCAACAGAACTGTGCGCTCTCTACCATGTCAGCAACATGACACCGGATGGAACACCTGTGTAATATCCAATGACTGCTAACTTTGCAAGGTCATCACCCATTGTCTTGATGAACACCTGCGGTTTCAAATTACTGCAGCGTTTGTCACAGCAACAGAACTGTGCGCTCTCTGCCATGTCAGCAATAAAACACAGGAAATATCAAGTCGACTTACTGCACGTACAATCTCCTCATTTTTAACATCTTAAGAACGTGCATTATTTTCTTTCAACTTCAAATGGCACATCCATCAACCAAGTTATGTCCCTTGACCAGTCATCAAATTGCATGTGCCTCGTGTACTAGGGTGTGTGCATTAACCCTAGCACTAGAACATATTCATCCACCAAGTTTTGCACTTAGCCCCTTAGCATGTCGTCTATCCACCAAGTTTTACACTTATACAAACCAAACAGGATGTGACTTATTTCACAAGGGAGGTGGTAATAATGTCATCTCAAACGTGTTCACATGTATTTCGTCACTTTCCTTTCATATCGTTATCACATTGTAGTAGTGAGGGCTGGCGAACAACGTCAGTTCAACACACTGCTTTACACACAAATGTAGTTAGGCCCTTTGGTACAATTTGAATACATTCATGGGCTAGTCCGTAGGGACCAGTCCAAAGGGGCCCGTCCACAGGGGCCCGTCCACAGGGACCCGTCCACAGGGACCCGTCAACAATGACCTGTCAACAGGGACCTGTCAACAATCACCTGTCAACAGGGACCTGTCAAAAAGGACCTGTCAACAGGGACCTGTCAAAAATGACTCCCTTCATAAAGGACCCGTCCAAAGGGGCTAGTGAACAGGGATCATTCCAAAGAAACAAATCAACATGGATCAATCAAAAGGGGTTATCACCTCAAGGTCTGACATACCCCTCTTTGATTATTGGTTTGCCTATCGACAAGCGCCGCTTGGAAAACGTTTTGATCAGCCCTCGTGGGATGGGTTAGGTTAGGTTACACTACAGCCACCATCTTTAAAAAGCCCGCCCTCTTACAAAGCCATGAGTGGACATGCGTAAAAAAAACAAAAAAACAAGCATGTTAATTCATAGTGGCTTTCCACCGTACACATGTATCTTGTGTGGAACAACGTTTAATTCCATATTGACATTCAAACTCTCACATGTTGCACTTGAAAAGCGAGATTTTCTAAAAAATTAAAATTTCACCCCCTAGCAGGGGTAGGTTTTATTTTTGGGGTGGACATATGTTATCCATTGGAAAGGGGGTGTCAACCCGAGTTCAATGACACCTCATTCGTCAAAATCCGACCATGCGTTCGAGAGATATCGCGCCACCGCCATCTTGTGAGGAGGGTGAGGAGGAAGAGGATTTAGAACACACCAAAACACACTACTGTCATTCACTCATTGAGAACAGTTTCCAGCTAGCCTGCAAAGAACCCATTACAGATTTGGGTGCTATTCAGCACCTAGAACAAATACTAGGTACTGAACTCCATTGTCATACACAGGAATACAATGCTAACTTTCTTACATATTTTGGGTGGTAAAGCTAAGAGAACTTTAACTCTCAGTGTAAGAAAAATGTCCCTACGATGCCAGAACAACCCTTGTTCTCTCAGCTATAAAATGCATGTTAGCAGGCTCCACCATCAAATAGGGAGGTACAATTTGACATGCTGCATGCATAAAATGATGAATACTAACACAGTAAGACTGAAACCTACAATGAAGCAGCACTCAAATGGAGCTACGGGCTATCGTACACTACTGAATGAAGTCCTACTGTACGCCTAGGCTTTTACATCCAACAATGTAGTAGGCCTACACCTTGCAGGCTAGGCATAGTAGAGGACCAGAGGGAAGATAACAAAGTAGTCGATAAAGCCTACTATTTTGCTGGAGGGCATCTGTATTAATATCTTCTAGCAAGTACACAAACAATATTAACATATATTTCTAGAGCCAACAAACATTCTTTGTCGACTTCATTTCGACATTTTCGCCCATGCCTAGGATTATACTAATCCTTGCCTTATTCCCTGGCGCATAGGACACCAGAAGTCACAGCCAAGCAGAGTATATATCAAAATAGGACCAGGGTCCAAACCTGGGTGCTTCGAACACAAGTCACTTTGTCTCTTTAATACTGTACTTGAAGTATTTGATTGAGACAGCTGCATGCATCCTCTGCAAATATTAGCATAGATAGGAAAATTATGGACATGGGTAGGCCCTAGCGCATTTCAAACTACTTCAGTACTTTTAACTAAACTAAAGCTGATCCTGCACATTTACAAATACTTGACAGAGGTCTTCAGCAAGATGAAAACAATTGTTTGGTACATTCGGCAAAATAAATTACATTATAAAGCAAAAGCTGTGTAAAGGTGGGAAGAGAGAGAACGGAATGGTTTCAACTGGAGAGTGGTCTGAAACAGGGAAGTGCCCTCTCACCCCTGTTATTTATAGTGGTGATGGATGAAATCATACGAAAAGTGGTAAATAGCATTGGGGAAAGGAAAATGAAGGCAATGTTGTTTGCTGATGACCTTCTGGTATGGGGAGAGGATGCGGAAGAA
The DNA here is from genome assembly GCA_946902985.2 of Meconema thalassinum. Classification (NCBI taxonomy): domain Eukaryota; kingdom Metazoa; phylum Arthropoda; class Insecta; order Orthoptera; family Tettigoniidae; genus Meconema; species Meconema thalassinum. The sequence goes on along the minus strand of OX336399.1, from coordinate 181,348,604 downwards.
GTACAAGAGCAATTAGATGAGTGGGAGAAGGTAGTGTTATCATATGGGATGAAGTTCTCAGCACAAAAGAGTGAAGTGGTCATCACAACGATGAAGAAGAATAGACTGGATATGGGCATAACACTTGGAGGACAGCAGTTGCAGAATGTAGAATGCTTCAAGTACTTGGGAAGCATAATTGAAGAAAAGGGAGGCAATAGGATGGAAATAAATGAGCGGGGAAGGTGCGCAGATGGATTTTTCAAGAGTGTTAGGGGGATGATATGGAATAAAGATGTACCACAAAAATGTAAAGGAATCATCTACAAGACCTACTTTGTGCAAATTTTGACATATGGTTCAGAAACATGGGTGATGAAGGAAAGGGACAAGAATAAAATACGAGCAGTGGAGATGAAGTTCCAGAGGAGTAGGGTAGGAGTGACAAGAATGGACAGAGTAAGGAATGAGAGAGTCAGGGAGATGGTAAGAGAGGAACCATTGCAAGGTAGAATAGAGCGATCTAGGCTACAATGGTATGGACATGTGAGGAGGATGCAAGAGGAGAGGATACCGAAGAAGATGTTTGGAATGGAAATGACGGGAAAGAGGCCAAGGGGAAGACCAAGGGACAGATGGACAAAAGGAGTTAAGAAGAGTGTGGAGGAAAGAGGAGTGTGCTGGGACACAGTAAATGACGAGAGATGGTGGATGGACAGGAATCGATGGAGAGGCTTATGTTCCAAGCAGACCCGACCAGCGGTTGGAAACTGCTCAAGATGATGATGATGATGATAAATATAAGGGAAGAATTGTCCACTATGTACAAGACTAGATCGTACCTATATTCAGATTTTAAACAAATAAAAGTAAATCCATGAATTCTGATTACAGTATAATTATACCGAATAAAAGTATGAGCAAGATTTACACTTGAGCAATTAATACCTGCCGTACATATAAATTATGTTGTCCCAGGATTAGTGCGCCATTTGCAATAACACCGCTTGTCACTTGTTATTCATTTTAGTAATGGATCCAACATAATAGAGATTGCGTCACTAAAAATGTAGAATAAGGCTTGATTCACACTATCGGTACAGTCACGGTACGGTCACAGGGAAGCTCCAGTTTTGATCAGTGAACAGTTGAGATCTGACCCGCGCGCAAGTCACAATGTCTGGTGTTTTCTCTACGAATGAGTTAGGAATTAACTCTATTGCGATAATCCTTGCTGTAAGGGACCTAACATCTAGGTTATCGGCCCCTAATGATCTGGGTGATAGCAAAAATGACAATGAAATGGAAACCAAAACGAAAATTTAGCTGGACTGAAAATACTTACAAAATGGAACTCAGATTGAAACGACTCACAAAATGTAGAATGGAAACACTTAAAAAATGCAATGTAGATTCGAAATACTCACAAAATGTAATTTAGAGACACCGGGAGCCAATTCATAAACACAGGGCGGGAATCTTAAAGAGGAAAGGAACTATAATGAAAAGAAGAAGAAGGCTGATCCCTCGAAGAAGGAGATATGAGAGAAGGGCCAATTAAGGTGGGAAAGGAAGAGACTCCCTAGGCCTTGGAGACCCTAATACCGTCGGGGTCGGAAGAGAACAAGAGTTGACCAAGAGAGGTCGACAGGAAAGGAGACGGAGAGGAGCTCGGCACAAGTGAGTGGAAGCAATGCCGGACTCAGCTGGACTCCCGTGGTCACCAACCCACGTCCCTCTAGACGTGCGCCCCTGGGTGGAAGCTGAAAAACGCGTGCTCTGCTTGTTGCTTGCACGTTGCTTGTACGTGTGGTATGTTCACATCTTGTACACCTCTTTAGAAGTCACCCTGTATTCTTGTCCGACATCTTGTACACCTCTTCAAGAGTCACCTTGTATTCTTATCTGACATCTTGTACACCTCTTTAGAAGTCACCTTGTATTCTTGTGTGACATCTTGTACACCTCTTTAGAAGTCACCCTGTATTCTTGTCCGACATCTTGTACACGTCTTTAGGAGTCACCCTGTATTCTTGTGTGACATCTTGTACACCCCTTTAGAAGTCACCTTGTGTTCTTGTGTGACATCTTGTACACCTCTTTAGAAGTCACCTTGTATTCTTGTGTGACATCTTGTACACCTCTTTAGAAGTCACCCTGTATTCTTGTCCGACATCTAGTACACCTCTTTAGAAGTCACCCTGTATTCTTGTGTGATATCTTGTACACCTCTTTAAGAGTCACCCTGTATTCTTGTCCGACAACTTGTACACCTCTTTAAGAGTCACCTTGTATTCTTATCTGGCATCTTGTACACCTCTTTAAGGGTCACCTTGTATTCTTATCTGACATCTTGTACTCCTCTTTAAGAGTCACCTTGTATTCTTATCTGACATCTTGTACACCTCTTTAGAAGTCACCTTGTATTCTTATCTGACATCTTGTACTCCTCTTTAAGAGTCACCTTGTATTCTTATCTGACATCTTGTACACCTCTTTAGAAGTCACCTTGTATTCTTGTGTGACATCTTGTACACCTCTTTAGAAGTCACCCTGTATTCTTGTCCGACATCTTGTACACGTCTTTAGGAGTCACCCTGTATTCTTGTGTGACATCTTGTACACCCCTTTAGAAGTCACCTTGTGTTCTTGTGTGACATCTTGTACACCTCTTTAGAAGTCACCTTGTATTCTTGTGTGACATCTTGTACACCTCTTTAGAAGTCACCCTGTATTCTTGTCCGACATCTTGTACACCTCTTTAGAAGTCACCCTGTATTTTTGTGTGATATCTTGTACACCTCTTTAGAAGGCACCCTGTATTCTTGTCCGACATCTTGTACACCACTTTAAGAGTCACCTTGTATTCTTATCTGACATCTTGTACACCCCTTTAGAAGTCACCTTGTGTTCTTGTGTGACATCTTGTACACCACTTTAAGAGTCACCTTGTATTCTTGTCTAACATCTTGTACACCTCTTTAGGAGTCACCCTGTATTCTTATCTGACATCTTGTACACCTCTTTAGAAGTCACCCTGTATTCTTGTGTGATATCTTGTACACCTCTTTAAGAGTCACCCTGTATTCTTGTCCGACAACTTGTACACCTCTTTAAGAGTCACCTTGTAATCTTATCTGGCATCTTGTACACCTCTTTAAGGGTCACCTTGTATTCTTATCTGACATCTTGTACTCCTCTTTAAGAGTCACCTTGTATTCTTATCTGACATCTTGTACACCTCTTTAGAAGTCACCTTGTATTCTTATCTGACATCTTGTACTCCTCTTTAAGAGTCACCTTGTATTCTTATCTGACATCTTGTACACCTCTTTAGAAGTCACCCTGTATTCTTGTCCGACATCTTGTACACCACTTTAAGAGTCACCTTGTATTCTTATCTGACATCTTGTACACCCCTTTAGAAGTCACCTTGTGTTCTTGTGTGACATCTTGTACACCACTTTAAGAGTCACCTTGTATTCTTATCTGACATTTTGTACACCTCTTTAAGAGTCATCCTGTATTCTTGTGTGACATCTTGTACACCTCTTTAAGAGTCACCTTGTATTTTTATCTGACATCTTGTACACCTCTTTAAGAGTCACCCTGTATTCACCCTGTATTCTTGTGTGACATCTTGTACACCTCTTTAGAAGTCACCCTGTATTCTTGTGTGACATCTTGTACACCTCTTTAAGAGTCACCCTGTATTCTTGTGTGACATCTTGTACACCTCTTTAAGAGTCACCTTGTATTCTTATCTGACATCTTGTACACCTCTTTAGGAGCAGGGCCGGAGAGAGCGGCCGCGGGCCCCAGTTCTGGGGATATTTCGGGCCCCTGCCATTTATGCATTTTTGTGCAACCCACATTCACTAATCACAGCCATGTATTTAGTGTATTATACATACACATATATTTACAACTCTCCATAATAGTACATTATGCAACTCGCCTATAATGGCTATAATTAAGACACGAGTATGTTTATAAAACGAGCTTTAGGGAGTTTTATAATTCCCATACGAGTGTCTTAATTACCATTATAGGCGAGTTGCATACGACTGTTTATGTTCGACGATAATTATAACTTTACTAGCTGAAGTACCCGTGCTTCGCTACGCGTCATAAATAAATTAAAACGTGAAAGTGACAGTAAAAACAGGGGATAGGCGAGGTGCTGCACAGAGGGAGATTAAGGATGGAACATTTTGTCCAACTACACCGTTCGGCGTTGACCGTGTTTTATAGCACAAATTTTGGTTTTACTCGCTAACCGTTGGAGATACCTTTCGGATAGAAAATGTAATTTTAAACCACGTATATGCCATCAAAAGTTTGGTATTTCTTAGCGTTCACTTTTTATTTGAAATGGAAATATGAAAAATTGAAACCAAAGGGTATAGTGACGTCACTAAAATGGTCGCCATCTTAAAATAGTGCAAAGTATTGAAATCAAAAGTAGTCTATATGTTAACCAGGTTAATCAACTACTTCCATGTAAAATTCATGTAAGTCGGACCAGTGGTTCTTGCGGGATTGAGTAATACACAGACACACACCATCTCATTTTTAGCCTCGCTTCGCTCGCGTCATAGTCGTGTCATATTGTTATTCAATGACATGCAGGTTTAACCCCCTTAACACCCCTTTAGAACCAGAATATCCAAAAATCCCTCCTTAGTAGACTTTTTCGACACACAACAAACATATCCCCTTCTTCTAACTTTAATAGTTTTGATTGGTCGAAGAGAGTGAACATCCAAAAATCCTTCCTTAGTGGACGTTTTCCTTCCAGAATTTCACCCCTCCCCATTGGATTTAGGAAAAAAACCGGTCGAACACCTACTTATTTTAATTATTTATTCATTTATTTATTTATTTATTTATTTATTTATTTATTTATTTATTTATTTATTTATTTATTTATTTATTTATTTTTAAGCTGATTGAAACTCGGAGAAAATCAAACTCCTCGCCTATGTCGTTTAAGAGATACACGCTCCGTTAGGACTCTTTCAACCCCCACTTTTCATCCCTTTCACCTCATAATATACACCACATCGAAAAACCATTAGACATGTCAGCTTATTTTTAATGATTAGTATATATGCCAAGTATCACATCCCCAAATGAAACCACTCGTGAGATATTGTTATTCAATGAAATGCACGTTTACCCCCATAACACCTCTTTAGAACCTGAATATCCAAAACTCTTTCCTTAGTGGACGTTTTCCTCATACAAAGAACTTATCCCCAAAATTTCATGTTTCTAACTTCAATAATTTTGCCTGGGCGATGATGAGTAAGTGAGTCAGTCAGGATATTTTCTTTCATTTATTTTTGAGAATTTCACCCCTCCCCATGAACCCCTTAAATTGGATTTATGAAAAAAAAACGGTCGAACACCTATTTACTTATTTAAAGTTGTTTCTCCCCTGAGTTTGATGAGTGAGTAAGTGATTCAATCAGTTAGGACACTTTCTTTCCTGTTTTTCCCCCCGAATTTCACTCCTCCCCATGGGCCCCTTAAATTGGATTTATGAAGAAATGGTCGAACACCTATTTACTTATTTTTAAGCTGCTTTTTCCGCTGAATTTCAAACTTATCGCCTATGTTGAATAAGAGATACAGTACACGCTCCGTTAAGAATCCTTCAACCCCCAATTTTCTCCCCTTTCACCTCATAATATACACCATATCGATAAACCCTTTGACATATGTCTGCTTATTTTGAATGCTTAGTTTATATGCCGAATATCACATCCCCAAATGAAACAACTCGTGAGATATTGTTATTCAATGAAATGCAAGTTTAACCCCCTTAACACCCGTTCAGAACATGAATATCCAAAAATCCATCCTTAGAGGACTTTTTCGACATACAACGAACATATCCCCATAATTTCAAGTTTCTAACTGCAATAGGTTTGCTGGGGGATGATGAGTGAATATCCAAAAATCCTTCCTTAGTGGACTTCCTTCCCCAGAATTTCATCTCTCCCCATGAGGCCCTTAAATTGGATTTATGAAAAAACAATCGAACACCTATTTACTACTTTTTCAATCTGATTTTTCTCCCTGAGATTCTTAATTTTTGCCTCTGTCTTTTAAGAGATACTTGCTCCGTTAAGAATCCTTCAACACTCACTTTTCACACATACACCTCATAATATACACCACACCGAAAAACCCTCAGACATGTGTGTTCTTATTCTTAATGATGAGTTTATATGCCTTGTATCCCATCCCAAAGGAAACCAATCGGTAGATATTGTTATTCAATTAAATGCAAGTCTACCCCCTTAACACCCCTTTAGAACCTGAATATCCAAAATTCCTTCCTTAGTGGACGTTTTCGACATACAACGAACATAGCCCCTTAATGTCATGTTTCTAACTTCAATAATTTTGGCTGGGACATTTTCTTTCAATTATTTTTCAGAATTTCACCCCTCTCATGAACACCTTAAATTGGATTTATGAATAAAAACGGTCGAACACCTATTTACTTATTTTTGAGCTGTTCTTCCCCCCTGAGTTTGATGAGTGAGTGAGTTAGGACACTTTCTTTCCTGTTTATTCCCCCAGAATTTCACCCCTCTCCAAGGGCCCCTTAAATTGGATTTATGAAAAAACGGTCGAACACCTATTTACTTATATTCTAAGCTGTCTTTTCCCGACGAATTTCAAACTTCTCGCCTATGTCGTTTAAGAGATACACGCTCTGTTAAGAATCCCTCAACCCCCAATTTTCACCCCTTTCACCTCATAATATACACCACATCGATAAACCTTTAGACATTTGTCTGATTATTTTAATGATTAGTTATATACCGAATATCACATCCCCAAAGAAACAACTCATGAGATATCGTTATTCAATGAAATGCACGTTTACCCCCTTAACACCTCTTTAAAACCCGAATAACAAAAATCATTCATTAGTTGACGTTTTCGACATACAGCGAACATATTCCCAACATTTCATGTTTCTAACTTTAATAGTTTTCGCTGGGCGTGATGAGTGAGTGAGTCAGACATGACATTTTCTTTCAATTATTTTTACCAGAATCTCACCCATCCCCATGGGCCCCATAAATTGGATTGATGAAAAAACGCTTGAACACCTATTAACTTATTTTTAAGCTGTCTTTTTCCCCTGAGTTTGATGAGTGAGTGAGTTAGTCAGTCAGTTAGGACACTTTCTCTCCTTTCCCTCCCCCAGAATTTCACCCCGCCCAATTGGCTCCTTAAATTAATTTATGAAAAAACGGTGGAACACCGATTTACTTATTTTTTAAGCTGATTTTTTTTCGCTGAGTTTCAAATTTCTCGCCTATGTCGTTTAGGAGATAGGCCTACACGCTTCGTTAGGAATCCTTCAACCCCCAATTTTCACCCCTTTCACCTCATAGTAATACACCACATCGAAAAACCCTTAGACACATGTCTGCTTATTTTTAATGATTAGTTTATATGCCGAGTATCACATCCACACATGAAACCACTCGTGAGATATTGTTATTCATTGAAATGCAGGTTTAACCCCCTTAAGACCCCTTTAGAACCTGAATATTCAAAAATCCTCCCTTAGTGTATGGTTTTGACATACAACGAACATATCCAGAAAATGACATGTTTCCAACTTCAATATTTTTGGCTGGGCGATGATGGGTGAGTGAGTCAGGACATTTTCTTTCATTTTTTTTTTCTTCAGAATTTCACCCCTCCCGATGAACCCCTTAAATTTGATTCATCAAAAAACTGTCGAACTCACGTATACTTATTTTCAAGCAGTTTTTCCCCCTGAGTTTGAAGAGCGAGTGAGTCAATCGGTTAGGACACTTTCTTTCCTGTTTTTTTTACCCAGAATTTCACCCCTCCCCATGGGCCCCTTAAATTGGATTTATGAAAAAACGGTCAAACACCTATTTACTTATTTTTTGCTGATTTTTTTCCGCTGAGTTTCAAACTCCTCGCCTATGTCGTTTAAGAGATACAGGTTCCGTTAGGAATCTTTCAACCCCCACTTTTCTCCCCTTACACCTCATAATATACACCACATCGAAAAACACTCAGACCCGTGTCTTCTTATTTTTAATGATGAGTTTATATGCCGAGTATCACATCCCCCAATGAAACCAATCGGGAGATATTACTATTCAATGAAATGCAGGTCTACCCCCTTAACACCCCTTTAGAACCTGAATACCCAAAAATCCTTTCTTAGTGGGCGTTTGCGGTCCTTGACGAAGCTGCATACCAAATTTCATTCCAATCCGTTGGGTTGTTTCTGAGATTTCGTGATGAATGTGTGAGTGAGTGTGTGAGTGGTATTTGACAAATATCTAGTAGATAGTGTCAAGTCTTTGTTATGCTATACTCGGCTGACAGTGCTTTGTGAGCAGTTGAGTAACTAACGGGATTTCAAGTAAAGATCCTCATTTTCTATACCGGTAGTGCAGAGCGCAAATGGCATCCAGTCGGCCGTGTCTCGACTTGAGCTATGTTGCCATGGAAACTATCTGCCTTGCCATTCCTTCATGAGTATATTTTATGATTTGATTAGCCTGTGCTTGAGTGCAAAAGTGCCGAAATCAGAATAATGAGAAAGTCTATCGAAAATTCATGTAGCCAGCGGTTCCTTCTGGGTCCTAAACTATGTGTATGCAAAATTTGGTTGAGATTGGTGAAACGGTGTAGATTTGTATACGGAACCAACCCACCCACCCACATACATACATAAAGACTTTCACTTTTATATATAAGAAGATTACATGTTTTAACATAAATATTCATAAATATCTGTTCAGTAACTAGAATTTTGTGATCGGGTGGTGCGCTAGGTAGCATATCTCCATGTTCCACGCTCTCGGGCCGACCGACGCATGCGCTCTGTGTGCTTGCAATGCCATATGCAGGCCATATGTTTACATCTGCCGCCCCTCAGTAATATTGTCACCGGAGTCGTTTCAAGTAAATGCTCTGTGTAGAAATTAGTGTTGGTGATTCTAAGGTACAGTGCTATTTCTTGTCTCATATTCGCCAGTTTATTTACGCGAACATATGGACGGTGCGTATTCCATGTCGGTAATTTATTATAGTTCGATGTTGTGTTTATGTCCGACATGTTGGATTTTGAGCGCATGCGCGAAGGTATCGTTACCTAATTTGTCAATGAACGAGCTCTGATTGGCTGGAGAAACTGTATCATAATGGAAAACAGTGTTATAATGACCATCATTATGATATAGTTTTCTGACACATAATAGTGAGGGTCGAACATAAAATGCATTACCGTACCGATTTTAAACCATATTTTTAGCCTATTTTCAATTTTGAAAAAATAGGCTTATGAGATCACCTTTTGTCCGTGTGTGTGTGCGTGTGTGATTCGTGTGTGTGTGTGTCCCTAATAAAATCTAAACGGCTGGAGCGATTTCAATGAAACTCGGTACGTTTATAGCACTGTTCCGGGCGACCCCGACCGTGCCCTTCAAATTTTGTTACCACTCACCAATCCAACATGGCGGCTGTGCGAAATATTTCACCTGCATTCAATATCTCCGAAACTATTACCGATATTAACCTGACATTTTGTATAATGATAAAGGGTACTACTAAAAGTTCACCTATGTGACGTTTGAAAACCTGGTAACTAAAAAACCAACATGGCGGCCAAGCGAAGTCGCGACTTTTAAATAGACGTTTCTCGCGATTTAACGCAATGAAACTCGGTACAGTATATGTTTATATACATTGTAATGCACCGACATCTAAATTCGTTCAATTCTTTACATAACCACAAGATGGCGGATGTGCGAAATATTTCACCGGCATTCTATATCTCTAAAACTATTAGCGGTATCTCCCTGAAATTTTGTACGGAGATAAAGGGCTCTACTAGAAGTCCATATATATGACTTTCAAAAACCGGTTAACTATAAAACGAACATGGCGGCCAAGCGAATTTGAAAATTTTAAATAGACCTTTCTCGCGATTTAATGTTCCAAACGCACAGAAATCTGGTACAGGAAATATTTATACACACTGTAATGCACTGGTATCTAATTTAATTGAATTGTTTACATAACCTCAAGATGGCGGCTGTGCGAATTTTAAAATTAAGTTTTTATTTCTTGTGATGTAGTCATGCGATCGAAGTGAAAGTTTGAATAATGAACCTACGCAATAATTTTCCTTTAATGGTACATGACTCTATGGCCTATACATTTAACAATCCAACATGGCGACCATCCGAAATATTTAGACGGCTCTGAATATCTACGAATCTATTATAGCAATAAAACTGAATTTTTTTTTAATGTTCATAGGGGCTATGAACTTAAGTTCACCTATAGGACTTTAAATAACCTGGTGATCACAAATCCAACATGGCGGCGACGTGAAGTATAAATATTCACATGGACGTTTCTCGCAATTTAACCATCCGAGTGCAGTGTAACTTGGTGCAGTAAATCCTTATAGGAATGGTAATCAATTGGCATCTAATTTATTTCAATTGACAACTCCAGCTATCTGATATGACATCTAGCGGTAAAAATGAGAAACTTACCAAGTAGGGTACATTTGTCACGTGGAGACTGTTTGTATATGGTTTCTTGTATTGGTGAGCAGATCGTGGTAAATTCTTCGTGTTTATACATAAGTTATAAGTTTTACTCGTTGATATGAGTGCAAAATGAGTAAAAGGAAAGTATATTGCTCAGTTTACGGCTGTTAGTCGATGTATAAGAGGGCTGCGGATATACGTTTTCATCACATTCCAAAAGATGCAAATAGCAATAGCCGAAAGGTGACTATACCAAATTAATACGGGCAACAAGAGCGGGTTGGACCACTCACCACTAAACTCACTGACGACAGGACGGGTTGTTCACTTACGCCTAGCCAAGCCGCACCTAGAGAGCCAAGCACAGTCTCGCCGAGCCAAGCCGTACCAAGACAGCCAAGCCTACACCAGCCGAGGGAAGACAGCCAAGCTTCATCAGTCAGGTATCCTCCGCTCCCTAGTTCATTTCCAATAACCCTACCAACCGCCATCACCACGCTCTGCGATATCCGAGCCATTCCACTACGAGTCATATAGGCCTAATTTTGACTTCGCAGGGTTCATACCTACCATCCGAATCAAGCAATTCCTGTCTACCCCGAATTTTAATACAAGTTAAACTCATCCCTTCGCCCTACCAAGCAACAAATAATTTCTAGAGTCTATGGTACAGTGAGCAAACTCAAATATAGCTTTTAAACGTAACAGCGCCATGACCCGAACTGCACAAAAACAAATACCAGCAGACAACTGATACTTGATAATATGCAATTGACACATAAAATCCAGTGGAACACACAAATTAGATAACGTGTATCGCACATTTATACATATATACAATTGAAAATAACACTGTCATTATTTTAGGGACAACATTTACTGATTATAACCGAAAAATAAAAAGTGTTCCATATCAAACGCATGTTATTGAGTATTTTTACCCTACTTATCCAGACCGACCGCAGCGCCCCAAGTGTTAGTTTGAGTTGCCAATTGTTTCCATAACCTCAAGATGGCAGCTGTACGAAATTTTAAAATCTCCTTGTTACTTCTTGTGTCCTAATTATGCGATTGAAGTTTGAATACTACACGTACACATTAATCTCCATGTAACAGTACATAACTCTAGGACATACATTATATATAATCCAACATGGCGACCATCCGAAATATTTAGTCGGTTCTCAATATCTACGAATCTATTACAGGAATCAAACTGAATTTGTGTATGTTGATAGTGGCAATTCACATAAGTAGGATATATGAAAATAGGCTGTATAGTTCTTCACGGAACTACTTGTTTAAGTTTAAATGTCAAGTCATGCAAGCACTCCAATTCGTTTTAATAATTCTCACTCCTAAATAAACAGTAACCCATTCACTTAAAAAAAATGCAGTTCATATAAGTAATTTTTTAAACATAAAAATCCAATCCAATTGTTTTTAAAATCGATTGTTAAAATTGCCATTACCTTATTTGTAAACTGAACTGAAAGGTTAGAAATAAAACTTTAAAACATTAAATTTACCATAAACTTACATCTTTGAAAGCTCACAGTATACTGTATGTACATGTACAAAACAAACCTACAATACAAGCAGTTATATTAACCTATGCTAACGCTGGCCTTTTTCTGGAAAAAATCATCTATGATACCGGTATTGTCCAAATCTGTAGACTTCACAAGTTCCGTTTCAACAGCCAAAACACCCAAGCTTGAAAGTCTATTTTGGCACATTGTCGAGCGGAAAACATTTTTTACGCGATTGAGAACCGAGAAAGAGCGCTCCGCGCTCGCAACTGTTGTGGGGATGGTAACAAATATTCTCAATGCTCGGGGACGTGGTGGCTCAGCGGTCTAGCTGTATGCCTCTCACCAAGGCGGTCCGGGTTTGATTCCCGGTCAATGCATGTGAGATTTTCGAAGTGAAATGCCATGTCCTGAGGTTCGGATTCCACGTAAAAAGGAGGTCCCGTGGCTCATGATCTCGAGATTAACGGGCACGTTAAACTACAAGCTTCCTTTTTTTATTCTCAATGCTACATTAAGATTAGAAAATAGGGTTTCCAAATTTAAAGTTTTAACTTTATTGAGAAGATCCAAGGGCGTAAGAGTTTTGCTACCAAAGTTAGCTTGGTAAATTAATTTCAGGGTTTGTAATTCATCAGAAAGTATGTTTTCTATGTCATTAGAATAGCGCCTTACAAGCTTACCTGATTTTTCCGAAATTAATTCATCAGCCATTTCATTGCATTGCCACAAAACAGACAACCCGCTACAAAGAGATTGTACTGATCGAAACCGCACTGTCATGTCCCCTATGATACTGTCCAGAATTACATTGAACACATCATTTCTGAAATTGGTTTTTGCATCATTACTGTCTTCATGACTGTCATTCTCTTCATCAGCTTGCCTCTTTCTTTTCTTTCGTCTCTTTTCTTCCTCTTCAAGTTGTTGGGGCCGTCCTATATTTGTAGCCACTACTTCAGCTTCACCTCTATATACGATCCCAACCTTCACAACGTATAGTTTTCAAGACTTATATCAAAGAACCTATGTTCTTTGCCGCTTTATCCATAGTTTCACCTCGGTGTTGAAGAACTCTGTTGACTATGTCTATTGATTTTAAAACCTGACAGAAAGAATTCATTTGTTTCCTTATTTTAAAAACATGTTATCAGTAATATTTAAATTGCCATCATTATACTGCAACTGCATGGAAAATTATGGCACTTAACTATAACAAAAACGAGACCTTCGCCAACGCTCATTATTTGTAAATAACTGACAATGTTCTCTTAAATGAAACCGGTATCGCTATAATTTAAAATAACAAATACATTCAAAAGAGGATATGAATTTTTTGAAAAAGTCATTTATTGTGGCTAATCAGTGGCGCACCCAAGGGAGTTTAGGGAGCTTAAGCCTCCCTCCCCCTCCCCCTCATGGCTTGAAAAATATTTTTGAGAATAATTCAAAAATGTTTGTCTTTATTATTCTACATATAGATTATTTATTAAAGTTTATGAGATACTAAATTGCCTTTTGTGCAATTCACTTTTAAAACCTAAAAAACGTGTCAACTGATTACCGACAGACTTCATCTTATTAGGGTGCGTGGTAGTTAGCAGAGTGATAGCACTGCGCGCTCTCACTCATCAGCTGGTCTAATGTTGGTGCGGTGTGATTGAATACAACAGGTTTACTCCATTGGCACGGGGGTGAGGGGATGGGCGATGACTAGAGATTGGAATTTTTCGGTGATTTCAGAGTGAAGAAAGCGGTATTTTAAAGTGTCAAATTCGGTGGTTTCAAGTGCACTTTTCGGTACTTTCAAAATCATGAAGTTTAGGCAGGATTTTTTAAATATCATAGATAACATAACACATTACAGTCATCCTTCAAAGTATACTTCAGTGTACAGATCCAAATTGCCTTGTGACTAACGGTGGCGCATATCACTTAACGTGCTAGTGTAAGCTGAAAAACAAAAGTTCACAGCGTTTGAACAGGGGATCCAAATGGTTTTCAACACAGATTCTGAGAACTTTGGAAATACAAATGTCATTCCTCGCAAAACTCCAACAATGTCTGTCTTGGTCCTGTCATGCATCTGCTTCTTGATTAAAGTTTGCAGTTCTTTGTATCCTCGTAACACCTCACTTTCTTCCAGTTTTCCGCAGACCGGCAACTTCTTAATTTTCTTTGCAAGATCCTCATTGATGTTCATTGGCACTATTTCTGCTGGATCAAATGCACACATTTGTAAATCCTGTTCCCAGGGTCAACGGATCTCAAGCTGTCCAAGAGCATGCGACCCAGCATTCACTAAAACTGAATGTATTTTCCCTCTTTTTAACACATTTTCACAACCTTCCAACTGCTCCTTAATGTTGGTAACGTTCTTTCCAGAAACAGCAAGTTTAAGGGCTTGCTGAATTCTCCGTAGATGTCCATCTAGAAGGTGAACAGTCTGATAAGACTGGCCTTCTAATAAAGGGATGAGTTCAGTGATGTCTGTGCCAAATTCTTTGAATCTCAAGTATTTCGTCATGTGAACCATTGTTGAGAAAATCAACACCAGAGTTATGTCCCTACTACTTCACTCCTAAATTGCAAAATATCTTTCAAGTACTCTGACAGACACACTACAGAATGAAACCAAGAAGACCACCTGGTTAATTCTGGTTCCGGAAACAGTGGCACATTTTGATCTGGATACTTGCCATCTAGATACTCATGTCTGAAAGGCGCACCATATGACGCCACGTGGCGAGTAGTTACTAGGATGAAGGGGCAGATGACCTCGCTGTTCTGGCCCTTAATACCACAATAACTAAGTAACTTACCAGGATGACCACCCAGATTGTTAAAGAAAGCGAGGCCGACTATCTACCGTTAAGTGACCGATCTTTCCGTGTTTGTTGGATGCTCTCCATGCAGTCAAGTCATGGGAGAAGATTACCGGTACTACACTCACACAAAAACAAGGGTTTGTCGGCTTCTGTGACGATATTTTAAACGCGCAAGGTGGTTTCACTACGATGACATTAGGGTAAAACCTAGATGAATATCAAGATGCAGAAGAAAGTGACATTCAGTAGTTAGACTTCGATAAAGACAATCATGGTTTCAGACATGAAAGCGATGAGGATATTGTACGGAATTTGACTGTCGGTGAGGTAAACTGAGATCCAGTACATATCGAGTGAAAGAGTGATGCAACGGAAATCACGAAAGTTCCCACAGTCAAGCTAGTGTCTATAGTCACACTTTTCTCCTATATAGAAAATCAAGATGAATTTTCGTTCTCATATATTGTTTTCTTCAGAATTGTACAATCTTAAATTAGAAAAAATAAACCACCTAAGAAACAAAAAGTGATGACAGTCATTTTTCTTAGTTTTTAATATTGGTAAAGCCCACATAGTGTGTCTTACAATACTATGTTATAAAGTTTTTTTTTTTTTTTTGCGTGTTCATAAAATACATTTCAATATTTTTAAACAATATTTTTCTCTTTGCTAGGCTTAAAAACATTACTGTGGATAATTCGCGGAAATTCGTGCATTGATTGCCGCGAATTATCAGAAGCTAAAATTCGCGTTTTCGTGCGAAATTCATGCATAATTCGCAAAATTCGCGTCTTGATGCGAAATTCGCGAAATTTCGCGACTTCAAAACCCATTTTTTTCGCCATTTTTAGGGTTATTAAAACACATTACCATCTGTGTATTACTTCATTTAATAATTCGCGAAATTCGCGATCGCGAATTTTTCCATTCCCTAGCGATGACTCATCGTCTACGCAGTCACGATAGTGAGTAGAGTACAGCCCCGTCAAACAAAACTGGTCCTCTCGCACTGTCAGTTTATCGATTCAAGGGACATTAACTGAGTAGTAAATGTTACAACAACAAAAATAAAAACAACTAAACCCAGTCCGGGTTACGCAGATGGGTGCGTTAAAGAGGGCTGACTTAACGGGATTCTACTGTAGTTAGTATTTTTGTGACGGGTGTTTGTTTTTTATGATTTTTATGTGGTTTGAAATATCTTTGTAGATCAAAGAAATACTATTTTACCAGGAAAATAAATAATATTTTCTTTGGTAGTTAAGACCATTTATCCCGCAGGTATTTTTACTACCGTAGCTACACGCCTCTTTTCTAAACGAATATATGGTATATAATGAATAATAAATATATATATAATATATGATGTATTCTTACCTTGAACCAAATAGACGCAAGAAGAAGGCAGTTGAAGGTTTTGAAATATTTTTTCAATCCCTCAAGGTCTCGACGACATTCAGAAGTTAGGCTCACTTCAGTCAATGCCTCCAGTGCTTCTATTATCCCTGGAAGGTGAGCTGCGACTGGTTTAACGCTGTTTACTCCAGCAGACCAGCGAGTCTTCGACATCGAGTGAAGGGAGCTTGGTATCTTTCCTTTCAAAATTTCCTATCTTTGGGGACTGGAGCTAAATATGTTGAACAACTTTTGAACAGCTCCAAAGTTGTTACTGCAGCCACACAGCTCTCCGCTTCTTATTCTCCACACAGATTCAAGGAATGACAACTGCAAGCAGAGTAAACTGCTTCATTGTTAGCAGGCAGAATTATTGCCTGAACTCGTTTTTACGCTCCTTTCATGTTACTCCCATTGTCGTAGCCTTGGCCCCTACAGTATTTTAATGGGATGTCAAACTCCTTTAGCTTATCTAAAATTAGCTCTGCAATGGCTTCTCCACTCTTTCTGGTACAGTCGGTAAAGTGAAGTAGCCTTTCTTCGACTTGGTATGGCTGAGTTTCATTTTCAGTCAATTAAACGTACGGTATCTCAAAAGAAACGCAGTCTGTTCAACATGTGCAGAATCTGGTGTTGCATCAACTATTATGGCATAGTATTTTGCCATTTCTCTTTCTTCTAAAATTTTCTTCATAACTTGGGCAGTGCAAAGAGTAATAAACTCATTTTGAATATCACGAGACAGATAATTCACTTGCATTCTTTCGCCCTTTTCTTGAAACGAGCGGACTCTATTTCAATGTTCATTCAAAACTGGATCATAATTGCCCAGCAGTTCTAAAATTCCCAAGAAATTGCAATTTGAGGGGTTCCCGATTTTATCAATACTACCCTGAAAAGCAAGTCCTCTTTCGGCTAGGAATAAAGTGACATTAAGAAGTCGCTTTAAAGGATCACGCCACTTGTCCTTTTCTTGTTGAATGGAGTGAAAGACTATGTCCGTTAGCGATTTATAATTTGTCGATTTGATCACCTCTGACTTCCACTCAACATAGCAGCAGGAGCTACTCTCATGTTCTGGCACTTTATGGAAGCGTTTTTTTACAGCGTTTTTCCGCGGAATATCCTTCAGAAAGAGCGAACGAAGATCGTTTTGCCTGGGGCAACGTACTGAATATTCTGCAAGGTAGATAGTAAAACACTTTCTTAACCTTGCTCCAAACAAGCCAATCACGAGTAATCAGTTCACCATTTGTAAGTTTCTTTTGGAAGGCCGACACGGGAACGGAATAGCCTACCGAATCAATAGGAATTTTTTCAGGCAAAGGAACATGAAGGTATTTTAAGTATCGGCTGCTATCGAAAGCAGGGTCACCTACATCATCATATTTATCTGGTAATGGGAAAGGCGGTTTGTGGCATTTGATAGATTCAATATTTGTAGCCGACGCAGACTGAATAGGACTAGGAGCAGAGTTGGGCAAAATACTCCCAAAATGTATTTTCGATACAAAATACAAAATACTCACAAAAAAGTATTTTGGATACAAAATACAAAATACTGTTACGGCTGTGAGTTTGTGTCATCACTCGCCGCGTGAGTCACAACTACCCCAGGGCTGGGCTGTGCCCTGCCTCCTGTATTGCGCGCGCCTTATGCAACAGGGCTACTAGGACAAAGGGATAGTCCAGAACATTCGTGACTGGACCAGCGCTGGAAACCTCGAGAAGCCGTGGACTCTGGATGGATCTAGAAGCATTTATTGAGTCACCGGCCGGCTATATAAGAGTGACCCGTGAAGCAGTTGTGGTTGTTGTGTTTTACGAGCTAGTGCGAGCGATTATCTTGTGCGACAGAAGTGTGGTGACGAAGTGCTGTGCGAGTTACGATATCCTGTGACATTGTTTCTCCCAGCTTGTAAACAGCGTACATCAAGTGCTCGTAAGTAACTGTATTTGCTGTACCTGAGGAAGAGGGACAGGTAGCTTCTGCCAAGGCCACCGGACTCATTAGGACGGATTAACTTCTGTGGTCTGTTGCAAGTGAAAGGGGCCAAGAGCGCATAAGGAAGAGACTTGAGGAAACTGGAGAAGGCTCCTAATTGCTTGTATTTGCTGATTAGTGTAATTTTCTGGCCACAATAAAGTTAATTATTTCTTTAAGCAGTAATTGGTGTTGTGCTTTGTACCCCCACCGTAATCCAGTTAACAAAAGTGCCACTAGGGGGTGGCACGTAACAATACACTTATGAAATTCCTGAAAATACAAAATACAAAATAGTATTTTAAAATACAATTCAAAATACAAAATACTTTTTGTAAAATATGCTTCTCCTCCATTCAAACTTTTCAGAATAACACTATTATTATTATTATTATTATTATATATTATTATATCAGTGATCTAGATGGGTGCATGCATTAATGCGCAAGTTCAAAGGGTTCAAATCCCACCGTCAGCCTCCATGAAATGGTACTTCCTGATAGGCCTTGGTCGCTTTCTTCCAACCCCTTGCCCTATTGCCATTTCGTTTCCCATCCAGCTCTGTGTTGAGGATGGCGTCAGGAGGGTCATCCAGCCGTGAAAACCACTGCCACATAGAAATTTACCAGAATTTGTCCCAAAACTAAACCCACAAAATGGGAAATATATTCGGTATAGAAATTGTTATTATTATTATTATAGTATGACCTAAGCTAGTTCGTGGAGATCTTTAGAGCTGGTACCGTCATGAATCAAACTACCATTAACCGACCAGAGTGGTACAATACTATTTTGTATACATTTGTGGCTTTCTTTTTATATACGGTATTTCGATTATTTAAGATGCTTTGCGACATCTTGGTCACGTAGCCCGTGTGCTTGGGTGTGTGTGGAATTTGTCTGATAACCTGTGTTACTGCAATGGCTATATTAGTGTGTGTATTTGTAATTCAGATGCCATCCCGGCATTCACCTGGAGTATTAGTGGGAAACCACGAAAAACCACTTCCAGGATGGCTGAGATGGAATTTGAACCCGCTTCTTCTCAGTTTTGCCTCACGAGGCTGAGTTTATCCCGTTCCAGCCCTCAAACCAGAATTAAATTCCTTGCCAGAGTCGGGAATCGAACCCGGGCCTCTGTTGTGACAGCCAAGAGCTCTAGCCACTACGCAACCAGGCGGACTTATATATATAGTTTATATGTGTACTGTTTACACTGGATGAAACTATTGAGAGAACGCTATCTTTCAAAGATTATCTAACAAACCGCAAGACGAGGAATGACATTTTGTGGAAACTTTGTGGTTCCACTTAGGGTCCAACACCAATACTCTCTGTTGTTCAGCTGTTGACTTCGTATAATCTGTCACTGAATACTCTGCACCAGTGTGGATAAAGAGTAAGTTGTTGTTGCGATATTGTGTTCATGTAGCCCCGTGTACTTGGGCGTGTGTGGAACTTGTCTGATGAATTGTGTTATTGTGATGGCTATATTAGTGTATGTAGCCTATTTGTATTTCAGATGAGGATTGGGAAGGAGGCGCCCATGCCCTTAATTTAGGTACCATCCCGGCATTTGCCTGAAGTAGAAGTGGGAAACCACTTGCAGGATAATTGAGTTGCCCCAGACCAGAATTATATTTCATGACACATTCGGGAATCGAAACCGGACCTGAGGAGTGACAGCCAAGAATACTAGCCACTGCACCACGAAGTAGTCGGATAAAGAGCTCTCGTGCCAAGATAATAGGTGTACAGCTTAATAACGAAGGCCCGGAAGATCATGCAAAATCATATTTTTGCATATTTATGCTTATTTTGGTTATTTTGGCACAATGCATCATATTTTTAGCCTACTTTTCACATTTTGCAAAAATGAGGAAAAAGTAGACTTATGAGATCGGGCAGTCCTTCTGTCTGTCTGGCTGGCTGGCTGTGTGTGTGTCCTCCCCTATCAACTCCTAAACGGCTGCAGCAATCGAAACAAAATTTGGTAGGAGTAAAGATCTATACCTGAATATCTCACGTCCATATTTGAAAATGATGTCCGTGCTACCAACTGCTGAAAAATCACAATTGAAATTTGAGCTCCATGTTGGATATCTTGGAAGGTTTGAATGGGAGCTATTTTAAAATTGGAACACGTATAGATAATAATATTTCAGTTTAATTTACAGGAGGCCATATATGGCAGTGTTGCCAAAATGATTATAAGCCTGCTGATAAGTCCTATTTTTAAATGCATATAACTTCTACTCGATCAATTAGAATTCAACAAAATTTCGTATGTGCTATGTGTACATAACCAGATACGACTGAGCGTATTCTTAAGAGCCAACAGGGCTGCCAACTGTTAATAAATGCTCTCAATGTCTTTTATCCAAATACCCATATATCAGAAAGTATGCAAGCCAACAGCTTTAAACTATGCACACGTGTAGTAGCTGACATTTTATATTAATTTGTAGTAACTTATATACGTCAGTGCTGCCAACATGATTCTAAGCCTGCTGATATGTCCAATTGTAAAATGCATGTAACTTATATACTAAACAATGGATCCATTCAAAATTGACACAACAATAGATCATATTATTTCAGATTGTTTCAGATCAATACATGCATGACATTGTTGCCAACATGATTTTACGCGCGCTGTTAGGTCCAATAATTAACTGCATGTAACGTCCATGCTATCAATTGGCCTTCAACCAAATTTTGTATTCAGTACCTTAAGAGATGGAACTAAGAATATATTCAGTCACCAGGGCTGCCAACTGTAGTTCTTTATTAGGGTACATTATGCCAGGTATACAGTATTTCGAACTAATTAGAAATTTCGATATTACCAACTTAATTTTGTCATTATTCTAGATAGATCCAAAAAGATTAATCATTGGCATGAATCTTAAATTTTACGAAAAGTAGGCTCTTTAGTTCGTCACGGAACTTCTTGTTCTCCTTTGCCTTTGTAAGAGCATATCTATGCTTGAGAATGGCGTATATTCTAATTTCCTATTGTTTTGAAGCGCTTGTTGTTATTTCATGTTCAGACGTATATATTGTTTTAATCCCTTGGTTGGAGGGTAGTTTGGGATAAAACACGTTGTGTCACTGTGCTAATTTGGAAGGTTGTTCCTAAATGAGAGTAGCTCCCCGTAGTTGGGAGAACTTACTAGTGTAGTGTGTTGTTTAGTGTTTAATATCTAGGGGGTGTTCCTGCAAAGATGTAAGTATTTGTTAGGGGATGGACCTCTAAATGCAGGCTACTGTACCGGCCTGCCAGCTGGGCGGAATGAGTGATACAATAGACGTGCTAGGTCAGCAGCTCGACGCTAGGCAGTCGAGTCGCGTGCTGGGAGCACAATGGAGTCTGACAAAGCAATTACTGGCTACTACGGTCACGGACAATTGTGGCGAAGGTCAGGTGGGGTATTAGGACGTGAAGTGGAGTGTAATTAGTAAATGCAAGTGTAGCTTACTGACCATATATTTATTGGTCAGTAGATGTAAATTGGTAAGTCCCTCTTGGGGGATGTAGACAAGTATACAATTGGTGTGTACAAATTAGGGGTAGGTGTTCACAAAATAAAGGAGTCTGAGCACTACTGGATCTCACCTGATGATGAAACTGGAACAGACGTCGGCTAGGGCCGCTGACGACGCACAGAGTAGAACAGATAATGGCTCCAGTTAGGACTCCACTCTTATACTTCCCGGCGCTGCGTGGTCAGCATTACGTCACTGTAGCTGCCCCAGATAGTTGTTAGTGTAGATGTTTGTGTATGTTTTGCAAGTTGTTGGCTAACCTCCCAGGCTGGGTGGCCGCCTCTTGCTGTGTATGGATAATGTTCTGGTCTTATGGTGTTGCCAGTTGGGGTGGTTTTGGTAAAAGATGGGGGGTGGCTCTCAGGGGGTACTGTACAAGTCCCCCTCATCGATTAGTTCGCTCCCCGCGAACTGGAAGTAGAGTGGGTGCGTCGATGTGATGTTCTCTTCTTGGTTTCCCCTCGTACCTCTTCTTCTTTGTCTTCCGTGTCGGTGTAGGTGTGTCGATGTTGTGTTGATGTGAGTTCAGCGTGTGCTCAGAAGGGTAGGTTTTGGGAATACAAGTTATACATAGTTACTCTATAGTTGCTTATTTTTAAAAGTGGACATTTGAAATATTGATGATAAAGGTACAACAAAAAATACGTGATCGTGACATTAAGTATATATATTGGTATTATCCAGGGAGGAAAAAACCCATGGCTGGACGGGTGGTTGTGCCGTCCGGCGCTGTGTGGAGGAAAAAATTGCTCCCTGCAGTGTATTGTGTGAAAGATGGAAGAAAATAGCAAAAATAGGTGCCCCAGGGTATAAGTTAAAGGAATATATCAGAATGATTTATTGTTGGGATGAAACGGGACACCTTCACAAATTTTATCGTTAGTAGAAAGAAAAATGAAAGAAACAAAAGCATAGTCAGTGTGCGTGTATATGTGTACATTGGTGGTCATGATGATAACAGGTATGACCTGATAATATTAATAATAATCATTACATTTATAATATTCCTGATAATTTATAAGTAAACATAGTAAACATAGTAATAATAATGAACATAGAAAAAATAATGGTTGCCATGTTGGTACCCTATATATAGGTATGTTGGCCAACTATGTGGAACCTTTTAATTGTATGACGCTATCATGATATGGCGAGAAAATACAAAATAATTTACAATTTACAATTATCAACTATTATATATACCTTGTAGAGCTCTTTTACGTGGCCAGTTATTTTATACCTCTTATTCTTTGTGCGCACTTTACCATCATGCCTTGACTACCGCTCCCTATTCGGCCGTTCATGGTGCGGTTTAGTGGCTAGTCCGCTATTCCTTCCTTGTACTTATTATATAACCTCGTGGTTTTCCGCCGTGGGTCGGAATTCCACCTTAGGGTCGAAGGTTCGGCACTTACAACCTCCGTGCCGCCCTTCGATCCTGAAGTAACGCTTCATTTGCGTATGCGGGATGTGTTTGCGTTCAGCGATGTTCACCATCCCACGTATGCTGTCCACAGCTGACTGCTGACGTTGTCACCTTTAAGGGTGCAACTAAAAGTATGCGAGGGTGTATGTGTTTATGATATAGGAGAGTGTGTACAAGTTGGTGTTGGAAATATATTTACAAAAGGCTTGTGTGCAATCCTCGTCATCTGCAAAACAAAAATGTGTTAATGGCCGTTTATCTGGAAACATGTACATTCCTTGCTTTCCTAAAAAAATAGAGTATGTTAATACATGTAGCATTTCCATAGCTGCACATATTATAAAAAATTAATTATGGCGCCACTTAAGTCTAACTTAATCTAGGTTAGCCTATGTTAGTCTATTTAGTCTAGTATTGTCGGGCTTACCCTGGCAACGGATTTTGGTCACCAGGTGCCGAACGGTTATATCTTAGTGAAATTTATCTTAACATATTGTCGGGCTAACCCTGGCAACGGATTTTTAGTCACCAGGTGCCGAGTGGTTTTACCTTAAAAAAATGCCTTAAATTATATTAATTAGTACTAAATGTAGAAATAACCTGTATATACATGCCGAGTGAACCTTAACCTAATGCCGAAATGTGCTGTGGCTATTGTTTTGCGACAGCGCTGATTAAATTTGCTTACATCTAAGCGGCCTTTGAAATGGCGCTGTAACTTATACACTAGAATTTTGATGGAGGCTCGTCCGTCCGATTTCTCTCGCGGGGGCCCTTGTAGAACATTGTTGAGACCGGAACCCAACAATGTCTCGTAGTCCCCTCCGTCTTAATCCTAATTGTCGACATTCTTATTAGTAATTAATAAATAGTAATTAATAAAGTCCCGGACGGCTGCGCTGCTGAAGAGCAAACGCCTTGCCCGGCTATCCTGTTCATCGCTGCTGTGCTTGCCTATATCGGCATCATTCTCCATTTGTCATTTGTTGATATATTTATCATTGCTGGGTTTGCCCACGAGAACCCCTCTTGGCAGCCCGCTGCATACCTATTTAATATCTCTGGCCGCCCGGTGCGTGACCATTTAAGCTCCGGCGACCCGGTGTCGTCCATTTATGTGGGCACGGATTCGAATGATCGCATTCATTCCATATATATTATTCATTATTTGTTTATTATCATTTGCTTGGTTGTGTTCACCCCGTCTCGTGGGACGAGGACTTGGCGGATCTAGGATTGATCCCGCTGAATCCTGAGATCCTTCTTCACTTCTGCGAGTAGAAGACTAACTTCCCGCCATAGAAGCTCTACTTATGTTACATACTAACTAGAAGTCTAGTCCTAGTGTGGTCGTCCCTAGGATTGTCTCCTGAGTCCAGTGTGGAGCTGGCTAATTCTCCCACTAGCCGTCGGAAGTCTCCCCTGCAGGTCTTGGCTTCGATGACCGTGGCGCATAGTGGGTGTAACTTTTCTCCGTCGAGGGGGTAGGCTAGACGCACCCTCGGTTTTGACGTTTGCCCGCGCCAAGCCGTCGATGCTTCAACCTTACGTAGTTCCGTCTTTTTGGTCTGGGTCATTGAGTTAACTGGGGAAGGGCTCATCATCGCCTTCCCCAGCTCTGTTCTTGTGTGGCGCCTCTGCCTTTCTGTTTACACTCTCATCACCATTCAGTGTGACATCAGATTCCTTTTAAAAAATGAGTGTGATATGTAAATAATTTACCGTGTAATTATGTAAATTTTAAGTGTTCTGGGGTTGTAGAATCTTCTAAATGCATGGCCTACTTCAGGCCTGTAGTCGCCATGTCGGATTTCCAGCGGTAATGCCTTGGTAATTTTCTGGAGGCGTTAGGTCCCTTGTTATTGGGATCCGGGGGTGTTATCTGCTGAATGGGCTTAAAGCGTGGTAGGAGAGTGTTGCGCATCGTTGGACTCCATGTTAACGGTGGCCGGGAGCCGGTGATGCTGCTAGGATGTTT
The DNA here is from genome assembly GCA_946902985.2 of Meconema thalassinum. NCBI lineage: Eukaryota > Metazoa > Arthropoda > Insecta > Orthoptera > Tettigoniidae > Meconema > Meconema thalassinum. The sequence goes on along the minus strand of OX336399.1, from coordinate 181,323,350 downwards.
TTACAGTGAGTGGATGGGGTAGGTTTTTTTCCCAAGTGTGCAAAAAATTTTCAAAAAGTGCCATGCAGGTTCAATAATAATAAACCCTGGTGTTTGGGTGGGATATTCCATGCATTGGGGATGGATATGAGGCGTATCCGCTCTCATTTGAGGATAAAGTATGGGTTGAGGTGTGATAATTCTATGTCCCTTGCATGCGGGATTATTTAGTAAGAAATACTTGTTAGTGTAAATGCAGCCTCATCTCTTTATACAGAGATGTGCATTACGCTTAATGTCGTTTCCGACTCACCCCTAATACTAGGGTGTAGGCATTTGTGACCAGGGTGTAGTATATCCGAATTTTTGGGTAGACGCATGAAGTCTATCAACCCCGATGTATATTTTGGAATGTAGTCTAGCTGTTTTTATGTGTCTGTGTGTTTGTGTTGAATAGTGTTGTAATTGACAGGTTATGTAGGGAGAGGGGTGCTAGGATAGTATCCCGTAGCTAGTATCTTGGCCACCCTGATGGCGCTATCCATCTCTGATCCTGTCATTCTCACTTGGTCACTATTGGGTTTCTATCTGCTCCTTGGGATGGTTAAGTGCGGTGACGCTGTGACGTCACGTCCCAATCTGGTCTCTCATTTATAATGTTAAGGTAGCAAGTGATTGTGAGTGCAACTGGTCATGTCCTGTTCGCCTATGATGTTTTTTTAAGATAAAAGACAAGAAGAGAAGTAGTTATTGGGGGGGTTTGTTCCCTCAGGGAATCTGTCTGCATTCGCCCCTGATTAGCGGGCGCGTGTGGGAAGGACGTGGCCGAAGCTGTGATTAGCGCAGCTGCGTGTGTGTGGTTGCGTTCCGCTACCGCACGCTGGCGCGTGGGCCGTTATCGGATAAGTCTTATCGTGTGTCGTGTGGCTAATTGTCAGGTGGCGCGTGTGGCTTGTTAACATCCTTGTAAACATGATCCTGTGTTCCTAAGATGAATCCGGCCTATAGTATTTGCACATCACTGGATATTATACCTATTGTAACAGCGCTGAATCCTGTGTCAACTGTATGCTATTATTATTGTTTGTTTTTGTGGTCATGTCTGCATTTCATTGTCACTTCCGTTATAACAAGAGTGTCTGCCGACGGCAGTGTTGCAATGCGCTGGAATTCGCAACTCAGTGTTTTGTTGTGTTTTGTTTCTGCGTCCTTGTATACGGGAAGTCTCTGATGTTATGTATGGCGGCTGACGGAACGTGACTTTTGCCAGTGTCCGTGTGTTGACATTGTTTGACATTCTGGGAGGGCCAATGTGTTAATCTGTCCTGTTTTTGCTATGTTCCTATGTTCAGGGTAATCGAAATTTTGCATGGTTTCTGGCCGTAGGAATGTGGTGTTACCTGTTTTGTGTCTGTGAGAGTGGCGTCCCCCGTATCTAGGTTTCTGGCGCTATGGTTCAAAGAAAAGTATCCTGTGGTCCCCGTGGAGGCCTAGGATTTTCGGTACGCCCCCTGTTGGGAGTTCCTGGGTCACTAAGGCCTAGGTAGGCTGTTGTAGCGAGTACCTTAGAACGAATCTATGCTCCTTTAGGTATGGTAAAGAACCTCCCTGTGTTCATAATTGTGTGGCTCAACCGCTTATGTACTTGTATACGGCCCTATTGCAATGCATTTGCCTCCTCTAGTGTATGTTTAAAGCGTGTACTCTGTGATAACATGCCATTTATATATGCATAATTTAAACAGTCTAATGCCTATTTTCACTCTTGGCTCCCTTCTATGGGGCACAGTGTCTGTATGGGACCCTATGGTCTTTTCTGTAGGGGATGGTGTATGGATGCTATTTGTGCGATGCTACTCGTGTAATTGTCTGTAAGTGATCTTTCGTCGGTCGACAATTCTTGTTTTCCACGGTGTCCGCTTTTATTGGGCATTCGGACCCGCGATCCCGTGTAATGCTCCATGTTTCATGTCTGCGTTGTCTGTTGGGATTTGTGCGTCCCTAGTGTGGCTTCTGATTGTGTTTTCGCGCCAAAAATGCCATTGTTTAGCTTCTTTATTGGCACGTTTGTATTGTGTTTCTATGTGTTCGCCCCTGCCTTGGTCTAGGGCCTTGGTATTACAATTTATGTACTGTATGTACCATGGCGCGCGTATTGTGTGTTTGATACACGCGTATGAAAATATACGTTAGTGTGAGTATATTGTGCCATTCGGAACGACCCTCGTACCCTAATTTTGAGAGTTATCGGGTTTTGAAAATGGCGTGAATGACTGTGTATGTTACAGCCAGAGCTGGAGCGCTCGTAGGTTGTTTGCAGCTGGCGAAGGTCGCCTTTCCTATTACGTGTTATCGCTGACCTGGCGATGGTATTAAATTACAACTGTGTAGGAAGTACTTTGCTTGCTTGTCGGGCGGCCCGCTCGCCACATGTGCCAGGACAATGTGTGTAGGTTTGTTGACACGTCTTTCTAATGTCTGCATATACAGCGTGCCTTGGTTCCTTCGTAATGTAAAAGACCCTACCTCTGTCATATATTGTGTCCCCAAATTTTGTGTTGTTGTAAGCGTGGGGCGAATATATTCCTGTAAGTGGTAGCTAGATGTCTTTATGTATGTGTGTCTCCGGACCGCTAGTCGCGTGTTTGGTGACTAGGTGTCGGAGTTGATTTTATTATTTTGTGCGTATGAATTCCTGTTAGCGTGACTGTCCCTTATTGCTCTATCCTTCAATTGGATAGTTACCCGACCTTGCATTCCTGGTGTTCAGAAGGTCGCGGGTTGGAGACCGTCTTTGTCCAGGGTAATTATTCCTGGTGCCTTTTAGGCCTGTGTCTCCGGGACAGTTTTGCTAGTGTTAGGTTCGTATCCCGGTGAGGTCATCGGTGTTGGAAGGCTATTTCTTGGCTTTCTTTTCACGTCTGCCAGTGGAATCATTTCCCTTCCTTTTGACAGTATTCCCGCCTTTACGTGTAGGTGTTGTTTTTCGGGTGTGATATGCCTTCATACGGCGGGCGTGTATAGTGTCCTTGATGAGTTTGCGTCCATGGCGCACGTTTACTACGTAGTTCAGGTCAGATACCTTCCTACAGACTTTGAAGGGACCTGTCCAAAGTGGCAGGAGGAACTCGGACACATTTTTCTTACGGGCGGAATTGGAAACCATAACCAATTGCCCAGGTGAGTATTCTACGGTCTTCCTTTGCTGGTCGTACCGTTATTTTTGTTTTTTCTGTGCCGCGGCTATGTTCTTTCTGGCGTCCATGCGAGCTATCTGCAAGTGCTCTAGCCGGGCTGCATTGTCTGGGAGAGTGTCCTGTGGGATGCATATGTTGTCTATGGGACTTCTAGGTGTATATCCGTGCAACAGGAAGTGTGGAGAGTGTTTTGTGGCCGTGGATATGGAAGTATTGTAGCTAAATGTAATGGGCTGCAAATAATCATCCCAGTCTGTCCCTGTGTCTCCCGTGAATTTGGCTAACGCTATTCCAATTATTTTATTCATACTCTCCGTGAGTCCATTGGTTTGTGGGGAAAAACTCGTGGTCGTGTATGACCTTATCCTGAGTACCTCCAAAAACTGTTGGAGCACTCTCGAGGTGAAAATAGTCCCTCTATCGGATAGTAGGGTTTGGAATAGGCCATATCGTGTGACTATGTCAAATAGGAACTCGACTATGCTGTTTGTATCTGCTTTGGGAACAGCCTTTGTAATCATATACCGGGTGAGATACTCTGTGGCCACAAGTATATATTTATTGCCTCTTTCAGATGTGGTGATGGGGCCTTTCACATCTATCCCGACTCTATGGAATAGCTCTCCTACGGGAATAGGGTTGAGTAATCCATGAGGCTTGCCAGGCCTTGTTTTAAATCGCTGGCAAGTGTGACACGTCTTTACGAAGGTGTCTATGTCGGCCTTCATGTTTACCCAGTAATACTTGTCCCGGATTCTATGGTATGTTTTATGAGTACCCAAGTGGGCCCCTGCCATTGGGCTATTGTGGTGTCCGGTCATGATACTCTCTTTCAATGACTCCGGAACCGCTATAGGTGCATTATCGTGCATGGCTGTGGGTTTAAATTTCAGTACCCCGTCTTTGTCTAGAAAAAATCGCCTAGACAGCCGTGCCGTCTTGGAATCCACCTTATCCAAGTTTTCTAGTGCCATTAGAATCTGTTTCAAGTATGGATCACGTTTTTGCTCCTGCTTTAAGTTAACCACCGTCAGGGCAAAAGTGAGCATATCGTCCCATTCGTGGTCCTTACTGTCATCTGGGGGATCGGCTACTGGCAGCCTAGACAACCCATCTGCATCTAGGTGTGTAGCGCCTTTCTTGTGCTTGACCACGAAGTTATATTCATACAGGTGGAATATAAACCTATTGAGCCGCGAATTTGGGTTTTTGAATTTGTCCCAAAAAAGCAGGCTCGCGTGGTCAGTCACTACCGTGAACTGGATACCATAGAGGTATACCCGAAAATAGTTCACTCCCCATGAAAATGCCAGCATTTCCCGCTCTGTGGCAGAGTATCTAGTCTCGACGGCTGTTAATTTTCTTCTAGCATAAGCTGTTGGCCGCTTGCGCCCTTCTGCATCTTCCTGTAGCAGGGCCGCTCCCAGCCCGTACTGGCTGGCATCCACGTGTACAAAGGTGGGCCTATCACTATGAAAGTGTTGCAGAAATGGTGGTGTGGTCAATAGTTGCTTCAGTGTGTTGAAGGCATCTATATGTTCCTGTTAAATGCTGAAGGGCGACTTCTCACGTGTGAGTTCGGTTAGGGGATGGGCGATGTGCGCGAACCTGTGGATGTATTTTCTGTAATAAGAGGCGAGACCAATGAAGCTGCGCAATTGTTTCAAATTTGTGGGCATTGGGATGCCCGTTATTGCGTCAGTCTTCGCTGGGTCGGGAATAATGCCCTCTTTGTTTACAATATGGCCCAATATGTTAATCTGCTGCCTGGCGAACTGACATTTCGCAGGTTTAAGCCTTAATTTGGCCTCTCTGATCCTTGCGAAAGCCTCCTCCAAGTGTATGAGATGCTCGTCAAAGGTGTTGGAGAAGACCGTTATGTCATCCACGTAGACTAGCACTGAGCGCCATTTCACCCCTGAAAATGTCTTATGCACTAGCTTTTAGAAGGTCTGGCTGGCGTTGCGGAGGCCCATTGGTAACCTTGTATAGGTATAGAGGCCGTTTTCTGTAACGAACGCCAGCTTGTGCCTGTCCGGTTCATAGACGGGGATTGAATAGAATCCACTGTAGCAATCCATTGAACTGAACCAGCTAGCCCCACCGAGGGCATCCAAGTAGGTGTCGGCCCTTGGTTGTGGATAACTGTCATTTTTGACTAACTTACTGAGCCTACAGTAATCAGTACAGAACCTGTGGGAACCATCCCGTTTCTTGGTCAGCAAGACCGGTGCACTGTAGTTCGAAATCACCGGGACGATGACCCCCGCCTCGAGCATCTCTGTGATCTGAGTGTCGATGGCGTGCCTCTCCTTCTGACTCACCCTGAAGGGGGACTGGTGGACTGGCCGGTCACTGGTGAGTGTGACGTGGTGTTCGATAAGGTCTGTCACTGCGAGATCCTTCATCGAATGGGCAAAGATATCCCTATTGGCTTCCAGGAGCTCCGTGAGCCTTCTATTTTGCTCCGGTGTCAGGTCCTGTCTGTGAGTCTGATTGACCGTCTTATCTGTGTGTGTGTCTGTGTGTTTGCTGATTGTATTCAATGTAGAGGCCTGGTGCTCGTGGATTTCTCGCTCCGCTCGAATCCCATCTGTGTTCCTGGTGTATATCATGGGATGTGTGGTGAGCCTTTGGTCATGCATTAAAAGCATCTTGCCGCTAGCAAAATTTATGCTAGCTTCATACTTGGCGAGGAAATCCATGCCAATTATGGCTGACGCAGAAAGATGTTCTATAACGAACATGGGGTGTGTTGTGGCAAAATGGTCTAGCCTGAAGTGTATGTCTGCCACCCCCGTGTTTTCTAGCGTCTGAGCATTGGCCGCTTCCAGCCGGATGTCACCCGTGACACCGTGTATCTGCCCTTCGGTAACGTGTTTTCTGTTGACACAACTTACCGCGGCGCCGGTGTCAATTAGGGCTTGCACCCTGTGGCCATTTATGCTGGCGTGTACCGTCAGTGCCGATACCTGGAGTCCTTTGCCCTGCAAAGATGTGTTGTATAGGGTGTATGATGTTGTGTTGCTACTTGCGTAATGTTTGTGCTGGGCAGGCATGGAGCTGGCCGCTTATTGTACTTGGCACGCTTGGCCTCTCGGCTTACTTCCTGGCTCGAGTTCTTTGCCTCGGTCAGCGAAATGTGTCCATTCAGTACACTGCCTGCTCTCTTTATTGCCCGCGCTGTGAAAATAGAGGGATTCTGGCGAACGTTTAATGTGTTGACAGTTCCCAGTTTTTGTGTAGGTGTGTTGTTCCTTTCTCCCTCCTGGGGGGGGGGGTGTCTGCAAACCTAACTCTACGTTTGCACTTGTGACCTCGTTTTTTGTTCCAGGCGGTCGCGAGTTCGACTCCTGTTGCTGGCTTCCCTATGCCGAGTGAGCTCGCGCCCTGCGCCTGTGTGGGGTCACTTCCCGCCCCGTGTTGTGGTGTAGGGGGTGTGGTTTCCTGTTTGGAGGGTGTGGGTTTGCCTCTGGTCTGTTCGCGCGTGATTGTGAGGGGCGTATAGTGTCCCGCCCTAGGGTTCCCCGTAAATAGTATGAGTAGGTCCCTGTCAAATCCCGCGGTCGTGAATAGCGGGGGCGAGTGCACGTCAGTGTATACTTGTATGTTTGTTTCAAGTACCTTGCCGAGAGCGGTCACCTCTACGGCGCCGGCATAGGTACCGTCCCTACCCATGTATTTTTGTTAGTCCGCCCTGGTCTGGAATGGGTTTTCCCGCTCGTCCGATACAAAATCCCGGTACTCTTTCCAGTTGGCCAGGATATGTTGGACCGTTTTCTGTCTGTATTCCCTGTGATGATCCTCGGTGTTCCGGACTAGGAAGCTAATGGCCCTGAACAGACAGTTGCCGTCTCCTAGTACGGGGTGTGTTTGGAAACGGTCCGGGGGCGGATCGTCAGCCTTGGCTTTATTTATTTATTTATTTATTTATTTATTTATCAATATGAAGGAACACAGGCACCAGCCCAAATACATTCCTTCTTGACATTATCTGATTAAATAACAACATGTATCAGTGGAAAATAGAGAAAACAGATTACACAAATTACACAAATGAAGAACAGAACATAAATACTACAAAGGAGATAGTGAAAATATAAACCATAAAATGAAAACAAAACTGTAAAAAGTAGAAAAAAAAGAATATAAAAAAATAAAGGAGAAAAGAGTACCCAGTATTCAAGGAACAGCTGCTTTTACTTGTTTATTGAATAAGTTAGCGCCAGCGAATAAATCTACTTGAACATCAATTGAATTATAAAATGATAATATTTTAACTAAAGGCGAATTAGAATGGTGAACACTTTTAGATCTTGGGATGTGAAAGAGTGCTTGCTGTCGAGATCTTACTTGTGGTACATGAAAAGTGATGAATTGAAATAATTCTTGGCAGTCAACTTTTCCAGTTAAAATTTTTCTCAGCAGTTGCAAAGAACTTAACGACCTTCTACTTTTCAAGGACTTGAAATTGAACAAATTTCGTAAAAACTGAGTCGAAGTATCTAATGGACAAAATACATTGAACGTCTTATAATACATGTATCTTAGAAATTTATTTTGCACAATCTCAATGTGATGAATTTGATCTTTATAAAAGGGATCCCAGATTACTGCTGAATATTCTAACTTGCTTCGAACTAAACTTTCATACAACTTAACAATTACTCCAGTTTTAGTAAATAATTTGGAGTTTCTAATGACAAAACCAAGCATCTTGTTGGCCGAACTAATTACATTTGCAATATGGTTATTAAAGGTTAATTTGCTGTCATAAATAATTCCTAAATCATTTATCGACGGTACAATTTCGAGTGCTGTTTCTCCAATACAATATTTAGGATTTATATACTCCTTCTTCCTTGTAAATACCATGACTTTACATTTTTTTACATTAAGGACTAAATTATTACTAACACACCAAGCTACAATATTATTAACATCCCTCTGAAGGTCATTCTCGTCTCTCAAGTTGTATATGGTCTTATATAGCTTTACATCGTCAGCAAACAATAAGCAGTCAGAGTAACATAGAATATTAGGCAAATCATTAACCAAAATTAGAAATAGAAGAGGCCCAAGATTAGATCCTTGTGGGACACCAGAAGAACTAACAATATTACCTGAAATTTCACTTCTGAAACAAACAAATTGCTGTCTAAATTTTAAGTAGGAGCATAACAATTGAAGTAATGGTTTAGCAACACCAAACTGGTACAGCTTTGTCACCAGAATTTTATGGTCTACTTTGTCGAAGGCCTTTTCTAAGTCCATGTATATCACGTCAGTTCTTCTATTGGTATCTAATGCATTGTAAACCTTTTGAGTAAAACCCAGCAAATTTGTAATAACTGATCTGCCGGGCATAAAGCCATGCTGATATTGTGAGAGCTCAACCTTAATATGATTGTAAATCTTAGAATATAAAATGTGCTCAAATACTTTTGCTATAGCATTTATCACTGAGACAGGGCGGTAGTTCGATATCATTTCAGAGTTGCCTCCCTTTAGGATTGGAATAATTCTAGACATTTTCCACTTTCCAGGAAAGCTTGACGTCTTTAAAGAAAGATTAAAGATGAAGGCCAACTGAGAAACTAATAAGTCCACACAGCCCTTGATTATGTAAGGTGGTATGCCATCAGGCCCACAGGATTTCTTAGGCTTTAATTTTCTATTTATAGTTGTTCTTACTTCATCCACCGTTATGTGAGTCACGTTCAGCATATCAACCCTGGGCAAAACAGGAAATTCATTCAAAGACAAATGATCCACGTTATAAGTAAAATTCGTTTTGATATATACTGAAGAGAAATACTCAGCAAACCCATCTGCAATACTTCCAGCTGTATAATGATTTCCGTTTAGTATAAATGTGTAGTCGCGTGAACGTGATTCCCGCTTGCTTTTAACATACGTCCAAAACTGATTAATGTTATTCTTAACTCCATTTTCCAGACTATGAATGTAAACAGCATAAGTCATTCGTAATTTTGTTTTTAGTTCCGATCTAAGCTGTCTAAATCTTTCATCATAATATTTCGAAAAACGTCTTTTTGCAGCACACTTTTTCTTAATTTTTATGGTTTGGATAATATCTCGTGTGAACCATACTGGATATTTGGATTTTCGAATGAATTTCTGCTTAGGTACACAATTTTCAAAACATTTGTAGAATGAAGAATAAAAGAAATCAACAGCATGATCAACATCCTTAAATGTGTACAGTAAACCCCAGTCTAAATCTCTTATGTTGCAATAGAGTCTCAAAAAATCAGCCTTTTTGAAGTTGTAATATTCACGATTAATTCTAGGAAGCAATGGAACCTTTTTAATGGATGATATTGCTAAATAAAGTGCAGGGTGATGTAAGTCTTCAGGTACCAACGGGAATTCTTCGTGCTTTAAATCAATTTGAATATTACCTAAAACCAAATCCAATGTCTTGAAATTAGAATTTTGAATATTGTTGTGCGATGTTAATCCAAGATACGAGATGAACTGGAATAAACGACGACAGACCGTGGACCCTTCATTAAAATTATAACCGGCGTTGCTAATTTCAGGTACGTTGAAATCGCCCACAATCAGGCAGTCAGATGTTATAAGACTATCAACGTTTTCAATGTAATTAAAGTATCCTTCATATACAGAGAGTTTAGAGGAGGGGGTAATGTAAACAACATTTATGAATAATTTACGAGTATGACTCTGAATATAAAGAGTTGAGGATTCGCATTGTTGTTCATTATAGATAGAACATAATTTGGATTTATACCCCTTTTTGACTGCTACGGCTACTCCTCCACCTCTAGACTTCCCAGATATAAACATATCCCTATCATTTCTGAACATTACATAACGATCATCGCACAACTCACTATCCATAATATCCTGACCCAAGAAACTCTCTGTTAATACAATTATATCATAGTCACAACAAAGTAGATTTTTAAGAAACACGTCAGTTTTTGTCCTTAGGCCCCGAACATTTTGATAATAAATGGACAATTCATTTACAGACATTAGTATACAATAAAAAATATAGTGAATACAAAACTGATATAACTAAATATAAATCAATAATGCATACCAAAGTATTAAGAGGAGCCAACGGACTATTAAATACATTTCTGTGCCAGTACATCGAAATCACAACTTACTCAGGTCCTCGTTAGTACTGATGACATGAATTGGACTCCCTTCTATTTTCCTAATCATGATCTTTCCACTTCTACTAACCCAAAGGTATTTATAGCTCTTTTCCCGCTGCAGTTGCTTAGCCTTTGCAAATAAAACTCTTCTAGCTGGGGCAAGTGATTGATTAATATATATTGGGCTGGAAGTTGACATACCAAGGTGTGTTGTAGAAAGGGTCCGCTTAACCTTTCGTTTGGCAAGAAATTGCTCCTTGTGGGTCCTTCTAACAAATTTAACAATAATTCCTGATGTGGGACGATTGTGAGCCTTTTTCAGACGATGACAGGCATCAATCATGTCCTCCTTCAAATCTAAATCTAAAGCCTTGCCTATATTAATGACAGTCTGTACGACATCTTCATTAGGGGACTCTGGAACACAAAATATTTCCACAGTGTTTGACCTTGAATATTGCTCAAGATCATCACACCTCGATGCAAGATTATTTGCTACATTCGTCAGACGTCTGTTTTCTGATACTAAATTGTCTATGATTGTTTGTTGTCTATCAATAATTTCCTGCTGTTTACTGATAAGTTTGCTACTTTCATCCAATCTGTCATGACAGACATCAATAGATTTCCCCAGTTGCCTCTCAATGTCAGTAGTAGACTTGTTTACATTGTCCAACTTCTCCTGCATAGATAGTAATAGTTTGTATATTTCACCAACAGATGGCACCACGGACGCTGGCTGGTTTTCACTATGTAAACTCTCACGCCTCTTACTATAGCACTGTTTACACCTCCATAATTGGCTCTGCGATCGCATATACTCTACATCCGCTTCTTTGAGATTCACACATTTACTGTGAAACCAATTATTACATTCACTGCACTGAATTTTGGCTGTTACGTCTTGTCTAGGCACTGCCTTTGAACATTCCAAGCAGGTACTCATCGCTACACTCTTTGGATATACAGTATCGACTTGAAAGGCAAAGATGTGACAGTGAAGATACCCCTATACTTCAGTTGAATTAGGTTGGTAATACTGGTGTTCTAGTGTTTACATGCACATAACGACTATAAAAACTGCTCAATTTGGCAATTATGTGAATATCTACCGATTTACATTATATATTAAATATTCCTGAGTAACTTACTGCACTCGTAGACACATGTTTAAGTCGTTCCACTTAAAAATTCACCAGAAACAACTCTATTTACACGGAGCACAAACTGACCCGACCGCCTTACGCCATTGCCAAAGTTGGCTGCTTCTCCCCCTGGCTCTTACGAGTCTGTTTAAGTGAGGGGCCTCTCTGGTGTTGTGTTAGGGGAGGAACCTCTGCCACTTTTCCAGCTGGCCGAACCTCCCCGTCTAAGCGGTTTTTTGGAAACGTGGGCGTTCGTCTCCCTGTACTGTATGTACGCCCCCCCTCGGGGTGGCTGCGCCAACTCCCCGCTTGCGGTGGGTAGCTAGGTGTGGGAAGTATTGCCCCCCTGTCCACCCGGCGGGGTGCCTCATCCCTAAACTCCCTCGGGTGTTCGTCGGGGAGGGGATAGTGTTCCGGGCCCTTTGGGTATGTGTCTCTGGTTTCCCGTCCTTTTTGTGGGTTTTTTGTCCGGCGGTTATTGCCCGGTGGTCCGTTTTCTTGTCTCCGCCAGGGTGGGGTGTATGTCTGCTGCTGCGGGGGCGGGTTTTCCCGGCGATTCCCCTTTTCCCTGTACTGGGAGGGTGCATATCCCTGTCTGCCTGGGGGTGGGTTCTCCCGGTACTCCCCGTTTCCCCTGTGTTGTGGGGATGCATATTCTTGTCTGGTTGGGGGTGGGTTTCCCCGATAGTTCCCATTTCCCCTATACTGTGGGGATGCATAGCCTTGCCTGCGTGGGGGCGGCTTCTCCCGATAGTCTCCATTTCCCCTATATTGCGGGGCTGCATAGCCTTGCCTGCTTGGGGGCGGGTTTTCCAGATACTCCCCGTTTGCCCAGTATTGTGGGGCAGCATAGCCCTGTCTGCTTGGTGGCGGGCTGCTTCGCCGGGGAATGCTGTGTTCGTACTCTTCAGGGTAGTACTCTGGTGCGTATGGGGATGATGGTCGCCGTGAGGGGTATGTTGGCTCTACGTCCGCGTATGATACCGGTGAGTACCGCGGAGGGTATTGTGGCCTGTCCTGTGTATGTGGTGTTGTTAGCCGCTGTGGAGGGTAGTATATTTTCTCCCTCTCGTAGTGTCTCCTCTCTATGTACCCCCTGTCCCTTTCGGGATAATAGAGCTCTTCCGTGTCCGTGTGTTCATCCCTAGGCGGCCTGCCGCCTGCTTGGATGGCAGCTATCGTTAGCTTCTCCATCCTGTCCACTAATTCATCCATCTTCTGACTAGTATCGTCCTTTTTTGGATGAAAGTGCTGATTCACGGCTTTCTCCGTAGCTTTTTCCGTGATCTATTTCCCTGCCTCTATTGTGTTAATGTTGTTTAGCATGTGTTGGACCGTGGGGTTGTTCATGATGCATAACTTGTCCACGATGGATGGTCTAAGCCCCTGCATTAGCAGCTTAACTTTCTGCTTATTCGTCATAGCTGCGTTATATTTGTCGCACATTAGCAATTTTGCGTTGACGTATGACTGTGCGCTTTCTTTAGGTCCCTGTGACCTCTGTCGAATTTGGTCATACAGGTCCTCATCATCTGGTATGAGCTGGAATTCACTTTTCAACAACAAAGTGATTTCCTCCCATGTGGCATCTACTAGGTTGTCCTCATGGAGCTCATACCATGTCATGGCCGCCTTCGTGAGGTATGCAGGGAGGAGCCGTTTTCTGACTTTATCGCTCCAGCCATTGATCCGAGCCGTTCTATTGAAGGCCTTGAGGTATTCCTCGGGATCCTGGCCTTCCCCCGTGAACTTTGTGGGGTGGATCATGGGATATTCTGTGTGCCTGTTCATTTCCTGTTCGTCTGTCTCTCGTTGCCCGTGGAAGGATTCTAATCTGTTTATGCTGTTCGCACTGCTATCGTGTGAAAAGGTGTTTGTGTTGTTCTGAGGGGAATTAGCCTCACTCCCCGTGTGCGACACGTTAGTTACGTTACCAGGTGGCTCGTCACCTGACATATCGTCACTGACCGAAGGTGTGTTGTCGTACTGTGTGGATTTGACTTCTTCCACTGTCCTGTCTAGATCCTGTTTCACTGTTTCCAAAATAGTGTGTATATCGAGGACCGCCTCTGTCGTGTGATTGTCTGCCTTAACAGTGTCTGTATCTAGTAATTGTGTGATGCGCTCGAGCAGATTATTAGTCTTCTGCTCTGTGATTTGCAGTTGCTGCAGCAATAGGGGGTGGAGTGCTGGCAAGCAATCTGCTTCACTAGCGCTAGATATTGGTGATTCTTGTCCGTGCGCACTGGCCTGGGATCGTGTAAAATGTGTGACTTGTGCTGCCGCTGCAGGGTGTTGAGCGTGGATCTCTGATGCCTTTAATTCGAGTTCTTTAAGGAGTTGTATCGCAGTCTGGTCAGTTATCAAGTCACTGTTCTTAATTTTTAACTTCGGCAGGAGTGGAGTTGTGCTAGCTGACAAATGGTGCGCAAAGTCCCTTAGTGTGGTTCTAAACGTGGTCATTTAATTTCCACCGATCTTGCACTATGGGGAGGGTGGGGGTGGGTGTAATAATACAAATCCCCGTGTAATAAAGGGGGGTAGATAAAAAAGAAAAAGTGTGGGTCGTAATTTAGGAGAAAAAAATAATTTTAGTCTCGCTTGGCTGCTTGTGGTACGGCTCGTTCTACCACGAGGGCTCGTTGTATGAGTCCTACCCTTATTGTGCGTGGTAGCAGCGCCTCCACCAAATATGTTTTAATCCCTTGGTTGGGGGGTAGTTTGGGATAAAACACGTTGTGTCACTGTGCTAATTTGGAAGGTTGTTCCTAAATGAGAGTAGCTCCCCGTAGTTGGGAGAACTTACTAGTGTAGTGTGTTGTTTAGTGTTTAATCTCTAGGGGGTGTTCCTGCAAAGATGTAAGTATTTGTTAGGGGATGGACCTCTAAATGCAGGCTACTGTACCGGCCTGCCAGCTGGGCGGAATGAGTGATACAATAGACGTGCTAGGTCAGCGGCTCGACGCTAGGCAGTCGAGTCGCGTGCTGGGAGCACAATGGAGTCTGACAAAGCAATTACTGGCTACTACGGTCACGGACAATTGTGGCGAAGGTCAGGTGGGGTATTAGGACGTGAAGTGGAGTGTAATTAGTAAATGCAAGTGTAGCTTACTGACCATATATTTATTGGTCAGTAGATGTAAATTGGTAAGTCCCTCTTGGGGGATGTAGACAAGTATACAATTGGTGTGTACAAATTAGGGGTAGGTGTTCACAAAATAAAGGAGTCTGAGCACTACTGGATCTCACCTGATGATGAAACTGGAACAGACGTCGTCTAGGGCCGCTGACGACGCACAGAGTAGAACAGATAATGGCTCCAGTTAGGACTCCACTCTTATACTTCCCGGCGCTGCGTGGTCAGCATTACGTCACTGTAGCTGCCCCAGATAGTTGTTAGTGTAGATGTTTGTATATGCTTTGCAAGTTGTTGGCTGACCTCCCAGGCTGGGTGGCCGCCTCTTGCTGTGTATGGATAATGTTCTGGTCTTATGGTGTTGCCAGTTGGGGTGGTTTTGGTAAAAGATGGGGGGTGGCTCTCAGGGGGTACTGCCCCCCCCGGGCTGTACAATATTTCTATTCGGACTCCAAGAGTTTCGTGAATGGTTAGTCAAACCTGAACATTTCCTTGTTAATGAATGATAAAGTTGCTTTCACCTCCCTTAAATCACCCCGAGTATTTGTATCGTCTGATAAGTGGTTTGCACTTCCTGAAAGGAAAAACCGGATTCTCCAACATCTGAAATACCTTCGTTCCTTTCACTTTATTACCAGTTCACAATAGGGGTTCAGCTTATGAATGACCAGGAATTTCCACAAATATTACCTGGACCTATTAGCTCAAATTCCTTAATTCCAATCTTCAGTGAAATACCAAGCTGCTTACTGTCAACCACAGCAAGCACGGAGGTATGACTCCAATAAAAGCTAACGCCGTTGTTGAGTTGCGAAATTTTGTGAAAACATTTGGAAGTGAATTATTTTCTAACGACGATAGTGTCCTTTATTGCAAAATTTGTGAAACAAATTAAGGAGTTTTTAGTAAGTTTTCAGTGGCTCAACATTTGGAAACCGCCAAACATAAGCGAAATGTCGTTAAAAAAAAGGAAAAAACAAAACACATTAATTCAGCCCTTGTTAGCAAGAAGAAATTTCAGGAGACTATCACAGGATAATACTGAAATTATTTTAATACCTAGTACATTCCAGTCTCTTTTGCAAGTTAATATAAATTATTTTTATTGTGCATTCACTATGTAAATATTGTAAAATTATTTTCATTTTTTGAAATCAATGGCTATTAAAATTGTATACGAGTTATATTTAAAAATTAACATAATAAAAGAATTATTGATGGTCAACTCTGCTTGAGGATCTATAAAATAATATTTCCTACTATTTAGAACTGTCTCTTAGTTGAGATATTTAAAAAAAATGTGTAGTTATATGTCCGTCTGTTCATGTTTTCTTTATAACGCTGTCAGGCAAACAGTGAGGCATTTCATTTAGACTACTCTCTGAAATCCTAAAATGGTGATGTAAGAAATCAGCACCACAGGACACTACGGTCAATTGGCTCCATATGTTTAATTTGTACATTCGGTTATAAATTCTCCTTTGTATGTAATACCGTACCGGTATGCCACAAAAAATTAAAAAAATAAGTTAATGAATAAAGTTGGGTCATTTATAATTATTACCACCAACCAACGACGGTAGCTGGTGCCCAGTTATCTGTTGTCTCGGTGGACGTGGGTTCGAACCTCACCGCCGGCCGTCCGTGAAATAGTTTTCCGTGGTTTCCCAGTTTCAACTGCAGACAAATGCTGCGACGGCACCTTCGAATGTGCCACGGTCGCTCCCTTCCTAGTCCGTGCATAATTTCGTTCACCTTCATTCATATCATCTCTCATTAACTCCTCTCATGAGGTTGGCGACAGGAAGGGCATCCGACTGTATAAACTATCCACCATAAGGACGCGAAAAAATATATTATCTCATTTCCGTCCCAGTTGAAACGGGAATAATACACATTATAGTTATTATTACCGTATTATTATGGTCATCTTATCACTACCGCCAGTGGTAGCTATACTCGCTAACGCTCAGCGCAAGGCAATGTGGCCATGCTCCATGCAGACTTGGTAGACGTGGGTTTGAACCCCACCGTCGGCCGTCCTTGAAATGGTTTACCGTGGTTTTCCCACTTTCAACTCTAGGCAAATGCTGGGACGGTGCCTTCTGACAGGCCACGGTCGCTTTCTTCCACATCCTTTCCCAGCTTCATTCATCTAGAACTCTCATTAACTCCTCTCATGTTGATGTCAGGAAGGGCATCAGGTCGTAAAAACATCCCCCTCATAGCGTTTCATCGCATCTCATCCCCGATCCCGTTAAATCGGTAAAAGTAAGGGGTAGACATACGTACATACATACATAATCGTCATCCATCATTAACGTAGAGGGCGTGGTGGAGCAGCGGTCAAGCTGTTGGACTCACACCACGGCGGAGGGGGTTCAATTCCCGGTCAATGCATGTGAAATGCCATGTCCAGTGACTCGGATTCCACGTAAAAAGGAGGTCCCGTGGTTCATGATCTCGAGATTAACGGTCACGTAAAAATACGATCTTCCTTCTTCCTTCCATCCTTAACGTATGCAACTACTGTATCCAAGACAAATACAGGGATCAAAGTTTCTTTTTCTGGCACTGACAGGGCATCTGCTCAATCCTAGACCATAATAAATACAGCCATGCATACTACTACAAAAACCACACAAACACAGGTTATCAGTCATATTTAACACACACCCAAATACATCGGGCTGATGATCAAGATTTACTAACAACAACCACCATATTTATTTTCGTGTGCCTCGTGGTGCAGTGGCTAGCAAACCTGCGGGAAATGCCGGGATGGTTCCTAACTTAAGGCCACGGCCGTCTCCTTCCCCAAATTAAATATAAACACACTGCGGTACTACTACGACATTGACCCATAATAACACGGTTATGAATTATGTATATTATACACGGGACTAAATGATCAAGATGTACAAGCCCGTCAAATGAAAGTACAGCAACTTATTTCTCAATTCAAAGTTTTATACAACTGTTACACAACTCTTACGGGAGACAATTGCCGCATTCTGTACTGCCCTTGTGTGAGCACTTCCAGGAATTTTCAAACAATACTAGTTAACAGGTTCAGACAACCTCTTGTGTTTGGGAATTTCATACTACGTAGCTTGAGGCTACTGCTTGCGGAAAGGTTTCCAAGATTAACCTCACTGATAACAGAACATCCGGGAGACATCCTTCGGAGATTTTGTTCTAAATGCATCCTAAATAAATAGCATTGCACATGGTCTTACTAGGTTGATTTATTGCTGGCAGAGTTGTATTGATCTCAATTTTAATGTCTACCAATTGACTTAAATTATGAAAAGGGAAGATAATGGAACATAAAACTGAAAATTACCTAATACAGTGATTGTATTTTGATTGTATTTTATGTATTTTGAAAATACAAATTACTCATGAAAAGTATTTTCGATACAGATACAAAATACATGTTCAAAAATGTATTTTCGATACAAAATACAAGATACAAAAGTATCGAAAATACGTATTTTAAATACATGTATTTTCGATACTGTCCAACTCTGACTAGGAGTACCAGTTTCAGTGATGGGAACTGGTTCTTCCTCCTTTGATTCGATTTCATTTTGTTGTTGTTCATTTGTAGGTAAAAATTCTACTTTAGGCCTATAATTATTACTATCGGTGGGCCTATTAGTAATGTTACCTTTTTCTATAACTGACGATGATGAAGAAGGACATTTTAAAAACTGTCCAAGCTATAGCTGGCCTTTCTTCGATGCTGATTCCTTCAACTCCCTGTCTTCTCCTTCCTTTCTTTTTTGAGCATCTGATTTGTGTTTGTAATTGCAACTCATAGTAAGTTTCACTAAAAACACCGCTTCATAAATTGTTGTGCAGCATTACCAACATCAATTTTTCAAACAGTAAGCTTGCAACTTAAGTTTCTTTTGTGATTTGTATGGTATATATAAAATATTAAGATAATTTAATAGCCACACACATTTCCATTTTCGCGGATGGAACTGGATGAGGTAGGCCTAGAATTCTGTACCAATCCCGTTAATTTACATTACATCATTGGGTCGGGGCCGGGCCCCGGTGCTATAGCACCCCCTACACCGGCCTCTCGCCGGCCCCGTTTAGGAGACACCCTGTATTCTTGTGTGACATCTTGTACACCTCTTTAGAAGTCACCCTGTATTCTTGTCTGACATCTTGTACACCTCTTTAGGAGTCACCCTGTATTCTTATATGGCATCTTGTGTATCTCTTTAGGAGTACCCTTTATTCTTCTCTGCCATCTTGTACACCTCTTTAAGAGTCGCCTTGTATTCTTATCTGGCGTCTTGTATATCCTTTACCCATTAACTTAGGCTTCCCGCGCGGCTGCATGACGTCACAGTCACCGTAACGCAACCGTCTCCGTAACGCATAACGTTAGACCCAAAGCATAACGACGAAGTCGACAAGATCATTTGAAATGATAAAATGATAAAAAAAAATAAGGGGGGAAATCCAACTATTTTGGTGCAGCACAATCACATAGCTAGGGTGACCAGACGTCCTCTTTTTCGCGGACATGTCCTCCAATTTACGTCTCTGTCCTCTGTCCGCGAACAATTTTTAAAATTGTCTAAATGTCCTCCTTTTTATTAATTTACTATATTACCGTATGAATGTACCGGTATGTATGTATGTATGTATGTATGTATGTATGTATGTTTTAGTTTTTCATAGTTTATATTGGCGCCATGCCAATAGTTTAATTTTTCACCGATGTGCAGCGCTACAATAATTGTTTCCGGTCTACGCTGGGTTTGGGAATGTATTTCTGTGTTTGTGCTCCGTTGATTGGCAGTCTTGTGGTGTTGTTGTGTGTTTGTCAGTTTGAAATTTGCTCGCATTCGAGATGCCTAAAAGAAAGTGCAAGTTTACAGATGCTTTGAAAACCAAATATCCTACTTTCAAGCTTGGACGTAATGATTTTGAGGCAGAATGTAAAATTTGCCCAACTGCAAATTTCGTCTCGGTAGCAAATCAGTGTAAGTTCTATAATTTATTGTTTATGCCCGTTGCTCACGGTGACATTTTCCTTCAAATTTATTGTACAATAATTTAATTTTATAAAATTTCTGTTGCTCACGGTCAAATTCATGTTTTATAAAACCTTTGATAAAACTTTCCATAAAATAGGACGTTCTATTCCGTTAAATTAATTTTACGAAACGAACCAATCAGGGAAGCTGATATGGAGATGGAGATGGAGGTGAGAAGATTTTGAAGCTCGCTTGTAAACAAACACTTAGAAAATGGCAGGCTCCGGCTGGACTAAGGAAGCTGTTAGTGTTTTACTGGACGAGTACCAGAAATATCAGTGTTTGTATGAGGTTAAAACGCCCATATACCACTATAGAAATGCAAGAAGTGAGGCAGAAATCTCAATCGCCGAATATGTTTCGCAAATTCGACCGAACACAAGTGAGGCTGATGTGAAGGCGAAGATAAACGGGCTTCGAACTCACTTGCCGTCTCATTTCAGGAGAAATGGCTTCCCTCATGTTTGTGTCCTGTCGAATAATTTTGGGACCAACAAGATCTAGGAGTTTTTAAACTGCTTTCCTCCATTCTTAGAAAATTCCTATATGAATTCTGATCTTCTCATTTTCTCAACTCATTTTCGACCAAGGGCAGCATTCCTCTACTCTTCTCTTCTTTTTATCCATTCCCGAGTCCAGGACTTCCTAGCATTTCTTTTCTTCCTTTTTACCACTGTACGACATATAATTGTAGCTAAAGCTGCAATTTTTGCTTTGTTTGATGGAGCCATACTCTCAAACCAATGTGTGTTGAACAGCTGATTCTTGGTTCAGAAGTTTATCGGTCGATGGCGATCCTGATACATCCACGAATTTTATAAAATAATTTTACCGTGAACAACACAGCTTGCTTTCGTCAATTTTTTATGAAATTAGTTGTAAAATAAATTTTAAGAAACACTTTACCGTGTGCAACGGACAAGTTATTAAATTACAAGTCTTAAAAGAGCGTTATTTATATAAAATTCTCATTTAATTTCGTAGGTTCTCAAGATTTGGATAGTCACATTTCTTCAAATAAACACAAAAAAATTGTACAAGGCTGTGGCAGTTCCCAAACTATAGGCAAGCTTTTTTCCACATCAACTACAGCATTAACGAATCGCGTTTTAGCTGCGGAAGGAGCATTAGCATTCCATACCGTTCGTCATCATTCCTCCTACAGATCAATGGACTGCACACCCAAATTGAACCAGACAATTTATTATGATTCGGAAGTGGCCAAAAGAATTTCTTCAGCTAGAACCAAAACTGAAAGTATAATAAACAGAGTAATAAGCCCACATGCTGTTGATGTTACAGTAGAATGTATGAAAGGTATATCTTGTTATGGAGTGTGTACGGATGGAAATAATCATGGAAGTCTGAAAATGTTTCCTATTCTCATTCAATATTTCGATTATAAGCAGGGTGGTATTAAAACTAAGGTTGTAGAACTAAAGACAACTCCTAATGAGAAGGCTGAATATATTGCAGGGTATATTAAGGATACCTTGTCTAGTTTAGGTCTTGTAGAGAAATGTGTGGCCTTTGCTGGTGACAAGACGAACACTA
Organism: Meconema thalassinum; assembly: GCA_946902985.2. Classification (NCBI taxonomy): domain Eukaryota; kingdom Metazoa; phylum Arthropoda; class Insecta; order Orthoptera; family Tettigoniidae; genus Meconema; species Meconema thalassinum. Next base: position 181,302,119 of record OX336399.1, on the reverse strand, counting down.
ACTTTGGTGGTTTAAATCGTAGAGAAGGCAAGAATGTATTTACTAACTTAAAGGATGTTGTCAATAGGAATATGGTAGGTATAGGTTGCCCAGCTCATATATTGAATTATACAATACAACATGGAACTGATGTTTTATCTGTGGACATAGATTGTCTTATTGTTAAGTTGTATAATTATTTCTCAATTTACACTGTAAGAACTGAATAGTTGAAGTCATATTGTGAATTTGTTAATACCAATTACAAACAATTGCTCTCCCACAGCAAGACAAGATGGCTTTCTCTGTTCCCTGCTGTTATTGGAAATGTTTCTTCCCTTGAAGTCTTACTTCTTGTCAGTGCCAAATCCTTCAAAACTTCTCATTAATTTTTTTGGAAATAATTTGAGTGAAGCTTATTTGTGGCACCTGCATTCTCTAATGTCAATATTTCACTCAAAGATTTTGATAATAGAGAAAGAAGAGAGTTCGGTGTTAGAAATCATGAATGTGTTGGAATGTGTCAAGGCTATGCTTCAAAATAGATATGAAGGTTCTTTCATTTCATTGAAGGTGAAAGATGTAGTAGAAAATGTTCGAAAAGAGGGGTATGATAAGGAAGCAGATTTATTTACGAATGAAGCATTGATGTTATATAAAGTATCTTTGGAATATTTGACAAAATGGGTAACATATTTTGATGATTTCAGTTGTTTCTTGTGGATGAGTTTAACTTTTAAGAAGATGGAATACACTGATGTTGGAAAAAGTATTATGTATTTACAAGGGAAAGGTATTCACATTGATGATGCAAAATGTTTTGATCAGTTTTGTAATCTGAGTAAATTTACAGATAAATTTTCAAATAACAGCGACTATCTTAAATTAACTTCTAGTCAAAAATGGGCAAAATATTTCAAAGATAGTGAAAATATTGAATGCTACTCAGAGCTTCTTAAAATTGCAGAATATTTATTTTGTATCCCAGGTCACAATGCTAATGTGGAGAGGGTTTTCTCATTGATTTAATCTCAATGGACAGATGAAAGAAATAGATTGCAAATAGAATCTGTGAAAGGTCTATTAATGGTGCAGTACAATTTTAAGGAACACTCTTGTCAGGACTTCTATAAATATCTGCTGGACAGACCTAAACTGTTGGCAGGAATATCATCCTCAGATAAATATAAATAGTCTACAAATTAAGTGTAATTTCATGTTTTTAATTTCAGAATAATATACATTTTCAGTGGCAATGTTTTAAGTTTACTAATGTAATTAATACATTTTGAAGTTCAATTTTTATCGTATCTTATATGGTTTTATTACTTTTAGATTTGTCCTCTTTTTTCCCTTAATGTCCTCAAATTTTTCCTGTGTTGTCCTCTATTTCACAGTACTGGATCTGGTCACCCTACACATAGCTCACTTTATTGTTGATCCATGCTTGGAGTCTAGGGACACCTTGGTCATCAGCTCCTTTGTTCAAAAGAATTGAAATGACTGCTTTGCCGCCATTATCAAGGCCAATTACACTGTAATGAAAAATGTCATTTTTCTGCGTGTTAGACCTCATTTTATATTGGGAATAGTTCACCAGGTGTAACATTACTTTCCGTACGACTGCGACAAAAAGGGAGCGACCCGGCAACAGTCCTCGTGTTATAGTATTTCACGCCAGTTCCTTCAGTTTGCCTTCAGGTCATAGATTTATGCCATGTAAAAGAAGCTACCACTGAAATTGTTGCTGCTTCAATTAGAGCCGCGGGGAACCGCGATCATTAACCCTTCAGAATTGGCGTGAAAAAATATAACACGAGGACTGGCGGCGGGTCATTTTGACCCATAGAGTGTCACTCCCTTTTTTGTCGTAGTTGTACGGATGTTGTTGGTAGGTTGGTTCCTCGGTTTAGGGGCTGCGACAACGCGGTCATGTAGCCCCGTGTACTTTGGGTGTGTGTAGAATCTGTCTGATAACCGGTGTTAATTGTGATGGCTGTATTAGTGTATGTTATCTTTTTTTTTATTTCAAGTAAGGACTGCAGACATTCAATTTTCAAGTAGTTCCTACTTTCCCACCAAACGCCACCGTCAACGACTACTAGTTCTGAACTTGATTATTAGATGCCACCGCAGTCGACTCCTGGTGACGAACGTTGGAACCTACGAGCGTTAGTCAAAATTAACGGAAAAACTTCTCCAGAGCCGACGGAACTGCGGGAGAATTCAGGCTAAGTCCGTAGCTTTGACAATGCGCATGCGCCAGTATTATTCTAGATAGATCCATATAGATTAATCATTGGCATGAATCTTAAATTTTAAGAAACGTAGGCTCTTTAGTTCGTCACGGAACTTCTTGTTAACCTAGGCTTAATTGACGAATACCACATGTTTGGTCTATGTTTGTGTTAGTATATTTTTTTCTCGTTCCGGCCCCGTGGTGTTGGGGTAGCGCACCTGCCTCTCACCCGGAGGCCCCGGGTTCGATCCCCGGCTCCGTCAGGGATTTTAAAACTGACATGAGGGTTGGAACGGGGTGCACTCAGCCTCGTGAGGACAATTGAGTAGCTGTCTGACAGTGAGACATCGCCCCGATCACGAATACCAACATTAATGGCCGAGGGGACCCGACGCGCTGATCACGCGTCACCCCAATATCTGCAGGCCAAATGGCTGGGCAGCGGTCGCTTGGTCGGCCTTAGCCCGTCATGGGCTGGATAGTGCCAGGGGTTGACTTTTTTTTAATATTTTCTTCTCGTCTGTGAGTGAGTGTCTTGTTTTTCTCGCAATATTCTTTGCTTCAATGGATGTAATCGATACCGTATATTACGCTATCGCAACGTAAATATCTCGGCTCTCATCAGATATTTGTTTTGTGTAGCTATCTTCTCTTCCCGTAGCAGACGGGAAGAGAAGATAGCCTAGGTTAACAAGAAGTTCCGTGACGAACTAAAGAGCCTACTTTTCTTAAAATTTAAGATTCATGCCAATGATTAATCTAGATGGATTTATCTAGAATAATGACGAAATTAAGTTGGTAATATCGAAATTTCTAATTAGTTCGAAATACTGTATACCTGGCATAATGTAGCCTAATAGAGAACTACAGTTGGCAGCCCTGGTGACTGAATATATTCTTAGTTCCATCTCTTAAGGCACAGAATACAAAATTTGGTTGAAGTCCAATGGATAGCATGGACGTTACATGCAGTTAAACATTGGATATAACAGCGCGCGTAAAATCATGTTGGCAACAATGACATACGTGTATTGGTCAGAAATAATCTGAAATAATATGATCTATTGTTGTGTCAAACTATAATTTTGCTTCACACAAGAGTAATTAGTGGAAGGTTCTTTGAGATGCCATAAATTATTACTAGGAGCGCCAGTCCTCGCGGGTTAAGGCAATGTACTTGTGAATTGGTATTGTAATATTCAGTCGGTCAACACACAATAATTCCAACTAATTGAATATGTGAAAAAATAATCTGAAAAAAATTACATGTGATTAATTATATACAGTAATACCGGGTGTAACAGTGGCCCTTGATATTATTGTTTTGTACAGTCCAACTAACGCGTGTTATCACGAAGGTTGGATAGTAGGGGGGGGGGGGGGTAAGGCGGGTTCTGCCCCTCCCCACCACTACTCCGAATGCGAGCCGATAACTCCCGAACCCGTTGTCGGAGATTCACGAATGAAGTGTCGTTGGACTCGGGATGACGGGGGCTTTGCTATGGACCACTCGTTATATTTTAGATTTTTTTTAAAAAATTGTTGTTTTCGAAAATAGGCGATAGCTTGAAAACCAAACAGGATAGAACGTTGTGCCATGGCTCAAACGAATGGTCTTTATGACCTTTATTTTTTGTAATAAAACTTTTTTATTTTTTATATTTTTTTGAAAACACTCGAATTTTGAAAATCCTATATTTTGGAAACTAGGAACTCTACAAAAAAATTGTTTGACGTAAATCAATGGTCTCTACCCCCTCTACCCCCAAAATAAATTTCAAGTCTCTAGAGAAAAAATTTGTGTTTTGTAAGTAGCGGGATGACACGGGAGCTGCTTCCAAAAGCAAGTGGTGAGCCCCTGCGACCTTGGAATGGAAGGAGTCATGCTAGGAAGGCGTGCTTGGATTCGTTTTTTTTCGTCTCGTTGCGCTCTTTACGGAAATGTAGATGTCGAAAAGGTGAAATGCTGGAAACACGGTTTTTTTTGGGGGGGAAAACCATGATTTTGAACTTTTTGCTATATCTCGCGAACCAATCATGCTAGAGGTTTGTTCGACAGGTCCAAGTACTCGGGGTGATGTCCTCTTTGCTATGGACCACTCATTGTAATTTAAAAAAATGGGAAACTCGATTTTGGGGTAAACACGTGTTTTTTGTGATTTTTGCCGATATCTCACGAACCAATAACGCTAGAGACGTGTACGAGGTGTCCTAGGACTCGGGCTAACGCCCCCTTTCAAATGTGGTAGATATTTTTTCCAAAAAGATAATTCACAAAGGGCCTAACGTCATACATGTTGAAATAACGTTTTCTTTTCTTTGCCTGTTTATAATGTCCATGAAGCGTGGTGGTTGAGAGAGACAATACGGCTGGGTGTGTGTGTGTTTGAACGAACCTGTCGCTGACCAAGGTGGCTGTGTTCAATAGATCAATCGATATTTCGGCGGGTCGATGTATGACAGAGCGAGGGTACGTTTTTTCACACCTTTTACCTTTAACGTGTAAACGGTGATGAGAACTTGGTTCTATGTTGGTCGAAGCGAGTACAGAAAACAAACTTGCCGAGGAGCAGGAGGTGAATGTCATTTGAACTTATTGGATGGCGTTGATCTGACTTGACAACAGGTGCAATGGAAAATGACCATGACGCTTCAAAGTGAAATAATCTGACCATCGTGGTGGCAGGGGAATGCGAAAGACATGTGAACACATGTGTGAAACCACATGCACGCTAAACAAGTGACATCCTGTCTTGCTTCGTACGTGACAAAATGCAAGTTCATGTGAAATTTGATCTTCCACAGGTGTTCACCTTGGACGTTAGCTGTCCACGTGCGCGATAACTGTTAACAAGTGACATCCTGTCTTGCTTCGTACGTGACAAAATGCAAGTTGACGTGAAATTTGATCTGCCACAGGTGTTCACTTTGGACGTTAGCTGTCCACGTGACCGATAACAGAATGTTCAAAGCGTGGGAATCGCTGAATCAGTAAAAAGTATCATGCAACTTGTCGGAATGATGTTACAACCAATAGATAGGCAAGAACTGCAAACAGCAGTGGTGGGAGGTAAAGGGAGGGAGAGGGGGAGGGGTAATGTATGAGAGAACACAGGTGGAAAGGGAAAGACAAACATGTATGAACATGCACGAAGCGCGGAGCGCTGTACACACAGAGCTATAGGGGGTGTACAACATGTGTGAATAAATAAAAATTGCACAGGTTCACACAACATGCAATTTATTGATCCAAGAATTAAACGTAGAGTTAAACCCTAACCATTTGACGTAGAGTTTATTTCCTTTTTGTTTCAACACTTTTTCCACAAGATAATGCTGAGGAAATGCTGTTTTCTGAAGTTCATGGAGATACAATCTACCTTTTATGGGTTGACGGTTGAGGTCCTCGAGTAAATAGGTGACTGGAGTGTCCAAGTTGACTCGACGAATTCGAAATAGTTCAGTCCCCCACTGTGGCGTGTAGCCCTTATTGAAGGCAGACTTAAATTTGCTCACACGAACAAAATCCCCAATGTTCAGTCGGTGACGTTTAGGATCGGCTGTTTTTATGGGGTTAAACAGTTTATCCAATCGCTGAATATTTTTAGTCACGAGGCGTGGCTTGGTCCCAATCGTTCTATGTTTGGTGTCATTGTAACGTGATACTAGCTCTGGTAACATGTCCAACCAGTGATACGTGCCCTGAGCGGTAAACGCTTTCCACATATGGGTTTTCAAAGTTCGGTTGAACCGCTCGACCACACTGGCTTTCAGATTGCTGTACGTGGTGTAATGGTGAATATCCTTAGATTTGAGAAAACTGGAGAAATCCTTGTTGAAAAATTCTTTCCCCTGGTCGGTTTGTAGCAGCTGAGGTTGACGTTTGGAGTGTTGAATAATATGTTGAAAGGCCTTGGTAACTAGTGGACCAGACTTTCGACGCACAGGTTCAACAAAGGCCATTTTGGAATAGACATTTATTTTACAATAGGTAGCGCACGAGTAGTTTCTACAAATGAGTTACGGCGCACGAGTCGATTCAACAAAGTTCCGTTTGCGTTCATATACCATTCATTCGATTGCGATTGAACTTCAATTGTTTGGTTTTCAAATGCAGCGGTAGATAGTCGTTATTTTGTAAAACATTCTTACTTGCAGTAGTAATAAGACTCTATGGTTTCGCTAACACATAGATAGACTGTATTATTGCCATGGTCAAGCACGCACATTAAGATCATTTACAAAATCATAAAATGAAAAATAAAAAATCTTGTTTTGAAAATATCGTTTTTCAACATACACAAAATAAATATATAAAAAATTTGTAAACAGCAAAATGGAAAATCCAAGTTTTCCATATAGACAAAATTTAAAAACCTTAAACGGACATTTAAGAAAATATATGCAAATGGGAAATTGACAAATGTGTAAATATGAAAATGGAAAAATCCATGTTTCCATATCATGAAATTGAAAAACATCAAACTGTCATTTAAAAAAATGCAAATGGAAAATTGACAAATTGCAATGTGTGAAATGTGAAATTGAACAAATGGCTATCATTATTTAAAAAAAGAACATGGTGCTCTATGGTTGAGGTGTGAATCAAACCCTCTCTACTTATTTGGACCACCCGAGACTGAGTAGACTAGTTTTAGTTGTCATACCACTTTTAAAAGTTTGTGTTAAATCTAGGAATTGAACCCAAGAGCTTGTAGGGGAGATCCAAGGTTATAATATGTTAAACAGATAGCCTTGAATGTAGGGTGTGGTAGCTATATAGAGATGAGACGTTTCGCTCGGGGCAGGGAGGCATGGAGATCAGCATCAAACCAGTCAAAAGACTGACGACTCAAACAACATGTAGAGCTCACCAAAATAATGTTGTGTAACGGTAAATGTTAGTCAACGAACAGTAATGCATTACTAAAACCCATGACACGATACCTAAGAGCTTTTCTAAAATTATTTTAAAATGCCTTTAACCCTATATTAAACACCCAGTTCACAAGACTCATAACTGCAATGTTATGGTCAAACAAAACAAAATCTATATTTCAAAACAAACAAGTGGTTTAGTCAATGTATACTGGAAAAAGTTTTATAAACACTCAAGTCCACAAAAATAATTAAATTAGTAACAGTCAGGTTGACCGAGTGGTTATGGTGTTTGACTTAAGTTCAAATTTTCTGTACAAGAAAGCAAGGGTTCGAATCCCTTACCTGATATAACTATTGCCTCAACATGGCTTGACCACACTCTATTATTGTGTACTCGGTACACAAACCATAAATAGAGTGTATTGTTTAAGGTCACTCTCTTTGCGAACATAGTCAGAGACTGTTGATGGTTAACAATTGCATTAATAGTGGGACATAGGGATAGCAATTAAGAAAAACAGACAATACCCATACACTATTTTTATTTATTTAATGTAAGTACTTGTACAATAGTTATATACAAACTACAATTCTCTTTTGTCTATTACTATCTAGTCCTTTTCGATCCACTTGCAAATCAAGGGCAGATGACTTTGTAGTTCAGCCCCTTTAAACAACAATAACACTACTTCTTGCATAGTCTGTGATGTTGATGACTCTTGAGGCGTGGAAGATGGATACAACATAACTTTTACAACAGGGGTTAAACGTTGCTCAACAAACAATGCACTATTTTGAGTAGCAACATCTTTCTCTTGTACTAACTTTTTAGCATTCTGATGATTTTTTGTCAACACCATTAGTGTTTTGTCTGGTGCACTACATTGCCTGATCACTCACACTTAAAACCACACTATTTCTACTTTTCATATTGCCTCGACATTTTGTTGACCTCTGTTTTGAGCATTGCCAGAATATTATTCCTTTTACATTTTGTCGTCTATAGTTATAAGAGTAGCCTTTATAGAGTACACGTTGTTTACCTCGGTGAGTTGTAGTAAGTTCCATAGTAGTAACTAACCTGTTAGTATGATTTGCATACTACAAAGGTTATCTCTGTTCTGGTAATTGAATTATTTAGCGTTGGCTTTTATATTTAATTCGTACAGTTTAAAGTGATAGAAAAGTTGTAGAAACGAGGTAGCAAAGTGGTAGACAATTGGTAACATAGTGGTAGAAAAGTGGTAGAAAAGTGGTAGCAAAGTGGTAGAAAAGTGGTAGAAAAGTGGCAGAAAAGTAGTAGAAAAGTGGTAGCAAAGTGGTAGAAAAGTGGTAACAAACTAGAAAAGTGGTAGAAAAGTGGTAGAAAAGTAGTAGAAAAGTGGTAGCAAAGTGGTAGAAAAGTGGTAGCAAACTAGAAAAGTGGTAGCAAAGTTGTAGCAAAGTGGTACAAAATATTACATGTATTGTTAAGGAATAGTTTAAGCAGTTACATGGATTCATTACACTATAATTTTAGCATCACGAAGCTCATTTTCTATATACAAAAGTTCTTCCTCAAATTTAGTATGACCAGCCTGTTTACAGGTATGCAAGTACTGAAGCCGCTGGATTATCTTACTGGGATTGTTCCAGTAAACAAATTTAACATATGATTTTTTTGGGTGTAAACCATTATCATCATCATCATCATCATTATCATCATAATCATCATCATCATGGTTATCATCATCAATATAATTATCATCAATATAATCATCATCACTATTACTATCTAATCCTTTTTGTTCATCTTGCAATGCAACAACCTTTGGCATAGTTTGTGTTGTCTTTGATAGTGTTAGAGGTTTCTTAGACGTTAACGACTGTCCTAACATGTCTTTTTCAGGAGATAATAAATGCTCTTTAACAAACAAAGCACTATCTTGAGCCACACTATTTTTTTCTTGGTCTTGCTTTTTTACCTTGGTTAGAGTATTTTGTCCATTTAAATGAGTATTATTTTGAAATTTACAATGATGATCGATTGAAATAAGTATGTTGGAGCCTTTTGTCTTAATCATTCCTCGACACTTTTTAGATCGTTGTTTCGAACAGCACCAAATAACAGTTCCATTTTTATTAGTTCTTTTTACAATATATGCATATCCTTTATAGCAAGCACATGGCTTACCATAGCTAGTCGTTGATACTTCCATGTCAACTGTTCAGCATAAACTAATCTCTAGTAAAGTTAACTCGATAATAAAAATGATTGTTTGTAGTATGTGCAGTTTAAAGTAAGAGCAAAAGTGAGAGTCAAATGGTATAAAAGTGTTAGCAAAGTGGTGGAAGAGTGGTAGCAGTTTATAGTAGTCATGATCTTTTTTACTAGAATGTGATTTGAGTAAATGTAATTTCTAATCCTTAGCAGTGAGTAGTCAGTTAGTCTTGGTTCAGACAAGCGTAAACAGTTCTCCAATGAATCAGAGATTAAGATTTTCATTATGAAACAGTTGTGTAACCAATTAGGTATCGGTACTTGATAGCTTCACACATGAACAAAAATTCCAACATATCTGACTTGAATTACATGATTTGAAAGTTGACAAAGAATATCCAATCAACCATTGTAGTTACAATGTCAAACACACAAAGACAAAATCAGCATGAAATTTTAAGTTACAGGAAAATTCTATGAAATAGACTATGCAGGAAATTTGGAAATACACATCAGAAGTTTGCAACACCATCCTTCTAGCCTATATAAATTTTCGACATGGAAAGTGTGCACTGCCCCTAACATTAAACCAATTTATCAATAACACAAGTCAACAATCAAAACATTTTGTGTTGAGTCTATCATTTAATGCATATATTCTGTCTACATTGAACAGTAACAAAAAACGCCATTCATAATTAATTAAGTTTGCTTTAATTCTTTATGTAATGATATATACATATTTAAAGTTTTGGCTGACTGTTCAGGGTGAATCGGCTTTGAACACATAAGAGAGGGAATATTTTAAGACTTAACCTCAGCTCACCTAACATAACCTAAATTTACCTAACCTTACCTTGTCATATAGGTAAGAAACGGGTCAAGCTATGCTTTCGACTACCGAGTTTCAGCTACTTTTCAAGGTTACTCTCCCGAACATTGCCGGAGACTGCTGATAAACACTTATATTCTCACGGCAGCGGCGCGCAACGACTTACATGACGCGTTCCCCCCTTTTCATTGATCCCTGTTGATTTGTCCCTTTGGACTGGTCCCTGTTGACTAGCCCCTTTTGGACGGGCCCTTTTTGAATGGAGTCATTTTTGACGGGTCCCTGTGGACAGGTCCTTTTGGCTGATCCCTTTGGACCGGACCCTTTGACATAATTTGGATAATTGCATGGGCCAGTCCATAGGTTATCCAATTATCCAAATTATGTCAAAGGGTCCGGTCCAAAGGGATCAGCCAAAAGGACCTGTCCACAGGGACCCGTCAAAAATGCATGGGCCAGTCCATAGGTTATCCAATTATCCAAATTATGTCAAAGGGTCCGGTCCAAAGGGATCAGCCAAAAGGACCTGTCCACAGGGACCCGTCAAAAATGACTCCATTCAAAAAGGGCCCGTCCAAAAGGGGCTAGTCAACAGGGACCAGTCCAAAGGGACAAATCAACAGGGATCAATGAAAAGGGGGGAACGCGTCATGTAAGTCGTTGCGCGCCGCTGCCGTGAGAATATAAGTGTTTATCAGCAGTCTCCGGCAATGTTCGGGAGAGTAACCTTGAAAAGTAGCTGAAACTCGGTAGGCGAAAGCATAGCTTGACCAGTTTCTTACCTATATGACAAGGTAAGGTTAGGTAAATTTAGGTTATGTTAGGTGAGCTGAGGTTAAGTCTTAAAATATTCCCTCTCTTATGTGTTCAAAGCCGATTCACCCTGAACAGTCAGCCAAAACTTTAAATATGTATATATCATTACATAAAGAATTAAAGCAAACTTAATTAATTATGAATGGCGTTTTTTGTTACTGTTCAATGTAGACAGAATATATGCATTAAATGATAGACTCAACACAAAATGGTTTGATTGTTGACTTGTGTTATTGATAAATTGGTTTAATGTTAGGGGCAGTGCACACTTTCCATGTCGAAAATTTATATAGGCTAGAAGGATGGTGTTGCAAACTTCTGATGTGTATTTCCAAATTTCCTGCATAGTCTATTTCATAGAATTTTCCTGTAACTTAAAATTTCATGCTGATTTTGTCTTTGTGTGTTTGACATTGTAACTACAATGGTTGATTGGATATTCGTTGTCAACTTTCAAATCATGTAATTCAAGTCAGATATGTTGGAATTTTTGTTCATGTGTGAAGCTATCAAGTACCGATACCTAATTGGTTACACAACTGTTTCATAATGAAAATCTTGATCTCTGATTCATTGGAGAACTGTTTACGCTTGTCTGAACCAAGACTAACTGACTACTCACTGCTAAGGATTAGAAATTACATTTACTCAAATCACATTCTAGTAAAAAAGATCATGACTACTATAAACTGCTACCACTCTTCCACCACTTTGCTAACACTTTTATACCATTTGACTCTCACTTTTGCTCTTACTTTAAACTGCACATACTACAAACAATCATTTTTATTATCGAGTTAACTTTACTAGAGATTAGTTTATGCTGAACAGTTGACATGGAAGTATCAACGACTAGCTATGGTAAGCCATGTGCTTGCTATAAAGGATATGCATATATTGTAAAAAGAACTAATAAAAATGGAACTGTTATTTGGTGCTGTTCGAAACAACGATCTAAAAAGTGTCGAGGAATGATTAAGACAAAAGGCTCCAACATACTTATTTCAATCGATCATCATTGTAAATTTCAAAATAATACTCATTTAAATGGACAAAATACTCTAACCAAGGTAAAAAAGCAAGACCAAGAAAAAAATAGTGTGGCTCAAGATAGTGCTTTGTTTGTTAAAGAGCATTTATTATCTCCTGAAAAAGACATGTTAGGACAGTCGTTAACGTCTAAGAAACCTCTAACACTATCAAAGACAACACAAAATATGCCAAAGGTTGTTGCATTGCAAGATGAACAAAAAGGATTAGATAGTAATAGTGATGATGATTATATTGATGATAATTATATTGATGATGATAACCATGATGATGATGATGATTATGATGATAATGATGATGATGATGATGATAATGGTTTACACCCAAAAAAATCATATGTTAAATTTGTTTACTGGAACAATCCCAATAAGCTAATCCAGCGGCTTCAGTACTTGCATACCTGTAAACAGGCTGGTCATACTAAATATGAGGAAGAACTTTCGCATATAGAAAATGAGCTTCGTGATGCTAAAATTATAGTGTAATGAATCCATGTAACCGCTTAAACTATTCCTTAACAATACATGTATTATTTTCTACCACTTTGCTACAACTTTGCTACCACTTTTCTAGTTTGCTACCACTTTTCTACCACTTTGCTACCACTTTTCTACTACTTTTCTGCCACTTTTCTACCACTTTTCTAGTTTGCTACCACTTTGCTACCACTTTTCTACTACTTTTCTGCCACTTTTCTACCACTTTTCTACCACTTTGCTACCACTTTTCTACCACTATGTTACCAATTGTCTACCACTTTGCTACCACGTTTCTACCACTTTTCTATCACTTTAAACTGTACGAATTAAATATAAAAGCCAACGCTAAATAATTCAATTACCAGAACAGAGATAACCTTTGTAGTATGCAAATCATACTAACAGGTTAGTTACTACTATGGAACTTACTACAACTCACCGAGGTAAACAACGTGTACTCTATAAAGGCTACTCTTATAACTATAGACGACAAAATGTAAAAGGAATAATATTCTGGCAATGCTCAAAACAGAGGTCAACAAAATGTCGAGGCAATATGAAAAGTAGAAATAGTGTGGTTTGAAGTGTGAGTGATCAGGCAATGTAGTGCTTCAGACAAAACACTAATGGTGTTGACAAAAAATCATCAGAATGCTAAAAAGTTAGTACAAGAGAAAGATGTTACTACTCAAAATAGTGCATTGTTTGTTGAGCAACATTTAACCCCTGTTGTAAAAGTTATGTTGAATCCATCTTCCACGCCTCAAGAGTCATCAACATCACAGACTATGCAAGAAGTAGTGTTATTGTTGTTTAAAGGGGCTGAACTACAAAGTCATCTGCCCTTGATTTGCAAGTGGATCGAAAAGGACTAGATAGTAATAGACAAAAGAGAATTGTAGTTTGTATATAACTATTGTACAAGTACTTACATTAAATAAATAAAAATAGTGTATGGGTATTGTCTGTTTTTCTTAATTGCTATCCCTATGTCCCACTATTAATGCAATTGTTAACCATCAACAGTCTCTGACTATGTTCGCAAAGAGAGTGACCTTAAACAATACACTCTATTTATGGTTTGTGTACCGAGTACACAATAATAGAGTGTGGTCAAGCCATGTTGAGGCAATAGTTATATCAGGTAAGGGATTCGAACCCTTGCTTTCTTGTACAGAAAATTTGAACTTAAGTCAAACACCATAACCACTCGGTCAACCTGACTGTTACTAATTTAATTATTTTTGTGGACTTGAGTGTTTATAAAACTTTTTCCAGTATACATTGACTAAACCACTTGTTTGTTTTGAAATATAGATTTTGTTTTGTTTGACCATAACATTGCAGTTATGAGTCTTGTGAACTGGGTGTTTAATATAGGGTTAAAGGCATTTTAAAATAATTTTAGAAAAGCTCTTAGGTATCGTGTCATGGGTTTTAGTAATGCATTACTGTTCGTTGACTAACATTTACCGTTACACAACATTATTTTGGTGAGCTCTACATGTTGTTTGAGTCGTCAGTCTTTTGACTGGTTTGATGCTGATCTCCATGCCTCCCTGCCCCGAGCGAAACGTCTCATCTCTATATTGCTACCACACCCTACATTCAAGGCTATCTGTTTAACATATTATAACCTTGGATCTCCCCTACAAGCTCTTGGGTTCAATTCCTAGATTTAACACAAACTTTTAAAAGTGGTATGACAACTAAAACTAGTCTACTCAGTCTCGGGTGGTCCAAATAAGTAGAGAGGGTTTGATTCACACCTCAACCATAGAGCACCATGTTCTTTTTTTAAATAATGATAGCCATTTGTTCAATTTCACATTTCTCACATTGCAATTTGTCAATTTTCCATTTGCATTTTTTTAAATGACAGTTTGATGTTTTTCAATTTCATGATATGGAAACATGGATTTTTCCATTTTCATATTTACACATTTGTCAATTTCCCATTTGCATATATTTTCTTAAATGTCCGTTTAAGGTTTTTAAATTTTGTCTATATGGAAAACTTGGATTTTCCATTTTGCTGTTTACAAATTTTTTATATATTTATTTTGTGTATGTTGAAAAACGATATTTTCAAAACAAGATTTTTTATTTTTCATTTTATGATTTTGTAAATGATCTTAATGTGCGTGCTTGACCATGGCAATAATACAGTCTATCTATGTGTTAGCGAAACCATAGAGTCTTATTACTACTGCAAGTAAGAATGTTTTACAAAATAACGACTATCTACCGCTGCATTTGAAAACCAAACAATTGAAGTTCAATCGCAATCGAATGAATGGTATATGAACGCAAACGGAACTTTGTTGAATCGACTCGTGCGCCGTAACTCATTTGTAGAAACTACTCGTGCGCTACCTATTGTAAAATAAATGTCTATTCCAAAATGGCCTTTGTTGAACCTGTGCGTCGAAAGTCTGGTCCACTAGTTACCAAGGCCTTTCAACATATTATTCAACACTCCAAACGTCAACCTCAGCTGCTACAAACCGACCAGGGGAAAGAATTTTTCAACAAGGATTTCTCCAGTTTTCTCAAATCTAAGGATATTTACCATTACACCACGTACAGCAATCTGAAAGCCAGTGTGGTCGAGCGGTTCAACCGAACTTTGAAAACCCATATGTGGAAAGCGTTTACCGCTCAGGGCACGTATCACTGGTTGGACATGTTACCAGAGCTAGTATCACGTTACAATGACACCAAACATAGAACGATTGGGACCAAGCCACGCCTCGTGACTAAAAATATTCAGCGATTGGATAAACTGTTTAACCCCATAAAAACAGCCGATCCTAAACGTCACCGACTGAACATTGGGGATTTTGTTCGTGTGAGCAAATTTAAGTCTGCCTTCAATAAGGGCTACACGCCACAGTGGGGGACTGAACTATTTCGAATTCGTCGAGTCAACTTGGACACTCCAGTCACCTATTTACTCGAGGACCTCAACCGTCAACCCATAAAAGGTAGATTTTATCTCCATGAACTTCAGAAAACAGCATTTCCTCAGCATTATCTTGTGGAAAAAGTGTTGAAACAAAAAGGAAATAAACTCTACGTCAAATGGTTAGGTTTTAACTCTACGTTTAATTCTTGGATCAATAAATTACATGTTGTGTGAACCTGTGCAATTTTTATTTATTCACACATGTTGTACACCCCCTATAGCTCTGTGTGTACAGCGCTCCGCGCTTCGTGCATGTTCATACATGTTTGTCTTTCCCTTTCCACCTGTGTTCTCTCATACATTACCCCTCCCCCTCTCCCTCCCTTTACCTCCCACCACTGCTGTTTGCAGTTCTTGCCTATCTATTGGTTGTAACATCATTCCGACAAGTTGCATGATACTTTTTACTGATTCAGCGATTCCCACGCTTTGAACATTCTGTTATCGGTCACGTGGACAGCTAACGTCCAAAGTGAACACCTGTGGCAGATCAAATTTCACGTCAACTTGCATTTTGTCACGTACGAAGCAAGACAGGATGTCACTTGTTAACAGTTATCGCGCACGTGGACAGCTAACGTCCAAGGTGAACACCTGTGGAAGATCAAATTTCACATGAACTTGCATTTTGTCACGTACGAAGCAAGACAGGATGTCACTTGTTTAGCGTGCATGTGGTTTCACACATGTGTTCACATGTCTTTCGCATTCCCCTGCCACCACGATGGTCAGATTATTTCACTTTGAAGCGTCATGGTCATTTTCCATTGCACCTGTTGTCAAGTCAGATCAACGCCATCCAATAAGTTCAAATGACATTCACCTCCTGCTCCTCGGCAAGTTTGTTTTCTGTACTCGCTTCGACCAACATAGAACCAAGTTCTCATCACCGTTTACACGTTAAAGGTAAAAGGTGTGAAAAAACGTACCCTCGCTCTGTCATACATCGACCCGCCGAAATATCGATTGATCTATTGAACACAGCCACCTTGGTCAGCGACAGGTTCGTTCAAACACACACACACCCAGCCGTATTGTCTCTCTCAACCACCACGCTTCATGGACATTATAAACAGGCAAAGAAAAGAAAACGTTATTTCAACATGTATGGCGTTAGGCCCTTTGTGAATTATCTTTTTGGAAAAAATATCTACCACATTTGAAAGGGGGCGTTAGCCCGAGTCCTAGGACACCTCGTACACGTCTCTAGCGTTATTGGTTCGTGAGATATCGGCAAAAATCACAAAAAACACGTGTTTACCCCAAAATCGAGTTTCCCATTTTTTTTAAATTACAATGAGTGGTCCATAGCAAAGAGGACATCACCCCGAGTACTTGGACCTGTCGAACAAACCTCTAGCATGATTGGTTCGCGAGATATAGCAAAAAGTTCAAAATCATGGTTTCCCCCCCCCCCAAAAAAAACCGTGTTTCCAGCATTTCACCTTTTCGACATCTACATTTCCGTAAAGAGCGCAACGAGACGAAAAAAACGAATCCAAGCACGCCTTCCTAGCATGACTCCTTCCATTCCAAGGTCGCAGGGGCTCACCACTTGCTTTTGGAAGCAGCTCCCGTGTCATCCCACTACTTACAAAACACAAATTTTTTCTCTAGAGACTTGAAATTTATTTTGGGGGTAGAGGGGGTAGAGACCATTGATTTACGTCAAACAATTTTTTTTGTAGAGTTCCTAGTTTCCAAAATATAGGATTTTCAAAATTCGAGTGTTTTCAAAAAAATATAAAAAATAAAAAAGTTTTATTACAAAAAATAAAGGTCATAAAGACCATTCGTTTGAGCCATGGCACAACGTTCTATCCTGTTTGGTTTTCAAGCTATCGCCTATTTTCGAAAACAACAATTTTTTAAAAAAATCTAAAATATAACGAGTGGTCCATAGCAAAGCCCCCGTCATCCCGAGTCCAACGACACTTCATTCGTGAATCTCCGACAACGGGTTCGGGAGTTATCGGCTCGCATTCGGAGTAGTGGTGGGGAGGGGCAGAACCCGCCTTACCCCCTTTGGATATTTGCCTAAGGCAGCGGAAGCTCACTACCGCTCCACGTGTATTTAGACGGGATACATTTCGAACTCCGCCGCAGCATTGGCAACGAAATTATACAAAGCCCGGAAATGGAGCATACAACTGCTATCCAAAATGGCGTTTTATAAAATTCCGCTAGATGTCTCTACCTTCGCTAATTTTTGCGTACCAATTATTGGAAAATAATTGTATCTTTTGCCTTTTTTTTAGGCAGAAAAAGTAAATTATTCATATAATACGGCAGCTAAAGAACATTTAAGTGACATTTCATTTAATTTTAGACCAATTTTATGTAACGGAAATATGTCCTAAGGCTAAATTAAGTAAGGATTGGAGTGATCCGGTTAGGCCTAAATAAAAATAAGAACTTTATGTTCGACCCTCACTATTATGTGTTTGAAAACTGTATCATAATGATGGTCATTATAACACCGTTTTTCATTACGATACAGTTTCTCCAGCCAATCAGAGCTCGTTCATTGACCAATTAGGAAACGATAATTTCGCGCATGCGCTCAAAATCCAACATGTCGGACATAAACACAACATCGAACTATAATAAATTACCGACATGGAATACCCACCGTCCATATGTTCGCGTAAATAAACTGGCGAATATGAGACAAGAAATAGCACAGTACCTTAAAATCACTAACACTAATTTCTACACAGAGCATTGTCTTCAAATGACTGCGGTGACAATATTACTGAGGGACGGCTGATGTAAACATATGGCATTGAGAGCCCACAGAGCGCATGCGTCGGCCGTTCAAAGCTCTTGAAAGACGAAGCTATAACACCCAACGCTCGCTCTGTGATCACAAAATTCCAGTAGCTGACTCTCAACAGATATTTATTAATATTTATGTTAAAACATATAATAAAGTTATAATTATCGTCGAACATAAACAGTCGTATGCAACTCGCCTATAATGGTAATTAAGACACTCGTATGGAAATTATAAAACTCGCATACGCTCGTTTTATAAAAAATACTCGTGTCTTAATTATAGCCATTATAGGCTCGTTGCATAATGTACTATTATAATGTTTGGAAGCCAATATTTTCATACTTGACCGCCATACCACTAGGTGTGCTGCAGTAGATTGTTGTTGCCATGCTCTATCTTGCGTCTTTAGAAGTAAGTTAATAGATGGCATCAAATCCTAAATAACCAACCTCAAAACCATCTCAAATTGGTCATAGTTGAGTCTGCAGTATTGTCTAAAAAGATATTCGTCCGTTTTCAGATGTATTTCGATCAATATCTTAAAGAACCCCTTGCTCTCTCGGGTTTTGTAGATCTCTTTCGTGGCTTTCCTTTTTCGCAATAATAGGGCTAGAATCAAGTTGTCATCGTCTTCCTCTTCCTCCAATAATCTTCTAATTCCCGTTTTGGTAGCGGCACCACACAACCTCTATTAAATTACCTCAATGTAAACAGCCTTCTGAACCTCTGCCGCGCTGCCCAGGCAGCGAGGAACGAAAACACCACAACTGCCCAGGCAGCGCCGCCACAGACGACCTTGGCGGCGAGGATCCAAATCGTAGTCACATCGAAGGAACAGTAATAGTGTTCAGTATCGTTTGCGGGATATGCTTGCGGTGCATTAGCACCATACGGGATGTAGCAGGGAAATATCGGCCATCCTGACAACACGCGTTTGTTGGGTTGCATAAAACAATATGATTAGGGGCAGTTGATTCACCTGGCATATATTGTTACGGAGAATTGGGGAAATAATAAGAAAAAGTAAACTAAGGGATGACATGTTTCGCTCGTCAAGCGAGCATCATCAGATCTAAAGAAAAGTAGCTCTACAATACACTGCCAAATAGTACAGGACAGCTGCACAGAAAGAAAACCTTTTGTTCCAAAAACTGTGCTATGGTTGGCTTTTTTGTAAATCGTTAGAAAGGCACAAGATAAGCTTAACTCTGAATTTTAGAATAATTTGGACGATCATTTTGTCGGAAAACTCAAAAAATATTGAAAAGCGTTTTTCTCTGAATCGACGTATTTGTTAATAAAACGCTTAGTTAAACTCAATACTTTAATGCAACGTGACGAAGCGCCATTACATGGATAACACACAGACCGGAAAAAAAGGACAAACAAACACCGTCTGGTCAAGAAACTTAGAACACACTCCCACCTTGCAATTTACAGGCAAATTAAATTGCAACCTTCTCACAATCACAAGTAAAGTCTGTGAGGCACTCGAATTGTTCTTCCTGACCTGGTAGTATTTACTTCTTCTTGTTCTGCTGGTGGAGATTCTTTGGACCTGGGCCATTTATTTTGTTCTTTCCTTAGCCATGGCGGCCACACCCACCATTGGCTTTCATTCAATATCTTTGCATTACAGCCTCTTGAGGGAAGGTCTGCAGGGTTCAAAATTCCGGGAACATGACGCCAGTCAGTAGGATGGCTATGCAGCTTGATCTCTCGTACTCGCTTGCCAACGAACGTGTTCCAATCTCCTTCCCTTTGTAACCATGCTAGCACAACTGTTGAATCACTCCAGTAGTAGGTCTTACAGTCTGAAAAATCCAAACTCTTCTTAACGTGGTAGGCAAGTCGAGATGCTATGACTGCTGCTAGCAACTCCAGTCTAGGAATTGTCAATTGTTTTACGGGTGCCACTCTTGCTTTACATGCCACAAGGCGAACTGAAACCTTTCCAGCAAACTCTGCCCGCAGGAAGACACAAGCGGCAAATGACAATTTACTGGCATCGCAAAACACATGAAAAGTCTTTTCACAGTCCATGAAGGGTTCTAAAGACAGTCTTCTGGGAATCTGGCAGTTACCCAAATGATGCAAATGCTTCAACCATGCAGAAAATTGCTGGGTTATTTCTTCGGGTAATTCAACATCCCAACCACATCTCAATTTCCACGTATGTTGCAGGAGCAGTTTTGGAATGAGTGTAGTGGGACTGGTATAACCCACGGGGTCAAATATACTCTGGGTTATAGACAGCAGAACTCTCTTCGTAATGGATTCTCCCGTTAATTTAAGTCCACTGACATCACAAAACAAAAGATCGTTTACAATGTCCCATGATAGCCTAAAATTGGAACAATTTCTTTGCCTTTCTCAACTACATTGCCACACAAAGGAGCAGTTACCCACCCTCTAAGCTCAAACTGTCCAGATGCCATCAAATGAGTGGATTCCCGAACAAATGTATTAACTGATTCTTCGGTTTCAAGGCTAGTAATGCAATTGTCTACATAGAACGATTGCTTCAAAATATTTGCTGTCTGTCTCATGTCTTCTGGAGCCTGATTTATATGACGGATGATGGTAGCTCCTAGCAAGAAAGGACTCGAAGACACACCAAATACTACACGTCGATGTCTGAATGTGATCATTTCTTGTGCATCAGCACTGCTCCACCACAGGAATTTCAGGAAATCACTATCCCTCGATGATAGGCTTATTTGTAAAAATGCCTTCTTGATGTCAGCAGTAATACCAATGGCACATTTCCTGAATTGCAACAGTAGCTTTGGAACTAACTCGATTAGATTCGGACCTTTACAAACACAGTCATTCAATGATGTTCCTTTGTGGTCCTTAGCTGAAGCATCAAAAACCGGGCGTATTTTTGTGGTCTGACTAGTTGCCTTGATGACAGCCCTATGTGGCAAGTAGTACCCTCTAGCTTCATTTTCAGGAACTATCTCTATGATGCCAGATTGGAGCCAGTCTTGAAACACTCCATGATATTCTTTTAATTTCCCAAAAGCACGCAGGCGGTTTGTCACTCCGATAAGTCTCTTTTCTGCCAAAGCTTTGTTATCCAGGAGTTCCGGATGACCTTCCCTCCACGGCAAGCACACCTCATATCTGTTTTCTTCATTAACCTTCACAGTTTGGTTGCAAAACTGAAGGGTATCAGTATTCAAATCTTCTGTCTTCTTCACGGCCTCCGATTCATTAATACCTATAACCTCCAACTTCCAAAAATCTGACAAATCCAAGTTACAGTTGTAGGTTATGGCAGCTAGAGAATTATTTGCAGTCGTTCTGGGGCCCTGAATCGTCCAACCTAATCGTGTTTCAATTGCTACCAGAGCATCATCCAAATGTACACATGAACCAGTTAAGAATGATCCTGAAATGTCTGCTCCTATCAGCAATCCTATATCAGGTGGATTCCTCCCTGTGTCAGACAGAAATATTCTTTTCTCATTGAGTTTGGGGTACAGGTTTTGACTATCAACTCTTGGTACATAACCACAAATTTTGCCCTGTTCTAATACACTTATAGATCCTTGATATTCACCATTTGAAATGAAAATCCACAGCCTGCTTCCAGTCTCCGACCGGGTCAGGAATGGAATGAATGAAGCCCCTATCTAGCGGCGAGGATATGAACTGTGCCGGCTGCCGAGGCCTACGCACTCCTCTGGGGCAATGATTAAATGAATGACAGATGAAATGAAATGATAGTGGAGAGTGTTGCTGGAATGAAATGTTGACAGGGAAAACCGGAGTAACCGGAGAAAAACCCGTCTGCCTCCGTTCTGTCCAGCACAGATCTCACATGGAGTGACAGGGATTTGAACCACGGACCCAGCGGTGAGAGGCCGGCCTGCTGCCGCCTAAGCCACGGAGGCTTTATTCAGCATTTACACTTCTCAAAATAATGTCATAGAGGTTGTGTTGCTTTTGACTGGTTTCAACTCCCCCAAAAAGACTGTGGCTCAACATTTCCTTCCCAGATGGTTTTATATTTAGTTCTCTCACATCTGTAGAAATATAGGATCTTCGAGCACCGCTGTCATAAAGTGCACGCACTAGTTTAACCTTACCATTATGGACAATATTAACCATTACTGTTTGCAAAAGAGTGTACCCTGACTTCTGTGATAAGAGAGCTTGTGACTCCGCACTCTTTAGGCCTACTTCAACACTTTCAGTTTTCTTACTCTGGATGGGTAATTCTGGACACATAACTGTCACATGGCGTCTAAAACAGACAAGACATTTGACGAAGTTCCGGCACCTCTTAGCACCGTGACCAGCTTTTAAACATACAAAACAACAATTCATTTCCTTGAGCAAATTCCTTTTTTCATGCAACGACATCATTCTTCCTTTAAAGCACTCTGTAGCCGCATGAGAAGTTCTATCACACCACACACATTTTGTATCTGAGCTTTGTTGTTTAGAACTCCCTGAATATATGCACGCTGCAGTAGGTATTCTGCTTGTTTTACCATTGTCAATACTATCACTAGCGACACCCCTATTCCTAGAAATACCACTGCGACCCAACTGAAGGCGCTCTTCACTTTCGACCTCAAGTTTCAAGAACTCCAGCAGATTAGCTAGATGGTCACTAGGATCATGAATTTCAGCTCTATTTACCGTACGTGTCCTTTCCCATGCTCTTAGGATATCATCAGGTAAAGCTGACTCAACCAACGGATACAACATGGCAGCACACTTCTCCCTCGTTACTCCTAGGGTCTCTAAGTTGGGTTTCTAATCTGTCATAGAGTTTTGCTAAAGATATAACATCATGTGTCATCACCAAAGCAAGTAATTCGCGAACTTATATCTCTATTAGTAGTTCATCACGAGCAAACCTTGATTTCAGCTGTTCGATGGCTTTACTATAGTTAGGGCCTGAAGGGGGAAAGCTCTCAACAAGTTCCCTAGCACTGGATCCAGGCACTGTTGCTTGTATTAAGTATTGGAACTTGTCCTCATCACCAATTGTTTCGTCATCATTAATCTAGCGAAACTGTCCCCAGAAACCTAACCAATTTCTCACATTACCATCAAACGCCTTCAGTTCCAATTTAGGTAATCGTAAGTTCCTTTTAAGCGAAGATGAGAAATTTGCTTCACTTCCACTTTCTGATACGACATTCCCTCGATCAAGAAGTACACTCTCATACCTGGTTTTGGCTGCTATCCATTCTTCTTTATATGCATCGGCGGCTTCGTACTCCTTTTCACAAATTTGTTCATCGAAATCTTCTGCCGTAAACCATAGATCCCGTATATTGTCTTCTATCATGAAAAGACGCGTTGCTTGGTCCTCTAGAATTTTGAATGCAGTTGCTACGTCGCCTGGCACGCGCGGATCTACGTCCAATTTCTGTTTAAACACGTTCAATGATTTCGTGTATAAACGTCGTACTAAACCTCGTTCCCGTTTTAATTTTTCCATTTTTCCTAAACCTGTCACGGTCGCCAGATGTTAATACAACGCTTAGTTAAACTCAATACTTTAATGCAACGTGACGAAGCGCCATTACATGGATAACACACAGACCGGAAAAAAGGACAAACAAACACCGTCTGGTCAAGGAACTTAGAACAGTATTTTAAAGACAAGTTTTTTAAACAAAAAAATGTAGAGGACATTGTCACCTATAATTCGTCTCATTGAGGTCATGTCATACGTTTTGAAATGCAGAAGCTAGGTGGCGCCAAAATTTCAAAAAAGGTGTTTTTTCACTTTTTGTCCTAGAAAAAATGTTTTGTTTACAAAGGAGCGAATCAGAAAGTTGTTCCTCTCAAAATTGTCTACAACATTTATTGAAATATTTTTTTTCCGCCTTACCGTTCCAAAGTTATAGTCTGCCGAAGTGTGAAAATTGTACTATTCAGATGGCACAAAGGTTAATATGTGTACAGTTATGATTGATACGTTGCGATTGAAATAGATATGATTGTTTGAGCTAATTAAAAAACACAGCCCGCGTCCTGTTTGACCGAGCCTTAGGCAGCTGTCTGACACCGGTCCCTGTCTAAATTAAGCCCACCGCTCTCTCCTCAGTAACAATAGTAGCCTTGACTACGCAGCGTTACATTTGCTGCGCTATAACTTTGGAACGGTAAGTCGGAGGAAACAAACGTTTAAATAAATGTTGCAGACAATTTTGAGAGGAACAAATTTCTGATTCACTCTTTTGTGAAAAAAAAACCAACTATTTTTTCTAGGTCAAAAAGGGAAAAAAACACTTTTTTGGAAACTTTGGCGCCACCTAGCTTCTGCATTTCAAAACGTATGACATGACCTCAATGGGACGAATTGTAGGTGATAATGTCCTCTGCATTTTTTGTTTAAAAAACTTTTCTTTAAAATACGTCGATTCAGAGAAAAATGCTTTTCAATGTTTTTTTGAGTTTTCTGACAAAATGATCGTGCAAATTATTCTAAAATTCAGAGTTAAGCTTTTTTGTGCTTTTCTAACGATTTACAAAAAGCCAACCATAGCACAGTTTTTGGAACAAAACCATTCCAGCTGTACTGTACTAAAACCTACAGACATTCTCTGCCCTCCAAAAACATGAAAACATCATAAATCTTATTAAGTGTGGTAACTATTAATCATACACCCTCTGCCTGAAAAGTTACCTGAAACAGCCGTACAAGTCCCGGCATAGTCTTCCTGAGGGATAGCCTTCATTTGGGTTGTCACATTACGTTGGATGTCGGAAATGTCCGAAAACCTCTGGCCCTTCAGGGCTTTTCGGCGACCCAGGACCTCGATACTCCATACTTTGACGCTTGCCTTTGAGATCATACCTCGGGCACCAGGTCTCGTCACCCGTGACGATGGTTTTCAGGACCATTCCACGGAACATTCAGCCTTCTCACTGCCGCCTGTCTATCAGGTGTGCAAGGCAAGTTGCATAAATTCACGCTTCTCTCTTGCTTTCAATTTAGAGTTTTGACGACCCAAACTGAAGGCTATTCCTAAAGAAGACTACGCCAGGAGTTTCCAGGACTTGTTCAGTCGTTCTCAGAAGTGCATAACCATCCACGGGGATTACTTCGAAGGACAGAAACGGCTGTTTCAGGTAAGCCAACAATCCGTTCGTAATATAGCAAAAAACTCCAGCCCGAATTCCATTTTCTCATCCTGCGAGAAGATTGCCACTATCTTCAACAGAAACTCTTGCTGTGCTCTGGTGGCAGCATACAGCTTTAGGTCATCCATATATAGGAGATGGTTGAGCTTTGCAAGCTCCCTGAAGTTCATCTTGATACTGAAGCCATATTTTTTGGAATTAAGTTGGTTTGTTAGTGGGTACATCGCAAGACAGAGCCATAAGGGGCTCAATGAATCTTCTTGGAATATTCCCTTGTGTATTGGGATCATACTTGTTGAAATACTGCGATTCGTAGTACTAAGGCACATTACATGGCTTATCCTGGAGACTTTCAATCCGAATCCGTCAGCAAACAGCACCCACTTTCTGCACTTTAGGTCTATAGTATGCATAACTCACAGATCAGTTTGTGGTCTGTTTCATGAAAGAAGACCCTGAGTACCCTACAATTCCTTATCAATTCACTAAATTGAAAGTCAGTAATGATATACTCTGGTTCCTCTAACCTCCCATGTGTAGTTGTGAATCTCCTTATGCTTCGATAATGAGTTTGCTACAGATAACCCCATGTTAGCACAGAAGTCCAATAAACATTTCCCATTGGTGTTCACTCCCCTATCCTCACCCCACTTACCCATTACTTTCTCATACCCCTCAGTTATATTTCCCATCCTAGCATTTTTTAATATTTTTTTTCGTGTGGCCTCCTGAGAGGCCGAGTGCAGGTCTTTCTATTCGACGCCCGTGGGCGACCTGCGCGTCAGGATGAGAGATGGAATGGATGAAGATGAATGAAACTGGGCAAGGATGTGGAAGGAATCGGTCGAGGCCTTTCAGAAGGTACCGTCCCAGCATTTGCCGGGTGTTGAAAATGGGAAACCACGGAAAACCATTTCAAGGACGGCCGACGGTGGGGCTCGAACCCACGCGTCTACCGAGTCAGCAGAGAGCTTGGTCCCATGACACAACGCTGCGCTTTAGCCAGCTGAGCCAATGCTGTCAGTATCCTAGCATTGATATCCCCCATCAGTAGTAATGTCATTGTGCCAGGAGATGTGTCTTGCAGTACGCATGTGCGTCCATCCTATTCCAAACCTAAATATATCGGCTTCCCGCATGCCAATGGTTGTTATCGCAGCAGACAACCCGCAGCCAGTGAAAGAAGGAATGTGCTGAGTGAGTGAAGCAAGTAGTGACCAACGTTATGTTTGTAATACGCAATGAGCGGGAAGACATCTGTAGTTCAAACCCAACGGCCATCTCCTGGTGCGATATCAATATACTATCCTTATTGTTAATCCTCACTACCAAATAACTTACTGTCGACCAAAATATTATGTGTACTCTACTTTAAAGGTTGTTTCTGAAGTAACCAATATACCTACATAAAATCCAATAACATCATCATTTTCGTCGTTCTATTTTACGTTAGTTCATGTAGGTTTGGAATTTTTAATTTATATTTTAATATTTTTTATCGCAGTTGGAAGACAAAAAGTGCCCGTTTTTAAGTGTGTTTCAACCATGCGTCACATTTAAGAATTATTATCTCACAAACCCGTCATCAGA
Organism: Meconema thalassinum; assembly: GCA_946902985.2. Taxonomy (NCBI): domain Eukaryota; kingdom Metazoa; phylum Arthropoda; class Insecta; order Orthoptera; family Tettigoniidae; genus Meconema; species Meconema thalassinum. The sequence goes on along the minus strand of OX336399.1, from coordinate 181,275,187 downwards.
TCGAATCCAAATTTTAACACAATATACATTGGAATGTTGTATAACTGGTTTATTAATTTCAAAATTGTGTGTGTCCAAGAAACAAAGTTGTTATTTTTGTAAGGTAACTTTTTCTCGGCTCGGGGTGGTTGGAAAATGTAGTTCTTGGTCGCGTTGTAATCTTTATACATCAAAAAGGTATGCTGTATGATTGTGAAATACATAAATTAATTCACTTATTTTATATCGGTTTGTATTTGTACGGGGAATTAAGACATGGTTCACCAGTTAGCCGCTCCGGTGAAAGCTGTACAACGTTGCCAAGATGGGCTCCATCACGCGTCATGGCGCGCCTCGCTCGGAAGTGATGGGCTCCATATCAGCATGTGGTCAGGAGAACTAAACATACGCAGTTCTCCTGGTAAGCACGCAATTTGCCTAACAGTGGTGGCCAAACAGTAGGATATCTTACAGGGGAGTCTTCACTCTCGTTTACGGTCGACGGCAAACATCTATGAAGAAGGTATCCAAAAACTTTTGCCACGCTATGAAAAATGCCTGCAAAAGTTAGGCAGTTATGTGGAAAAGTAGTTTATGTTCGACCCTCACTATTATGTGTTTGAAAACTGTATCATAATGATGGTCATTATAACACCGTTTTTCATTACGATACAGTTTCTCCAGCCAATCAGAGCTCGTTCATTGACCAATTAGGAAACGATAATTTCGCGCATGCGCTCAAAATCCAACATGTCGGACATAAACACAACATCGAACTATAATAAATTACCGACATGGAATACCCACCGTCCATATGTTCGCGTAAATAAACTGGCGAATATGAGACAAGAAACAGCACAGTACCTTAAAATCACTAACACTAATTTCTACACAGAGCATTGTCTTCAAATGACTGCGGTGACAATATTACTGAGGGACGGCTGATGTAAACATATGGCTGCATATGGCATTGAGAGCCCACAGAGCGCATGCGTCGGCCGTTCAAAGCTCTTGAAAGACGAAGCTATAACACCCAACGCTCGCTCTGTGATCACAAAATCCCAGTAGCTGACTCTCAACAGATATTTATTAATATTTATGTTAAAACATATAATAAAGTTATAATTATCGTCGAACATAAACAGTCGTATGCAACTCGCCTATAATGGTAATTAAGACACTCGTATGGAAATTATAAAACTCGCATACGCTCGTTTTATAAAAAATACTCGTGTCTTAATTATAGCCATTATAGGCTCGTTGCATAATGTACTATTAAGAGGTGTAGAATGTTGTGTAATAATGTTTCTGTATCTGTATACAATTTAATTTTATTACCAAACGGAACTTACTTTCTGGACGTGCCTCGTACGTAAATTAATGCATAGAGCTTTCCAAACTAGCTTGTGGATGTGTTTCTGATGACTAAACAGGCCAATCCTGGCATGAAACATGCGCCCACATAAATTGTACGCGATAAAGAATATTAATATATAAATTAAAAATTCCAAACCTACATGAACTAACGTACAATAGAACGACGAAAATGATGATGTTATTGGATTTTATGTAGGTCTATTGGTTACTTCACAAACATCCTTCAAACTCGAGTGCACATACTATTTTGGTCGACAGTAGTACAGTGAGAGCCTTCCCAATAGGATGGAGTTTGCCAGGCAGTTGGCGTGCAGAGAGTGATGAGTCACCGCAAGTTGACTAGCATCTACCGTTACACAACAGCGAGTTGGGAATCACATGCAGATATAACATTGATTACATCCCCAGCTGGCAAGATATCTTAGTTCAGAGTTAAGACGGTAACACTTTGGTAGCGATGAACCAAATTTAAAGCTACTTAAAATAATATTATAGCTTTCAGTTGGCCAATACAAAAATCATTCCTATTACTGAAATACGTGAAAAATAACCTGAAATAAATTACATGGGATTAACATTATGTATATTGTTGCGGACTGTTGAAGAAGTCAACAATAGTACGTAACAATATAGATAAATCTTAATCAGGTTATTATCCACATATTCCAGTAATAGGAATGAATTTTGTACTGACCGATCGAAAGCTACAATATTAATCTCTACTTAGTATAAAACAAAGTTCCCAATTCTTGGATGTTACGGGTAATCTCGAGAACCACTGGATGGATTTTGATGCAGATTTCACCATTCTGTAAAGGATATCTCGAGGAAAATTTCTGTAGAAAATAATTAATTTATGACCAAAGGAAATCAAGCACTAACGATTTCAGTGAAAAGGTCGGAAAAAAACTGACGTCCGTGCGCTCTAAGCTGAAGCTGGGCAAACCGTTAAAAATATCTATATACTATGAGCGTAAGAATGTTCAGCATGAAAAGTTCTACAAAAAAAAGTCCGGGGGAGCATATCTCCATCTTCAATACATCGCCTACTATAAGTTATTTTAAGTTTTCATTTCTTCCAACAATCTCCCTTCAGTTACTGAGGCGACAGTTTACGAGCTAGCTAGGGGCAAGTCTTATCACCCCAGTTACAGCTTAGCTAGCGGGCGAGCCTATTACCCCAGATACAGCCAGCAGCAAACTGTCGAGTCGTGTTGAGTTAAAAACTTTAGAGAAGAGTGGTGGTGATTGGAGTTTCCCTGGAAGTGCAACTCGGCTTTTCTTCATTTTGCCCGTGAACTTTTCGTTCCGCAAAATTCACAGTCAAGTTAAGATTGGACGGAAGGGGGATTTGTGTTTCATGCACCTCACCATTCTTAAATTACGTCTGTCAAGAATTTGTTCCACATGCATCTCCATGATAAAAATAATTAATAGTCCAGTCAGTGATTTTAACCCATCATGCCGAGACGTAAAACAGATATTGGTCGTTGTTCATTGACATTGGAAAAAAAAAGGCGCATATCACGTAATGCATGCATAACTGTTCCCGGGCGAAGCCGGGTCGGGTTGCTAGTTATTAATAAAGCAACACTGAAAAATGGCTTCAAAGTTATCACTACTTAAATTAGTCGAAATATCTTGTGTAAGGATAAATAATAATTGTTCAAATGATGTCCTAATGGATGGTTTCTCCCTCTGTCTATAACCCGCCCGCCTTCTCCTTTTCATAGCAGGACTTATATACTGTAGTGAAATTTCACTTGTGACGGGCATTGTGGGCGTGATTTATAGGATAAATAACATGTTGCCAACCCCACGCATACAGTACCGTTTGGTGTTTGTTTTATGCTGCGCTTGCTCCACTCAATTTGTTTGCTTTATTGTGTTTCTATGTTGAAGGCTTTATACACTGTATAACAAAAGAAACGACGCACCGAGAAGGCGTTGTCCGATTGTAAGGAAATTACGTGTGCAAAGACATTCGGACCGAACATGCAAATGATTAAAGCTTCGTGTCCAATGAATGAACAGCGGGAGCTCCCGCGCATCCTAACTGCGAATGCATCAGGTGTATATAAGACACTATTCTGAAGCGTATGCTCAAAGTAGCTGTTGCATTTGACTGCTATATCTTAACGTCGGCTGTAAGAATGCCACGCCGAAGGATTCATGCTCATTACGAGCAGATGGCAGAGTTTGAAAGAGGTCGTGCGATCGGATTGAAAGATGGTTGGTCGAATCGAGCTATTGCTGGACATTTGGGTCAAAGTGATGCGGCGATCAGACGATGCTGGCAAGCGTGGATCAGCAACGTCAGGATGGGAGTGGTCGACCGAGGGCCACAACAGCACGGGCAGACAGAGCGATGGTCGGAACAGCTGTCACATCACCAGAGTCGTCGTTATTAACGATCCAGGGTGTAACCCGCACACTTGTGTCCACCATGACCATTAACCGACGCCTGAGTGACAGAATTTGCGCTTACGCCGCTTACCACTCACGCCTGTTCACCGTCAAGTCAGATTACAGTGGTGCCGCCCTCGAGCAACGTGGAACTGTGCTGACTGGGGCGTATAGGCTTTGGTGACGAGTCGTTTCCAACGATGCCCTGACGACAACCGCAGACGTGGGGATCCTGCCTTGACTATTGCATGCCACACAGCCCCTCAACAGAGGGCGATTGTCTAGGGGCCATCTCCTTTGATAGCCGGACCCCTCTGGTGGTCATTCCTGGCACACTGACAGCACAGCAGTATGTTGATGACATTCTACGGCCGGCTGTGTTACCGTTCCTTCAGCGACATCCAGGCCTTACTTTCCAACAGGATAATGCACGGACGCACACGGCACGTATTGCTATGGGCTGTCTTCAAGCTTGCCCTATTTTTCCTTTGCCAGCTCAGTCGCCTGATCTCTCTCCCATAGAGCACATTTGGGTTGTCATGTGAAGACGATTGCGAACATCCCGGAATGTCGCCGATTTAACTGGAGACCATTTGGCATGAAATTCCGCAGGACACCATCCGAGAACTTTATCAGTCCATGCCACGTTGAGCGACAGCTTGCATCCAGGCCAGGGATGAACCAACACCTTATTGACGTCCTCACTTTGTAATGCTCTAACTCTGCAATAAATCATTCGATTGTTCTGCACTTTTGATCGTTTGTTTTTCTATGTCTGTTCCTCACAACCACCGATTTTTATCGCCATCGGACAATTCCTTCCTGGTGCATCTTTTTGATGTGTAACATCTTTCCGCTCGGTTGCTGGATAGTTTTGTGGAAGTGATTTTGAAAATTGGGGGCGGAAGTGGATCGGACGGAAGTGAAGACGCACTGCCAGAAAAATGGGACGGAAGTGAATCGGGCGGAAGTGGATCGGACGGAAGTGAAGACGCACTGCCAGCTGGATGTACAATTGAAAATGTGTGCACTGGAAACAAGGCAGTGTGTGCTCTGTAGCGCGAGAATGTTATGGCAATACAGTAGTCAGTGCATTTAGCAGGCACTGGTTTGACGAGCACAGTGGCAAATGTTTCACCGACTTTCATTTGTCATTGAGCAGTTTATGAAGATTCACGTTCAAGGTTGAATATCACATGGGGCAGGACAAAGACGACAAATGACATTTAAGTAAGCGGCATTATTGTCAAGCTGTGGGTGAGTAGTCAAATATTAAATGCATAACAGAATGTTGTTATATGAGTGGAATAAAACCTGTATTTTCATCATAACCTATGTGAGACTAGGTCATTTCATGATTGTAGGAAGCCATGTTTTGATTGTTGACGACGAACTGTATGAGAGCCTTGAGAATAATGAATGTTATAGTTACTGAGGAATGTGCTCACAGTATTTGAGAGTACTGTCGACGTGTGTCACTTTGTTATTATGAATTATTAATGTAAAAGGAAGGAAGCTTGTAGTTTTGAGTGTCCGTTAATCTCACGATCATGATCCACGGTACCTCCCTTTTACGTGGAATGCGAACCATAGGACATGGCATTTCAATTCGAAAATCTCACATGTATTGACCGGGAATCAAACCCGGTCTACCTTGGTGAGAGACTAACAGCTTGACCGCTGCACCACAAATGAGACAGTAGCATATCTCCAATTCAATCTATACATTCATCATAGTGCCAGTATGAAAATGGAGTGTAAATTAACATTTTAAGAATGTCCAAGCTGTGTAGTATACGAGTAGGATAACATGTCAGATGTTCCACATCATATGCGACTACTGTAAGGCTCGTATCTTTTTTTGTTTTGTTATACCGTGTATACAAAAACAAACCTAACCTGGGGCAAACGCCCCAGTCCCCCTTGCTTGTAGTACAAGCCGGCCAGACAGAAGTCAATAGTTTCTCGCTGAGCTAGTTATGCATGACGTCTTGGTAACAGATGCCTCTTTCAGTAGCAGTTGAGCAATGACAAGCCATGACAGTTGCTGTCGTTGGATGAACAAATAATTACTACAATCACATATTTACGTAACTTAGCACATATTTCCTGAGCAGTAGTAATACCGTAATGGACAGTAATTTCAAATTGGTAATGACTCCCGAAATATCAAATAAGGTATGAAAATGGCATACTGAATATTAGGTAAGTGCAAGTGTAGGACCCTGATTCATCACTCCTGGAAAATGACCGTCGAGACCCGAGGTGAAGTACTGTAGCCTGTCTCGTATCCCGTGAACATGGTTAGGTATTGAACAAAACATGGAAGTTTCCTAGTGAAAACTACTTACCTTCTCAAGAAGTAGTCTTCCAGTAAATGTGTTGGTACGTTTCAGCGCCATGCGATTGTTATGTATGGGGAACCTCAAACAAAAGGTATACAGAAACAAACCGTGATCTCTCGAGTGCGAAATAACTGCAGTCATATACAGTAGTTGTTGTTTGAGTCTTCAGTCTTTTGACTGGTTTGATGCAGCTGTCCATGCCTCCCTGTCCTGAGCTGTCCTTCTGTTTGAATTTCTTGCCATTGTTGTGGTCTAGAAGTATATATTGAGATTGTTTGCAGTCATATCACTGAGCAAGTGTACCAAAACTTCCTACATTGGTGCAACGTGTCTTTAGAAAATGAAGGACAGCATTTCCAGCAACTACTCTCAAATTCATGTATGTAATGAGGATTATTGAAGCCTCCGTGGCTTAGGCGGCAGCGCGCCGGCCTCTCACCACTGGGTCCGTGGTTCAAATCCCGGTCACTCCATGTGAGATCTGTGCTGGACAAAACGGAGGCAGACAGGTTTTTCTCCGGGTACTCCGGTTTTCCCTGTCAAAATTTCATTCCAGCAACACTCTCCACTATCATTTCATTTCATTTCATCTGTCATTCATTTAATCATTGCCCCAGAGGAGTGCGTCAGGCCTCGGCAGCCGGCACAGTTCATATCCTCGCCGCTAGATTGGGGCTTCATTCATTCCATTCCTGACCCGGTCGGAGACTGGAAGCAGGCTGTGGATTTTCATTTTCAATGAGGATTATTAAATAAGTTAAAAAGTTGCAATGTATTGAACTAGTTGGGCGCTACGCTGCCAGTGCCTTGCTCAACAGGTGGCTACACGCAGTGCCCCGGCAGTCACACAGCGACTGCAAGGTCCCAGTCTATAGGGAAGGCTCTCGCTGTGGTTCATGTACAGTACTTTGTGGCAGAGAAAGGTTCGCAGAGAGCCACCAGATATTGTTGCTATTCTCTAAAATTTTGCATCTGTGAGGCACGCACAGTTGATACCCTGTGCGCGAGCGCAATTGAGTATTCCATAACCTCTGAGCATTCACAGGTGAGTATTTTACAGACTTGTAATATATTGGTTGTGCGTCGGCTCTGCGAACCTTGAGTCCTACAAACTAAGTAGGCCTACTCTGACCTGACAACATATACTGTATGCTTTGTTTTTAGCATTCTCACAAACAAAGTAGTCAGTAAAATCAAAATCCCCTTCCCTAGGCCTTCGGCGCAATTCCGGGCCTTCTTATAAATGTAGGCCACGGATAGTAGTATAAGCGATTTCATATAAATATCCTCAGCTTGATGGCTGACAGTGAGCTTTCTTCACGCCTGGAGTGTCGTCACATCCCTGTGCAGAGTAGAAGAGTAATAGTACTAATAGCTTGCCACGGTGGGTGAGTGGGTATCGTGTCGGACTACCAACACCAAGCTTGCAGGTTCGCTGAAAAGTGATTTTTGAAAGGCAACAAAAATCACGACACACATGTCATACGTTGTTGGCATGTTAAAGAACCAATTGAATTCAGTAGGCCGTGTTCATAATGGCAAAATTAATCTCGCGATTTTCTGCCAACTGGAAATATCTGTTCCCGAAGGAAACAGGATGTAAATTGTCCGATTGAGCTATGTACATTAACAAATTCACAATTTATTTGTGAATTTGTTAATTTTCTGCCAACACAAAAAGTTCTTCCATTCTCTACTAGAAAGTGCTCTAGTGTCAAGGAGCTTAGATATCTAACCTCCTTGACTTTCATAACATTCCAAGGAACAACAAAATATGACATGCTTGCACCCGGCACCCGAGGCCATACGATATTATTTTAGTACTAACTTAATTTTCAGATTCAAGCCATTTCCTCAGTTATTCTACATTTTGTGACTTTATTATTGTGAGTTACAAATTAGAGGAGGCAGGAATTCGTAAACTAGTCAAATTGGACAACCTTAATGTGGAATACTTCAATGAATCTGATCCATGCCTTAAAGAAAACCGTAATGGTTTTACCTGTCTGATACAGACAAAAGTGACAATTATTTAGAGCAGGCATACCCACACTTCCGAGACAACAATGGTGAAGATTATGGACAGGACAATTGCTATAACAGTGATAGTTCACTTTCTGGAATTAATAGTTGGTTGGTTCCTCAGTTAGGGGCTGTGACAACACGGTCATGTAGCCCAGTGTACTTTCAGGGTGTCTACTGGAAATCATCATCATCATCATCTTGTACAGTTTCCAGCCACTGGCCGGGTCTGTTTGGAACACAAGCCTCTCCAACGTCTTCTGTCTTCCCACCATCTCTCAGCCTCCACCCTTGTCCAGTCTTCTCCTCTCTTCTTCACGCTTTCTTCCACCCTCTTCAGCCATCTGTCTCTCGGTCTCTTTCCTTCCCACTTCGTCTCGTGTATCCTCCTGGGTATCCTCTTCTCCTCCATTCGTTTTACATGTCCATACCATCTAAGTCCAGATTTCTCTATACCATCCTGTAATGGTTCCTCCTTCATTAATTCTCTGGTCCTCTCATTTCTTATTCTGTCCATCTTTGTAGCTCCAATACTGCTTCTCAAGAACCTCATCTCACTGGCCTGTATTTTGCTCTTCTCCCTTCCTTTCATAACCCAGGTCTCCGAGGCATACGTCAGGCTAGGGACATAGTACGTCCGATATATGATCTTTTTGCTGTTCTGAGGGACATCCTTGCTCCATAACATGCTTCTCACACTCCCCCGGAATGCTTCTGCCTGCCTCCCCCGCTCATTTATTTCTCTATAGTTTCTTCCATTATCTTGTATCAGGCTTCCCAGATACTTGAAACTCTCCACTTTCTTCAGCTGTTCCCCACCAATTTTTATTCCCGTTGTGGTTCTTTCCTTCTTCCTTGTTGTGATCACCATCTCACTCTTATTTATGCTAAATTTCATCCCATATCCTTGTATTATTCCTTCCCACATGTCCAACTGTTCCTGTACCTCCTCCTTGTTTCCCCCAAATCATCAAATCATCTGCAAACACCATTGCTTTCATCTTTCCTTCCCCAATTTCTTGTGCCAATCGGGTCATTATGTCATCCATCACCACAATGAAAAGTAACGGTAACAGTGCACTTCCTTGTTTCAGGCCGTTTCTCTGTTCTCTCTCCTCCCACTTTCACACAGCTCATGCTTTTTTTACTTCATACTTCCAGTAGTTAGTTACTTTTTAGTTACAGTACCTTTAGCTGCCTCTGATTTTACGACATCTCTGCGATCTACAAGCATAGGAGCTCATCGTGCGCATGCCATTATTTAATTCCCATTTCTGCCATGGAGAATTTCAGTCGTGGTATGAGGAGATGCAGCGGATAAAGTGTAAACAAAGCATTGCTCTGGCAAATAACATCTCATTCATTCACAACGAGTATGTAACAGTACATTAGCAAGGAGCTGGCAAGCAGTGACATAAGCCAACAGATACTGAACAGGCTGAATATTGATCACTAACCTGCATTTCTTAATGTTAATACTCATCTTCCAATATGCAGTGTGTAAATTTGGATCAAAGTTTCACTCACAACAGACCTAGTTTATGTTCTGGTTGGTTGGTTCCTTAGTTTAGGGGCTGCGACAACGTGGTCATTTAGCCCCGTGTACTTTGGGTGTGTTTAGAATCTGTCTGATAACCTGTGTTAATTGTGATGACTGTATTAGTGTGTGTTATCTTTCTTTTAAATGTAAGTACTGCAACTTAGAATTTTTCAAATAGTTCCTACTTTTCCCGCCAAGTGCCACCGTCAACGACTACTAGGCCTAGTCCAGAACTTAGCTACTAGACGCCACCGCAGTCAGCTCTTGGCAACGAACGTAGCAACCTAAGAGCGTTGTTTACATTCTTAACCTATACAATTTAGTTTCACACAGGTGTAATTAGTGGAAAGTTCTTTAACATGCCATAAATCTATGACATGGGACCGCCGGCTTTACTTCCCCTCCGAAGGAAGGCATACTGAGGGATTTTTAGTTTATGTTCTATAAGCAATAACTAGTAAGGAAAGTCCACATTGAAGTTTTCATTGAGGCAGATAAAAATGAAAACACACTGCAAGGAAACAAACACAATAAATAGGAACTCCCTAGTTCAGGTCTTCTTGAGTCTAACATCATTTTTATAAGAAATGAACCAAAATAAAATATCTCTGTTAGCTACTGCCCTCGATACATGATAGTAAATAAATAATAACAATAAAATTATGTTTAATTGGAAAATTAAACATCTTGATTTACCTATCTGTTAAATCTAGACTGCCCAATGTTGTATCCAATGGGAAGGAAAAGCTACATTTCAGTACAGCACAATGAAAGAGAATAAGGTAAAAGGTGGAAATATAAGACATTTCAACATAACTTTTTTCATTACAATAAATAGCCTAATGAGTTATTGTGACTAGGGGCAGATGACCTCGTAGTTCCGCCCCTTAAAACAACAATAACTAACTAGATATTGTGACTGCTTTCAATGAATAATGTCATAACGGCAATTGTTAACCCCCCAAGCAACATACAGGGTGTCGAGCGATGGCCTTTTTTCACATTCCCGTATAATTCCCGATTTCCCGTACGAAAATCCACCAAATTCCCGTATATTTTAGAACCCTCTAAGACTAGAGTTCGCATACCGAATGGCTGAAAAATGAATCTTAAAGCGCGAATCAAGATTTTCTGGCGCAAGTGTAACTGCATTTTTGGAGACACTTCCGCAGCTCACGGGTGATGGCGATATTTAGGCCTAACCCGTAGCGTGAGCAAAGGGCGCGCTCGCGAGTCAAGTAAACTCTCTCGCAGGTGGGATGGGATGCTACGAACACAAATAAAATACCGTTTACCTGAGGAGAGCTAATATAAATGACTGTTTTACTGAGGAGTAGTGATGTGCGCGAGTGACGCTTGGACTCGCGAGAATCGAGTCTAGCAGTTCCGAGTCTGAACGAGTAACCCGTGCGAAGGACTCGAGTCTCCACGGTGACGTCACGATCCGTACTTACGATATAGGACAGAATGAGGCCAAATTCCCAACACTCGCTAAACTTGCAAACGACTTTTCTTCTAGTGATTTACAAGACAAATCGCTTGCAAAATGCACACTATGCTTCATATTATAACGACTAGGTAATGATAAAGAAAGAAATGTAATTTAAAAATCAAGTTTAAAAAAACCTCCTCGCCGGGAATCGAACCCCAGCACGCTGCGTTAAAGTTAGCACCGTTAACCACTCAACCAGAGATATCGATAAGACTACTGGCGTTATCAACAGCGATATATACTACTGCTTAGCAAATTATCAGGTTGAAGGAAATTTCTCTTTACTGTATTGCGTTCTTTCTTTCTGTCATCAGTCCACTTCTTGCCGGTTTCCAATTTTGAATATTATATTGTATCACTGTGCATTGATGGGAAACGAATACAATACTTGGCCAAGGCGTACCGACATTACTATATATCGTGTAGTTTCCATATATGGCTCACGGATAACGCTGACAGCGTCCTCGGCCTCGATTTCGGACTCGAGTTTTACGGTTCCAGACTCGATTCTTCACGAGTCCACTCGCAGCCCATCACTACTGAGGAGGGTTGAGAGAGTAGAGAATAGGAGTGTCACACCTTCATATAAATTATTTCAGTAGTATGCATCCCTCCTGCGGCGCTCACAAGCGACCGATCGTGACAAATGAGCATTCAAATGAAAGAGAACAGACATTAGCAGTGACTTATTGCACTATAATTTCATAAATATCTATAATTTCTTTAAAAAAGGACTTTAAAAATTGTACGAAGTGTGCGATTTGCAATCACCGTCGATGTAGGGTAATACGTTCCATACTTGCTGTCCACGGGCCACTGAGACGCATGTTTCATGTCATATTAACATTCTGAGGTCTTTCCTTTATCCTGAAATGTTAATAGTGATCTATAATCATTTGGTTGAAATAAAAACATAACCTTTCTCGTTAAGTGTCTCATTATAAACCTATTGGAGCAAGTGTGGTTTATGAACATGCGAGATTTCTCGCACGGGTCCGCTAGTAATAAATATTTACTGGAAGTGATTGAATTGTATGGTACCGTAACCTTATAGAGCTTCCACGAGTTATAGTGGCATCGAAGCTTATGCATAACGAACTTCCGGTCCGCGAATCTCCATTTGATTTTCATTGGCAGTGAAACGTTCGTTCGTGATTATCTTCCTTATTATTTCGGATTGTGGTTTTGTTTTTAGGCGTTCAACTTATGAAATAATAACTAGAGGGTTGGCCTTTCATGAATATTCCAAAGGCAAGTGTCTCCAAAAAGAGTAATTAGTAGAACTTCAGAGACGACCATAACAAACAGCTTGCCTACAAAGTGTGCGATTTGCACATTTCAAACGGCATTGGTCTAACATATCTTAGACTACAATAATTAAGTTGGTGCAAATTATATATGTTATATGTGAGAATATTATTATAATTTGCTATCCAGTTGTTATATTGGCATATTATGCATTAACGTGACCCGTTTAAATGCTAAATAGTGACGTAAGCTACGAGTTGTAGGCTATTCGCCTAATATTTACTAACAACGCATCGTTTCTTCTTTAATATTTATTTAATCATTATAATTACAATAGCCTATCTATTAACACTTATTTAACCAATAATCATTTTATAATTCTATACATATTCCAGGTATTGCAAGAAAGCGATTTGATAGCACATGCGGCTCTACCTAAAAATCCAACCATGCCCAGTTTTCATTACCTATGGATGATATTACCGCAAGTTAATAAACCAAACAACTGGCAACATTTTTTTTAATGCACATTTACATCTTCACCCTATTCTACGTAAAGTACCATACGGTAATCACTGAAAGGGTAGGGGGGGTTATGACCCCAATTTCACAAACGAAGGACCTCATTTTCCATGAATTATGGAACTCGAATCCTAATAGAGGTATGGATTGTCTGCATTTAGAAATATGTTAGTCAATAATTTAAAACAAGATGCCAGAAAACTAAATACAAAAAGCTGCGTGCCTACTACGGTGTTCAGTTGCTCCGTGAAAAAATACACTTCGCCAAGATTATGCGACGTGCATACAGTTAAATACTATCATCCAATTGGAGGAACACTTTCTTTGTCACGATCTTATAAGCAATTAAAACATAAACTGCTGCAATTTACGGGAAAATGTGCAACATTTAGAGACTACGAGTGTTGTATGTGGCACAACGTTAGCTGACATTTCGCATCATTAATACATAAGGAATGAACACATGCAGAGCCTTCTCACTGCACACAGCTGAAGATCATATCATTCTTGGTGCATTTTACGTTCTCTTAACAACAATAAGTTGCTTAGTTACATGCAAGGAAAATTGTAGTACACACTTCCCATTGCTTCCATTACCTGACTACTAAACCAGAAGCTGGTAATGCATAACCATACGCCGGTGGCGCGTCCTATGGCAAATGAAAGATCGAAAGAAAATGTAAGCTCTATAGGAGCCCGGAACAAGGCGATACAATCTTCTACACTACTGAAAATAGTCAAAATACCCTTTGTAATAATGAATAATAATTTTGGGGGTCATGTAGCAATAAATGTTACCCACCCACTATCCCTTTTTAGATCACGACTTTTATAGTAAAATTAGAGGTGTGTCCGCTATTACACGCGTAAATTATGCGACAAATACAGTATTGCTCACCCCGCGCATTCGGTACTGACAGCCTTCCTGTCACTTTGCCCCGCTTTTCCTCTCCGCAACCTACGGTCGCCACATAACAAGACCCTACGTCCAACCGCCACACGGCAAGAATTCTGAGCATGCTTCTCACCTACACCCTATATTTCGAAGGAAACAACGCGAAGGATATGCCGGGAGCTTGGAACAACTGAGCTGTGTTGCTAAGTTTTTAGAGTTGTTGTAAATCAACTGATTTGAATAATACACAGCGCTATATACTTCAGACATTATTTCTGTACAATTATACGTAATATATTAAAAAAACGGTCCTGAGTCAACGCCGAGGACATTCAAACAGAGAAATACGATACTTTTAGATGAATAAATGAATTACACACCGAAGCTATGATACCTTTATCATCGGTATTCAATTCTATAAATACGACAAAGAGGGCAATACTCTACAGCTAATGAATATAAAAACACTCACCATGCAATGATTATCCTTTAACATGAAACAAGAGTCTGAGTGGAGGTCGTTCACAGCTTACTGCAGTAGTTGACAGATAACACCATGCACACTCTCTGAATCGCGACTCACTACGTTTAATATTAGCTTTCGTGATAATACAAAAGTAAAGTTAAGGTAAAGACATATTTAGCACTGAGCACTCAAACAAGCCCCTCTGTGGCGATATTATTGCCATGGTTTTATATTTTCGAGTAGTAGGCTATTGAATGACGGACGATATTTTGAACACTATGAAGGGAAACAATAGCCTGTGTTCTATTATCGATTGACGCAAGCGAACTGACACCAATAAATAAATAAATCATCCTCAGTCACTTGGCAAGGGTTTCTTTGACACCCTCCATTCCTTCACTGTCCCTATCATCATCACCACCATCATTGTCTTTGTCAGAGCTTGATGAATTGCCAAGGTTAATAATCATTTCATCCACCGCGATATCCAGACCACCTTCAGTATTTCTTTCTGTTCATGCTGTACGGGATGTGTCCAGTCCTCGGGTCGAACTTCGGCGAAGTAAAAGTAACGAAACAATGACAATGAAAGGAAATCCGACACAGACAGTGATTAACAAGCGACTGAAACAATGCCTGCCCATACGAGAAGAATTCTGTCACTCGTGTGGTGTATTTTGTAGCCACATGTTGGTAACGGGTGTTTGATAGTAAAATGTCGAGAGCTGTGAGATATTGTTTGTAGTTTTTGAAATGTATGCATGTGTAGCGCATTTGCATTGAGTGTTTGCACGGACTTAAATAAGTCACTTTGACAAATACAAGATTGTTACTAGGAACTTCAGTTATACAAAGCACAAAATTAAATACTTTTAAGTACTTTTTTTTCCTTCCTGGAGACCTTCCGTGGCTTTTCTTTCGACTGCCACCTTAGCCGTCGCTTCGCACCTGTTTTGTTTCCTTGAAGACGGCGTAGAGTTTCATGCAGTATGGACTCTTGCTCACGGTTATCTTTTCTACTGCACCAGCTGCCATCACAGCGTCCTGAACAGTAGGCTATGCATGCCAATCAGACTTGCTTCTTTGAGATTGACGATCATGCACTCCTTGTTCAGGGAGAAACCTCTGCCTAGAGCTGCATTGTTGTGATACAAAATCAGTATCATTTTAACGAAGCTTGTGAGATCGTTTTTGGCAGGAACTGAGGAAGGTGCTGAAGCCACTAATTCAGACCACAGCACGTCGAACCGTGGCTCTTTTCCGTCGAACTGCTTCAAACGCGCAGTAACGGAGAGTAGTCTCAGAAGTGCGGAGTAGCTGCTCTTGATGCGGTCAGCCATTGCGCCAGAAAGCAAATTCTTCTGATTACAAAGAATTTCCAGGGCAATGACGATCGTAACTTCTTCCAACTTTGGAGTCTCAGCGACCCCTATAGTGTCTAGGCAGGAAATAGCACAGGTCTCTCGTGAGCAAGAGTTGACCACTCTTTGATTTTTTCAGCCATAGGATACGAATGTACAATTTCCGGCAGTTGGTGCGAAATTGCAGCACATCCGCGTCTGGAATTTTTTGATATCTTGATCTGTTAGCTTCATTAAGGGCTGCTCTTGTCGAGAAACCCAGGTCTCCTCTGTGAATAACAATGCGGACTGATTCCTGTATGGCATTGTCAGCAACGAGCTCGGCGCGCATAGCCCCACGCGTAGAGGGTACGGCCAGCGGTCGGCCAGGCTAAGTATGCATTCGACGTTGGCTGGGTTCTCATCCCGCTTAGCGTTCTATCGGTGAGGCAAATTACGGGTGGCAACGCGGTCTGCAGGCGAAATAGAAGATTGAGCGGGAGGACTCTACCGAGCGTTTGGGGTCTAAGAAGTCGGGCATTATGAGACTTTTCAAGATTTCCCGTATCAAGTGCGAATTTCCCGTATTTTTCCCGGGTCACTAAAATTCCCGTATAATTCCCGTATCGCTCGACACCCTGAGCCTACCGTATGTTGTGAGCGTACTTTTCTCAACCTGTATGGCATGTCGTCGTCCCCCCCCCCGGGTTGCTAATGGTGTAATATTGGTACTGGTATCTTATAAGATTTATTAGGTGCAATTTTCAATGATTTTACTTCATTTGAAGTAGGCCATGTTGACTTTTTTTTATATTTAGGCGTTAAGAGTTATGCTAAGTTTCCGAAACCATGTAGATTATTGTGTAGGTGTATTATTAAACTTTAATCACACGATTACCCCAATAAAAATAAAAACTTAATTTTAAAATTTTGCACCATCTTGTGGTTATGAAAACAATTGAAATAAATTAAGATGCCAGTGGATTAAAATTTGTATAAGCATATACCGTACCAAGCTTCACTGAGCTTGCGATGGTTAATTCGCGAGAAACGCCCATTTAAATATTTAAATTTTACCGTGCCGCCATCTTGGATTTGTGCTCACCAGGTTATTGAAAGTTTCATAGGTGTACTTACGTTTATAGCCTCTATCAACAAAGAAAATTTTAATTTGATTGCTGTCATAGATTAATAGAAATTAAGAACCGTCTAAATATTTCGGAAGGTCGCCATGTTGGATTTTTATACATGGTGGCCACTCAAATCGGTCAATGATTTTCCAGGAGTTTTCCAGGAATCTTCCCAGGAGTAATTCTCTTTTCTCCAGACTTAAAAATAAGCGCGAGTCCCCGGGGGGATTTTATCGGTTGCCTACTTAAGACCAAAATAAAGCAGTTGTGTTTGGTTTACTTATACAGAGGTGATTGCGTTGTTGATACACAAGCCTACACACAAATGATTTAATTGTTGTTTTAAAAAAGCCTTTGTGACTCAAATATAGACTTAAAAAAAAAAAGAGAAAAGAATGCCTCCTGCAATTTTATTGCAGTGAAGTTATCTATACTCTATATGTTTTACAGAAATACTATCGCGTGTTTTCCCACATAGAAACAGGTAGCCTGAGGAAATTTCTTTCGTTAACGATAGAGTGCTCACCCAAAACCGCAGCGGGAGTATGATTTAAGATAAAACACGGCGCGTAAATTTCCGGTTAAAAATAAGCAAATTGTATGTAAAATTATTTTAATTAAAGAAACTTCAGCACACAAGACTATACATATAAAATTAAATAAACAGTATCGAATGTAATATATATAATATTTTACATATATATATTTGGTACGCATATATACAATATACAGTGGAATCTTGTTAGCACGTTCTCGGTTACGTCGTTTTCCCGTTTAGCGCGATGATTTTCTCAAGTCCCAGTCCCAATTCTACAGAATACATGTTGATATATCCCCTTAATACGTTCTCTATTCCCACTTACGACGATCAAATTTCCGTTGTACTATTTGTAAGCGAACCTGATTTTATTCTTATTTCATTATAAAATTCGGCTTCTGGAAAACACGACGCGATATTGCCTCATATTCTCTGATAGTTATTGACAGTGTAGATGATTTCATTGTGTTTGACGGCGTAGAAGCGGCTATAGCTATGACGCAACGCAGGTGACTTGTCTCTCTCCCGCTGCCCTCCACCCCTTTCCCTTTGTTTATTTCTCACGTAGGCGCATTATTGTCTTCGTATTCCGCACTATTGTCTTCTAGTTCTTTGTGTTCACGTCCAGTTATGACCTATTTTATTGCATGTTTCATAATGGATAAGAAGAAAGTACGGCAGATAACTAATGATGAAAAGATGAAATACATTCGAGACGTGGAATGCAATCCTCACATGAAGCGTGTGGATATAGCGCGAAAGTGGAACATTCCTCTGTCTACACTGAACACGATTCTCGGCAAAAGGAAGGAAATCGAATGTGCACTTGAAGAAGGAATGAGCGACAAAAGGAAACGTGTGCGAGAGGGACAGTTTCCTCAACTAGAAAGCGCTTTATTGAAGTGGTTCAAGCAAGCCCGTGCTTCAAACATATGCGTGCGCGGTCGCCGGTAACTGAGCCGTCACTGGCGGAGTGCGAGAGCGAGAATGTCCTTGCTAAGCAGAAATAAAGACCCTGTATTATACTGTAGTGTAGAGGTACAGTAATTCATTTTTATGTTATTTATTCCGTGTAAGTTACTGATAACCTATGTTTATGTCGTGACTGTAGTAGTGCATACAATCACTTACTAAGGTCGGCGATTTGACGTCCATATATACGCCGCGTTCTTTCTTATACGTTGTAAATGCAGTATGGCGTTTTTCGGTAGTACGTTTTCCCGCATATGACGTCCAAATTTTTCAGTCCCTTGAAAAACGTACTAACGAGATTCCACTGTATATGAACTAAGTACAGCGTATACAAATAAATAATCTCACTATTACAATACTGGCAGCTAGATACAAGCCAAGTAAGCATGTAAAATAAACAGAAGCTTTGGTAAAATATCAAATATTAAAAATCAATGAAGATTTTGTTTCTTTGTCATGTACTAATTTCGGAGGTTTGCGATTTGTTCGTCAATCAATGCCGCCTCTCGGTTGGCTTCCGCCAACAACCGCATTCTCCAATCTTTCAATTCTTTGGTTTCTTCGGCAACTCTCTTTTTCGTTCTTTCCATCTCATTCATGGCTAGGTTTTCTTCTTTTCACTGTCCAGGTATACCACATACATAGCATGGGAATTTCTAACAGCATGTATGACAGGCTTTGTTATCTCGAACTTTTGGATACCTCCGACAGAAGATATCTTATCGTAGTCGGCGCTGGGCTACAAGGCTTTGCTCCGATTGGTTTTTAAGCATACATACCCGATTAACGGAAAAGCCTCGTTCAAGAAAGGCGATGCCGTGAGAAAGCGTGCAAATCAATCGTACAAGGCTCTTGACTTCAATATAATCTTCCTCTTCAGCGTTAAGGAGTTTCATACAGTGATGATCCAATCGAGTCTGGCTTCTTCGAAACGACTTCATGGCGACGATCACATGACAGACTGATGAACCTCTTGCATTGACTGTCAACCCTATCAGCCTTAGCACCTGAAAGCCACTGTCTTCTAAGCAGCTCTCCTAAGCACAGTGACAAGCGATTCAAACAAACGACAGGATCAGATGCTACCACTGAGGGATCTAAGCACGCAACCGCTCGCGTAAATTTAAGTTTGAGAGGTGATTTCTCCAGAAGTATCTTGACTTATCGCAATCAACGCTGAGCGACAATCTTGGCAAAAATTCAAAACATCTTTGGTGGATAACTTTGACCGGCACTTGTTGATCTCTTCTTTCACGGCATAACTGAGATGGATTGGCTTCGCAGTAAGCAAATCGTCTTCCTTCTTGATGTCTATTGACTGGACGTTAGTTTGGTTCAGAACCTCCTCCCTAACGAACATATCCATAAATGTTCGCAGTAACTTCAGCCACTCCCCATAAATGAACGGGGCAAACGGAGAATCAGTCTGAAACTCATGAAGAAAAGGTTCTGTATGATCACAGATTGACGGAAAAAAACGCAAGTTTCGCTGGCAGCAGAGGATCACCTAGATATGGCTTAAACTTCCTGTAGCATTTGCTTGAAGGGACAGTTTTGTCAGTCTCCATCTTCTTCACATACGCTGTAAGGGCAGGTAACATACTGGCACCTCTCTTAGCAACTGGGCCATTTTCCAACCATCTCATTGCACAGAGTTTAAGAGAAATTTGTAACGTATTCGTCCGTCCCTGTTTACCTGCCATGTTTACGACGATGTTGCTGACTCATCATTAAAAGCAGCGATGCATGATGCTAGCTTTGCTTGCCGCCCAGGAAAATTCTTGACGTCGAGGACTAAGAGCGGACTGGGAATTTTAGCAGTGGATGGAAAGATTTTTATAATTAATTAACAGTGGCTATTTTCCAGGAGTTTTCAAATTTTTAGTCATTTTCCAGGAGTTTTCAAGACCTAATAAAAATCCAGGAGTTTTCCAGGATTTCCAGGTTTTCCAGGAGTAGTGGCCACCATGTTTATACATGTAGGCCATAGAGTTATGCACTATTAGATGGCGATTATTGCGGAGGTTCATTATTCAAACGTTGACTTCGATCTGATGACTAGGACGCGAGAAATAAAAACTTAATTTTAAAATTTCGCACAGCTGCCATCTTGAGGATATGTAAACAATCGAACTTAATTAGATTTCAGTGCATTACAAAGTGTATAAACATTTGCTGTACCAAGTTTCATCGCGTTTGGATGGTTAAAACGCGAGAAAAGTCCATTTAAATGTTTCAACTTTGCTTGGCCGCCATGTTCGTTTTGTACATAACAGGTTTTCGAAAGTAACATAGGTGAAATTTTAGTAGTGCCCTTTATCACCGTACAAAATTTCAGGGTGATATCTGTAGTAGTTTCGGAGATATAAAATGCCAGTGAATTATTTCGTACAGCTGCCATGTTAGATTCGTGAGACTTAATGAAGTTGGAAGGGCACAGTCGGAGTCTGCGAAAATATTACTATGACCTTACTGAGTTTCATTGAAAACTCTTTAGCCGTTTAGATTTACGTGGAAGAAAGGTGATCTCATAAGCCTATTTTTTCATAAATGAATATAGGCTAAAAAGGAGAGGGTGGGACGAAAAAGGGGGGAGGGAGGGGTAAACCGGTCGTGGATGGATCGCGCTTGAAAGTGCATCAACGCAGCATCCCACTGTCTGTTGGAACGACATGCGGCGAGCAATAAGTTGGCTTCAAAATTATACATTAAGATGCATCTCCATCTATTATATCCTCTTTGGACTGAAGCCTATGCATGGTGTTCTCCACATGTCTCCGCCTATAACGTTAAGTCTCACATATAGCATAGGTACTAAAATGCCGGCTTATGATTGGTGGAAGATTGGGCTACAGCCGATTCACTCACTCGCCAAGATATAGTGCGCCACTCGTTTCTACTGAGAAGGCAAGGGAGGTGCAAACTTTAATATTATATGAGTATTTTTCCTGAGTGGTGGTGGCTCAGCGGTCTAGCTGTATGCCTCTCACCAAGGCAGTCCGGGTTCGATTCCCGGTCAATGCATGTGAGATTTTTGAAGTGAAATGCCATGTCCTGTGGTTCGGATTCCACGTAAAAAGGAGGTCCCGTGGCTCATAATCACAAGATTCACGGTCACGTAAAACTACAATCTTCCTTTTCCTGAGTTTGAGATTTATCGCTCAAGCAGTTTCAAAGACATACACAGGTTTTCAAGACTTTTTTTTTTTTTTTTGGTCGTGTGGCTTCCTGAGAGGCCGAGTGCAGGTCTTTCTATGCGACACCCGTGGGCGACCTGCGCGTCGGGATGAGAGATGGAATGGATGAGGATGAATGAAACAGGGCAAGGATGTGGAAGGAATCGGCCGTGGCCTATCAGAAGGTACCGCACCAGCATTTGCCTGGTATTGAAAATGGGAAACCACGGAAAACCATTTCAAGGACGGCCGACGGTGGGGCTCGAACCCACGCGTCTACCGAGTCAGCAGAGAGCTTGGTCCCATGACCTGATGCTGCGCTTTAGCCAGCTGAGCCAATGCTGTCGGTGGTTTTCACGACTAAAAATATATCAATCAAAAATTTCTGGGACACGTATCCCTTGAAATTTAACAAAGAGCATGAGTGCCAAGTTTTACTCAAGAGGTTTAAGTTGTGTTTTTTTTTAGCTCCTATTATTCTCCCGTTTGAGACTGAATTTCGTGAACCCATGCCTATAAACTTAAAGCAACCTCCGTGAAAAAATGTTACCGAGATACGGTAATGAGATCGTAATATCTGCCTTTTATATATAGAAATGTTTCACTTTGTCCCTATATTAATTTATGGATACGGCCTTGTTCCGTGCGAGTACCGTAGTTATGACAATGCCTATGTATACAGATATACGGTACCGGTATTGAGTTATATAAAAAAGACTTGTGATCTTACATGGTTCTTAAACCTCACAATTATAAGCTATAAGACGTCCTTTCTAAGAGGATTCCGAACCTCTGGACGAGACTTCTCACTTCGTAACCTATAAACCTGAAATTCGACATTACTGTAGTACATCTGCAACTCCCTTTCGTTCACAGATTACTGTACCATCTAATTTCGTTCTCAGCAGACGCGAGTGGCACGCTATCTCAGACGAAAGTACGAATCAGATGTAGCTCAACCATCCACCAATCACAAGCCACCATTTGAAGGCCTATGCTAGGTGAGACTTGACGTTACAGGCAGAGTATTGTACTAGTGGGTTCAGCAACATGCGTGTGCGGGACTGGCCAGCTTAGCGCGCGCGAGTTTAAAGGATTCAAACCGTGTTCGGAAAATTTTCGTTACCCGTTTGTAAAATTCGTTACTTTTTCGTTACTTTCGTTACCCGTAGACACACTGACTTTGGGTGTGTGTAGAATCTGTCTGATAACCGGAGTTGATTGTGATGACTGTATTAGTGTGTGTTATCTGTTTTTAATTCATGCAAGGACTGCAGACATTGATTTTCAAGTAGTTCCAACTTTTGCTACCAAACGCCACCGGCAATGACTTAACTAGTTCTGAACTTGGTTACTAGATATCACCGTAGTTGGCTCCTGGAAAAGCGTTTGGCGAACCCCTCGAAATATTTTGCGTTCGCAGGTTGGGAAACGATGGTTTAGTGTCCCAATGTATTTATTTTTATTGTCATGAAGAAAGTAACACACTATATTAAAAAATTCCAAGTTTAATGTTCAATGTTCTTACAGAATTATGTATGATAACTCTTGTTGCCTAATTTAAATACAATTGAAACTGTTCATCAGATCATTTGGGATGGCATAAATATTATCTCAGTAATATAACTATGAAGAAAAATATAACACACTTGCTCTATACAATGGCTTTTTGTAAATGCTGCAACCAGAAAAAATAAATAAAAGAAAACAACGATGTAACCAATTGATCATATGATACAGATATGCACTATCCTGTGCGACACATTTTACAGTTTCATCTTGTCTGCCAGCGAGCAAGTGAGACCAGTGCCATTAGGCTCAACATTCAGTTCCTTAATCTCCACATTCTCGACCACCATAGAGTATCGTTTCGAGCGGGTACCTCCTAGAGGAGGAATATCCGTTTCCAGACCCATGGCTTTAGTGAAGGCGGCAGATGGATCAGCAAGCATACGAATCTGAAACATAACAATCAAGTTCAAAGATAGCTTTCAAGGCATTTTTTTCAGTCACCTTTTAACAATTAATATTGTTGCATTCAGTTAGTCAACACTAAATCATTCCAATTACTGGAATATGTGAAAAATAACTTGAAATAAATTACATGTGATACACTAGCAACCCGGTATCTTTACCCAGCGTAAGCATAAAAGGTTTAAGATGCTGTCATCGTGGCAGGAGATGGCAGTTGAACACGCTGCGACGGGGTGCATGCAGTACGCATGCGCGGTCCACCTATTCCAGATCTAAATATATCGGCTCCCTGCATGCCAATCGTTGTCATTGCAGCACACAACACGCAGCCAGAGAGAAAGAATGTGCTGAGTGAGTGAAGCAAGTAATGACTAACTTAATGTTTTTGGAATGCGCGATAAGCAGTGAGCGGGAACACATCTGCAGTTCAAACCCAACTGCCAACTCCTGGCGCGATATCAGTATATATACTAGCAACTATACTAGTTTTCCCAGCGTAAGCATAAAAGTCGCAGGGATGGCAGGTTTTCCTTCGACTCGATTCACTGAAAGAGTTATTGCTCGGCTTTCTTTGGCAATACGTGAATGTTTTTCTACAGAAACCATCCTCGAAAAAAACCTTTACAGAAGGGTGAAAACCGCATCAAAATCCATCCAGTGGTTCTTGAGGTTACCCGTTACATCCAAGAATCGGGGACTTTGTTATGAATTATGTAGAGATTGTTACTAAGGGATAACAAGTTTTGCTCAACAAGCGAGCATCATCATATCCAAATATGCAAGACGAATAGCTCTACAAAACACTACCAAACCTACAGTGTCACCCGCAGAGTCTCTGTCCACCAAAACTTAAAAATACAAAAAAAAAAGAGTCAGAAAACTTAGTAAGTGTGGTAATTCATCATCATCATTTCCCCTTTTCCAGTTGACACTCGGTGGGGGCCAAATATGGTCCCTCTCCACTTTATTCTGTCGTTCCACCATTCCTCTTCCGACACTGTGTTTCAATCCAGGTTCCGTTTTCTAATGCTATTCTCCACCGAGTCCATCCAACGCATTCTTGGTCTTCCTCGTCCTCGCTTCCCTGTCATCCGTCGTTCCAGTGCTCGTCTTGGTAGCCTTACTTCATTCATCCGTTTGACATGTCCAAACCATCTCAATCTGTTTTGCTCCAGTTTGTCATTTAGTTTCTGTACTCCCAGTTCTTTCCGTATATCTTCATTTCTCACTCTGTCACTCCTCATTTCCTGGACTATACTTCTCAGGAATCTCATCCCAGCTGCCTGTACTCTGCTCTCATCCCTCTTAGTCATTGTCCAAGTTTCTTCTGCATATGTCATTATAGGAACATAATATGCTTTGTACATAACTTCTTTAGCGTAAATGGGTATATCCTTGTTCCATACTAGTCCCCGTACCTGTTGGTAGAAAGCACTCCCGAGTTGTATTCTTCTGCTAATTTCCAAATCTAGTCTTCCATCTTCAGTCAGTTCACTTCCCAAGTATTTGAAGTGTTTCACCACTTCCAATTCCTTATCTCCAACTTTGATTACTCCTTTTCCTTCTTTCTTATCTCTACTCATCACCACTGTTTTACTCTTCTCCACATTTATCTTCAATCACCATTGCTCAATCTTTTCATTATTGATAAATATTAAAGCATTAAGCACCCGAAAAAATTAATTTTAACCCGACGAGTGCTATGCCCTCTTATAGACGGGCTGACATGGTTGGTCCACCAGTGCTACGCCCATCTATAGACGGTACACGAGAACTTTTTATTTTTTTCAGTTTCCCGGCTCACTCTCAAGAGCCGAATTAATATCTGGCAGGTTATGCCATCTGTTGGGCATTATGTGGAACTAATTGAGCATGGTTTATAGCTTCGGGAAGTGACTACCAGAGCTTTTTGTAGAAGTCAGTCCTCTACAGCTGTCGTTCACCTGTGATGTAAACAAACATGGCGGAACAACAGACTAGTTGCTCTCGACGCATTGTTATTTCGGATCAAAGAATCCTTCAGCAGAAAGGGGTGATGAAGTAACATAATATATTAGTTGCCTACAGATTTTAGGAAATATTTTAATTTGGGCCCTTTACAGTGTATAAAGGTGATGTCACACGTGAGCACAGAAAGTTAATTTATCTTTTCTCTCATTATAATATTGAACATAATCGTAAGATCTTCAATTTGCATTGAAATATTTACAAACAACATTTATAAACATCTTAAGCTATTCACCCCCATGATAGGTTGAAAATTGTGGTTTCTACAATTTTTTGTACACGCGAATGAATAAACTCAGCACTGAGGGACCACACAGTCAAATGGAAACTCAGCACTTAAAGGGTTAACGTAACAAAACATAGAAATGACGATCCCATCAACAAAAACAGTCTTCCTCCCCCAAACTAATCTATGTAGGTGTAGCTATTATTGCTGTGTTACACTTAAGCCCTAAACTACTGTAGAATTATAAACTAATATGCGCACAAATGAACTAATAATAACAATAATAAAATAAGAATAATAAAAAATATATATTCCGCGAGCAGTGGAGGTGGTCCTTGTTCCACTGTTGACTAACGAAAGGAGCGACCCTTGATAATGCCAGATGCAGTTCCGGTGAAATGTCGGGAGATAATATCCTGCCTGGACCACGGTCTAAAAGCCCGGACGACTTGAGTATAGTTAATAAAAAATCTACTTATTCTGCACACTGAGACTAAGTATTCATCCTAGACTCATTCTATTTGTAGCATGCGTAGAATGACATATCTGCCATGTAGGATGAGACACAATCCACTAATCTGTACAGTACATCTACCAGCAGTATATTACAGTAGAATTATAATTTTCAAGCAGCTTGCCATGGTGGGTGGTTATCATGTCTGACTACCAACCCTAAGCGTGCAGGTTTGCTCCTGGCCATGGTAAGCGATTTTTGAAAGGCGGCAAAAATCTCGGTGCGAATGTCATGCGTTGCTGGCATGTTAAAGAACCCATTTGAATTCAGTAGGCCGTGTTCATAATGGCAAAATTAATCTCAAGATTTTCCACAACACAAAATTCCTCCTTTCTCTACTAGTGTCACGGAGCTCAGATATCTAACCTCCTTGACTTGCATAGTGTTCCAAGGAACAACAAAAATTCGATATGCAAGCTGCCCTCTGCGCGTCAAATAACAAAGATTGCACCCGGCACCCGAGGCCATACGATATTATTATTATTATCAAGCTGTGAACAATCCTTGGGCAGTATGAGGGAACAATTTATTTTTTCTCTTCGCGATATCATCAAATCATTGCAGATAGGGAGAGCAGGCTATTAGCGAGGTATATAAATGACGAGAGACTGTTCTTTCAACAGTAAAACACACGTCTCTGTTTTAAAGCCAGCAATTCTGCTAGACATACTTCCCAATAATGAAAACAGCAAAGGGATTAATGTTTATTAGAGAGTGATACTCTAACCATTCGTTTGTCACGTAAGACACTTTGAGAATACCGCTCGGCTGTCTCCATGATGACATCACTGAAGAGAACAGCAAAACTATTTTCCTCTGTGCATGAAACACTGGCACCCCATGTATTCTCCACATTCTTCCCCTGTGTCCTACCACTAACACAATATTGTCTGCAAATAGCATTGACCAAGGAGCTGGAAGTCATACTTTCCCTATCTAGGGAGATTTCATTAGAAAACTACCTATTGCAATGGGTACCATGCTTTGACTTCCAACCAATTTAGACATATATTCGCGTTTCACATCTCCCAGACCCCAAAAACCACCGTCAGTTCAAAAGTTTATATATAATTTATATATCTATATAATTTTTTTGTGCACAAGATAACTACCGCCATTTTGCACCAATCACTTTCAAATGTAGGCTATACATAAAATATTCATCATCATCATCATCATCAAGTTTCCACTCCAGTTTCCCGGGTGTGGTTTACAAGCGCTCTCCATTTTAGTCTATTCATGTACCACTGCTCCTTCAAGACTTCATCCCAGTTGATTCCCTTGGATGTGATATCTTCCTTCACTTGGTCCAGCCATCTCCTCCTAGGTCTTCCAACAGGTCTCTTTCCAGTAATCTCAGAATGTAACCATTGTTTTGCAATTCTTCCTTCTGTCATACGTTTGATGTGACCAAACCATCGCAAACGTGCCCTAGTTATGGTCTTCTTCAGGGACTGATTTATTCCAGCTTGTTCTCTTATCTTCTCATTTCTCACTTTGTCTTTCCTAGTTTTTTGAAGCATGCTTCTTAGAAACTTTCATTTCTGAAGCCTGCTGTTATCTTTTTTGGTAGTTGTGCATGTTTCCAACCCATAAGTCAATATAGGGACAAAGTATGTTCGAAACCAAGTTTGTTTTGATCTTAGTGGCACTTGCTTATTCCAGAGTACATATCGAACTTGCTGATAGAATTGACTTGATTTTTGAATACGGTTATTTAATTCAAGCTGTATACCAGTTGTCACTTGATATTAAGCATCCAAGGTATTGATACTGGTTTACTGTTTCCAATATTGTACATTCTCCAGCATTATATTATCTTTACTTATCTGCCTGTTAACAGACATTGCAGCAGTTTTTGTAGCACTTAACTTTCAGTCCATATTTTTTCAAATATCATTCCAGACGTTCAGACATAAAACATTACCATGTAAAATCCCGGCCGAGTTTGTTAATAGGCAAAATCGGACCAAGGGGGTGGAAATGGGGGGCCCTTTTCGGAAATTGAAATATCGCTATAACTTTCCTATTATGTAAAAAATTGAATCCATTCAAAGTCATACTTCGGATAAGGGCCAAAAACTTATCTCAGTAAAGTTTTTTTCATAGCACCAACCATTGATCAAAGGGGTGGGGAAAAATTGAGTTTTTTGAGAAAAGAAAAAATCATACCTTCCTTAATAGGCGCAATATCAAACCCGTTTAAAATTGTCAATAGTCCTCTATATATTACCGAAAACTTTTGTCTGAAAAATGTTTTGATATGACCCACCCTTACGCCAAGGGATGAGCAAAATATTGTCGATGAAGATGCCAAGTTGATGAGGGACAAGCTAAGCTGAAGACAGGTGTTGTATTTTATTGCTGACTGTACTACGGATGTCATCAAAGCAATACAGTATTAATGTTTTGACAGCCGTATCATTCTACAGATGAGCCAAAGATAGCGTTATCTCCCAACTCCTGTCCAGCAGTTGTGCAAGTGCAAGGTAAATAGCAGTAGACTATATTATAATTACAGTGGAATCTCGTTAGCACGTTCTCGGTACGACGTTTTCCCGTTTAACGAGATGATTTTCTGTGAAGTCCCAGTCCCATTCCTAATAAATACATGTTGATATATTCCCTTAGTAAGTTTTCTATTCCCGCTTACGACGATCAAATTTTCGTTCTACTATTTGTTAGAGAACCGGATTTTATTCTTATTTCGAATAACCCATTTGGAGGGTACGATGAATCAACGTTGGCTATTGTCCATTGTATTCAATTTCCGTTGTTTCCGAATTTCTTTCTTATTTCATTATAAAATTCGGCATCTTGAAAACACGGTGCGATATTGCTTCCTATTCTCTGATGGTTATTGACAGTGTAGACGATTAGTGTGTTTTGACGGTGTGAAGTGGCTTGAGGTATGACGCAAAACAGAAGATAGCTGACGGTGTAGAAGTGGCTTGAGAGCTATGACGCAACACAGAAGATAAGATCATTATTCTCCATTTTAGGTCCGTATTGAATATATTCACTAACAAAACTATTAATAATTTCCGTGTCTCTCTTGCGCCAGTAGAACATGCAAGCTGAATACAAAATCGCTACCTATTCTATAACACGTTCTTTGTTTCGAAATACACCACAGATTGGCGTGTGTAGGCCGGCCGACCACTAGTGTCTCGTCCTTCCGTGAATGCGGCAGCGTGGGTTTGATGACCGGCCGCCCCGTCACCTGTCGCATAGCGCGAGTTATATAGCCCGTGCGCACAGAACCTTTAAACAAGGTCACATTGCATATTTTGCCGCGCATCGCTTTACTACGATCGCATTTTCGTCAGCGTGCAGAATCACTTTTGTTCGCATTTGCGAATAAATTAATCCATTAATTTTGCAAGTTTATATAAAATGTCAGTCAGACAAAAATTGATTTTTTTCTTTTGCTGTTCATAACCTATTCGGTCACCACGTGGCAGTAATCTTTGATTTTGAAATAATGCTTCTACTTCAATTTAAGTATATTGTAAATTACGTATTATTTCATAAGCCATGCTCGCTTTTAAGACATTTCTCCAAGTGTTTAGAGTGACATTAAGTTCGTTCCAAACGCAATGAAACCTTGAATTCAACTGGACACCATAGCTTCGCTCTCATTGGTCGGCCTCCAAGCTTCGGCCAATCACCGCACGTCTTCTTCAGTACGTGTCATGGAATGTCCGAGAACATCTTCCTGCTGGCTATTTAAACGGCAGGCCAGCTCGGATCTTCGTGATTTTCCTTGCAGTGGTTAAGCTGTTCACCAGTCTTGTTCACCGGACTTAAAATTAAAGTTTGTCATAATAATATCGTATGGCCTCGGGTGCCTGGTGCAAGCTTTGTTAATTGACACCCAGAGGGTAGCTTGCACGTCGAATTTCGTCGTTCCTTTGAACGCTATGAAAGTCAAGGAGGTTAGATATCTAAACTCCTTGACACTACAGCGCTTTCAAGTAGAGAATGGAGGAACTTTGTGTTGGCGGAAAATCCCGAGATTAATTTTGCCATTGAACACGGCCTACTGAATTCAAATGGGTTCTTTGACATGCCAACAACGTATGACATGAGTGTCGTGATTTTTGGCGCCTTTCAAAAATCACTTACCATGGTCAGGAGCGAACCTGCAATCTTGGGGTTGGTAGTCCGACACTACAACCACTCACCCACCGTGGCAAGCTTAAAGTTTGTCATAATGTATCATCTTAAATTCTGCATCAGGAAGTCATAACTACACTTCGCAATTTCTTTAAGACATCTTAACCTAGGGATCTATCCTTGATCACAATCTTCGTGTTTCAAACGACATGTTTGAAAAATGAATATTCTTCATGAGTGAACTTCACACCATTTGTACGACGAGAAGCTGTTTCTCTACGCACCTACTACAACGTGAATAGGTTTATTACTTATGTTTTCGTCTTCAATGGCTTTTCTCTAAAGCTATTCTTTTTGTGAATGCCACAAAATTCTACAAGTGATTCAACCATCCAGCGTACTCAAGTGTACCACGTGTGATATACCTAATGTCATCAGCTGATCGGAATTCTGCTAAGGTTGCTAACCTTCAAAACTACAAAGCTAAGTAAACTGCATTATGTAATTTATGTACTGTTCAAGTGTGCTTTATTCACATCATGGTTTTCTTAAATCTACTGACTTTTGTGACCTTTTTTCATGCTTTCCGAGGAAAATTTAACGTAACGGCTTGCTTTTGCTATTTTCCCTTTTTTGGAAATATTTCATGGCTTTCTTTCATTAAAATTATGGTAACTCATAACTTTCTCTCTTTCATAAGGTGCGGCAGGAGTGAGGCCCTGACCGTCATAGCTCCTTCTATAGGCTATGTTTCTATTCTTTTCTTTAATACCAAATGATCTGTGTACCTTTTGCAAAGGTTTTCTTTATAGGAAAGTGTTTCACCATTTTCCTTTCTTATGTTAAAACAGATTTTGGATTAAAAACTCAAAGTGTTCCATATGTGTGGAAGTTAGCTACATCATTTCTTCTTTGTCATTTGTTATATTAATGGAGCAAAGCCTTCTCAATGTAAAAAACGTTTTTAGTTTGTGCTAACTTGTTTAGCATCAAAATTCAGTTATGCAAATTTGTTATTCATTTATACCATTGTTGAAAATATACATATGTTAAAGCAACATGCTCTCTCTCTTTTTCTTGTTTTGCATATGCTTATATCTCCTTCATATTCCTTAACGCTCAAACTTGGTTCGTTTCTGAGCACACTCAATTCTGTCTGATAATGGAAACCTTTAATTGGTTGATCCAATGGTTCGTGGTAACTAATCTCACCAGCTTTCAATATGATACGCGTTTATATGTTCCTGAACACCAGTTTGGATACGATCCATTCCCACAATTTTACCATATAGACCTTGAAACTCAACACGATCTGATTCACGCAAATACGCATTACACTACCGAAGAAGTTGTGAAACCTAGTGATAATTTTGTTGCGTCGTATTGAAATAATGGAGGTGGCGCTCCCAAGTAGGAGAACCTTTGTATAATCCTCACCTTAAGCGCGTGGATTTTTTTTTCTGTACACGCCCGAGCATGTCTAACCTAAAAAAAACTTTGGTTATAAACCAATCGTTCACGCCAAAGAATACGGCACTTCTTTTCCACAGAATATCAAGAAAAACATGTATTTAAGTCGAAATCAATTATAGAAAACTTAATATTTCCACTCGTACTACAGTACTTGAATTAAGAGTATGGTACCGGTATAGTACATTTTTCTCTTGTTTTCATTGCTCTCGTTTCTCTGTGCTGTATTAACTAGTTCTGTAAAACAATAATTCTGTAGGTTGTTTAAAATTGTATATTCGATAGTATGTACTTCCGATTAACACGTTTTTTACTTTTCCCTCACTGATACAAGTTAATGAGGTTTAATTATCATTTTTCATTAGTATGTTTTCCCGCTTTTTACGTTCAAATTTTTCAGTCCCTTGAAAACGTACCAACGAGTTTCCACTGTATAAGAAGATGGGGCTTCTCGTATGCTAAACATGTAGGATCTTTAAGGTATACAACAATTTACAAATTTAGTGAATTCAAATCCTTTTTCTTTGCCCGGTGAAATCTACCTTCGCCTTCCGGCGTGCCAAGAGGGATTTTTTAGTTGTTTCTTCCCTTTTATCTCTCTCTCCTTCAGCACGTTGTCATGTTCGCCTTTGTGTTTACTCTACTCCTTTTACCGTCCATTCATGGAATGCAATTTATATGTTATCAAATCTTTCATTCAGAAGGCCAGCAAGTGAGTGAGGAAAGAAAGAAAGAAAGAAAGAAAGAAAAAACAAACAAAAAGCAGACACTTACTTTACCCGAACACTTGTGCGCTTCACCCCAAGCTTGCATGACGAAGGGATCATTTACAGATACACACACTATCTCAGCAATTCCTTTCGTCTTCATTTCATCAGCTTTCTCCAAATAGCCAGGTAGATGAGTCTGGAAAACATCAGTCACATTTCACTTTAGGAAACAGTGGACAACAAACATTCAAGTAAAGAAAATGTCTCGTTACTTCACGATAGTAAAGTGAGCAAAAACAAGGAACATTGGTTTCTTTTGCTCATCATTGAGCACTTAGGTTTATTCGATTGCATCCGTTTTGGAAGCATTACTGATCGATATTAGTACCAGCCTTTGTCTCTCATAACTAAAGTGATGGTGGCATCAATAATGAGTATGGACAAGAGTGGATGCAGCATGGATATGCTGGAAGGTGTGCTATACCACAGAGGAATGTCAATTCATCACAAATTAATATATCAAAAAGAGTGTCATCTGCCTGTTCCACTGTATGACTGTATGAAGCTGCAACATTGAACAGCAATATGAACGCACTCTTGAATACTGGGAATCTCTCTCTTTGACTATCACCACATGTGGTCGCATTTGTGAAGGCTACAAAGCCCTTAAATATTAATTTAATTTTTTGTATTTTTCGAGAGATAAAGAAAGAATTCGAGACAGTCATTTTTTCCTTCTTAACCTATAAATATGACTTGTTCCACGTGTTTTTGTAATTTTGTCTTAATTTATATATGCTCTTTTCGTTATTCAGTTATTATATTTAACACTTACTTGTTATGTATTCAGAAATACAAGGTTGTAAAATACTTCCTTTAGTGCTGTTACAGTGACATTCACATACCATTCGCTGCACAAGGTTTGATTCAAATGGCAGCCATTATTTTCTCTTCTTTGCTCCCATTGGTCAACTGCCTTGCTGGCCAATCGCAGTGCTTCTTCTCATTGAGAATTCTAGAATGTCTCCCTGCCGCTATATAACAGCTGGAATCTCCTTCACTATGGATTAAGACAACTAGTCACTTCGTCAATGCACGTTGCCGCTTCAGCAACACTTCTCATCGCCCGCATTCTGACTTATGTTTGCCAGTCAGACAGCAGTCTCTACAATTCAGCCCTGGAGGTTATGAGACTTAGTCTTTATTTTCAGCATGAAAATACAACGTGACTAACTACAATGCTGTGAAGTAACTTAATGTATTTAGGTCTGGTACCTATTCTACATAATTCAAGTTTCCGTCTATGGAACTTGACAACTTTATAACAACCCCATCGTCTTCTAGTCATGTGTTCACCGATGTGAAAGTGCTTCGCAAATGGATTTCCTGGCGAGGTGTAGGCCTACAGTGTAAAAAGGACCATCTGGTCTATGAATTCCACCATTAAAGTACCGGCTGTGGTTAACTCAACCAACAGAATTTCAACTCAGGATATGGATAAGTAACATGTGTCTTTAACTTGCTACTTTATCAACAAAATTTAAAACTTGTTTCCAGTTTTTTCTACAGGGCTCTGTATACAGGCCGTACAAATTTGATTGTTGAGCTTTTCAGCTCGGCAGTGCTGCATAAACTTTCTTTACCTATATTTTCCAAAGGCTTTAATATTGCCTATCTTAAAGAGTACAAGAGTTTGTCAAATTAAGTGTTTTACTTCACTTTTCCTCAGTTCCTTGTTTTCCACTTGCTTTACTTACATTGTCTCCGATTGGATTTCACATACCGATTTGTTTCTGCAATTTTCTGTCAGGAAATTAAAGTTGCCCTTTTGGCCTTCGTTGTGGTATTGCTGTGTCAGGACTTCGCCCCTGAGCGCAATCAACACCACAAGAATTTCACTACCTCTTGTCAGGTTATACTTCTGCACAGTGTGTGAAAAAGGCTGAAGATTTTGGCCCTTATGCACCCTTCTGTTCTTTCTTTCAGTGTTAAGATTTCCTACCTTGCTTTGAGGTTTGAATCTTTCACAGTCTCTTTCAAACCTCTTGGACAGGCCCCCAAGTGTTTGAAAGTAGTTCACTTCTTTTTCTAGCCCCTTGTGCTGGAACCTTCACTCTTTTTCTTCAAGCATCTTGGGCTGAGCCCCAAAATGTTTGAAGTTGTATTCAGTTGTTTCCGAGTATCTTGGACTGAGCCTCCAAGTACTAACCCTAACCTAGAAAGTAGTTTGCAGAAACTAAGTGTTATGTTAAATGCAAACCATTTAGATTGTTACCTGCTACAAATTGTTGAAGTTACATACCTGCCAACTTTTGAAAAGGGCTATCAGTAAAACTCACGCGCGACAAAAAAATTTAACGATTTTCGACATACCCCGGCTTTTCGAAAATAAT
This sequence comes from Meconema thalassinum, assembly GCA_946902985.2. Taxonomy (NCBI): domain Eukaryota; kingdom Metazoa; phylum Arthropoda; class Insecta; order Orthoptera; family Tettigoniidae; genus Meconema; species Meconema thalassinum. Next base: position 181,240,326 of record OX336399.1, on the reverse strand, counting down.
AATACTTCTGGGCTACAAAATACAATAATTCATGCTTTAAACAGGATATTTCAATGAAATCATATCTACTTACATGATTTGTAGATGAACATAACAATCAAGAAGAAATCCATGTTAATCAGCAGCAGGCGTGGTGAATATTGGTTAGGAGCATACATAACAGGACTTCCTTGATAAATTAAGCAGATATACGATAATTGAAAAAGGCTTTACACAATAAAACTTGTTTAACGTAACACAGGCAAGAAATAATATTATACACACTGCAAATCACATGCTAGTTCGACTTTAAAGTCATGGTTGTGGCCTTTTTAGCTTCCAGCAAAAAGTCTTGAGAAAATGCTTTGTCATAACAGGGACCAGAACTCCTGGTCTTCAAAATAGAAATAGACTCCAGAGATTCATTGGACATGGATGACCTGAACTGTGTTCTATTTTTCTTCACAAGGCTGAAAACACGTTCACATTCTGCATTGCTATGGGGTATGGTGAGAATAGAGAGCATTACTCTAGAAATTCGATTATACTTAAGAAGTCCATCGGCTCCACGAATTCTTGATATTTGTGCCCAACTGGAATCACTTGCAGCATCTTGATGTGCAGCCAAAGTGTCATCTACCTGAAGAGCTGTAAACTGCCTCTGAAGATCATTCACCACCTCATCTGTAGTTTCATTCTCTTCCTTGCATAACATGATAGGAAACTTTTCCAAGAAAAAAACGAATGGAAGATAACTGTGCATCTTCAATTTTGTCTAACCTAGCAACTTGAGCATTCTTTAGCACGTCATCCTTGAGTGGAAACTTGTTGATGATGTAGTCACAGGCAGTACAAAAGTAGTTTCTCACTGATGAAAAGAAAAGGGATTTATCTGTATCCTGGAGATCATTCACTATGTTCGAAGTTTGAATGCCAATAACTAACTCATCATCACTTCTTTGATTTTGAATCAAGTTGTACTCAACTTCAAGCAATGAGGAGCTTTTGACAATTTTGGGCTTAACAAACTTGGTGAACAGCTGCTTTAGCAAATCCATTAGAAGTTCTAATAACAAGTGAACTTGCGGGGAAGAAGTCTGAAGAGCAACATTCAATTTGTCAAATACAGGAATAGTCACATGAAGGAAAGTGCAAAAGGCCTTGTTCAAGTTTGAGGACAGGAACATAAACAATTTTTCCTCACGAGTTGTAGCAGAAGTCTTACTTTTTAGGATGGGTTTGTCACATTTGGAAGAATATGCTATTCTTTTAGGGGCATGTGTAGTAGCAGAATCAAGAATTCTCTTCTTCTGATACTCTTTGGATCCACTTTGTTCAACTTTAGGTATTCTGAAAGATGTCAAGCTTGTGGAAATGTTTTGGGTACCTAATATTACTTCCTCCTTGAAGAAAGAAAGAAAGAAAGAAAGAAAGAAAGAAAGAAAGAAAGAAGCGGATCCCACTGGTCCAGTAGTCAATCCAAACATCTGCCTAAAGATAACCACCTAGTACATACATGCTTCAGAATTTTCTTTGCCTCCTTATTGTGCAAGTTCTGAAATTTCTGAAGGCGTTCTTTTCTCTTTACACTCTTCTCTAAGAAATAAAATATATCTACAAGGATCTCATCCACTTTAACTGGTAATCTTCCAGCACCTTTTTCAGCTGCTAGATTAATCAGGTGGCAAATGCAACCCATGATGGCAATACCTGGTTGAACTTCCTTCAGAACTGCTGAAACCCCATTTTTGTGTCCTATCATAACAGGAGCATTGTCGGAGCAGAAAGCCACACAGTTTTCAATTGGTATATTATGAGAACTCAGCTGTGATAACATCAGGTTACCAATGTTTCGCCCTGTTGAGTCCCCGTCCAACGCTGGCATGGATAGCACAGTGCTCACTACTTTTTCCTGCCGAACATCATAGAATGTAACAACAATAGGATACAACTTGGCATTTGTATCATTGCTTCCATCCGTTGCCAAAGAAAATGGTCCATTCTAAAGGCACTTAACAACTTCAGATGATGCATTTTTTGCCATTTTATTTACAAACTTACATGATTTGTAGATGAACATAACAATCAAGAAGAAATCCATGTTAATCAGCAGCAGGCGTGGTGAATATTGGTTTGGAGCAGACATAACAGGACTTCCTTGATAGATTAAGCTGATATACGATAATTGAAAAAGGCTTTAAACAATAAAACTTGTTTAACGTAACACAGGCAAGAAATAATATAATACACACTGCAAATCACATGCTAGTTCGACTTTTAAGTCATGGTTGTGGCCTTTTTAGCTTCCTGCAAACAGTCTTGAGAAAATGTTTTGTCATAACAGGGACCAGAACTCCTGGTCTTCAAAATAGAAATAGACTCCAGAGATTCATTGGACATGGATGACCTGAACTGTGTTCTATTTTTCTTCACAAGGCTAAAAAAAACGTTCACATTCTGCATTGCTATGGGGTATGGTGAGAATAGAGAGCAATACTCTAGAAATTCGGTTATACTTAAGAAGTCCATCGGCTCCACGAATTCTTGATATTCGTGCCCAACTGGAATCACTTTCAGCATCTTGATGTGCAGCGAAAGTGTCATCTACCTGAAGAGCTGTGCACTGCCTCTGAAGCTCATTCACCACCTCATCTGTAGTTTCATTCTCTTCCTTGCATAACATGATAGGAAACTTTTCCAAGAAAAAACGAATGGAAGATAACTGTGCATCTTCAATTTTGTCTAACCTAGCAACTTGAGCATTCTTTAACACGTCATCCTTGAGTGGAAACTTGTTGATGATGTAGTCACAGGCAGTATAAAAGTAGTTTCTCACTGATGAAAAGAAAAGGGATTTATCTGTATCCGGTCCGTTCTGAAGGCCTTAACAACTTCAGAAGATGCATCTTTTGCCATTTTATTTACAATACATGTCGTTTTCGTGCGACCACAACTATATTTCTTTGCAACTTCTGATGTGGGAAACATCTTCTTAAATAAAGCATCAGCATGATCAGCCGCACTTAAGGGCACATTGTGTTCCACCAAAAAGGAAGTAAACAGACACTCGGCCCTAATTACGTCACCGTCAACGTTTCCAGACTTAGCAAAAAAGGTGTTGATTTTCTTGCCATCTTCCTTCGATTTAACATAACTAATGTGTTTACCGCACTTCACATGATTACTTAAATCGTTTTTTCCACCATGTGCAATATTAATATCACACCCACATACCGTGCAAAAGGCAAATTTTTCTCCCTTTCTTGATTTTAGTATGCACGGAAAATCAACAGAGTATGATTCTTTAAATGTCTGGAAGTACTGTTTCTTGTTGGATTTGTTCATTCTCGATATCTACTAAAACATCGAAAGGAACCTGGATCACTGAACGTCACATAAAATTATAACATAAAACACTTAAGACTGCCAACACTTCATTAAAACATGTCAAGACACACAAAGCCATTAAATGAAAACGACGCCAACCTCGTGAAGAAAGAATATGCACATGGTAGAAAAACACACACACACACGTGGAACGAATGTAATTAGTCCAAGGAATACAAGAAACTACGAAGTTATAGCACAAAAACTCGAACGCTTCATTAAAATATGCCATAACCTTAAGAGACGAAAACATTCAAGGAACGCCAACTTCGCGAACAATGAACAACTAACGTGGTCAAAGAATATGGTTTAAATCGCAACGAGCGAACGGAGCGGAACAAAGAATATGCGAAGCAGAGCCTGTCGACACATGGAAGAACGGTTATCCCGGCTTCAAATTCAATTACAAATGACGACACAACCATCACACGGTTAAAAGTACGAATCATATCAAAGAACGAGCTATCGACTATCGTGGACTTGCCTTCGACCCACGCAAACAATCGATTGTACGGAAGTGGGCGGTATTATCGAATGTAAATTATCGTTTCAAATTTTTGTCCGCAAAATCGTAAAATGACACCGTTCATCCGTAAAACCGTAAAATGCTGCAATTTCCGTAAATTTTACGGATAAACCGTAAAAGTTGGCAGGTATGAAGTTATTATTGTTTAAATCATTAATTTATTTCTGGGATTATCCCATTGTTGAGTGTTCAAGCTACTTGTTCTCTTTTCACAATTGCTTTGTTTACCCTCGATGCTGAAACCGCTCAAACCATCCTTTAGAGTTCTCTCCGATACGAGAGGTCTTAAATCAACCGATCCTTACCAACATGCAAGCAATTTAGTGAGTCTCCAATTACAGCAAAGATGCGAAAACTGGCTTTGCTGGTAAAGACATATACTCAGAATGGTACCTTCCACGATTGACAGAACCATTAACTAACTAGTAATTCACTGCCAACGACATAGCCACCTATAAGCTAGGCTATGCCCTGAGAAGAACGGCAATGCAGCAACTGCGTCTATCAATGTTAAGCTTTAACCATGGTGAGGAATGGAGTGGAAAGTGTGCCTTCATACAAAACTGCAAGTATTCTTGTAACAGTTGCTCTTTTTTTATATAACAGTGTTTACAGTAGAGCCCAGAGGGAAAGCTTATCTGGTAAACGTAAGTCATCATCATAATCTTGCCCAGTTTCCAGCCACTGGCTGGGTCTCTTTGGAACATCAGCCTCTCCATCGTCTTCTGTCTTCCCACCATCTCTCCGTCACCACCTTGGTCCAGTCCCCTTTCGTTCGCACAGTCCTCCACACCCTTCAGCCACTTATCTCTTGGCCTTCCTCTCGGTCTTTTTCCCTCTATTTTAATCTCATGTATCTTCCTGTGTATCCTCCTCCCATCCATTCGCTTAACATGCCTATACCATTTAATCCTTGATTCCTCTATCCTATCCTGTAATGCACCCTCCTTGGCTAATTCTCTGATCTTCTCATTTCTTTACCTGTCCACCTTTGTCACTCCAATACTGCTTCGCAAGAAATTCATCTCACTAGCCTGTATTCTGCTTCGCTCCCTTCTTTTCATAACCCAGGTCTCTGAGGCATACGTCAGGCTTGGAACGTAGTACGTCCTATATATAACCCTTTTGCTGTTTTGAGGAACATCCTTACTCCACACCAGGCTCCTAACACTCTTCCTGAATAATTCTGCTTGCCTCCCCCACTCATTTATTTCTCTGTTTCTTCCTTTTCTTGTATCATGCTTCCCAGATACTTGAAACTCTCTACTTTCTTCAATTCTTCCCCAAAAATTGTTATTCCCGTTGTGACTCCTTCTTCCTGGTTGTTATCATCCACTCACTTTGGCTTATGTTTAACTTCATCCCATATCCATGTACTGAAAACTTTAAGTACAGCTCCTAATTAGTCATGCATTAAATTTAAATGATAGTAAGCTCTTGAATCTCACATGTGGTTGATCTTCCCCATTACTTTAAATCTTCTTGTAAGATTTAGACATGTTTTTATATTTCAATGCTCTTAAATGCTCTTGGTAATCTCTCCTCCCCCATTCTCTCCACATGACCCCACCATCCGAGTCTGCTCATACGAACAGCTTCATCTAGAGTGTTCATTTCTAACTTGGCCTTTACCTCTTCATTACGAGTACCTTCCTGCCATTGCTCCATCTATTTGTCCCAGCAATCATATCAGTTATCTCTAGCTTATGTATCAGATATCCTGAATCTACCCAGCTCTCAATTCCATACAGCAAGGTCGGTCTAAATATAGAGCACTCTGCATTGGCTTTTCTGCAGTTGAACTCTTATGAAGAAACAAGAAAATAACCATGTCTAGAAAGTGATCCTTATTGACAAAGCTTTTATTTGTTTGATTCCTAATTTGGCCAACTATGGACCACATAGAACTTAAGGCTCTCTGGTCAATCTCTTCTTTTCCTCACGGAACCTCTTCATTCTCACACTTCGAATTCTGCGCTGCTCCGCAGAAATTACTTAATATAGGCCTACATTTTGGTGGATTCTCCTTAAATAATCAAATGTTCTCGAAAGAGAATCAAAATGAATATTGTCCGTTGAGCCATTATAATTAACACATAAACTGATAAAAATTTCCTGCATAACTCAACAAATTGCTAGCATTTCGCCCCAGTGTGCCAATTGGGCTCTTCAGTTGGTGAAGGCACACCTACCAAGACGCGTAGCAGGTACACACTGAGAAGGCCATGCAAGAAGCCTCGCCACATACGTGGCCACGTCACGAGCATGCCAGTGTACCACAGCAGTCAAAAACTCCACTCCAAAACTGGGGCGGAACGCTAGCAATTTGTTGAGTTATGCAAGAAATTTTTATCACTTTATGTGTTAATTATAATGGTAAAACGGACAATATTCATTTTGATTCTCTTTCAAGAACATTTAATTATAGTCAATGCCAAAGCAAGGTTTATTGTTTTGGAGTGGAGTTTTTGACCCCCGTGGTACACAGGCATGCTCGTGACGTGGCTGCATATGTAGCCAAGCGTCTTGCATGACCTTCTCAGTGTGTACCTCCTACGCGTCTTGGTAGGTGTGCCTTCACCAACTGAAGAGCCCACTTGGCACACTGGGACAAAACGCTAGCAATTTGTTGAGTTATGCAGGAAATTTTTATCACTTTATGTGTTCTCCTTAAATGTCTAAACGCTGTCAATGCGACTTTCAAAACACCTTCCTGTTGTGGATCACGGCGGCAGTAATTCCAAATTTAACCGCGTCTTTCTTGACTTCTTCTACCCATTTCGTTGTAGCCTTCAGTCTTGCAATGTACTCGAAGACTTTCTTCGTCAAACGGTTCCCGTCCATTCTCATCAGATGTCCATAGAACTTACCAGTCGTTTGAGCATTAAGACAGTGTGCCGGTAAACGTCGAGGACCTTCCTTTTCTGCCATGTCCCGTCCGCACTTTTACATGGTCCTAGAATTTTACACAAGATTTTCCTTTCCTTGGTTCAAGTTCCTTCATCTCCCCTTTCTTATTCATAGTCAGACACTCCGATGCATATAGACCCTCGGGCTTCATCACTGTGGTGTAATGTATGATTTTTGTGTTTTAGGATACTCACGTTTATTGTATCTGTTCTGAGTTAACCTGTAGGCCAGTTCCAATCTCCTAGCCCTTGCTTTGTTGGCATCTTGATCCTCTCATTGACAAAGTTAAATAGACAAAATTTAACACTGTACTTATACATTGTTTTCACATAAGTGGGCGAGTGGTTAACGTGTCTGTCTACTAACTCCAAGCTTTCAGGTTCGCTCCTGGCCGAGGTAAGTGATTTTTTTAAAGGTGGCAAAAATTACGACACGCATATCATACGATGTTGGCATGTCAAAGAACCCATTTGAATTCAGTAGGCCATGTTCATAAAGGCAAAATTAATCTCGGGAGTTTCCGCCAACACAAAGTTCCTCATTTCTCTAATAGAAAGTGCTATAGAGTTCAAAGAGCTTAGATATCTCACCTCCTCGACTTTCATAGTGCTTCAAGCAAGGAACAATGATATTCGACATCCAAGCTACCCTCTGGGTGTCAAATAAAAAAACCTTGCACCCTGCACCCGAGGCCATACATATTATTATTATTATATTTTTTTATTTTTTTTATCTGCAATTGATATTACAAACCTCCATTTCATTTCAATCTTTTAGTTTTAGAACATTTGGCATTTCCTACAAAGAGCTGCTTTTGAAGATATATTTTTTCATATTAATCAAAATTTTGTGACAGACCTGGTTTTATTAGCTTTTAGTATTTTTAAATAATTTGCATGGTTAACATTTTGGAAATAATATTGAACCTCACCTTTTTATTCTTTTTATAGATTTAATTGTCACTTGTTGAAAATTATTAGAAACACTTAGAAAATTGTTGTTTTGCCTTTGTCACATCTTGCAACTACATTTTTTGTTTCTATTTACAAATATTAATTACATTTGCTGATGAAGGTCGTAATGTGACCGGAACGGGTTGTTGTTGTTTGAGTCTTCAGTCTTTAGACTGGTTTGATGCAGCTATCCATGCCTCCCTGTCCTGAGCTAATCGTTTCATCTCTACATAGCTACCACACCCTACATCCGAGGCAATCTGTTTAACATATTCTAACCTTGGTCTACCCCTACAGTTCTTGTCCTCGACCCTTCCTTCCATAACTAAGCTTGCTATTCCTGGGTGTCTTAGTATGTGTCCTACCAACCTATCTCTTCTCTTCATTAGCATTCGCCAGAAACATCTCTCCTCTCCCACTCGTCTTAATACCTCTTCGTTTGTAACCCTAGCTACCCATCTGATCATCATTCTCCTGCAACACCACATTTCAAACACTTCAATTCTCCTCTTTTCTGCTGCTCCAATAGTCCAAGTTTCACTTCCATAGAGTGCCACGCTCCAGACAAAGGCTTTCAAAAATGTCTTCCTAACACCTAAATCTATACTCGATGTCAACAGATTCCTTTTCTGTAGAAATGCTTTCCTTGCCTGAGCCAACCTACCTTTTATATCCTCTTTGCTTCGTCCATCACTGGTTATGGAACCGGTACATTAGAAAAAAACAAAAATAATAATTTCATTGACTAAAGGTATATTTTCCTTGTCTGTTGAACTCTTCCCCCATACTAGCTACCATCCTGAGAGAATAAGCAGCCTAAGTAGCCTACTTAAAATGGTCCACCTGCTCCAATTTAGCGAGACTGCTTGCCTGGTTTCCACCTAATTGACTCCCACCTAGCCCTTCAGCAAATGGTCCATATATAAAATAAACAATAGTGGTAAAAAGAAAAGAAAGAAGGAATGTTAAAAAAAATTCGGGATCATGTGATTATGTCAATTTTGAACATCCTTATAATCAACAGGATGTTGTGGCAGTACAAACAGGAAGGATATCAGAAGATAACAGATAACTTTAAGGATAGTTATAAGGAGTGCCAGATAATCAACTCGGGAAGAAAAACAGGAAAGGACTACAGTTCCAATCTTTCAGGAAGTAATTCTGAATGATTGAAGGCAGGGGTTGGCAACCATTTGCTAGCATCATGGAGGAAAGAAAGGAAGGAGATGCCTTCGCTGCGCTGCCTAGCGCAAGCTGCTGAAGCCAAACGGCTCGCCCACTTAGGTTGCAAGAAAATGGCTGACCCTATGCTTAAAGCCGTAAACCACTCCAACTAGTAATGGATTTTATTGCAAAACTGCAATGACAAGTTTTTTTCTTGGATAGGTAGAATACACTCTGTACATCACAGTACTTGGCACAAATAAGCTGCGTTATCGTTTTAAAAGCCAATTTAAATATAAATATGAGAGCACCTTTGTGAGGCTAGTTTTGTAAGGAAGACGCGGCAAAACGTAATAATACGCTGAAACATTGATTTAATTGAATACAGGTGTCTGAAGATGCGAGTTATATCAAAGAAGGAACATCTTGGGAATTAATGATGCCGAACTAATTACGGTATTTACACCAAATTGAGTTTTATGTTCTTATTGGTGTTGAGGCATTCATCAGTTTTTAGGCCTAATTTCGAGCACAGCCACTTTCACTCATTGGTCGTACACATTCTGATATTCAAGAATACGGACCTCAAAATTAATAAACAGAACAATTAAAAAAGGACGCATATTTGCACAAAAATACGGTATAGCCTATACGTTTCGGTACCGTATGGTATTTTCTTTGTGGGGGGTAGAAACCTGACGATTAGCCTCGAATTGATCAATTACGTAGGCCTACCGTAATTATTGACCGACAGCCGTTTGATAATTTGGGATTTCCAAAGGAATGATTTTTATTTTTTTGGTATATAGGGTAGGCCTACACATGCTGAGATTAGAATTGAAGAGTTTTTTTAAAATAACTTATCACTACTGTTATTACGTTTCCCAAGTTGCCTAACCCGAGCGCGATAAAAAAAAACAGGGTCAAAATAAGGTTTATGCCTCATGCAAGTCACAGAACACCGAATACGAGTTAAAGTTATGCCCACTTTGGTTGCAGCGCTTGGCTTCACTCAAACGAGCTCAGGGCATCTCCTCTTATTCTTTCCTCCATAGCTAGCATAGGGGGATACGGTCGATCTCGAAGCACTTCAGTGAATCCATGAAATTGCTTATAATATTGAATTAATTCTGATTAGCCATTACCGACGGATTGTTTAGTTCAAGATATCTTTGTGAATTATAATTTTTAAACATGAATTTCTTTTTTTTTTAGTAAAGAAACAGATTGATGAACAATTGGGACTTCCATATTTGATTCGTTTTAAGAGTTTTTCGCCAAACACAAAAAATAAAAACTAGGAGATAAGAGTGATAACCAGGGGAAGATGACCTCGTAGTTCCGCCCCTTTAAAACAACAATAACTACTAGAGTGATAACCAAACGTCTCACTGAGGAAGGTTGAATTCTACAATGTAAAATATATACAGAATCGATTTACTGTAATTGCTTATTTTAGGGGCTTCAACATAGTTTTCATATAGCCCTGTGTACTTGTGCGTGTGTAACGTGTGATAACCTGTGTTATTGTGATTGCTGTACTAGTGTGTGTATTTGCAAATTGGGGATCGGATTGGGAAGCAGGTAGCCATAGCCTTAAGTTAGAAACCATCCCAGCATTTGCTTGGAGTAGAAGAGGGGAAACCATGGAAAACCACTTCCAAAATGGCTGAGGTTGGAATCTTACCCTCCTATTCTCAGTTTTGCCTTACGAGTCTGAATGTTACCCGTTCCAACCCTCACACCAGTATTATAATTTCTTGGTAGAGCCAGGAATCAAACCCGGACCTCTGGGGCGACAGCGAAGAACGCTAGCCGCTACACCATGAGGTGCTCAATCGATTGAATGATAAATGCTTGGACTTTTCTTATCTAGACAATTATGGATCTTCAAGTGAAGGAGTTTTGGCGATTGCGATATGGCCATGCATAATAATAATAATAATAAAACATATGACAGTCGATACCACAAAACTAAATCAGGAATTTACTGTATATTTCCTGTCTTTACCAACATTTTCCTAGAGATACTCTTTAATCATTTATCATACTGCAATAAAACCAGTGTAGAGACTTCAAGATTATGCCTACAATATCTCCTCTTGCACTTATCTAATAATGTTATTGGTTTTACGTCCCTTTTAACTACCCTGGCTTTTAGAGACGCCGGGGTGCCGGAATTTTGCCCCGAAGGGGATATTTAACGTGCCAGTAAATGTACTGACACTGCTCCCTCAAATGCCAGCTGACTGCGCCAGGTTTCGAACCTGCAAACTTGGGTTCAGCAAGCGAGTGCACTTATCTATTCTTGCAACAATTTCATGTGATACTAGAAACATTTCCATAAAACAGTGAGACATGTTCTAATTTAAGCCTGGAAATAGAACTGAAGCAGGAACAAGGAAAACTAAGACAAAGTAATGAGTGCTCTTGCAAAACATTTCCAATGTTCAGGAAATAACAAGGCTGGGTTTCCCCACCTGAGGCAAGACAGCACTGTCACAACACCAATCCACTGCCTGCTACAGTTTCATAATGCAAAGTGTAATGTCAGATTATGCTACAGCTGTCTTTATACAAAGTTTGTAAAAATTGGATCTGTCTTTCAAGAGGATTAATTTCAGGACAGAATTCATGATGAAATTCAACAAATGCAAAACAAACAAAAAATAGAATGCAGCCAAAATAAATCAGAAACCCCTCATCATCATCTTCCCTTATTCAGCTCCTGCCGGGTCGAGGTATTTATGGCACTTCTCCACCTTCCTCTTTCCTTCCACCATTCCTCTTCCACGATCTTGTCCCTTTTCAGATTTCTTTTTCTTATGCTGTTCTTCACTGAATCAATCCACCTTGTTCTAGGTCTTCCTCTTGATCTCTTACCCTTGCACTTTGCCTCCAGCATGTCTTGGTATTCTATTTTCCTCCATCCTCTTTACATGTCCAAACCACCTTAGTTTATTCTTCTCAATTCTCTCATTTAGTTTTCCCATCCCAACTTCCGTCCTAACATCTTCATTTCTAACTCTGTCTTTCCTATCATACTTCTTAGGAATTTCATTTCATTGGCTTGAATTCTACTCTCTTGCCTGCTTGTCAAGGTCCAAGTCTCAGCTGCATAAGGCAATATGGGTACTTCCCTATCCCAAACAAGTTTTTTACACTTTGATAAAATGCATTGCTCTTCTGTACCCTCCTGCTAAACCCCTATGGACATGGACGTCAAATTGGCAGGTGAAAGGATAAACGAAGGAGACTTTTGTTACTTAGGAAGCAAAATAACCAGTGATGGACGAAGCAAAGACTATTTAAGAAGTAGGTTGGCTTAGGCATGGAAAGCATTTCTGCAGAAAAGGAATCTGTTGACATCGAATATAGACTTAGGTGTTAGGAAGTAATTTTTTAAAGCTTTTGTCTGGAGCGTGGCACTCTATGGAAGTGAAACTTGGACTGTTGGCGCAGCAGAAAAGAGGAGAATAGAAGCATTTGAAATGTGGTGTTACAGGAGAATGAATATCAAATGGGTAGATAGGGTTACAAACGAAGAGGTATTAAGTCTAGTGGCAAAGGAGAGATGTTTCTGGCAACTGCTAATGAAGAGAAGAGATAGGTTGGTAGGACAAACAGTTTGTCTCGGATGAATGGTGTGGCAACTATGTAGAGATGAAGTGATCAGCTCAGGACAGGGGCCATAGAGGGCTGCATCAAACTAGTCAAAAGACTGAAGACTCAAACAACAAGTCGTGGTTATAGTCAGTGGAGGAGTGAACATTTATTACTACATCATCTACTGTACAGATTTTCCCCCTGACTTTTGCCACATGTATTTTGGTTAATTTCAGTACTTTAAGAATTCCCCCCCAGATTTAGTCTCCTCCAGTCTTACCAAAAACCCTGCATGGTGTTATCAATTCTATAACATACTCTGATTTATAGAAACCTGAAAACCTGAGCTCAAGGTCTAGGCTACTGATCAGACATTAAGAGCATGGAGAACTAGCAACACAATGATAAAGTAAAAGGAGACAATTACTTCAAAAACAGTAAAAAAAACTACATTCAATGGTAACTGACCTTAGAGCAGCCAGGTGTGAAGGCTCCAGGGACAGCAAACAAAATCACTTTCTTCCCTTCACACAGCTTGGCAATGTTAACCTTGTTGGTTGGGTCACCCTCATACAGGTCAGTACTAGGAATTTTATCTCCAACCTGAAATTTCACAAAATCAATTGTAACACACTCACGACTGCCAGACACAGATGATGCTTGATGCATCAGGTGAAATGTTGAGAATCCACTGGACCACAGCCAACAAGCCTTGAAAAGCTGTTAAACCTATCTGACATCAGCTGTAAAGTCCCAAGCTGTTCAGTTATTACCATTCACAGAACAGTCTTCATATGAGAGACCATATTAAAAATGCCACACTTGAAGCACAAATTTTGATGTAGGAGATTTAAGTTTTTAGTCCCAAGGGCAGCCTTATTTTCAACCTATATATATTTCCCTTTCACCAATTGATTGCCGGCGGTGAGATGGGAACTATTGTCACTTGTGTCACACGTCAGCCTGCTTCGTTGACAGGTACAGTTGCGCGAGTAGGATATGACTCAGAACCAGATCCTTTAACAACTGTCCGTGGTGACATGAGCTCCTGTGATGCTTATCTGACGCAATGCTGCTTGACTTATGTGCGGACCTCACTGTGTCCTCCGCTTTACTGTGCAGGGCTCCTGCTACAATAACCAACAAACACTGGCGCTGCCATGCTCAGCGGCAATCAAATGTTAAATGGGTAATAATCCATACATTTTCATTTGTGACTATTTTGCCTTTAGCATCCAGTCTAGTCTGCAGTCACCTCCATGATCCCCTATTAGCAGTTAGCCTCCTCTGCAACTACATCTCTCGCTTTGAAATCATTCAACACTGAATCTAACCATTGCCTCCTAGGTCTACCTCCGCTTCTCTTACCCTCTACAGCCGAACTCAGTAACCTCTTAGGTAATCTCCCCTCTCCCATTCTCTTCACATGACCCCACCATCTGAGTCTGCTCATATGAACAGCTTAATCTAGTGTGTGTATTTTTAACTTAGCCTTTAACTCTTCATTGCGAGTACCGTCCTGCCACTGCTCCCATCTATTTGTCTCAGCAATCATTCGTGCCACCCTCAGATATCCTGAATCTTGCATACAGCAAGTGAGGTCTCAGGGGAGTGGGGGGGCATCGGTTAAGCTGTTTGCCTCTCACCAAGTTAGATTCCTGGTCAATGCATGTGAGATTTTTGAAGTGAAATGCCATGTCCTGTGGATTGGAATCCACGTAAAAAGGAGGTCCCGCGGCTCCTGATGTGAGATTAATGGCCACGTTAAACTACAAGTTTCCTTTCTTTTTCCTTCCAAGCGAGGTCTAAATACTGAGTGATACAGGGAGAGTTTCGCCAGCACAGTAACTCCTTTCTTGCAGAATACTGTAGATCGCAACTGATAACTCACTGCATTGGCTTTTCCACACCTCGACTAGATTTCCTTCTCCATACTGTGACCATCCTGAGAGAATTCACGGACCAAGTACTTAAAACGTTCCACATGCTCCAATTTAGTTCCTCCTACTGCTCGAGTCCAAGCTCCGTGAATCTGAGAGAAATGTGGATCGTGGACGATGAGGATTGATGTAATGGGTTCCCGGTCCGTGTGTAGTAACAGACCCAAAAACACTGGTTGCTTGACTCACTCATTCGCAACACCGCAGTGGTTTAAGCAACGGCCCTATGCTAGCAGTATTGGAGTAGACAGGAATTCCAGATAACACGGCGGCCTGTTGACAGGCCCTTCTCTTCCCGCCTCACCCCCGCAAGTTCACAGAGCTTGGAACCGAGCAGTACCTGGCATTCTTTCTTGAGTTTCTTCCCTACTGACATAGCCTTCGTCTTTGAAATGCTGATCTTCATATCATACTCCCTATCTGTTCAAGTTCTAACATTTTGACGGAGTCCGTCATTACAACCAGGTCATCAGCATAGGCCAGACTGAATCCCACCCAGCAAGTTTATGCTGTTCAACAAATGGTCCATATATAAAATAAACAGTAGTGGTGAGATGTTACAGCCTTGCCCCACTCCTGCAACAACCTAGAACCAAGAACTATATTCTACCAACAACTCTCGCTGCAGCCTGATTATCAACATAAATACTTTTGATTGCCTGTAGCAGCCTTCCTTCGATACCATAATCCCTCGGGATGCTCAGCATCTTCTCCCTGGGTACTCTTATCATACGCCTGTTCTACAGTCTGTACGCTTGCAGAATGGGATTGACAGTTGACTGGAAATTCCACATCAGTCATCGCTTCTCTGCCTCTCGACCAATCTAAGTTCGCATAGTTGATGTCATATAACCCGAGTTGCAATCTCACAGCGCACATGCTTTCAGTGTCAGTGGCTTGTACTGAGTGATTGCTTGTTGATTCTAATGTTACCGTAACTGTGCAGTGGTGCTTTAGTAATGGTCTATATAGGCTAGGTAGTAGTAGTTTTAGGAGAAAATTAATTAGTATACCTGTGACTTTATTCAATTTTCGTTCATACTGTACTTGTAGTATGTTTACACATTATATTCTGCTATGTCAAAGTCAGGTACCGTGGCTTCGGGGAAGGGTGTACTGAAAACCACAGGGCGAAGAATCATACTTCAAGGTCAGTCCCGTGAATCGGTATGTACTTTTCAGGGCTATTCCAAGAAGGATAGAAATGACGGTGATGAAATCAGTGGTGTGGAACCATTCTTACCGTCATATTTATCTTCCTTTTAAATACCAAGTTAAAAATAAATCTAAGGATACCCCTGCAACCAGAACTTCCAGGAATATCGGATTCAGTGGTCACCAGTCATTTAGCTACTAGTAGAAAAGTCCTTCATTCCCTTCAAGTTAAATGGTAAGCTCCTTTCTATCTCTGAACTGACAGTTTACCTTTTATTTTTGTGCGTTTCCTTAAACATGATTTTGCTTCGAGTAACAACTTGCTCTCTCCAAAGTTAAGGCATAGCTTAGACGAAGCGAAGTAGCCGACTTGAGGAATGTTAATGATATCACCACGATGAACTAACAAGCTTATTGAAAGCGTTATGACTCGTACGTGTAGTAATAATGGTAGTGAGAGCATGCAAGTAAATCTTTCTTGGGTTTAAGTGCAAGACTTGCGTGAATATTTCATACGCAATATAGGAGTATTCCTCTTTTAAGCCTGAAGCAAGACATTGCAATAAAATAAGTTATCGAACTCTTCAGCGTTTTTGTAAAGCTCGTAATATTAGCACAAGAAAGGAGATAAATTTATATTCAACATCTGTAGCAACTATTCTAGTTTCTAAATAATTCTGCAACTTATCACTAAAACAATTATTAAAGATATTATAGCGAGTTGAATGAACTTAGAACTCATTTGCCCACTAGCGCAGTAGGAGCGAGCAGTTTGGCAACCTTGTTCTCAGACCACATGGCGGAACTAGAACTGTCAATCGCATTCTGCCAGCTTACAGACTGTAGACTGTCTACAAAAATGGAAACAACTATGTAATCCTCTCGTAGCATTTCTCAACAACTTGGTGCATACTAAAAATTTGAGCTTGACATCCTCGTTGTGGTCTAAAGCCACACTGGTTTTCATCCATCTTACTCTCGACCAATTTCTGGCAGAATTTAATCTATCCCTGTCGCTTTGTAACATTGTAGTTTATTTAGCACCCTCTCTACTTCCTCAACCATGATCCTGGTCCCGTCCTCGTTCTCCTCCTGCATAATCTCAATTCTGCCACATAGCCAGATTAGTCTCCATTAACATTTAGCAAGTTTTTGAAGTATTCCTGCCATGGAGTGACACTGTTGTTCCAATACGTTCATTTGCTACTTCTAGTACTGCTTGTATCACGACCAATCCATTTCAATGTCTTGCAGTTCTTTACCACCTACTCTTTGGAATTTCTCATCAATCATTTCCATGAAATTTCTGACGAAGTTCCTTACGCTAGAGATTTTGAATCCTAATCTGTCTGCAAACAGCCCTCACTTCCTGCTCTATAGGTCTAATTATACCTAACACACAACAGATCAGTTTGTGGTCCGTTTCAATAAAAAGAGCCCCTAAAAACCCTGCAATTCCTGATCAATTTCCTAAATTCAAAGTCAGTAATGACATAGTCTAATATTGACTTGGTTCCTCTACCCTCCCATGTGTATCTGTGAATCTCCTTATGCTTCGAGAATGAGTTTGCAACAGATAGCCCCATGCTAGCACACTGGTGTTCGCTTCCCTACTTCCCCACTTACCCAGTACCTTCTCATACACCTCAGTTCTATTTCCTATCCTAGCATTGAAATCCCCCATCAGTACAACACTATACTTATTGTTAACTCTCACTACCACCAGTGCCTCATAGAATCTTCACTCCCATAGGTCAAAGGCTTGCTCAAGACTGTTGAAATACCAGTATACATGAGGTTGTAATCAGGAGAAAATGCTGGTGGGGTTTTAGAGCTTGTCTTATACTTGTACTTTTCAAGAGCTAACAGTCGACCATCCAATCAAGTCCAGACCAATAGACTTTAGAATAGCCTATTGTTGTGGCTGAGCTTGCACTGAAAAATAAACCATGAAAGCACACCTTATCAAACAAATTGAAGTATTTCACTCATAAAGCTTAGAATTTAAGAAAATCATCCTTATAAAAAAGAGCTGCACTCGCCGGGTATAGGCGTAGTCTAGTAACTCATTTTATTTCCTGGGTAGAGACTGAACATTATTAAATTAAACTAGCAGAAGTACCCGTTCCTCGAACGGTCTTCGGTATTAATAGCCAGACGTTAAGAGATTGAGCTACTGTTGCAACCATTCCTTCATCAGTTTACCACAGAGAATTTAGTTTCCTGGGAATATCACAGACACTGATCAATGTAGGGCCTTAAAATGTGGTTTTCGGGACCGAGCTTTGCATCTCCCATTGAGGGGATCAAAATAAGCTTTGGTCGTCCATCTAGGATAATTCTTATATTTGACTATGTATTTTGAAATGTTTTGCCCTATAGCCACACTTTTATGAGAAGTACGGTGAAGAGTTACATCAATGACAAGTGCAGACACCTTGTGGCCACGAGTAAAAAACTAACCCTATTCAGACACCATATAACCCAGATGACCAAATCTGGATGTGAAAACCATACACCAAATGACACCAGGCAGTGGCGTCACTTAGGGGGTGCGGGCCGCACTGGGCGACATCAAAATTAGGGTGGTTCGTAAAAATTGCATTGACAGGTGAGAAGACTAGAGATGCTGGACTAACTCTGCAAGAAGAAAACAAGAGAGCAATGCTTGAGTGTATTGATCGTTTCCATTCTGAACTCCAGGTCAGATCAAGAGCCATCAAGGAAGTAGCAGCCATGTTTGAGGCTGTTTAAACCAAGAGTTTGATATCTGCCACTGAAGAAGAGTTACTGGTGTCCATTCCAAAATTAACCACTTTCTATGGTGAGTTATCAGAGGAAGAGCTTTTATTAGAAATACCAAGGCTGAGAAGGCACCTGAAGGCAGCAGAGATTGATCTCGAAGAAGTCAAAGATTGGTCAGTAAACTTACTTGGCGTTTTGAAATTCATAGCTGAATGGGACATCGGTTGGTTGGTTCTTAAGTTTAGGGGTTGCGACAACGCGGTCATGTAGCCCCGTGTACTTTGGGTGTGTGTAGAATCTGTCTGATAACCGGTGTTAATTGTGATGACTGTATTAGTGTGTGTTATCTGTTTTTTAATTTAAGTACTGCAACTTAGAATTTTTCAAATAGTTCCTACTTTTGCCGCCAAGCGCCACCGACTACTAGGCCAAGTTCAGAACTTAGCTACTAGATGCCACCGCAGTCGGCTCTTGGCAACGAACCTAGAAACCTAAGAGCGTTGGTTACATTCTTAACCTATCCAATTTAGCTTCACACAGGTGCAATTAGTGGAAGGTTCTTTAACATGCCATAAATCTATGACATGGGACCGCCGGCTTTACTTCCTCTCCGAAGGAAGGCATACTGAGGGATTTTTAATGCTCTTAAAAAATCCGACGGCTTCGGCCGGGTTTGAACCCGCTATCTTGGGCAAAGAAGCTCAGCAAGCTACCGACTACACCACCGAAGCCGCAGAATGGGACTTCCTAGAATCTCTCCCATATCTCTGTGAGCCTACAGTTATTTCTTACGATCTGTGTGTCTGTGGCTTCATGCGAGAGGAGTTTTTCAAAGCTCAAGTTTATAAAGAACTATTTGCGATCTACCATGGGACAGTCAAGGCTTTCTGATCTTGCAATATTATCAATTGAAAGTGATTTGGCGAAAGGAGTTGATTTCGATGAAGTAATTAACAAGTTTGCAGCTCTGAAGGCCAGGAAAGGAAAGTTTTGATTTAGTCTAGATTTAATGACAAAATTTAATGTTAAAATAACAATTAAAAAAGTAACATATTTTCTATGTAGTTCTTAACTTCTTACAATCTTTTACCAACCGACCTTGAATTAATTTTTTCTTATATTGCCTTTGTAAATATAGGACCTGTTTATAAATGTTACTGAGGATTCTGTATGTTTCCGTTATTTGGCACTGGCGGACTCGGAGGAGGTCTATGGGGTGTCTTGAGGGGGGGGGGGGGGGGGGGAGGGGTGACACCATGAGTTCCCGCACTGGGTCATTCATTTCCGTGTCCGATCATTTCCAGAATGTAGCAACTCCGATGGCCTTGTTGTTTGCCTCGATCAGGTCCTGGGTAGTGCAGGGTTGTTCTAGTAGTGGACAAATGAGCAGGTGGGCTGGGTCTTGTGTTGCTCCACACTCGCAGGACGTGTCTCCATCAGCTGGAAGGATACCCCATTTCTGCATGTTGGTCTTGCAACGAGGGACGCCCACCCTGAGACGATTAAGTGATTTCCAAACAGGGTAAGGCAGGTCATTTCCTGGGGCTAGCTCTTCCTTAACAGGGATATCCGGCGGCAGCTTGCTCTTCCACCTGGAGATGCGGTTAGATTCCGATGTTCCCTCCAGTGGTTGAGTCCTGGCGGTGAAACTCTTTCTTGATTTCAGTCGACGGACAACAGCCTGATGATTATGCAGTGGATGACGGGGATCATTAATCTGCTTCGCCCTCTCTGCATCAGCAGCAACAGCCCTTCTGATAGTTGGGGGAGCTATCCCAACAATCGGGTAAAGTTTGTCGACTGGAGTAGGCTTCATACATCCCGACAAGATTCGTATGGTCTCGTTGATGGCAATGTCAATCTGCTTGGTGTGACTGGATGCACTCCACACAGGTGAAGCGTACTCTGCAGCAGACATGCACAAAGCAAGAGCAGAAGTTCTTAGGACGTGAGGACTTGCCCCCCAGGTGGTGGCTGTGAGCTTCCTCAAAATATTGTTCCGTGAACTAACTTTCAGCCTGGTCTTATGGCAATGTTTCTTGAAGGACAGTGTTCGGTCAAGAGTAACACCTAGATACACGGGTGTTGGACAATGTTGGAGTTGTTTGCCTTGCCATGTAACATCCAGTTCCCGCCGAGCTTCTCTATTCCTTAAGTGAAATGCACATACTTGAGTCTTGTTGGGATTTGGCTTAAGATGATTGGCTTCATGGTAAGATCCAAGGGTATCTAGTGCAGAAGTCAACTTTCCCTCCACCTCTTCAAATGTTTTTCCTTGGGCAGCCACTGCAGTATCATCAGCATAGATGAAGAGCCTAGAATGTTCTGGTATGGGCTGATCGTTAGTGTAAATATTAAATAGCACAGGAGCGAGTACACTGCCTTGAGGTAAGCCGTTCTTTTGTATGCGCCATCTGCTCTTTTTACCATGGAGAAAGACTTGGAACCTTCTATTCTGCAGGAGAGTGCCAATAAGGGATGTTAGTTGGTAGTCGTTGGAGGTCTGGTACACTTTCCTCAGCAACTTTCTGTGGTTGATAGTGTCGTAAGCAGCTGTTAGATCGACAAAGGCAACTCCAGTTATCTCACCTTGTTCATACCCATCCTCGATGTGTTGAGTGAGGTTCAGTATCTGACTGCAACATGACTTTCCAGATCGAAACCCAGCTTGTTGGGGAATGAACTTATCTTCAAGGATGCCGCTAATTCGGTTGAGGATAAGGCGCTCGAAGATCTTGAAACAGTGACATAATAAGGATATTGGGCGAAAGTTTTTAGGATCGTTTGGCTCCTTACCAGGCTTAAGCAGTGCAACCACTCGGGCTTTCCTCCAGAGCCTGGGGATATAAAGCTTAGATACACACTCATTAATCATCGTAAGCAGCCATTGTAGGGTGGTCTGGCCGAACTTTTTGATCTGTTCTACTCTGATGTCATCGATGCCAGCAGCTTTATTCAATTTCAACGTGGAGATGGCAGATTCTAGTTCATTCAAGGTGAAAGGTTCTCGTAGGTTATGGTTCTCATGTCCTGAGGTTCGTTCCAGTTGCTCCCGTGAGCTCCGACCTTTAGTCTTCCCGTTCATGAGTAATTGGGTTGCAATCTGGTCTGCTGTTATTGTGGTGAAGTTTCTAGATGTCGTTGGGTCACCGCTGAGGTTTTTCAGGAGATTCCAGGCCCGCCTACTATTTAACTTCATGTCGAGATTCTCTACCAGTGAGGTCCACTTAGCTTTACAATGTGCTGAGATAGTTTGCAACAATTCCTCGCCAACATGGATAGTATCATCAGAAAATGGGTCTGCCTCAAAGATATCTTTGTAGTGGTTCATCAGCTGTTTGCTGTTATCAGTCAGTCCTGGTATGTAGCTTGTTCTACAACCTCTTGGGATAGTCCTTCTAGAAACTGTATGGACGCATTTGACAAATGCCTCATACATCTCAGGTTGCGGCGGGATTTTGGCAACTTCTGTATCAAGTTCTTTGGCAAATCTTTCCCAGTCGGCCTTCTGAAAATTAAACCTTCGCTTGAAAGGCACCTCCTCTGGCACAACCATGGCATTCACTGTGCAAATTATGGGCCTATGTTGGGTAGATGGAATGGGCTTACCCATCATCTTCAAACAACTCCCAGCAACTTTGGATGACACGAAGATATTATCGGGGTTGTAGCCTCTCCTCCATCGGCCACTGTTGAAGGATGCTGGCAGCTTTGGATCATGAATTAGCTGAAGATCATGATTCTCTGCCCAGGTTTCCAGTTTTTCGCCATTTATATCTGAATCTGGGTATCCCCAAGATGTGCTTCGGCAGTTGTAATCGCCAATGATGAAGTTTACGTCCTGGTAGTTGAAGTTGGCAGGTTCCTCAAACGTGAAGTCGACATTGGGGGGCTTGTATATAGAAGTAGCGCAAAAGTGTGGTGTAGATATTGAAAGAATCTCGATGTCATCCTTTCCAGTCAGCGAGGCTGATGTGATATTTAGGTTTGGTTTGGTAAAAATGGCACTGCCGTATTTATCGTGGGGCCTTTCCAGAACAAGCTCCATGCCTGCGATTTTGGGCCGATGGCTGTTGTAGCCCCGGTGAGTCTCTTGCATTAGGAGTATGTCACATTTACATTCGTTGCACAAATCAGCCAATAAGGTCTCTTTGGCACGCGAGAATCCCTCGATATTAATCGAGACTATAACAAGTGGTCTTAAAAAAGACCCTTTAGGGAGATTACTACTTCTGTGTTGACCGGTAGTGGAAGAATCTGCCGCTGCTATGCAACGTTGCCCAGGATGCGCCCGATTGTAGTGGTTTTCCATAGTGTAAATTATACAATCTTCGGGGAGGCTTCTTCCTTGCACCCCACTGGGTGACACCAACCCTAGTGAATCCACTGACACCAGATTCTATAATATGGCGAAATTTTACGACAAAAATTAAAAGACTAGTAACAAATCCAATCTGAAGCTATATTTACGAAAGATCTCCTTCTTTCGATAAAATGAATATTGACACACTCGTAAATGAAAAGCAACATACGTAGTATAAAAAAGACCTAAAACAAAAAAGGAAAACGAATAAAGTATGGATAAAGGCAAGAAAAATACCATTTTTTTTAAGCTCATACTGTAATATCATTTATGATGCCTTGCCGATGCTGCAAGTACCCATCCCCGTGATGACGTTAAGTTAAATAAAATTAAACCAACACTGTCTCGGTCTTCCTATTGGTCTCGTCCCATCTATCCGCAATGCCAGTCCAGTGTGGGCAGCTGAAACTTCTAGGGTACCCCTTGAACCACTAAGTGCATTATAACTTACGTATTGATGAAATGTACATCCTAAGTTGGATCCATAATAACCTTATAGCTATTTGCAAACTTGAACAGAAATGTAATAAGTTAAATGGAATGGCATTGCCTTTTACAGAAATACTCGAGATACTGTTGCCATTGTAATGGGCTTGCATTCCCCCGTTAATTTATTACCGGTACATGAAATTGGTTTTCTAGGAATATCTCAGAAACTATTGGTTTTAGGACCTTAAAATGTAGACCATTTAGGGCCCCCGACTTTCGCTTCTTACATTGAGAGGCTGAAAATAAGCTTTGTCTCGTCCTTCTACGCCTATTTCGGCTTGAATTTTAAGGGGTAGGCCCACCTTTTATGAGCGATACGGGAAAGAGTTACATCAATGATTGGTATCGTGCCTCTGATGGATATCTGTACCAAATTTTATGTTGATGCACCCAGTCGTTCTCTGGTTATAAGGGAACAAAGTTGTCCACAGACAGACCGACCGACCGACAAAATTTTTACTTTTGCGCGCATCCATCATAAAACAGTCTGAAACGCGCAAATATCGCAAATTTCCGTGGAAGTTCATTAAAAAACTGACAAACTTTCGATTTTATATATATTGGGAGTAGTCTAAATCAATGACACACGACACTTATTCCGCAAGGTCACGTTATTAGGGTGGAGAGTCACGATTCAAATCCCACCCTTTGAGGTTAGGCTATAATTTCACATTTACAAAAAAAAAAAAGTAATATTTAGTAGGCCTAAGCTTGGCCCATTACATCAAAAGTATAAAGTCGCGAGGCGAATTGAAAATTATCAAATAGTTTAGTTTCGTTTAACGGTACTTTTATCGGTCAGCATAATAAAACATGCATCGGTTATATAAGATCAGTGTTGAGCTAATGTAAGCATTTCAATGTGAATTACTGCATTTTACAACTAATTCTACAATATATAATTGCACTTACCTTAACCATGTTTGAAGAGGTTGAAACTCTTAACGACTGGATGAAAAATTTCACGGATGCCGGCTTCGCAATGCAAGCTGAAAAGCCTCTTATAACAGGAAACGCCAGCATTTATGAGCCTATTGGTGACAGGATGACCTTCAGAAGAAATCGATGTGCGCCTATCATGTGCGCGGTGCGACAGCCTTCAAAATTATACCCTGATTACAATTATGTTATACGAATAAGAAACGACATAAGGTGAACATTTACTGTTAGCCGTCCTTTGGTAGGGATGTTATTGAAAGATGCTTATATTTTCGGGAGAAATATTTCTTCTTTCGTTCATGTGTAGGATGTGTGTAGGTAGAGAGCAGGCGCAGGTATTGGTGGAGGAGGTGGGGGTGACACCGCCGACTTTGTTCTTGAAAATTTTCTCGGGGAAGGGGGTTATTTTGGGAATTTTTGTCCTCCTTCTAGTACTACAATAAATACAGTACCGTATTTATTATCTATAGTGTTTACCAATAGATCATAGGCCTAGTTAGGGCCGCCGAGAGAGAGAGGGGTGGGGGGGGGTGCATAGAGGCCCGTTCGTGGTGCACTGTTAGTTTCAGTTAATTGTAGCTACTTTTGTATTATGTAAATAACTTACAACCTAACTTACAATATCTTTATGAAATAAGATGTTTGTACTTTTTTTTTTTTTTAATTATGACTGTGCATCTGCTGCTTTCTCAAAATGACATTGTCATTCCGGAATAGCTTGGAGTGGATAGTAATATTAAAAGTATTTCTGAGTGGAGGGCGAGAAAAAAAAATGCATAGGGACCCTTAAATCCTCTCGGTGGCCCAGGGCCTAGCGAACAAGGGAAAGCTCCACATACCAATAGGCTATATAATTTATGCTTCACTGGCACATCTTACATAGGAATTTCAGTGATATTTTTCATACTTTTGATAGAAAATAGCTTTAATTTTATCTGTGAAGTTTGAGTCTTACTGGTTTATCAAGCTGTCAGTGTTACAAGGAAATGGATAGATCCAAGGGGCAGATGACCTTGCTGTTCCACCTCTTAAAACAATAACAATACAACAACAATTAGATCCAACATGTCGTGACATGCCCTGTAATTTTCCTCACTGTAAAAGTGCATTCAAAAATTTACTGTCAACATTTTACCTGCTACATCAATGACAAGTGCAGAGACACCTTGTGGCCACGAGAAAAAAAATAACCCTATTCAGACACCATATCACCCAGATGACCAAATCTGGATGGGAAAACCATACACCAAATGACACCAGGTTCTATAATATGGCAAAATTTAACAACAAAAATTAAAAGATTAGTAACAAATCCAATCTGAAGCTCTATTTACGAAAGATCTCCTTCAGATAAAATGAATATTGACACACTTGTAAATGAAAAGCACAAGAAGCTGGTGGACACTAGTCGCACTGGGCAGAGGTTCTCAAAGCGGGGGGGCCGAGTGATTGAAATATTTATATTTCATATTCGGTAACAAATATTGCTATCCTCTATCCATGAACCTATCATAGGCAGGAAGCTCCCACGACCATTAAGAATAATAAAGTCGTACTTTTGCCGACTTATTTCACAAGAACTGACCAGTAGATCCTGCCAGCATGAATTCTGAGGTGCATAGTAACATTTCCCACACAGCACCCTTCCACCCACCACCCGCGGTGATATCTCCTTACCAAACACTTGACACATCCAGGGACCCTAATCGGGTCGCCCACATCCCTTGTGGATATGGCACAGTTTCATCCTTAGATCTTAATTATTCAACTCGGCGAACGTACAGATCACAAGCCACTTGCCGATGTGACCACCACTTCCTTACAAGAATAGAATCTTCTATTTCTGCTATTGTTGACTCGAATTCAGCCAGGCCTTTGCAGTCAGTTCAAAGACAGTGAGTGAACAGGTGAATTCTAGTGCGTGTTCAGTGGAAGTGGTTTTCTTTATAAGCAAGGAGAAATAGCTAACTTTCAACACCTTGGAGTAATACAAATGCATGATTCATTTTTACAAAATGTTGTTGCACTTTGATGTGCTCTATTGTTATAACTGGTAGTTGCAGTAATTAGACAGAAGCAAATACTGTAGATCTTGTGATCCATTTTTTTTGGTGTGCGAAGTAGCCTATGAGAAGTACTAAGAAAGGAAAGAAGAATAAGTTAGGGGAGGGGGAGGACGCGAGATGTTTCAGAAGGGGGACGCGACAGTAAATATTTGAGAACCCCTAGCACAGGGGACAAACAGAAGTATGGCATAGTCGCCAGCCAACAAGCGTGGTTGGTCGTTTTTCTTAGATGATTGCAATTCGTGACACTTTGCCAAAAGTCACGAGAGAACAAGTGAGTAAGTGATGGGCCTAGCGCAGGCAGAGAGAAAGGCAATCTGGTGACATCGCAGTGAATGCATAGTACGCTCTCTCACACCCGCCTACTTATCCACTCTTCATTCTGATAGCCTACACAGTGGAGGTATATATTTTTTATTGGCAAAGTTTCTGTAGAGAAATTTTTGAATTAATTTTTCAGTGTTGCCTGCATTATCTGGTGACATAATTTCTTTTCAGTTGGTCAACACATTCATCATCATCTTGTACAGTTTCCAGCCCCAGGCTGGGTCTGTTTGGAACATAAGCCTCGCCACTTAGTTCTTTCTTCCCACCACCTCTCCGCTGTCACTCTGGTCCAGTCCTCGCCTCTCTTCTTGACACATTCCTCCACTCCTTTCAGCCATCTATCTCTTGGTCTTCCCCTTGGTTAATGTATCTAATGTGGAAAACATTACGTGGATTAATTATTTACTTTACTTGAATTAATAATCCATGTAATATTTTTCTGGTTAGTAGATGTGAGTAGATAAATGCTATTCCCCAATTAATTAAACTGAGCATACTAACATCCTTGATGAACTGAAAAGGCATTTCTTTCAGAAGTTTCTGTATGTGGAACTGAAAGTGAGGTTTGTACAAGCCCTAGCACTCAACTGTCATCATCATCATCATCTTGCACAGTTTCCAGCCACTGGCCGGGTCTGTTTGGAACACAAGCCTCTCCAACGTCGTCTTCTGTCTTCCCACCATCTCTTAGCCTCCACCCTTGTCCAGTCTTCTCCTCTCTTCCACCCCCCTTCAGCCACCTGTCTCTCGGTCGTTTTCCCTTCCACTTCGTCTCGTGTATCCTCCTGGGAATCCTCTTCTCCTCCATTCGTTTTACATGTCCATACCATCTAAGTCTAGATTTCTCTATACCATCCTGTAATGATTCCTCCTTCATTAATTCTCTGGTCCTTTCATTTCTTATTCTGTCCATCTTTGTAGCTCCAATACTGCTTCTCACGAACCTCATCTCACTGGCCTGTATTTTGCTCTTCTCCCTTCCTTTCATAACCCAGGTCTCCGAGGCATACGTCAGGATAGGGACATAGTATGTCCGATATATGATCTTTTTGCTGTTCTGAGGGACATCCTTGCTCCATAACATGCTTCTCACACTCCTCCGGAATGCTTCTGCCTGTCTTCCCCGCTCATTTATGTCTCTATCGTTTCTTCCATTATCTTGTATCAGGCTTCCCAGATACAGTACTTGAAACTCTCCACTTTCTTCAGCTGTTCCCCACCAATTGTTATTCCCGTTGTGGTTCTTTCCTTCTTCCTTGTTGTGATCACCATCTCACTCTTATTTATGCTAAATTTCATCCCATATCCTTGTATTATTCCTTCCCACATGTTCAACTGTTCCTGTACCTCCTCCTCCTTGTTTCCCCAAATCATCAAATCATCTGCAAACACCATTGCTTTCATCTTTCCTTCCCCAATTACTGTGCCACTCGGGTCATTATGTCATTCATCACCACAATGAAAAGTAACGGTGACAGTGCACTTCCTTGTTTCAGGCCGTTTCTCTGTTCCAACCAGTCCGATCTCTCTCCTCCCACTTTCACACAGCTCACGCTTCCCTTGTACATCTCCTTTATCCTCCTTATAGTCCATTTTTCTACCCCTCTATCCTCCAGGGACTTCCATACTTTGTTTCTGCATACACTGTCATATGCTTTCTCAATATCCAGGAAGGCCATCAGTAGATCTGTTCCATACCCATAGTGCTGTTCTTGTAACTGCCTTACAGCAAAAATCAAATCCACTGTGGACCTTCCTGCTCTGAAGCCATGTTGTTCTTCCCTCATTCCTCCTCCTATCCTTGTCCTAATTATCTTTTCCAAAACTTTCTCAAACATCTTTGCACAATGACTCATCAGTGTTATTCCCCGATAGTTTTTGCATTCTGTTCTAATACCTTTCTTGAAGATCGGGACGATTATTCCCTTTTTCCAGTCCTCTGGGTTCTTCCTTTCCTTCCATGCTGTCTTCATCAGTCGGTACAACCACTGTATCCCCACCTCACCTGCTGCTCTCACCATCTCCACACTCAACTCATCCACACCCGGTGCCTTCGCTCCTTTCATCTTGTTCACTGCATCTTCCACTTCTTTCCATGTTAAGTCCTTTTCTGTTTGCAGTCCATCTTCCTCTTCCCCGATTTCTTCCTCCTCGCTGTGGTTTCCATTTGAGTTCAGAAGATCTTCAAAATATTCTTTCCACATTTTCTTCAGTTCTTCCCTATTTTCCCTATCACAAGATTTAAACAATCAAATTAATTGCTTCATTTTGAATTTCTTTCCATAATACAGAATCAGATGTAATTGGAAAAAATTGAAAAATAAGCTTCAACTAATCTAAAATGAAGATCAACATAATTATCTTGGAAGACATCAAATGCACGTGGGACAAGGAATGCTTTTACACAACAATTTGAAAACTTTTAAATCTTTTAAACAACTTATCTCAGTGACATTAGGCTATCATCCTCATTCTTCTTCCTCTCTCCTCGATTTAGGCCATCTTTGGACCACGTAAAATAACCCATTGCATTCACTGTCTCTTATTTCCTTGACCTTTTCTTGCCTTCCAGTAGTTCTTCATTACTTCACTTTGTCTCCTTCTTCTCTCCTCCGTCCAGATGTTAACCCGCTTCTTCTTTTCCTTCTCCTGGAAACCCTTGAAATTTTTGATCATATTTCTGAAAAGTGGTCTGTCCTGAATAATATATATTGTTACTTCCATCTCTTCCATATCCCATTGATTACCATTCTTGCTTTTGTATACATGACTGAAAATTTGCTTAGTGAGTCTGGTGTTATTCATCATCATTACGAGTAATGAGAAATTAACCCTCCTTTTCCTGATCGTATCGTAGATTTTTTCAATTTCTTCATTTTTGTAGAGGTCATCATTTTTTCTGTATCTGAACTCTCCACTTTCTGTTTTTAATGGTCCCAATATTTTTCTAAGTATCCTTCTTTCCTTTTTCTCTAGCTCTTCTATTTTGCCTTTTTTAATGGAAAACATACATTCTGAAGCATAGAGACTTTCCGGCTTAATTACCGTATTGTAATGTCGGATTTTAGTTGCAATAGAAAGATTTTTCTTATTGTAGGTATCCTTCGTCAGTTGAAAAGCTTGTTCCAATTTACGTATTCTTGCTCTATTTGCTTCTTTGTCTAGTCCCGAGATTCCCAAACTGGGTGAATTCGCCCAATAGTGGGCGATTTTAGCACGCCAGTGGGCGAAACTGACAGAATGTGAATTCGATGATTTGAAAAAAAATGTTGGGCGAATAATTCAATTTTTTATATATACAATATGACCGAGAAGTTTTTGCCTATAAAAACGAGGAATAAAATAAAAATGCAAACAAGTAATTTAAGTATGTCAAATTATGTTTCCTTTTAAATCTATTTACAACTACAGTAGTTTATCAGATTACATTAAGTAGACATAGGTATTCATGTTGTTTAATTAATTAGGCTAAATATAAAAAAAGTCCTCTCGGCACGCGGAAGGCGGAGGTAGATTTCATCGGGCAAACTTGGGGATAGGCGAAAATGGCAGAATATGCACGTTTTCGTAGAAGGGTCAGACCTCATTTATTGTGAGAAAGTATTTTATAATTGGAGCTTAATTAACTTTGTTTTTCATCTTTTTATGCATATTTTAAACCTTTTATTGTCTTATGGGGATGGTAACCTTCTTGTCATTTGGGGTACATTTTTACACTTGTGGTCACTCTGTCCTTATGCAAGGTTTCGACACTGATGTGTAACTATGTAACGGTCTGTTACTTCTTCACGCAAAATTATATCTCCCGCAGATATTTTGGTTGGTTCCTCAGTTTAGGGACTGCGACAATGCGGTCATGTAGCCCCGTGTACTTTGGGTGAGTGTAGAATCTGTATGATAAACAGTGTGAATTGTGATGGTTGTATTAATCTATAATTCAGGTAAGGACTGCAGACAGTCAATTTCAACCAGTAGTTCCTAATGTTGCTACCAGATACTACAGTCAACGACACCAAGCTGGCTACGAGAAAAATCCGACGACTTCGGCCGGCTTTGAACCCACGAACATGGGCATAGAAGTTCAGCATACTACCAGTTACGTCACCGAGGCCGCTTCTCGCTTAGTCAGATGGAAAATCGAATGTGATCGCGTGCAAGTGCGTTGTCATGGCAACGTCTGATGGCTCATCCCTCATCAATTTAGTAGTGTTGTCATGGCAACCTTTGATAGCTCTTGGCATTTTCTTATAATTCCGAAATCATTTTTCTCATCCCTTGGCGTAATGGTGGGTCATATCAAAAATTCTTTCAGACAAAAGTTTTAGGTAATTATTAGGGGAATATTGTCCATTTTGTACGGTTTTGATATTGTGCCTATTAAGAGGGATATGATTAATGTTTCCCGAAAAACCCACTTTTTCCCACCCCTTTGGTCAATGGTTGGTGCTATCAAAAAACTCTTCAAACATAAATTTTTGGGCCTTATTCGACACATAGTATGAACTTAGAATGGATTCGATATTTCAAATATTAAGAGAGTTATAGCGATTACCGAAGGATGATCCGAAAACAGATGAAGAAGAATGGAATAGGTTCAAGGACGTGTTGGTAGAAGCAGCGGAAGTCGTGTGTGGCAGAACTAGTGGAAATAAAAGGTGGAAGGAAACACCATGGTGGAACCCCAGAACTAAGGAAGCAGTGAAAAAGAAAAATGAAGCATTCAGGAAATGGTTCCAACAGAGGACAGACAGAACAAGAGAAGAATACCAAGAGCGGAAGAAAGAAGCAGGAGAAGTAGTGAAGGAAGAGAAAAAGAAATGGCTGGAGAAATGGACAGAAATGATGGAGGAGGACTGTGATGGCAGTAAGAAAGTGTTGTATGGAATGATAAAGGCAAAGAGAAGAGATACAGGGGAAAATGTCAGAATGGTGGACAGGAATGGAAAGGAGGTCGAAAATATGGAAGAAGTAAAGGTTATCTGGAGAGAATACTTCAAGGAACTCCTAAATCCAACTAAAACCAGCGTAGTGGACATTGTGGAGGAAGAAACAGACAGTGACCAAGACATTTCAGAGAAGGAATTGACATGGAAAGAAGTGGAGGAAGCATTAAAGAAGATGAAAGGGGGAAAGGCACCGGGAATAGACGAAGTGAGTGTGGAGATGGTGAGAGCAGCAGGGGTGATAGGAACACAGTGGCTCTTTCGAGTAATGAAAGTGATATGGAGGGAGAAGAAAATACCAGAGGACTGGAAAAGAGGGATAATAATACCCATATTTAAAAAGGGAAGTAGGAAGGAATGCAAGAACTACAGGGGAATTACACTCATGTGCCACTGCGCCAAAATATTTGAGAAGGTACTGGAGAGAAGAATTCGGACAGAAGTTGAAGATGGGCTGAGGGAAGAACAGTATGGATTCAGGCCAGGAAGGTCAACAGTTGACCTCATCTTTGCAATAAGACAGCTACAAGAACACCATTATGAATATGGGAAAGATCTGGTGATGACCTTCTTGGATATTGAGAAAGCATATGATAGTATTAATAGAAACAAGGTATGGGAAGCAATGAGAGCAAAAGCAGTGAACAAGGAGACAGTGGCAAGAGTGAAAGCAATGTACGAGGGAAGCAAAAGCTGTGTAAAGGTGGGAAGAGAGAGAACGGAATGGTTTCAACTGGAGAGTGGTCTGAAACAGGGAAGTGCCCTCTCACCCCTGTTATTTATAGTGGTGATGGATGAAATCATACGAAAAGTGGTAAATAGCATTGGGGAAAGGAAAATGAAGGCAATGTTGTTTGCTGATGACCTTCTGGTATGGGGAGAGGATGAGGAAGAAGTACAAGAGCAATTAGATGAGTGGGAGAAGGTAGTGTTATCATATGGGATGAAGTTCTCAGCACAAAAGAGTGAAGTGGTCATCACAACGAGGAAGAAGAACAGACTGGATATGGGCATAACACTTGGAGGACAGCAGTTGCAGAAAGTAGAATGCTTCAAGTACTTGGGAAGCATAATTGAAGAAAAGGGAGGCAATAGGATGGAAATAAATGAGCAGGGAAGGTGCGCAGATGGATTTTTCAAGAGTGTTAGGGGGATGATATGGAATAAAGATGTACCACAAAAATGTAAAGGAATCATCTACAAGACCTACTTTGTGCCAATTTTGACATATGGTTCAGGAACATGGGTGATGAAGGAAAGGGACAAGAATAAAATACGAGCAGTGGAGATGAAGTTCCAGAGGAGTAGGGTAGGAGTGACAAGAATGGACAGAGTAAGGAATGAGAGAGTCAGGGAGATGGTAAGAGAGGAACCATTGCAAAATAGAATAGAGCGATCTAGGCTACAATGGTATGGACATGTGAGGAGGATGCAAGAGGAGAGGATACCGAAGAAGATGTTTGGAATGGAAATGACGGGAAGGAGGCCAAGGGGAAGACCAAGGGACAGATGGACAAAAGGAGTTAAGAAGAGTGTGGAGGAAAGAGGAGTGTGCTGGGACACAGTAAATGACGAGAGATGGTGGATGGACAGGAAACGATGGAGAGGCTTATGTTCCAAGCAGACCCGACCAGCGGTTGGAAACTGCTCAAGATGATGATGATGATAGCGATATTTCACTTTTTCGAAAAAAGACCCCCATTTTCACCCCCGTCGACCGATTGTGCCCATTAACGAACTCGACCGAGATTTTATAGGGATACATATTATGTAAAAAAATCAAATTAATTGGTGCAAAATTGCAGTAGTTATCGTGTCCACAAGAAAGTGATATATGTATACAGTATATATATGTATACACAGTGAAGGAAGTGGGAAAAAAACAGAGGCGGTATGCTATCCGAAGATATTTCCCTGTCATACCTCAACTTCAAAAAAGTATACCCCTCCCTTACAACGTAACGTGATATGCTGGAAATTGTTCTATTCACTCAGAATTGCATTAAAAAATATATGTGTAAATTATTATTTAGGCTATATAGATAAATAAAATTTAATGAGTAAAGTGGGGAACTAAATTAATTTTGGTTTGTTACTGACATATAACTAGCATCCGTATAAGAGGAAACATTAACAGCAAATGTGTCGTAAGTCACAATAGGTTGGTCTGAAAATCACACAAAGATAGCATCTGAAAATACAGTACAGCAATATAAACAGTAAAGTCTATATTGTAAAAAATACATAAAATTAAGACTGATAGGCCTAACTTAAATAGGAAAAAATTATTAAATGCACTTATCATTAACTTAACGAAAAATAGTGTTTCGAAATTTGTGCTTTTGCAGAAAGGATCATTTTACTTGTA
Source organism: Meconema thalassinum (assembly GCA_946902985.2). Classification (NCBI taxonomy): domain Eukaryota; kingdom Metazoa; phylum Arthropoda; class Insecta; order Orthoptera; family Tettigoniidae; genus Meconema; species Meconema thalassinum. The sequence goes on along the minus strand of OX336399.1, from coordinate 181,206,466 downwards.
GCCTACCATTTTATTCCAGTAGAAACTCCCAGACTACTTTTAACCCTGGGGGAGAGACATCTGACATGTTTCGCTTCATGGAGTTGTTGTCATCAGCACTGTAACGTCCCTTACCTAGAGCCCTAAGAAGTGGTTTCATATCATCAGATACTGTTTTGCCTGATGCATACAGCCTGAAACCAGTTACACTTTTCTTGATGGAACCTATACAAAATTTCTCACACTGTTATTTTATTTTACTGTCTCCAAAACAAATATCACTGCCCACATCTTCTGGCCACTTTGTTTCATCAAATACTTCTAAATTGCTTAGAAGTTCTTGATACTTTGCTGCAAGAGATTGTGCAGTAGAAGCAGACGATCTCGAAGACTGACTGTTTAGCATTCATTTTTCCATTTCTTCCACAAGTAGACTGTAGAAGGCTTGTTAATCAATTCTGTGCACTCTTCCAGGTCCATGCAAGTTCACACCATTTAGTTCCTTACCCTCGGCTGCACTTCTTGCTAATTCTGTATACTCCCCAGGTCGGGTTTGTAAAGAGTGGAAAACTTGAAGTTTTTGGAGTACTAGCTTATGAGCCTGAATAACAGACATCTCCCTCTTCTGCAATTGAAGCGACAGATCCTCTAATTCATTCAGAGCATCTATCATCAAACCCATATTCAGGATAAAGTTTATATCAGTTAGACGATCCAGCAGTCCTTTGTACTGGGCCCTTTATTTAGAGTCTCTTGTTTGATTCTCCACAGCACTTTTAAAATGGAGGGAGAGTGCTACAAAATCTTTCCATATGGCCCTAACTGATCTAGCACTTGATGAAACCCATCTAACTCCTAAAATTCTTCCTATAACCTGAATTTTAGTACTCAGATTTGATGCACAATGCTGCAATTGGTTTTTGTTCTTTGGTGATGCATGGTATAGGGAATACAATTTATCAAAAAAGTTCCTCATGTGGTTGATAGCTGTCAGCTTGGAAACAACATCACCAACTGTTAACTCGAGACGGTGGTTAGCACAGTGCCATATAAAAACCTGAGGGAATTCTTGCTGAGTCTTACTGCCAATCCTGATACACTCCCTAGCGTATTGCTGTAGATGCACCATCACAAGCAAATGATATAAAATTGCTGGCTAGAAACTCTTGTGAAAAATGCTGAAGAAGATTAGACTTTAAGGAATCATATATACATTGAGCTGAGGTGTTTGGAAGTTCAACTAGATCGAAAAATATGCTGCTGGTTTCTTCAGAATTATTAGAATTCACCCGAAGACAAATACAAAGAACAGATTTTTGACCCACTGAAGTTGACTCGTCCACCATCACACCAATCTTGAGGTCGTTTTCAACAATTTGTTTAACAACAGTTTTCCTCATTTCTTCACCAATCAGATTGGTAATGTCAGCACAGGAATGTTTGGAATGCAAAATCTGTCCCATATCTAAACCATTTGCTCTTTGTGCATCAATCCAGGATGGTAGATCAGAAAATGGCCTTCCTAGCTTTGCAAGATTGTAGGCTAAACTGTGCGAAAAACTCTGCATGTATTCTCGTGGTAAACACCTTCTTGTTTTGCAGTTGTGTTTTGAAGAACTTGTTTCTTGGCCTCCTCAAGAATTTTAACACACTGACCATGGCCATGGGAATTCTTGTGATCAAAGATTTTTTTTCTTATTGCCTGACGCATTTTCACATCACTATCACCAAAAGCCTTTACAGAATAAGAACACCACTCATTTGATGAGCGAGTTCGATCTGATGTAGAAGCACCCAAAGTTCTACGTGCTCTGACGCATACTTTCCAACCGAATCTTTTTGTTTCGGTTTTGTAGGATAACCATTCGTGTTCTTTGAATTTAGTTTCCCACTGAGCAGGACTCAGAAATGTTGGCAAACATTCAAAATCTGCATTATCTAGGCCTACATTGTTGGTTTCTATTTCACTTGTGCTTTGTTGTCTGTGAGAGGTGAGAGACAAAGCCGATTTCGTCAAAAATTTCCCAGACCGATTATCTTCAACACTATCACCAGTTTCGCTGAAATTTCTCTTTTGTTCTCTTACGGCAAATTTATCCATGATATCAGCTCTGCAGCCGATGCTGATAAGAATACTTTAGTTGCAATGATGCTACTTGATACACAATCGTACTGACCATACACCACAACACTTTTTCTTAACCCAACAATAAGGCGGGAGACTATCGTCTTTTTAACTAAGTTCCTCCACGAGTAACCAACCTTGCTTTATAGATTTTCGCCAAGCAGGAGCCCAAAAGTCAAGAATATTATGTCTTGTCGATTGACAGTACATACTTTAAAGATATTTTAAAAGTAAAGATCTATTTAAACAATGTACAAGTTATGATATTATCTTACTGAGAAATATGTTAAAAACATCAGATGTAGCGGTATATTTTTAAGGTGGCGACTATGGTCATCACAAGTTGCCGGTCAAAGCCATGTTTTTTTAAGCGCTCTGCTGCAGCGGTGGTGAAGAGAACTCGCTTTATGAGTTTTGCTGCATGGACGGCCATGGCCGTTCTTTTTTTCCACTCTAGTTTGCTGCAGCGATGCTAAAGCAGTTTACGGGTTGGCTTTAAAAAGGCACGCACAGTTCTATATTGGCGATGTCTACAGGGGAATGTTGATCGGTGAAGGTAGCTTGGTACCAGTGGATGAATGATCATGAAAAGTAATTATATTAATTCCTATGGCGCAAACTAGTTTAAGATCCACTGGTTTTCAGTGGCGGTATGCTATTTGACATGCCACTGGGTCTTTGAAAGCAGTGCCGGTATATAGGCCCTACATATATATATACATATATATATATACATAAATTATGTATAAACTTTTTAACTGACGGTGGTTTTGGGGTCTAGGGGATGTGAAACGTGAAGATATGTCGAAATTTTCCGGAAGTCGAAACATGGTACCCGTTGCAATAGTTAGCTTTCTAATGAAATCTACCTAATTCATGTATGGTAGTTTTAATTTTATTTTTTTTCTTTAATTCTTTAAGTGGCTTCAGGGAGAGTTACAGTTTTATAATATTGGATCTTAGTAGCTATTGATAGGCATTTTTTATTATATGTTGACCAGGTTAGAGATTGTGCCTTTTTCATTTTATTTGTTCTATTTATCCAAGTTACTTTTTCGTTTAAGTTATGTGTTATAATTTCTCCAAGATACTTAAATTGAGGAACTAGGTTAATTTTATGATCATTTATATAGACTTCATTTTATATCTAAGGGTTTCATAGGCATGATCTCAGTTTTTTCAAAGGATATCTGTAATCCTATCCCTGAGCAATTTCTTGGAGACTAGTGATCTGAGTACAAACCTCTTCCTTGTCTAGTGCTAAAAGAGCCAAGTCATCTGCAAATCCTAAGCAGTTTATTTTTATTGATGGTTTTGTTCCAATTTTGATCTTAGGAGGGTTTTCCTTTTGCCAAACCTTCATGATATAATCAAGAGCCACATTGAAAAGCAGAGGGGATAAACCATCACCTTGTCTGAGACCAGTTTTTACTGTGAAAGCTGTTGATATTTCTCCCCTAAATTTAACTTTCGAATTTGTGTTTGTTAATGTTAATTGATACTTAAATATATTTGCATTATATAATATTTAACTATTATTTTTAAAATTATATTTTCACTTAGATTTTTAGTACGTCGCATCACTTTCTACTTAATGTTAAAATGTAGATAAAGTCTTGTAGTTTACGCCTGTTATACAATTTTTTGCATCTTTTTGCAACTTACTTAGTTATTTTACGTTTTAGAAGATGCCGCGCAACCAGTTCTCACATGTTTACAACTGTTTGAAGAACTGGGTTCGACGATTATGTCAAAAGTGGAACATTGTGACTTTGTTAAAAGTAAATTAGGGTTAGAAAATTGTTCTGAAGAGATAACTGAATGCTCTATCCAACTCCTAGTCATAGACAATTTCTTGCATGTGTAGACGTAGCTTAAAAAAGTCTAAACTGATGTTTATTATGAAGTAAACAAATTATATAGGCTACGTTGCTTTCACTCTAAATTCATGATTAAAACGTAAAATTAATTTTGTGCCCCTAGATTTCGAGTTTGACCCACTGTGCACTGGTGTTATGGACTTTTAAGAGTGCTATAGGATGAAGAAGGTTTCAACAGGACCAAAACGCATGAGAACGCAAGTTCTTAACAAAGTAAGTAGTATTGAAAAGTGGGCAACATTTGTGAGTAATTAAGGGTGAAGTTATGCCACTTTATTGAGAATTTAATTTATTACAGTGAACATAATACACATACATTGTATATTTTCCAGGCTTTGCCGATTGGTTCAATATAAAAACCCTACTGGGCAATTTTTGAATTTAAGGGAGCACAGCTCTCACAGTACCTTGGCCACTACAATTTGCATGTGCTGTGGTATTTGAGTGCACAGTGAGCCTACATGACATGTGAACAGTGGAAATGACGTGCGCAATGTCTCTACGCACAACGGATGCTGAAGCGGGAAGACTGCCATGGGAAGTCCTGTGATATTGTGTCGACTCGCTCTAAAAAACATCACGCGGAGGCGACCGGCTCTGAATGGCCCAACATTATATATACTGGGGCCTTAACTGGGGCAAAACCAGTTTGAACTAGCCGGATCAATTTTTCGAACTATTTCATTTTCTTTGAATTTTTATGTGCTGGTTAATTAGATTCAAAAATTCTTACAGAATTGGAAGATGAAAGATTACAAAATTTATTGGAAGAAAATATCTAGAGGAGACTCCATTAATCTCTAATGCTACAGAGAAATTAATTGCTGATATGAGACAAAGCTTGCTGTAATTTCTACAATTCATGTGTATAAAGCTGATATAATAGGTTTTGAGAAAGAAGTGTATAATATGACATGGATTTATGGATACATTCATTTTTTAATTCTTGGATCCATATGGACTCATAATACATTCAAAAGCAATGCCCTAAAACCACGACAGGGAGTGCTTTTAGAATCTTCTGACCCTACTAAGCCTGATCAGTCTTTTCTTCAGGATGCACACCGACAATTGACAGAATCTTGCCTGTTTGCTTTACCACTACTCGTGGTCATCGAGCATTAACATATAAAAGTAAGAAAAAATATACTGGTTACTTCATGATAGTGAACCGAGTGAAAATATAAGATATGAAAGTTTAAAACTATAAGATAATGTAATGCACAGATAGTGCAAGCCATGTGAATGGGAGTTGAAGAATAAAATGTCTTTCCTGAGGGGACTTGAACCTATAACATCCAACTTTGCTCTGACCACTAGGTTCTTCTTCTTCTTCTTTGAAGTCATGTCCTCCAAGAACATTGGCGATCAGCAGCATGATCTGCTGTTTGTTCATAGCTTTTCTAAACAGTGACACTGTATTCAGTCCAAACTGCAGGCTTAAATGTTTTAGCCAAGATATCCTTCTGCATCCTGGACCCATAATGCCATCAATCTTCTGTTGAATTATTATTTGGAACAGGTTGCATTTGTTGTTGCGCATTGGGAACACTTTAAGTCTCTGTTAACTATGTGCGTGATATCTTGGTCTCATCACATCAACCTGCCCCGGCCGGACAGTTGCCCAGGGAACACCCAACACTCACGAGTTCGGCCGTCGCAGTCAGAGCGTGCACTGTGCCCCGCAGTATGTACGTGGGGCCAGACGCTCTAGCCGGACCGCACAGAGAACGCTCGGCTCACAGGGTGTATATATATATACTGCGAGCAGTGGAGCTGGTCCTCATTCCACTGCTGACTAACAAACGGACCGGACCCTTGATGATGCCGGACGCAGTTTCCGGTGAGACATTGGTGATATTCCGACATGGCGCGTCCCAGGTGGCGGATAGGAGGGTCCTCACCGGCTTGCCGGCGGATTTGAGCAATATAAAATAGCTCTCGTGGACCAAACACACAACAACCTCTACGGTTAACAATTGCAGTTGTAACTCGGAGCTTGTTCCATACAAGGTTGACTACCTTTGAAAGTCAAACATGGAAGGAAATCTTTTAAGGAATATTCCACCTCCTTGCAATTGCCAAGGCAGACTGCATTCGGATACGGTGGGCAGTCACCTGAAAGATACCCAAGATGACTCGGGGCATCTAGAAATCCCCCCGACAGATAGAAAACCCAAATTTAGACTGAAGACAGGACAGATAAACTACAGAGAGTTTAGTTTGTATGTAACGGACACCCTCGCTTGCCCGCTCGCCCTTTGCGCGAGCCTGTCTCCCACCACGCACTTTGCCATTATGCGGTGCCTGCCCGGCACTGAGTCATTGAGTATAGGAATTTGTACTTACCTAGTTCACAGCTGGTGCTGAAAATGTTCGCCATTCACTGCTACACATCGCTAGCACCTTTTTATGAAACTGGCATTTACTTTCTGAAGTTCCTCAGCACCGATCGACTGTATTTCAGCTGTAATATTGTCTTTAAGCACATTTATAGTGTGAGGGTTTCTCGCATACACAAATAAAAGTCACCTGGTGAAAAGTTTGGGCTTCGTGGGGGCCACACGTTCCAACTTATAATCCTCGTACCGAAAATGCGACGCAATTCTGGCATGGATGCTTCGGCAGTGTGAGCAGTGGCAGAATCTTGTTGAAAGTAATTTGACAATCGCTCTCCGTAAGTCAGTTCGTCAAAAAATTGGTCAAGGATCACATTGAAGTACAAATTTAAGTACAAATTCCTATACTCAATGACTCAGTGCCGCGATGCGCCGCATAACGGCAAAGTGCCTGGTGGGAGACAGGCGCGCAACGCGGGCGAGCGAGTGTCTCCGTTACATACAAACTAAACTCTCTGTATATAGCAACGCACAATATAAATTCCATCATACAGCCAGGGAAACTCAAAATTTTGACAAACGAAATGGATCGCAAAGGGATTCTAATTACTGGGCTTCAAGAAATGAGAAAAACGGATCAGGAACCAATAGAATCACAAGGTTATAGAATTTACAAGGGAATACCAGGAATAAGAGTAATGAAGCAATGTCCACAATTCGGAACAGGATTTGTAGTCAATCTCAAAATAATTGAGTCCATCACAGAATTCAAAGCATTATCCCCTAGGCTCTCGACACTAACTCTAAAAGCTGCAAATAGAACATATACCATTCTAAATGCCCATGCCCCAACTAATGATAAAAATAAGAAAGAAAACAAAGATGATGTGGAGGGATTTTGGGAGCTTTTGGATCAGACAGCAACAAACATAAATAAAAGTCACACCAACATTTTAATTGGAGACTTTAATGCCCAGTTAGGAAGGGAAAAAAGATATTGAGACATAATAGGAAAATGGCCAGCACAGAGAAGAACAAACAGGAATGGCATAAGACTGGTGGAATTTTGCAGGAACCATGATAAGATCTCCAAATCGACTTACTTCAAGAGAAGACCAAATAAACTCAAAACTTGGAAACATCCAGATTGGAGAAAAGGTGAATGGCATCTAGATCATGTTTGTATGGATAAGAACTATCACAAGGAGATCTACAATGTGAAAGTTATGAGAGGAACAGATACTGGATCGGATCATTACATGATAAAGATTAAATTAAATTCACCCCGTTGGCAAAGAAAAAAAAAAAACTCGCCTTAAAAAAAAAAAGAGAACATACGACCCTCATAAACTAATAAATAACAAGGGATACAAAGAACGAACTTACTTACTTCGTTGGCCACACGAACCGAAGTCAGTTCATTGCCTCTCTCTCTTTAGCCTCTTCCATTGGTCTCTGTTGCTAGCCTTGTACTCGTTGGCTCCCAGTGTCTCCAGGTCTTTCTTGACTCCATCTATCCACCTCAGTTTTGGTCTACCCAGGGGTCTCGTACCTTGTGGCTTCCCTTCTAACACTGTCTTCACCATTCTCTCTTCTCTTCTCAGGACATGTCCCAGCCATTCAATTCTTCTGCTCTTTATTACAGCTGTCACATCAGGTTCATTAAACAGCGTGTGGATTTCAATATTTTTTCTTCTTCTAAAGATTCCATTTTCAGACACTGGCCCAAAAACTTTTCTTAACACCTTGTTTTCAAAAGTTATAATTTTTCTCTCCATTTTCTTGCTCAGTGTCCATGTTTCCGCTCCATACATTAATACTGGTCGCACGATTGTCTTATAAATGCGGAGTTTTGTTGTTTTCGTTAATAGCCTGCTGGTAAATAGTTTATTCATTGAAAAGAGACACCTCTCTGCAGATTTTAGCTGGTTCATTACTTCCTCCTCCATGTTGTTGTTGGCATTGACTGTACTCCCTAGGTATTTGAAAGACCTAGGGCCGTATTCAGAGACATCACTTCAACTTAACTTTCACTTACATCTTACTTTCCCATGTATAAAAGCCTGAGTTGGTATTCAGAGACCAAACTTAACTTACACTTAAGTGTGAACCTAGTCAAAAGTTAGTGAGATTCAAGATAGCTGACGACCAACCTTAAACCTCACTTCATTGTTGCAAATTGCCTGAATAACACTGTGATAATATCAGTTCAATGCGATAAAGTTAAGTTTACGATTGAAATGGATTTCGATGATGATGATGGATTCCAAGAATTCATGGATTACGCCCACGAGAATAATTTGCCGGTACTACGGGTGTATATAAGGAATGGTGGAAATCCCTTCGATACTCTCACAAACAGTGAATTTAAAAGACGATACAGGTTCTCTAAGGAATGCGTAAATAACATTATAATGCCGCTGGTGCAGGCGCGGATTCAAGGAGGGGGTCACGGGGGTCATGACCCCCCCCCCCCCCCAAACGGAGACCAATTTTTTTTTGCAAACTAAAAAAACGAAAACACAATAACCAGACAAATAAACTTAACGAATTTTAACTGAAAAACAGTTTTTTTATTTTATTCAATACTGAAAATATCTTTATTGCAATTATTATGTTCTGTTACAACTGTACATATTTACAACTTCATACCTGTTATATAAAAACGATTATTTATATAACAAAATCAACTCGTCTATTTTGTTTAGCAAACCTTGAGATTACCGAATCGATGTCTATAGTGATGTCACGATGAATGTGCAGCAATGCACGGATAGGAATTTGGGGCTTTATTTGCACCAAAAAATTTAGCCAACGTCCAAACTTCAAGCTTGGTTGGCAATTTAAGCTGTGACATTCTCCCTTTGTCGGCACCAACTCGACTTGCCGAAACTGTAACGTACCTTGATACTTTCCTCGAAGCTCGATGTAAAAGTCGCAAAACACGCCGTTGCAATTTGTACGATTATTTTTGGTACGCTAAACGCATCAAATTTATATCCATGTAGCTTGCAAAAAAATTGGTCTGGTTTTGTACATTTGGTTATTTTGTGATTGCGTTGTTAGTGATACCATTTTTCTTAACAATCTCTGTGACTCCCCCCCAAGCCAAACTCTAGATCCGCGCCTGCGCTGGTGATACCAGAACACGTTAGAGATCAGAACAGGAGAGGTCTTCCATTGCCAGTACATCTTAAAGTATTACCTTACCAACTGGTATTGCAAAAACTGTGGAAAAAATTATGTATAAGAGACTGATAAGTTTCATAGAAAAAAATAAAATATTATCAAACTCACAACATGGATTTAGAACGGAAAAATCTACACAGACAGCAATTTACGAATGTAGTAATAGTATACTGAAATTAATTGACAATAAGGAATATGTAACTGGCCTATTCTTGGATTTATCGAAAGCACTTGATGTTGTTGACCATAAAATCCTCCTTACCAAACTAAATCAATATGGTGTTAGAGGTCTAGCTAATAAATGGATAGAGTCTTACTTAACAAGACATAAACAAATAGTAAGCTTGAGACACAAGGATGATGGAACCAAATTACTTAATGAAACATTGTCCAATGAGGTAATTATTGAATTTGGAGTACCCCAGGGATCGGTTTTGGGCCCACTACTCTTTCTTCTATATATCAATGATATAACACAGAACGTTCATTCACATAAGGAAATTTTGTTTGCGGACGATACAACACTCGTAATAAAAGGTGAAACTAAACAGGTCATACAGCAGTCTGCTGACTCCGTTACAGGAGAGTTAACCAAATGGTAACAAGATAATCGCCTCATAATAAACTATAAAAAGACAGTATGTCTAAATTTCCACACTATACAGAATAGGAATCTGCGATGCCCAATATAACATTAAATGGTCATCAAATAGAAAATAAATCAGAAAGAAAGTTTTTAGGACTATGGATACAACAAGACTTGAAATGGAATAAACATATACAATATCTGAATACTAAACTGAACTCGATGTGCTTTGCGTTACGTATTTTGAAAACCTGCACCAGCATGCACACATTAAGAAATACTTATTTTGCTTATTTCCATTCATACTTAAGATATGGGATCATATTTTGGGGTATGCCGCCAGATGTACTAAGCACGTTTAGGATACAAAAGAGGGCGATTAGAATTATGGCAAATGTAAACTCTAGAGAATCATGTAGACCTCTGTTTAAAGATTTAAACATTCTCCCACTGCCCTGCATATATATCTTTGAAAGTATTAAGTTTTTTAAAAAGAATTTAATGAATAAAGATGTTTTTCTTAAAACAAACAATGATGTTCATAGGCATAACACAAGACAAAATCAAAACATTCATATTTCACACACACACACAAGCATATATCAAAAAGGAACTTTTCACACTGGAGTTAAATTATACAATAAACTACCCCAGTATATAAAACTGGCCCCAAAAATAAAAACCTTTGATAGAATGTTGAAAGCTTATCTGCAGTGCCATTGTTTTTACTCAGTAGTTGAATATTTTAGCGTATAGGAGTGATGGAATCTATGACTATATTTTACTTTTTTAATTTAATTTTAATACCTAGCTGTATGTTGTTGTATTTATAGAATTAAGTTTTCATATTATGATAATAGAGTGAGGTGTAAATAGTTGTGCAATAAGATTGTATCTATTAAGATTTGCTATTATAATAAGTTATAAATAGTTATAATCTTAGTAATATATACCTGTTAGTTATTTTATTTGATGCATGTAAATTCTGACGTGTCCTATATCAAAAATGTATTGAATGCATGTATTTGATCAAATGGAATTAATAAAAATCTATCTATCTATCTATTGACTGCTCTAAGATTTTATGCAACTGGCAGTATGCAGGCAAGTAATACATATTAGCATCACTACTTTAAAATTATCAATAACTGTAAGCAGAAATTATTAATATTTTTTCTGTATTTGGTCCCTAATTATTATTAGTCCTACTCGTTTTGTAGTTACACCTGGCCAACCATAACCTCTCAATCCTACTTCAGTTTTACTCTCACATTCCATTTGTATATCTTCCAACGCTATTATTAATATTATTATTATTATTATCGAGTATCGAGAAATAACGTTTGCTCTGCGACCAATTACATCTATTGTGCTATTTCATGGGTTAGTAATGGTTGATGTAAAAGAATGGATGTATGGTAAGCTAAAATCTCGAAAACGATTTTTAGTAATATGAATACCATTAATAAGACACAGCATTGTTTTTATTTTTTCAGATCGTATGTGGAGATCTCCGTTGTATTAGCCAACCTTCTGTCAGTAGAATTATTGCTAAAACATCAGAATGTTTAGCTAGACTTCTGGGAAGATATGTAAAATTTCCAACAACACAAGAAGCTATTACCCATAACAAAAGGGCATTTTGATATAGCATGGTTCCCTGATGTTATGGGTTGCATTGGCTGCACACACATTCCTCTTAGGAGTCCAGGGGGCCCTACTGCTGAAATTTATAGGAATCGGAAAGGATGGATGTCTCTAAATGTACGGTACAAGTTGTGTGTGGTCCAAAAATGGAAATTGTAATTCGTTGGCCTGGATCAGCACATGACAACAGGATTTTTGAAAACAGTGCTCTTATGACTGCATTCGAGGACAGGAGGTTAGGTGGAATTCTATTGGGTGACAGTGGATATGCCCAGAAACAATACCTTTTTTACACCAGTACTTCACACACAAAATGAGGCTGAAAACAGGTACAACCATGCTCATACAAGGACCAGAAATATTGTGGTACGATTGTTTGGTTTCTGGAAAAGAAAATTATCATGCCTATCAAAGAAACTGAACACCAAACTAAGAACAACTACTCGTGTAGTAGCTGCTTGTGCTGTACTTCACAATATTGGTATAACTTATGGAAATGATGTTTACAATAATGTTGACTTTCCAAATAGAGTTGTGCCTGTCATGGCCTCAGAAGACAGACCCAGAGGGCAAGCAATCAGAGCTGCATTTATACAACGCCATTTTAATTAAATTATTTCATTAGCCTACATCTAATAACATATTAATGAGACAAGTTTTTCATCAACATTTTCTTTTCCAGTTCGTGTTTCTCTTACATATGCTGCATTTCAAGAGCCATCTTTTGGCATGCCATGTCCGCTACCATCACTTTTTCTGCCATCTCTTTCATTCTTAGGGAATGAAGTTCTTTGTCTTGTAGTAGCAGTGCATCACACCTTTCTAGTCTCTTATCGGACTCCTTTATTATACCGGTAACCGATTTTCTTGCCTCTCTGGTGGCTCCAGGGGTTGTCTTGTCTTGATCTCCTGGAACGAAGGAAATATAATTTAATTATGTTAATAATACATGTTCACATTACTGAAATATGACTGCAAATAGGAGAAGTAGAATTTTAAATTATCTTACTAATCTGTGCAGGATTCTCGAATTCCTCCTGTACATCCGCCTGCAACAGTTCTTCATCCATTCCCAGGCTACCATCGCTCAGTAGAACGTAAGTTCCACTGTTACATTTGTTGGCCACCAACGCCAGCGTGTCACTGTCAATGGCATCTTGAACCTCGATATCAATTGTGTCGATGCCATCGATATTAGGATCAGTGCTTCCGCTAGATCCTGGACATGGACCCCCACCTGTAGTCATCCTCTGCCTCTTTTCCTGAGCCAGTTCCTGTTTTCTTTTAGTTTTCATGTTTTCCCAGCATTTTTTAATTTGCTCTGCTGTTCTCTGGAATAAAAACAATGTAAAAATATGAAACATTCATTTTATATTACAGGTATTACAGGTATACACAATGTATCCGTAATGATGTTACAAACTGTCAGGGATGATGGAGGAAGGGAGAAATGCATCCATTTGTGATAAGGACCCATAGTCCGGCAACGATCGAGTCTACAGTAATTAATAATCGCAGTTATTTAACGTCCGTCCTCAATTTTAGTTCATAACAGATGCCAGGGTGGCGAAATGTCGTCCGGCAGGCGTATCGTAACGTGCCAGAAGCCAACGAAATGGGGTTTGCACGTGTAAACACCCGTAAATGCCACCGAGCGTAGTTGGGTTTGACCCCGCTAACTTGCAATTAGTAGACCAACGCCATATCCACTGCGACTTGCTGTCAAAAGTTAAACCAAAAATCGGTCTGATACCTCTGACAGTAGAAAACATGTACTGTACTGTAATGTTGTACGATTGAAGGGTCGACACTCCCGATGAGCAGAAGAGGCTAGGAGGATAACTCAACTACTCCACTGCGTATTGACTGGATCGTAGTACGATATCTGTATTGTAGAATTCAGTCTGTGTTGACGAGTTGAAGTGGTACGTGCATTGACGCAGGGGGACGCCATTTTGTAGTTGTAGTTGTAGCCTAAATATAACAGCTTGTGAAACGTATACAGGTAAACCGTATTAAATGAGTAGGATTTTGCTTATAATATGTGACTAGATCGTATCCGTACTATGTGTCAGTAGATTTACTGGCACGTTAAAGATCCACTTTAGGGCCAAATTACCTTACCCCGGCTTCTCTAAAAGCCTCAGTAGTTAAATGGGACGTAAAATCAATAACTTTATTTTTATTATTTTCGTACTATGGTTCCTTATCTCACATTGATCCATTTCCCTTCCTCCATCATCCCTGAAAGTTTGTAACATCATCACGGATACACCATGTAGAATAATGCCTAGTGCAGTAACCCTCCCACCTTATGGTAAGTAAGTGCCTCACATCATGACTTATTATTTTATTTATTTATTTATTTATTTATTTATTTACACTGTTTACGCCAACACTGGAGCACCACAAATCAAACCTTATATACAAAGTCTTCAAATACTACAGTAAGTTCAGTTCTTAATTCTTGATAATTTTTTCCTTTCCCAATACTTCTTCATTCTTGCAGCCCGTTCTTCGGCAGATATAACATATTGCTTACGCTGTGAAATTTTGAATGTTAGTCGTGTGACTTATTAGTTTATAAATACAAAATTAACTGTTTCCTCTGAGTACATACTAATATTGAGATGATACTGCAAATGTGATTTTTGTTCATTCTCAATTGGATTTCTTCACTTTCATTTTGTGGTATCAAAACCAACAATCTTCGCGGTAAATTATATTTACGGCTAACACTGTAACATTCTAGACACAGTTCATGGTACAGTATTATACACTTAAATTATTTAGAGATTGCACTTACCTTTGTATACTGGGAATTCAGATTTAACTCGCCAGTGATTTCTTGCCATTTCTTCTTCTTCATGGAAATCGACACGACGTCGGATTTCTTTCTCTCCACGACGTTCCTACATTTAATAGCGAGTTCTTTTACGTTAGACTTTTTCATCGGCGGTAAAATACAGCCTTTTCTTATTTTCAATTTATCTTACAGATGCTACCAAACAGCAACAAGCAATACAGAACACTATCTTACAAGCAAAAGCAAACAACGATGAATGCCGTGTGTTTATGCCACCGCCGTCTCGATTAGAGGATCGTGACGGCAGTGATTTACGCACGGAGCAGCTGTGCACTTGGAATATTGTGTCCCATAATGACGCCAGACACCAAGCACTAACTAGCTTTTGACTCAAATCTAACTTAGTCGAGTGGAAGTTAAGTTTCGTCTCTGAATACAAATTCGAAACTTCACTTCAAGTGGCCTAGCTTTTTACTTGACTAAGTTAAGTGAAAGTTAAGTTGAAGTGATGTCTGTGAATACGGCCCCTAGTCTTCCTAAATTCCATATCTTCTATTGCCAGTACTCCCTCTGTTTCCTCTTCATTGTTTCTGGTTACAATCATATACTCTGTCTTATCTTGATTGATCCTCAGACCCACTCTTTGTGCTTCTTCTATGAGAACTTTAGCTGTTATTTTTAGCTCCTCTTCCTCCTCCGCTAAAACCACAATGTCATCGGCAAACGCTAAGAGTTTCACTTCACCACCTACAATCGTATCACTTCCAATCGATGATGCTCTTTTTAGTGCTTTTTCCAAAACCAAGTTAAACAGGTTGGGCGATATGCAATCTCCCTGTCTGACACCCGTCTCCACAGTAAAACATTCAGATTCCCTGCCTTCAACTCTCACTTTACATTCCGTTTTCTCAATGCACATTCTTGTCAGCCCTATCAGTTTCGAAGGTATTCCCAATTCTTCCATTATCCTCCAGATGCTTTCTCTGTTGACACTATCATATGCCTTTTTGAAGTCTATAAATAGGCAGTATACTTTCTTATCAAATTCCCACGTCTTTTCAATTATCTGTATGAGTATGAAGAACGAACTAGATATATTAAAATAACAGATGATCTAGAGGAAATAGTTCCTCAATTGAAACAAATAGCTGAACAAGTAGCCCCATTAAATCCAAGGAAGAAACACCAATGGTGGAACGATGAGTGTGATAAAACAATGGAAGATAGACATCAAGCCTGGTTACGGTATCAGAGTAAAAAAACAGATGAATCACACTTGGAACTCATAAAACAAAGGAAGATAATTCAAAAAATAATACAAAGGGTTAAATGACAATACCAAAAGGATATACTTCTGATGATCGAAACAAATAGCGCGAAAACAACCTCAAGAGATTACTACAACATTTTTAGCAAACAACTACAAAGATATGAACCTCCAACATTAATGTTAAAAGACAAAAATGGCGAGTTAGCTCATAGTAATAAAAAAAAAATACAGAAATTTTAGCAGAAACATTTAACAAGTTGCTAAATTGCGAAGATCCACCAGAACTGCTTCAAATAAATACAGACACCACAATTAAAACACCATCGAAAACATGAATTCACCCACAATCCAAGAAGTCTACAAAGCTCTGAGAAAGCTCAAAAACTACAGAGCAATTGGAGAAGATCAAACATTTGCAGAATTGTGGAAATATGCAGCAGAACCAGTAAAGATTTCATTACACCAATGCATAATGAACATTTGGATCTGCCAGACCATTGGACTATAGCTACAATACATCCATTACACAAGAAAGGAGAAAAATCAAATCCTGACAACTATCGAGGAATTTCCCTTTGATTATCACATGTAAAATCATGTCACAAATTCTATATAATCGTTGTAAATATCAATTAGAACTGGAAATAGGAGAATACCAAGGTGGATTTCGGCCATGGCGAAGCTGCCCTGAACAGATAATCACCTTAAAATTAGTAATGGACTACTACAAACGTAGACAAAAACAGCAAGTCATAACCTTCGTAGACTTCAAAAAAAGCTTATGATTGTATACATAGATCTTCATTGCTGAAATTACCAAAGGAATTTCGGACTTCATCCCAAATTAATAAAAATTATAAAACTAACTCTAACAAAAACCAAATCTAAAGTAAAATTCAGAGGAGAAATATCTGAGCCATTTGCGATTAAAACAGGGAGATGGTTTATCGCCTCTACTTTTCAATTGTGCTTTAGAATATGTGATGAGGGAATGGTACAGGGAAAATCCTAGGAGCTTAAGAATTGGAACCAAGAAAGATCAAATAGACTTAAATTGCTTGGGATTCGCAGATGACTTAGCGTTACTGGCTAATAATATTCAAGAAGCCAGAAATCAAATAATAAGCCTACAAAATATAGCACAAAAAAATTGGACTTCAGATATCATTTGAAAAGACAGAGGTAATGGTAGCAAATCCACTTGTAATCAATCACATATAACAGTAAATAACAAGACAGTTAAAATAGTGAAGCAATTTAAATACTTAGGAGAAATTATAACTTACAACTTGGATGAGAAACCTGCATGGCAAGAAAGAACTAATAAAATGATCAAAGCCCAAAAATTAACATGATCTACATATAAAAGAAAATGTCTATCAATCGCAACAAAATTAAAACATTACAAGACGGTGGTTAAACCAGAGGTGACATATGGAAGTGAAACTCTTTTTAAAGTTACTCAGAGAAACAGAAATGACAAAATTTTAAAAGTAGAAAGAAGAATAGCTAGAACATGTATAAATAAAAAATATCAGAAAGATGGACAGTGGCGGATAGTACCAAATGAAGTGGTATACAGAGAACTGGAGCCCATCACTGATACTATTCGGAAGAAACGGATTTCTTTTTTTGGTCACATCATGAGGACACCAGAAACCAGGTTATCTAGAAAAATTGTAGTGAAACTTTGGAATATGAAACAACAAGTAGGATGGAATTAGGAAATTAGAGAAGATATGAAAGAATTAGAAATAACCTTGGATGACTTGCCAAACAAAACAAAAAAATTTAAAAAACTGCGAGATATAAAAATAAGATTTCAGGCTAAAATAGACAAACGTAATACAATAAAAAGGGTATTTACAGATGAGGAACGCCTGAGAAGATCAGCTACTGAAAAGCTACTGGGCGACTCGGAAAGGAAACTTACTGAAGTGGTCCAATGAGGCCGTAAAAGCAGAAGAAGAAAAGCATCAAAATCTGGCAAAATGAGCTAATATGAAACCGAGTGTATAAAAAACTCGCACTATTTCTACAGCCCTGGAAGGAACTCTGGACAGCAGCAATCTGGATCTGCCTGATTGATATCCCGCCAGGAGATGGCAGTTGGGTTTGAACTGCCGAGGGCTTCGCGCTCACTGCACATCGCGCATTCCAAAAACATTAAGTTGGTTACTACTTGCCTCACTCACTCAGCACATTCCTTCTTTCACTGGCTGCATGTCGTCTGCTGCAATGACAACCATTGGTATGCAGGAAGCCGATATATTTAGGTTTGGAATAGGCGGGCCGCACATGCAGCATGTTGAATTGCCATCTCCTGGAGGGATATCAATACTTTTCCTTTCCCATATCAAAAGCCTTTTCCAAATTGATGTAATACACACATGTACCTGAGGAGTCACGAACAATATTCTCATTCACCTGGCTGAAGATGACTTCTTGCCTGAATCTGTGCTGTACTTCATTGAGCTGCCTGTCAACTTCCCTTCTGAACTGTGTCTTGATTATTCTTGAGCAGACATTTTCTGGCATGCTTATGAGATTCCTCCCAGGTTTGGGCACTCATGAATGTCTCCTGATGATGACAGTAATGTTCCAGTATATGGCTATTTTCTTGAGCGTCTGTGCCAGATACAATACAGGCCAGGCCCACTATAATATTCAAAATCTGCAACAATTCTATGAGACTATTAGGGTTAAAGAGTAATAAGGAAATACTTCTGATGTTCAAAACAAGGTACTGTATGTCCAAAATGCTGTTAAAAACTTTTATTTGTAATATTACTGTTGAAAAGTAAAGGCAATACATTGTAAGTAGAAATGTGATTGCAATATTCTAATATTCAATATTTATGTTCAGTGGCATTGCAATGGTATGGCATTTTTGAAGGTTTTAGCATGAAAACCTTCCAACATGGTAATTCTATGATTTAGTGCAAGAACCTTATAATCAGGATCTACCAAGTTCTGAGCAGTTGCTACAAACAAATGAAATTCACTTAACTTTGTTGAAGACCCAAATATAATGTCACTACATGACATGCAGGTGGATCAGTTGGTGATCAAAATATGGAACCACCAGTATTCTGCAACACATTTGTGATCTGTTGGTAAATGACAGTCAGCTTAGAGCAGATATCATTGCCTTTGACAGGAAGAACAGAAGAGGTTTGATCCTGGACCTCACGGTGCGAATGGAAGTGGACATTCATCAGCGGTATGAGTCAACGAGGAGAAAGAGGCTATTTACCAACCGTGCATACCTCACCTCAATAAGAGCTATAATCTGCCTGAAAATGCATGGGAAGTGAAAGGGCTCCTATTTGGAGCTATGGGAACATCTTTCCAGTTCGTTGCGAACACCATTAAAGAACTTGACATCACTGAACATGATCTTGAAACAATCTGCTTTAGCATTTTGAGAGCCTCAATCCATATGCTAAACAATCATTTATACGGCGCATCATAATATATCTAGAGCCAACAATGTGTTATTCTGGATCTATATAGTCTCGCAGAATGCTGGGCAGATGTTCTTATGGAAACTTTTATACCGTATATGTGATTTGTTATTGCAGTGAAAGCTGTCTGCAGTGCGCTAAGTAGTGTACAAGGTGCATTCACGCTCTAACATCTCCTATATTTTTCTCGAGATTATGAGCAAATACACGATGCCTCACACATGTTCAGGTGTAGTTTAATGAACATCAGAATGAAATTTTTCCATTGGCCACTCATTCTCCTGACATGAACTTAACTAAACATCTATGATCAGTTGAGAGTAGGGAATCTGGTGCAGATTTCAACCTTCGTTTTTGCTGACGGAGCAGAGTGCTGCCCTGTACGATAAATTGTACACACTTCTTTTGGAAACAATTCACGGTTTATATGCATCCATTCTGCGCTGAATAATAGCTGTACTCCAGGCTGAATAAGTTGATTCTATTATTTTGACCATCAGATTTTTGTTCATTTTGAAGATGATTGAAAATATTATTTTGCCTCCGATTGAGAGAAATGGTAGGCTACCTCTTTTGTGACTTACAGGGCTCTTACGCTGAACCATAGAATCCATTATCAATAACAACTCGATTCACATAACAATACAAACTTGTTTATGCAGTGGCAGTTTGGGAGATAACTGAAGGTCACATTTCTAGGCACTCACATGTTGGATCACAGACAATTCCAGAACAAAACTGAAACAATATATCACTTGAAAACACACTACATGAGATATAATTATATGGACACAATTTAGGCAAAGAGTCTCTTTATGTTAACCCTATTTTTATTCAAAATTATCCATCTTTCTTGTTAATTAAGGGCCAATAATCCAGATGTAATGCCCCTTGAAACAACAATTATCTAATATGTTTAAATCAATTGCATTCCAGACTTCTTTACAAAAGTAATGCTTGCCAATTCCACTCGTAACCTTTCCATTTGGGTTAGCTACAACTACAACACCTGCATTGTTCTTCTGGTCGATATGTTCTTCTTACCACATCACATAATTTCATTTTCTCTGCCTTATTTCTCCATTAATGCATGTGCCATCTTAAATTAATACAATCTTCCAGGTAGCCTATATTGCATTGCTTGTTGGGGATCTTAGCCTACCTAATTCTAGTGTAGGCCTAACCTTGATTCCAAGAAAGTAAATGATCCACAGTTTTTCATATTTAATTTACTCTTGATTTGATAATTGCATATTGTCCATCTTTTGTCACCTACAATATACTTACTTTATGTGGGTTAGTCTATTAGCCTGTTACGACCTCAGTTTTCTTGCCATCTCTTCATGGGCCGACCAATATTTTATCTTCCAATAGGATGGTACAGGTATTTAAGGTAAAGCTTCAGGATTTTGTCGACATCCATCCTTAGAATGTGATTTTTTCAATTTCCTCTGTTTTGGGAATTCTATCATTAATTGAAAATATATTTAATTGATGCCTTATTTATTCGTTGTGTTTTCTATCTTTTAGCGTGTATCCTTTCACTGGTCACAGGAACTTCATTGCAGATGATTGAACGTTTAAAATTTATTTAAGCCCGCTAAGGAGCGCTTATGACTAGTTCTTCTTCGATGCTCTCTTTCGTTCCCAATATCTCGAGCCCGGCTGCTAGTTTTCCCTTACTCTCCTGTGAGAAGGGTTTCCTACACTTAGGCACTTTGGGACGTGAGGACGAAGAGTTAACCATATCAGCAAATTTGAAGCGATCTTGGACATCAAGGTCAGAAATCCCAGTGGAATTCAAGTCGTTTTGGAGTTCATTGAGCCACAGGCTTCCAGTCTTGTAGCTTTTAATCAAGGAGAAGATCTGCGTGGAAAGTCGGTTGTTGTCCATTCACAGAAGGTGCCCGTAGAACTTCAGCCGGCTACGTTGCATGCTGGTATTGTCGTTACAGTTCGGAGTTTGCTTTCAGTCGGTAGGTTCCATCAGGAAGCAATCTCGGCCCATGAATATGTCTTTTGACCTTGTCCAGATCATCCATGGTGCCTTTCCTGTTCATCAGGAGAGTCTCTGCGGCATACAAAAACTGTATTTTGTATTTTCTTCAAGAATGAAAATCAATATGCATTTTAATGGAATGGATACAAGTTACCTGTACCAAACTGGAAACAAATTATTGAATTTTAACAAGAAGTTGGAATGCAACAAACCCCATTTCCATAAAATGTTTCCTCCTAACCTCTTACGGTATATTAATAAATTGACAGTGGCAGTTACACTTGCTATGATGCAGTACTAGCGCATTCTATCTGCAGACTCGGTACATGTGCGTTCGAACCCTACGTCAGCTGTCCTTGAAATGGTTTTCTGTGGTTTCCCTGATATAAACTCCAGGCAAATACAAATGTCTAATAAGATATGACCGCTTTCATCCAAATCTTGGTCCAATTTTGCTCATATCATTCATTTCATCTTTCATTAACTCCTCTCATCAGGAAGGGCATCTGGCAGTAAAAATTACCTCCCATATAGAAATTAGTAGGATATCAAACCAAACACCAATGAAATAGGAATAATAAGGAGAAGCCATACAGAGATGATGTTGTTTTAAAGGGCAGAACAGCGAGATCATCTGCCCATTAGCCATTCAGCATATTGATAATTATAAAAAGAAAATTAAGGAAATCTGATGTAACACACAGCTTGAAGAGCACTGACCAACCCAAAATGCTGGAAATTAATTGTAATTATGAAACATGAGGGGTCATCATCATCATCTTGAGCAGTTTCCAACCGCTGGTCGGGTCTGCTTTGAAACATGAGGGGTATGTTATTTAAACAGCCACTATATGAGGGCTGCTGGATTGTACAACAAGGACAAAGACGCCAACCTCTAGAATTCAGTCAAAATTATTGATATTTTTTTGAATTACAGTGGCGTAAAGGCACAAATTCACGAAACATTGTTAGTAAACAAACTTATAAAAGCATGCCGGCATGCTGATTGTAAACCTTCACCATCAGTCAGTCGAGGCTCCAGGATAGTCTGAGATACATAGAAACTTCTTTGGAATCATCGAACACATTCCATAGTATGCAATACTGCCACATTCATGTCCCCAGCTGCTTCTCTGCTTGTGGGCAGATCGCCATCTAACTTATTCAACCAAATGTGATTTATCTGCCTTACCTGATCTTCAGTAACTGTGAAACATTTGCTTACAATTTTTGATGTATCTTTTAATTTTTCATGAATTATAATTGTAATACAGCTATTGAAGTATATGCTTAGTATCTGAAACATTAAGTCGTCATTTATTAAACGTTGATTGGGCAGAAAAAGATTTTTATCTTGTAATTTCAAGAAATTGTCTTTATTATCAATATATGGAGATAAATGACATTTGATTAAATAAATCACTTATTTATCTTATCACTACAAAACCAAAAGACAATACTATGGTTTTTATCATGTCAACATATCTATAATAAGTATGGTACTACAGTCTTTACCACCACATGTTAGAGACAGATAACTTCACCTAGAAATTAATCACAACAAAGGTTCTAACAGTCTGTATATCACACAATTAGAGTTTACGGTTTTTAGCATTAACATTTGTCCAGACCTTGTCAGTTAATGTATCTTCTACCTGCGGATTTTAGCTGTTTTTAATTCACAACAAAATGCAAAGTTATTTCTGTTCCGCTAAGTAAATGCTATATTTATGTTTGTTGGAAACCTAATTATGTTTCTTTATAATGAGTCCCTGATTCATTTATAAAAATAGGAAAAATGTCTTGAAATATCTTATCTTTGGTAAAAATGTCTATATTTTGGAGATTATCTAACGGAAGGCTATTCTTTTTCAACTAAAGACCAAACTGCTAACTTTTAAATACTAAATTCAGTGTTTGTATATTCAAGTACATTGTCAAGTTGTAAATTTTCATGCATTTCATAATTGAAATGACGAGGAATATTATAATAGATTATATTTTAATCAATGTGTAATGCTGCACATAATCCTTATTTCCAATCAATCTCTATAATAGGGTAACATCATTCGTTGAAAGAAATTCTGACTAGTCAATTACCTTTTCATTTATAATAATTATTCAATCATAATATGATAATTTTTGTACATGTTTCAGGGGCCACAGCACATGCTCTCTTCATCAGCCATTATTAATTAAACAATATATACTAATATCTAAAAATGAGATGGTGTGTGTCTGTGTATTACTCAATCACGTAAGAACCACTGGTCCGATGTACATTAAATTTTACATGGAAGTAGCTGATTTACCTGGTTAACATATAGTCTACTTTTGATTTCGATACCATGCACTATTTAAAGATGGCAACCATTGTAGCGACGTCGCTACACCCTATGGTTTCAAACTTTCATATTTCCATTTCAAATAAAATGAGAACACTAAGAAATAGCAAACTTTTGGTGGCATATACAAGGTTTAAAATTTACTTTTCTATCCGAAAGGTCCTATCACTTTTGGTGTATCTCGAACAGTTAGCGTGTAAAACCTAAATTTGTGCTATAAAACAGGGTCAACGCCAAGAGGTGTAGTTGGACAAAATGTTCCATCTTTACTCTCCCTCCGCGCAGCACCTCGCCTATCCCCTGTTTTAACTGTCACCTTCACATTTTAATTTAATTATGACTCATAGCGAAGCACGGGTACTTTAGCTAGTTTAATACAAAACACTATAAAGACATTGATAAAATCTGACACTAAAAGTATAAAATATATTAAAATTCTTGTTAAGACACTCATTTATAACTAATGATTTAGAACTTTTCAACAAACACTCCAATGTTTTAAGGAATTATTTTATCACTATGCATTATTTTTAAATGAGTAATTTTGATATATTTTATACTTTCAGTGTCATGATGTTATCAAGGTCTTAATAGTGTTTTATAAATCATCTAGAAAGGATTGAAAAGGTCAAAGCAAGATTCATGAAGAAAGTAATGGGTGTGGGAATCACAGCTCTATTTAGACTAGCTTATGAAATGCTGTGGGAGACATATTTCATAGAAGATTGCTTCCATCTACCGGTCCATACCAAGAGGTAATAAGGAGGTGCAAGAAACAACAGAACATTGACTCAACTATCTACAGTGCCACTGCGATGACTGAAAGAAATTGGATGAAGGAGAACAAGGTGCAAAAACGTCATAACGAGACTGGCTATCCACGGGTTTCACCATAAAATGTGTAACATTAAAAAGATCCACACGCCAGGAGAAAACTGCATATGCGAGCTCTGCCATCAATGGTGTGAACTATTCACATCACAACATGCGAGAAGTGAGTGAAATCTATATCAGACTGAAATTAAGACAAAAACCTATGCTCTTTTGAGTGCTTTCTATTGTATTACTTATAGTGTTTTACATTAAGTTGTTTAATTAATAATGGCTAGAGACAGTCAAAATTCTTGAATGAAAGGGGATAACATTCTTGTTTAATAAGGGTAAAAATTCTTGAATGAATTTGACAAATTCTAATTTTTCACACTGCTTTATTAAGTTATTGTGTCAGTAATAATTTGTTATATACAAACCATTTCAACTCATATCATCTAGCGACAACATTCCAAATCTTGTGGATTTTTTCAGATATGACAAGACGGGAAACAGTTCTGTTTTGGAACTTGGTCAATAAATATTATGAAAAAACAATCTAAACTTTTCAAATTTAGTTAATTTATTTATTAATTGCCAAAAAAAATTGTTTTTTTTTTTTGGCGAATAACGACAAGAAAAGATGCTAAATTCACGAGTTATAGATATTTTGTGATTTTTCGTGAGTGTACCGGGAGTTGAAACGTGTAATTATATTTTTTTAATGTAAAACATGTTCTAAACCATTGTTTATTTGTTTTAATCTTTTTCGTGATTTTGCGAGTCGCAAATTTTGACCGTCTCTAATAATGGCTGATTAAGGGAGCATGTGCTGTGGCCCCTGAAGCATGTACCAAAATGATCATATTATGATTGAATAATTATTATAAATTACAAGAGGGGAAAGACAAGGAAAGGGCACTGTGAAAATTGGATGCCAGAGTTTGGAAATTGTGGACATGTTCAAATGCCTAGGAAGTGAGTTAATGCAAAATGGTAGGTTGGACATGGAGATTAACAGGAGGGTACAGCAGAGCAATGCATTCTACCAAAGTGTAAGAAAACTTGTTTGGGATAAGGAAGTACCAAGGAAAAGCAAAGAAATAAAGTATAAAGTGTACTATGTACCCATATTAACCTATGCAGCTGAGACTTGGACCTTGGCAAGCAGGCAAGAGAGTAGAATTCAAGCCAATGAAATGAAATTCCTAAGAAGTATGATAGGAAAGACAAGGAAAGACAGAGTGGGAAATGAAGATGTTAGGAAGGAAGTTGCGATGGGAAAACTAAATGAGAGAATTGAGAAGAATAAACTAAGGTGGTTTGGACATGTAAAGAGGATGGAGGAAAATAGAATACCAAGACAGCTACTGGAGGTAAGAGAGCAAGAGGAAGACCTAGAACAAGGTGGATTGATTCAGTGAAGAACAACATAAGAAAAATAAATTTGGACTGGGACAAGATCGTGGAAGAGGAATGGTGGAAAGAAAGAG
This sequence comes from Meconema thalassinum, assembly GCA_946902985.2. Classification (NCBI taxonomy): domain Eukaryota; kingdom Metazoa; phylum Arthropoda; class Insecta; order Orthoptera; family Tettigoniidae; genus Meconema; species Meconema thalassinum. The sequence goes on along the minus strand of OX336399.1, from coordinate 181,180,531 downwards.
GAAGGTGGAGAAGTGCCATAAATACCCCGACCCGGCAGTATCTGGATAAGGGGAAATGATGATGATGATGAATTATTATAAATGAAAAGGTAAGTATGTGAAAGTATGTGAAGTCGGCGAGTCTTTCAGATACCATAAGGAAAAGAAGGATTGATTTTTATGGACACATCTACCGGATGAATCCTTCACGAATAACGAAGAAAATCTGACTTCTTTTCCAAAAAGATCAAACCTAATTGGTTTACGGAAGTGGAAAATGATCTATGAGAGCTCCAGATTATTAAAATCATGTTGATGAATGGTACAGTCAAAACTGTGACCAAAGACAACACCAAGAAGTTCCAAGCCAGAGCCGTCTCCAGAAAACCGATGCAGATATCACAAGAGGAAAGAAAGAGGAGATCAGAGAGAATGAAGAAGTATTGGGAGAAAAGGAGAGCACAAGCATCTAAGAAGTGATTGATCTGTCGTACCTCAAAGTGGGTGATTCGAAAAGAAGAAGAAATGAAAAGGTGTTGACTAGGCGGAATTTATTTCAATGAATGCTGTTACCGTATTATACTGAATTGTCAGTATGGAACCAAAAATGAATTCAAATATTCCTACTTAAAGTATACTTTCTGTTTGTACAATTGGAATTTTAGTTAGTTATTGATGTTTTAAGGGGCAGAACAGCGAGGTCATCTGCCCCTCATTTGGAATTTTCAGCTAAAACTTTGTATTTATCATGCATGAGGTATATAATGACCAAAATATACCCTCATATTAAATTTTGTCTATAATTGAATGAAAATTCCAGAAGGCACCCTTACAATAAAACTACGCTATGAATATATTTTTATATTACAATAAGAAGAGGCATCAAATTATTTATCATTCATCGGTCTAGGGAGGAAGACAGTGATACGAGGCGGCTTTAGTGACATGTGCATGCAGAGTGATTCACTGCCTCACATAAATATGTCACAAACAAGCTCCTTACAGCACGAAGGAAGCACATCTGACAGCCTAATCAAGGCTACCCCCCTCCCGCCTGTGTCGGTGTTACCGAGGTTGTATTAATTAACTATTTAATTCTTCATTATCCTACTCTATGAACCTGGTAACAGTGGATAATCAGAGCTTAAAAATGCTAAATCTGAAAAACTTGGATGTTACAAAATGCTACAAACCACAAACCCTACACATAATAAATATGGTAACAATAGAAATAATGAGAATACCACTGCCACTGCAAGTACAGGCAGATTCTCTGGACATTACCGTACTGTAAAGGTGAACAATAAAATGCATACTATTTTAATATGGAAGCTAAGAGTGAAAGCATCATCTAAGCTAAGATATATTATTGAGTTAAAATCTGTATACAAATTTTGAAGTTAAAATATCAATGTAAGATTGAAAAGAAGGATCTTAAACTATGGTGCTGGTTGTGGGAAGAAGAACTTTTATTAAAATGGTATGCAACGAGCACAAAAATGATATGGAAAAGGAATAGGATATAATGTCAAGTATAATGAATCAGTCTTTTGCAAAAACACCTGAATCACAGTTCTGAATATTTGACTGATAAAAATCTTTCAGATTGTTGTTAAGGCAATTACAGGAGCTCAAGGTCCAATGTTTTGGGTAATTTTCCAAACAAAAGAAAGAAAGAAAGAAAGAAAAAGACTTAAAAAAATAAAATAAAAAAATTGTCAAACATGTTCACAAATTGAGACGGCAACAACTTGGATGAACACACACCTGTCATGAGATGGAGATGGAAACTCGCCTGTCACTCTTTGCTAGCTGTCTGCTCAGGATGGTCGAGTTGGGCTCTTCCTTTCTTTGCTTGCAAAGATAATACTAAGGGGGTCCAAATTTTACCTAACAGACCTGGTTCACTGTGAATGCAGCCTGGGTGATTTTATATTTCAAGCCCTTCTTTTGAAGTAGTGCGGCTCCCATGAGATTACATTTGTCTCTGAGGAGCAGATGTTATGACCATTGGCAAGAGCCGACTTGTCCAGCTCTTTCAGTCTGACACACCTCTTATGCTCTTTGAGGGGAATGCTGACTGCCTGTCTGCCCAATGTATACTTCTCCAAAAGAGTAAGGTATCCAATAAACCCCACAGTGACGGAGAGGAATGGCATGATCATTACTTGGGCCAAGAGGCTGGTAAATTTTGTGGTTCATACCAAATACCATCTTAGTATCATATTATCTCAGAAAACATCCCAGTCAGTCGGACGTTCCTTCAATGCAGGGAAGGTAAGTTACATCTTGTTCCTGTCTTTCCTTTTAGGGTTTCATGGATTTATGGTTCTGTATAAATTTTCCTTCTAGTAGCCATCGAGAGAGTGCAGCCGATTCATGAATTATCCTAGCTCTGCGAGTTAAAGTGGAGAGGGTCCCTCGTTTTATTACGACATAGATACTGAGAGAAGAATTAACCAAAGGAGTAACAATTCACGGAGATAAGGTGGACATTGTTAAGGTTCGCTGATGACATAGCGTTAATTGCAGAGAGTGGAGAGCTACCAAGTATTCTAAAAAATATGGATAGAATACTGGACGTAGAATTTAACATGAGAATAAATGCAAATAAAACAAAAATTTTGGTATGTAGTAGAAACGGATAAAAAAAAAAGGACGGCATAAAGTTGAGGGATGAAACAATGCAAGAAATGAATGAGTGTATTTACCTGGGAAGTAAAATCACGAGTGATGGAGATAGTAAGCAGGATTTCCCAGGCTAAGAACGCTTTCAATACAAAGAAAAACTTGTTTATCACAAATAGCATAAGCCTTGATGTGTGGAAACAAATAATGTTGAAAACCCACATATGGAGCATTGCATTATACAGTAGTGAATTTTGGACAATAGGTGAAAAAGAAAAAAGGGATACTACTAGCATTTGAGGCCTGGTGTTATAGGAGAATTATGAAAATTAGTTGGAGAGAAAAGATCATGAACGAGGAAGTATTTAGAAGAGTAGGAAAAGATAGATGCTTCATGAACAACTAAAACGAAGAAGAGCTTTGCTCTCATCGACGGCCATGGATTTTTGAAGAAACTAATTGTTGGAGCAGTAGAAGGCAGGAATTATAGGGGGAAGACCCAGATTGGAGTACATGAATTAAATATTGGAAGACATGAGTTGTGCTTCATACTACGAGTTGAAGAGGAAGGCAGAGAGGCGTGATGAATGGAGAGCTGCTGCCAATCCGTCTCACAGCTGCTAACAAGATTTTTGTCCATGCATGGGTTCTTTGCACCATCCAATGAAGTTTCCCTTCCAGCTCAAAAGTTTCCACATCCATTTGCCCATTTCCATTGTTGATGCATGCAGTTTCTCCAATAATTGTTGGCTGATACAGGTTAAGGCAAAATGTGCCTTTTCTAATGGTTGTGACATATGGGTGGTGCTACTGCACTGACTCAGTGAGACAAACCACCTTACAACAGTGGCGATCAGTGAGGATCATCCTACAGCTCTCAGCTGTAAATATTTAAAAAACTTTGTTTTGTAAAATAGTATTTGGGGCTACCTTGCGCGCCCTCTCGGTAAGCTCTGTCTCACTGTCAGTACTTGTAACTAGTTCTACATTTCACCCCTAGATGGGTGAAGTGTGACCCTCACCACCCGGAGTAGAAAGCTGAGGAAGGAAGCCTTGCATCCTCAAAGCACGTGTTTATAGCTTTAGAAATGTATGGGAGCCCTTGAGGGAGAAGGGACAGGTTTGGTCTGTTTAATGACGCTCTGAGGACGTCGACTGAGATCCTCAAGTCTCGGTATTGCTTGAATTTAAACCAACACTATGGGCTTATTGGTAACGATTTCGCGTGGTCAGAATGGATAGTCTGTTTTCAGCGTGTGCACATCTTTGGAGTGGTATTCGATTGTATTGTATTGTGTAATGTGTTGGTAATAGTGCTGTGTGACTGAATAATTAAAATTAGACCAAGTCTAATATCTGAATTTGGTCCAGCTGTAATAATTATTTTAAGTTAAGCCTATCATATTAGTCCTACACATTATAAAAATCCGCAGTCACCAATGCCTTACAACCTATATCTAATACCGTGTATACACGAATATTGTTTCCTAAAACTGGAAGTGAAAAATTGGGATGCGGGCATTATTTGAATCAAGGTTAGGGCCATATTCCTCCCTTCTGAATTTTAATGGCATCATTTACTCGCCACACGCGGTACGGTACCGGTATACAGGGAAAATATGCTAACCGCTTCTCTGAGGATGCACGCACAGTAACATCGCCTCCCGCAGACGTTGAAACTACGCCCTAGTGATGTCGGTGGAACTACAGTACATCTTGCAGCCAACTCACAAGGTTTGCGCTCGTATCGGGTTGATAGTGATGCTAACCGTATTTCAGGCCATGCACGCTTCGTCTCAATACGCACATTCAGCGATGGTTAGAATCACAACCGGCTTGTGAGTGACGCTAATCTTATCTCCGCCCGTGTGTGCACCATAATTTCTCGATATCGGCGTAAAGAGAGGGAAGAATAGCCCTGCGGGGATTATTCGATGGCGGGTTGCATTCGCTTAGGCTATATATGGTATGCCTAATTTGTTTCGCAATGCCTTCACCATCCAAAAGTATGAAGATTATTATTGTTAGCTAATCTTAGAGCAGACCCGTTTAATTTCGCACGTTAAGCTATGGTGTCAGGCTATAGACTATTTTGACTCATAAGATGAGTTGACCATCCTTGAATTGGCTTTTAGTGGTTTCCCATTTCCAAATTTGAAAAAATGCTGGGACAGAATCTATTTAATAGGGTACAATTGCTTCCTACCAACTCTTCGCCCAGTTGTATTCATTTATTTCTTCTCCCATCAACTCTGTTGATGTTAGTGTTAGGAAGGGCATCTAGCCATAAAAACCACTCACCAAGTTTATAGAACAGAAATAATAAGGGGTAGAAATACATTAGCTTATCTTGAACATTGTTATATTTTTTCCTTAAATAAATAAATGCATGAATTTAATAAATAATTTTAAAAAGAAAAGTAACATACCATACCTATAATCCCTTTCCAATGATGAGAAATATGAAGTGTAAAGACTGTACAAATGTTTGCAGAGGATCTGCCTTCCATTCTCATTAACATTGCAGACAATAACCATCCATTTGTTATGTACAAGAATATAGTCTTAAAAAGAGGGTTTGCATAAAAAATAAAAAAGAGGTGCTAATATTACTCTTCCAACTATTCACTAGCGGTGGGATGGAGTTGAAATTCCTATTTGTTACAATGCATAGATCATGTGTGGAAAATATCACAATCTTACTCTACAGTTTCATTAAAAGCCAAATACACTGGCTTTACAAACAGCTGCTATAAACCAGATTATTATCCTAAATACTGTATATATATATTATATAAGTTACAAACTATTTGCTTCATGGCTGACATGAAGGCAAGTATGGACTAATCTAGGTTCACTGGAAGTCACTCATTTAGAAATACACAGCACCACAGAGTCTTGAACAGTACAGTAGGACAATAGCCATCACACACAAAAATTTATTGAACAAATTTCTACATGTTTTGCCAACCATAGAGAGTTTATTCAGGGGTCATTATCACAGTTTTATTTAGATCTTTTTAGAGTACCTAGACCTATATTCCTTATTGGATTTTCTAGAATTCAATTTTACAGATTTACCAAACATATTTTTAAAGTTTTTAGATGTTTTAAAATAGATTGTATTTCAGTCATGATTATTATTTGATACTATCCTACATATAATAATAGTTCATTTTTAAAAGTTATTTTCTTTTGTTTTAATAAATTTTATTATATATTTCTTCAAGCAAATATTTTTGATTGTTTTTGCTGTATTTCTCGATCAAATTGACTTCCTCTATTGAAGGAGTATTCTTTTTATTTTCAAATAGCAATATGCATTGCTTTAGTAAAGCCTTTTGCTGTAAAATTTCAGAGGCTTGCAACTTTGCAGTCATTTATTTATTTATTTTATTTGTTTATCCCTGAAGAAACTTGGATGGTGAAACATACGAGATTTTTCAATAATTTTTTAAAATATGCATTGATAGCTGTATTTCCATTGTCTTCAATTATAAGTCAATACTCTTACAATTATGCATGAATACTAAGACAGCTTAAAGTGCTATTTTCAAAAGAAATTATACCAAGGCTTAACAAAAACTGTAAAGATGGACATCTCATGATTTCTATTAGTAGCAAGGACATGGTTCTCTGCCGATAGGAACTGGTAGTCTCATCTCCCGAAAGAAACCAGCAGGAGATTTTCGGAGGGGACTTCCATGCCCAAACCTGATACCACTTTTTACATGAGAATTTTAGACTATGACAGATTATGTAGTTTCAAATGCCAATTTTCTATGCATGCATGAAAGAGTTGTATGTACATTTCAAGCTTTTTGAACTTTGTATTTAAATTAATTACAAAACATGTGAATGCACTATGGTACAGAAGCCAGGAAGGACAGAATTAGAAACGAGATGATAAGAGAGGAAGTAGGAATGGAAGAAACCCTTCTCAAGAAGATCCAGAAATCAAGACTCAAGTGGTTTGGCCACATGAAAAGGATGCCTGCGAACAGAACTGCAAGAAGGGTGTTATAAAGTGAGGTGGAAGGAAGGAGGTCTGTGGGAAGACTAAGGGGAAAATGGATAGATTTAGTCGAAAAGGATGTGATGAAGCAAGGTCTGGACTGGACTGGAGCAGAAGTGTATGAGGACAGGAAAAGATGGAAGGGGCTCGTCAACTACACCCGAGCAACTGGAGATGGTTTATGATGATGATGATGATAAAACGTAAGTGAATACACTGATTATTGCTTTTATTAATGGTTACTCCTCAATCTTTAACAACATGTCTCATGTTTTTATGGGATGGAATGATCTCGGGTGCCCAGATTTAGAGCTAGTCCTTTTGGAGAAAAGGACACTTACAGCTTACTTGTACATCTCAGAAATTCTTGAACACTTATGTAGTACATGGTGGCCACTCAAATCGGTCAACGATTTTCCGGGAGTTTTCCAGGAATTTTCCAGGAGTAATTCTCATTTTTCCAGACTTAAAAATAAGCACGAGCCCGGGGGAGGGGGACTTAATCGGTTGCCTACTTCAAGACCAAAATAAAGCAGTTGTGTTTGGATTACTTATACAGATGTGGACAAAAATTAGTGGTGATTGCGTTGTTGATACGCAAGCCTACACACAAATGATTTAATTGTTATTTTAAAAAAGCCTTTGTGACTCAAATATCCGCTTTAAAAAAAAAGAGAAAAGAATGCCGCCTGCAATTTTATTGCGGTGAAGTTGTCTATTCTCAATATGTTTTACAAAAATACTATCGCGTGTTCTCCCACACAGAAACAGGTAGACTGAGGAAATTTCTTTCGTTAACGATCGAGTGCTCACCCAAAACTGCAGCGGGAATATGATTTAAGATAAAACACGGTGCATAAATTTCCGGTTAAAAATAAGCACGGTTTGCAGAGCGACCGCTAGATGGCCCTTACTACCCCATCCGCGATATCATGACCGAGGACTAAGAGCGGACTGGGAATTTTAGTAGTGGATGGAAAGATTTTTATAATTAATTAACAGTGGCCATTTTCCAGGAGTTTTCAAATTTTTCATCATTTTCCAAGAGTTTTCCAGACCTGTTAAAAATCCAGGAGTTTTCCAGGATTTCCAGGAGTAGTGGCCACCATGGTAGTACCATATGCTCCTTCCATTGGGGATGATTTGCTCATTCATAATGCATAATACACGCCCACACATTGCCCACTGTGTCCAACAATATCTGGAGGAAGTGGAGGTGTGATTGAAACCCTAGTGAACATGTTTGGGACATTTTGCAGAGAAATGTTAGACATGAAGCATGTTCTTGAAGTTTGAAAGGCAACTAGTTATTGATGAGAACAAATGTTGAAGACCTATGTATGGAGCGTAGCGCTATATGGCAGCGAATCTTGGACAATAGGAGAGAGAGAGGAAAAGACTACGGTACTAGCATTTGAAACCTGGTGCTATAGAAGGATTATGAAAATCAGCTGGAAAGAAATGGTCACAAATGAGGAAGTCTTTAGAAGAGTAGGAGAGAGAAGATGCTTCCTTAAATATTTAAAAAGAAGAAGGAATCACCTAGTGGGCCACATATTGCGACACAATGGACTAATTAAGCTCGTAATTGAGGGAATAGTAGACGGCAAGAATTATAGAGGAAGACCCAGACTGGAGTACATGAGTCAAATACTGGAAGATATGGGTTGTGGCTCATACTGTGAACTAAAGAGGAAGACTGAGAGACGGGAAGAATGGTGAGCTGCTGCCAACCAGCCTCACGGCTGTTAACCACAGAGAGAGAATAATCAGTATATAATAATATCGTATGGCCTCGGGTGCCAGGTGCAAGCTTTGTTATTTGACGCCCAGAGGGCAGCTTGCATGTCGAATTATGTCGTTCTTTGGAGCGCTATGAAAGTCAAGGTTAGATATCTAAGCTCCTTGACACTACAGAGCTTTCTAGTAGAGAAATGAGGAACCATGTGTTGGCGGAAAATCCCGAGATTAATTTTGCCATTATGAACACGGCCTACTGAATTCAAATGGGTTCTTTAACATGCCAACAACGTATGACACGTGTGCCATGATTTTTGTAGCCTTTCAAAAAATCACTTACCACGGCCAGGAGCGAACCTGCGAGCTTGGGGTTAATAGTCTGACACGATAACCACTCACCCACCGTAGTAAGCTACAATAAATCAGCGTGTTCACCTGTACAGTATTTCGTAATTAGTTCAATTACAAAGTTCATAAAATCTTCAAGTCTTGTGGGTTTGCATCTCATGAAAAGAGCCAAGTTCTCAGGCATTGTAGTTAACATCATCTTTGTGCTGTGGACAAAGGACAAACATGAAGACAGGTAGGAGGAGACGGGAAGACAAGAACAGCTGGACACACTTGTCATCACCATCAACCCAATAACTCTTCAATGCTGTAGACCTCCCAGTCATTTTGTTGCCAAAATTGTGCATAGCAGAGGGCATTCTTCAGCAAGATCTTGTCTAACAGTGGATGGTGTTTGAAACTAGTCAAACCCAGAAAAAAAGGATCCTATGCTTAACTACTTCACTTCTGTGTATATTTTTTCGTACTTTCCTGTGTTCATCTGGTCTTTACTCCTCCCAACTTCAAGACAGATCTTGTTGAAGAATCCCCTCCTCACTATGCACCCTTTTGAGTGACATTTTGCTTGGTTTTCACCTGCCTCTTGAAGAGATTGGATGGTTGAAACAAACTCACCAGGTATTATGGACACTGAAGACACTTTCATGGACATTATAGTTATTGAAGTCCACTTTTGGGGATCCTTGTTGTGTGTGTATTTAATTGACTGACATTTCACCCTCTTCTATGCAGGACATTTTGTAGTTAGATTACATGAACTGATGAAGGCGAATAGCTTGGACAACATTACTTCAAATTCCAAAGAAAATTTAGTCAAGTGGTTTATGATCTCCAAGCTATTTGCTGTTACCAACTTGTGTAAATGACCTCCAGAGTAGAGGTCAAAACATCGGTTAACGTATTTACATAGGGAGGATACTCAGGAATGAAACTCCAATAGCTATCGTACTGAGTGGTTGAAGGTGAGAAGATGGCAGTGTGCCTGGCTGTGAAGATTGTCCTTGCTTTCTCTGGCTACACCTATGTCTTATTTTCAAGTTTCTATCATCCTTCTCTTGATCCGTGATATTTACCATTATATAAGTCAAACCTCTCACATTACTTTTGAAAACAGTTCTAAATAGAGCATATCACAGATAACAATATATCTGAACAATTGTACAGAAGTTCACATTTTGTAATGAACCTTCCTTTATCACTTGATAATACCTTGAATAGTGCAATAGTTATAAAAAGGAATTTATTCATATACATTCTTAATTAAAGAAATACCTCCTCAATCAAGGTTACTTCTCAGTCAATCGATTTCAGAAGACTTGACTATTAATACTTAAATAGACACATTGTGCCTCCGTTAGATTCGTGGGTGAATAAACATCCTACATTCTTTTAGTGTTGTAGAGTCCAGTGTTTCTTCCAGGAATTCTTCAGACCCCCGAGATTTCAGGGTAAGAATTGAAACAAATTCTACTACAGGTGCACATATCATAACATACTGTACCTGTAATATTTTAACCTTTTGAACTCTATTAGCCTTAGCATACGCTTCCTGCTCCACTCCTAATTAATTTCTGCACTATGAAGAGCAGTAGGAAGTGAACACTGCAAAACAATCTAACACAAAATATATTTCCAAGTCAGTTGGTGGTTCATCATCGTCACTATCACTGCCCACTAACTGTTCTAAAATATCCAGTTCCGTGAGCGAAGATGAAGGAGACATTCAATCTCTATAATCAGTAAAACTGTCATAAACATTCGGGAATAACAAAGGTTAAAAATTCATTACAATTCCCGCAAACTATAGTAATTAGGGAAAGGTGTTCACTCAGAGACCACTAGATGGCTCCAGAATACTGGCATACAGCACGGAAGTCATACGAGCGATGTAAGTACAAGCCATCGTTATGTCGTGTGGGACTCGACATCGGAGAGAAGTTACATATTTTAATGTTGAACCCCACTTGACATAGGATTGCAAAAGGTCAACAGGGTTATTATTCCTGTCAGATGGGAGAAAGACTTTGTTACTCCCATAGACCCGAGGCATGCTCAAGACATTGTTAGCATGTTTAGAAAGCACAAGTGAAGCAGGTTGCTAGCCTTACTTACACAGGGTCCCTCAGGGAACAAACAAGTGAGTTGGGTAGTCCTAGCCGCCTGAGTACAAGGAAGACCACGACTCAGAATATATCCAAGATGCCCACTCCTGTTCCATAGTAACTGGTATCCCGACTGTCAGGACTATTTACTAGGCCACTCAGCCGTTGCCCATGATTCATGAACTAGGAGATCATGGAGACAACTTGTTTGCAGACTAGACTGGTTGCTGAAAGGCTAAACAGCCACTAACTGGCCATGTTTTGACCGTGACGAACTTTCAAGTCTCAGATGGAACAGCACTGTTGCAGTGGCTTCTGGAATGACTTGGAATATCAAGATTTCTTAGACGACACACACAGAGTCACCTGAGAATAGAAAATTTATGGCTGCATTGTCATAAGTGGCTAAACACACCTGACCAGACAACAGAAGGTATGGGTTCGAATTCCAACTGTTGTCACATTTTCAAGTCATACTCATTAGATGTGAGCTATGTCCTAAAGCTATTTCTAGGGTTATTATTAGAAATGTATAAATGATGTCCTTTTGCATGAAGTGTGCCAGTAATTTGGCCACACAATGTCTATAAAAACTGACAATCAAATGGAATACATTTGACAATTGCCTATGCCAAATGTTATGTCCTACTGTATTTACTATAATTTGAAAAAGATTTTGTTGCTTTAATTGAAAAAGATTCAAAACTTTCATTTCACAAGACTAGCCAGTTCTAAGCTTTGACTAAATGTCGAGTGAAGCAACGTCTTTGCGTATTCTCAGCTACCTTTATGAAATGCTACAAAAGACTTTCATATCTATAATGAAATCTAAATGAATTATACCAATATATACCAGCAAGCACACAATTAGGCTGAATGAGCAGTTGATCACAATATTGTTGCAGTAGACTTGCCTTGTTCTATGACAACTACTGCAGTTAAGAAAAGCTCTATAGGCAATGACACTCTGGATGGGAGACAAATGAATTAGCTTATCTGGAAGAAACACTGGTAGTGTCTACAGTACAAGGGCATACTCACAGATTGAGTTCACCAATCAATGTATTCTTTTGCATAGTTTGTTATCTAATACTTTATAACAGTATGGTGCACATTGTTCTTCCTAAACTTTCTTGGTGGGTTTTTGCTTATAGGAACACAGAACTTTACTTTTCTTTACCTGATTTGTGTGTTTGCAACATTAAAAGAAAAAAGAAAATTAAAATACACGTTTCAGGTTTTCTTTCAAACAATTTACATCTGCATTATTATAAGTATTAAAAGGATAACTAGTCACCTAACTGAAACACAGCTTATTTAAGATTTAGCTAAACAACACTGGAAAATATGGCTTCAAGACATTATGTAGGTACAGTACTACCTCATTTCACTGGATATAACCACTGCCTACTAAATTACACAAGGCCTTGACAGTCTCAATCCAAAGCAGCCCGTGTTGAAGCTGGCAGTACCATACCTGTGTGCTCTAGATTACTGCACTATGATGCGAATAGAGATAGTAAGCATGGCCCCCTGCTGTCAGTCAAGTGATGTGAGTGTTGCCTCCTAGATTCCTATAATAATAAGATTTGTCCAAGATGATCTGGGAGGGTAAGTTTTTGATTCAGGCTGCACAATAACAGTTAACAGTTAACAGCCAACCAAGACTCTCAACCTTAACTAACACGATCTGTGTTCCAAACCTTGCTTGTCAAGGTCATGTATAATTTATTAGCCAATGATACAAACCATCCATAAACCATTTCAACTTCATCAGTTCCTTTTCCCTATTATATTTCTGTGACTTTTCCCTATTATATTTCTGTGAAAAGATTACTTTATGAATACAGGACCACTATGAAAACGCACGATGTTATAAGGATCTCTAATTAATACTTTGCTATCATGGCAAATGTATTTGCATTCTATAAAGCATGATGTGGGGGGGAAAGAGGAGTTCATCTCATTTGATACATTCAATGATTATTTTCCTCAAGTTTATGATCATTGCACATCTGTCATAGTTGATAACGAGCCCATCAATTGTTTTATGTTGCAGTCTTAGATCATAAATACAATAGATGGCTGATGACGTCACATTTGTGAAACGAACATCTCAATCAGCTGACTAAAGGGAACTGCCGGGAACTGCGGATAGTTTGGAGCACTGAAATACTACACGTGACGATAGAATTGGGCTATTCTGTTCTATTCATTACCGTACTAAGCCAGAATTGTGTATTACTGTGCAGGGTATGGATGTAAGTAGACATTTAGGAAAAGATCGGGCATTTCTTTCCATAGGTAGTCCTAAATTAATTCATTGTAAAATAACCCTAAAATTCTTGACTTCACTACTTGCATTTCTTTACGTTTCCTCTTAACTCCGAGACATGAAAGAAAAATAATTTAATCTGTACATTTATTACAAATTATTAAAATTTACTCTATCCCTTACTCCACTGAACAGGCCTATGAAGCAAAATTAGGACCATCACAACATCAAATAGCCTTCCTTTTCAATCATGTTCAGTGTCAAATTGCGGGTTATGCTACTGATGTGACGATGTAGTCTTCGATAATAATTACGCTGAGGTAATATTTGTCATCTTATTAAACGTATGGACAGTGCGTTTGGTTGAGGAAATTTTCAGATCCTTCTAGGATACATTGCAGCCCTAAATTAGTCAATTCGTAGGATTTCAAAGTTCTGGATTATTACTGCGAAGGTTTCTATGATTCGTGGAAAATGGAAATTAAAAGGAAACAGTTCATTGCTTGTAATGATTTCCGTTGTAGCAAATGTAATGCATAGTTGTTAAAAAGCAACGCTTACTAAATCATTAGACTTTCTTATTTCCATTTGCCTATGTTTTGTTCACCTTCATAAAATACTGAAGTGGAAAGTAACGCTGAATAAGAGCTAATCGTACGATAAAATTTTGTAAAATAATGCACCGGTACTGAAATTAGCCAAAATACATTTTCTAATGATGACAAATAAATTAGGAAATGATGTAGTGATAGATTGAACTTGTTTGGAGCTCTCTGGCATACAATTAAAAATGACCAGCTACACAAACACAATTCTGTTCAAAAATCAGTAGGCCTAATTCAGAGTTGGATTTGTTATTAATTATTTACAAGAGGGGATTCTGGATGTATGAGTATTACGGAACACGACAGCCACTTTTAACACCAAATATGTTACATTCTTAACCTTTGCTACCTTCCGGTACGTAAAGAAACATGCGATGCTTTTCCCAATGTCGTATAAATTACGAAAATGTGTGTTTAAACCCTCATTAAAAATCATTTCCCCACCAACTCCTATCACCTTCCATTACGAGTTCCTCTGTTTTCCCTTTAGTCAGCTGATCCAGATGTTGGTTTCACGTCACAGTACAGGATCAGTGTAGCAATGCGCACTCTATTGTATTTATGCTCGAAGGTTGCAGTGTATGAATTACCACATAATGGAAAGACTTGTACTGTACTAGTATTTCAATTCCTGAACAGTGCTCAATTATATTGTATTCAATTCCTGAAATGCTCCAAGTATGCATAGGACAATGAGGAAACGCTCAAAATTGATTTAGAAACTAACTTCCAAGAAGCTTAGAATGTTCCAAATAGAACATAAATGGATAAGTTTCAAGTCTTGAAAGCATCCACACACAACTCTATTGGTGTGGTTCATTCATTAACCTACAATATTCTAGAAAGAGGCCTAGGATACCTTTAAGCTTTGAGGGCTACTTTCCTTACTCAGCCAAGCATATGCAAGTCAGGAATGTTGAAGGCTCAAAATTTTCAAGCCAAAGCCAAAGCAGCCCTACTTTCTATAGGAGATTGCACTAATACAAATTTAGAGTACCGTAACGAATGTCTTAATACTGAAGATGATAATGCTGATTTTTTATTTTTCACAGAAAGTGTCTGCCAAATTGATTCAGTACAGTTGTATCACTTTGCCAATAGCACAACATTAACAAGAAGCAGTAAGAGCCATGCCCATGCATGAAGAATCAAGAATTAAGGTTTGTGCTAGACAAGTTTCAGTAAAGAGATTGCATAGGACCTCAAACTTTCCCAGGCAAAATGCATAGCAGGCTTTAAAAGTTCACCGAGTTCACAATATAAGGCATAAAACATTGAAACTTGGTTCAGTTGTCTAATGGTGTTTGATCTTTTAGGTGGCAAAATTGCACCAGTACCGGTACAGCCACTACAAAAAGTTTGTTACATCCTCTTATTTAGGTACACTTTACATCACTATAAAAGATCCTGGGCTAAGCTTTTAATTAGTTTAAATATAAGTCACTATCTTTAACTTTATATAGAATTATCCAAATACCATGCATAGTTTTTTTATATGGTCATTTGAATTTTGAATTCTATAAACCTCAGTGAAAATATGAATGTAAATGCATGAAAATTCTACAAATGGTTAAATAGAAGCATAATTCTACATAAATATGTATATAATTACTCAATAAATAATCCTTGAAAATTTCAGTTATGTAGCATTTAGGGTTTCAGAGAAAAGTGTACCTATGTGGTAGAAAAATTGATATTGAGAAAACAGCATTTGAAAGTTGGATATGTTCTTTTACTCACATTTAAGTACCGGTAACTTTGTCTATAGGCGTGCAGCATCAGATATAAATTATTTTAAGAATACTTCTAGTTCAGTAACGAGCTTGAATATTTTACACAAAGTATAAAAGAGGCCATACATACAAAAAAAAAACACATACTGATTTCAAAATATTCATATTTTGACCCTTCTTCGGTTACATCCCCCTTAAGGCCTATTAAATAGGGCAATCTTTGTTAGTAAATTATAACATTTTAAGGATGCATAGTTATTGGTATGATGGTTAGGTTGCATAATTACTGCAATGATGCAAAATATATCTACAATACATAGAAACGCGTGCCAATTATTATTAGACTCAAAGAATTGAAATCTCTAACAATTTTTTATTCAAAATCATTTTATTGATGCTGCTGGCATATTCTATTACGGTACCCTGCTGAGTAATGTTTTCTCCCTTATGGACTTGCAACTTTTTCTGTAAGGAAATGCGTCTTGGACATATTTTGGAATTGGTGATTCCAAGGGGTACCAGAGTTGGGTCCGTTTTCTCTTTGACTTTGAAATGTACCCTTTAAGTCAGGTGATTTCAATCCTTGGTCCACTAATCTTTGAATACAGGGTAATTCAAAAAAATGTACTCACTGTTGGATAGTCTATAAATTATGATACATTTAACTTACAGGTACACTCTTCATCTCCGTTTACTTCCATGTTACATTTTCTCTATCCTGATGTATGGAGCTGAAGCCTGGACCCTCACGGAGAACACCAGTGAAAATCTTCAAGCCTTTGAGTTGTGGTGCTACAGACACATGCTCAGAATATCATGGATTGATAAAGTAGGTAACACCCAAGTGCTTGAATGCCTGCACAAAGACCTGGAGGTCTTACATACCATCAAAAAGACCAAACTTCGTAATGATAAATATACTCCCCTTCAGATCATTATTGAAGGAAAAATTGAAGGTAAGAGAGGCCGAGGAAGGAGGAAGATATCCTGGCTAAGGAGCCTACATGAATGGTATGGACTCAACATTCCTACACTATTCCAAGTTGCTAAAATAAATCAACAGATCGTCCTGATGACAGCCAACGTCCACTGAGGACAATGCACATGAAGAAGAAGAGAAAGTAGTACACTTTTTGGCACTGAAAGAGTTATGTCCTAGTATGTTTGAAATGAACACCAACTACTTCTATACAATGCTGATGTCGCCGATGTGCAGACCGAACTACAGATGTCAGTATCTGGCATAATGGTATCACATAACACCACGATTCTGTCACGTAACTCGTTGATTGTAGCTGGTTTCTGTCAATACACTACATTCTAGACGGTCCCCCACAGGTAGAAGTCCATTGGTGTCCAATCAGGTTACCAAGGTGGGTACTCAGCAGCAGCAGCACCTCTGCTATCTACCCACTGTCCTGGTAGAGTGTCGTCCAAGTACAACCTGACTTCGCAATGGTAGTGAGGCTCCATCTTGTTGGAAGTAAAATATTTCATTGCCATACAGGGTTTGGATGGCAGGCAAAATCCTTGTCTGAAGCATATCAAGGTACACGTTACGGTACCCTCAATGAAAAATAAGAAGGGACTAATCAAGCCAAGTGTACGTCCTTTTGTTTCAAAATTATTGAATTACAAATGGTGAGTAATTTTTTTTAAACCACCCTGTATATATATTTCAATGACATAAGACATTCTTTGTCCCGTATTGATTTGTTGATTATATCCAATCTTTTCAATACAATTTTATTTTTTTACATTATTAGTGGTACATGTTTCGGTCTGCTTGACAATGTATAGAGATTGCTGTAGTGTAGAAATAAGAAAAGATGGCTACATCAACTGAGAGGGAGGATTTGGAGAACAAGCTGGGAATCCATCCTGGAGACAAGGAAAGACAGAGTGAGGAATGAAGATGTTAGGAAGGAAGTTGGGATGGGAAAACTAAATGAGAGAATTGAGAAGAATAAACTAAGGTGGTTTGGACATGTAAAGAGGATGGAGGAAAATAGAATACCAAGACAGATGCTGGAGGCGAAGTGCAAGGGTAAGAGAGCAAGGGGAAGACCTAGAACAAGGTGGATTGATTCAGTGAAGAACAGCGTGAGAAAAAGAAATCTGGACTGGAACAAGATCGTGGAAGAAGAATGGTGGAAGGAAAGAAGAAAGTGGAGAAGTGCCATAAATACCCCGACCCGGCAGGAGCTGGATAAGGGGAAATGATGATGATGATGATACTGGTATGAAAATGAATCGTTACCAGACTGCTGCATAAATAATTTCTCCATTTGGAAACTTAATATACCGGTAGCACATTATTTTACTAATATGACCACGCCAGTACAGTGTTAGGGTGTTAAATAAATACGGCTGTGAGAGTTAAATCGCTTACTACGACGGCGGTGGGGAACTGTAGCAAGTCTGGAGATTGGAAGTTCGAATCCCAGCGCTAACAGTGGCTACAGAGAGTGTGGTATTTTCACTCCCTCTAGACAAATGCCAGGATGGTACCTCATTTCAAGTCCTGGGGCACCCACCCCTAATAATAACAGTTACATACACTACAGTCCACCGGACGAACTGAATACACACCCAAGTACAGTACATGAGGATGATGGTCAAATTGCAAGTCCCTCAAATGAACATGAAGTCCACTGCAGACTCGATGCATTGTTTTCCTCCTGCTAAAAAAAAAGTTGTGCTGGTTTGAGTGTTTAGCCGCGCATGCATTTTTTTCCAATATTAAATGAGGATAATGATAAATATGGGGTTTAAAATAGATGTAAGCAAATGTACAATGGTTACCGTAATTACCTGCAAATGGTGAGCTACTTCAGGATCCAAGTAGTCAATATGCCAGGAAAGGTTTATTCCCCATCAATGAAAGAGGTGCATGCATAATATACAAATGGGGATTAATCCATTCTCCATTTTGCGACTGAGGACCAAACTAGGCCATTTAACGCATCGAATACTCACTCAGGTACTTCATAGACAAACTGGACTGTGCTGCAACATGCCAAAAGCAGTGCAATATCTGGAAAATCTAGCATTCTTGAAAAAATGCCATACAAAATGAAAACACATTTGAGTGCTGCTTCACAGTGAAAAGGATAAATTATTCTTCAACTCAAAATAACTCACCCTAGGGTACAGTACTGTACATCAAATAGGACATGTTACTTTTGATCAATCAATATCATTTGAGCAAAGAAAAAATAAGTTCTTTTAAAATGTCACTTTATTTCATATAAAGTAGGACTGATCTCATGAAAATGTAACGTATTTAAGTACAAACAATAATTTAAATGCCTTAGAAATAATAGGATGAAAGACTGTACTTCACTCCACAGTGCGCCTTATCACAATCTTCAAGGGGTAACAAAACTTTAGAGCACAGAACTGAGAGGATTGTCATCTTTTCTTCAGAAATACATACAGATGATGAAGCCATATTTCTAGCCTAGCCTAGTTTCCATAGACACAAAATGTTGAAGGTATCATATTTTACATTGGTGCAGAAGTGTAAGCAAAATGCACAAGAAATTTAAAACAAATGATTACATTCTACAACTGCTTAGGTATGATAACGATACTACAATATTGGTACTTTCTCTACACTATTAATCACAGAAACCATCCTTCATGCATTTTTACAGTGAAATGCATTTCAATATTGTACCATTATTACAACATGACAGTGTGAAACACTGATACACAATTGGCTGTTATGTCTTTAGATCCACGACGTCATGATTTGTTGTATTTATGGGTTAATTTCTTTGTTAAAACTGTTGAACAGACACAAATCACAGAATATTACAGCCTTCTGCCGTGACTAATGGTCTACTTATTACAACATAAGTAAATTTTCTTTAAAACATGCACGGTTGGTGTTGAATGTATTCAATATGCCAAATATAAAACTTGATTGTCCCATTACTCGTAATTTTTGGGTATATGGGAATTACCGGTAGTTTATAAATTAATATTATTGAAACAGCTGGCATCAGGGTCCCTGTCATCAACTTTCTGGAAAAACGCAGACTTTAGTGGTATGGCCATGTAATCAGGAAGGATAGCTATAGAACAGCTAAAAAGTACTTCAACCTGGATGTCTGAGGGAAGAGACCGAGAGGAAGACCAAGGAGACGATGGATAGAGACAGTTCGATCAGAGGTGAAGAAGAATGGTTTTAACTGGGATGATGTACCAAGATCGGGCAAGAGGAAAGCGCTTGTTTGCCGCACTCGGGAAACTGGAGATGGAAATGATGATGGTGATGATTATTGATGTAAATTTATAGAATAAAGTTGATGATTCAGGGGTGTTCCGTTGCTGTCCTTCTGTGTGCATGGAAACTAGGCTTAATACATAACACAGTATTCTTTAAATCTCTAATAAAAATGACTGTCATTCACTCATATACTGGTTATGTAGGTGTCAATGAAATGAAAACAAGCCAACAGACTTATTAGCTCAATACGTTAAAGCACAGAAGGTGGTGGTTTGCAGGTGGAACCATATCAAAACAGTGTCTTGAACCTCTTCGTTCAAATGAAATCTGCACCTCAAAAGTCACAGTGCTGAATTTACAATAGCATGCCATAATGCAATGCCAAATCCACTCGTGTCTCCTTGCCTATTGAGTTGAATGGCATGTCCCTGTAGCTCAATGGTAGAGCATTGACATCTCAGCTGGTTGCATCATAACAGTTTAAGCACATCTATATGGCTGAAAGCTTCATTTCAATGATATTGTCTTTAGTTTCCGATATACTATAGCCAAGAATCATCATAACAGAGGGGGACAAAGACGGTTTGCATCTGTAGCATTCCTTAAGCTACACGTGTCCCCTGGGTGGTGCTAAAGAACGGTCACTCCATAGGAAACATCTACACCAAGGAGTTTAGGCAGCCAGACAATCCCAGTGTTATCCTGGCTCAAAATATTGCTTGATGTCACAAAACATGAATACAAATAGCCCTTCTCAGGGCTAAGAACCTTGGCCCTATTATCAGGATTTGCCAAATTAACATAGAAGGCATAAGTAGATCGAAATGTCAAGTACTACAAAAAATACTATTACAAAATGAAATTGAATATTTGTATATTGGTTCATGTAGATAGATATACTTAAATAGCTGGAATTTTTATCAAATATCTTAGCATTAACTAAACTGTCCTTTGGCTTGTTTTCAATAGAACAACGCTTATATAACCATGACTGGGTGGAATCTAATTCCAAATGTTCTTCTGCATCGAGTTGCTTACATGTTGTGCTGGCCAGCAGAATACAGTGTAAAGAACTCACTTAAACAAACAAATAAATAAATGTATACATCTGCAATAATAAAACCACATAATTTATGGTAAACTCTTTGGTCCTACAGACACTCTAAAAAGAACCTCATTACTCATTGGTCCAACAAACTAATAAACATAATTCAATTCTTTAAAAAATCTGAACTGGCATTAATCACAGTGTTTTGTAAATTCTCTCTTGTTATGTTCATAGACTGAAACATGACGAACACATCAAGAGTCAGAAAGCACGACAAAGAGAGATATATATTTTTGTTTAAAACAAAGGAACTTAAGGCGGACATACCTCGAAGCATAAGAGTTGAAAAAGAGACCAACGTTAAGATTTCTATGAATCTAACGTGTGGTTACAACTGTAGTACAGTAATAATAATAATAATAATAATAATATATAGCCTTACAAATCCCATAAGGGCTATGGCCTCCTGCTTTGCAGGGAATTGCTCAGTTTTAACTCATCAGGTGAGCAAGTCCTGAGGAGCATCCGGGGTTATTCTTTCTGATTGGGCCTTCTATATAGATGTGCAGCTGATTAAAGATTAAGTAAATTATATTACGCTGGCATAACATTCGCTACAACAATCTTCATTTCTGAGTCTGGCGATATCAAGGCCTCAAATGTCTATTAGTATTACGGAAATCATAATAGCCATCAACCAATATCTGGGAGCTTCCCATTGCCACTAAGCACAAAGCTTACCCTGTCTAAGCACTTGAACAATGACAGGAACTGCCAAGTCTTCACTCTTCAGTAAAATCTACGTATATTGAACCGTTTCAAATAGAAGGTCTTTTTAAAATGCAATACAAAACCTTACTGGTGGAGTTTTAACATCTAGTTTGGATGCAGATATCTATACACGTTCTTTAACATCCCACAAATCATTCACTATGTTGTGCACATGTGGTCCCGGAACGAATTAACAAGTGTTTCGCAAGATAGTCGAACCTTTTGAATTCCTTGTAACAGGTGATGCAGTAAGGTTATTTATTCCCTAGTGAACACGATGATGTTTCCTAAAATTAGAGCGCGAGCTGAATCGCTTTGGGCGCAACAGACAATGCGGTCTCTTCCCTGAGTGAACGACAAAATGTTCCATTAGCTCTGTCCGCCGTGCAAATGACTTCTCACATGTGCTACAAGTGTATTACTTCACTCCAGTATGAACAACAGTGTGCTTCTTGAGGTCACCGCTCTGTGAGAAGCCTTTATTGCACACCAGAGATATGTACCGCTTTGCTGCATGTCCACTGAACGGTGTCTTTCTACAGTAATATAGACATAAAAATCATAATTCCGTTTTTGTCGTTCCGCAATGTCCCAATTTACAAATTAATTTATTCACAAAATATATTGTGCCTTGTTTGCCTGTGAATACAGTTTTAAGTGTATAATTTTAATGTATTGAAAGGTGGACAAGCCAGAATTTATTTTGAGAAGCAATTAATTTATAAGACAATAGTTGCCACAGTACAGTACAATCCTAGCTTTGGTTGGTGACCGTGGCACTCTATAGTTTCAGCCATTACATCAAGAGTTCGTGCACCTGTCTGGAGTGCAGGGGATTCAGGTTCATGTTCCGATGGTGGTCTCATTTCCCACTCTTATATTTCAAAAAAAAAAAAAGCTAGAAGTTTATTACATCTCATTGTACAAGTGCAGTTCCCTATAGAGCAGAAGTTTTACTTCTACTCTAGACAGTTCTCACAAGAAGGCTATAGAGAGAGAGCACCAAGTCAGCACAGCTTGTATCTATCTTCCATTACGACTGGAATAAGTGGACACTTTTGCAAATTTATGCCATGCTATTTTGTTAGAAAATGTAGACTTTTGCCTACATCTGTCGTTGGGCAAATATATGATTAGAGCCCTGTGTGGATACACAAAATGCTATTCGCAACAGCAAATGTCAAACGAATATCCGCATCTGGGCATATGGCACATATTTACACCACTTGGTAAAAGACGGCATCATTGCATATTTTCACAACTTGCTACCAGTTTGATTATTTTACATGAATGGTTGAAAAGAATATTGACTTTTTTTTTTTAAAGCACCATATTTTATATAGTTTATATTGTAGTTTGCAACCGCTAAGCCACGAGTGGATTTAAAAATTAAAAAAGTAATAATACTTAGGCCAATTTAAATTTTAAACTACTATGATTGAGACATGCCAGCAGGTGTTAAAATTGCAATATACTTTCACAGAGGTTGACCTACGTTGACATCAATTTCCAAATTTGTCTAGTTGAATGGCGGCTTATATTGCAGTCTGATCTCCACTCACTTCCATGGCATTTACAGAGTTTAAACAAGACAGAGTCTATTGGTGGACTTCTAGGCACTTATAGAGCAAAATTCAGATATCCCAGTGCCACTAAAACCCAGCAGTTCAACATTACTTTATTTTCATAAATTCCAATTTACCATTATTGTTTAAAAATTATCTGCAGACTTCTTTGGGCAGATGACCTTGTTGGTGGGGGGCGTGGAGGTGAAGCGGTCAAGCTGTTGGTCTCTCACCAAGGTGGACTGGGTTCGATTCCTGGTCAATGCATGTGAGATTTTCGAACTGAAATGCCATGTCCTGGGGTTCGGATTCCACGTAAAAAGGAGGTCCCGTGGCTCATGATCGCATGATTAACTGTCACGCAAAACTAAAAGCTTCCTTTTTTTTAGACGACCTTGTTGTTACACCCATTAAGACAACAATATAGACTTCGTCAGATATCTACATTTGTGTTTTCAACACACAGCAACAGTTAAACAAAAAAGGTTTAGAATCGGTTAAAACCAGAGAAATGTTAACAATAGTCTACAGTTGCTTACGTTATACTACAAGCTGGTATATACAGGGAACCCAAATAGGTTATGAAGTGCCAAAACTTTGTCTGCCAATAGAAAGCTTTGGAGCCATTTTTCAGTGTGCCTTATTAATTGCCTCAATTGCTTCCACTGGCAATACTTGGCGTGGCAAGAGGACCAGTATTAAAGTGCATTTCGGGCACTATATGCCATCTTATATGTTTAATGTAAGTACTGGTGATATGGATGCTTTCATTGTAAACATACTAGATTTGCTGAAACTAACAAAGTCGAATTACTTTACCTGACTATCCATGGCACTATGCCTGATGTGAAATATTTATCCCACTTTTTGTACTTTAAGAAATTAAAAAAAAAAAACAAAGAATTCTGCAGCAGCACACAGCTGAATCCAACATTACATCATATTTACATGCCTTATCTAATTTTTAATAGGTGTATATAGCCTTTGTAGCTGGTTTTAGCTGCAGAGGAGATGTTAAGTTTATAACTGCTGCTTCTTATGCCAAAAGACCTAACAGATTTATTCTCTTATTATTCTCAGCAACACTGGGCATAAGACAAATCTCTTCCTAACAAGAGAGCAAGATAGAGAAAGACTCTCATAAGGAACAAGCTATCTAAACTAAACATTAGGAACACTTTTGTGGTAGTAAGGATCATGAACACTGGCAAGCTCTCTCTGGTTTAAGAGTTCGAGTTTTGTGAAACATAAACCATAGCATTTTATATACCGTATATATATTATTTTTTAATAATTTTATTGTGAGATTGGGGCCACAATTCTGTAAATGTATGCATGCTGCCAGATTCATCTCCCCTCTTTGATGTGTTCCAGAGAAGTGATGCATACGGTTACCAATTCGAGTTAACTTCAAGGCTAGGCAGAGGAATGTAGCCACCGAGAATGTGGTGCCTCCTTGTCTGGCTGAGGATCAGCACATCTGCCTTCGTAAAAACATTGCGCAATGGGCTGATATATTCTGCCGAGTAGTAAGCATGTTGCCATGGCAACGAAAGGAAGGTCGAGTGCAGGAAGCCCCCTTCCCCTCATCCCACACTCGCAAATGAGTGAGCTCCAATCTCTACCTACAAAAAATGAAAATCCACAGCCTGCTTCCAGTCGACCGACCGGGTCAGGGAATGGAATGAATGAAGCCCCCATCTAGCAGCGAGGATATGAACTGTGCCGGTTGCCGAAGCCTGTCGCACATCACTACCTATATTGGCTGGAATTATGTATTATATTAAGGTGACGATGGCTCCATTGCGAGCTGAAACCTGTACTTTTGAATGAATAAATATGTTTCATTAAGTGTGTTGAAATGCATTCTATAATATTAACAATATATGCTGTATTGTGTCAGCTGATGTTATGAGAGAAACCAAACAACAGGGTTTAATCTCCAGTACTTTTATGATGCCCTGTAGAGGTAACATGGTGTGCTATTATGAGGCTGAAAACAATCAGCGTCAATATTATTGTTGCTGTATGGCATCACTGGGAAATGGATAGGATTAACAGGCAGCTGCACTCTGTAGTGAAGAAAAGTGTGGCATGAAAATCTCCAGCTGTTAAGAGGGGATAGCATGATGATGAAAAAAAAAAAACTAATATAGGAACGCGTGGCTGAAAAGTTGGTGGTTTATAGCTGTGAGTTTTTCATAACAGAATATACCTTCTATGAAAGGGAGAACCATACACATCACAAGAAAAAGGCAGCTAACTAATTAATCACAAAGCCTGATGTCCTTTGAAATCTGATGAAACTGTCACACAAATGACATGGACAGCATATTATGCCAGTGCTCATGTTTCCTATACACTTCACAAAATAAATACTGTCGAGAAAAGGAGAAGTGCCATACTACATAGCAACTACACGAGTTTGCAAGCGTTAGAGAAGCACCTTCTTTATAAATCACTCAAAAATTCAGAATGATTGTCTTAAAATAACAACAAAAACTCAATAAATCTGTATTTCTTCCCATAACATAACATAAGAAAAAAACAACAGCTAGTCAAGATATTTCTTTGGGCTTTTACCGTGTTATAATGTGAAAACCAATGAAATTAATCAATACATTTGGGAGGATCATTGCCTGTTATGTCAATAACTGAATGTGAGGGTACAGTGAGGTTTAAAAATTAAGGAAGTTCCTTTACCCGTTACCACATGGCTGTCATGAGCTGCTGTATGGAGTTAGGCCATTTTTGAGTGCGACGTTAGAATGTCTAGTATTGGTGTGAGATATTCTGTTTGAGGAGTGCTATGATTTCCTCTCCCTCTTAGAGGTTTGGGGTTCATATCTTTTGAAATGATATCTCAAACCTATAAGTGGTATTGGTGGCAATTTTTTTTAACACTTCATGAGTGGCCACTTTCTAGGACATCTACCAGCCTGTGTATTAAGAATTATATGTAGGTGATGTCAAAGTTTCTTTGCAATGTACACTAATTTACGCTACGATGTCATATGGCATCAGCTGATGGTACGTATGTGTCAGGAGACAATCTACACATGCTTTGTATGAACCGTTGATCAATCACCTTGCTTTACTGAATGTAAATCGCAAGGACTTTGTAGAACGCGATGATGAATACGTACTGTTAGGTACTGCCTTCGTAAAATGTAGAGTGATTACGTCCTGGAGGCAAACACTTTTGTACCATCCAATTATATTAACTAGCGGATCCGTGGGAGAACTCTCGTATAATGGGTTGAGTGTGCCCCATGTGTACAGATTACCCACCCAGCTCTAGTGCTATGCGGCTGTATGCGTCACAGTTCTGCCAGGGGCTATCATCTTGTTTATTTGTTTAAAAGCACTTTATAAACAAATCAATATATTTCCGTTGACTTTTCAAGAAATGCAAGATTTTTTCCTGTACTATTGAGATGATTTGAAAGATTTTGGTACAAACCACACCTTCTAACTCCCTCTGGTTTAGGAGCTTGAGTTTTGTGAAACATACACCTTAGCATATTATATAATAAGATGATTTAAAAATAAAATGCTTCAATATGAGCAATTAATTGAGCCTTAGCTTGCCACGGTGGGTGAGTGGTTAACGTGTCGGTCTACTAACCCCAAGCTTGCAGGTTCGCTCCTGGCCGTGGTAAGTGATTTTTGAAAGGCGGCAAAAATTACGACACAGATGTCATACGATGTTGGCATGTTAAAGAACCCATTTGAATTCAGTAGGTCGTGTTCATAATGGCAAAATTAATCTCGAGAGTTTCCGCTAACACAAAGTTCCTCATTTCTCTACTAGAAAGCGCTATAGTGTTCAAGGAGCTAAGATATCTAACCTCCTTGACTTTCATAGTGATTCAAGGAACAACGAAATTCGACATGCAAGCTACCCTCTGGGTGTCAAATAACAAAGCTTGCGCCCGGCACCGAGGCCATACGATATTATTATTCAGCCTTGACAGGCGAGTGTTCTAACAACTATATATAAGCTAAGACGTTAGAGCTGTGGATAAGCCTTCATGAGCTAAAACATCAGTAAGTCAGTCAAAACATTATTATTGCGACCAACATGTAGTGTAGTGGCTAGCATTCTTGGCTACTGCCCTGGGGGTCTGGGTTTGATCCCGGCTTGGTCAAGATGTTTAATTCTGTTCTGAGGGCTGGAACAGGGTATATAGTCTGCATCGTGAGGCAAAACTGTACACGGTAGGTGGGTTCAATTCCCACCTCAGCCATCCTGGAAGTGGTTTTCCAAGGTTTCCCACTTCTACTCCAGGCAAATGGTTCCGAACGTAAGACCACGTCACCTCCTTCCAAATCCTCACCAGAATTACAAAAACATACACTAAGAAAAAAAAAAGAAGAAAAAAAGTGTTTAATATATGGCTGAGGCCTACTGGAAATAAATTTTATTACTTGCCAAAACAAAGAGGTTGCTGAAAACAGGTTAGCCGTTGTCCTTCGAGATCTGTACGGTTAGGTTATGGGAACCATACCGATGCACAGGCTTTGGGGCGGATCCTTTGTGAGAACACTTGTGAGACCATCAAATCCACCTGGATCTTCGTTAGTTCTTACAGAACATCCAAATATGGCACATATACTCATTAGTATTGAGTAGCTATTTTTTTTAAAGCAATACAACTAACATGAAGATCTGTATGAATGATAAACAAATGCAGCAAAGGAATGAATGAGGGCTATATAATGGCTGCCGCTTGTTCTCGGAATAATATCAATACGACAGTGACATTACGCCGATACGACCTATAACAGGCGTTCTCAACCTGGTGCTGGTGAGTGGTTATCGTGTCAGACTACCAACCCCAAGCTTGTAAGTTCGCTCTTGATCGTGGGAAGTGATTTTTGAAAGGCGACAAAAATCACGACATGCATGTCATACGTTGTTGGCATATTAAAGAGCCCATTTGAATTCAGTAGGCCGTGGCAAAATTAATCCTCCATTCTCTACTAGAAAGCGCTATAGTGACTTTCATAGTGTTCCAAGGAACAACGGAATTCGACATGCAAGCTGCCCTCGGGGTGTCAAATAACAAAGCTTACACCCGGCACCCGAGGCCATACGATATTATTATTATTATCTGCACGAGTCATTTATTTATAAAATTCCAATTACTGGAGACTGACAAATATTACATAGCATGATCACCATTACACCAGTGCACCTGGTGAGGGGTGAATCCCTAGCTATTTCAGCCCTTCGTAGGGAGAGAGTTAGTTATTGTTGTTTTCAGGGGCGGAACTACGAGGTCATCTGCCCATAGAAGGGAGAGAGAGAGAGAGATAGGCAGAGGAAAGAGAGGAGCATGATTATTGCATTTTATATTATTTTATTGATTTAATGGCATTCAGGTACTTGGTATGGCTCACAGTTTTAAAAATGTTGAGAACACCTAACCTATAACATACTTTCTTCCCTTGTACAGATACGAGGGCAAGTCAATAAGTGTCGCTGTATGGCACCGTTGTCCACGTCTGTGGTACAGCTTGCGCTGTTGTGACGTAAAGACGGCCACGCCACACTCTTTTTGCACCAAGGAAGAACATCATTCCGTAATCTGTTTTTTGTGGTCTGAGGCCATACCAGGAGTAGAAATTCATAGACGAATTTCAGCACAATATGGGGGCAATGGGGATGAAACATGGGTTCAACACTTTGAACCATAGAGCAAACGTCAGAGCATGGAATGGAAGCATCCCGGATCCTCCGTCAGAAAGAAATTCAAGAGTCAACCTTCTGCAGGAAAAGTAGTGCTCACAGTGTTTTGGGACTCTCAAGGGCCAATCCTGGTACATTACCAGAAAATGGGGGAAACAGTAAACAGTGAACCTTACAGTGATATGCTGGTAAAAAAAATCTGAAACCTGCAATTCGCAACAAACGGAGAGGTCGACTGTCGGAAGGAATTCTTTTGTTGCATGACAATGTGTGTCCACATACCGCCACCCACACCGCTCAAACTCTTTGGACGCTGCGTTTCGAGGTGTTGGAGCATCCTGCGTACAGTCCCGATCTCGCCCCGTTGGCTTACTGTCTGTTTGGTCCACTGGAAAATGCTCTAAGAGGCAGTCACCTCAGCTTCGATCAACAGGTGAAGGGTCGCGGTGCATATGTGGCTTGCTGTGCAACCAAAAACCTTATTTGAGGAGGGTATCAGCAAGGTTGTGAAACGGTGGACCATGTGCATTGAAAATCAGGGGGACTACGTTGAAAAATGATATCAATATTAAGTGTGTACTCTTTTTTTGTAATGAATCATAAAAATTGATTGCAGATAATTATTGACTTGCCCTCGTATGATGCATTGTCTGCCTAGCTCCATTCAGAGGCTCCAATAAGTCTAGTGTCAGACAGAGGTACTTTGTTACATTTTTAAACCTCACCACATCCAACTTTTGACAAAGCAGGCAAGGATCCTCTCAAAATGTCTAGATTAATTTCATTAGTTTACGTAGTTTAACAAGACAAGAACCCGAAAGAATATCATGACTAGTATTCTGGGCCGTTAAAGCCTTAATCAACAAACTAACAGCTATCACATGCTGGGCTGACCGGATGTGCCTCTGTTTTCCTTCCAAAGTACACAAGGTGTGCTATGCTCAACTTGACTAGTCTGACTTCCAGTGAAGCCGATATCACACTTCCTGAGGTCCGTCCCTCACCTCGTCAAGTAAGGGCACTTGGTCCTTGATGCCCGCGGCAGGCTGGTTCACCACGGGGTTCATCGAGTACAGAAACACAGCGTACGAAACGATGGATATCGCCACCACAGTGTTGATGTAGATGGGGATACCAAATATAAACCAACAGAAGATGGCTGTGAACATGAGTTCCAGGGCACTGGCGAAAGTCTTCAGAATGGAGTTGAGGTTCTTCAAGAAGAAACTCGTGATGATACCAATAGCAGCATTGTTGACCATGATGATTAAAACCTTGAGAAAAGAAAAAGAGATTCACTGTATATTAGAATTGCTGGTTTAGAAACCATGTTTTCTTAGTGTGTCTAGTTAATACTTTGTTTATTATCGTTCTTCACTTGGCCAACACAACAATAGGGGTCCAGGAGAAATGCAGACACAACAAATAATACAGGTTATCGGACAAATTCTTCACACACCCAAGTAAACAGGACTAAATGACCACAATATACAGTGAGTCTCTCTCACGACTCGGCCGGCAGGTGCGCCCAGCTTATCTGTCTCTCGTTGACTCATCACTGCCCGCTCGGCATAACATAGCACTTCGCTCACTTTATCCGTGCATGACATGAGATAACAATTAAAATTAAGAAAATAACAATTAATTAAATAAGCTTGTACCTTATGACAGGAGATGTTGGAAATTTTCTCCTCATACATCCACACACTTCCGGCATCGTCTTAGGAAACTCCGATTCACACATGTATGTTTGTCTTCTGTAATTCAGGCTTTATATCTCTCCGGATGTATTCTTTCAGTTCGCCCAACGTGTGAGAGTTTCTTGCATACACTTTATTCTTTAAGCACCCATATAAATAAAAGTCACAAACAGTTAAATATGGGGACCGTGACAGCCATAAGTCCGTACTAATTACACGGTATTCAAAAATTTCCTCAATTAAGTTTAATGTGTCGTGAGCTGTATGCGCGGTGGCCGAGTCTTGCTGAATATATCCATTTCGAGAGTTAGTGTCAGTCAGTTCGTCAAAAAAATGGTTTGTGAATATATCCATTTCGAGAGTTAGTGTCAGTCAGGTCGTCAAAAAAATGGTTTGTGAATATATCCATTTCGAGAGTTAGTGTCAGTCAGGTCGTCAAAAAAATGGTTTGTGAATATATCCATTTCGAGAGTTAGTGTCAGTCAGTTCGTCAAAAAATGGTTTGAGTATATTATCCCTGTACCTTTGTGCATTAATTGTGCCTTGAAAAAGGATAGGCCCTATAATAATGTATCCATTCACTGCGCACCATACTCCAACCCATTCATTATGGAGGAATTTAGTATATGCGATGGGGGGGTTTCTCTACTCCAATATCTGTTATTCTGCGTCGTCGAACCATACCCGTGTAAATGGAACCAAGCTTCGTCTGAGAAAAATATTAACATATCCGGAGAGAAATAGCCTCAATTACGAAAGACGAACATATGCGTGTGAATCGGAGTATCCTAACACGATGCCGGAAATGTGTGGATGTGGGAGGAGAACATTTAGAACATCTCCTGTCATGATGAGTCAATGGGAGACAGATAAGCTGGCCGAGTCGCGAGAGAGACTCACTGTAGAAGCCCTTTAATGAAATAACAACATCAAATAATATCACAAAACATTCTACCCTCGATAACAACAGGCGTAGGCAGCTTCGGTGGCTGAGTTGGTAGCATGCTGAGCTTTCATGCCCAAGATCGTGGGTTCAAACCCGTCCGAAGTCGTCAGATTTTTTAAGAGCGTTAAAAGTCCATCAGTGTGCCTTCCTTCGGAGGGGAAGTAAAGCTGGCAGACCTGTGTCATAGATTTATGGCATGTAAAAGAACCTTCCTCTAACTATAATTGTGTGATGCTAAATTTGTAGGTTAGATTTGATTAACGCTCTATGAGTTCCAACGTTTTCCGCCAGGTGCCAGTTGTGGTGTCTAGTAGCCAAGTTCGCAGCTAGGTGTCGTTGACGGTAGCATTTGGTAGCAAAAGTAGGAACTACTTCAAATTGATCGTCTGCAGTCCTTACCTAAATTACTGATTACACACACTAATACAGCCATCACAATTATCACCGGTTATCAGATAGATTCTACACACACCCAAAGTACACGAGGCTACATGACCGCCTAAACTGAGGAACTAACCAACAACAGGCCTGCAAAAGAGAAAAAATAATAATTCTGTGGTAAAAACGAAAATAGGTGTGTTTGATTAACATTGCTGTGCTGAATTCAAAATAGCATCTGGTTAATTGACAATAGTGAACATTGTCTTTGTTTTCAGTCTCTTGACTGGTTTGATGCAGCCCTCCATTCCCCTGTCCTGAGCTAATCGTTTCATCTCCTCATTGCTACCACACCTTACATCCGAGACAATCTGTTTAACATATTCTAACCTTGGTCTACCCCTACAGTTCTTGTCCTCGACCCTTCCTTCCATAAAATATAAGTTTGCTATTCCTGGATGACTAAGTATGTGACCTACCAACCAATCTCTTCTCTTCATTAGCAGTCACCAGAAACATCTCTCCTCTCCCAATCATCCTAATACCTCTTCATTTGTTACTCTATCTAACCATCTGATCTTCATCATTCTCCTGTAGCACCACATTTCAAGCACTTGTAATCTCCCCTTTTCTGCTGCACCAACTGTCCAAGTTTAAATTCCATAGAGCGTCACGCTCCAGACAATGGCTTTCAAAAATGACTTCTTAATACCAAAATCTGTATTTGATGCCAACAGTTTCCTTTTCTGTAGAAATGCTTTCCTTGCCTGAGCCAACCTAATCTTTATATCCTCTTTGCTTCGTCCATCACTGATTATTTTGCTTCGTAAGAAGCCCCTACTTCTTTTAGCTTTAGCCTGCCAATTTGACGTCAATAGGGGTGTCTGATTTATTTCGGCTGCATTCCATTTTTCTTTTTTTTTACATTTGATTTTCATAATCAATTCTTTCAAGACGACATTCAAATTCCTTGGTGCATCAGTAAATCTCAGAGCTATTATTATTTCTCCTTGAACCTTTATTCCTACTTTGAATTTTTCTCTATTTTTGATTACAATAATAAACAAGAGAATTGACCTTAAACAAGATGCGATATTAAAAAAATTGACACCATTTTCGGATTCAGAATATTAATATCTATCAAAATTGCCTATTTTCTAATTTACCGCAAAATCATGCAGGTCTACGTAATATATACAGGGTGGGGTATTATACAGCGAGTCCGGGAATGTTCTCCGCAGAGCCTACATGCGTCTGCGAGGGCTAGCTACAGCAGTTACGTTGCCAGCACGGCCGCTTGCAACATATTAGCCTCTCACGAAATGATTGCTGGAGGTCGAGATGGGAACTATTCTTTGTTTACTTGTGTCACACGTCAGCCTGCTTCGTTGACAGGTACAGTTGCGCGAGTAGGATATGACTCAGCTCAAGTAGCCTCTGCATACCTGCCAACCTCTCAAAATGAAAAATCGGGAGATCGACGAAGCGGCGAGGGGGGGGGGGGGGGGGGGGGGGTGCAACGCAACATAATACATACACAGGCTAAGACATTACAGCAAATATATAAGTTACACTATTAACCTGTACATGACTAATTTGATATGACATCCCAGTTTACAAATGTACTTAAGTAATTTTAAATTGTAAGTAGTCTATCAAACAAGCATACCTTTCTTTCGACCACACTCAGGCATACAAAAGTAGTGACGAATCGAAGATCATATAACTGGTCGTTGTTGCAGGTGATTGTGGCTGATTTTGCCATCTTCAAAAAGGTCTTGCTATATTCTTGCTCGAAACACTTCCCTTTCTGAATCGACTTCAGAGTTATAAGTTTGTCCAAAGTCTTGTCGGAGAGAGACGACCTGAACGGAGTTCTTGTTTTTCTGACAAGACTGAACATTCTCTCACACTCTGCATATCTATGCGGAATGGTCAGACTAGAAAGCATAACTTTAGACAATTTGTCATACTTGAGTACCCCACCACTACATTTCATTTGGCCTACCAGTGCCCACTTCACATCAATTCTCTCTTCTTCCTCAAGAGATGTCACATCTTAAAGTTGGAAGTTACAGAATTGGGAATGCACATTTCTGCAAGGATGGCCGACGTTTTAGTTCTGGCTGAGCCATATCTCCCGGCAATTTTTGAGTCTGGGAACATCTTCCTAAATAAAGGACCAGCGTGATCGGAACAATTGACAGGGAGGTTATGTTCAAAAATAAACGATGTGAACAATACTTCTGCACGTGTTATACTGTCAGTGTCTTCCTCCTTACACTTGAAATAATCAAGTTTCTGGTTTTTCCCAACACACTGTACATTGTTTTTATGTTTCTTTGAGAGCACATGTTTTGAAAAGTCCCCCTTTCCACCATGCGAGATGCTGAAATCACACATACAGACACTACAAAATGCAAATGTTGCGCCTCTTCTTGACTCAGTTATATGCGGAAAGTCATCTTTATATAAACTTTTAAATGTCACATCATACTTCTTCGCCATATTACCGAGGAACCGATGCAATCACTCAGATCGAAAAAACACAATAGCCTACAGGCATATTAACGCCAACAACATCTAACAAAGTTATACGCAAATCATATAATTTCACGTGTGAAATAGATACAATATTCCGTAGCGTACAATAACTCTCACCCACATGTGATTATGCCAAACATCTAGGACCAAGCCCTGAATTAACCATCGACGATTTCAAACAAGGACGTATTCGAAGCCAACTTCAAAGAACTTTTTATAACAGCACGACGCAACGCGGGACGCGGGAGTTTGTACGCAGTTGTCGATTACCGGTATCGATACAGAGCGATACTGCGGTATCGAGATATATAACTTCAAAACACGTAAAGTCTATCCGTTCGATAGACGACTGGAGTGTCATCTCGCACATTCAATCCGAAATTATGCGTGGGATTTTTGAAAAATCGGGAGATTTAATACGTTAAGCGGGAGGGCGGGAGAAATGGTCTGAAATCGGGAGTCTCCCGCCTAAATCGGGAGAGTTGGCAGGTATGCCTCTGTCATCGTTTAACTGTCCGTGGTGACATGAGCTCCTATGACGCACAATGCTGCTTGACTTATGTGCAAAATGCATTCTGTCATCGCTGTGTTCCCTAATAACAAGCAAACAGTATACTTTGTACTCACCACAGCCATTCATAACAGATGCTGGAAGCGCTGATGACACATAAGCTCACTAATTGCAATACACACTGACAGGCTACAGCCCACACGTACGGGATTCACCCTGTCAAGGTACCAACTAAACCGATGACGCAACCACTCACAGCTGCCCTGTACTACGCAGCCAGGAACACAGTAAGAAATGAAAAACTTATAATAAAATGCCCGTGGTTTAACGCCGGGGGTGATATTATTTAATGTTGTTATTTCATTAACGGGTTTCGATATCGTGGACATTTAGTCCTGTTTACTTGGGTGCGTGTAGAATTTGTCTGATGACCTGTATTATTTGTGGTGTCTGCATTTGTCATTGAGGCGAGGATTGGGAAGGAGGTGGCTGTGGCCTTAAGTTAGAAACCATTTGCCTGGAGTAGAAGTGGGAAATCATGGAAAACCACTTCTAAGATGGCCTAGAAGAATACAGGTGTATTTATTTCAGGTATTGTAAAGGTTATTGTGAGTAGATTATATCTGCATAGAACATGAAATACCATATAAGTCTGCTGAAGTAAATCTTACAGGGCAAAGAAAATCAAGTGCTATGCTCAAGGCATTATTTTGCAACACAATAGGCTCCGTGCGTCTACTGAAGTGCTGCTGTAAGCAGACGTTCCGCTGAGTATTGAGTACATTGAAAACGTGTGAGCGTTTATTCTTTTATTTTACACAGTAACAAAGTCAAAACGTTGGGTATTGTTGGTTGCAATAATATATATTGTAACACACAGAACAATGTAATATTCTACCTATTCACAAACTCTCAAAATTGATTTGAAAACACGGTGGATATTGACGGTGAATCGCAAGCAGTAATTTTAAATTGTGTATTTGGGATTAAATTAGCCTAGGTTTGTTGATGTTAAAAGTTAGTTTGGACTTTCAGCAAACGTTTGAGCTCATGAAAACTATAGGTCATCGCTTTGGAAAACAAGTTAACCTATGGGTGAAAATATGCTTGCGTACTTACGCTGAGCTGCTTCTGAAACCCAATTTGAAGGTTCACCATCTCGGCCTCCTAGCAAATCTTTCAGATATTTAGATTTTTCTAGGGATCTTGGGGACATCAGCTTCCCTGGTACCTAGTTTTAAGTTTCTAGGATACCTGAAAATGTTCCATTAATACATGTCGATTTTCATTTTTGTCTTTATCATACACTAGCAGAAGTGCCCGGCTTCGTCTGGTGGATTTATTTGTTTTATGGATGATAAGGAATACTACTACAGAAGTGGCACATGATATTTAAACAGAAAAAAAAAACAAAAAAAAAAAAAAAAAACAACTTTTTGTGGTGATGGTGGTGGTGGAGGTGATAAGTAGTACAGTATAATGGACGTAACATCCAGGTCATTTTCCCGTGATGATAATGATATTAATGAATAGGGAAACGGCTATTTACTAAATACAGCACTGACACATGTAATTTACAAACAAATTTAAAAAAAATGATTAGAAAGAGGAGTAGGCCTAAGTGAAATAAAAGACACTGCCTAGGGCCTATATGTTAGATATGTGGAGACCAATAGTGTCGTCTTTTGTTGCTTAGCTCCGTAGGAAAATAATCAGAACACTTTGGAAAACTTTGGCTGTCCCGAGCTCCTGAGGTAGCAATAGTATCATTTATCGCCACATAGCGCTCAACGATAAGGTTCGGAATAAATGAAGGTAAATTTGAAAGCACCAATGCTTATTGCAGCTGATAACCTCAATTACTGCACTAACACCATTGCACTTATACAGAGGCATAATATTTTCATGATGATAACTGTTTTAAGGGGCCTAAGACATCTTTTTGCACTAATTACTACTTAGGATTGCAATTTATAAGTAGCACAAGATTTAACTACTTTCGCAATTCTGCACCAGAACACTGATAGGGGCGACGTGATGCAGCCCGAATTGCCAGTCAACAATAGACTTATTAAAATACTCTTACAATTACACTACTAAGGACATGAATAGTTCTAGGGCCTTAATACGTGGTTTTCAAGTCCATTTTATCTGTAATTCTAAATGTAGGGAATGGAGAGCGTTGTCCAAAATATCAAGTGGACAGTGTTACCAGCAGGGTTTCAAAGTGTATGTAAAATTTGGTACAATTAGGAGGAACGGTGTAGTTTGTGATAAAGGGCCTAAATGCAGGGAATGGAGTGGTCTGTCTGAAATTTCAAGCAGACAGTGTTACTCGTCGGGTTCCAAAGGATAAGTATGGAAAATTTGGTTCAGATCGGTGAAACGGTGTAGATTTGTGCCACAGGGCCCAAATGCAGGGAATGGAGTGGTCTGTCCGAAATTTAATGCAAACAGTGTTACTCGCAGGGTTCCAAAGGATAAGTATACAAATTTTGGTTCAGATCGGTGAAACGGTGTAGACTTGTGCCGAAGGGCCCAAATGTAGGGAATGGACTGGTCTGTCATAAATTTCATGTAGACAGTGTTACTCGCAGGGTTCCAAAGGGTAAGTATACAAATTTTGGTTCATATCGGTGAGCGGTGTAGATTTGTGCCAAAGGGCCTAAATGCAGGGAATAGAGTGGTCTGTCCGAAATTTAAAGTGGACAGTGTTACCCGCAGGGTTCCAAATGGTAAGTATACAAATTTTGGTTCAGATCGGTGAAACGGTGTACGTATCACCATAACGCCAGTGCACGCGGATAAAGCTGTTCGGGAGCGCTTGTTCTTCCGACTTACTGAACAAAAATCAATATTTAAGGTTACCTGAGAGGTGTAGCCTAATTCTACATAGCCTAAACTATTCCTCTTGAATCAGGCTATCATACACAAAAAGAATTTTTCGAATCCGACTGGTAGTTCCAGAGATTAGCGCGTTTAAACACACACAAACAAACAAACAAAAA
Source organism: Meconema thalassinum (assembly GCA_946902985.2). NCBI lineage: Eukaryota > Metazoa > Arthropoda > Insecta > Orthoptera > Tettigoniidae > Meconema > Meconema thalassinum. The sequence goes on along the minus strand of OX336399.1, from coordinate 181,142,703 downwards.
AAAAACCTCTTCACCTTTATTATATCGGGCGCCAGGAAATGTTCTCCGCAGTGCCTACAAGCGTGTGGCTGATGAAGGGGATAAAATAGTTGATTAATCCCCGAAACATGTACCTAGAACAACTTTAATAATTAATTTCTTTATAGTATTGATTCAGGCGGTTATATTTTTCTTATTAATAATTATTTTAGCATATCAATACGGAACCACCATCATCATCATCATCATCAAATTCCAGCTTCAGTCGCCCGGGTGCTGTTAATGAGCCCTCGCCACCTTTTCCTGTCCATGAATAGTTGGTCTTCATGGGTCCTTCTCCAGTCTAGCCCTTTGCCTTCAAGATCATCCTTGATTTGGTTCAACCATTTCTTCTTTGGTCTTCCCACTGGTCTTTTTCCTGGGATAATCTTGTTGAAATAAGCTTTTGGTGTCCTCTCATTTCCCATTCTTAGAAGATGCCCATACCATCCTAATCGTTGCTTCTGCAAATACTTTGTGGCACTGATATCTCTGCCCTGTTTGTTTCCTTCCTTATTTTGTCTCTCCTTGTCCTTTGAAGCATTGTTCTTATAAACTTCATTTCAGATGCTTGAATCCTACTTTCTTCTCTTCTGGACAGGGTGCATGTTTCTACTCCGTAAGTTAGAATTGGGATGTATTATGTCTTGAACAGTATATGTTTACACTTCCTGGGCACCTTATTATCCCACAGTAGTGTTCTAACTTGTGCATAGAAGGTGGCTGCATTACTACCGTAGTCCTATTTGTTACTTCACTGTTGCTGTTGTTATCCTTACACAGCTACTTTATGGCTTTCTCTCTTCTTAAACCAGGTATTTTGAATTTGAAGACTATTTCGACTGCACATATCAAGCAGGTCTTCCCCTTCTAGATTTCTGTTTCCATAACCAAATGGACCAATCACTCTTCCTACACCCTCCCTTTTGCATCCCACCTGAGCATTTAAGTCACCTATTATCATAATGTTCTCCTTATCTAATTGGTTCTCAAGCTGTTCCAAGAACTTCTGTTTCTCTTCATCCTTGCACCCCGTTTGTGGGGCATAAACCTGCACTAGGGTTGGGAATTTTCCGTTTGATGGTACCTCTAATCTAATGATTCTGTCGCTAATATATTTAATATCTAGACTTAACACTGGCCACGACTGCCTTACAGCTCATCTGAAACGAATCAACATCCTGAGATCTGAAGAATGCACACTTTGTCACGAACCTGGAAGTAAAATGGATAAGGGGCACCTGCTACATTGCAACAAACTTGATGTGACTGCTAGAACTTCTGGAAACCTCACACAACTCTATTGGAACGCAAGAAAGCTGATGGATTGGAATCCGGGCTAGCCATAGGAAACAACAACAACAACAACAACATATTTAATATCTGCAACATCATCTACTTTCTTACTTAGAATAAAGCCATGAATAATTTAAATAATGTTATGCAATGATATCATGAATATAATAGGTATGTGAATTGAAATAAACACAGTATTACAATATATACTGAGAGCATGACATTGTGTACAGGAGCAGGTCAGTTTACATAGGACAGAGATAATCAGTTTACTAACAACAACGATTAGTCAGCGAGCTGACACAGCATGAGGACACTTGCTTGTAAGTTTCCAGAAGTATAGCCATGCATTTATCCAACACAGCAACAGTCCCATGACTGTTGTGTAATGGAAGATTATTAAATACAAGGGGGGAGGTGGATAGCGACTCCCAGGCAAGGTCCATCGATTAAGAGGTGGACTGAAGGTATATATGTCGTAGTCAGATAGTGAAATCCGTCATTTCATGAAGATCCTAGGCACTTCATGAAAAGCCGGCATATGATGTAAAAAGGCACAGTTACACCATCTGACGCGTTTCTTCATGAAGTGACGGACCGATTTAGGCAGATGGTGTAAAAAATGATTTTACATTATCAGCCGAGGCACTTCATGAAGATCCGGTGTTTGTTGATTCGGCACTTCATGAAATGACTGATTCAAAGAAGCCGTACATTAATTCTTTTAAATGTTCTAATCCAAGAAATAAATTAATGTTTGTTTATTATGGTTTTCGAAATGAATTTTCACATAACAACCTAAATCTAATCGTGGAATACCGGGTACTCTTTACTCTCTATCTCTCCTTTTTTTGTGGAAGTTTGTATTTTTATTTTTACATTTTTTATTTGTACAGTACCTTTTTCTAATCTGTTATGCATACTTTCATAATTTCTTTTGTAGTTTTTCTTTTTGTTCTTCAATTGTGTATTCTTTTTTCTCTCCTTCCTTCATGGATGCAATTTGTATTTTTGAACTTGATAGGTCAAGAAGAAACACAATTGGGCTTATGTCTGTGTACCTTATTGTTAAATAAATAAATAGCCTAAATTGAATAAATGAATGCCTACATACATTAGAATACTTTGATTGCATAGTGTACTGTAAAATATGTGTTGAGGGATTTCTGCTGGGTTAAAAATGGCAACAGCTTCATTTCTTCGGCTGAAGGAGGATGGCGGGCTGGGGGGCGTTAGCAATCTAGTATGCGTACGTTGTCACGCAAGGAAAGTTGAACATCCTGCAGGGTGACGTGACTTGAGGCTGCACTGTATTATTTAGAACTTCCCAAAATTAAATAAATAGTATGTTATTTGGATTATAACGATTGAATTAGCTCTGGAACCTCAATCAACCAAAGAGGAAATAGTTGTGGCCTAAATGCTGTATTCATATCTGCTAATATTTATTGTGGGTAACAAGTGAAGGAGAGTTTGCATGTTATGGTAATAATAGTAATTATGTGTGATTGTCATCATTCATCACCAACAGCGGTAGCTACATCCACTAACGCGAAGCTCTAGGCCAGCAAGCTATATACGGACTTGTCGAGTGGTTCAAACCCCACTTACAACGGTCCATAAAATGAAGTTTCCCATTTTAAACTCGAAGGCAAATGCTAGGCCACAGACCGCTTCCTTCCAATACATGGTCCAGTTTCAATCAATCTAACATTAACTTTTCATTAGCTTGGCATCAGGATGGGCATTTGGCCTTGAAACCACCTGCCACATAGAAATTGATTACCTGCAGCAAGTCGGGAGATCGCAGGTGCAAAACCCGGCGATGACATCGGCTATCCAGAGTGTGGTTTCTCCCCGTGGCTTATCCACACTCCCTTCTCCCAAATGCCAGGATAGTACCCTACTTCAAGTTCCGGGGCGCCTACCCCATCCCTGTCCTAATGCAGTTCCACCCACCCCTACACTCATCATATAAATATAAGTTCTATTCACACCCAACCACACGGTGCTGATGATTTAGGTGTCCCAAGTTCCCCAAATGAATTAACAAATGTCGGGATGGTACTTTATTTCAAGTCTCGGGATACCTTCCCAAATTCTTTACCCACACACTATTTCACTCATCAAGCAAACACAGATTAGCAGAAAACATCCCCCAAAAGCTCTGGGGGTGATGACGAAGATGTCCCTAGCCCTTAAAATAAATACACAAGGCAACAACTGAACTACGGTATATTAAAATGTGCATACTGAAGAAAACAGACTGAAATAGTTACTTTTCAAAAATATCTTCCGCCAGTGGGGTTCGACCTCACCACGTGGTGATCCGGAAGCTAACACCGTACCCCGAGACCACAAGCTCACGTAAAGTTAAGGCTGCTAAGAGTTGCACAAGACATTGCGCCTCCGTAATTGAGTTAGTTCTTGTTATTTTAAAGAGTGGAACAGCGAAACCACGTCATATTATGCTATCGGTTATCTATCTCTCATGTTTTAATAACAAAACGGATCTGAATGACTATCTTTTTCCGTTCACAGTACGACAGCATAATATTCCATCTAGGCGCAAGGCCAAGATGCTGGGGAGGGAATTTAGAGGATAAATGAGGTCCGGACCAATATATATTTGTACCATATTATGTCACAGTATTCACTTTCTGAGGAAATAACAGCCGTTTTTAGTGTCCACATTTTTATCCGATTAATTCTTGGAAATCACAATTCCCTCACACGTGATCACCGCTGCCGCTACGGTACTTCATGAAGAGACGGGCTGGATTTCCCGTCAGATGATGTACAAAATGAATTACACTATGTGACGGCGAAATTTAGACATTTCATGAAACCACGCGTCAGATAATGCAACTGAACCTTTTTACATCATATGCCGGCTCTTCATAAAGTGCCTAGGATTTTCATGAAATGACGGATTTCACTATCTGACTACGACATATATATGAACTCAGAGGATTAGATAGGATCGAGTCTATTGCCATGATTCACAGAGCTGAAAGCTACACGCCAGTACCTACAGAGGACAGGTGCTAAGCAGAACTAGGGACTTAGCCTAGGAAGCCACGAGAAGTCCATGTCTAACGGACTTAGCAGAAGTCAACAGTAGTTTAACCGATTATATCAGGGAAAGTAGACGACGGTCCAGTAACTGACCAAGCTCCTACGTACACACATAACTATTAACCAACAGTATGTGTATATATCTGTACATTGTCAAAGTAGCGAAGTAAGCAGCTAATAAACTATATGGGCAATAATTCTTCGTTGGTACTTAACTAAGAGAGTTCCCAGGACTTCAACCCAAATTCCCTTACCTACAATAACCGCTCGGCCGGTAATCTTCTGATCCTCGTGCAATCCTGCACTTGGGTCACGACAACCATGCTGCCAACTAAACTGCTGGCAGAAGCCGGCAGTCACTGCGGAGAACATTTCCTGGCACCCTGTATTAGTATAGACTATTACACCAAGCTTGCCACGGTGGGTGAGTGGTTAATGTGTCGAACTACCAGCCCCAAGCTTGCAAGTTCGCTCCTGGCCATGGTAAGTGATTTTTGAAAGGCGGCAAAAATTACGACACGCATGTCATACGATGTTGGCATGTCAAAGAACCCATTTGAATTCAGTAGGCCGTGTTCATAATTGCAAAATTAATCTCGGGAGTTTCCGCCAACACAAAGTTCTTCATTTCTCTACTAGAAAGCTCTATAGTGTCCAAGGAGCTTAGATATCTAATCTCCTTGACTTTCATAGTGCTTCAAGGAACAACGAAATTCGACATGCAAGCTACCCTCTGGGTGTCAAATACCAAAAGCTTGCACCCGGCACCCGAGGCCATACGATATTATATTCTTACACCATGATATTACCTCTTTAATATCTCCTCAACACTTCCTCATGGCTTGATGTTAAAAGTTAACTTGGGCATTCAGGAAACGTTTAAGTCCACAAAAACTACAGGTCATGGCTTTGGAAAAAGGGTTAACCTATGGTTGGAAAAAAAATGCTTACTTGCACCATTCTTCTCCTAAGCCGTCATTTTAAATCCCTCCAACTCGGTCCCCTCAAAACATTTAGAATATCATAGACTCTTATAGCGATCTTGTATCACCTTCACTGGTACAAAGTTTCATATTTCTAGGATGTCTGGAAATCCCTCATTGATTCATGTTGTGACGTTCACTAACTCGCAGTTACTCCTTTCCTATGTTTTTTCTGTTATGATTTTTCAGGCAAGGAGAAGATGAACTGAGAAAAAAGATAGAAGGCTATGGAATTTTTTAATCTGTTATATTATTGTATCATTTTTTCATCTTTTTTTGCCTTGTCTGTAATGAATAAAGCCACCCTTGACGAATATTAGTAAGTCGGGTAGATTTTCATATTCGATTCAACATTACTGGCGACCCTGCCAGGATTATTTTGACGTGAACATACCCGTAAGTACGATTAAATATGGATAAACTCGTAAAAGCGAGAAAGCCGATACGGGCCATGTTCACGAAGACATACGATACACTGATGGCTGAAACAGATTCTGACAAGGTAAGATTGCTATTTACGAAATTAGAACGCCTTGGCACAGAAATGAAAGACGCGGATGAGAAAATATTGGAATTCCTTCTCGATAAAAACGACGAGTCGGAATACGCAACTGAATACGAGAAGGTACAAGAATACCGCGATAAACTTGACGAGGCCCGTTATAAGACTGATTATGTGAATGCTGCTCTTCTTGCGACTGAAGAAAATGGAGCTATGACCGTTATGAGTGATAGTGTTGGCAAGAAGAAATTAAAGTTACCGAAAATCGAACTACGGAAATTTTCTGGAGAGGTTAAGGACTGGTTAGGTTTTTGGAGCCAGTTTCAACGCATTCATAATGATCCAGATATAGAACGAGAAGATAAATTCCAGTATTTACTACAGGCTACCACGGAGGGGAGTAGAGCTAGGGATGTAGTGAACAGTTTCCCTCCAACTGCGGACAATTATGAGAAAGCAGTGCAGTGTCTTGAAAGAAGATTTGGTAGGGAAGAATTACTTGTTGAATTTTATGTGCGCGAACTACTAGGATTGGTGATTCAGAATGTCACTTCATCGCAGAGACTTGCTCCATTGCAGTTATATGACCGCTTAGAATCTCACCTCCGGTCTCTTGAGTCGTTAGGGATGACTAGTGACAGGTATGCCGCTTTTTTGTTCCCGTTAGTAGAGTCATCTCTTCCAAAAGAACTACTGAGAATCTGGCTGAGAACTTCTGTCCAACGTCCCTTAAGCGATTCAGTAGAAAACGTGTACTGTGAAAAACTTGAACAGTTGTCTCTATTCTTGAAGAATGAAGTAGAGGGAGAACAGAGAATCACTCTCGCTCAAGGGGGATTCCAGACTTCACAACGGACGGTGAACAAACCAAGGAAGAGACTGGAAGATGCAACGAACATTCCAACAGCCACTAGCTTACTGTCCGGGGATTCAAGAAGTCTAAGCCTTAATTGTGTGTTCTGCAGCAAACCTCATGACAGCAAGGAATGCTTTAAAGCACAAAAGATGACCTTAACTGAAAGGAAGAATGTTCTGATGAAAGCGGGATGTTGCTTTCAATGCCTGAAACGAGGTCACATGGTAAAATCCTGTAAATGTAGTGTCATGTGTCATGTCTGTGGGAAAAAGCATATTGTGTTAATGTGTCCTGAGCTCCAGCAGAAGACTCGCGAAGAGAAACAAAAGGAAGAGACAGATAAGGCAGACCCCAGCACTACATTGAGTAACCAAACATGCAGCAAAGACGTACTTCTACAAACCCTGTTGGTTAGAATTACAGGAAATGAAGAGGAGCGCATCGTGAGAGCCCTTATCGACACTGGATCGCAACGATCATACTTGCTGAAGAAGACCGCAGATGGTTTAGGACTGAAACCTTCAGGTTCTGAGAAAATGGCACATGCTCTATTTGGAGGGACTGAGACAACAAAGAAAGTGCACTCCAGTTATCAACTAAGACTAGCAAGTGTAGATGGGAAATACACGTGTGAGGTACCAGTTCTAGATCAAGCCATCATTTGTGGTACAATCCCTCGAGTTCAGAAGGGGCCTTGGATGAAAGAACTTAGAGAAAATAAAATATTTATCTCTGACTGTGGTGATGACAGGCCAGAGATCGAACTGCTACTAGGTGCCGACACCTGTGGACCTCTGCTAACAGGAAGAGTGCGAAACCTGACTTGTGGACCTGTGGCTGTCGAAACTAGGCTTGGTTGGGTCATTATGGGGAGACTATCAACGGATAGGTTTTCGAACTCTTCTAGTGCACTCGCGATCTCATTGTTGACCTTGAACTCTTCAGTGACTGATCTTTGGAAGTTGGACACACTAGGAATAAGAGACCCAGCTGAGAAACAATCTAAAGAAGAATTAGAAGCGACCACACTTGAACACTTCAAGGAGACGGTGCATATAAATGAGGAGGGGCGTTATGAAGTTCATATGCCCTGGAATGATAGATTTGAAGACATTTCAGAGAATCGTGACATTGCTGAAAGGAGATGTACATCTACAACGATAAAACTGATTCGTAGTGGCAGATATGTGGACTACAATGATGTATTTAACGAATGGAAGAAGGAAGGCGTGATCGAAGAGGTGCCTTCTCAAGAAATAGATATCAAAGGTCACTACTTACCACATCGAGGTGTGTTCAAGGAAAATTCCACGACAGCTGTTAGACCAGTGTTTGACGCCTCATGTAAGGGGAAAGGAAATCTGTCCTTGAATGACTGTCTAAAGAAGGGACCAAATTTGCTTGAACAGATTCCCCCAATTTTGAATAGGTTTCGCACAGGGAAGATTGGTGTAATTGCCGACATAAGGAAGGCTTTTCTCCAGATATCCATTGCTCCCTGTGATAGGGATTTTGTGAGGTTCCTTTGGTGGGAGGACTTTGAGAGGAGAGAACTCCAAGTTCTCAGACATAAACGGGTAGTATTTGGCCTCAACTGCAGTCCTTTCCTGCTGGCAGCCGTACTTGATCTTCATCTAGAGAGGGGCCCACCTGAATTCCATAATACAGCGAGATTACTTCAGAGCTCCTTTTATGTGGACAATTGTGTCACATCACTTGGGTCAGAAGAAGAAATGGATAAATTCATCACTGAATCCACCGAACTGTTGTCGACTGCGAAATTTGAACTTCGTGGATGGGAACATACCTCACTGAATGGAGAGAGTGGTTGTCAGCAAGTTTCTTCTGTTCTCGGTTTGATGTGGGACAAAGACAATGATGTTATCTTTTGTGATATATCTGAGAGTGGATCTGGTGACATCACTCGTAGAAGAATTTTGTCTGCCGCCCAGAGGGTTTTTGACCCTTTAGGATTTACTTGTCCTTTTACCTTACTGCCAAAACTTCTCATCCAGAGCAGCTGGAACCTGAAGATGGGCTGGGATGACCCATTACCGGATGATGTGCAGCGGAAGTTCAAGAAGTGGGAATCAGAAGTTCCCCTACTTTCAGAGGTTAAGATACCAAGACATTTCGCTGACGGCGGGTCTGAAAAATTGTGGAATCTTCATACATTTTGTGATGCCAGTCGAAGTGCCTATGCAGCTGCTGTTTATTTAAGGAGCGGAACACCAGGATCTGTTTCGATACAACTTGTGATGGCCAAGGCAAGTGTTACACCTTTGAAGGATATTTCGATGCCAAGACTGGAACTTCTGGCATGTTGCATTGGCAGTCGTCTGACTGCCTGTGTGAGAGAAAGTCTAAATTTGCAAGTTCCTGAATTCTATTGGACTGACTCCTCTACTGCATTACAATGGATAAAGAAGAACGAGCCCTGGGGCGTGTTTGTCAACAATCGAGTCAAGGAAATAAGATCACTGACTATCGTAGAAGATTGGAGACACATACCTGGGGAGTGTAACCCAGCTGACCTCCCTTCGCGAGGTTACTCTGCAGAATCCCTCATAAATTCCAGATGGTGGGAGAGGATGGTGCAGATGGTCAAGAAGCTGTTGAGGAGAACATTGGGGAAAGCTTGTCTCAAGTATGAGGAGCTTACAACCATTCTTTGCGATGTTGAAGCCGTGATCAACTCCAGACCCTTGACCTATCTCTCGGAGGATCCAGATGACTTGATGCCATTGACACCGGCCATGTTCCTGCAAGACATTCGTTCCACCGGAGTTCCTGATCTTGACCACTTGGATGGAACAGACATCAGAAGGCGAGTCAAGTATCTCCACCGCTTGCGTGAAGATTTGCGGAAAAGATTCCGGGATGAATACTTGAGCCTCCTGGTGCAGTCGCATGTTGACATGAAACCCCATAGAACATTGAAGGTCGGTGATATTGTGTTGGTGGGGTCGGATGACAGGAAGAGGTTGGAGTGGCCAGTGGGAAAGGTCACAGAAATGTTCCCTGGCAAGGACAACAATGTCAGGGTGGTTCGTGTTAAGGCAGCTGGGAGAAGTATGACCAGACCAATCCAGCGGATATACCCTCTGGAAATATCGTCGTCACAGGATACTCCCTTGGGTGAAGACGAACCAAGTGATGACGAGTGTGAAGCCCCCAGTGATCAACAATTGATGAGTACAAGAAGGGGACGTGTAGTGAAACTGCCTGCTCGATACAGGTCGTAGCTTGTGATGGTGTAAGCTTAATAATTGTAAATAAGTTATGTTTTGATTTTGTGTTTGAAATCAAAAGGTGGGAGGTATGTGACGTTCACTAACTTGCAGTTACTCCTTTCCTATGTTTTTTCTGTTATGATCATTCAGGCAAGGAGAAGATGAACTGAGAAAAAAGATAGAAGGCTATGGAATTTTTTAATCTGTTATATTATTGTATCATTTTTTCATCTTTTTTTGCCTTGTCTGTAATGAATAAAGCCACCCTTGACGAATATTAGTAAGTCGGGTAGATTTTCATATTCGATTCAACACATGTTTATTTTCAGAATTTACCTACACATCACTCCACCTTGGCCATGGTAACATTCACGAGCTTATAAGTTTGGTCACTCGTAGCCCGGCGGTGCATTTCTCACCCCAACGCACGGAGCCTATAGCTTTCAGGTTTTTTCACATTACTGAAGTTCCCTTGCACCTTACAAGTACAGTCGAGTCCCGCTATTCCGAACTAATTGGAACCCAACCCTGTTCGGTTTAGCGGGAATTTCGTAATAGGCGGATTTCATTAATAACATCAATGTATTGACTAGATGGAAAAGTGTGTTTAATTACCGTATTTACTCGGCTACGAGACCCCCCTCGCCTATAGTACCCCTCCCCTCCTAATTTTCGAGAGCCAAAATAAAAAATTCTTGGAAATCCCTTATAGTACCCCCTCCTTAATTATTGAGAGTCAAAATACAACATTCTTGGAAATTGACAAATTCTTTAAAAAAATTATAATTACAACTAAAATTCATTCTCTTTTATGACAAAAATATTTTTCTTGTTACTGTATATTAGCCTAGTTTGTTATTCAGATGATATGACCGCCATTTTGCGTACCGCGTACACGATTGGGCAGGATGTCGAATTGTGTAGCTAATAGGCTTCACCCGATATCCAATAGAAGATGCCACACTATTGGCCCAGTAGAAGCACCATCCGCCAATGAAAGTTATGGTTTCATCTTGCCTGCAGTCTTCTGTTTAGTATTATTTATGTTGCGATTCGATTGTGTTTACGACAGTCTCATTAGTTTTATTTTAAACACATTTCATTTGTTGCAATAACCATCCGCGTCAAAGATGTAAACTTTGTTTATTTAGATTAAATATATCGTACTATGTAGCATCAAAATAAATTAGCTTATATTTTTCCTCTCTCCCTTTCCCAAAATAATGGATTTTTGCAAAGTATGCATCTATAGTAACCCCCCCCCCCCCTCCCCCTCAATTTCGGAATTAAAAATTTAGAAATAAAGGGGGTCTTATAGCCGAGTAAATACGGTAAGTGTGGGGACATCTGCTAGTGTCTACGCTCTACGCGGTATTGATCAGCCGGTGAACAGGTTCAGTGAAAGTCAGAAGGGAAGGACAGTGACCTTCGACTACTCGTAGTGCAGACAATCGACTGTGTTGTAAAAATAGACTCGTCACCCCACCCCCACCCTACCTATCCCTCTCGTTCTGCATTCCATTCACACGACTCACTGTACTGCGCTCTGTCTAGTCCTACCTATCAGGTTTGCTCTAGCGAAGTTTGATGAACTAACTTTCCTTGTACTGTTTCCGTCTTTTCAATACAATTTATTGTTACTGTTGTTTTAAACTTTGGTCAAGTTTTATTAAAGAAGAATTCTGCACACTACTAATTACAGTTTCCATCTCATCAAAACAACAATAAAAAGGAATATTCGCAAATTTTAACGGTTCTTAAATCAACAAGAAAGAGGTGCCTTAGGGCACAGCAGATCAACAGACATGAATCAATGGACAAATGGATCAAAGTTTTTAACATGTCTTTTAAGTGTGTATTTTAATACAGTCGAACTTAGATAACTCGAAGCTCAAGGGACCGAAAAAAAATTCGAGTTATCCAAAACGGTCGTTTGGGAGGGGGTAGGATGTATATAATAATGGAAAACGACCCTTAAAACATCAAATTCTTTTATTTGATGCCTTTTAATGACTTTAATCTTTTCAGCTAGCGTCAGTGTCTTCAGCTTTGAGCCCAATATTGAGCGACTTGGATTTGAAAGAGACATGGTAACCTATAAACAAAGAAATTTGCACTTAAATCCGGCTCACTTGCTGTGATTGTACCCAAACGCTCACTTGCCTGTTAAGACACAATGCTACCGGCTCGAAGACTCTCCGCATACTGACCAAGCAGGGGAGGGGGGCAAGAAACGCTATCCGAACTTTGTCGTCGTCCACGAACACCGAAATTGACCTACGAAGTCTGTTCCCTTCCGAGGCATTGTCGAAGCAAGAGGGGGGGAAAGCGATAGAGAAAGAGAGATGCGCTTACTGACCTTGAGCGGAACGGAAAATCAACTCGGACTGGGCTTGAAACTGACAAAACATGTTTCAGCCAAACAAATCTTTATGACTTCTGGAACCAAAACTTCGAGTTATCAAAAAAAAAAAAAAAAAAAAGAGTTATCCACGATTTTTTTGCATTGTCAGTATAGGAAATTCAAGGGACCGGAGAAAAACTTCGAGTTCGACTGTATTTAGCAAGTTAATTTTAATAATTAAGTAAGTGTAAATTTTATATTTAAGTCTAATGGACTATGTGTATTTATAAGTGTTTTATCCATGTTTTATTTGATTGTATATTGGCTGAGGAAGAACGGACAGACCGTTCGAAACATGTGCCAAGTTTAAAAAATAAAATATCAATAAATTGTATTGAAAAGACGGCAACAGTACAAGGAAAGTTAGTAGAATACAGTAGAACCTCGATGCATCGTTTTTCAAGGGGGAGGGGGAAAATGACGACATATGCGGGTAACATAAAAAATTTGAGTAAAAAAAATAATAAAGTACGGTTACTGTATTTAAACATATTTCTTCATGTAAACTTCATAGAGGCATCAAAATATTGCAACCACGATGTACACGATATGATTTCTTATGTGTCATTTTATCACTTGCTCTTTTTAGTAAAAAAAGTCATTAATTGTTTTTTGTTTCGTCGAAGCTTTACGTTTCAGACAAAACAAAGCCTTCTCTACTTGCATAATGTTCTCATCTTCACGTTCACTGATAACATGCGAGTACATGAAGGATTTCACCTTCGCTAAGGCGGCATGCGCTTCGGCGAAATTCGGGACGACTTGGGGCTTACGATCGTCTTTTTCCTCTTCATCACTCCTCTCCCCCGCGCCTTTTCGCACAGCTCGCCAATCTCCGCCGAAGATACCTCCGGTGTTGCAAATGAAAGAATACAGCAGTTCCAAGTGTTCGCAGGCCTCTGACCGGGCGAGCTATTTCAAGGGAAATGACATCACGCTATGACGACACCCGCTCAAGACCGACTACAATATACAGTATCATGCTTTCATTCATAGCTTTCATTGCTGTTCTGTGTGATCTAACTTGTTAGCCAAGCATTGCCAAACGTAGCGTAACATTATTGAGATTACGAGAATTGAGTCGTCAGTGAAGTTTTCATTACGAACTACAGATAAAATTGTAATTGCCGCACACAACCAAGATACCACACAGAACCACTCAGAATGAAATGAAACAGCACAATGACGGCTTGGCGCTTTGAGCAGAATCATTGGCGCCTGAAGGCTCGTAGGGGTGGTTATATAGTGTGGTTGTGCGTAAACAATCTGCGCACTGCAGTCCAGCCTACTTGAACCTTGCTTCAGCCGAGAAACTTGCTCAAGCCTAGGAACTCCTAATCGTTCGTACCTCGTACATTCTCACGTAACAAGTTGCCGCTATTCTATGCCGCTTCAAATTCAAAAGAACGTTTGGATATATTTTTCTCATAAACGATCAATGTGGGAAAATTCTGGCCAAGGACTAGTGATTTTTTGACGATCCATGCGAAAAAACGATAGTTCGAGGAACGATAGATGCGGGGAAATTTAACATTAGTTTATATGGAAAATTTTCGGGACTAAATAAATTGAACGATGCATACGGGAAAACGACAGTTCCGGGAACGATGCATCGATGTTCTACTGTATTCAATGCGGACCTAATATGGAGACTGATACTCTTGTTTGATGAACTGTACTGTATTCTCTAATAGCATTTACTTAACTTCCTTGTACAGTATAACAATACATGTACGTTTTAACACAAAAAAACTAATGTCTTCTTGATTTCTTCTGTTTTTAAGTAAAAAAGTACCATAGAAATTAAAAAAGAACAATCGGTATTTTTTCTGAACTCTGTTCGGAATAGCGGGACTCTACTGTAATTCAACATGGAGAATTGGTCATGTTATTAACTCATTTTGCACCAAAAGAGGATTTATCCGGCTTTTCACCCTCTGCAAATATTAGTATTAACTGCCCAAGATAATTGGGTTTCCGCCTAAATGTTGACCAACTGGAAAACAATCAATTTTAGAGAATCTTTCTTACCTTGAAGGTGAATACAGAAGCTAATGCACTTCTGCTAAATGCACCTATGAGGTTCCCTTGGAAAAACAAGATACCTGCATTGCAGGCAATCGAGTCCAGGTACATGAACACATTCTGAACAAAGATGTTCACCTCTGCTCCTTCCCCCTTGAGGAGGTACTCGTTATACACGCCGGCGAAGCACGAACATACCGTCTGCAACATCACACACACAATATTACAATAGTAAAACTCACACTTAATTCCCGATTATCTGGAGTAACACACATGATCAACATTATACATTTTTATTCAAAACTGATACAATACAACCTTCAAAGAAAAAGTGTACATGCAAGACTCAATTGGTCCAATAAAGTTAATAATAATAATTTGTGTTAATTTTGACACTTGAAGAATATGGTACTTTAACCCTTCTTGTAACACAAGCGGTCGTGCAACGGTAATCTACCGTCCTCCCGTTGTTTTTTTTTTTCAATTGAGAGTTATTTTTTCACTTTCAATGGCAATATGACTGGGTGTGAGGTTGATCGAACATGTAATTGACATACATGGGTGTAAATATAGAAAAGTTTATTCAATAAAAAGCCCAAATTACTCATCATCTTGTACAGTTTCCAGCCCCAGGCTGGGTCTGTTCGGAACATAAGCCTCGCCACTTAGTCCTTTCCTCCCACCACCTCTCCGTTGTCACTCTGGTCCAGTCCTCGCCTCTCTTCTTGACACATTCCTCTACTCCTTTCAGCCATCTATCTCTTGGTCTTCCCCTTGGTCGTTTCTTCTGCATCTGCATCTCGTGTATCCTCTTGGGCAACTTCTTCTCTTCCATTCTCCTTTAGTGTCCATACCACCTCAGTCTTGATGTCTCAATCCTACCCTGCAAGGGCTCCTCTTTCACTATTTCCCTGACCTTTTCATTCCTCACCCTGTCTCTTCTTGTTACTCCGATCCTACTTCACAGGAACTTCATTTCACTTGCCTGTATTCTGCTTATGTCTCTTTTCTTCATTATCCAAGTTTCTGATGCATAGGTCAGTATCGGGATATAGTAGCTTCTGTATAACACTTCCTTGCTTTTTTGTGGGACATCTTTATTCCACACTAAGCTCCGAATGCTTCTGAGAAAAGTTTCTGCCTGTCTGCCACGTTCCGTAATCTCTTTGTCATTTCTCCCATTTTCCTCCGCTATGCTTCCCAAGTACTTGAGACTTTCCACCTTCTTCAGCTGTCCACCTCCAAGTGTTATCCCACTCATTGGTCTGTCCCTTCTCCTGGTCGTTAACAGGATCTCACATTTACTGATGTTGAACTTCCATCCGTACTCTCCCATTACCTCATTACCTCGTCCATAACCACAATAAACAGAAGAGGTGACAGTGCACTACCCTGTTTCAGGCCACTCATTTGTCTGAACCAGTCTGATTTTTCCCCTCCAACTTTCACACAACTCACACTTCCACAATACATCTCCTTCACTGTCTACAGTCCCTTTTTCCACTCCTATGTTTTCCATTGCTTTCCAAACTTTCTCCCTACACACACTATCATAGGCCTTTTCGATTTTTAGAAACGTAAAACCTATACAAATTAAACTCTTAGGTATGTAGAACCAATATATTTTATATGTCGAAGAAACATGGGAGTTCATAGTTGATCATAAACTGTGAATAATAAGAGCGACAACGGTGGTGGCAAAAATGAAAAAGCACCAGCCTATATGACAGCTTCAAAGATAATTGTTGTGTGCATGCGTGTGTGTGGATGTTGAGGGAAGAATGAGCTACTGGGCTATCAATAGTGAATGAAATGTGTTAGAAATGATGAAAAACTATGATAAATACTCACATATTTTGTTCCGGGCGATCGGCAAAAAAAATTGCACTTCCGGTCGCACCCGACGGTAGTCTACCGCTCAACTGCGCCCTTGGCACTTTGATGAACAACTGAGCGAAAACGTCGCCATCAAGAACCGCTACTCTTCTGTCATAAAGCGAAGGATATCGTACCTTGAGAATACTTGTGCCTTTTGCACCCTTTGTAACGATCAGAGGAGCTCTAAGCGCGATTCTTTTAATAGGACGGTAATCTACCGTGGGCGCGACCGAGTTAGTTATTGTTGTTTTAAGGGGCGGAACTACGAGGCGCGACTGAATGAAGGTTAAATGAGAATCATAGTTATTCACATTTGTGCAGCCATCCACACCTTTCTTAAGTTATGTCAGTGAATACATTCTGCTGAGTTCTTGCTGAATATTTGGTGTATCATTTTCTCAATATATTTGATGTTGATGGTAATTGATGATGTCTCAGTTGCGTAGAGTGCTTTTGGCAGAACAACTGTCGGGTAGTAATGGAGTTTGGCTTTGATGGAAAGTGATTTCTTGTTCAGTTATTATTATTTATAATATGTTTTGTACTTATTATCATTAATATTATTAGGGCTTGGAAGTTGAGGAAAAATCTGTTTATTTTTTAGTGTCCGAAGATTGCATGATGAACTAGGTTAACAATATTGTTATACTATGCTATACTATATAAAATTGCAGGTGGCATTCTTTTCTCTTTTTTTTTTAAGTGGATATTTGAGTCACAAAGGCTTTTTTAAAACAAAAATTATATCATTTGTGTGTAGGCTTGCGTATCAATAATGCAATCACCACTCATTTTTGTCCACATCTGTATAAGTAAACCAAACACAACTGCTTTATTTTGGTCTTGAAGTAGGCAACCGATAAACATAATATAGGCCAAGTTCATTTTGGGTCCTGTAGACTAGAAAATAGTGGGTTTTGTTTGTCCTTTCTTAGCATTTTGTGGTTTAGTGGTCTTTTTCTTATTTAGCCTTCTTAGGTTTTAACTGCTTTTTTTTTTTCTTTTCTTTTTTAGCAACTTCATCTTCTTTCGAAAACATTAATATGAGTGAAACTATTTATACAAAGAATCATGTGTGAAACAACGCCAAATGATTAAGACCTTTGTGGATTATATAAATATTTCTTTTGATGCTATTCGAACAACTACAACGAGAATACGCCAACAAATAATGGTTTGGCATTGGCAGATGTCGAGCGTAGAAATCTCAATTACCTCTATTGATGTTAACAATTTCACCACAGTCCATCGCAATGAACTCCAATGACACAGTCTATACGCAACAACTTCTAGGTATTTGGAACTTTTTATTTAAATTACTATATTATTATAAGGATCCAAGAAATCCAACAAGATCTCAAAGCAGTTGGACTCAAGATAACAGATGCCGAGGAGAAAAATAAAATTAACACCATTCTTAAAACTCACAAATTTTCTGCAGAAATGACACATAGAAAGCCTATGGAGATTTCAGATGAGTTGAGAAAATCCTGATCTGAAAGAATGAAAAAGTACTGGAAAGAGCGCAAGAACCAAGCAGTACTACCTTCAAAGAAGAAGTGATTGTGGAACGACTCAAGTGGTCCAATGTGACCAATCAAGATTGATAATAATAATAATAATTATAAGGATATCCATTTTCTTAATAACAATATTGTTAACCTAGTTAGTTGTTGAGGTTTTAAGGGGCGGAACTACGAGGTCATCTGCCCCTATTGTTAACCTCGTTTATCATACAATTACGCTGACGCTGAAGAAGGTATCATCGTTATACAGAAACATGTATGTCATTTAACCTTTTGCACTTTTATGTAGAGTGGGGTTGGACATAAAAATATTTGACTTTTGCTCCGATGTCGAGTCCCACACGACATGACGATGGCTTGTACTTACATCGCTCGTACGACTTCTGTGCTGTATTCCAGTATTCTGGAGCCATCTAGTGGTCTCAGAAAGAGCACCTTTCCCTAATTACTATAGTTTGCGGGAATTGTAATGAATTTTTAACCTTTGTTATTCTCGAATGTTTATGACAGTTTTACTGATTATATAGATAGCACTGTGGGCCGCAGGTTTGACACACCTGCTATAAAGGATAACTCGAGGAAGGTTTCTGTAGAACATAATTTATTTATGACCTAAGGAAGTCAAATACTAACGATTTCTGTGAAACGGACGAGAAAAAAACTGGTGTCCGTGCGCTTTTTAAGCATACGCTGGGCAAACCGTTAAAAATATCTTTATACTATGAGTGTAAAAATTGTTCAGCATGAAAAGTTCTACAAAAAAGCCCGGGAGATCATATCTCTATCTTCAACACATCGCCTACCATAAGTGTTTTCATGTTTTAATTTCTTCCAACAATCTCCATTCAGTTACTGAGGCGACAGTTTCCGTGCTAGATAGGTGCGAGTCTATCACCCCAGTTACAGCTTAGCTAGGGGACGAGCTTATTGCCCCTGATACAGCCAGCAGCAAACTGTCGAGTCGTGTTTGGAGTTTCCCTGGAAGTTCAACTAAGCTTTTCTTCATTTCGGAAGGGGGATTTGTGTTTCATGCACCTCACCATTCTTAAATTACGTCTGACAAGAATTCGTTGCACATGTATCTCCATGATAATATAATTAATAGTCCAGTCAGTGATTTTAACCCATCATGCCGAGACGTAAAAAAGATATTGGTCGTTGTTCATTGACATTGGAAAAAAAAGCGCTTATCACGTAATGCATTCATAACTGTTCTCCGGCGAAGCTGGGTCGGGTTGCTAGTTAACACTAAATCAAACAATGGCCAAGCAGGGGTTGGTCTCATATTGACTAGGAAACTCGGACAGCGAGTGGAATATTATGAGAACCTCATTGTCTCAAAACATTTTTTATCTTCGCTCACGGAACTGGATATTTTAGAACAGTTAGTAGGCAGTGATAGTGACGATGAACCAACAACTGACTTGGAAATATATTTCATATCACATAATTATATTTTGTGTTAGATTGTTTTGCAGTGTTCACTTCCTACTGATCTTCATTGTGCAGAAATTAATAACTTTTTAGTATTGACAAAGCTGATGTCCATCAAATAAATTTTGTTTACATTTTTTGTGTCATTCTTATTTTACACTGAGACACACTGCAATGCCAACAATAGTTCATTTAAAATTTTTTAACAAAATTGGACAAACACGGAATTTATTTTCCAAACATGTTAATGCAAAAAAATAGAAAATGTCTGAGAGAAGCAGCATTTTATTTACGTGGGTTTTTCACTCTGAATATTGCATACCACCAGAATGTTATGTTCATTAAGATATGTAATTGAAACTAAAATTATTAACTTGAACCACATCTTCATGTGCTTTTTCTCAGTTTAGGTCCCATTTAAGATATTTCTTGTATTTTTATAGGTCATCATTAGGCAATTGATAGGTCTTCAACTTCCAAGCCCAAATTATTATCATTTAATTTACTCCTAATCATCACCATGAACTAGCCGACATCTACTGTATTTGAAGGGTTGATAGCAAAAACCGGACAAGTTCAAAATATTGATTTTGCAGAAACTGGAAATGACTGTGCCTCACGTTAATAACCTCAAATAAATTAGGTAGGTAGGTTTTTGTTGAAACGTGTTATGTCAATAGATGAGGTGCACAAGAAATGGTACTTATATCGAAATGTGCATTTTTGGACTTTACTGATTTTTACTATCAACTCTTCATTTCATGTTATTGTTGTGTAATATTTTTTAATATTTTTAATTTTTTAATGAGTTTAACTCCTCAGCGTGGAGTGCCGATCTCTGCTTGTCATGCTGCTAACTTGGAGTGACAAATTGATAGGGACCGGAAAAAATCGCATTTGCGATAAATGCGATTTTTTGTAATATGTGTTAAAACCATTTTTTAAATAGTTTTAAGGTGTTCTGAAGCACTGTGGTACCTAAATTCAAAATGCGACAAAATGCGAATTTTGACCAAAATGCGAAATTAGCACAAATATGCGATTTTGGTGCGAATTCTGCGAAAATTTGTTATTTTAGTTGCGAAAACCACATATTTCGGCGAAATCATGAGAAATACTGCAAATATGACGCATATCTTTTTCAACCGCTCTAATCGATATACCGTATTTGCTCGCGTATATCTCGCCCCCGCGTATATCTCGCACCCCATGTTATTAATTGAAATTTCAGGGGGAAAAAGTACTCGCATATATCTCGCATTCATTACTGACACCGTCATATAAGTGACCGTAATAACCTTCAGGTAGAAACACGTTCGATTTAGCACGCCACAACAGTCGTCATTGTCCAAGAACTTACCCGAAGGGATACTAACAGGAAGAGCGAGCAACAACGAGTTGATCCGAACTTCGATACGAGCCGATTAAGGATCGAGGCGCCGCGTGCAAGCATACGGCGCTGCGTGAGTGTTAGCACGCTGAACATCGTTCGCCGCGTCTTCGGCCAAGATTGGCTAAATTTGCCGCCTTGAGACACGTTCGAATTAGCGATTAGCACGCCACAACAGTTGTGCAAGTAGGCCTACTGTTACATCGCAGAGAAACGCAGTTCAGTCTTCTCGAATCTCAATGATTTCGTCTTTACGCATTGCGTCGCATCAGAGCTCGGCCGCGTGCAAGCATACGGCGCAGCGTAAGTGTTAGCACGCTGTACATCGTTCGCCGCGTCTTCGGCCACGGTTGGCTAAATTCGCCAACTTGACACACGTTCGAATTAGCGATTAGCGCGCCACAACAGTTGCGCAAATAGGCCTACTGTTACATCGCAGGGAAACGCAGTTCAGTCTTCTCGAATCTCAATGATTTAGTCTTTACGCATTGCGTCGCATCAGAGCTCGGCCGCGTGCAAGCATACGGCGCAGCGTGAGTGTTAGTACGCTGTGCATCGTTCGCCGCGTCTTCGGCCACGGTTGGCTAAATTCGCCACCTTGACACACGTTCGAATTAGCGATTAGCGCGCCACAACAGTTGCGCAAATAGGCCTACTGTTACATTGCAGGGAAACGCAGTTCAGTCTTCTCGAATCTCAATGATTTCGTCTTTACGCATTGCGTCGCATCAGAGCTCGGCCGCGTGCAAGCATACGGCGCAGCGTGAGTGTTAGTACGCTGTGCATCGTTCGCCGCGTCTTCGGCCACGGTTGGCTAAATTCGCCGCCTTGAGATACGTTCGAATTAGCGATTAGCGCGCCACAACAGTTGCGCAAGTAGGCCTACTGTTACATCGCAGGGAAACGCAGTTCAGTCTTCTCGAATCTCAATGATTTCGTCTTTACGCATTGCGTCGCATCAGAACTCGGCCGCGTGCAAGCATACGGCGCAGCGTGAGTGTTAGCACGCTGTACATTGTTCGCCGCGTCTTCGGCCACAGTTGGCTAAATGCAATTCAAACCCAGATGAAAGAAAGTGAAAAATGTGATATCATGCTTGCATTAACTGCAGTTCAGACAGAGTTCAGCATATTTGTAAATACTGTTTTGTGGACCCCAACGAACAATGTTGATAGCGAGCGTGTGTTGTCCCATTACAACACAGTGGTTACAGACAGACGGTACAATTTGAAAGAAAGCAATGCTGAACTACTGACAATGCTTTTGTTTGAGGACTATAACTGCACTTCATAACCATGAAGTCGTTAAAATAATATTACAATGTGATGATTTTTAACTTTGTAAATAGATGCTAATTTTGAAGAAAATAGATGCTAATTTTGAAGAAAATAGATGCTAATTTTGAAACAAATAGATGCTAATTTTTCCGGTCCCTACAAATTGATTATACTCCCTCTCCCTCCCCCTCCCTTGAGCGTCTTCGGTGGCGTAGTTGATAGCATGCTGAGCTTCTGTGCCCAAGATCGCGGGTTCAAACTCGGCCAAAGTTGTCGGATTTTTTAAGAACTTTAAAAATCCCTCAGTATGCCTTCCTTCGGAAGGGAAGTAAAGCCGGCGCACAGTGGGCCAGAATCTGGAAAACGTGGCGAAAAAGGGGAAAAAAAAAAGGTTTCTAGATGGGAATTTTGGACTGTAAGTTTGGTCACAGTAATGTTGGGACTACTGAATACCGGTTGTGCGGACGAGCAGAAGTTCATTTTGTCCGTTATATTTCAGGTCAATCGCAGCAATTCGTTGTTAGCGGTGCGGGCAGCCGGCCAGGCTACAAAATAGTCTTTCCTTAAAGATAAATATTTGTGTTCTGTGTAAGGGAATCGAATATTTGCAATATGGAAGATGTTCCAGGAGGTATGTACTAATTTAAAAAACATGTATATCATTATTAAATCATTAATTACACAGGTTTTCTTTTAACTAACTTAATACCGGAAAATGCACGAGAAATTTGTAAAATGTGTTTAAACTAGAGATAATTTACGAATTCCACAACATTCCGTTTTCTTTTGCACTGTGTCTGCAAGTATATATTATTACCTTTGTAAATTAACCTTCAAATCCACCTACTAGTACCAACTCCGGCTTTGAACCAAGTTTTAAGCGATACTCGCAAAATGTCATTATTGATGATGATGATAATTGTTGTTTTAAGGGGCCTAACATCTAGGCTATCGGCCCCTGATGGTTTGGGTGATCGTGAAGATGGAAATGAAATGTTAACTTAAAACTAAAACTAACTACCAACCTACATACTAGAAGAAGAAATGGAAAACTAAAGGAGAATAAGGCAAATAAAGGACCATTGAGACATGTTGAAAAATGATAATAAAATTAATTAATTAATTATGAACTACATGTGTACAATTTAAATTATAATCGATGCCCAGAAGCATTGTAAAGAATATAATAAGTAGAAAAAGGACGGAAACACTGCTCGACGTTTCTTTGAAAACACTCCGACATCAGCGTTGATAACTGAGTTTCCGAAGAACTAATCCACTGTTTTCACATTATTTTGCAGACGATTTCGAGCGGACGTCAAATCGACGTTGAAAAGTTTTGAGCTTATGCCATAGCAACTGCCAGACACTACGTCAAAGAATACCCCTGGTACAACATGCCAACAGCAGTCCATAGATTGTTGATCCATGGACCAGAAATTATTTCTTCGGCCATTTTCTCCCATCGGTCAACTGTCTGAGGAAACTAAAGAATCAACCAGTAAGTTGATAAAGCAATATAGCCTGAGTTTTTCTAGAACGTTTTCCAGAGTTTAGACTTTGGAAGGCATGCTCAAGAGATCGTTGGCAACCACAGACCCCTACATTTCTTCTCTACACAAATCATCACCAAAGAAACTGAAGAGTTTGTCGCCAGAAGCCGTTGCCCTCTTAGCTCCTGGGGCGGAAAATTATGAAGATTCCGACGCAGATGATGAGGAAACAGTCTTTGAAGATGATGCTGATGATGACGATCAGTTGAAGAAGCAGAAGAAGAAAAAGTAGATGATGAAATATGAAAAGGAGGAAGAAAATGATAACTTCTAATTAGAGTAACAAACAATTTACTAAATGAATAATTGTAATTGAATTAAAATTATTTTTTGTAATATTTTACACTACACCATCTTCTATCCTCTATTTGGTCCTTTTTTCGAGCTTTTCATTTTTAACTTATATTTTTAACCATTAACTACAACAACCCCCAAATATTGACTTTTATATAAATAAAGAGACTTTTATAATTTTCTTTTGCACCATCTTGGATCCACGACTTTGTTTTTTAAAATTTTTGAACTGATAATCTTCATCAACAACCACGATAATTTTCCCAATGTCTGGGAAGCCAGGCTCTGCCTGTCACAAGCCAGGACAAAGTGGTGAGTGATAGAGGAGTAACACCTCTTTAAAAAACCTAGGTCCAGTTGACCCAGCTGGTAGTTCCTTGTGAGGGTCCCTTGACAAGGTTACGGTGAAGTCCTCAACGGTTTTGATAGTGGAGCGGATGTACTGCGGAACAGTGTCAATGGCGGAAGAGGCCTCCTCGTGCTCAGGAGATTACGAGTAAAAGGTATATGGCTTATATATATCAGAAGAAAATCCAGAAGTGTCTGTCTCATATTGAGCGACTTCCTGGTTGGTGTCTGTTCACCATGTAAGG